>OV049924.1:128636743-131036743 GCA_920104205.1 Eupeodes latifasciatus | reverse complement strand
AGATCAGCACTGATTCTAAGGAACTATTTATTTTTTAAACCCTTTTCAAAAAATTAAGTCCCTAAGTTAAGTCGACGAAAGCAATCCTATGAAGCTTATATTATTAGATTTGATTTCTACTCTTCTTTATGATTAAAATTAATCAAATTACCAAATTTTATCAAAAGATAGTTAAACTGCTTCAATGAAAAGAAAAATGTTCGAAGTCAAGGACAAACCTTTAATTAAGGCAAGGGTGGATCCAGACTTTTAATTCGGAGAGGGGGGAACGGGTTCTCGACCTTACCATCAAGAAGAGTTTTCGGACACCGCTTAAAAATGTAAAGTAGGCTGACAAAATTAAAATACATAACGTGTATATTCACCTTACATTAACATGTTTCCAGGGCTAAAGTGACAATTTTAGTTATTTGATTATTTCCAAGAAAAGTCAAAAGAATTTAATATGATTTAATACATTTTCTGGCGTATTTTCTTCTGACGCCATTTCTGGGAGTTTATTATTACTACCATTTTCAGTCTGCTTACTCGAAGATTGGAGCTGATGCTAGAAGACATATTCTACTGTTTTGCGTGAACCTTTTGCAAATATGTATTTTGATTAAAAATTCAACAAAAATTAAAAATTGGACAAAGAAATATGTTTGTTTCTTGAATTTAAGGAAATTGGTGCAATTAGATATGTACATAATTTCTCTAAAAATTAAAAACAAAAAACTAAGGTCAAAATAAAATTTGGTAAGAAACTAAAAAGCGGCACTCCACGTGGCATAATCTCTTCTCACTTCAATTCTCGAGAGATTCAAAGCTTTTATATTAAATAAATAGATATCAAACGTTCATTATGTGTTTGGCACATGGACATATATTTTTGAAATTCATGTTCAGATCTCAGTTCTAGAGCATCCAAAGCAAATTCACCTCAAAAAGTAGATTTCTTCAATTCATTAAGATCTTAAAAGTTTTTGCATTTAATAGAAATTTAAAGACTACCTTGAATATTGCTACAAATACTTTAGTTGTTTTTGACAGACAAAAGGCTTTTTTGGTGAATTAAATTACTAAAAAATATGCAGATGAAATCTCTGCTTAAACAACACTAAACTGTATTAGCTTTTTGGCTCATATGACTCCCCTCTGTATCCCCCATTGGTCAATAGTTGATGAATTTGTGCTGCGCGATTAAAATAAACCTGGATTTCCGATTCATATTGTTTTCTTGGTCCAGTCCTCAGTTTAAAGTATAACTTTTAGCCAGAAAGTGGAAACCACTAAAATACAAATGTATTTTTTATTTATCTATGTATATTATTTATTTAATATTATAAATGCGAAAGTAACTCTGTCTGTCTGTTACTCAATCACGCCTAAACTACTGAACCAATTTGCATGAAATTTTGTATGGTGATATTTTGATACCATACCCGAGAAAGGACATAGGCTGCTTCTTACCCCGGGAAAATGACTCATTCCCATGGGGAAATTCAGGTAGGCCGATCGCTTTTACGCCTAAACTACTAAACAGATTTACCTAAATGAAATTTGGTAAAGAGATAGTTTGAGACTTAAGAAAGGACATGAGTTACTTTTGACCTCGGGAAACCAACGAATTCCCATGGGATAAAGTACTTTCCGGGGAATCTGATCGCTTTCACTCCTAAATTACCAAATATTTGAATAATATTTGGATAAAATTGGTATTACGGGAAAACAACGCATTCCCAACCCTTCTCATAAGTTAAAATTGAAGGTTGGTGTTCCAGTCCTGTTAATGAGAAATCTTGACGCATCAAAGTTATGTAATGGTACACGGCTACAGATTACTCACCTATAGGACGAAATATTATAAAAGCTATAATCATGACTGGATAGCAAAAGGAAAAAATGTTTTAATTCCCCGCATTCCGATAATTCCAACCGATTTGCCGTTTCAGTTTAAAAGAGTGCAGTTTCCTCTGAAAGCAGCATTTGCAATAACAATAAATAATAGCTCGGGGGCAAACGCTGAAAGTTGCAGGTGTAAATTTTGAAAAACTGTTTTTCCCATGGACAATTATATGTAGCGTGCTCACGAGTCTCAAACCCACAAAATCTTTACGTTCTGGCTAAGGAAGGAAAAACAAAAAACTTCGTATATAAAAATGTATGGCAGTATACTATCTTCTTTTTAAAATGAATTAACCTAACCTAACCTATGACAATCACACTTAGTATGGCCTCATCCCATTTCGGCACAATTCAAACATACGTACAAAAAAGTACAGCTCAGGTTTTTTCATACTACTATCCAAAAAAAACTATCTATTTCGGTCGAAGTCGCGGGTTAAAGCTAGTAATAAATAAATAATTTAAAATATAGGGAGGTCATATCAAATAACGCAATATGATTAGGTTGGAATTCAAGGGAATTCCTACGAAAAATAAAAAAATACTCTCCCAGGGTGGTGCTGGTAATGACCCCTACGACCCCTTTCCTGGATCCGTCATTGATTTAAAGCTTATATTATTAAATTAAATTTAATTAAATATAGGAAGATAATTTTCTTGCTTGATTTAAAACTAACTTTTAAACAAAATTCCTAAATGGCGCCCAACGTGGGACATTCCAAATTGGTAAATATCCCATAAATATGTTTTAATAACCTTTCTTCGTTGGTTTTATCATACAAAACCAAATCAAGTTCCTAAACCAATAGGTCGCGACGCACATTACTATACACAAAAGCCAACCAAATCGAATCAAAACCAAGTTTAAATTCCAACATTCCTCCACGCATCACGCATCAAATTCAACCAAACATGTTTATTTTGTATATTTAATGGCAAAACAGAAAAAAAAACAAACAAACTTAGTTAAATATGAAACGCATATTATAATTAAAATCAAATTCATAATCTCTTAAACGGTGTTGATGGCTAGAAGAAGGTACCTAGTCTATGTTTCTTATGTATGATAATAGTGATGGGGAATCAACTTGTTTTCTTGTAATAATTTGCATATATGTCCACATTCTATGTTCTTCCAAGAATTTTCACTTCTTCATACTTATGTATGTATATTCATATACATATGTGTAATGTACTTACATATGCATTCTTTTGCCAAAAGTCAACGTCATTTTTTTCTATAGCTCAACACAACTCAAAACAAGATTATCCAAGAAAATAATTTAGTTAAATAAAAAATGGAGAAAAAAAATACTAAGAAATACCTGCTGAACAGGTCTTGAGAAAGACTTCAAGACAATTCAACATTCATTTGGTTTTGTGTAGGTTTTTTTTTTCTTCACTCCTCCTAGTTGTTGTTTTTGTTTTTGTTCGTTTTAATTTTTTAATGCCAGTTTTCTACAATATCACAACTTGTAAGAGTTTATAAATTTTTATAATTCAGATGCAGTCAGTTCAGTTGAGTTGAGTTTTTTGCTGTCTCACTGTGGCTTGATCCTCTAATGGCTTCTGTCAAGTTTCGCTTTTTTTGTAGTTGTTGTTTCTTCATCCAAGCTTACGCTCGCTGGCTGCAAAGACAGACAGTAACAGAGCAATAACCAAAGTAATATCTCTGAAAATATACAAGAAACCTGAGAATGAAAAGAAATGAGGTTGTATATAGAGATAGTAGTTGCAAATACCCACAGCCAGCGCTATTGAATGTTGAAACCAGTTTACGAAGCCAATTCACATAGTTATTGGTCTTTTGTGTATTTGAGAATTCTTGTTCTGTTTGGATATCATTTTGTACAGGGGTGAAGCTTTCAAAGGGGGAAAGTAATTCATCCTAAAGGGCCCACAAAGAAAAGGGCCAGAGGATTTTTACCTTTCTTTAAAGCAACTGGGAGCAAAATTGAATACTAAAAAAAGTCCTTTTGCCCAAAACCATATCTCCTACACTAAAAATATCAATCTTATTAACATTTTATTGTTGCACGATTTGGGCAATATTACCACGTTTGGATGTTAAGACTTTTTTGGCTTTCACGAAATTCCAAATAAAAAAAAGCTTTCGGTCTAATTGCGCCATAACCCGCCAACCTTAACATATTAATAATGTCATATCGCCTAAAAATGGCTCTTTCACCCAAAAACGGTTTCAGAAGAAAATGCCACAAAGCCCAAAATAAATGTCATATTGCACAAATCAATTTTAAAATATCATTAATATCAGTGTGAGCATTAGGAAAAGAGGGAAGGGTTGGATTGGAGGTGTCGGTGTACATTGATTTTAAATTTCTGAACATTGCATTGACAGGGAAAGATAGAGCGTGGCAAGGCGTTCCACATTCGCGTAGTACGACTAAAAAAAGAATCTCTGTACTTCATAGTACTTCAGTTTACCATTGGGCTCAAGGGCATTCCTAGAAGTGCGGGTATTACGGTTAAATTGTTTAAGGGGAGGAATGCAACTGGCTATTTCACTAGAGCATAGTCCATTAAAATAACGGTAAAAAAGGGTGAGGCAAGAAACCTTGCGTCGATGTTCGAGTGACGTAAACGAGTTGATGATGTTAATGTCACCAATCATTTTAAAAGCTTTTTTTTGAATACTGTCCAAGAGGCTTAAATAAGTTACTGGAGCACCAGCCCAGAGATGAGAGTTATATTCAAGTTTCGGACGTATATAGGTTTTGTAGATTGTAGCCAGATCAGACGGAGAGAAACATTTCTTGCAACGTCTCAAAAAACCTAGACATCTTGCGGCATTTTTGGCGACATCGCGTATGTGATCGCTCCACAAAAGGTGGTTGCTGATGCAAATTTCGAGGATGTCAAGATTTTCCGTTTCGTTGATGCAAGTGCCACTCATAGATAGTGGCAAAGAGGGTTTATCTCGCTTTAACGATATAAGACAGCATTGCGTTTTCGAAGCATTAAATTCCACACGATTTTTTATTCCCCATTGTACAATGCTGTGTAGGTCGGAATTTAATGAGCTAATCATATTTTGCCGTTGCAGTTCCACATCCGAAGAGGAGGGTTGTGAGTCTGGAAACGAATATGAAAAGCTAAGAGTGCTATCGCCAGCTAAACAATGTATTGGATTAGAAGTGGAAGACAGGAAATCATTTATAAAAATGAGGAAGAGGGTCGGAGACAAAACGGAGCCCTGGGGCACACCAGCATTTATTTTATGAGTTTCAGACTTGAATCCGTCCAAAACAACTTGTATTGAACGGTTCGAAAGAAAATTTCTAATCCAACGAAGAAGAGATTCGTCGATACCGATACTTATTGCCATATCACCCAAAAGATGTCAAGTTATTCAAGACTTGGTCATTCTGCACTACGACATTTTGAGTTTTAAATTTTATCGGCCAAAAGCAAACATTAAAGGGAAAAAATGAAAGAAAGCTTAACAAATATTTTTGGTTTTTATTTTGCTTTTAGAAAGCGAAATAAGTCCAATTTTTAAAGCGAAATACATACATCCAATTTCGCACCTAACCCAAATCCTATAGTGAGCCTAAGCAGGGGGTTGCAGAAGGGCAGCATGCCTCCCCATACTTACTCTTTATACGCGTCTCAAAGCCCAACCACCCAAAATGTTTGCTAAATAAAAATTAACGACATTTTCACCAAAATTTATTTGGGCTTTGTGACGTTTTCGTAGTAATATTTTGTACGACGTTTCCCAAATTCAAAATTCTTTTGGCCAAAATGACAACTAACAATTTTGGCGTTCTTTTATTAAATATTTATATGGGCGTTAACACAATTGCTTTCTAACTTTTTAGGCTTAATGACAATTTGGGATTTGAGCGTTATGGTTTTGGGCAAAAAGAATTTAACCTAAATTTACCCCCACCGACAGACACTTTTTTGATACTCAGAAAGTTCTCTTAAACCCTCCCAATTTGTTTGTGTGTCCCAAAGGCCTCTAGTTAACCCATTCCGTCCATAATGTTTTCCACCAGCAAAGGCTTGAAAAGAATGATCCACGAGTGAAATTAATAATCTGACCAATGGCTTTTTATGGTATCGAGATCAAGACTTTTTGTTTGCGTGGAATAAACACACACAAGCACATCACGTGTGATGCGTAAGTTGCCAAGCCAACAATACTCGTATATTGCAAGTTCTGTTTCTTCAAGTGGAATAAAGAATTTTTATATTTTGAATTTTCTTTTTTTATGGTTTAAAATTTTATTTGACATTGTATCGATTGCAGTTAAAAGAGAAATAATAATAATTGAAGCCATATTAGGTTAGTGGGGTAAATGTATCCTTTGTTTTTTACTTTTTGTTTTTACAGGAAGGAATCCTTAAAACTTATTATCAATTAACAAAGGTCTTTCAATATTTTTTCCCTTTGTATTCGCAAGGGTGTCATAAGACCGGTTGTTATTTTTATAAGTCGGTTGTTATTTTTATAAGTCTTTCTTTTATTTTCTAATCGTCATCCCATCATCATTATCATGAAACAGGAAAGTGTGAAATTGAATTCATCTCATTATCCATCATCATCAGCATCAGCATCAACATCAACATCAGTTATTCTTCTTCGTTTTGAAATATGTGCTGGTAAATGTGTATACTGTAAATGTATTTGTATAATTGACACAAGGTGAATTGCTTCTTTGAAGCAAAAAATCAAAATCGTAATTTATATTAAAAGTGCGCATATTTTATGCAAATTAGTATACGAATAAAAATACAAAATAAATATTAAAGGAAATGAGCCAAACACATACTCCGAGCCGAGCCGAGCCGAGATTTGCTATAGCAGCATTCTAGCAGGTTTCCTGTTTTTTGTCTGAAATGTCGAAGAAATAAAATTCGTCTTTAGATCTTAAGAAACTCTGCGATTCTTATAGGAAATGCACACAAATATGTACATATGTTATGACGTAAATGTTTAGAATATAATTTTGGTAGACGGAAACGCCTCCGGTAGACGAGACTTTAATTTAATTTTCATCTTTTTCGTTAGGGCTGATGGAAAATATATATGTATGTAATATTTCTACATAAGCTCATATCTTACAGGTGACATTTTTATTTGTCGATGACTGATTATGACAAGTTTGACAAATTCTTAAAGTGGCATGATAAGGAAATATTTAAGAATGCGTCATTGACAGTTGTGAGGTGACACTTAACTTCTTTTTGTAGAGAAACTTGCAGATGTTAAATTGCAAGGGTCAGGGTCTCTTTACTCTTTTTGTATAAAAAAGTGGTCCTTTTTTTGATAAAAAGAAATCACAAAGAATGTAAGTTTTGTTTTTAAAACCTAGAGTAGCCAAGAAAATGTCAATTTTTTAAAAGATGTGGATATTTTCGCATTTTTGGTTAAGAAATCTATTTTGAGTGAAACCTAACAAATTATTTATGGTTGACATTTCAGCTTTGTAAAATTTTACAAATACATGCATATTTTAAGAATCCATAGTTGTCAAACTTTTACATATTTTAAAAATGTTTATGCCACGCAAATTTTCACCATTCAAAAGCAACCTTCTGGTATTTTCACATATCAAATATTTAACCAAATTTTTTATAGCAGCTGAATCTGCTTCTGCTAATTTTAATGAATAACTGAAAGTAAGAGAAACTCCCAGAAGTATTATGTTAAATCAAATAACTCAGCTATTCATCAGACTATTGTATCGTATTTGCAAATTTCTCATGCCAAAAAAAAAACAGTTAAAGAAAAAACTCCTAAGAGAACCGTTTGACAATATGAGAAAGCCAACAGGGGCAATCTCAACGAATTCTTCAGGAACTTTAAAAGGTCACTATGTTTTCCGATAGTGACGTAGATTCCAGCGCAGATATGGTTACAAATTTAATTCTTTGTGGAATAAGAATTTATATCCCGAATAGGGTAAAATCTATCAAACCTAAAGATAACTCATAGTTTGATTCGATAAGAGGTTATTTGGATCAAAGATGTAAGCTTCCGGATTTACTGAGGAAAACCGGAATACATAAGTACAAACAAGCTAAAAACAACCGCAACGGTCATATTCGAAGAACCAATTTTTTGCATGACCAGAAATTGCGGCAAGAAATCCTACAATGTCCCAAAAGTAGTCAAAATTTCTGGTCATTTTGTAAAAAAAACTTACGAAACACCCCGTTATCCTCGGTTCCAACGCTCGTTCACAATTACACTCCTTATATAAGGTCCATTGATAAAGCCAATACAGTTTGCTGTTAATTGGACGCGACCAGAGAGCGTCATAAGTCCTCCTGTACTTGAGAGTATAAACGATGGGACGAATCTTCTTTTGCACTCGTGTAGTTCCAAGAAAAACCTGAGAAACCTTGATATGGTGATGATGGATGGAAAACAGCATTTGTCCAGCCTGTCCCTAAAAAAGGCGAATTCTGCTCCCCATCTAACCATCGTCCAATTACACTCACGTCCCTTCTTTCCAAGGTCATGGAAACGCTAATTAATTATCAGCTTAAGAAATATCTCGAAGAACGAAAGCTTCTTAATGACCGGAAGTAGCAATAGTTCCACCAGTGATTTGATGGTTTGTCTAACCAAACGGTGGAAAAAATCTTTACATCATTTTGGAGAATGTAAGAGTAAGAGTTTGGCACAAAGTTCTCTTATCTAAAATGACTGCTTTTGGTATAGATGAATCTCTTCTTCGTTGGGTTAGAAACTACCTTTCTATCTTTTCAATACAAGATGTATTGGATGGTTCCAAATCTGAAACTCATAATATAAATGCTGGTGTCCCTCAGGGCTCCGTTTTGTTTCCGATTCTCTTTCTTATATTCATAAACGATCTCTTGTCTGCCACTTCTAGTCCATTTAACTGTTTCGCTGATGACTATACCCTCAGCTTTTCATATTCGTTTCTGGATTCACATCCTCGTCCTTCGGATGTGGAACTTCAACGGTAGCATATGATAAGCTCATTAAAGTATTGCCAGATTGGAAACACCCTTTAGAACATAAAGTGTGCATTTGCACAAATTGTTCTTTTTTATAAAATGTGAACTATTGAAGCAAACATCTACAAATGAACCATTTTATCGAAACTAATTAATTTATTTTTTACTTTTAACCTAAATAAATATTCAAATTACAAACAAATAAAATGGTACTAAGTTATTCTATTTCTAAAGATAATTTAAGTACAAAGAAACCTTTACGACGAAACCTTTTGACGGTGCGAATTGAATACGCTTAAGTTAATTATTTAAATATTGTATGACTTTGAGGAAAAGTAATTTTTCTCTGTAAAATTGAAATTTAGAACAAGGTTATGTCTTGGTATTTGGTTTAAATAAGTATTTGAAGGAAACAAAACTATCAATTTTCTGAAAAGAATTAATGAGCTTGAGTTAAAACATTAACATATTTTAAATGTTCGATTAAATTGTATTTCATTTATTTATAGTTTATTATTCTATAGTTGTAAGCAGTTATTCGTTGCTTTTTGTTCATTTTCACAGTGAAAGGGAATTTCTAGAAATTTCCACCTAAAATTTGTCACAATATTTTATTAATGTTAACCTTAATTTTTGAAGTAAACAATACTAAATAAGGTGTTACCATTTTTCTACATAGTGCATAACTATCAATTGAAATTAAATTTATTAATTTATGTTTATGAAAATCATACATTTAAAAAAAAAAAAACTTTCAAAAGTGTTTTGAGCAGGTACTTGTGATTGAATATCAGTTTTTCTCTCATGAAATTAACTTAGAATCGTAAGATTTAACATCGAAAAGAATTCACTTTCTCGTACTTATGTTCCACACGTGGAAAAAAAGGAACAATGATTCTTATTTGGGAAAATGAATCAAAAACGACGCGTTGTCGTCAAATTGTGTGTATTTTATAGCGTGAAATTAAAATCGAAGCATAAAACCAACTGTGGAACGTAAATCTGTTTTTATATTTCTCGTCTGGTGTGAAATATTTCACATCGAAATAAATCCAATCAAAACGAACAATGATAACAATAACTATTTTAAGAAAATTTCTCATATTTTAAAATTATTTATTGGTCATAAAGAAAAAAAAATTAAAATTCAGCTTAGAACCTGCGTGCTAACCAGTTAAACATGAATTATTAACACTTCCCTCTGAAACTCACCCCAGACAGCTTAATGAATTCGTCATACCAAAGACCTTTGTAAATGTGCAAAAAGCTAGAGATGTTCAAAAGCAAAAGATTATTATTAGATATTATTATTTTCATTTTTATTTTTGCTTCCCCTTCAAAACCCTCGAGCTTCATATAAAACTAATTAAATTACTCGTAAATACAAAATATCTAATCATCTTTTCACTCCCGCATCATCACTCCTTCCATTGATTATTATTATCGTTATAATCCCATATTATCTATCTTTCCAACCCATGTACATATATTGTATATCGTATCTATAATTTCTGATAATTTTTATTTAGAGTTTTAGTGTTAATTGGTTCGAATAATTGCCATTGCCAGTTTCCCATATGATAGACGAGATCTAAAATGCATTGCTTATAACTTAGATACTTAGATATAACTGCGGCAACGACTCGACCAACGACGCACGGCTGCGGCGCGGCGTGGCGGTCGGTGGAGTTAATGAATATTGTTTTGTTTGAAAGCGATTTCTGCATTATTATGTAGCTCAGGGAGTGTTGTTTGTAACGAGTATTTATGATCATTCGAGATGATTAATTGCCAACACTACTGTCAGATACAAATAATAATAAAAACAAAATATATTTCATCTGCATGCTTGCGATGCAGTACGAGTCTGTCTGGATAAATTTCGAAAGATGATTAAATGATCCTAATGAATAGCTAGATATGGAATTTTTATACTTGGGTCATTCAATAATAATTATAAAATCTAAACAATGAAAATTTAGCAGAAAAAGAAAAAAAAAGAAACAAGCGTTTTGAAAATTAAATTACACTTTAAGTTAAATGATTGTAATTAGTGAAAAACTGATTTCACTTTTGTGTTTTGGTTTAACCTAAATGTGCGATTGATAATATTATAATGACTAAGCTATTTATGGGGGAGACTAATTTATTTTCATAACAATTTAGGTACCATTCTGTATAAGTTATAAGCGGCATAGCACAACACGAAGCAAGTTCATTAAACTGTGAGTTGTTAAATTACCTCTTTACCTGTAGGTAGGTTCAACGTTTTTAACGAAATATTTTTTTAACCCAGACCCAGACACATTAAAGTTATAGTCTGGGAGATAGTTTTTATTTTATTTCTACATAAAATGAGTACTTAAGAATAGCAATTTTAAAGGATAGCCTAAATAATTATATAGTTGTGAATTGCACTCAAAAGATATTATTAGTGTTGATAAATATGGGTCAGCTTAAATTCAATAAAACGCAAAAAACCTTTTTCTGGGATATTAAAAGAATGTATACCACTACTAAATTCAAGGGCGGATCCAGAGTTTTAATCAGGAGGGAGGGGTGTGTGTGTGTGTTGGTTCACACCGCTTAAAAATGTTCTTTAATGTTCTGTAAAGGAGGCTGACAAAATTTAAATAACATAATGTGTATCTTAACATTTACACATTTAAAGGGCTAAAGTGACAACTTACATATATAGTTATAAAATTATTTTAGAACTCTGTTGTCCAACAAGGTATGGTCTAACTATTTAATTTGGACGACTCCCTACGTATGAAAGCATTCCAAGATTACAACCGTTTTTGTACAGCCATACATAAAAGCTAAAACACAATGGTTTAGAGCGTTTTCGGTGAATTTCACGCATTAAATTTGTAAAATTGTAAACGTAGCTTTTTTCCCAAAAATAACATATCTGTACTTTTCTTATTTCCATTTCTATTAATGCGAAGAATGTCACAAAAACCCAGAAAATGAGAGAGGATGTGATATGAACAATTTTCGGGCTTTTTTTGGCGTAGTTTTTTCAAACTCAATTTTCGGGAGTCTATTATTACTATCGCTATTAGTCTGCTTACTCGTAGATGCTAGAAAATATTTTGATCTTGAAGGAGTAAACAAAACTTAAAAATTGTTGAGAGAAAAATGTTTGGTTCTTGATTTTAAGTACCTACATAATTTTTCTAAAAATTAAATAAAAACAAATTAAAGTAAACAAATAAGTTGGGAATCAGAATCGCTTTTCACTTCAAATCTCAAGAGATTCAAAGCTTTTATATCAATAAATATTAAACGCAAATTATGTTTTTTAATTAGCCATTAGTTTAACAAAAGTATCACTTTTGCTGTTTTTGGGACATTTACATTATCAAAATTCGTGTTCAAATCTCAGTTCTACAGCATCCAAAGCAAATAAACTTCAAAAGCAAATTAACTTCAAAAAGTAGATTTATTTAATTTTTTAAAATCTTTAAAGTTTTTTTATTAAACAGAAAATCAATGTTGAAAGAAATAAAAACGCTCCACTGGGTACTTGCTAATGTCTTCCAAAAAGTCTGTTTAAAAACTGTTTATTATATTTTAAGATTTAAAAATGTATCTGCAAAATAAGTTTTTCTCAAAAATTTAAATAAAAATAATGTCACCTCTTAAGAAAACTGAAAAACAAAATAACGGTTTTATGAAGGGTACTCTTCTGGATTAATACCGAAATATGTTTTTCTTGTAGAGAGAAGCCAAATTAAGAAAACAATTTAGAAAGTTTTTAAACAAAATTTATCGGTTAATTTTTGAAAAAAATCGAATTTTAGATTTTTAACCAATAAATTTGTATGGGGAATGCTGTTATTTTTCGTATTAAAAAAAAACTCAATCGAATCAGGGGTTTGGGATGTAGGGGCCAGAACAGACCGACAGACAGACGGATGAAATCGGAGGACCCACTTTTTTGACTTTTCTACCATCATAATGTCATGTTTGATAAAAAGCTCGAGTTTGAATTTTTTTTTCGAATGCAATATTTGCCATATAATTCTAATACGTTGCAAGTAAAAATCACTTCAATGTTCACTATTTATGTGCGTCAAAAAAAATAAGACCGAATTGAAGGCGAGTTTCAGGAATTTAAAGGCAACTTAATATCAAATTGACGATCTTTTATTTAAGGTTTCTTTTAAAGAACATGAATATTTGCTATTTTTCTTAGAAACAAATTTTATGAAAATAATTTGAAGCATTACTAAAGTTTTTCCAAATTCTAAATTGCGGGAAAACAATAATTTTAGTTGTTTTTGACAGTAAACCACTTTTTGGTAAATGTCGTTAAATTAATAACAAATTTTTAAATGAAATCTTTAATTATACAACTATAAGCTTTATGGTTCATATGACCCCCCCTGGATCGTCCATTGGTTAAAAGTTGATGAATTTGTGCTGCGTGTTTGGAAAAGGGCTGAATTTCTGATCCATATTATGTTTCTTGGTCTAGTCCTCAGTTAAAAGTAGTACTTTTAGCAAACAAAGTTTAGGAAGTAAAATACAAATTTTGTTTTCATATGTAATAAAAAAAAAATAATTAAAAATATAATAATAAAAATATAATAAATCCATTAACGCAATACGAAAGTTTTGAATTCAAAGGAATTCTTACGAAAATAAAAAAAAAATATCTCCCAGGGGGGGTCATGACCCCCTACGACACCCCCGGGATCCTCCATTGACTAAATGGTCCGTAAGAGGACTAACGCATATACTATCTAAATTTATTTTTTCAGGTTAAGCTTAAATAGGTGAAAATCTTCATTTCTGAACGAAGCGAAAAATGTTAACGTTATCTTAAAGGTCAGTTATACTTATAACTTATTTAGACCATTTACAATTTTTAAGTTCACCTATTATTTGATATAAAAACCCCATTAACCGGAGTTTCAAAAAGAAACCTTTTTGTTAGAAGAATTTTCGTGTTCAGAGATATTAAAATTTTGACTCTTTTTTATTTTTTTTCAATAAAATTTGGGCTCTTCATAAGATTAAGTCATCGTTAAATCTCAGCGCTGCTGGTGTTGTTATATGTGTTCATAGCGGAGCCTAGTTAGAAAAAGTCCTTAACTACCTAAAAGTTACGTCTGTCGATGGTTACGTTTTGACAAAGACGTCGGTGTTGTAGGCAACATGTATTTTGATTTGCCCTCATTAACCGTTAAACCCAATTTTGCTGCCTCTGCCTTAATACTCACAAAAGCCCCATTAACATCGCGCTAAGTTCTTCCAATTATGTCAATATCATCAGCTACGCGAGTAATGACACAGACTTTTGAAAGATAGTACTTGTAGTGTTGAATTGGGAGCTCTGCACTATTCTTTCAACGACGATGTTGAAGAAATTGCATGACAGCGCATCACCTTGTCTAATGCATTCTTTGATATCGAAAGGTTCGGTTTAGGAGCAGAAATTTTTCAATCTTATTTTTTATATTGCTATAACAAAACCCCAATTTCCAACCCTATCAGATAGACTATGACTTATTAAGTTATACCTTTACACAGGTAAATATATATCGTTTGTCATTTTTGATTTGAAATGCTCGACTGCATAACTGTGACAGTAAAACAGTTTTGCAATTTTCAAATATGGCTTCCATATATATCTATATATAGACCCTATTACAGTTTTAGTCTTTTTCTCTCTTCTATATGTATACCACGCATCCTATAACACCAAATACAAGGCAGTTAAAATAAAAAATTGACTTTTGCAAAGGTAGACAACAATTTCCGGCATATAATAGATAAACATAAAAAGGTGTATAGGTAATAGGAGGATCCGTGTGTTTGAAGAGATTAAAACCTTATTTCGATTTAATTTATTTTTCTTGCAAAAACACCCTGTAGTAAGGTACAGGTATAGTTATCTCTAATCTCTTACACAAGATGATGAGCTTCTGTCTTTGCTTGTAAATATACCTTGATGTGAGATCTTGTATTTATTTGAAGACTGATGAAAACCTTCATCATTTTGTTACTTGACAAAAAATATATACACAAAACCATAAGTTGTGGTTTATAGGTAGGTTTATGCCAAGATAAGAATGATTGATACTTTTTGGTGCTTCTTCAGTGTGGAATGTCGTTTGTTTGCAAAAATGTCTTTTAAGACAATAAATTTATTATGGTGGAATTATTTGCGATAAGTATAAAAATGATGGTATCTAGAAGATAGTGGAATTTTTATTTTCCTATAGAGTTTTTGATACACGTTTCTTATGATTGTCTTAAATAGTTAATAGTTTTCGTTGATAGTTTATCTTTACCCAATGTTGATGGCAGATGTGTCTTATTTTATATAAAAAAAATTGTATTTGTAAGCTTTCTGGGCTTTCTTATAGCCATCCAAAATAAATTTGTCTTAATAAACTGTTACTATTTTGTTTGGCTAAAAACAACCTTATTCATCGTTATGTGTTCATCTTTCTTAAAATGAAATATTATGAACAGTTATAGAATGTGGGAAGCCATAATATTTTCATATCGTGATGATAATGGCCATTAGCAGAACTTGGAATGCTTTTACTTTTTCATTTAAGTTGCTGGGATGCTTACATTTTTTTTTCATTTCACTTGATGTTCATGACCATTACTGAATTGTGGAATGCATACTTTTTTAAACTCACTTTTTGGCGTAAGGTCTTTTTGCCCAAAACCATATCGCCCAAATTAAAAATTTCATATAGCACCCAAAACAATTTTATTCACATTTCGTTGTTGTACGATCAGGGCAATATTACCACCGAACCAATGGGCGTTAAAAATTGTTTGGGTCTTATGAAATTCCAAATAAACAGAAACGTTCGGTCTTATTGCCAAGATATTAAAAATGTCATATCACCCAAAAATGGCTCTATGGCCCAAAACTTTTTCAGAAGAAAATACCACAAAGACCAAAATCAATGTCATATTGCCCAAGTCAATTTTAAAATATCATAACGGCCAAATTACTAATAATTGACATATCGCCCAAAGGATGTTATTTCACATATTGTGAATACACTTTGCGAAAGTGAATTTGGGTGGTCAACAATTCGTTATCGTGAATTGGATTTTCGAACATGCAAAGGGATCTTCTGTATTTCGGTTTGTTCCATTTTTTGAACGCATTCAAATTACATTTTTTATTTCTGTGAATTGATCTTTGATAGCTTCCTTCTGCTAGGAATCGGAGGGTTGCAGCAAGTTTTTGAATTGAAGGAATTGATGAAGGAATTATAAAAGGTTCTATTTTCCTTAGAACATATAAAAAAGCGTCTTTGCTTAATCTAAGATTACAATGAAAGATTAAAAGAGGAAATCAAGAATTTATTTTATTTATTAGAACAATTCTACATAATTTTCACACACTTATGTACATTGTGTCACGTAAATCCAATATATTTGATTTGTCTCGCAAAATTCGTCTTCTTATTTTTTCTCTTGAATTCTGCTTCCTTTTTTCACATAAAATTGCCAACAACATTGCATCCATCTTCAAAACAGCAAAAATTTTACTTCAGAAACAAAATAAAAATGGATGATCCTTCAGTTCTGAAAGTTCGAAGGAATTTCGAAGTTTTCGAAATCGATCGAATTGAAGAACATGCAATTTCATTTCACGTGAAATTGGAAAGTGATTTCAATTCACTTTCGATCGAAATTCGGAACATGGGCGTATGTGTTTAAACATTTGGGTATTCTGACAAAATTTTTGTTTAATTTGGGCACTACGACATTTTGAGTTTTAAATTTGATCACCCAAACGCAAAACATTAAACGAAGAAAATGTCAGATCGTAACGTAAAGAAAGCCCAACTTTCAGAAAGCGAAATAAGGCCAATTTTAAAGTCAAATACATCCAACTTCGCACCTAACCCAAATCCTATAGTTAGCCCAAACAGGGAGGTTCAGAAGGGCAGCATGCCTCCCATACTTACTGTTTATACGCGTCTCAAAGCCCAACCACCCAAAATGTTTGCTAAATAAAAATTAACGATACAGCAACAAAATTTTCACGAAAACGGAAAATTATATTTATTAAAAAATTAACTTTTGGGCGTTATGACATTTTTAAATTTAAGCCTTTATACATTGAAAGTTGGTTTGGGTGATGTGACACCTTATTTGGGCTTTGTGATGTTTTCTTAGTGATACTTTTTACGAAGTTTTTCTTTTTGGGCTTTATGTCATTTTATGATTTGGGTTGTATGTCGTTGGGTGATAAGACATAAGAAACGATATAAATCATAATTGTCGTAATGCCCAAAATAAATATCACAAAGTCCAACCCCTGTGTCATAAAACTCAAATTTAAAATTTCTAAACTCTTTTGGCTAAATTGACAATTAACAATTTGGGCGTTATTTTATTAAAATGTATTTTTATTGTAATGGGTCCGATTTGTCAAATTGAAAATTTTGACATTTCTCGACGTTTCAAGGCTCCTTGAGTCGAAATAAAAGATTTTTAGAAAGATGTCTGTGCGTGCGTGTGAACGTACGTTCGTACGTCCGTACGTCCGTACGTCCGTACGTCCGTACGTTCGCGACGTTTTTTTCGTCTTCCATAACTCAAGAACCAGAAGAGATATCGACTTCAAATAAATTTTGTTATACAGATAATAAGGCAGAAAGATGCAGAAAGGGCTCTCAAGAAAATTGCGTGGGTGGTTTTTTTTACCATAGCAGTTTAAAAAAAAGGTGAAAATTTTGGTTAACCCTAAATAACTCATGAACCAATGACGCTAGAGACTTAAATTAAATTTTATATTATATATTGTAACGTGATACAAAGCAATTATATTTTTGGAAAAAAAAATTCAATTAACGGTTTTTTTATAAGTCAAAAAAAACTGCACAAAAAATTGTCACCTCGAAAATTTTACTACTAAAATATGATTTCATCTCCAAAACAATTTTGTGCAACGAAGAATAATGTTTTTGACATCTGATAAAATTTTGATAAAAATCTAATTGACAGTTTTTTTTATAAAAAATAAAAACCTAAAAAAACATTACTCAAAGTTGGGAAAAATTGAATTTCGACTCAAATATCTTTTCAAAAACTTGAGACTTAGGCTTCAAACTTATTTTATCTTATAAGAACAACATTCAGTCAAATTTTGTTAACATTCAGTCAAATTTTGAAAAAAATCGAATTGACAGTTTTTTTACAAAAAATAAAAACCTAAAAAAACATTACTCAAAGTTGGGAAAAATTGATTTTCGACTCAAATATCTTTTCAAAACTTTGAGATATTGGAATAAAACTACTTTTGTCTTTCAAAAAATATTGTTGTAAACATTCAATAAAATTTTGAAAAAAAATCGAATTGAAAGTTTTTTTTTACAAAAAATTAAAAACCGAAAAAAAAATGAACAAAAGTTGGTAAAAATTGATTTTCGACTCAAATATCTTTTCAAAAATTTGAGATAATGGCTTCTTACTAATTTAATCTTATTAGAAATATTGTTTTCAACATTAGGAAAAATTTTGAGAAACATCGAATTGACAGTTTTTTTTACAAAAAATAAAAACCTAAAAAAAAAACAATACTAAAACTTAATAACAATTTACTTTCGACTTAAATAGCTTTTCAAAAGGTTAAAATATTGGCTTCAAACTTATTTTATTTCACAGAAAATATTGTTTTCGATATTCAGTAATTTTTTTAATAAAAATCCAACAGTCCGTTTTTTCATAGTACAAATAGTACGCAAATTTGGTAAAAATTGATACATATAGACAAACTTTTAAGCAAGACAAATCGACAGACGGGATGGGAAGTTATCAGTGTGGGTCGCAACCCAGCCTCTTTTTTTAACATTGAAAATGCGCCTGTTTCTTCCAAATTTTGCTTCCCTTATTCTAGACTTGATGTTTGCATAAAATTTAAATAAAACTATTAAACTTGCCATTTTCTCTTGTTGTTTCCCACTGTATATGTAGCTAAGCTCTTAATGTCATCAAATTAAATAAGCTAAACGATTTGTAAAAATCATTTGTATGTGAATGTACTCAATCAAAGGCTAACAAAAAACAAAAACAAACTCGTGACACATGTTCAGTTCATTCAATTTAATAAAAAAATAAAACAAATCAAACAAAAAAGAAATTAAAAAAAAAAACAAGAAAACAATTTCCGCCCCCTATTTCCATTTAGAATTGAAAACATTTCCCTCTCTCGCCTCCTCTTGTCGCTGCCAATAATGTCCCTCTCCCTAAATAGCAATTCGCAAATAGCTGCTGCTGGTGCTGTTGCTGCTGGTGCTCTCTGCTCTAATAGTGGTGTCTGTCTATTGACTCATGGCGTTATTCATAATCACAATCGATTTCCACTCAGACATTTAGGCCAATCAATGCATTTGTTCGTATTAAAAGTTGTTTCCATACATTTTCCCCAACACACTCTGTGTCCTCTACTCCAATCTCCATCTCCATGAATACAAATCTAACAGAACAAAAAAAGCAAACAAACACACCCAGATGTTCGATTTCGAAATTTATCATCATCGCCGCCGCCGCCGCCGTTCCTATCGTCATCATCGTCATCATCAGTTCTGTTCAGTGGGAGACAGAGTAGGAATGACAGTTGTTGGTAGTTGGCACAAACTACTAAACTTATATTACTCGCACATCTCGTCATCTCTAAGCCTGGGTGTAGCACAAACATCATCAAAAATCAACTAGGTAGCTGTGGATTCAAGTAGATTTATCTGGAAGTCACTATAGGTACATATATTTGCAAAGGTACTTGAAGCTGTCAAATATATTCGACGTTGGCAAAAAGCTTTAAAATGGATTAATTCGGTCGATGGCTGTTGAAGCTGGAAAATTGCCGGACACTATCTTAATGAAGAATCATTTCATTAGATTGCCATGTCATTCCCCTGATGAACATCACCCGAGTGCGAGTCGAGTCATCGTCAATATGACACGTTTATCTGACGTTGGACTTTGACACTTGTGACAATGTGATAAAATCATCGATTGAGAGCTTCCCGTTCGTTTTCGATAAAAATTCAAGCTTATACCGGGTAGTCCATTGATGTATATGGACTCTATTAATGATAAATTACCCCGGTATCAGTTGAGTTTCATTTCGAAAACATCATCACCATCTGATGGTAACTTCAAGACTTAACTTTTTTCTGTTCATGAATTCAAGATAATGAACTTGCGTGATTTCAAAAAATCTCATAATGTAATCTTTTCCTTGCGCTGAGAAAAAATTAATTTAAATGTAAATCGCAAGCAAAAAGTGAAAAACCACAACGCAATTATTATTATTTTTTTGCTGACTTGTGAGTTTTTGACTCAAATTCTTTTGGGTGTTTGATGGAAAACCATCAGAATCATAAAAAGTAATGATGTCCTTGGAATATGACTTTTAACTGAATTTGAGTTGGTGGTGAATTGAATAAAGCCTGTGATTTCTGATGTATAATCGGATTTAGGGATTTGACTTTTAACTGAATTTGAGTTGGTGGTGAATTGAATAAAGCCTGTGATTTCTGATGTATAATCGGATTTAGGGATTTAATTTATTAAATTTTGTGTGTTCGTTAAAAAGTTTGTTTCAATTCACAATATTATTGACGGGTAAATTAGAAAAGTTTATTTTGTTTCTTAATTATGAATTTTGTAAATGAAACAAAGCTTAGAAATGAGGTTTAGAAGAATTTGAATAATGATAAAAGTACAAATTTAAAAATTTTCCATTTCCATGCGAAGCCAAATTGAATTTTTTTTCGAAAAAATGACATTTGTCAATATTTGGCAGTGTTTTTCAAAATTTTTACTAGAGAGAATAGGTTTAAGTTTTTTAAATGCAAAAATGTACAAGGATCTTATTTTACCTCGATCGTTTTTCACCATAAACTATAAACAAATTGCACCCATTTACTTTTTAAAAACTTTATTTCTTACTCTGTTTTTTAACTTCCCATAAGAAGTTATTGTAATCGGTCTAATTTCTTGAATTGAAAATTTTGTCATTTCTCGATTATTATTTCTCGATTATTTTCCCATAGAATATAAATTATATACAGAAATGTTTGCGTGTGTAAGTACGTTTGGGATACCATTTTTCGTCGTACATACATATCTCAAGAACCAGTAGAGATATCGACTTCAAATAACACAGTAAGATGCAGAAAGGACTATCAAACAATTTGAAAAGGTGTTTTTTTCTTACTGTAGCAATTTTCAAATATTTTACGAACAAGAAATGATTTTACCTCAAAAATAATTCTATGCAACAAAATTTTGAGAAAAATCGAAGCACCGTTTTTTTTTACAAAACTAAAAAAAAAAACATTACTAAAAGTTTGCAAAAACTCTACTCGAATATTTTTTTTTTGTTGAATATAAAGTTCCAAACCTTTCTTATTTTTTTTTTCATTAATTAAGTGTATCAATTTATCAATTAAAAAGCTTTATTTTAGCTTTCAAGACCATACTATCATAAATTCACTTTTTCTTTAAGTTCTTTTCGTAAAAGTATCACTTTATCATTCTTAAAAATAGTGTCCTCTTCAATTGTTTGTCTATGCTTGTTTTTCTCCTTTTCTTCTTTAACCTATATTGACATCTACTGTTGGATATCCTCTTTCTATGGGATTCCGAAAAAAACAATCTAATCTTGTATTCAAAGACGCCTTACAATTTGTTAAATTGAAAATTTTGACATTTCTCGATTCAAGATCCATAGAATATAAATTAAAGATATACATACATGTTTGCGTGTGTACGTTTGGGGTACCATTTTTCGTCGTACATACATATCTCAAGAACCAGTAGAGATATCGACTTCAAATAACACAGTAAGATGCAGAAAGGACTATCAAACCATTTGAAAGCGTTTTTTTTTTATTGTAGCAATTTTAGAATATTTTACGAACAAGAAATGATTTTACCTCAAAAATAATTTTATGCAACAAAATTTTGAGAAAAATCGAAGCACCGGTTTTTTTTACAAACTATAAAAAAAACTAAAAAAAAACATTACTAAAAGTTGGCAAAAACTCGAATATTTTTTCAAAAATTAAAGATATTGGCTTTAAGCTAACTTCATAAGACCGATCCTTACTTATGGAGTAGTGGTATGGTGGACGGCGCTAGATACAGCGACAAATCGCGATAAACTCAGCAAAGTCCAACGAACAGCCTGCCTGTGTATGGGAGGAGCACTTCGCTCCACCCCCTCCGCTTCACTAGATGTTCTGTTCCATCTAATACCGCTGGACATTTTCAGCAAGCAAACGGCCGTTAATACTGCTATACGGCTTCAGGCCTCCTCTCTGTGGATCAATAATGGAATTGGCCGCACCACTATTTTGAACTCGTTCAGAACTATAAACAGTAATATTGACTACACCATACCCCATCCTCAGTTTAATAACTATAGCTTCAAAGTGACTATACCTCCCAGGTCTTCTTGGGAGAATACATCATTTTTGAACGATGGTACTATAAACTTATACAGACGGATCAAAAACGGAGGATGGGGTTGATGGAGGCGTATACTCAGATAGACTAAATTTAAGTCTCTCCTTTCGTCTACCCGATCATTGTAGCGTGTTCCAAGCTGAAATCCTGAAGTCCTATCCTGGCTTAGAGAAAACGTTAGATCAACTAATGATATACGCATCTTCTCGGATAGCCAAGCCGCGTTAAAGTCCCTAGACTCTGTCTCCACAAACTCATTAACAGTCCTAAATTGTCGATCATCTCTTACGGAGATGGCTACACAGTTCAACATTCACCTTCTCTGGGTGCCGGGCCATAGAGACATTCCAGGAAATTGCAAAGCTGACGAACTTGCAAAAAGCGGAACAACTTTACCTCTGCTGGCTCATAATGCTAACATAGGTATCCCTCTAGCTACATGTAAACTTATGCTAAAGCAAGATACCATAGAGAAAACAAACCTCAGGTGGAATAACACCACCACCTGTGTCGCAACAAAACTAATTTGGCCTATTCTTAGCGCCAGGCGCAATTAATCTCTCTGAGTAGATTGCACATTAGCTACGTTATAGGTGTCCTGACTGGGCACTGCTTAATAGGAAGGCATGCTATTCGACTCGGAGCCCCTGCAAATGATTTTTGTAGGAGTTGCATGGACGAAGAAGAAGAAGAGACAATCTCTCATCTTCTGTGCACATGCCCTGCCTTATCACAAAGACGTAGAATCCACCTTGGAGACTACTACTTTAACGATACCAGTGATCTACAGAATTCAGACATCACTTGTCTCCTACGCTTCATTCGAAGCTCCAATTGGTTCAACGAGTTAAGCTGATTAACTGATCCATGTGGTATCACAACGGACCATACTTTGGTCTAAGTGTGTTGGACGTCCCAACCAACAGCCACTTTAACCTAACCTAACCTAACCCTAACTAACTTCATCTTTAAAAAGAAATGTTTTCAACATTCAGTTAATTTTGTATACAAATCAAACACTCAGATTTTTTCATAAAAATTAAAGTGCTACACAAAATTGGTAAAAATTGATGTTCGATTCTCGATATCTTGTGAACGGAGGTTTTGACTTTAAAATTTTTAAATTAATCTTATTTAATCATATGCAAAATATTCAATTGATGGCAAAGAATTTTTTCATCTTACACAAAATGTTGTTGTTAATATTTTGTTGAACTTTTTGTGTGGGAGGCATCCCAGCGACGTACTATTTGGTCAAATAAATTTGTTACCGTTTTCTCTTTTGAAAACAACTAAAAATAAAAAATTAATGAAAAATTTCCCTGGGAACTTGAATGATATTCAAAATTGTTGTTTTTTTTTAGTATATTGAGTTTTTCTTAAATTTAATGTCTTTTTCAAGCATGTAATTGGCAGCTTTTCTCAAGGATCACGATTAATGAACAAATTCTTCAAGAAACCATATAATTCTGTAAAATTCCGTACAAAACATGATTTTTGTACAGATTTTAAAAATTTGTTTGTTATTAAAACGTATTTAAAACAATAATACCAAAATGATGCACTGAGGCGTATACGCACTTTTTTATTAAACTTATTTTGTATACTTAACTGGCTTATTCCATTTTCGTTTGTAGGCAATTAGTTGTCTTAAAACACTTAAATAAATCTGTGGAACAATGTATGTTGATCTAGTTAGTATATATAAAACAAAAACGCTGAATTAATACAAATAACTTGTGTATGCTTATTTTAATAATAATAATAGTTTTTATTGTAGCCAAAATATCACATTCCTTTCTTTTATTGATACACGCTATCTTACTACTGCCAAATAATGAGTTTTTTAATAAGTATTTTTTTTACAAATATTTATGCTTATTTTGGTTAAATACGAATATTAACATAATTTCCATCTCTATACTCTACTTATTCCATTTCCTTCAATGTTAGTATTTTCAGTTAAAGATTAAAATCTAGCTCCAGTCTTGTGTTTTTATGAGTAAACATTTTTGAATTGTTTAAAACTAATGATCTATTAACTAGATATTTCAATACAAAAATAATCTGATAAAAGTTTTTTGAATATAAAATAGATTTATTTTACAAATCTCCAGGAAATAAGTGTTCCAAGTGTTTACTGTTCCAAGAAACTCAAACAAATTAACAACCTAACAACCTGCCTTCAAAACTATTCAGTCATTTTTGTGTTCCTCGTTTGAAATTTTCATTAAGCTTCTGAGTATTTGAACTGATATTATAGATAAATATGTTACTCACTAACTTAGTTTAACTGATAAGCATAAAAGTTATATTTAATTCACATTCATTTTATAGCTATCTTCCTTTTATCATTATACCTATAAAAAAAGAACTAGGTATTTAACTTTATCAAATGACAACAAACTTAGGTATTTTGTACCTCATATATGTATGTATATGTATACATATATATTTTTTCAAATAAAAAAAAAAGTAAATGTTTATCTCTCTCTATACTTTTTGTCTCTTAAATAAATATATGTACATAATGTATACCTTATTCATAAGTCTGGAGAAAATATTTTCATTCGAAGGAAATAACAACTGATAAAACTTAACTAACTGTATATGAGATTGGTAATATATTATAACTTTTGACAGTCATGTCGTGAGCTTACTAAATGCGAATTTTTTTTCATCGTCGTTTCTTCTTCATGTTAAATAAAAGTTGACTTGACATGTTTATTTGTTGGTTTTTTCTTGGCTATTTAAATATTAAAAAAAAACAATTTAAATGAAAAATGTCTACCTAACTACTTTACCTAGAAACCAAAATGAAAAAGAGTCACAGGTGTAAATCAATTTTATTTTGTTGTCATTAAAATAAAAAAAAGTATCTACCTACCAATCTACCTGCATGAATGCATAAGTATCTTTATTTATATTACTTGACATTTAAGGTTATTTGATTTTCTCAGAAAAAAATGTAAATAATACAAAATGTTACTTACATATTAGGGAGAGGTTCAAGATCCGGTTAAGGCTAAGTCGAAATATAACTTGATATTGATATATTGTAAAGAGAGAGAGAGAGAGATAGAGAGAGAGAGAGAGATAGAGAGAGAGATAAAAAAAGAAATTGATGAGTTAGTTCATTTGTGATAAATAAAAATATCTATATTTCTATATTAATCTTAATCTGGTTTGGATCTCACTAAGTAGTTAATTTTTCAAGAACATTTATTTCGACAAAACACTAGACAAAAGACCAGGACCATTAGATTTTTTAAAGGAAATTAAACAAAAAGTCTTAATTTAAAAAAAAAAATGTCTTGCATTAGACAACATTTTAAAAATGTACAGATTGAACTCACATCAAGGTTCTTATTTAGTGTCCCAGCACTTTATTTAGCTTCTACTTCTACTTATTTTTTTTTAACCTTTAAATTCCTTCTTCAATTTATTGGCTCTTTTAAGCATCAAGTAAACAATAAGACGTCAAATCGTCGCCTTATGGCAAGTTGGCTGACCCACAACTTTTTTTTACAAAATCTCCGAAAAAGACTCCTCAGTTTCTTTTTAAGTAAATATTCGATCTCTTATAAAAAATACAAAATATTTTTGAGTTTAAATTTTTTTTTAAAGGCTTCGACTTTTTTTTAATAGGCTTCATGAAGGCAAAAAAGCTTTGCCTTCGGAAGTTTAAGTGACGTCAATGGCTACACTGTCACCAGTAGTCCAAGAACAGATTTGGATTTGCGATGGATGACGTTATGGCCACACTTAGATCAATGTAGATCCATTGTGATAAACCGAACTTCCCTAAAAATAAAAAATAAAAACCTATGATGTCTATGTATTGTCTTGTTCTGGCCATTAAGAGGCTTTGATAAAGCCCAGTTCTTCAACATTATTGAAAAAGTTTCTGCCTAAGAGTGTGGCATAGTACTGGGCAGTGGCATAAGAAGTGGACTGTAACTTCCTGCTCTTCCTCATCACTGCAGCCTTTGCACATTATTTTTTTGCCGCATTTTTTTTTAGAGTTAACAAACAAGGTTGTGACCTGTTGTTATGCTCACAAGCAATCTTAAAGATTTTGTGTCTAAATGCAAAATCGAATGGGATCTATTTTTGTCGAATTTAGGCATAATTTCCTGTTTTTTTTTCAAGTATCGTTTTACCAACGCCCTGAAGATCACAGGATGAGGTGTTTATATGCGAGTCTATAAGGGATTGGTCCATAGTTGTACCTGTTCTCGCCAGCTTATCAGCTCTCTCGTTCCCAGGTATATTACTGTGACCTCATCACAGTCTTATGTTATGCTGTAAGTTATTGGTGACAGTAATTTACAAGCTTCGATTTAATAACTATTGATTTTATTGCTGCTTGGCTAACAATGAAAATGGTAATATCAGCTTATGATAGCGCCATCATTGACACTGGTTTGATCTGAGAATCTGAAAGAACTACGATACACATAGATTTTTTAACTACTTGTCTCGTCTTCGCCATTGAAACACACCCGGAAACTCTCACAAAAACCTCAATATTCACTTACCCAACTTCTGATCATATTCATAGATGTTTAGAATTTTGCCGGCCATCAATTTTGCCTCCCCTTAGAACCCAACTGAACATAGCTTTTTATCTTTTACTGTTAAAAACTATCTTTCTAGATAACTATAGGAGAATATCTGCCAAGATTTTTACATTTCAGCGCCTCTTTATAAAATAGTTGCCTTAAAAGCGCGATTTGCTTTGCGTTTCAAGCATTTTGGCAAATTATAACCTTGACACTCTTATAAAAAGTCGGAAGTTGAAACTTTTTTGTATACTCGTATATCTGTATACATAGTTCTTGTTAATTAGAAATAAAATGTACAACTAGATCATCAAGAATGAAAGCCATTTTCTGAAGCTACCAATTCCCAAATTTTCAATAAATATTAGTCTTAAGGTTAATGGCTCAACTAATTGAACCTATTACTTTCTCTCAATGCTCTTATCTCTCTTAATTGTAAAAGTCATTTCTTTTTTTTTTTGTTGAATATAAAGTTCCAAATCTTTCTTATTTTTTTTCCATTGATTAAGTGTATCAATTTATCAATTAAAAAGCTTTCTTTTAGCTTTCAAGCCCATACTACCATAAATTTACTTTTTCTTTAAGTTCTTTTCGTAAAAGTATCACTTTATCATTCTTAAAAAAAGTGTCCTCTTCAATTGTTTGTCTATGTTTGTTTTTCTCCTTTTCTTCTTTAACCTATACTGACATCAATTGTTGGATATCCTCTTTCTATGGGATTCCGAAAAAAACAATCTAATCTTGTATTCAAAGACGCCTTACAGAATTCCCCATTGCCATTATAATTCAAATACCTACTGGTTTGACATTTTGTTACACAATTTTTATTTTATTTCTTTTTTGGAAAATTTATATCAAAAACTCTTCAGTACTACGCAATAAATGTTTTCTTTTACATTTTCTATAATAATTCCTTCGGGGGGCGAATGAACTACCTTAAAGTGGTTTGGATTATTTCTTTCTTAAAAAACAACACCAATAACAACAAAAAGATGAAAAACAATCTAAACCTTTAGAACGCAACGCGAGCATTATTCCTTTTGGGTGCTATAAAATCAAAAAACATTATGTTTGCCTTTTGTTTAAACAAAAAAAGCAAAAACGTATAAATTTGTGACAAAAGATAAAAAGAACCTTTTTTTTCTGTGTTTTATTCAGGGATTTCAATTCCTATGTCGAACGGAAAAACTTCTACTCTGGATTTTGTATTTTACTTCACTTTTGTCTTATATATTATATGAATGTTAGGTATGTAAATAAGTCGGTAGCTGCGGTTTTATCCAGAACATAACGGTAAAATCAATAGTTTATAAGAAGTTCTTATTCATAAGATAGATACCTACATATACATACATGCATAGATAAAAGATAAGAAAACAAACATCAGGAACAATTGGTTCTAAAAAATGCATTCAAGCATTTGTTATTTGGCTTTTCTTGGGTTTTCCCTCTTACAGAAAAGGAAGTTACTCATGGTTGGATTGAATCAAAAAAGGGCCCAAAAGAAATTCAAATTTTTTAACATAATTTTTGTTTGCTATTGCTGAATCTTACAAACATTTACTAACACCAACAGTTGGTCTTATTACACTTAAACAAAGCCAAATTGGTTTTATTTCACTTTCTCAAAATAGTTTAGCCTTATTTCACTTAGTTTTACAAAAATTTACTACCTCATTTTCCAACTCAATATAATTCCAGGAGAAAGCTTAATTTCTTGTTTTGATTTTGGTGCCGTGAAAATAAGCCAAGTGAAAGAATGCCATTTCAAAAATTGACGTTATTTCGCCTTTGTAAAGTGTAATAAACCCAATTTTCAACAGTTAGTTTTATTACACTTAAACATAGTGAAATAAAGCCAAATTGGTTTTATTTCACTTTCAATGGTGTGGTTTGTCATTAATTCAAAGAAACTTTGCGTACACTCAACACCCTAAATCTCATATTGTGGCCATGAAGGGGGGGAGAGGGGGTACCGTAAAAGTAATTTGGTCTTATTTCTCAAAATAATTTGGCCTTATTTCACTTTGTCAAGAGTCCAATATGACCAACTGCTAAAAATTGGCCTAATTTTACTTTTGTAAAGTGTAATAAAGCCAAGTTTTGAAAGTTGGTCTTATTTCACTTGGACTTATTCCACGGCACCTTGATTTTTTATCTTCGTTTATTACTTACATTAAATAAAACAGTTACACTCAAACTATGTTCGTTTGTCATTTTTAAGTCATTTTTAAGACATCGAATCCACTTTTAAAACGGAAATCAAAATAACCCTGCAAATTAAGGACAATACCTAGTCGTGCGATAAATTCAGTTATAAAATTTCAATACCTTGTTCCTCAAAACATCCATTTGATATAAAATAAACTTTTTTTTTCTAAATATTTAAATTGGATGAATGTCAAATTGGTTTCAGTTTCGCTTCTGCATTCATGGAGTGCGGCCAAAGAAAAGTGAATCGAATAGATTATTGCCTCACATACATAGGTAAAGAATGAGTTCTGGTGAACCGCAATAATTTTGATGAATCGGAATTAATGCGACATCAACATAATATCAAACTAAACCGTTGTCTTATAGGTAAAACGTAACTATAACCACCCTTCTGTAATGGTTTGATTGAAAGACTCACTCCAAAGTGTAACACCCCGCCATTTTTGGAAAAACTGTGAAAACGGTCAACAAGTTGTACCATAGAGATGTGGTAGAAGGTTTAAAAAAGAGTTTAGAAAATACTTTTTTCAGTGGAGATAGATAGATTTTGCTATAGAATTATGGTGAGGCAAGCAAAACCAAGACAACACAAGAACGTGCATTAAAGTCAATATCGAAGCCAAATAAATGAACCAATAATGAATACAATATTATATAGTTTTTGTCTTATGGTGTTTAATGCTTGTAACAGAAGTTATGGCACGACTAGGTATGTATTTTATAATAAATTATATGATTTATTAACAAGTTTAGTGCAGATAATTAAATTCTGAGTCACTGTTGAACCCTAAATAGGTAGATTGTTTTTGTTAAGTGGTACTCCAAGACGCTAATATTTTTTTTTTTAACTTAAGGTATTTCAGTATAAAAGAGAAAAACTGTGGCCCTTTTCCTGTCTGTTCCAAATGAAATGCGGTCTTGCCAAAAAGTTTAAGATAGTTTTATATTGTTCATGTTCCGCCCCCCAAAGAGGAATAAATTTCGGATTTAAAATTATAGCTTTTTATCGTCCACTAGATAGAAGGAAAACAAAAACTTTATCTTTACGCGATATTAAAGTTTCCTAGCATTTTTTCCCAATATGAATTAGTCACATACTTTTACCAAAAGTTCAAACCTTTATACCCAGTACCTATCTACCTACCTACCTACCTTTCCTTTACCGCCTCTGCATCATCATCAGCAGGCAATATTTAAAGCAACACAATACCATTAATTTCTCAAAAGTAGGTTAAAGTTCTTGTTTTATATTTTGTTTCACTTGGTAGACTATCGTCTTTCTTTTCTATTGTGGGTTTAAATTTAAATTCTAATTCTCAGGTAAAAAACCAAAACTTTGTTGGTCACACACCCAAAAAATAAAAATGAAAATTCCAAAGGTATAGTAATCAATATTACAAGTAGATACATTTTTTAGGTGCTTGTCCTTTTTTTTCTGTTGTTGCGTGAAATATGGTTTTGCTGACAAGTCAAGCAACCGATGACGACGAAGGCGACGACGGAAGTGAGAATTGGTCAAATGTCTATACCTACAAAGGTGAATGACCAACGATTTTTGTTTTATGGTATACCTAAAGAAAGGTATGTGGGTTTATTTGTACAAGTTTTTTTTGGTGGAAGAGTTTTGATTTTTTTTACTTGATGGCGACGATAATCACGTAACAAGTTTTTTGAACTGTCAACATAACATATTTTGTATAGAAAATTATAATGAACACAAATACAAAGTTAGACCAATATTTTGCGAAATGAAAAACAAGTGTGTTCCGATCTTTGTTTTGAATGTTTGTCTATTGAAAATAAATAGGTCACATATTTTGAATAAAGTGAAAAAAATGTTATGCGTTGTTTTTAGAAAAATTAGGTTAGATTTTTTAGTTCTCTACAACCCTTCCGAAATGTTCTCCGCCGATATTTTGTAGAGGGTTATATAGGGCCGGGTAGATGTTGTGTGTAGATGTTGTAGCGTTTGCTGTGTGGCACGTAGCGCCCGCCGCCGTCCTATTGGAAACACATATCGTCTAGGTTCATATGGTTCAATTTGGGCCATAATAAATTAGTTATCATCGTTGTGTAGCGCTCGCTGTTTACGGTGACCGCCTCACTAACGTCGTTTTCAAAAAAGTACGCAATAATTACAATTTCGCTTGTCAACACAGCCATTCATCCAAAAAATAAAGACGATTTTTCGGCCAACATTGGGGTCCTCTTCCAAACAGTTCGAAGCCCAGTCAGCGAACAAACGGCCGGCGTTGTCTATGGTCATAAACTTTGAGCTCCTGGATCAGTTGGATCTTGTACGGGTTGAGGCCCAGGTCCCGACGCAAAATTCGCCAAGTTGAAGTCTGCGAAAGGCCGAGTTCTTGTGCACGGCGAGGAAAAGACTGCCTCGGGTTCTGCTGTACACTTTCACGGACCGCGGCGATGTTCTTGGCCGATGTTGCGTTCCTTGAACGTACGGGTGTTGGCTGATTGTTTACTGAACCGGTCGTCTCAAATTTGGCCACCAAACGGCGAAGAGTCGACTGTGAAGGGCCACCACGTCTACCGTAAAATGGTCGCAATGAGCGCAACGTTTGCGTTAACGAACACTCATTTTGATAATAAAGAACATGCTGTTCAATCATGTTACTTTCCATGATGATTTGGCATAAACAACTGAATAATAAACAAAAGATTTGATAGATATCACCAAAACAAAATGGCCGTCACGGGGCGCCAAAATCTACCCGCGCCAATTTAAAAACCCGATATTAAGAGCCGATTTGATTGTTGGCTTATTGTAAAGATCTGCAACTCACAAAAAAAGACATATCGTATTCAATTTCAGTAGCAAGTTCACATTAACTGCTACGTGAGATGACCATGCGTCAACACCGTTTTCAATGAATTATTGAACTATGTATGACTGCGCACTGCCAGCCTAAAATCCAAACCAAACAGTGATTTTTCCAAAATGCATTAGAAAATATTAAATTTCATGTGGTACCATAACGTTTCAAACTAGAGAATTTTGTAGGTTGAAGTTTTCAATTGCTCCAGAAAACATTCAACATTAAATTTTGCACGGTCGCAGACCCAAATCACGATGACGTTAAGTTTGCAAAGTTGTAGTCCTAGGCCATAATTCACTAAACACTTTTCACTTTGCAAATTTGCACTATTACTTTGTAAATTACGTTTCACCAAGCGCAAACTTGCAAAGAGGAAATTATTGAATTCAAAAGTTCAAATTCAAGCAGTTCAAATTGGTGACTGTTTGTCCAGTTTTTTACCTACTTCGTCCGATGTTCTTCAAGGGTCGATATTGGGTCCTCTACTATTCTGTATTTATGTCAATGAGCTTCCAAAATTTATCAAAAACTGTTTTTGCCATCTCTATGATGACGACTTTCAACTTTACTTTAATTGTCCTCTTAGACTAATTGAGCATGGTGTCTCTAATATCAATGAAGACCTTGACAAAATTTCAAACTGGTTTAACTTAAATAGTCTTTTCTTGAACCCTAAAAAAATAAAAATGCGTAGTGATTTATAAAAACATTCTTCATTTTTCTTACTTTCCCTCGATTTTGTTAAGTACGAGTAATTCCCCCAATGAATATATAGAAACTGCTAAAAATCTCGGCGTTAACTTTATCAATGGAATTATAGGCAAAGTTTATGGTGCCCTTCGTACTTTATGGGTAACCCAGTATTTTACACCAGAAAACACACGCAACTGTAGTGATAATTTTGCTTTTGTTCGCTATGTTTTCGGCCTATTAAGATATGACAGTGTATCCGATTTCGCTACCCTGCTGCTAATTATGTCCTTTGATAAGGACCTTAAATTTCGTAATTTGTTGGTACTCTGATATTCTGCTAACACACCAACCACAATACTGTTTTGACAAAATTAATTTATTTTCCTCTAGAAGATCTCGTCAATTGATTCATCCTCGCCGTACATGTTTAACACTTGAAGTTCATTTTTTTATAAACTCAGTGCGACTGTGGAACTCTCTCACACGCGTTATTAAGGATATCCAAAACGCAACAAGAATTTCTAACATTAGCTTGAAACTAATTTATAAGTTATTAAGCATTATGTAACGAAAAAATAAATTGAACAAATTAAATTTGCAAAATAGGTTTAACTAAACTCAAATTTGAAAAGTGCAGTCTGTTCAGAAATTTGAAAAGTTAAAAGTTTTGTTACGAGTACTTTCAAGAAATTTGTTCGTTTTGTTTCAACAAACAATAAACTTTGCAAATTATATTTAGAATTTTGAAAAGCTTTACCGTAATATGCAAAAAGAAATTTTCATTGGCAAATAAAAGTTTGTTTTGAAAAGTTGTCGAAAACTAATAAAAAAATAAATGAACCGTTATGAAAATTAAGATGTAAATAATAGTTAACAATACAATGGACATAAGCAATTTCGTTTTTATTTTGAAGAATTTACCAAAGAACATGAATTTTGTATTTTTGGGTTAACAACAGGTTGATTAATCTCAATTTCAAAAATGTCTGATTTTTTAGAGTTGTTTAAATTCATCCACATCCTTTATTAGATGTCGAATATTATCATAGATGAATTTCTCTCTAACACCATTTGCTGGGCACAAAATTGTTCAGACAAAACTTCGCAATTTTTGTCGGTACCATGATAGATATCGATTCACCACTTTTTTTAAATGCATATTTGATCTTAATAAACACAATTTAAGATTTATCTTGCAACTTTTTAAAATACGAATTAATTCCAAAGTATTGTATTTTAAATTGGTGAAATAATTTTTCACTTTGCAAATTTTGCGAAGCACATTGCACTTTAACTTAGCAGAATATAATTTTTTTAGCAAAGTTGCAAAAAGAAAAGTGTTTGGTGAAATAGGCTCCAGAGGTTCAAATTCTTTAATTGAAATTCTAGTTTTGGTTTTTAAAATGTTACTTGCATAAATTTAGTTTCACATAATTCTTCAAATAATAAAATAAAGCTTACAAAACTGTAAAGACGGTGAAACGTTCAATCATTCATATGAAACGATTTTATTAATTGTATATGCTGTTGAATATTATATCAACGTGGTTTATAAAAGGCAGCCAATTTGACAGTGCAACTTCAACTATGTTACCCCTCAAAGTTCAAAAATTCCTATTTTGGAAAAACCCTTTATTTTTATTACAGACAAATGTCTTTAAACCCCTAAACACTGAATGGTTATCAAAATCCACTTAAATTTAAATGTTCGAATATGAATGGAGGGATTCATATGAAAAGGCTGAAAAAATTGTGGAACGTGTTAAGTTTTCATTTCACAGCAGGTGACTTTGTGTACTAGCTTAACGTATATTTTCGTATAAAGCTGAAACTTAAATTCATTCCAAAAAGTTTATATGAGGCACTTTATAAAATTCATAAATTTTCTTCCATAATTTTCCATCATGGTGCAGTTCATCAAAAGTAATAATTCACAAAAGAAAATAAATTTTCATAAGAATATACCTAATCGTATTATATACTATAAAATACATATTGAAGTATTTTAAAACGTGCAGTCTTCTAGAAACAAACCCTTGAAACTCCAAAGAAGCGTTAAACTGAGAATATTTTATCATATCGAAGCAAGAGGGTAGGTAGATGGTGTTTTCTAAAAAGAAGTTTAAGGAAAATGACGTTCAATATTTCGAGTTATAGTTGGTACATAATAATAATGAAGAATTTCCATCATTTTTCCTATACACGAAGATGTGTATATCATAAAATATACTAAAGTTGGAAGTCTCTTATAGAATAATAATTATAGTGAGCTGATCTCAAGAATTAAAAAAGGATGACGATGAAGCCGTCATATAGTCTTCTTGTTTTAAGTGATGATGATGATAATGAAAATAATAGAAAGGAGAATTTTAATTCATTTTCTAAATTTTCAAATGAAAATCGTGAAAGTATCCTCTTGAAAATAATACTAAAAGGACTTAGAAGTGTCTTTCCAGTTTTACTCTGGTTTATCCTTCTTCTCTTCCTATATAAAGTGATTCAGTGTGAGAGTGCATAGTGACGCGTTAGTGTTAACGTTAACGTCTCTCACCTTCTTTTTCATTTGAAAAATTGAAAATTCACACGGGGTAGTGCTGTGCTGTGCTGTGCTATGCTATGCAACGGTAGGTAGGTCGTTTGGTATATTAAAAATATCCTTGATGTGCATAGCTATTTCCTCCCCTACGCAAATTGCCGTAATTTTGTTTTTATTTTGTTGTTCTTGTTTCTTCTCTCTCCTGCCTGTTCATTTTTTTTTAATTCAAAGGATATACTTTTATAAAGTAGTTGATTTGAATTTTATATGAGCGAACCAAGGAAATTACTTTACATCAAATTGTGTATAACTTAACCTTACTTACCTCATACCTACATAGAAGATTATAATGTCGTGGGAATTTTTTATTGTTGTTGTTTTTTGTGTCCTTAAAATTGTTGATGCGTTAAAAATAAGGATACATGTATAACATACATACTCGTAGATGGAAAGCTTCGTATCGTTGTTGTGACGATTACATTTTTGATGACTTGTTGTAGGAAAGTAATCTTTGAAATTCATTTGGAGTACAAAGTGGCTTGGCTGCTATAATGGTCATGTGTTTCATTTCAAGGAGAAATCCACACAACAAAGGATCAACAGAAAGGATGCATCATATGCTTGTGCATTGTTGTGTCTGTGTACATACATATGTATGTATGGCTCTTCCATGACAACCGAAAATGTGTATCTTAAATTGCATCTGCTTTAAGGAAAATCACAAAAAATAAAGACGAAGAGAAAACAAACCAAAACAAAAACAAAATCATCCATCGCATCCTTCAGTTTTATTTCGGATGAATCCTGCTGCCATCCACATAAGTTTTGAACTACAAAGGATCTTTGTATTGAGTGAGACAGAAGCCGCCTCGCCGCTGTGTAGGTATATGTTTGCATTACTGCAAAGGAATTCCGTTCACTTGCTTTTACTGCCATAGCGTGTCTTATACTAGTACAGTGTTTATGAGCAACTATCATCAGACATTTTAAAGGACGACTTCGTATTCGTTGTTGACGATGGTAAAATGGTAAAACGGATGTGTGCGTGAGAATCTGTTTGTATTTCCGTCATTTTTAACAAAGAAATCGAAAAGAAATATGCTTAAGTGTATACCAACACATAGGGAGTAGAGTATTTTTTGTTTGTTTCTTCAATAAAATGAATGAGAATGAAAATATCCTCGTGTTATGCTCCGGCTGTTCTAGACCTAAGTTAACTACTTACATATATGTATGTTCCTGGATGGAGTACCAGCAGGAGACCTCTTAACATCTGTCATTTTAGTTTGGTTTTTTTCCTCTTCATTTGGCGTGAGGATATTTTTGAATATTTTTTTTTTCTTCAAAACAACAAAACAAAAAAATATGTGATATCGACTACACGACAAAAGGATGGCGTTTAGACAAGGACGAAATGCTAAAATCCTTCAATGTTTACGCTTCCTTGGAGACAATTATTATTATTATTAGGTATGGTTTGGCTACTACACCGCCACATTTCTTATAGATATCTCCTAATGATGTAACATTTCTCGCGCATTTTGTAAAGAAGGTCATTTTTAAGTTCCGTATATACCTACAATACATACGAGTATGTGAACCCTAAGTCCTTATTAGAAAAATCTTACAACTAAAAAACAATGGGTGTGTGAATTTTCTTAATTTTTTTTTTTTTCACGTCTCAGATTTTCCACCATAGTGACCTCTATAATGATTTATTCTTTTATCAATTCCTCAGGTAACGAAAGGAATAATTGCAATAAGGATATTTGAATGGATGTAAATTCTTCATCTGAAAAAAAGGGGAATAATAGAAATGTAGGATTATTCTATGAATCTAGGGGGTATAACAATGTTTTTAATTCATGATATGATTTACGAAGTTAAAGAAGAAAAGTAATTGTCGAAAAATTCGCACACAAATCAGAATCAGCATCAGCAGTTGGTACTGTCGATAAATACTAGATGAAATAAAAAAGGTCATTCGTCCTTTCTTCAATGCTAAGACGTTGTTGTATAAGAAATAGGAAATATTCTCATTCTCAGGGTGATATATAGGAATAAGCATAAAGCACCCTATATAGGTGATAAGATTTTTTGGATGCAGTCTGCAGCTTATTTTGAGAGGGTACAGTATTATAAATTTGAAGAACTATAGGTATCTAGAGTGATATTTTGAATATCACAGCTGTGCTAGATACACTGCGGATGAAAGTTTAAAGAAAATATTGTATGACCAGGTAAAAATTTCACATTTGATATCAGCATCTATCCTGAAAACAATATCAATTCATAATCTAGTTTTATATAATTTACCATGCCTCATAGTCATCAGCCTTTTTCTTTTGGTGTCACTCAGAATTGTAGACATATCAAGTCCCAGTTAATATTTTATACATTTTTGAAGAAGTAATTTTTATTACAATAAATACTGATTTTTTGGTTCTGGAATATTACGTGAGTAAGATAAAAGTTATTCATATTATGTATATTGATAGTATAGCTTTAAATTAATCTTAAAAGAAAATACAATATTTTTATACAATTTTCTTTTTTATGAGAAAAAAATAAAAATTGAATTTCAGTTATTCCCATGATCTTAAATTTGTTTGGTTAGGGCTGGAATTTAATTTCGTTGAATTTTTGTACGTTAAAATAAGAAGACATTTGTTTAGTTGAATTTGAAGAAAAAAAGAATTTTGAAATCAATCTTTACCTTTAAAGATTTCATTTCGAGTAAAAGTGCTTGAAATATGTTCACTTTTCCATGGCTAGATTACTTGCTTACTTACTTACTTAAGGTGGCGCTACAGTGCGGGACGGACATGTGTCTCAATCAACATGCGTCTCCAACCAGCTCCTGGCTTACTGTTTCTAGTCTCGCACGCCAAATTGGTTGAGGTCCTTTACTACCTGCATGCGCTACCTAAGTCGCGGTCTTCGTGTACTGCGCTGTACTTCGGGAATGCATTCAAAGAACTTCCGAGCTGGAGCGTTGATGTCCATTCGGTCTACATGACCCAGCCATCCAAGTCATTGGATTTTTATCCTTTTAACCAGGTCAGTGTCGCCAGTGTCGCTGTACGGCGAATATACTTCGTCATTGTATCTTCTCCTCCACTCTCCATCTATGCAAAAATCACCCGAAGAATTTTTGGCTCGAAGCATCCTAAGACGCTCTTATCATTCATTGACAGGGTCCAAGCCTTAGCGCCATAATTGTGAACCGAGATGATAAGTGTCTTATATATGGTGACCTTAGATGTTCAATTGCCTTCTAAGTCTAAAGAAGCAGCAATTTGCTAGAGTTATTCTCCATTTTATTTCAGCGCTTGTGTCGTTGTCTTCAAAAACGTGCCACTTACATCACTCTTTGATCTTTTAATTCTGTCAATATCGTCGGCTTATTCGAGTAATTGGATGGACCTTTTGAAGATTGTGCCTCTAGTGTTAACGGTTGAGTTTTGCACAATTCTTTCCAGAACGATGCTGAAGAATTCGCAACAGTGCATCGCCTTCTCTAAATCCTTTTTTGACATCAAACGCATAGGTTAGATATTTTTCGACCTTTGTGAAGCAGCGTGCATTCTCCATCGTTATTCTGAACAAACGGACAAGTTTTACAGGGATGTCAAAACTAGACATTGCTCTGTAAAGCTTTCCCTATTGATGGTGTCGGCTTTGAAATCGATAAAGTTGTATTAGTCTAATATTTTATTCGTGAAATCGAAATCAAGTGAAAGTTATGAAAATATTTGTAATTTTGTTCACGAAATTAGTTTTCCTATAATGATTTAGAAAGGAGGGGAAACATTTAACCTCAGAAGTTTGAACTCTTCTATCATACAAAAAATATCCATAAAAACATTTGCGTTTTAATTTATGTATGTATGTAAGAAAAGTTAAAAATAATTCCTTTGAGATCATATGTATAGTACCTTGATGTCTTGAATTTCAATTTAATTCTTCAAAAGGTCAAGTATACATAATTCTTATTGAAATTCTTCAACGATAAAAATATAGTAAGAAGTTCTAAACTTCTTCCATCATTATACCTTTAACATTTCTTCTAGAAATACTTCTACTCTATCCGAAGAAGTCACGTTGCGTTTTTTTTTTCCTTGCATTTTTCAAAACCACAGTGTTTAGACCTTCACTACGTTTGCCATCGTCGCGTCGTTAGTGTTCTTCGTGATCTCATGTAATCGACTTTGGTTTTAACATTTTTTCTTCTTTTGTTTTTAATTTTAACCACGATTTCTCTTATTCCAGCTTCTGTTCTGTTAATTTTTGCTAAGTGATGGTAACAGCAACAACAAATAATGACTCACAAGCGTAGTTCTTTGGTTATTCCATAGTTCGTGTAGGAATATTCGTTCATAGTACAGCAACAACAACAAAAAATAGATAAATATAAAGTAATTTTTCGTTCAATGCACCCTCACCTCTTATATTGATTATTCTCACCATAATTCCTCTGACATGTATCTGAAAGAATGTTCAAAAACTGCATCAAAACAGGTAAAAATTATGTATACTCAGGTTTAGTGGAGACGGGGAGTCAAGGTTATTATAGAACACATCCGTGTCAATCTTTCCAAATCACGAATATAGAAATGTTTGTATAGAGAAACGTAATGTACTTTAGAATGGAATGAGTCATACTTTATGTACAATTTGTGGGTAGAAAGTGGTTACCGGTTTAAAGGGAGTATAGTGGTTAGATAGTGTAGCTAGTCATACTCTTAGTCACCATGGTTCTCAGATTTTTGTTTAATTTTTTTTTGATTGTATGCTTGATAAATTGCTCATCGATTATTTCGTTTTTGTTTGCCATGAATTTATAAGCATGGCATAAAATCAAAAGGTGTGCGTTTTACTGACTTGTTTTGTATCTTAGGCTAATAATAACTACTCATAATATATATGTGAAAAATCATATGGACCAATTTTTAACAAAACAGTTGATTCTTAAATTGATACTCAGTATTTCAGTTGCTATTTTTATTTTCTCTACTTTATAAAGGGTGGTTAAATTTTAAGGGCCGATGTTGATTGTGAATAAAACTCAAACTATTCAAGTAATTATTGTCATTTATTATGATAATATTGGTATGGTTAAATTTTGTATGGACAAAAATATCGGCCGAAAAGCACATCTCAATCCGATGGTACAAATTGTCGATGACACTGAGGAATAATTGGGATTAATGTGCCGAATTATCTCATCCTTTAGCTCTTGAATTATTGCTGGCTTATAGGCATACACCTTTTCTACCAAATAACCCAAAAGAAAGAAGTCCAACGTTGGCAAATCACATGATCTTGGCGGCCAATTGACATCGCCACCACGTGAGATAACACGGCTATTGAATTTGTAGCGCAAAAGAGCCATTGTTTCGTTAGGTGTGTGGCAAGTTGCACCGTCCGTCTGTTGAAACCACAAATCGTCCACATCCATATCTTCCAATTCGGGCCATACAAAGCTCGTTATAATCTCACGATAGCGAACATCATTCACACTAACTGCCTGACCGGCTTCATTTTGGAAAAAATAAGGCCCGATGATACCGCCAGCCCATAAACCGCACTAAAACAGTCACTCTTTGTAGGTACATTGGTTATTCGACAATCACCTTTGGATTATAATTCGGCAATTCTACTTATTGACGAATCCACTAAGATGAAAATGTGCCTCATCACTGAAGTTTATTTTCTTTGAAAATTGATCATCGATTGTTGCCATTTCTTGCCAACATTCTGACCATTGAAAGGGTCAAGAGGCTTCAGTTCTTGAGTCAATTGCACCTTGTAAGTGTGTAAATGCAAGTCTGTATGCATAATTTTCATCAACGACTCGGACGAGTGTGAGAGGTGCAATTTTTGGACACGGTTTTTCCGATTGTACGCACGAAAAATTCACGAAGTGCACGATATGCATTTTGATTTGAACGCTCATTTTCATAATAAGCCTGAATAACTTTAACACGTTGCTGGTTTGTGTATCATTCAATGGTTCATATTGAGGAAGTCTGAAATTGAGAAATGTCAAATGAAATGCAGACAAAAACTTGACATATAGGTGTGTTTCACATTAACATCGGCCCTTAAAATCTAACCACCCCTTATTTTGTTCTAAAGTTTAGGGTTTTCCAAAAAAAGAGATTTCATTTTAATATTTAGTATTTTTCAAGAAATGTATACGGGTAATTTTATTGTAAAGAAAAATAAAGACTTCAACGTCATTAATTCCTTCTATAAGTTGTTAAATCTTAAGATCTCGGTGGCCAATTATAATCAACCCCTTGAGAAATAACGCAATCAGTAAACTTTTCTTGCAAAGCTGCTATATTCAGAACTTGAATTAGGGATGGAACCTTAACCAAAGAATTTATATCACAATCACGTTTCATATTATATTAATTAGGCAAAATGTCCTCAGGAGATTATTACTAAAGCACAATACATCCAAATATCAGGTCCAAATATCAGTTGTTTGCAGTCTAACAACTTAATGGGGTTGGAACATACATACTTTTGAAAAATTTTAATTGGAATCATTATAATTAGGGAAAAACCCTTCGGAAACATTTATTTATCAGTCTTAATTTTATAAGTATTTTTATACATACATAACGATTTTTGAAGACAGAAATGCAATAATATCAACTCCTAGAATCTGAACTTTTAGGTCGTGTAATGTAAAAACTCAAGAGCAACAACAACTACAAATGGATCTCAAACAAAACAAAGAAAAACACAATAAATCAAATAAAACTTATCTTTACTTTTCTGAACTTTTATTTAAGGTCCAGAATCCGGTCTAAATGTCAAAACAATTGCAATAGATCTCATCGAATTAAAGTCATATAAAGAAACTAACCAACCAACTGGCATCTATGTTTATCTTACTATCTCAACATCAACAATAGTTTCAACATACACAATCCGAGCCATTGATATACTTGTAATAATATTATAAATCAAATGCAATTAATATTGAATAACTCATTCAATTAAAATCAATCAAATTGCCATCATCAATCTATCTCCGTCGAAATAAATTTAATCAAAAAATAGTTAAATTAAAGTAAAGAACAAAACTACAAACTTTTTCATTGAAAAAGAAAATAAAAAAAACATAAAATCTAACGTGCGGTGGTTCTACATCATTCTGGATCATCAAGTCGATTTTTTTTTTCTTTTATATATTTCTTCAAATAAAAAGTTACTCCTTGCATAGTAATTTAATTCAATTAAATTACACAAACGAACTAAGATAAAAAAGTAGAAATAAACTTCAGCTGTTGAATGGAATTCGAATTGATTTTCTTCATTTGGTAGCTAACACTTCATCGAATCAAAATATACCAGAAGGGTGAAGAAAATCATTTGAAGTTTTGTTTTTTTTTTCAATTCTAAAAACACACACTTAATACATACAACAACAACAATAAAACTGAACCAGCATGGGAAACTCATCGTCACATACTCATGAACCCTTAGAAAGAGGGTTCACCCGCGGCACATTTGGAGACGTAAAAAATGGGGTAGGTAGTATTTTTTACAAGAAAAACCCACTCTTTTTCCACACATCACTTGAGAACTTTCCCTATGTTTGTGTGTATTGAAAATGTCACCCTTAAATCGAGAGGGTGGATTATATCGGCTTTTGTAGTTTTTTTTTAATAATAAAATCTTAAATTAACCTAATTATAACTTGTTTTGTTTATTTTTTTAATTTTTTCTCACAGAAATCCGCATCATTCCGTTTTAGTAAAAAATCTCCGAAGAAAATGGATCGTCTTAGGCGATCGTTTCGCGATTCATTCCGCCGCAGAAAGGATCGCGTACCGGAATCATCGAAACCACATCAATGGCAGGCGGACGAACAAGCAGTCAGATCGGCCACATGCTCGTTTGCTGTAAAATATTTGGGTTGTGTTGAAGTATTTGAATCTCGGGGTATGCAAGTTTGTGAAGAGGCATTAAAAGTACTAAGGGTGAGTAGAACATACATACATATGCACATATTTTTTTATTTAAGTCCTGTGTGAATTTGTGTAAATGATTTGAATGAAATTTAATATTCATAAAGTCGGAAACTGTCAAATTATCAACTTTCGTATGAAATGATTTCTAAAGAAAGTTATTTCTATAAAGTAACACCTAAATAATGTTTTAACAGGAAGTGGACCCATTTTTGTATTTTAAATTGCAATGGCTGTAGTGTCCGTGGCATGATGGTTAGCGCGTTGGACTTAACTTAGAGTGTCCGTATGGGACAAGTAAGTTAGTTGTAAGTTATGGTTAATTAGGCTAGTTTTATGAATTTTTGTCTAGCTTTAAGATAGATTTAAGAGTGAATTAATAAAAATGAATTTGAAAGAAAAAAAAAAAAAAAAAAAAAAGCGCGTTGGACTGTCATGCTAGAAGTCTTGAGTTCGATCCCTGCCTGTGTCATCTAAAGTTTTTTTTCACGGGTACTGCCTCTTGAGAGGAATTGACAAATCCTCCAAGAGTAATTCTTGTCATGAAAAGTGCTTTCTCAAATTAGCCGAATCCGAACGGCTAAGACTGTAGGTCCCTTCCATTCCTGACAACATTACTCGTACACAGGAATGGTTGACAGTCGAGTCGTAAGTCACTAGGCCTTAGTTCTCAACGGACTGTTGCGCCACCTAATTTATTTATATAATTGCAATAGCTATTGAATAAATGTCCAATATCCAACGCTTTTCCAATGTCGAAATGACTAATTTACAATTACTCTGACGCATAAATCAGGCTATATTGGACTGCCAACATGGGTTATTTTTAGCTTTGAGAATCACTGAGGCATTTGGCTTATTCCATAGACCTGCGTCTCCAGAGAATCTGTCAGGAAAAAGTCTAACAAAATTAAATCACAAGATATCGTATTCTAATTCCTGACCGTACTGTTGAAAGCGGATCTCGTTGGTGTCCTAATCATACAATTAGGCCATACAAAATCGATACATCACACTCACCGTTGACGAAATGTCAACGATGCCATTGCCAGCTAAAATTCACACCTTTTAAGGATGCTTGGGACTCTTTTGGGTTTAAAATTCGAAAACTTATTGTGTTGACTTATCCAGAAATAGTCCTCACCGAAGATGAAAATCAAATTCAATTTCCAACACACGTCGTTGTCAATAGTTTTTTACCTTCAGATCCTAGGTTAGTTAAATTTTGTACGGCCGCACCAAGTTATGGTCATGGTGAGCGACGTAAAATCGATAACTGTTCTCCACACTCTAAACAACAGCGTCGATATCATCTACAACAAAAAAGGTTAAGTCTTTTGGATATTATCAAAAAAAAAGAGCTTTGAAAATGATAGGCCATAGAACTATAACTGAATCATTTACATCACTCGAAAACCGTCACAATATTTCTGACCTTTCGCTGTTTTACCCATATCTTTACTTCCAGAAATTATCATCAGTTTACCCTTGAGTTCAATTTCGGACGTACTGTCAAGTATAAAGATTCTTTTTTTAACCGCACATCGAGAATGTGGAATGATTTAATTTAAACACGCTTAGAGTATTAATCATCCCCTTGAGTGCCTGTTTATTATAAAAAAAAAGCATTTCGTCGATGTTATGTTGTTGGTTAATCCACGATTATGGTGTCGATAAAATAATTTCAATAATAATGGCCGTTATCAACGATCAAAGGTGGGAAGTCTACATTGAAAGATAACGTTTACTAACATTTTTGAACCAAGGATTTTAATTTTCCTAAACTTATTTCAGACAAATCGTTACGTTATAATTTACAATTCCATCTATTTCCATGTTTAAACATTAAGACCCGTATTTATAAAGAAAACATAGTTAAAATTAGTTATTTCAGCTCCCGTGTTTAGGAAAACTACACCATGCAATAAGAATTTTCCGAACTCAAACTAAAGGCAGTTGCCTACCCTTCCATTTGAGTCCGGAATATTCCGTTGTGTAGTTACTAGTTTTCCTAAACACGGGATCTGAAATAATTAATTTTAACTATGTTTTCTTTATAAATACGGGTATAAATTGTTTAAATGTCCAAATCCAAAATCCTCTTCACAGTGATTTCAATTATTTGTTGCCATCCCTTTGCCACAATGACATTGTTTTACGCATAAATATAGGTATTATAAACGTGCCTTATTAAGTTTCACCTACACTAACTTCCATCTTCATCTAAAGAAAACAAAAAATCCTTCAAAAACAACTTTTTCCATTTAACTTTCTTCAATATTGACTGATAACTCTCTTCCTCTGCAAATCTCATGACCTTTTTACAATTAAAATCATGGGACTTTTTGTTTTGAATAATCATTGACCTTTTTTTGTTTTGAATAATTTATATCCTCATTATATCGTAACTTAAGAGAGAGAGAGAAACAGGGAGATCTATAACCCGGCCGTCCGTCATTTGGCTTCAATAAAATACCGCCCAAGATTAATTACACAAAACCACATATCTAATTAGAATAAAACCTCACATAGAACACTTCTGATGTTCAATAATAATAATAGTCCAGAAAACCTTTGGCATTAGTTAATTAAAATTAATTATTCAATTAGTCTATTATGATTGTACAGTACGTAACGTACCTATGTACATATCATTACTATCTATCTTCTCGTCAAATAATTGTCATCATGTGAAATTTGCAACTTGTTATTAATACAACCCATTACGACGCCACGCTATGACCAGCCCTACACCCTAAGCAGCCAAACCCAGTCCAAGTCCCAGTAACAACCCATCCCAGCCCAATTCATGGAGTTTCAAAATGTAAAACTTGACTTTGATGAAAGTTCATGCGAACCAAAAGAAAAATTAAAGATAAAATGCCTTAAATCGTAAACTGAAGCCCGGAGGTATGCTAAAGATAATTTAATTTGAATTTAAAGCTAAAGCTATATAATTTAATACTCGTACTTGAGACGAAAAGAGATCATTGACATTATTTCTCAAAGATTAGAAGAAAACTTAGTTGATCATTTTTTCTCCAGCTCCTCTATCGAAAAGTGTTACAAAATAGCTTTGCTGCCGCGAAGTGACAGCACGTCGTCGTTGGCGTTGGCAGGAGCGGATTCATAAATTCAATGGCTGCTTTCAATATCGTGTTGGATAGGGTATCTTGGATAGGTGGATTTTTAGATACCTTGTTGAACGAGTTGGATAGCTGTATTGAGATAGCTGTCAAAAAATAAAAACAACTTTTAGCTGTTCACAAAAATCAGAGAAACATTTAAGCTTCGAAGTCAAAATTGTTGTAAGATAAAACATTTAATGGATAATTCAACTGATTCGTCGGACGATGATTTAATAAATAAGAGATAACCTTAATCTGTAATCTATGTTAAATTTCCTCTTAGCTCAATTGGAATTCTATACGATTAATAATTTACTTGCGAAATCTCCGGTTTTAAACGATTACCTTCTAAAATTCGGAGGCAAATAGCTTCTTCATCGTCTATTATGTACAGAACATCCTCAAATACAACTTCTACTAACAGTTTGTATCTTTTTGTTTACCAACAAATACAAAAAGCTGAAATTAATTTTCAAGTTTCTTGAAATTCAACCATGTGTTGAATGAGCTGTTCTGTCGGATACCTACATACCCCAGAAATTCTTGGATACCTTTGGATTCCTTTTTAGACATCTCAGCTGTTTTTGATCAGCTGTTATTTTACACGTAAAACACTAACAAAAAGGTATCCGGATACCCTATCTGTCTGAGATTGAACGCAGCCAATGCCTCCTTGGTACAGAAAAACAGAATCACTACTGCATACTAACTTTCCCTATACGCTGTATATTATGTCAAATCCCCTCCTGAGGATTTAAAGTGATAAGTGATTTTGTATTCTAACCTTCTATATAGGAATATAAGGTATAGCAAAGAAAAAGTCAGGCAGCGGAAAAAGGTCACAAAGTTAATCATCCCATTTCTGACTTTATGGAGCTTTTCATTTATTTAATCTTCCTCTGTCTGACGTTGCTCGTTTTCGTCGTCTTCGTCGTTATTGACGTTGTCGTTGTCGTTAGGTCTCCCCTTGGGTCTACTACTCGTCTTGTCTTGTCGTTTTCATTGATTGTTCGTCATGGAACGGAACGAGCACCAGACGCAGACGATACAAATGGTAGAAAAGTTAAGTGAAATGTTGTCAGAAAAGTACAAATTGGTTTGAGATTGTTATTTAACTGAAAGCAATATTAATAAATAAAAACAAAACAAAAAAGTACTTGTAGTATATTGTCTGATGTCCGCCCACTTTTAAAAAACAAAAATAAATTGAGGAAGAAGCAGGCGTTTCTATTTTGAAAATAATAATTGCTAGTATGGATGTAGGAGATAACCTCGTTAAATTTGTTACGAATGACTAATGAATCACCTTTCAATCGATAATGGGGAAACAGAAACACAGACCTGTAGCGATGGCGCCACCATGTTTCTTAGTAGTAGTCGTAGTTAAATTTGCATAAACATTTCTAATCAATTGTATCCATATGTACATATATGCATAAATATTAATCATCGTTCTTTTATTCTTTTGCAGAACTCCCGACGTCGTCCAATTCGTGGGCTACTCCACGTCAGCGGTGATGGATTGCGTGTTGTCGATGACGACACCAAGGGCCTCATTGTTGACCAAACCATTGAGAAAGTCAGTTTCTGTGCTCCGGATCGCAACCACGACCGTGGTTTCAGTTACATCTGCCGCGATGGCACCACTCGTCGTTGGATGTGTCATGGCTTCCTGGCCTGCAAGGACACCGGTGAGCGATTGTCGCATGCCGTTGGATGTGCTTTTGCCGTTTGTTTGGAGCGAAAACAGCGTCGTGACAAGGAATGCGGAGTAACGATGACATTTGATATGAAAAATTCAACATTCACTAGAACTGGTTCATTCCGCCAGCAATCGCTCACCGAACGCCTGGCCAATGCCAATGAACGAGGGATAGACATCAATGGCGGGACAACACCCTCGGCAGTGGTTCCACCTCAACCCAAACCGTATAATCCTTTCGCCATTGAGCGACCACATGCAAATCCGACAATGCTCGAGCGACAGGGTTCGTTCCGGGTTATCGGTAGTCAGTCGCCTTTCAAACGACAAATGTCGCTGCGAATCAATGATCTTCCGTCCAATGCGGAACGACAGAAGGCATTTTTGGATGCCGGTGGAGCCGCTCTCACCACTCCAAATCGCAATGTCTCGCCAATTCCAGAGATATCCCCATTGAGATCGCTCACCGAAGTGGATACTGTTAGCCAGCTGTGCCAGGAACTTAGCCAAGGATTGTCATTGTTGACCCAGAGCGATTCGGACGATCTGAATTTCAACAACAACCTGAGCATCAATCAAAATATCTTAGCCGAGAAACAAATGATGAACAATCCACTACACACTACGGTAACTCCTATTCACAGCAGTAACGGTTACAGTTCCATTTTGGATCGAGTCACTACAACAACACCGCCAACAGCCCAAGTGTCTCCGCGTGTAACTTCCAGTCCACCAACATCGGCGGCGACAGTTGTTATTACTCCAACCGCAACTGCAACCCCCTTAAACACACCCAGTTCTCCGTTGGGTGTTTCTGCTTCGCCCAGGACCGTTCCAGTTGAGGCAGTTACACCACTTCCTAATGCCGACCAATGGTTGGGCCAAGTAGTTAAAAGTACATCTCCAGCTCCGATATTGAAGCGACCACCAACGTTGTCGTTGCAATCACGAGCCAAGTCCATGAGTGCTGCACCTATGGCAGCGTCAGCGGCTCTCTCCCCCAATGATCCGTTCGATGCTGAATGGGTGGCAGGAGTGACAAAGGCGACAACGCCCGAAATTCATCATAACACAAATCCGTTTATATCACCGCCGAAGGCACCCGTACAATCGTTTCAGGTGCAACTGTAGAATATAAGAATTTGGTTATACGAACAAACAAATATTCAAAAAAAAGAAAATAACACTACCACTGCAAGAATTGGGGAAATGTTTAAATTTATTGTTTTTGTTTTAAATAATTAGTTGTTATTTGTTATTGATGATTTATCTTCTACTTTATAAAAAAAATGCTATTACCCCCCTCCCCCCGTATTGATTGAGTTTGATGTAAAGAACAAAAAAGAGCGATAGAAAAGACAAGAGCTTTTTGAAGAATTTTATAAATGAGCTTTTAGATAAAATGATGATAAATATTCATACAATTTTGTTTGATTAAAGATTAGAGATAAATTCTTCCTAAAATGTAGCTTTTAATTAAAATTATAGCAATAAAGCTTAAAGTGTCTTATGATCTTTAATTTTTGTTTTTCTGTGATTTCTAACAAACTTTATTTAGTTTCTTAATTTTCCATAAAAGCTTCGATTTTTGTTTTTTGTTTAAACAATTTTGATGAATATTTGTCTCTTAGTACTAATACAAAAAAAAGCTTCTGATTTGACGAAAATTACTCCAAAAAGCTCTTTTTATCTCTTCTGTCACTCTTTTCATGTGTTTTAAATCTTTCAAAATATATATGTATTAGTTTCCTCAATCTCAAGACCTTAAACAAAAAAATCTCTTTTTATTTTTCTTTGTACAAATTGTATTATATTATTATATATGTATCAAATTCAAAATAATTATTGTATTCTTTTTATTTTAGTAAAAAAAAAACAGAAAAAGTAACTATAGTGCATAAAATATTGCTTGCATAAATTAATAAAAACACAAATGAGAATATATTATATATTATACATACACATACATTTTCCTTGTTATTAACTAGTTGTAGATATTATTATTAAACAAAAGAAAACAACAAAAACATCATGAACTACAATCCCTCCATCCTGTTTGTGCCCACCATAGATACTTACTTAAAAAAACAAAACTAAAAAACTTTGATTTATCATTTAATGCATTTCTTTTGTTTCTTAAATATTAACAGAGATTTGGTAGAAAAATAAAATTTTTGTGAGAATATCCGAAAAATCGTTTTAAGTCCCTAAAAATAGTAGAAGAATTTGAGTTAAACGTTAAAAAAGATTCTTTATTTTGAAGAAGGCAGTATGCAAAGCAAAACGGATAATTTTATACATTTAAAAAAAAAGAAGTTAGTAAAATTAGTAACAAATTTTGTTCAAAAAATAATTTTCTATTAAAAATAACTTTTGAGATGGTCTAGATAATATTGAAGACATTTGTTAAAGGACTCAAGAAAAAAAATAATCATTAATTACATTTTCTGATAGGTAGTTCCTTATTTACTTGTACCAACATTTATGTTTTCCATGAACTAAACTACATATAATTTAAATTCTTTGTCATTGCCTTTTTCAACTATTTATCTTCAATGAAACGTAAAATATGCCCTAATTGCCTTTAAATGTGGAAAATTACAAAATACAAACAAATTCCAACACAAATCCGCTCTAATAACATTCTCTATTACAATATCTAAAGAAGAAGCCATATGTATATCTCATCATTTGTGTAAAGACGAATAATGAAATGGCAATGCAGGCATTAGTCATACTTCATTCTTTACTTTGAGGCTTTTCTCAATTCAAAGGTTTTCTTTAAGAATAATGGGGAAAATCTTCCGTACATGTTAATTTGATAAATTCTTTACCAGATAATCTACAGACAAGTTGACATAATTTAAGATAATGTAGCTGCTCCTGCCTTCTATAGACTAATTCAAATTCGGATTAGTAGCTTTTTGACAATTCTTTCGTTTTTGAATTAATTTACTTTTCAATCGAATTTTCGAAGTTGTTTATTATTTTTAACAACTACTCCAACTACAGCCTAATACACTTAGCCCTGAAGTATAAAAAGTAATACTTTTATAATAACATCCAATCCTTTAAAGTTTACTCACTTCAATAAATGAAAATAAAAACAAAATTCTATTTACTTAAAACATAATTAATTCGTCATTAAAAAAAATGTAAGGGTTTTCAATCTTTAATATAAAACTAAAACTTAACAAAATCCATCCCACTGACAGATTTTTTTAATGCAATTTAAAAAAATTATCCAAACCTTAAAAAAATACATACAAATCTTAAAAGAATAAATATTTTATAGTTACACACGCACCTTGTTCCACAAAAAAATAAAAAAAAATAAAATTATTAAATTAAATTAATAAAAAAAGAAAAGAAAAGAAAACTGAATTATGCACCAAATTGAAATGAAATTTTAACTTCTTAAATGTTAAATTAAAATAATATTTACTCACAAAAATCGAAAATATTATTAAAAATTGTCGCTAAAGCAAAATAGAAAATATAAATGTGAGAAAAGAAATCCAGTTTTAGATAAAATATACTTATAGAAAATATTAAATAAATTAAATTACTACTACTAAACAAAAAAGAAAACAAAACATAATTGAAAACTTAGAATACCTACAAAAATATTTACCATATTTGTATTAATATTAAATGAAACCTTACAAAAATCACTCTGTTAAACCATAAGAAATAAATTAAAATTAAAAAATAAATCTATAAAATATATCTTAAATTAAACAAAATAAAATCAAAGTTTTTTTTTTAAATAAAATATTACTTAAGGCACAAACAAAATGATATATTTTTTTCAATAAATTTAAATTAAATCTTAAATTGACTGCACAAGGAAAGACTTAAATAAAACATCCATCAACAAATTATATTCTTTGCTAAAAACAAGTATTACAAATTATGTTTTTTCTTCAAACAATGTACTTAAGTAAAATGCAAAACCTAAACAAAAAATAAAAGGTTTTTGCTGAACAAATCATATCTGGACGCTTTATATAATAAAAATATATTTTTGTTTAAATTTAAATGTATCAATGTGTTATGCTCCCTGCGTTGTAAGCGATCAGTAATTATAACAAAAATTAAAAATCTACATTCCAGCTGATCTCTTCAAAATAAATAAATTTAACAAATAAAACAGCAGAACAAAGACAAAGCAATGCATATCTCATTTCTTTTTATAAAAATTTAAATAAAAACAAATTTAAATAAAAATCTGTAATTTAAAGAAAATAATAAAAACAAAAGCAATTTTTTTAATGGTCTAATTGTTTACAGATAACAAACAAAACATTCATAAATACTTATCATCAGTTTTGAATAAAAATATCCGATTTATGATTATTATTATGAAAATTCATTGAAAATAAATTTAAAAATAAAAAATCTAATATATGTATGTATATTAAAATAAATAAATAAATGTGTATAGAATGATGTTGAAAATGTGTTTTGATTTTTATAATTTTTGTTTGCAATTTAATTTCACATTTATGTAATTCCAAATGTGTTAAAAGACAAGAAAAATATTTAAATTTTTGTTTATTTATATTTAAAAACTTAATTTTCTATAAATATTATTATAAAATATTATTTTATTAGTTAGTTTATTTTAGTTTTTATTGTGTATGTAAGTCTTAAGATTGCGTTCAAATTTTTTGAATATAATTCGGTAGAAAGAGAAGGCATTTAAAAATGTATTAATATTATATAAATAAATTTAAAAAAAATAAAGTGTAGGTATATGATTATACTTACAAATAAAATTACATATACATACATACAGATACATATATGTCTTATATTAGATGTTTAGTTTTTAATTTGAATTAATTAATTTAAACAAAAAATAAAATAAAAATTAATTTAAACAAATAAATAAATAAAACCATTATTGTACTTAAACGAAACCAATTTATTTTTAATACAAATATAAATGAAGTTAATTTAAAAATTGGTGTTTTTGTGTTTATAAACTTTTTTATTTTTAACTCGAAAAAACAGTTACCCTTTGTTTTATCCTAAACAAGTCTTCATTATTACTAAATAAATAAATAATCGTCGAAACTACAATAAGTTCTTGAATTTTGAATGGATTCAGGAGCTATTTCTTTGTACCAATTGATGGATACTATCCTCGTTTACGAAAGAATTTTCAAAATTTATAACGAAATGCAATTGTGACAAATTTGCTGTAGTTATGCGACATCAAACACGTTTGTACATAACCCACATTTTTTAATATATTTTCTCAAAGACTGCAAATAGTTATCTTGGCACCGAGATCTTAAGCGTCCTAAATGTGCCCCTTTTTTTATATTTTATATCAGTAGCTATGAGGAAAATTCATCAAAATTTTGTTTAAACAAAAAGTCGTTACGATAACGACTAAAAGAAATAAACAACAAATAAATCCTTCAATTGGTAAAATTCCCTCTAAATACACTAATCTAAAGGGTGTCCCAAAATTAACGCAAGATTTGAATTTGCCGCCATTTGTGCAGTGAAGTGTTGGCAACCCTAAAAAAAAAGCAATTTGACAGCTAACAGTATAGGGTTATTAAAAATGGAGCGTTACACGATAGAACAACGTGTCTTCATTATTAAAGAATATTTCAAAAATAGTGAAAGCTTGGCGACTGCAGTTCGAAAATTTCATACAAAATATGGTCGGAATAGTGTTTTAACTTCGTCAACTGTGAAGAGATTAATTGAAAAATTCATGGAGACTGGATCCGTTGGAGACGCCAAACACACTGGTCGTCCAAAAACAAGCCGTTCAAATGTGAATGTCGAAGCAGTGCGTGAGAGTGTAGCTGACAATCCAGGAACCTCAATTCGACGTCGTGGACAAGAATTGCAAATTTCAAGAACCTCTCTACAGCGTATACTCACCAAAGATCTGTGTCTTCATGCTTACAAAATTCAACACCATTAGACTTCTTTTTATGGGGTTATTTGAAATCACAAGTCTATGTCAACAAGCCCACAACCACCCGTGCATTAAAGGAGGAGATTCAACGCTGCATCAACGAAATTCAGCCACATTTATGCAGAATGGTCATGGAAAATTTCAACAAAAGAGTGCGCATGTGCATGCAAAGCCGTGGAGGCCATTTTCCGATGTGTTATTCCATACATAACCCTATCCTATGTACTTTACGAGTCAATAAAAATATAACTATCAAAAGACTAAGAACGGCGTTTTCTATTTAATTCAAATCTTGCGTTAATTTTGGGACACCCTTTATTATAAAAACCCAAATATATATTTTTCTCTTGCCCATTAATACAAAATAGCGTGGCTGTGCGAACCTTTTTCTATTTTCTAAAAATTGAATATTTCAATTTTTGTTTTGAAGACAGCGCCTTCTGTGAGAAGCTAGCATAACTAAAATCTCGTTTATCCCATTTTGATTTGCAAATTTTTAGGATTCATATCAAAGCGCCGTCTGGCCGACATTACCATAACTTTTTCTTCTCAAGTGTGCCTAAGCTAAGTGACATAATAGCCAAGACACCAATAATAGTTCATTTATCAAAGACACGAACCTTTGCACTTCGAATATTTTAACGGGTGAGAGTATGGAAAATTGATTTTTTTTCTTTTCATCTGCACAAAAACTGTTATAACTCGGGAAATACTGAACCGATTTTCAAAATTGAGGTGTCTATAGAAAGGAAAATTGGTTACGATTATTTTAATGCAATAAATTTTCCGATAGTCCTAAAATTTAACCGTTTTAGAGGCTTAAGAAAGAAAAAAATCAATTTTTTTAGAAAATGGCCATTTCCAAAGCCATTTTCGATCCGATTTTCAAAATTTGCATCTCATCACATTCGGGACCAAATAACGGTCATTTTGATGTATAAAATATATTTGTACGTTGGCTATAAGCTTCAAAAAACCGTTCTGAAAATTTTTGAAATGAAAATTTACGAAATTGCAGCCATTTGGTCGTCCAAAAATTAAAAAAAAAAAAATAATAAAAATGGCTCAAAATCTTTAGCAATTCTTACCTGGCTTTCAAAAAATACTTCCTGGTGTTTTTTTTTGACCTGTAAAAACCCAAAAATTAGAAAAAACAACCACTTTTCCAGAAAGATCGACAGACCATTTTTTGAGCTTTTATTTAAATATAACCAACAACAACAAAACCAACAACAATAAAAATACAATATTCGCTATAAATTAAATATCATAGTATAAGCATACAAAGAGAAAAACACTATTGTTGAATTTATTAAAAGTTCTTCAGGCTTGGTAACATAGTCGTTGGTTGAATCTGAGCCATTTAGCAACTTTTGGTATCGCACAGCAAGGGAAATACCGCTTTGATGACATTTGATGTTTAGCCACAACAGGCTTGGTAACATAGTCGTTGGTTGAATCTGAGCCATTTAGCAACTTTTGGTATCGCACAGCAAGGGATATACCGCTTTGATGACATTTGATGTTTAGCCACTTCGACAGGATTTAACCATCTCTTTCAAAATGCCAAGGAAGTGAAATATGTATTGATATTGCTTAGGAGTCGTTTCGACGATTGCAACGAATGTCTTCAACTCCTACTTCTCACTGCGAGTGGATCCTTGAATGATGCCTAAGAAATAGATATTAAAAAGAGCTCTGGGAAGTGAACAAAAATTGAAGCACTTACAATAATGTGTACTAAAAGAGTGCCCACTCAGATTCTGAATTCGATTGGCCTGGTATATCTTGACGTTCAGCTTGATCTTCCATGCTCTGAAGTAGTACAATTATAATCCAATTCCACCCTCTCAAATGCCGGTGTTTGTTATTAGAACACGATCGGTCCAGTCAAATGTTTCTTTCTCTCTCCTCCAAGCAGTTGAATTCTTCACCTTTGATGACATTATTCCTTTATGGATGTCTAAAAACGAGATATTAAAAGAGCTCCAATGGGGGGTGTAAGATTAAATTGAAGTACTTACCAATTGGACTGATTGATTTCAAATTCACATTCCCACTCTTGACTTGCTACGTCTTACGGTCCAACTGGATCTCGTACGTCTCCATTACCTCCTCGGTCGTCTCTTTTGATGTCGCACAATCTGTAGGAGAAAGAAGACGATTAAATGCATCTGAGATCTTTAATTCATTGATAAAAATAAAGATATTAGGCTTGTTTATTTATGGAAGAAAGCCCATGATTATTTTTTTCAACACGCTATGCTTTATCAGCGCTGCCACCCTAAAAATAATTTAGCGCAGTAAATATAAGAAAAAAACGCAGTAGATTGCAATATACCGCAGTAGATTTTAGAGTGACCAAACAAAATTAAAATCATAAAATGTACATTTTATTTTTGAACAAAAACAACAGAACTTAAAAAATTAATTCAACAGTAAAAAAAAAAAAAAAACACAACACAACTTTTTAAAATAAATAAACAAAAATCACATTCCATTTTGAGAATTCTTAGATCTAGATATGTACATACAAAAAAAAGAGATCCCATTTTTTTCGAAATTTCATATACATATACCTGTACATAAGTAATTAATGACCTTATTTCCTTATAAATTCACCATTTGTGAATTTAAATTTGCTATAAAACTCAGTTTTAATTAAGTTGACTAGCGAAAATTTCCTTTCAGCAGCTGCGCTGCTATGCGGTAACGAGCATAGTAAAAGCATAAATTCTGCTAGCTCTACCAATGCAAAATCACCTACCGAGTTTTTAAATGTTCTGGCTTTTGACCAAAACTTTGTTATGGCTGAAGGGTCATGGTATTTCTTAACAAAATCATTTGCCTAACAAGAACCTCTATTGCATATTGAATACTTCCACATTATCAGATGAATGTGGAAACCCTCCCAAAATTGTTAATATTGACATCAAACTACCATTTACTATCTGGCTTACATCGTAATACATTAGCAGTTGTATTTTTTTTAAATTTTGTTGCATAGTTCCGTATAAAACGATGATAAATTATTCTTAAGATCGACTAAATTGTCTTCAAGAAAATTTTTTGAATTATGGTTAATATGCTGTTAAAACTGAATGCCAAAGTAAATATCGGAAAGGGGCATTTATAGGCCGGAATCTTCAAAATTAACATCTACGCTTATCATATCAAGTCTTATAAATGTTTGAGGATTTCTTGGAACAGGCAAGTGAATGTATTCAGAAAGAGTGAACGTGGTTGAATTTTCATAATTTTGAATTTTTCAGTGAATGCATTCAGAGCGAGCGAACGTGGTTGAGTATTGAAAATTTTGAATGGATAAGCTTACAACTAACTTTGGTTAGGTACTATTAAAATTAAAAAAAGGAGTAGATTCGTTTTGCTGCGCAGTAGATTTTTATTTATGCCAAAACGCAGTAGATCTACTGCTAAAGGAGTAAAGTGGCAGCCCTGTGCTTTATTGGGAATTATAAAAGGCAGCGTAGACATATGTACATATGTAGCTAATATTAACTGCGTCTTATTATCCCGCTAAAATAAAGCGGCGAAAATCAAAATCATAAAAGTTCTATAGAGCTATCTCTTTCTTCTCTATCTTCTTCTTTTTTACTACAGTTCGCACTACCTTATCATGTACAACAGAAACGAGCCATCTATCTGTCATAATGAAAACTAATACGAGTAATAATTAGGTCTATGAAATTAACCGGGGTAGAAGCAAGGATATTAAAAAATAAAAGATGTAGATTTCTTGTATGTATACATAATTTTAGATCCAAATTGCTAAAATGTCTTGAAGTTCTGAAATTAACCCAAAAAGAAACCAAGATCAGTAAGTGTTGTTGCTTATTTAGAAGCGTAGCCGAGATCTCTATAGGTACAAAATAAAATAAGGCTATTGGATTTTAAATTTTACTCAGAAAAATTAACAAATTGAATTTTTTGTTTACCTACTCTTTCAAGCATTTTCTATAGTTTGCACTACCTTAACACAAACAAACATAATTTTTGTGGTGATTTTGTGGTAAAAATAACCTTCATATACACCAATATCCATAACTTTTGTTGTAATGGGTGTTTTTTTCTAGAGGTAAAAAACTTTAAAGCACTATTTTAACTAGCGACCATTTTAGCTGCATTTTATTATCGGAAATGGCACATATGGATCATCTTCTAACATGTAATACAACAACAATCATTTTGTGATCTTTCTTTCTATTTGGTCAATTTCAGGCAGGAACCTACAAAATAGTTTTTACTATGATGGGTAGATTTCTATTTTTTGTGTCAAATGACAAGGTTGTGTGAAGTGTAGTTAAAGGAAAAGAGACAGAAAATGTTTGGAATGTAAACAAACATAAGAAAAAAGGAAATAGATGTATAAACGTTTTATGTCTTGGATCTACATGTTTTGTTTTCGTAGGTTGACCTATGTATATAGGTCATTACTCATTAGCGATAATTAAATGCAGCTTTTGTCAACTGTCAAATGATTTAGTTTGGTTTTGCATTTTAACATGAATATACTGACGCTTAAACAACGCTTTCAAATTGTGCACATTTATTTCGAAAATCATGGTTTTGTTCGAAATACGTGTGGCACGAATTTTGTTAAGGGATAAAGCTCACTTTTGGTTGAATGGATATGTATGTACGTCAATAAATAAAACTGTCGTATATTGAGTGATAATAATAATCAAGTATATGTTGAGATAGCGTTTGGTGAGCTAGCTTTATAGGTTGGTGGAATATACATAATTGACCGCTACAGAGCCATGATAACTCACTTTTTCGTTCACGAATTGAACAACAATGGTTTGCAGGAGCTGTGGTTTCAACGACACGATGAAATGTGTCGCACAGCTCCTGCACAATTGATTTATTGAGGGCGACGTTTAGTAACGGCATATTTTCACGTTTCGGAACCCTGAATTGGCCTCCAAGATCGTGTTATTTAACGCCACTGTGATGGAAGCATGTGAAGTCACTAGTCTACACTGGTAAGCTGAAAGAATTGACCACTTGGAGGATTACATTTGCCTCTTTATTGCCCATAGGGTTACAAATATTGGAAAAAGTCTTCGAAAATTAGACCTTAATTTTAATGCCAGAAGATTAGCTGCGTTTTAGTATCAAAAATGATCCATATGGGTTATCTTTTAACATGTAATACAACAACAATTTGTGATCCTGGTTTCTGTCTGGGTCAATTTGAGAAAACTAAAAAATAGTTTTCGTTATGACGAGTAGATGGCTATTTTATTTTTCAAATGGTAAGGTAGTGTCAACTGTAGTTCAAAGCTTTGTATATAAAATTGAATAGTACTATCTACTACTACTACTGTGTATAATCATTATAAGGGTATTCATATCCCCTTGAGTGCGCGTACAATATAAAAAAAAAAAAAAAAAAATTGAACGAGAAAATTGTGTTACGAAAGGCGGAGCATGAGGGCGCAGTGTGTACGGAAATTTGGTGTGGAATCTAAAAGCGACTGGAAAATAAAATTTTTAAAGCAAGAGTGGGAATGAAAGGAGTATATTATTTTGTCCTCATAAGTATTAAGATGTGTGAGGGAGTCAGTTGAATCAGCTGTTTATTTAAAAAAAATGAGAAAATGTGAAAGCAAAAACACAAAAACAGTTCGTTGCCATAGTTACCTTGGATTTTTTTGTGCCTCTGTCTACCTATCAATGTAACGGTTTTATGCATATACATATCGTTATAGCTATGAATTGTATGCTTGTAGCAGTAGGTATTTTGCTTTAAGAAAATTATATTCATTTGATTTAAGATTTTCAGTTTTTGAGAATTTTGAAAATTTAAATACAACGTTTTCAAATTTCATTCTCTATAGGATTCATTGTTGCCATATTTTGAATATGTTTTAGTTTTTAGTTTTAGTTTAGTTTTCTACAATGTATGTAGGTACATATATGTAGGTAGAGGATGGGTATGTAAGTAGTATCTAAGGAGATGGGCATGTAGTGCTAGGCGGTGGAATAACTTTTTTTAAATACTGGTTCTAAACAATGAAGCCAAAAATAATAAAATAAATAAATTAAACTTTATTTATTTATTAACTTCCCATAGGAAGTTATTGTAATGGGTCCGATTTGTCGAATTGAAACTTTTGACATTTCTCGACGTTTCAAGGTCCCTAGAGTCGAAATAAAAGATTTTTATAAAGATGTATGTGCGTGCATCTTCAAATAAATGTTGTTACATATACAGGTAATAAAGCAGAAAGATGCAGAAAGGACGGGGAGAGTACGATAACTTTGGCGACAAAGTTTAATGACGGATTTGTATAGAACAGTTAAAAACAAGCATTTTTTACTATGGGAGGGGGGATCTATCTCCCCCCGTTTAGGCGGTAGGGGCAATTTAAAAAAATATGTACATTAAATGGAAAAAAAATAATTAAAAAATAACGGTAATACTTACAATTAAGTATTATACCTTTTTTTAAAGCCAACATTTTTGTCTATTAGCTTGTTTTTAAATCAAGTCAAAACTATTCATAGTTTTTGAAAAAAAAAAAGTTTTAAACTAAAATAAATTTTTAGTTTAAAACAAAATTTAAAAAAAAGGTTTAAAGTGTAGTTTTTCAAAACTTTCAAATTATATCTACTGTTTTTTTTTTAGAATTCATTTCTCTTATTTGTTTTTGATCAAAAACTGAAAACTAGATGACTATGCCTTCTAGTTCTTGAGAATATTGAAAATTATCAAAAAAAATATTTTAATTAAATTACTTTTTCCTTGCTTAAGTATTAACGTAGTCTTATTTTGATAGTAATAATCGAATATGGATTAAGATACACCTAGAAAATTATTTTTTCTTAAATCCAGCTTATTTAAATGCAAAAGAAATTTTGCATGCACCCCATCGTGCACCTACTGAACCTTGCCCCCTCCCCAACTTGCACGCACTCCAACTTGCACCCACCCCAAATCCTATAGTGTTCCCAAGCAGGGGGGTTGCAGGGGGGCAGCATGCCCCCCTTACAGATCCCACTGTTGCATACACCCAAACTCGCACACACCTTACTGTTGCATACACCCAAACTCGCACCTACCATTGTTACTATCAAAATAAGACCACTCAAGCAAAAAAAAAAGAATTAAATTAAAATAGTAGTTGTGGTTATTTTCAATTTTATCAAAAACTAAAAGACATAAAATCATCTAGTTTTCAGTTTTTGATCAAAAACAAATAAAGAGCAATAAATTCTAAAATAAAAACAATGGTAGATAATCTTGAAGTATTGAAAAATTACACTTTAAACCTTTTTTTAACTTTTTTACTCAAATTTTGAGTTTAAAATTAAATTTTTCAAAAACTACGCATAGTTTTGACTTGAATTAAAAACTGGCTAATAAAACAGAATGTTGGCTTTAAAAAAAGTATAAAACTTAATTTTTTAATTATTTTTTTCCATTTTAAATAATAATTTTTTTAAATTGCCCCTACCGCCTAAACGGGGGAGATGGACCCCCCCTTCCATAGTAAAAAATGCTTGTATTAAGCCCCTCTACCAAAAAGCGTTATTATATCTTGGCGCCAAAGTTATCGTACTCGTGCCGAGAAATTCAACAATGATAACTTTCGACACTCGATTAACTATTCTGCGGTTGTTTTGCAGAAGTGCAAGGGTGTAACACCGTGAAATTGGGCTCCATTCCCAGCATTGTGTGTACACAAAAGTTGTTGCAAGGGACTCAAACACATATTAATTTGGCTATTGAATGGTGGTTTATTTCCAGTTTTTGACAACACAAATTTGATGGTACTTTTCGTTAATCGAAAACTCTCTTTTCTTGAAAAATCCATTCCGATATCGAAGTTAATTCTTGGTTTCACAGCTCTTTGGTCACCATTATTTACTTCTTCGTTTTCAAAATATTCTTCAAGACGATTAATTTTGTATACATTTTTTTACAAAACTTTTCAAAAGAAAAGTTTTTTGATTTTGCTGTAAACTGTCAAATTCCATTGAGTGATGGGTACGATGCCGACGGATTAAAAAACCTCTTCAAAATCATACAATTTTCAAAATCATACAATTTTGAAATTGAGATGAATCGAAGCGTTATCTCTTAAATACAAAAATTCATTTTCTTTTTTAAATTCCTCAAAACTAAAAGAAAATCATCATTCGACATCTTTTCAAAAAAAAACTCATTTGCAAATGAAAATTTTTCTTTCGATATTACTGAAAAACTTTTCAAAATTCTAAATATAATTTGCAGTTATTTGTTTGGTGAAACAAAAAGAACAAATAATTTGAAAAATAACACTTTTCAAAAAAGAATATGCCCTTTGCAAGTTTGAGTTTGGTGAAACGTAATTTGCAAAGTAAAAGTGCAAAGTGTAAAGTGTTTGGTAAAAAAGGCCCTATGTCTTAAGATATACAGTGTGGAAAAAATAATTAAAACAGGCTTCGTCTTTATTTTCTTTAACACACAAAAAGGTATTTGTGAAACGATGGAATATAGAAACTTTTCAGATAGATTTTTAATAATTTAATGCTTAAATGCAACAATTTTTTAAAAAATATAATAATGAGAAATAATGGTAAAAAGTAGAACTGTAATAATTATGTTGTTTCATCCTGGAAAAAATAATAGAAACAAAATTAACGATAAAAGCGTTTAGAATTCTTTACGTATTTTTTAATGGCACTCTTATTTTTAATAACTGCTTCCACTCTTTGCCCCATCGAATTCACCAATTTGCAAAAGCAAGCACTTTTCTTGGACTTCTACTAGGAAGACTTGCTTCTATTAGACAGCTTGTTATTGATCTAACGGCAAGATTACGATAACTTAGGCGACAAGATATTATAACGGATTTTTTAACAACAGTTAAAAACAAACATTTTTTACTATGGGAGGGGGTGTATCTCCCCCCGTTTAGGCAGGAGGGGCAATTTAAAAAAAACTATTACCTAAAATGGAATTTTTTTTAAATAACGGCAATACTTACAATTGTATTATACATTTTTTTAAAGCCAACATTCTGTTCTATTAGTCAGTTTTTAAATCAAGTCAAAACTATGCATAGTTTTTGAAAAATTTAATTTTAAACTCAAATTTTGAGTAAAAAAAAAGTTAAAAAAAAGGTTTAAAGTGTAATTTTTCAATACTTCAAGATTATCTACCATTGTTTTTTTTTTAGAATTTATTGCTCTTATTTGTTTTTGATCAAAAACTGAAAACTAGATGATTTTATGTCTTTTAGTTTTTGAGAAAATTGAAAATAACCACAACTACTATTTTAATTTAATTCTTTTTTTTTGCTTGAGTGGTCTTATTTTGATAGTAATAATGGTAGGTGGGAGTTTGGGTGTATGCAACAGTGGGATGAGTATGGGCGGGCATGCTGCTGCTTGGGCACACTATAGGATTTGGGGTGGGTGCGAGGTGGAATGGGTGCTAGGTGGGGAGGGTGAAAGGTGCGGTGGGTGCAAGATGGGGTACATGCAAAGTTTCTTTTGCATTTACATAGATAAGCTGGATTTAAGAAAAATTAATTTATCCTTGGTATATCTTAATCCATATTCTCATAATCATATTCACACTCAAGCAAGGAAAAAATAATTTAATTAAAAGATTTTTTTTTTGGTAATTTCCAATTTTCTCAAAAACTAGAAGACATAAAATCATCTAGTTTTCAGTTTTTGATCAAAAACAAATAAGAGCAATGAATTCTAAAAAAACAGTAGAAGATAATCTTAAGGTTTTGAAAAATTACACTTTAAACCTTATTTTTAACTTTTTTTTGTCCAAATTTTGAGTTTAAAACTAATGTTTTTCAAAAACTATGCATAGTTTTGACTTGATTTAAGAACAAGCTAATAGACAAAAGTGTTGGCTTTAAAAAAATGTATAATCTTTAATTGTGAGTTTTACCGTTATTTTTTAATTATTTTTGTTTCCATTTAACGTACATATTTTTTTAAATTGCCCCTACCGCCTAAACGGGGGGGAGATCACATACCCCCCCCTCCCATAGTAAAAAATGCGTGTTTTTAACTGTTCTATACAAATCCGTCATTAAAATTTGTCGCCTAAGTTATCGTACTCTCCCCGATCTAACCAATTTGCAAAAGCAAGTCTCTGAATAATGTTTTTCTTGCTTAAACACGGCACTTTTCTTGGACTTTACTAGGAAGACTTGCTTCTATTAGACAGTTTCTTATTGATCTAGCTGTCACTGGTCCGTTTAATTCGTTGTTGAGTTCTCCTGAAGAAAGAAATGGTTTCTTCCTGCATATTCTTACCAATAGTGTATCAAAACGCGAAGATTTTTTTCTTTTTTTCCTCTTGTTTCTTCTTTTGGGCTAGAGCTGTTAATACCTTTTTTCTTCGAACAGTTTAAGGTTTTTGCAATTTCATCTATCATTTTTCCAACTTGTTTTAGTTTTTTCATAACTTCAAGTTCAAAAAGAGTACAATGAAATCCACGACCCATATTTATTAAAATTTTAGATGACTTTTAACATTTTTTTTTGAGTATTGGATTAAAACATCTGACAAACTAATAAATAAACTCAAAACGCCTATTAACATTTAAAAAAAAATTGATCTTTGCGTTAGAATAACAGTTAAAGTAGGTATGTAGCTTGTTTCTATAATTTTTTCCAGGCTAGGTGAAAATTAGTTAGATGAAAATTTTACAAAAAAATGTACTATTTGAGAGCATTATTAAGTATGATTAAAATATGGAAAGACTTACTACAAAAGACTTAAATGTTAAAAAAAATGTTGTGTATAGAAAATGATGAAGACACTTATTTCTATTATTTTTTTACAACACTGTAGTTACCTAATGAAAGAACTCAAATTTATACACCAGACTACAATTAATCACCTTGATATAGAATACCAAAATCTGACAGTTTTTTTTGTCAGCGTTTGGCAGGGTTTTTTGTCAGCGTTTGGCAGGACCCAAGATATTTTAGTTAGTTTTTACTTTAAACTTTTGAACATATTGTTTTTTTTAATTAGGACGCTTTGATGTTTCTAAATACATGTTATTTTTATTATTATTATAAATTCTTTATTTTTTCAATTTAATTTTGTATAAAGTTCATTAAAGAATAGGGTCATGGCTATTCTGCCGTCTGCCGGAGTGTCTAACGGTCAATTTCTTGACGAAGTTTTAAAAACAAATTAAAAATTCGATCTAGTAATTCTCTTTGGGACTTAATTTTAAAAATATTTAGAACTCAAGCATTTCTTCACATCTAATCATATCTGTAGAACTAGGTTTAACGTGATTCTTGAGTTCTAGGAATTTTAGATCTCGGTTGAATGGAACTGAGTTCCAACATGTTTTACAGACAAAATTAAAAAGATCTGTCAGGATTTAGTTTTGATATTCTCACTTTGTTTCAAAATAAAAATTGTGTTTTCGTGATAAAGGGTGTCCTAAAATTAACGCAAGATTTGAATTTGCCGCCATTTGTGCAGTGAAGTGTTGGCAACCCTGAAAAAAAGCAATTTGACAGCTAACAGTATAGGGTTATTAAAAATGGAGCGTTACACGAGAGAACAACGTGTCTTCATTATTAAAGAATATTTCAAAAATAGTGAAAGCTTGGCGGCTGCAGTTCGAAAATTTCATACAAAATATGGTCGGAATAGTGTTTTAACTTCGTCAACTGTGAAGAGATTAATTGAAAAATTCATGGAGACTGGATGCGCCAAACACACTGGTCGTCCAAAAACAAGCCGTTCAAATGTGAATGTCGAAGCAGTGCGTGAGAGTGTTGCTGACAATCCAGGAACCTCAATTCGACGTCGTGGACAAGAATTGCAAATTTCAAGAACCTCTCTACAGCGTATACTCACCAAAGATCTGTGTCTTCATGCTTACAAAATTCAATTAACACAACAATTGAAGCCTAATGACCATGGACAGAGAAGAGAGTTCGTTGAATGGATTATTGAACATCAACAAGACGGTGCCACATGTCATACAGCCCGTGAAACAATTCAATTACTGCATGAGACATTTCCAGGTCGTGTACTCTCTCGTTTCGGTGATCAAAATTGGCCTCCTAGATCGTGTGATTTAACACCATTAGACTTCTTTTTATGGGGTTATTTGAAATCACAAGTCTATGTCAACAAGCCCACAACCACCCGTGCATTAAAGGAGGAGATTCAACGCTGCATCAACGAAATTCAGCCACATTTATGCAGAATGGTCATGGAAAATTTCAACAAAAGAGTGCGCATGTGCATGCAAAGCCGTGGAGACCATTTGTCCGATGTGTTATTCCATACATAACCCTATCCTATGTACTTTACGAGTCAATAAAAATATAACTATCAAAAGACTAAAAACGGCGTTTTCTATTTAATTCAAATCTTGCGTTAATTTTGGGACACCCTTTATAAGGGATTTCGTTAAAAATAGGTGTTTTTTTTTAACTATTCTTTTTTGACAAATGTACACATATTCGTGTTGCATTGAACATCAAACTTATAGAATATCATAAGTTACATATGCAATTCATATGATAAAAACTGTTTTTGTCGAGATGAAAAATGCAACAGTATTGCTAAAAGTTTAGTATTTTTAAATACTTCTTCAGGTGCACATAATGCTTAAACGGGTGTCTTGACCCCTGTTAACAGATTTATCTTAACTTTTACCTGGTTATGTTGTTAATGGGAATATTGAATGTTGTAGATTAAATGTTATTTTTCGGCATAATTTAAATAGCTCCATAGTTTTGGTCATTATAAACGCATATATCTTAAATATCTTCCCACCCTTTGATGTGGAAAATATGTAAAACTGAAATAAAGCGTAAGAAAAGTAAATACTTTAAATGCTTATGTAAATTTTATATTACATTTTATGAAACTATCAGCTATTATGACATTTTGGCAGACCGTCCATGTCTATACATTTTCTAAAACTGTTTTATTAAGTGCGTTTTTGGTCACATTCCATATTATAGTAAAGTGAGAAATTGCCAACAAAACGATCCGCAGTAGTCCGGTTTTTATATTTGAAAGTTGATACAACTGAATATTTGCCAGAATAATTTATCAAAAAATTCCAAAAAAAAAAATAGCGAAATTCAGACCAGGGGTGAAATTGTGTAAGCTGATTTTTGATAGTTGACTATCAAAATCAAGAAAATACGTCTGTGTAATGTGAAAGTCGATTTCAAAGTTTTAACCAAACAATTTGACATAAAATAAAAACTTCAAGAAGGAGGTTTGTTCGTAGACTACTACATTAACATGTGATGTTAAAGCGAGCTTGAAGCTCGCCTAATTTTTTTATATACCTGAATCGAGTTGAAATGAGCTTGATTTGCTCGATTCCGGTCGGGGATCGGAAATTTGTGAAGAAAAACCTGTGTGGAGGAGTTGGTTTTACAGATAATGCGTTATGGTCTGTTTATTTGCATTTTTGTGTACAATTTGTGTACAAAAAATATAGTTTTGTTTTAATCAAATTTAAAAAAAATTGCACATGGAGTAGGTAGCATATTCCTATATGGTTCTGAACTATTCAGTTTTTCATTGTTTAACACGAATCAAACTATCTCACTTGCACTTCATAAGAAACATCGAAACACCATTTGCAGTTTAGAAATTGCTGTCAAACTTAATCATTTTTAAATCTTCTTGTGCGGTGGAAACACCAAAAGAAACTGAGATAAACCTTTGGTGGAAACATAGCAAAACATAAATATCTTTCCCATTGTTTTCTCTTGCAAAATAAGACCAGTTAGTCCATTTTCACTAACAAAACTAAATAATATCAACAGTAATAGATTGATTTTTTTCCCCAATGGAAAACACACATGATTCCAAATGCACAACTACTCAACGAACACAGCCATCGAGATACAAATGCAATATCATTCGTACCAACATTTGAGAACGAAATCACATAAGATCCATTCGAGGCTCGTATAAATGTCAAAAACCTATCCATAGTGAGATTCTACTCTAACTTTTATCGGTGTTATTCATACTATGGATATTGTTTTTGTTATTCATGTAAAATCCTACTATACTATGGATAGATTTGCCAACAAAACACGGGTAATTTTCGGCATTGCTGTTGTCAAAAAGTTTTGGTATTCTATCAAAATTCAGCAAATTTTGGAGTTAGGTCTATTCGCCCAAAACCATAACGCCCAAATTCTTAAATTTCATAACGCCCAAAAAGATAAAAAAAAATCGCCGAAAACAATTTTTAATTTTGTATTTGGGTCTTATGACACAAACACAAACATTACGACAATTATTATTTCTATCGTTCCTTATGTCTTAGCAGCCAACGACATACAACCTAAATCATAAAATGACCTAAAACCAAAAAAAAAAAAGAAACGTCGCGTAAAAAATATCACTACGAAAACTTCACAAAAACCAAATAAATTGTCATATCATCCAAACCAACTATCAATGTCGTAACGCCCAAATTTAGAAATTTCATAACTCCCAAAAGATTTTGGGTGGTTGAGCTCTGAGACGCGTGTAAGCAGTGAGGTATGCATGAAATCCCCTGTTTTAGAATCCACTCTCTTAAAAAAGACTTGTGTCGTTTAATGTCTGTTTCTTTCATTGCTATTACGGGACGTGTGGCCGCCACCTTCCATTTTAGACACATATAGAAGATTTCAATCCTGAACCGTCTTTATTGAAATGCAGAAAATAAACGAAAGATGTCAGGTCGTTCTTAATCGTTCTTAATCATGAAAACGCGAACCCTAAAAAAAACTGTTGAAACTCAAGACTTAAACTGTTGCCTTTCTCCCTAAACTATTACGCCAGTCTGTAAAAATCATGTTAAAGCGGTATCTAATAATGGCTGAATGGTTCGAAAATTGACGATTAATTAAAAACAAAACCAAGAATCACAACAATACAGAGATGTTTAATAGTCATCAATACTCTGTGTTTCGTAAAGACAGATGTTCTGTTTCCACTGGACTAGAAGGAGGAGGAGGGGTGCTGCTGGCTGTGCGCTCCTTTCCTTATATGCCCGTACCGAATTATCATTGCCAACATCAAATAGTTCATCTTTTGACATTGATCAAATTATTATGAAGATATCATTAAATTGTAAAAAAGATATGTTTCTAATAGTGAGTTATATTCCGCCAAAGATTCATATAGATTTGTATAAGGAACATACGAGTATAAATAACTGTATTTATTATAGTTCTATATGCTTAATAGTAATCAACATGTCATCTTAGTAGGTGATGAAGGTCTTCTTGTTCCTTTTAATGTAAATAAGGAGTGTGGTTCTTTATTTATTGATTCGCTTTTAACTGTTAATTTGGTTCAAATGAACATTTATAAAAATAGTTTAAATAGAACACTCGATTTATTGTTTGCAGATAAAGACTTACATTTTTTCGTAAATAATTCCATTTTTCCAATATTTCCAAACACTTTACATCACATTGCTTTGATTTTTGAATTTAAAATACTGAACTTTTTCAAACCAAAAATGCCTTTTAATTATAGATATAATTTCTCCAAAGCTAATTTCAACAACATTGCGAGTTATATTAATAATAATGTAGCACTGCCTTCAACTTTTATTCAATCTTGGGAATTATCAAGTTTTTACAACAATTTTCTTAGTTCTCTTAAGACGGCCATCGATCTATTTGTTCCTTAAACTAAATTGAAAAATGCATCTAAGCCTCCTTGGTATAACAGTCGATTAATTAATTTAAATAATAAAAAGAATAAAGCTTACAAATATTTACGTAAGTGTTATTCTGATTCCAATTTGCTCAGCATTTATAATGAGTGTGAAAGGAATTTCAATGTTCTAAATAAATTTTTATATAAAAACTATATATTTACTCTATGGAATCCAAGTTAAGAGTCAATAGTAAATGTTTTTGGAGTTTCATTAAAAAATTTAAAAAATCGAATGGATTTTCCTAAAAGTATGCAATATTTAGGTTCGACTTTAACAAGTCTACCATCTATCTGTGATGCCTTTCATAAGTTTTTTAAGTCAAATTATATTGATTATTGTAATGTCTCTAATGCCTCTTTTTGCCAGCCCCTATAAATAGTCTAAACATATAGCTAATTTAAGTGTTACCTTATCAGAAGTGGAATTGGCTTTATCTGGTCTAACTGAAGACAATAATTCTGGTCCGGATGAAATTCCACCTATTATTTTAAAAAAATGTTCCGTCGCTCTGTCTAGAATTTTGTGTTTTGTGTTTAATAGTTCGTATCGTATATGGTGTATTTTTGCCAGAACGGAAAACGTTCTTCGTTATACTCCTATTCACAAATGTGATCCAAAACAGGAAATAACAAACTACCGACCTATTAGTAAATTGTCCTCAATACCTAAAGTATTTGAAAAAATTGTTTGCGATAAATTGAATTTTGTATTAAAAGAAACCATATCCCCGTACCAACATGGTTTTGTATCCGGTAGATCAACTTCCACTAACCTTACCATTTTCACGAATTGTATTCTCAATTCATTAGAAAAATGTTACCAAGTGGACGTTATCTACACTTCGCAAAAGCGTTTGATAGGGTGCATCATAAAATTTTATTAAAAAAATTAGAGAACATAGGTTTTCATTCCAACATGCTAAAATGGCTGACGGCTTATATTACAGGGCGTAGTCAGCTTGTTTCAATTGATTCGATTACCTCTCATCCCTTTTCTGTAACTTTTGGCGTTCCGCAAGGGAGCCATTTAGGTGCAATGCTGTTCCTTATTTTTATTAATGACCTACCTGATGTCCTTACAAATTCAATGCGTCTTATGTTTGCGGATGATTTAAATTTTTTTTAGACGTGTAAAAAACTTAACTTAACTAGACTGTAGGCTTCTCCAAAATGATGTAAACAATCTTATCACCTGGTGCAATATAAACCAATTAGCCCTAAACATATCCAAATGTCAATGTTTTTTGTTTACCCGTCGTTTGTTACCTATCGTTTACGATTATAATATGCAATATCATGTCCTTGATAGAGTTTCTATTAAAAAAGACCTTGGAGTTATTTTTTATAACAAGCTAAACTTTGTACAGTATACAGAATCATGGTGAACAAAGCCAACTCTATGTTGGGTTTTATTTTTCGTAATTCGTTTGGTCTTAGGCGTATGTTAGATCAATCCTGAAATATTGCTGCGTAGTGTGGAATCCTCATTACAATGTTTTGTAGTGCGCATACATTACACTATATTTTACTGCAGGTCATTGCCATAGATTTATATTCCACGTTCCTATAGCCAACCCATTTCTTATAATATGCACTCGCATTTCATTCACCCCAGAAAATTATCAAATAAAATTTTCAATGCCACTTGAGACTCAGATTACTTTTACGATGGTCAAGTGTATCTACCTATTCATGAAGGTTCAACGCACTGCATGCTGTGTAGTAAAAATGCCTGAATGAATTTGGATACATTTGTGCATTATGAAAGGGGCATGCATATTGGTTATGATTTTGATGACATAGCAAGTATGCTGCCCAATTCTGTCATTTGTTTCCCATCAAATTAGAATGCAAATATAATGTATATATGTTTTAGTAATTATATGTATAGCTTTAAGTTCTTAGTGTGTAAGTAAATTATTTTTGTATAAATAGCCTAAGTTTGATTAAATAAAGGTCACTTTCAGTTTGGAAGTGAAAAGACCTAATTCGGCTCTTCAGCCTTGTTTTTTTACTCTAAACTTTGAAAGCAGATCGGCTCTTTAGCCATCACCTTTTTCGGCTTGGGGAAGCCTTTCAATATCCCACATAGATTCGTAGGTGAGGTAGGGCACACATTACAATCCTTTACATGGCGATCTTGCCAGGCTCTATTTAAGCAGTTGGCTGAAATTCTTAAATTCGTTCTTAAATTCGATGAATACAAGATGAAGACCCCAGCTATACAGAATGACTTTAGTTACTACAGACGCATCGTGAGTCGCCAGCGTATCGATAGCACTACTAACCTTTTGGTCAGCACAGAGCTAGCAAATCGTAAGCTGGATTAGCCAACAAAGAACAAAGGGAGCATTTCATCGAAAAAGCAAGAAATTTGCAGCGACAAGCAAACAGAAAAAATAATAAAAACTAAAAAACAAAAAAAAAATTTTTTTTACACAAATGGGAGGAAAATCATCCAAAGAAGAGGTGATTGTTAATGCCTCAAACAATAATAATAATAACAATCTAGTTAGTTCAAACCTGTTATTTATAGATATTTTAATTATATTCATAATCTACCTTTCTTTCAAAATTTTTAAATTTTATTTTAGAACTAACGTACAAAAAATTGTAAACAATGAAATGAAAAATATAACAATATAAAAAAAAAAAAAAAAAAAAAAATTTGAACAAATAAGAATTTTATTGATTAAAAATATGTTGAACACTATAAAAATATTAAAAGAAATAGTAGCAAACTTTAATAAAACTCCAACAAGAAAATATTCTCAAAAATATTTAAACGAAAAAAGAGATGAAATATTAAAATTAGAAGAAGAATTTAATAGAAAATATGAAGATTCACCTAAGGAAACAAATCACCAGGCATTGAAAACAATTATAGATAATTTGTTGGTCAGATTGAAACAAATATTAGATGATAAAAGGAAACTATTAGATACAGAAAACATAGGCGAAGAATATATTGAAATTGATCAAAAATTAATCGAAGAAGAAATAAATAAACTAGAATTAAAAATGGCAAAATTCGACATTTTATCGAGTATAAAAATTATCCCAGAGTATGGAACAATAAATATCTGACCATTATGAGCATTATATTAATTTTCTTATTCATTTCATTCATTGAATTTCTGATTCATTCTAATTCATACTTGAATTTAAAAAAAAGAAGTACCTTTTTAAAGTTTCAAATTGGGAACCGGAAACAATTTGTACTCATTCAATCCTTTTTTTGCCTTGTTGATATTTTTCAATATTCCTCAATACCTACCAAGCAAAAAAAAACACATTATACATATTTGTATAGAATATGCATTGAAAAATAATAACAAAAATGTCTTTTCAGTGAGTCCCTCCAACTATCGCTAAATTTGTATACATTCTTCTCTATCTTCTTTTCTTCAATTATCTGGAAAATTATTATTTAATTTTTAGAAAAATGAAGATATGTAGATGTAAGAATGTTTTATGTCTTGGATCCACATTGTTTTAATTTTGAAGGATTACCTATATTGGTATTTGGTGATGATAAAACGCAGCTATTTTATCCGGTTATTATACCTAAAAAACAGGCCCCGATTATTAAAATATTAAATAAAGCTATTGGAATTTTAATCAGCTGTCAATATACATATTAAGTTAAATACCTCAACAAACCAAAATTGAGTAGTGAATCAGACAAATAATCACTCACCCCTTTGTATATGAAAAGTATTTTTAAAAGTCATCTCCAAAAGAAAAGTCTCCATAAAGATTATTGTGAATATTTAAATATTCGAAAAGATTTGTGTCGGCGCTTAGTACAAATAATATCCTTAAATTTTGCTCTGCATTACCATCAATTGTTGATGCTCTACGTACCGCCATCTACTGAGAATTTTCTTTTATTTTAAAAGAAAATACCGTTTCCGTAACCGATTCAACAAAATTTGCTCAAATATTTTGAAATAAAGTTACATTTCTGCAAACAAAATTTTCCCAAATGAGGGACATTCGGAGTATTTTAAATTTTATTAGAGATTATTTTTTATTGGAGAGTTTTCTTTCTTGCATAAATCTTTTTTTTCTAACAGATGTCAGGGCAAGATTTAAGAATACATTTTAATAAAGACTTGTAAAATGGTTAAGCATAGAAAGAGTTTAAAGATTCTCATGGATTAGTTAAACATAGTTCGGAAAGAAAAATGCTTTATGAAATATATTATTTGCAATCCCTTGAAGTCTTTGCAATCTATTGAAGTCTCTGAAGTCTGAAGTCTGAAGTCTCTGTATTCTTTTTAAGTCTTCGAATTCTTTTGCAATCATATGTGAAATTTCAGTACACAACATATTCTAAAGTTGCCCATACATCTAGCACACTAATTTAGTCTTAGTCATCGATATTCGATGTCATACATCAACAGATTAAAATCAAAGTGTGACTTCAAAAGATTGCAAAAACTTCAAGTTAATGCAAGACTTCAAGTGAATGCGAAGAATGCATGAAGTCTGAAATGATTACAGTCTTATAAAGGTGAAATAATTGGTGATTGCAAAATTTGGAGACGCAATCTTTAAATTGAATAGTCATACAAAATTGCATTCATAAACGAATGCATTCTTTTTCAAGAATGGTTTGGGCGACATAATTAAGTTCGTTCGGACTTTTTAGAACCTTCGTATAAAACCTCTAACGCCACATTGCGGGTACAGTGGACGCTAACAAATATTGCACCAAGATAATACTATAAGTTTTCAGTGGCGATTCCTGCTCATGATCTCAGGGTTAGCTACTTTCTCCTAGAAGTTGAAGATAAGTTTCTAAGAATAAAAATTAATTTTATTCAAATTTTCTGCAGTCCACCCTGAGTCGATAAATGCAGCAAATGTTTCATGATTTTTTTTTTATTAAAGTACTAATAACAATAGATAATTGGGACTTTAAATGAATGTCAGACAAAGCTATAAACTCTGGCTGTCGGATTCTATCAGAAATGTGATCGCCTAAAACGTCAGCAACAGTTTTGATTAAATCATTTTGGATAGCATTTGAAAAAATTTAAAAAATGTTGACGATTTAACACTGCACGATTTTTTTGAACGTTATGTTGGACACTTAAAGCTTCGTCTTTCCTAAGGACCAAAGGTAGCTAATTTAATTACATATTGCGAATGAGAGGCACTTAGCTTGTGTTTTCTCTGAAATGTGGTTAGAGTGTTCATATTGTCCACATCCGAGGAACTCCATGCGAAAGAGATACCGGAAAAAAGCAAACAAGATCAACAAAATAATTTCTTGTTATTCTCGCTACCAAATAGCTTTTGGTAATATTATAGAATATTGATTTTCGCTAAAGGTTCGAGTATAATCTCTGTTTCTATACTTGTGTGTTTATTTTAAATCAGTAGGGCGCCCATTATTAGCTTCTCCGAAAACGATATTGTTGAAAATGGTTTCTCTAATATTTTTTTCAATTATGGTCTTTGCTTGAGAAGTATTGGAGATTCCATTTTAATTCCTACGAAAAGAAAGTTCCTATTGTTAGACCAAGATCATGAAAAAAAAGTATCTATTTTTAAACAAACAAACAAACAAGACTCTATTTACAACGACTTATCTCATAGCCTAAAACCTTATTCTTAGCTGGTCATAGAATTATACGATTCCATGACTTAGAAGTCAAATAGAATTTTTTATTGAATACAATTTGAAAATTAAACTTCATACAATTTTTATTATTTTGTTTTTGATTGCAAAAGAATTAAAATTGATCCAATGCAGCTGCATAAGTCGTAATGTTCTCTTATTTAGTTTTTTTTCGCTCTGGTAGTTTTAAATTTAAAGTCTTATAGTTTTCATTTTTTTTAATTAATAAGAATAACGAATTCTGAATGAAAAAATATATGGACTTTATAAACATTTTGAAAAATCACACTTCAAACTGATTTTTTGACTAAATATTTGTTTTTTAAATAAACTTAATTTTTATTTTCTAAAAATTTCTTTTCCCTTAAAAGAAATGCTTGTTTTAATTTGATCTGTTCTAAGGAAATCAAATAAAATAATTTCTTACGACTAGCCTCTACCATGTTTGAATTCGTATGGAATTATATTAATAGTAATTACAATAAAATATACATACATATTGATCACAAAACATATACAGTCTTATTTAATAGAATTCGCTAAACAGATGAATAGTTATACAGTGAATAAGGATTTATGTAGGCTCTATGTAACGTTGCGAAAATTCCTATTTATAAAAAATTCTGCTATAAATTTTAGTTATACAATGCTAATATCAAAAAAAGTACGAAAATGTCTATAAAATCAGCTTGTTGTCATAACAACTAAAATATAACAAAATAATTCCAATTATTTGTATGATATTCTCTTTCGAAAATCTATATTTTTTTAAATTCTTCGTTTCTTCGGCTCACGAGCTAAACTGGAGAGGCATTATTGTTTTTATTTTAATTTCAAAAAGAGAGGAGAGAAATCAAAATGACATTTACGAAATAATAATAACAATAATTTCCTTATGTAGGCTCTAGTCAACCTCAAAACGCGTTTAGCTTATTATGAGACTATACAACCTTGCATAAGTTTTATAAATAGCATTTTTGCGTTTAGAGGCATTATAGAGATTACATAACTTTATGTAGGCTCTATACAGCGTTTTTAAATAAGACTGTTAATATTTAACTAACAAAACAATAGATATTAAAATGCACTTTCTTAAGTCACTTTCCTTCCTACTACTACTTCCTATAAAACATTTAAATAATCCGCTTAAACTCCAACGTCTTTACCATTTCCTTTTCCTCACATATCGGCATCAAAAATCAGTATAATCGCTAAAAGCTGCGCTAACCGTCGAACATGCGTTGCTCGCTATATTCTCGTAGAGCAGAGCAGGGTCAAGCAAGTTCGCTAGCAAAACCCATTTTCATATAAATAAATAACATCGCACAATTTTATGCTTTCAAAAACGAATATGGTATGATGGTATAAAGTATACCGATAGCGAACAGTTGCCGTGTTCGACGATCATGTTCGATTCGTCAGTGTTGTTCTTTCTTCCATAGTCCATACGAAGTACAAAGAGAGAAGACATCAAACTCTTGGTCGCGCCTGGTCTTCATCTCTGTTGTGTGCAGCGTTGCCGCTGGGCTTCACGAAAGTGTAACAATTATTTTTTAAAAACGTAACAAAAGCGAAAAAAATGTATCAAATTAAAAAAAATGATTTAAATCAAAGAATGCTCTTGAACTCAATTTTTTATTTTTAATAGGAACATAAGTTTTCTTCATCACAGTTTTTAAATTCAGTACAAAACTATACATTAAATAATAGGTTAATAAATTATTATAAGTAAGACACATTTTAAGTTTTACATAAAACATGTTTAGGCAAATTAAGAGAATTGATCTTTTATTTGTTTTGCAAACATTATTGATTCAATGGTATTCAAGTGATACCTATTGGTTAAATTGGTTCGATCGAGTCGAATGAAGGTGATTTCAACTCAATTTAGGACGTAGGTGTACAAATAGGTGGATGTGTTGTTTAAGCGCACTTCACACTGATTAAAAAAATCATAAAGTAAATTTTTAAAGAAAAAAAAAGTTTGGAGAAAAAAATGTAACAAAAAGAAAAAAACATAGTAACAAATTCAAAAAAAATTAAGAAAAGTGTAACACTTTTGTTACACTTGTAACATTGTGGCAACGCTGGTTGTGTGTCTTTAATGTGTACCTACAACTGCAACTGCAAACTTCCCTGGTTATCGCTTTTTTTTGCGCTAACCCTTCTACTTATTTGTACAGGCTTTTATTTGAATGTGTGTATTTATCTGTATGTGTAGAATGTATGAAATTTGATAGCGCAAACTTTTGCGATGCCCAAGCCAAATGTTTCAAGATAGATTTGGTATTGTATGAGAGTTGTATTGCATGAAATGAAAATTATTTGAAGAAAAGTCACCGAATTTTTTAACATAATGGTCAACTGTTCAGTTGGTTAGTAATTCAATTACCAAATAATATTCATATTACAAAATAAGATTAATTCTAAAATTCTTGGTTTAGCGCCGCTAAACCCGCTGACTATGAGGAATCGCCCCTGTAAGTTTTATATACAAAGAATATATAGACTATCAAGGTTGACCATTTGAATTGTGTAAAATGACGACAATCTCAACAATGATTTTAAAAATGAAGATACATATATGTATGTATGTATGCAAAATTATTTTGACCGCTTAAAAGTCACAAAAATCATGCTTTAGTTTGGTATGATAAAGGGTGGTTGAATTTGAAGAGCCGATGTTGATTGAAAACCACATGGAAAAATCGTGCAAAAATTTGAGCGAACCGAGTTTGTAGGAAACGTGAAAACACCAGTAAATGCTCGTACAGCTCGTACGCAGAAAATATTTCTGGTGTTCACGAAAGTGGGGCTGAAGAGCCGTCCACCTCAAAATGTCGTCGTGCCTAAAAATTGCACCTCTTACGCTTGTATTTGATTAACACAATGCATAAAGACTTCCATTTATATGCTTACAAGGTGCAATTGACTCAAGAACTAAAGCCTCTTGACCATTTCACTTGCCGCTTTTGGGCGATTGATAATCCAAGAGAGATTATCGAAAAACCAATGCACCCACAAAGTGTGACTGTTTTGTGCGGTTAATGGGCAGGTGGCATCATCGGGCCGTATTTTTTTCCTAAAAGGTCAGGCATGTGAATGGTATTCGCTATCGTGAGATTATAACGAACTTTGTATGGCCCGAATTGGAAGATGTGGACGTGGACGATATGTGGTTTGAATATTACGATGCCACTTGCCACACAGCTAAGCAATGACTCTTTGGCGGGACAATTTCAATGGAAGTGTTATCTCAAGTGGTGGCGATGTCAATTGGCCGCCAAGATCATGTGGTTTGACACCGTTGGATTCCTTTCTTTGTGGTTATTTGAAAGAAAGAGTGTACGTCGATAACCCAGCAACAAGTCAACCCCCTTTACAAAGGCAATGATGAATCCAAATATTTGAATTCGTTTTCGTGATAAATTATCAATCTCTGACATAAAAATTGTAATTATAATTTCAAACGTTTAAACTCTCATATTTCAGAAAAAAAAATGTATCATCTTCATCGTGCGTTGGCATCAGGTCAATGTCCATATATATTTGTTCAATGTTACCAGGAACAATTCACCAGACCGTGACTATATAAAAACAAAAGAAGAAAATAAAAACTAGGTACCTGAGAGTCGCCACTTTGCTGGTCAAGGAGATTCACAAAAACCAACTCAAGCCCAAGCCAAAAACCAAACAATGATCCTTGAACTATAATTCAGCTCGTTTCGTTTTATTCGAAACATGACAAGTCAGTTGGAGGATTAAAACCCACGCAAAACTTCTTTATTACATGTATAGGTAAAGCATTTGTTTTATTTTTGTTTATTCTGTAAAAACAGAAACGTCTTTTTTTCCAAACAAAGACAGAGCAGAGTCCTTAGACAAAAAAAAAAATAAAAATAAAACAAAAATAAAAATGTCGAAAATCAAAAGGATACTTCTTTCGCCATGTCATAGTGGATTTCGTTATCCTAACGACTGACTGTTGCTCTCTGTGTTAGAAGAAGTATCTACTAAAACTCAAATAAATTACCTAACTCACATATCTTCCTTCACTTCCTCCTTATACATGAACATCATCATCGTGGATAGTGGGAGGAGGTCCTGACCAGAACCAGAAAAGGACTAGCCAGCGGCCGGCGGTGGTGGCGAGTATATTCTATGGGAAGTAAGGTTTTGTTTGTCTACGAGTCGAATACCAGAGATAATTTTTAAAACACTTGTTTGCGGTTTACCGAGCATAACGTTGAGCTTTAACACATTCATGGATGGTGTGGTGAATGCGGTGATGAAATATCAAGCTAATTCTACAAAAAGCTGTTGTTTTTGTTTGACAAATTGAATAACTGTCTATATATCCTTAGGGTACGTACAAGTACCCACCTACCTAACATATTCTTTTTTCATGTGTACTTTGACCAGTTGTAGGTTTTATGTTTGTTAATACGGCTAACCGGCCAGTTTCTTTGATTTTTGTTGTTCAAGGATTAAGGGTGATTTGTGCAGCTTAAGCTTATACTTACTTATCGTGTGACCTTTAAAATATATTTTTTTTAAATTTCTATAAGACCATTGGTCTAAAAGCTATCTAAGGTAAAGTCAGTTGTTTTGATCTGTTGGTGTGTGTAGGACAAAATCCTTGCTCCTTCGACACAGAGATAACACAAAAAAAAAAGTTGGTAACATAACAACGATTTTATATAAATCCATGCATGACACACGTGCATTTTTCAAATTTCCAGTTGGGCTCACTATTGCTCGGTCTTTCATTCGACACAGGCATAAATCCGTCAGAATAGATTTATGAACTCAACACCCCCAGGACTAAGGGGACATACACTAGACACAATCAAGGACACTGCGCGAGAATGATTTATGGAAAAAGAATGTTTTTGCATTTAGGTGTCTACTTCTATATGTGAGTTAGACGTTGTTGTTGTGTTTGTTTTGTGTTGTTTTTGTAACAAAAAAAAGTTCCTACTACTCAAAGTTTAGACATTTTTTTTAAAATCAAAAAAATATTTTGGAAATGTACATTTTTTGAAATACACATGGTAGAAATAACTTTTGGAGTTGTCTTTTCGAAAGATCTTCCAATGGAAACATCTACACTCCATTTTGACAGTTGATAGCGGCCATACTGTTTAAGCTACATCTATCAAATAAGCTTTTATATTTTCAGTTCATGCTGGCAAAGCAGCACCTGTAAATGATAAAATTGTTTCAAAGCCCAGGCATTCAAATGTTCCAAAAACCTAAATTATTACGTTTTTTGATATGGTTAATCAATAATTGACAGGGACATTGATTCTGAAAAAAGAAGTTAACAACATACACAAATGTTGTTTTGTTTAAATAATTTTTTTTTGGTTTTTATTTTGATATTTAAGATAATTTTTTCTGATGCTTTGGACGAAAGCAACATTTTTTAAAAAGTTACTGCTAAAACGGATTTCTGGCTTTTGAGAAAAGTTATATCACAATTTTTTACGTGTTGCATTTGATTTCCAATCTTTGATTTTGTATGTCAACTCAGTTTTCGCCTAACAGGGGTGATAAAGACCCAACACCCCCATCCCATACCATTTTTTGTTTCTTTTGACACCATCTTCTCACATCAGGCTTATAATGCCTATACCTTATGATAAATTGTCTATTTTTGTTATTTAAGTATTAATTCTTCGTATTTTAGTAAATTTTTGAAGAACTATGTATATTCTGTAAAGCTATACACATACAGATTCAAATTGTGGTTAATTTATTTGCCTTAAAATCGTAGAACATTCAAAATTCTCCTTCAGGATAACCAAATATCAATAAGCGAAAAATGCGTCATATTCAAGGGCGGATCCAGACTTTTCATCAGGGGGGAGGGTCACATACTTAGATGAGTTTTTACTCACCGCTTAAAAATGTTCTTTAATGTTTTGTAAAGGAGGCCAATAAAATTTAATAAATGCTAAAATTACAACTTTAGTTATCAAATTATTTTAGAACACTGTTGTCCAGCAAGGTATGGTCTAACTATTTAATTTGAATAACTCCCTACATATGAAAGCATTCCAAGATTCCAACAGTTTTCTAAATATGCCATATTTAAGAGCTAAAGCACAATAGTTTAGAGGGTTTTTGGTGCATTTCGCGCAGAAATTGTTTTGAAACGTTGCTTTTTTCCAAAAATAAAATACACTTTTCTTGTTTCCATTTACATATATCAATGCGAAAAACGCTGCAAAAAATCAAAAATCCATAAAATGAGAGAGGATCTGATATGTAGAAATGTCGGGCTTTTTTTGACGTAGTTTTTTCGAACTCAATTTTTGGGAGTCTCTTATTACTATCGTTATCAATCTGCTTACTTACTGTATTTTGATCTTAAAGGCATCAACAAAACTTAAACATTTTAGAGATAAAAAGGTTAGGATCTTGAATTTAAGGAAATAGTTGCATTTAAATACTTAATTTCTCTAAAAAATTAAATTAAAACAAAGTAAGGTAGGTAAACAAATAAGTTGGGAAGAAAAATTTTCGTAGCAGTCACAAATTACACGTTTCAAAGCTTTTATATCAATAGATATGAACGTTTATTATGTTTTTCAAAAGTGTCACTTGATGTTTTTGGGACATTTGCATTCTTGAAATTCGTGTTTAAATCTCAGTTCTAGAGCATCCAAAGCAAATTCACTTCAAAAGTAGATTTCTTTAATTTTTTAAGATCTTTTAAGATCTTTTGTATTCAACAGAAAACCAATTTTGAAAGAAATTAAATGCACGACTGGGTCGCTAGAACTTGCTAATTTCTTCCAAAAAATTTGTTTAAAAATATTTCCTATATTTTAAGATTTAAAAATGTACGTGCAAAATAAGTTTTTCTTAAAAATTTAAATACCTTTTTATTTGTCCAAATTTAAATGCCATTTTATTTGTCAAAAAATCTAAATTAACTTATTTTTTTTTTCGAAAATCATTTTAAATTTTAAATTTTGTCTTAAAAATATTTTTGGTAAGCACTTAATAAAGAGCTTATAAATATACATATGTACATTTTACATTTAAATTTCGTCAAAAAATGTTGCCCCCCTTTCTGAGATATCGAGTTTAACAGAATTAGTATTTTTTTAAAAATCAAAAAAAAAAATTACATTTTTGATCATAAAAAATCATCATCAATTTGATCATTTGATCATCAAAAAGAGCTTGCACAGAAAGAGAAGAATTTTGAAATCGGTCCATTAGTTCTTAGTTGTACCCTTCTGAAGCAATACCAAAATATGTTTTTCTTGTAGAAAGAAGCCAAATTATGAACACAAAATTTAGAGAAAGTTTTAGAAAAATCACATATTTTAACCAAACAATTTGTAGGGGGACTGCTGTTATTTTTCGTATTAATAAGATAAAAAAAACGCCCTACACCAATCGGCTGAAAATCTTAATTTCAATCAACACAATTGATTGGACTGTAGGAGCCAGGAAAGACAGACAGACGGACGGAATCGGGGTACCCACTTTTTTCGACTTCTCTACCGTCGTAATGTCATATTTGATTAAAAGCTCTATAGTTCGAAATTGTTTACTAATGCAAAACTTGCTATACAGTTCCTATATGTCGCAAGTACAAATTACTTCAATAATCACTATTTATGTGTTTTTTTTTATATTGTACGCGCACTCAAGGGGATATGAATACCCTTATAATGATTATACACAGTGCGAGTAATTAGGAAGGAAGGATAGGATTTAAAAGGAGATACCGATGCACATTGGTTTTGAATGCCTGCACATTGTAATGAGCGGGAAATATTGAGTCTGGTAAAGCATTCCACATTCGTGTAGTGCGACTAAAAAAAGAATCTCTGTACTTAATAGTACGTCCGAAATTGAGCTCAAGGGTAAACTGATGGGCATTCCTAAAAGAACGAGTATTACGGTTGAATCGTTTGAGGGGAGGAATGCAGCTGGCTATTTCATTAGAGCATTGCTTATGGAAGTAGCGATAAAATAATGAGAGACATGAAACCTTGCGACGGTGCTCGAGAGATGCAAAAGTTTCAGTTAGACAACGGTCACCTATCATTTTTGAGCTCTCTTTTGAATTCTGTCCAAGAGACTCAAGTGGGTTATAGGAGCACCTGCCCAAATATGGGAATTGTACTCAAGTTTTGGACGAATATAGGCTTTATAAATTATAGCCAGATCAGAAGGGGTAAAAAACTTCTTGCATCGTCGGAGAAAACCTAAACACTTAGCAGCATTTTTGGCGATGTCAAATATGTGATCACTCCACAATAAGTGGTTTGTAATGCACATACCTAAGACTGATAGCTGTTCAGTCTCCTCAATGCAAGTACCACTCATGGATAGTGGCATTGGGGGAGGGTTACGCTTTTGTGACAGCAGACAGCATTGAGTTTTCGAAGCATTAAATTCTACACGGTTTTTGATTCCCCATTGTACAATGCTGTCGAGATCAGAATTTAATGAGCTTATCATACGCTGCCGTTGGTAGTCTACATCCGAAGAACAAGGATGAGAATCTAAAAACGAATATAAGAAGCTGAGGGTACTGTCATCAGCGAAACAATTAAGTGGGTTAGAAGTTTCAGACAAAAGATCATTTATAAAAATAAGGAAAAGTGTCGGAGACAAAACGGAGCCCTGGTGCACACCAGCGTTTATTTTGTGGATATCAGATTTGAACCCGTCCAATACTACTTGAATTGAACGGTCCGAAAGGTAATTTCTAACCCAACGAAGAAGGGACTCATAAATACCAAATGCACGCATTTTCGATAAGAGAGCTTGGTGCCAAACTCTATCAAATGGCTTTGAAATATCAAGTGCAATAATCTTACTTTCTCCAAAACGATGTAAAGATTTGTTCCACTGTTCGGTGAGATAAACCATAAGATCACCAGTCGACCTATTGCAACGAAAGCCATACTGCCGGTCATTAAGAAGCTTCCGTTCTTCAAGATATTTCTTAAGCTGAAAATTGATCAGCGTTTCCATGACCTTGGAAAGAAGGGAAGTAAGTGCTGGACGATAGTTAGATGGTGAGGAGGATTCGCCTTTTTTAGGGACAGGCTGGACAAATGCAGTTTTCCATCCACTCGGAAAGAGCCCTGTAGAATAGGACAGATGGAAAAGCTTACGCAGTGGGTTTGCCAACGTTGAAGAACACCTCTTCAGAACAATAGCGGGGATACTATCAGGGCCAGCGGATTTGTGAATGTCAAGATTTTTAAGTACTCTAGTAACTGAACGAGTGCGAAAGAAGATTCGTCCTATAGAATCGTTTACGCTTTCAAGTACAGGCGGAGTCATGTCACTCACTGGCAGCATCGAATTAACAGCAAACTGTCCTGCAAGCAAATTGGCTTTATCAATCGAGCTTACATAGGGAGTGTCATTGAAAACGAGCGTAGGAACTGACGATGACGTAGTGTTACGCACATTTTTTACAAATGACCAGACATTTTTACTACCACTGGGACATTGTAGTATTTTTTGCCGTAATTTCTGGTCATGCAAAAATTTAATGCGTCGTATATGTCCGTTACAGGTCTTTCTAGCTTGTTTGAACTTATTCCGTTTTTCCTCAGTTGGGTTGGCTTTGTAATTCCGGAAACTTACATTTTTAATCCTAATAACCTCTTTACAGCTCGAATCAAACCATGAGTTTTCTTTGGGTTTGATAGATTTTACCTTTCGGGATACAATTTCTCATTCCACAAAGAATTAAGTTTGTAATCATATCTGCACTGGAATCCACGTCACTATCGAGGAAGCATAGTGACCAGTTAAAGTTCCTGAAGAATTCATTGAGACCGTCCCAGTTGGCTTTCTCATATTGCCAAACAGTTCTCGTAGGGGTTTTAACTTTAACTGGCGTTTTTTGGCATGAGAAATTGCAGATATGACACAATGGTCTGATGTGCCTAGAGGCGATAATACACTGACAGTATATTTATTAGGATCAGAAGTAAGAAACAAGTCTAGAGTGTTGGCGGATTGACCTGCAACGTCAGGAATCCGAGTTGGCTCGTCAACTAACTGAGTCAGGTGGTTTAACTCAGCAAAAATCTCGACATACCTTCCTTCGTGCCAAAAAAATGTAATAATAAAATTGAAGGCTAGTTTAAGGAATTTAAAGGCAACTTAATATAAAATTGATGATGTCTTAGTCAAGGTTTCTTCTTCAGAACCTGAATATTTGCTCTTTTTCTTACAAACAATTTTTATAAAAATAATTTAAAGCATGACTAAAGTTTTTTCAAAATCTAAATTGAGTAAAAACTAAAGTTTTGGTTGTTTTTGACAGCAAACCACTTTTTGGCGAATGTCGTTTAATTACTAATAAATCTTTAGATGAAATCTTTACTTATACAACTTAACTGTATAAGCTTTATGGCTCATATGACCCCCCCTGGATCGTCCATTGGTGAAAAGTTGATGAATTTGTGCTGTGTTTTTGGAATAGGGCTGAATATCCGATTCATATTATGTTCTTAGTCTAATCTTCAGTCAAAAGTACTCGTAGTACTTTTAGCAACAAAGTTTAAAGTAAATGCAAATGTTTTTTTCATTATACAAAACAAAAATAATTCAAAATAATAATGGGGGTCATAACCATTAACGCAATACGATTAGTTTTGAAATGAAGGGAATTCCTACGAAAAAGCAAACAAATTATCTCCCAGGGGGGGGGGGTTGTCATGACCCCTACGACCCCCCGCCTGGATCCGCCATTGGTCATATTTTTGCGGTTTTATGATTTTTGGACATTTTGCGTAAGGCGCTCGAGGTCGGAAACTTGGATTATTAATTCAAAAAATAATTAATACAGGATTTAACTAAAGATCTCCTTCTGTTGAAATGACAAAGTTTTTTTTTTTTACAAAATATAACTCTATTGAATTTAAACTTATTTCTCTATAAAGATCTAAAGCATTAAAACACAAATTTAAATAGATCACAGTTTGAATTATAACTTAGATTTATGACCATTAAATTGGGGGGTCCAGGATATTAGAACTTTGTTTACTTCTTCATACCAATTAATTTTAAGATATGAATAAATTTTGGAATACATATATGTAAGACCAAAAGGACATTTAGTGTGCAATGATAGTACATTTTTAGGATTTCATTTGGAAATAAAATGCACAACTGGATCGCACGAACTTGTTTCGGTATCCAAAGAGTCTGTTTAAAAATGGTATCTATAATTTAAGATTTAAAAAATATACCATCAAAATAAGTTTGTCTTCAAAAATTATTTTGCCATTTAATTTCTCAAAAAAACCGTAAGAGATTTTTTTTTTGTAACTATTAAATTTTGTTTAAATGCATTTTTACAAGTTTTATTTAAAAGTATTTTTTTTAAATATATATGAGTAAACATTTTATATTTGATTTTTGTAAAAACATGTTGACCAGTTTTTGGGATATCGAATTTTGGAAAAAAAAAATATTTTTTTAAAAATACAAAACAAAAATGTTGACATTTTTGATAATCAAATATTATTTAGACAATATGAAAGCTTGTGTACAAACAAAATTACGGTTCTTTACAAACTATTCGTTTTCTATTGAAAAACAAATTAGAGAAAATTTAATAAAAATCGTTTTTGAAAACATTCGCTTTTTGGTCAAAAAATTTGTATTGGGACTAATATTATTTAAGATCTTAAAACAAAATGAAAAAATGCCTAACGCGAACCTGTTTAACACCTTAATTTTAATGTTTGAACTTAATCGACGGAATGGTTTGGGCTGTAGGGGCAAGGACAAACAGAAAGACGGACGGATTCGAGGAAACCACTTTTTTCGACTTCTCTAAGTCGAAAACGCAATTTTTGCAATACAGAGAATCCAGGAAAAAAGCAGCCAGTACACTAGAAATATAAATGTCTCTTTCGTATTAAAATATTCGCATCGCTCCCAGAGGACAGCGTTGAATAAAGTGTGTGGGGGAGGGAATATGAAGGTGGCTTCTGGTTGATGATGACAGTGCAATTGACAAGACAGTTGTGGTGGCCTCTCTTAAGTAGGTTGATATTGATTTTCTAAATAGTTGATTAGAGTTGATAGAGTTTGAATTATTGAAGTCCCTTTTCTTTTGATTTGACGACATTCAAAGGCTGTGGCTGGTTATAGTTTTTTTTTTGTTTTAAAAAGAAAACCTTTAGAAGAAAAGACATCCGCGTGAAATCCCAGACAAGAGAACGACCTTGTATGCCAATTATGCGGGAGTAAATGTTTCTTATTGATTTGATGGAATTTTTGTTTTAAATGTATTTTTTGACTTAGAAGTTAGAGGTGAAATTATTTTGTCAGTTAGTAAATTTGTAACTGTAATAATCGAATGGAGACAATATTGGTCTTTTAATGGTTTAAACAAGTTGATTTTTATCAACCTGAAATAAATTTTGCAGATTTGGGTTTTTCAACAGATCGACACCGTTTTAACTAAATTAGTATATGTGGTAAAATAGTTGACAGGAGTGTCACTTTGAAAAGGTTTGTATTTCTACATAGGTAACGAGTATTCACCAACACCATGAAAATCAATTTAAAATAGGAAAACTTTTGAAATAAAACAAATAGTGTTTTCAAATCGAAATACATAATGTATAAATTTACAAAAGGAGAATTTTATGAATTTCAGTACCAACACATTTCACACCAAACAGTGGTCAAATATGAAGTGCTGACATTTTACAATTGTCATGAGTTTAACAACAAAGTTTTGAAGAATTGTCTGTACATTTTACGCCAGAATTTTAATGAAATTAAGAGAATATACATATGTACCTATGTACATACATATATAATACATACATATATATATATACATACATACATATATATATAATATATATAATACATACATATATATGAAATTAAGAGAATATATAACATTTTATTTTTCTTCTCCTTCAGGAACAAAATTTTCATGGAATTCCAAAGCGAGTGTGTTTTTAATAAAATAATTTTCCAAAAGTCAACCTTTAATGTAAAGTAACTCAGTAACTGGGAAAACCAATAAATTAAAATTGACAAATTGTCATTAATTTCATATTCCAAAACTTGATTTTTCAATAAAATCAACTTAAATTATAAGTGTTTTTTTAGACGCGTGGTTTGCAATATCGCAATACTTTTTTGGAGTTGGCTTTTTGGACAGCTGTCACATTTTTTATTTACACGTTTGCAAATCGTGTAAATTTTCTACCAAAAACAGAAGCTGCCATTACTGTTAACTTCCCATCTGTGTCCGTCTGTCGATTTTTCTAAAATTTTAAGATTTTGTGTGAGACAAAGTAATTTTAATTCAATATCAATGCATATGTACTCGAAATATTCGAATCAAACATAAGTTTTACCAATTTTGCGTAGTATTTTTTGTATATTCTTATTTTCTTAAAAAAAACTGACAATTGCATTTTTCTAAAAAAATTAATGAATGTTAAACACAATATTTTCTAAAGGGTGGTTTAATTTTAAGGAACGATGTTGCATGAATGCATTTTCGTAGTTTTGGTGATTTGTGATTTTAAGAATTATTATTATAAGCTTTTATTTGCCATTATTGATATTTTGTACAATATTTATTTACATTTTTGTTTACATTTTCTGTTTCTTTTGAAATTATTACTAAATAATTTTTTTTTTAAGTGTTGAAAAAAGTGTTGAATAAGTGTTGAAAAAATAAATTTGAAAAAAAGACTTTTAATTGTTTAAATTCATTTAATTTCTCATTTATGCATGCATATTCATCGAAAAAATATAATCTACAATAACATACCAATTTAAATAAAAACCTCATAAAACACAATTTTTAATTCAAAATAAATTTCCGCGCTAACAAAAATATTTCTTATTTTGTTTGTAGAATTTCAGAATATTGAGTTAAAATTTACACACAAATATCAAAAAACAGAGATCTTAAGCTCCTGGAACTCAAAAATGATTTAAACCGAGTTCTATACAAATGATTAGATGCGAAAATATACTCGAATTCTAAACATTTTCTAAACGAAGTTCTAAAAAGAGGCTGGGATGCGACCCACACTGATAACTTCCCATTCGTACCCGTTGGTCGTTTTGTCTAAAACTTTAAGAAAACATTAATAACAATATTTTGTGTGTGATACAAAATTTGAAGTCAATATCTCCTAATACTTGTGTCGAAAACCATTTTTTATAAGTTTTTGTTGTTTTTGTAGGTTTTCGTGTTTTGTAAAAAAAAGTTGTAGTTGAATTTTTTTAAAACATTGACTAATAGTTATAAACATCTTTTGCATATGATAAAAAAAGTTTGATGTCAATATCTGTTTTTGTCCCCAATTTTTACGAAATTAATAGAAAGTTTTTATTTCTTAAATAAAAAATACAGATTGGATTTTTCTAAGACCATTACCAAAGAATGAAATCAATTTGAGGTCAATGCATTAATTTTTTTCACGTGATATCGAGAATGAATTTTTTATAAAATTTTAAATTTTAATTTTTTTTATAAATTTTATAAGATGAAATTAGTTTGAAGTCAATATCTTTACTTTTTGGAAAGACATTTGAGTCGAAAATTAATTTTTACCAACTTTAAGTTATATTTTGCAAGGTTTTTATTTTTTGTCAATTCCATTTTTCTCAAAACTTTACCAGATGTCAAAAACGTTACTCTTCGTTGCATTTAAAGTTTTTTTTGAGGTAATATCACTTTTTGTTCAGTTTTTTTTAATTTATGAAAAAAACCGTTAATTGAATTTTTTTCAAAATTAGTTTGGTGTCACGTCACATTATATAATATAAAATTTAATTGTAGTTGCCAATTTGATATTGGTTCGTGATATATTTTGGGTCAACCAAAATTTTTACTTTTTGTTTAATTTTCTATAGTTGAAAAACCACCCACTCAATTTTATGAGCTTCTTTTTTTGCACCTTTCTGTGTTATTATCTGTAATAACAACATTTAGTTGAAGTTGAGATACGGACGAAGAAAAATGCTTCCCGATTGTAAGGATGTGCGAACACACAGACATCCCTCTAAAAATCTTTGATTTAAATTCCAGAGACCTTGAAATGTTGAGAAATGTCAAAATGTTCAAATCGATAAATCGGACAGATTACAATAAACCGAGAATAACTTGATCGAGTTTGAAAATAATTTTAGAACTTTGTCAAGAAATTGAGCGATAGATTTTTAGAAACAGCAATACACTGTACAAATAGCTACTGACCATGAATTTTCAAAGATTTTCCAATAGAATTATGTGTATGAAATTTGACAGCAATTGTAAAATTCGGTTATTTATTCAGTTTATTTTGACAAAGTTCTTCTAAATGATAACATATTTCTTATCAAAATGGATGTTCTGTTTGGAAAACGGTCCAAGCCAAGAGCTTGTACATCCTCGCTAAAGGGATGTATATATACATACCTATACAATATATGTACATTTCTTCTGAAAATTAGAAAAAAAATATTTTAAAATGCTTACCTAGAAATTTGTATCCCACTTCTGACACCAAATTACCTAATTACATACATCATACATACCAATACTTGCATACATCTATACGTACGTATAATACCTACTAAATATACATTTAATAACAGAGGAATAAAAAAAAGATCCTTTACGACTTTTCATTTTAATAAACAGCCTAGCTAGCGGCATCAACACGTTCATCTTGATTCTTGCTCAAATCTTAAACTCATGTATTTAACCTGATTTCCAAGGAAATGAAGACAGACAAAAAAAACAAATTCCACAAGTCTTATATAGGTTTTAAGTCATTTAAGACCTCTACTTAAGAGCAACACCTAAAGCTAAATTTTTGATAATTTTTCCAACAAGAAAAACGAAACGAAGAAGAAGAATAAGAAAATTTCGCGCAAACACAACTTAAACCGCCTTGAGCTATCAATTTTCCATAAACGACGAAAAACCCGGTGAACTTATGCTTATCTCTTGGCTAACCAAAGAAGCATACGATAAGGAGTTATGTTAAGAAGAGAATTAAAAAAGAAAAGAAAAAACAAAATTTTAAAATATTGCAAAAAGGACGATGATGAAAAAAATGTCATAGAATATCAGAAAAAAAAATACAACCAAAAAGAAGGTAAAAGTGCGATAAGTATAATTAATTGTGTTTTCAACTTATCCTGATTATACGAGCAGGTATAAGTTTAGGGACGGACTCCTCCCATCACAGTCCAGTCAACCAAACCAAAATTTACTGGAGAGCGAGAATTCGAGGCTTGAACCTACGGAACGCTACTCTACGCGACGAGTATGTATGTATGGATGTAGAGGAGATTGAAAACAAGGATGAAAATATTAAATTAAGTTTTATGACCTATTTGCCTCCTCGCTCTCTTTTACTCGTAGTGCAAATGCAGAACACAATAATTGTTATCTCCTATGCAAAAATTTCAGCTGTAACTTTTGACAAGTTCGATGGCTGTTAATTTGTTTTTTTTTTTTTTTTATTTATTTTTGTCCACCCGTGAAGCTATCTCCTATTTCCACAACTTGTACATATACTACGATCTACGAGCACAACATATATATGTATGTATGTATATGCCCATTGGGACATTATTAAAATAAAAACATACCAAAATAAATATATCAAGGTCGCCTGTGGGTGAATGTGTTCTGGGAAACAAAAAATAAAAGGTTTTTTCAATCAATACCTTAGACCATACCATCACTTGGTATGGCCACGACCGACCGAACGGCGGCGCGTGGAGGGTCAGTGTACACACGGTGAATCGTCGGCGATTCACTCCAGATTGTCCTGATGGTGGTCATCATCTGAAAAAGCATAAGGACAGGTCTGTATTTGGTTCGTCAGGGCACTAGGTAAATATCAAATGTACTCATTTGACTACTTTTTAACTCGAAACGTGCCTAGTATACCAGTTTTGTTTTTATAGACGTTTTAAAAAGTCCATTTAAAAGTTACTCGAATTCGAACTGTCAGAACTGTATTTTTTAAGAATCTAAATTGATTTATACGATTTTATAATAGTTCAGACATGAGTGTGGATATTTTCATTTGTGGTGCCTTGAAATTAAGCAAAGTGCCCCTTGCAACCCCCTGCCTGTTTGGACATACTTTGCGATTTGTGGTAAGGGCGGAGTTGAGTGTTTGCAACCCATATTTTTGAAAGTGCCTTATTTCACTTGGTTTTATTAAACGGCACCTTTCATTTATGGTGCCGTGAAATAAGGCCAACTTTCAAAACTTGGCCTTAATGCACTTTACAAAAGTGAAATAAGGCCAATTTTTAGCAATTGGTTATATTGCACTCTGACAAAGTGAAATAACGCCAAACTATTTTGAGAAATAAGACCAAGGGCATGTTACCCCCTGCAACCCCCCTGCTTGGGCACACTACATGATTTGGGATAGGTGCGACATTTGGGGTAGGTGCGATTCTATGCAAAGTTTGATTGTATTAATGGCAAACCATACTGTTGAAAGTAAAATAAAACCAAATTGCCTTTATTTCACTTTTCTTAAGGGTAATAAGACCAACTATTAGAAATTGGCTTTATTACACTTTACAAAAGTGATATAAGGCCAATCCTTTAAATTTGGACTTATTTCACTTGGCTTTATTTCACGACACCGAATTTCTAGTGGTTCTTCATACCAGCAAGTCTATTGTGAAAAAGAAGACAGTATACGCTTGTTTGTAGACTTCAAAGTTGCTTTTGACAAGTTTAACAGACATGCTCTGATGTATAAGTTTTCATCACTAGGCATCTTCCGGAAATTCTTGTTAATGTATTTCAAATGTCTGGAGTCATTTAGCTCCTGGCTTTGGGATGGGTCAGTGTTTTCAAACGGCAACTGGTGTCCCCCAGGGCTGCATTATAAGCCCAATTATGTTTGCTTTCTTTATTGACGATATCTGTGATGTACTTCCTGGGGGAATACTCTTTGCTGATAACAAAGTAAAAGTTTTCGCTGACGATTTAGTTTTACTATAGCCGGCAATCCGTTTACTTTACAGCTGATATATACATACATACATGGAGTCTGGCATAACGTCAATGTATACTCATTTCTTCAAATTTAATTACGTACACAAAATAAGAGTGATAAAAAGATATTAAAGAAATCTTCACAAAACGCTCAACTTCAATCTAATGCCTCTTCTTTCAAGGAATATAGTCACCCGGATATCTTGCATGATACTAACCTAAACTTAATGAAGTCTAATGTGGATTAATGACATTTTATGTTTGAAAGAATTTTCAATCTACATCTTTCCAGGTCAACATCCAGGATTACCTATAGGTACCTCAATCACCAGATTCCATCAGAAGCAAACTATTTCAATAATGAATTGTCAACCGAAGCTATAAGCTTTACCTTTAGTGAAAAAATTGAAGTCTTGAACCTTAACTTTATATTTCATCGTGCTAATCTACCATCAATCTGCACTTTATGTAACAGAAGAGAAAAGGAAGATGTACATCACTTCATTGCGATATGTCTAATATTGCAAGAAATCCGTAGACTACATTTTGATGAAATCTTTCTTTCTGCCAATAAACTTCACGAAATATGAAATGGAGCGGTTGTATGGTCCACCCTATATAATTTTAGTAAACATGCCTTAAATTTCGGAAATAGTTTCTTAACTTAATGCATTCGAACAGTTACTGTAGTTTAAAACTTGTCCATTCTTATGTTTTAAATTTTATTAAAATTGTTGACTTTCAATGTTTCAAATTGGAAAATTCACTGTGTCTTAAATCAACTAAAAATTGGACTTTTGAAATGTTATAACTATTATAATCCTAAATTTTCACCAGATTTTTGCCCGATGAATCTATTTTCTAAAACCTACAAAATTTGTTTCCTCAAGTGGCCCTTTTTATTAATTTTGGAACCATTCTCTTTATTTACATACTTTGAAAATCCACTCCTGATAAATGGGCATCATGAAGGATAAATCTCCTCCTCATATACATTGTGACCAAAGCCAAAATTGGCGCGAGGGAAAAATCCGAACAAAATACTCGAAATCGCTTGGGAAATTGTCGAGGCCGATAAAAATCAACAAAACAAATGTGACAATGCGGTTAATTGCATTTTTGTGCCTGAGGACACATTTCTGAACGAACTGAACGATGAATAAGAATAAAAAAACGTACATACATACATATCTACATAATAAACATGCATGTTCCTATAACAAATGGAATGGATGCACCATCAGAGATCATAAAGAGTTCAAAACCTACCAAGGTATATAAATATATATATCTATACATTTACCTACATACCTGATGGACTTTGAGTGTGAGAAAGTACATCCTGTGAATAATAACAACATAGGTATTCAATGTTCGGCTGGATATGCCATCAATTTATATAGTATACGGAAAATAATTCCTGAATTGCGAAATATGCAGAAGTCAACATTCCCTGAAAAATAAAAAAAAAACAGGAAAAAAACTGCAATAATTCCACCATTTGAAGTGCACTCATCACTAAAGAATGGATAATGGTTCCAGTTCCTCTGTTATCACACAGCTTAAACGAAGATTTGGAAATACTTTGATATTTTATGTTGGTCAATAGGTTTGATTCGAAGACAGTTTTGTCGAAATAATTCGATTTGAGTTTTGGTGCAAGTCTTGGATTGGGTGAATTCAATTTCCATGGTTATTTTGTAAAAGATGATATTTTTGACTGGATACCTTAACGACAAAAGTGGCATTTTTAATATACATAAAAGTCAAGTCAAAATAGACAATCCACCTCGAAACAATTCGCATATCTCTGAAATTTGGTACAGACTATGAGGGCACTGTTATTAACAAGACAAAACGCCCTCATAAGTCACATGTGAGCATAAGAATGTAAAGGGTTTTCCAATATAGGGACAGGATGATTTTGACAGCGCCGCCGTGTGTTCGTAAATTGGATTTTGGAGCAGCTGGAAGTTGATCCTAGTTTTGATCAAAAAATCATCTTTAGCGATGAAGCCCATATTTGGGTGAACACACGGATTTTGGGCTGGAAGCGTCATTGCTCCGTACTTCTTCGAAAATGATGTTAGTCAGGACATCACCTTTCGCTATAGGTCGATCACAAACTTCTTGTGGCCTGAATTGGATGATATTGACACTAAAGACATATGGTTTTAACAAAATGGCGCAACGTGCCCCACAGCTAAAGACTCAATCTATATTCTGAGCGAGCGGTTTAATGGCATGGTTATTTCACGTCGTCGTCGCCACGGCTTCTAGCTTCTAGCTTCTAGGATCGTGTTGTTTGAACCTTTTAGATTTGTTTTTTTTATGGGATTTCTTAAGTCGTAGGTCTATGAGACCTTCAAAGAAAACATAGTCGATATCATCGGTTAAAATTAGCCATTTAAACGATTTTAAGTTTCACTCATAATGTCATTGAAAGGGCTCATAAATTAAGATAAAACCTTATCGACTCGCCTTTAATGGAAAATCCTTTATACATTTTTTTTTTACTCGAAAAGTCCAAAAGTCCTTTTTTTTTACTTTGAGACGGTATATGCCGGTTTAGGATTGACTGTAGTTTATTTTTTTTTATCAGAAAATATAAATTTACTTTGTCTAAGATTATTTTTCTCCTTAAAATCCGAAAGATCCGTTTATTTTTCCATCTAAACTTTCAAATGACAATGCTGTTGAAAAAATTTAAATACCTTCACTAGTGTTGACGTAGAAGTTTTGCACTATTCTTATTAGGACGATGTTAAAGAAATAGTCTAAAGCTTTTTATGACATCGAAAGTTTCTGTTATGTTGTTTTCAACCTTTATGGAGCATCGCGAATTGTCGCACAAACGGACGAGTTTGGCAGGGATGCCAACACAAACACTAGATATGGCTCTTACAGCTCGCTCCTGTAGATGCTGTCATATGCGGCCTTGAAATCGGTGAAAAGATGATGCGTGTCGATTTGATGTTCTTGTGATTTTGCCAGGATCTGCCGTAATGTGAATATTTGATTGACTGTAGACTTTCCTGCTCTAAAACCACACTGATAAGGACCTATCAGGTTGTTGACGATGGGTCTTAGACGTTCATATATTATGGCAGAGAAGATTTTGTAAGCGATGTTAAGTAGACTGATTCCTTTATAGTAGGTGCAGTTTAAGAGGTCTCCTTTTTTCAATAACAACAATATTGTCTTTACATTTGTTTCAAACAACCAAACCATAATAGAAAAACTTATTTTTTCCCATACAACTCCTTAACTGTTGTTTTCATGGAAATTGTTTGTAGGCAGTTGATTTAGATTATATTCATTTATTTATATTAAAAAATATATGTAAGTTTTAATGAAACTAAGTCAAAACCCAAAAAAAAGGCTTTTTCTTATTTTTTAAATGACGAAATTTTGACCTAAAATTGATACATAATACACATAGACGTTAAATTGAATTCAAACAATTTTCTTTTTCAAGCAAATAATTTCTATTCCAAACTATAAAAGTAATACAAAATATGACCATTTCAAAAATGAGTTTTTAGCAGTTTTCCTTTTTTCGGCTATTTGACCAAATAAAAAAATAAATTTATAACGTCCCCTCATAAAAAAATTAAATAAAATAATATTCTTATAAATAAAATTCTAGCATGTTCAGATAAAAAATTTACTTCTAGCCCGAATTTTAGGAAATTTAAATGTTTTACTTAGGTTTTTAATGAATTTTTAAAGATTGATAATGGTTTTAAATTGTTATTTAGTAAAAAGGGATGCACAACTAAGTTGAAATTTTTGAACTTAAATAATTTCTACTAAAATAAATTCTATGTCTAAAACTGTAATGTTAAAAAAAACATAAAAAAGTACGTATCCGCCTGAGTGTATCATAATAACTCTTTGCTTTGTATAAAGTAACCATGATCACCATTAGAAGTTTTAGCAGACCGTTAAGAAAATATTGACATAGTTTTTTGATTTGTGTTGCGTTCTTATAAAATTTCGACACCTTTAATTTTGATCAATTGATTTTAGCATAATATGATAAACATACATAGTGTTATTCCCTTTTTTATTGAAATCATTCAATACCAGCGTATCACGTAAATAGCATTTTTCTTGTAAAAATAAATTAGGTGGCGCAACAGTCCATTGAGAACTAGGACCTAAAGACTTATAACTCTCAACCATTCCTGTGTGCGAGTAAAGTTGCCAGGGATGGAGGGGACCAATTTGAGAAAGCACTTTTCATGACAAGAATTAGTTTTGGAGGATTTGTCAATTTCTCGCAAGAGGCAGTACCCGTGAAAACTTTTCTTTTTTATTTAGGTGGCACAGGCAGGGATTGAACCTAAGACCTCTAGCGTGACAGCCCTACACACTAACCATCACGCCACGGGTACTACATTTTTCTTGTAATTTATAAAAATTTATAAAAAACTAATCTCAGAAGAATAAAATATATGTTTTCTGATAGAAAAATACTAAACCCTGTTAGGAAAAATCGATATTTTCGACATTTGACATTTTTTTGAAACCGATGTAACTTCTTAACACTTGCTCGCATAGAAAAACAAGTAACACAATCTCTTTTGATCTTTATTGATCTTAAGAGTCTAGCTAAAAACTTTTTTGTAGCATTTATCGTTTAAAACATACAGTCTAAAAACGAACATTTTTGACAAAAGACCTTTATGACTTTTTATGCTCATTTGAGTTTTTGGGTCGTATTTACCGCTTTTTAATAACGATGTTCTTAGTATCTGTACCATTTTTCACCGATATGCGAATTATTCCTAGTTTTGAAGAATTGTATTTATATTTTGACTGGACTACAATAAAAAATTATCTTAAAGTATGTTTTCATGTACTTCACATACATACATTGGTGGAAACTAAAACTCACTTTTATAAAATTCTTTCAATTCTCATATACTCGTACATATGTTTGTATTTTTTAAGAATCTAAAACTGACAAACAAATTTGCATCACGTGCTCATTTTATATCTTTGAGAGAATAACTGTAACTTTTTTGTCGAAAAAAAGAAAACACACAGGAAAATTTTGTTAAATTAGTAGTGCAGCTTGCTAATTCACTTTACATGAATATGTAACCTGCACCAATATCAATTTTTGAATAAAGAAAACAATTTGGCCATTTTTTCCCTGTAGGTTTTAAATAATATTCAATAAGAATAAACCATGGGAAGGGGTAGTCACTGCACTCACTCGATGCTTAATGCACTAGTTAGTTCGAATCCGACTTCGATATCAATTTATTACGCCAGGGTTTTGAGATACAACCTTTTATAATTAAAAAAAAAACTTATTTTATAAGGCTTTTGGGCTATGATAATTCATGAAGTATTTTTTTTTGTCAATAAAATTCGTGGTGACTTCCCAATTCTAAAATCCCTTACTCCAATATTCCGTTTAAAATTTTTCAGTATCTTTCTTATTTTTCAAAAAAAAAAAACACTTATTAGCTGTAAGTCTTTACTTGCCATACAATAACATTAAAAGAACGCAGAAGCATTTACGGTTTTTGACAGAAAAACGCAAAACAGTATAAAAGCAGTTTTTGATCTTATTTCGAATTTATAGTCCTTAAGTTATATTACATGTTTTTTGATATACATACATACATACATATATTGAACAAAATATAAAAATTATTTTGAAAACGGGTATTTCTGCCTTTAAGCAAATATAGCTTAAATCTTGTTTTTGGATTCGAAATCAGCTAACAATTTACTCTTAAATAAATTATTCAAAAGCCTAAAGGAATTACATGCAAGGTTTTTCAAAACATCAAGTTAGAGTTCTTCAGTATTTTTAAACTGGTATATTTTAAAAACCTGATATGATAGAAATATTTAAATGTGAGATTCGAATTCAAGGCAACTTAATCCTTTGATAAAGTATTGTTCTCTTTGTGTGACAGAAACGTAATTTTGTCGACTAGTGTTATCGACATGTATAAAAATATAAGGCGTATCCTTCACATTCCTAAAAGATGATTTATAATTCTTTAAACCGTTTGATGCAGCAAACACCATTTGAAGAACAATCATCAAATGATCCCAGAAAACAGGAGAAGGTATGGATAGATAATTGGTAAATGGAAGTTAAAAGATTTATTCAAAAATCGTCTAGGGGTATAAAGCAACAAATAGATGGCAACCATTTGTGACAACAAGGAACATTAAGAAACGTTATTAATTACAAGAAAACCAAAAACCGCCAAAACCGTACGAATGTTGGAAAAATGAATTGGGAATATGTCATTACCTTGGTGATTTGTCCACAATAAGGACTCTAAACCCAATTCCAAATCATTTTACACTTTAATGCGAGACAACCAAATTCACGTTTCAATCCTATATTGCGAAACTCTGAAACCATGTTGACATGTTGGCAATTTGGACGACTAATGGACTAGAGCTTAGGAGACATTGTATTTCTTTTCAAAAATTTGCTGCGAATAATTTAACCAATTTTTCAATCATATATGTTCTTAAGATCTTAAAATCTGCCCTCGCACATAAGTTGAAAGTTATTTGATTTAAAAACACTTGAGGAAGCAACTCTTCGTCATGGTTATTGGTTTAACCTTTTATGCCACTTTGTAGTGCAGTGGTTTTTAGGGAAAATGTTTAATTATAAAAAGTCAGAGTATACTGAAACTTTTTTATAGTAAAAGAAAAAGTTTTCATCAACATTGGTAACAAACATTTTTATCATTTTGTTACGAATTTTTAAAAACAACTTCTTATTTAAACTTTGAAGCTGTTTTAAGTACTGCAGTGAAATGCGCTCGAGAAATAAGCAAAGGTTTTATAGATTATCTTAGTTGCAAGTTAAAAAAAAAAAACATATTTTTAGGTTATGTTACACCCAAAGAAAAGCTTAATTGAAATTGTTTGGAATGAATATAAGTAGCTCCGAATTATAAATTTAAAAAATTAAACAAATTTTATACATTTGCAAGCTGTTTTAACGCTAAAAATTAATGATATATGTATACCTATTACAATTTTCACAATTGTTGGATATTGCTTATGCTTAATTTTGTTAATTTCTTCTTTCGTTTGGGCTTCATTTTATTTTTAGATTCTGGTCCTCACACTCCCAGATATGTATACATGTATTTTTTTTTTTTTTTTTTTTTTTTTTTTTATTTTTTTATTTTATCAAAATCTTAAAGCTAACTTAAAGCTAGACAAAAATTCTTTAAAAAACTAGCTTAAATTTCAAAAACTTAAAAAAAAAAAAAAAAAAAAAAATATCTTACTGGCCCTATGCGGGTGCTCTAAGTTAATCCATTATCTTATAACTACTGCCTTTCGGCCTAAGAACAATTTTAATACTAAATAACAAGAACTTAATCTAAAACCAAGAAAATTAAAAAAAAAAACTTGGTATCTTTATCATTATTTTTTATTTTATATAAAACTTAAAACTAAATAAAAAAAACCGAAACCCATTATAATACTTAAGCTACTTAAAACTAACCAAAACCAATAATACCACTTAAAAATACTTTAAACTACTTAAAACTACTTAAAAACTAGAACAGCCACAGTAAGCTTTTTTTTTGTGTTTTTTTTTTTGTGTTTTTTGTGTTTTTTTTTTTGTGTTTTTTTTTTTAATATAATTTTTTTTTGGTGCCACCCTGACTGTCCCTAACCTAATCCTTAAACCTATGTAAGCCGGCCAAGACCAAACGCCCTAGACCACTTTTAAATGACATTCTCAATTTGAAGCCACCAAAACTGGTTCTCCTGCCTCACCCTATCTCTTCGGTCCCTATCGGAAACAGTCCTACTGAACCGAAGGCACTCGGCTCCGTCCAGTGCGAGGACGTCTCGATTGTAAAGGAGTCGCCTATCTACAGTTTTACGGCTGACGTGGTAGATTAGCGGAACCGCCTCCCTATCCTGTATCAGCCCTCGATTGTCTAAATAGAGAAAAGCTTCGGGAGGAATGTTGCCACTTAAACGTGCACTTTCGTAGTACTCATTGTTGGGGTAGTAAGCCCCAAAAATTAAGCTGTTAGTCGAAGACATTGCTCTCGCAATGTGACCCCTACCAAGCTTCAGCAAGAAATTATCTATTCTGTTTATGTTGGCTCTGTTGTATAGAACCTGGTTGGAATAGTAATGTTTGTACTCCGACTCTGGTGTTCTGTGTAATCCAAGGCAACGTCGCAGACATTGTCTCTCAAACACCCGAATCTTTTCCATTTGAGATGGGGCAACGTTGAACCATACCGGGCACCCATAGGCAATCATCGGCCGGATAAGGGCCATGTAGCAAATCACCTTCACCCTGCTGTCAAGACGGCTGCTAAAAAACAACCGTTTTGTCAGGGCAAAGGCTCCCCTAGCTCTGGCCAGAGCAGCACTCATATGTCTGTCGAAATACAAGTACTGATCCAACCAGATGCCAAGGTACTTTACTACACTTTTATTCGCCAGTGGCTGTCGATTTGGTCCAACGATCACTAGATTTTTCCAGTTCTTTCTCGTATCCCTTGAGGCTCCATACAGCGGAGTCCTGAACAGAATAGTTTCGCATTTCTGAATGTTGATTTTCAACTTCCAGTCATCGCAATATTGCTGAATCTTGTCGAAGTCACCCTGCAAAAGTGTCTTGATAACCTCAATTTTTGGGGCCGTTCTGTACGCAATTAGGTCGTCGGCGTACGCTATTGCCTGAGTCAGACTTGCTATCAGATCACTGGTGTAAATGCTGAATAAGATCGGCGAGTTAACCGCTCCCTGTTGAAGACCATTTTTAATATCAAAGATTTTGGTAGATGTTACATTGCCAATTTTGACAATAAACCGTCTACCATTAAGCATGTCATAAAGCATATACAACAATGGTTTACTTATGCCAAGTCTGTTTAACTTTAGATACAATCCCTCTAACCATACGGTGTCGAAGGCCTTCTCTAAGTCAACCAGACAAGCACCCGTACATTGTCTTTTAGATTTGTTCCACTGGATATCAGAAACAAGCTTAGACGCAGCATGAATAGTGTCATGTCCCGCCTTAAAGCCGAACTGATTATCCGGAATTATTTTGTTGTTCTCAGCCCACTTGGACAGAGCTCTATTTATAACCTTCTCGAATACCTTACTGATACTCGGCAGCAGACTTATCGACCGGAGATTCGCCGGATTGGAGTTGTCCTTTCCTTTTTTCGGGAGAGGATGTACCACAGCTGTTTTCCAACGGACCGGATAATATGCATTATTCAGAACGTTGTTAAACAGAGTGGTATAAATGTCCACAGCTTCCTGAGGTAAATGTCGTAGTACAATGTTGGGTATACCATCGACACCTGCTGACTTCTTTTTCTTTAATGTATCGAAGATGTGCTGGAGCTCTATCTTCGTGACTAAAAGGGTGTTAGTCCCGTTTTGCCCGGCGATGATGGCATTTGCCACGTTTTCGTCATTGAACCTGGTAAAACCGAGGTTCTCGGATCGCCACTGCATTATGTCGTTACGCAGGTAGAAGTGGTGCTGCAGGGCTCTATTCTCCAGATCGTGATTAGGGCGAATGCTAGGATTCACCTTGTACACTTGCTGGAAAGCAGCCCCCACGGCCTCTGCTTTCTCCTGCGGATCTTCGACAACAAAGAAGTCATCGTCCAAGACGGCGTCTCCTGGATCTATTCCTGCTGTCAGAAGTACGTCTCTGTTTTCTGTCGTCCTCTGAAGCTTAAGACAAGGAAGGTCGTTTTCATATGTATACATGTATTGTATATTTTTTATGCACGTTAAGTTTGGACTTTTGCTACAAATTGTCTAATTGGGATCTCTGATACTTTTTTTTTGTGTTTGGCCTTTTCTTGATTTCATGACATTTTATGTCCTCTGACACGATGCGATGACAGCACAAAGATGAAGAAACCCATTTTCTGATCTTTTCTTTTTCTTTGCCTTTTTTTTATTACAACTTTTAACGCAAAGAATATTAATTAGAGTTAAATGATTATTGTGCGCTTGATGGTAAAAAAGGTCCTGAGCTTTTTTCCCATTGAGATGTAGGTTAGGTAGGTATATATGTATGTATACTTGGGGGTTAATTGACTTTATAAAATGAACACGTAGTGAAGTTGGCGAAAGAAAAAAGAATTCAAATAAAATAATTATTAAGAGAGAAGACAATTAAAGGAAAGAAAGTCAAAAAAAAATTGTATTATATATTTTGTTTGTTTTTGGTTGTAATGGATGGATTAGAAAAGTAATCCTTAGTAAGGAGAAGCTAAGATTGTTTTGGACTTAAATCAAATTTAGGATAAAATATTATATTTGTTTTCTGTTTTGTCCATCAATGAAATGAGATTTGGACTTTGTCTGTGGTATTTCAAATATTCGTACCATTGTTTTGAAAAACACACCACAAATATTCATGTTCATTTTGTAATTGATCCGCTAAACTAAAAGGTTTTTCAATTGGCGTGGGTAGATTTTGGCACCCCGTGGCGGCCATTTTGTTTTGGTGACATCTGTCAAATCTTTTGTTTATTATTCAGTTGCTTATGCCAAATCATCAAGGCAAGTTAAACTATTGAACAGCACGTTCAAATGATAAAACTTTATTATCAAAATGAGTGTTCGTTAACGCAAACGTTGAGCGCATTGCGCCCATTTTAACGGTAGACGTGGTGGCCCTTCACAGTCGACTCTTCTACGTTTGGTGGCCAAATTTGAGACGACCGATTTAATAAACAATCAGCCAACACCAGTACGTTCAAGGAACGCAGGATCGGCCGACAACATCGCTGCGATCCGTGAAAGTGCACAGCTGAACCCGAGGCAGTCTATTCCTCGTCGCCGCCGCCGGTGCACAAGAACTCGGCCTTTCGCAGGCTTCAACTTGGCGAATTTAGCGTCAAAACTTGGGTCAACATCCGTAAAAGATCCAACTGACCAGGAGCTCAAAGTTCATGACCATAGACAACACTGTTTGTTCGCTGACTGGGCTTCGAATCGTTTGGAAGAGGACCACAATTTTAACCGAAAAATCATCTTTAGTGACGAGTCGCATTTTTTGATGAATTGCCGTGTTAACAAGCAAAATTGCCGTATACGACACCAACCCACGCGAGGTTCAGCAGGTGATAATGCATCCTCAAAAAGTTACCGTTTGGTGTGGATTTTGGGCCGTGTAATTGGTCCGTACTCTTTAAAAAACGACGTTAGTGAGGAAGTCACCGTCAACAGCGAGCGCTAACCATGATAACTAATTTCTTATGGACCAAAATTGAACCGTCTGGACCTAGTCGAGATGTGGTTCCAGCAGGACGGCTATACGTGCCACACAACAAACGCCACGGTTTACATTTTGCATACACGATTTGAGGGTAAGGTTATCTCTGGCAGGGGTGATGTGAATTGGCCACCAATGTCATGCGATTTGACCCCGCTAGACTTTTTCCTGTGGGATTTCTTGAAGTCGCAGGTCTATGCAAATAAACCACAATCGACCGATGCCCTAAAGCTGAACATAACACAGGCCATAAGAAACCGAGGCAGGTATTTGAATGATGTCATATTCTTCACTTAATGGCATACATGCGCTTTTCAAATAAAAAAGTAATTTTGTTAATACCTCACACACAGCTTGTTTTATTCCATTGCAAAGTCTACCCACCCTTATTGAAAAACCCTTTAAATAAAAACATTTTTTTAAAAACTTTTTCTGGGAAATTTTTAAAATCATTATGCAAATAAACATGACGACGACACCGAGAACTGTTGTCAACTTTTTAAATTCTAATATTAAGTTTTTGTAATCGGTCTGATTTGTCGAATTAAAAAAATTAAATGTTTCAACGTTTCAAGGTAACTAGAAAATAAAGCTAAGGTTTTTAGAGATATATCTTTTTCCTTCGGCCATACCTCAAAAAGGACTTTCAAAAAATTGAGTTGTTGGTTTTTATACTATTTCAATTTGAAAAAAAAATTAAAATTTTGTTGACCCTAAATATCTCTGGAACTTATAATGCTAGCGACCAAATTGGCCCAGATTCGAAAAAAGAAATAAAATAACATTTTTTTATAAATTATAAAACAAAATTAAATGGTAGATTTTTGTAGAAATATCGAAGTAACCGTTTTTTTACAAAAAAAAAAAAATAAAAACCTTACGAAAGCTACTAAAAGTTGGTAAAAATTGATTTTCGAATGATATATTGGGAATAGTAGGAGACATTGTCTCCAAACTAATTTTTTCTGTTAAAAAACATTGTAAAACAATTGGTAAAATTTGATTATGATTGTATTCTTAAGATGTTGCCATTACAAAACCAGTCAAAAAATGGAAAACAAAATATTAATTACAAGTGCTGTCCATTTTTATCAAAACACTCCTGCAGACGTTAGAAAAGTCCAACATTGCTCCTGCAACCCTCATCTACTTTGCTGCAATTTGTAGACAACCATTATCTTGTATGGATGAAAATCCAGATCTCAAAGAACCAGTTCTGTGAAAGCTATTCACCCACATTATAATCGTATCAAACTTTGGAACACGATGGTGGCGGTCAATATTAAAATGATTTCGGAATCGTATCTGTGTTTCAATGACCGAAAGGACAGTTTCAATGAACGTGTTGTAAACAAAAACACGAATAAAGGCCCAGCAAAGGCGGTGTGGTGTAATGATATAGGGAGAAATCACCTATTACGGGACCGTGGAGCTCTAAAATGACGGCAATCACTTACAAATCGATTCTGGAACGAGCTTTTCCACAATTTTGTGAATTATTTGAGGGACAACGATGGACTTTTCAACAAGATAATGCACCAATATATACCGCAGGGACAACAAAAGCCTGGATTCAGGGGCAAAATGTGAACCCATTACTATGGCCCCTATATTCTCCTGACCTCAACATTATGGAAAACGTGTGGGTATGGCTTTCAAGACAAGTCTACGAAGGAGGATGAAAATAAAAAAATATTATCGTTCTTGATTTTCATAGCTTATATTTTAAAAACTTTGGAATTTCTACACTAATATTATAAAGAGGAAAGATTTGTATTTTTGTATGTAACGAATAAACTCAAAAAGTACTGGACCGACTTTAATAATTCTTTTTTCATTAGAAAGCTACATTATCACTGAGTAACATAAGCTATATTTAGTACTAGATTACTATAGAAATTTTCAGAAATTCCCATTAAAACCAACCGAAGATGTAAAAAAATTAGCCACAAAATGTCTTTCATCGCATACGCTGCGAAGAGTATTAATGATAGGACAAAAAAATGTTTCCTAATTTAGTGATTCATGGTCGTTTTAATTAGAATGCTTATAACTTAAATATCTGTACCTAACCTATTTATGTCTACCCGTGCGAAGCCGGGACGGGCCGCTAGTTTATAATAAAACAATCACTTTTGATAACTATACAGTCTTAAAAAAAACACTGGCAAAAATCTGAAGAATTGGTTTAAATAGTTGACATTTACAACTCATGAGACTAAAGTCAGCCACCTACTTATATGTACCTGTCCAACATTGTCAAACATCTCTGACCACCTACCGCGATTATCAAAAACATCATAACTAATACAAAATAACAAACTAGTTTTCATCAAGGTTTGACCTAATTTCTTAAAAATACAAATCGATGTCACTTCACCGTTTATCAACTCAACTTATAAACCTTCTACTAAAAAAACAATTTCCAACAACTTAACCATTATTTGTCTAAGCTAGGTAAATAGAAAAAAGGCTATGTTGACACATTTGTCGGATAAATTAGCGCAAAAATGCCACCATTAAAAAAAAAAACTGACGTGAAAATAATTTGTGGTCATTGTTGAATCTCTCTTGAAACTGTACTCAACTATTTGACATCAATTTTGAACCTTGAGAATTTAAAACTTTTCAGAAAAAACTTTCTTTTTTTCCCACCAAATGAAATAATTTATCAGTTTTTGAAAAAATAAAGCTCAACAATACGGAAAACACACATACTCGTAGTACCTCCACACTCTGTAGCCTCAGGTGCTGTCGACAACTCGTCGCCGCCATAATACACATAGTTTCTCTCAATACCTAATAATAATGTGTTATGCACCATTTTCTCTCAAAAATTCGCATATGCGATGGTGAAATGAAATTTTGAAAAAAAGTAAAATGCGATAGGTACTTTTTTAACTGCAAAACTTTCGAACAAATTCCAATTCTGTGCTTTCTTTTTTTTTTCATTTTTGTATTATTTTCGTTTACAACTTTCTCCCGCTTCCTCAATTGAGAAAAAAGTTCAAAAACAAAAAGAAAAGAAGAAACAAAAACAAATTGCAACAAAAATTGCATTCAATTGTTTTCGAAGCTATCCGCACTATTTACCGATTTATTTTTATTTTTTAGATCGGTTGTTTGTTGTTGTTGGCTGATCTGAAGTTCGGGATAAAGTTTTAGTTTCATCATTGGAACACGCGAAGAAGAAGAAGAGGTTGGTATCAGCTATTCAGCTATCAGCCAGGGATAGGACTTGTTTATCTATTTTTGTATTGAAGGTACCTGAAAGAGGTAAAGGATATAGCTATTCCCGATAGATATGAATGGAACAACTTTTGAAAAAAAAAAGAAATGCTAGCACCATTCCAATTCCAATTTGAATCTGAATCTTTCCCTCAAGACCGGAAAGAAGGATTTGAAAATTTATGACCAAAAATCACTGATTCTAGTTCAGTGGGTAAATCACTGTTTATTATTTGTTGAATTCGATACATGATCTACCTGTTAAATGAACCATAGAGGATGTTACTTTTTCCTTCTGAAGAAAATCCCTTTAAGTCATGCAAATGCCGATTGTTGTCCGTCCAAGAGATGACATAAAGGATAAAGGAAGAAAAAATTGATCGAAATGTGACGTGAATGTTCAACTAAACACTAAAACACAAACACCCATCAAAAAGTTATTGGCGGCGCGCGGTGGTGGCCGGAATGGGAACAAAACAGATAAATGACATCACTTTGACACACACAAGAAAAAGGACATTCTATACTTCGAGACCCATCTAGCCCAACAAGCCCGGCCATTCCGGAAAGGAGACAGAGAAAAGAGTGTGTGTCTAAGTCTATGGATATGTTTTGCTGGGTTGTGACATTGACGTTTGTCAAAGTTATTTATTCTTTCCAAAGTCAATAATAGACTTTTATGGGCTTTTTATTATGGAAAACGTTTGAATTTATGCGTACATGACGGGTCTGCTCAGTTTCAGATGATGATGAGGCGATATGGTAGAAGATAGGAGGAGGGTTATAAAGCATATAAAGACTTGGTCACTCAATAAATTGATAACTAAGGATAAGATGCTATTTAGGTTAGCCCAAAATCTATCTACACCAGCAACTTTAACAACAACAACAAAAACAAAATTATCGGGAAGAATCACGATTTCTTGCTGTTTCGTGATGCGAATATTAAGTTGATAATTTTTGTTTTTGTTTTTGTGTCAGTTTACATTATATTTTTAAAAACTTGGCTGTACTATATACGATAGGAAATTTTTTGTTTAGTGCGTGTGTCGTCGTATGGAGGACTGCTTGAATGCTTCGGTGTTTTGTTTGGAAGGTTAGTTCTTTGAACACATCCTGGAATTGTGTGAGTATGTGTGTTGTTTTATGAATGATTGAAGGTTTAACAATCAATTTAGCTTTGGAAAGTTATTTGATTTGTTTTTGAAAAGGTTTTTTATAAGTGCTGAGGTTTTTAATTGAATTTTTGTGATGCTAGACAGAATTTTAAAAGGAATTGAAGTGGATTCAGTGAAAATAATACAGTTCAACAAAGTTTACAATAAGATCCGTTTATTCTTATTTTACATTACATTTATTTTTTGTTTTTCAATGGAATCAATAATATTTTCAATAATATATTTTTCAATCATAGGTTATTTTGCATTGGTAGTTTTTTCTGTTTTTCCCACTTCAAATATTTACAGAAAGTCAATTTTGGCCAGTATAAAGTGGATTCGAAGACTTTCCGGGCCGGATCATTGGTTTTCATGCGCTCTACGTGACCCAGCCATCTTAGTCGTTGGACTTTTACCCTTCTGGCTAAGTCTACGTCGTCGCTGTACAGCCCGTACAGCTCGTCGTTCCATCTTCTCCTCCACTCCCCTTCGATGCATACGGGTCCGTAGATCACGCGAAGAATTTTTCTCTCAAAACGACCCAACGTGCTTTCATCCGCTTTTGTCATAGTCCATGCTTCTGGACCGTATAGCAGGACGGGGATGATGAGGGTCTTATATAGCGACACTTTGGTCCTCCGAGAGGGCTTTGCCACTGAATTGCTTTCTTAGACTAAAGAAACAGCGGTTGGCAAGAGTTATTCTTCGTTTGATCTCAGCGCTGGTGTTATTTTCTGCGTTTACAGCGAAGCCTAGGTTACTGCCTCAAAGTAACGTCTGTCGATGGTGACGTTTTGACCAAGACGTCGGTGTTGTAGGTCCTTTCTTGACGGCAGCATGTACTTTGTTTTGCCCTCATCAACCGTTAAACCCATTTTTGCCGCCTCTGCCTCAATACTCACAAAAGCCCCATTGACATCATGCTGAGTTCTTCCGATTATGTCAATGTCATCAGCATATGCTAGTAATTGGACAGACTTTTGAAAGATAGTGCCTCTAGTGTTGACGTATGAGCTTTGCACTATTCTTTCAAGTACGATGTTAAAAAAATCGCATGACAGCGCATCACCTTGTCTAAAACCTTTTTTGAAATCGAAAGGTTCTGTTAAGTTGTTTCCAACCTTTATGGAGCAGCGTGAATTCTCTATGGTCATCCTGCACAAACGGACGAGTTTGGCAGGGATGCCAAAACAAGAAATGGCTCTATACAGTTCGTTCCTGGCCTTGAAATCGATGAAAAGATGGTGGGCGTCGATTTGGTGTTCTTGGGGTTTTTCCAGGATCTGCCGTAATGTGAATATTTGATCGACTGTGGACTTTCCTGGTCTAAAACCACACTGATAAGGACCTATCAGGTTGTTGACGATGGGCTTTAGACGTTCACATATTACGGCAGAGAAGATTTTGTAGGCGAGGTTAAGTAGACTGATTCCTCTATAATTGGTGCAGTTTAAAGGGTCTCCTTTTTTCAGGATCGGGCAAACAATACTGAGGTTCCATTCATCGGGCATGCTTTCTTCGGACCATATCTTACAGATAATTTGTTGCATGCTCCTAACCAACTTATCTCCAGCTGCTTTAAAGAGCTCGGCATTCAAGCCATCCGCTCCAGCGGCTTTGTTAGACTTCAGCTTAGATATAGCAATCTTTACTTCGCCTAAGTCGGGAGGACGGGATTGTTGGCTTTCGTCTTCTATGTTGAATGGATCATGGAATCAAGTAATTTAGTCCTATATTATCTAAGAAATCCGTGAACTACCGCCCGAAATAAGGTTTTTAAAAATAGGAAAGACAGAGTGTTTTAATGCAGTGATGCAATAGGAATGTTTGTTCTCTAAAAAAGAGCCATAATATATGGACAACATTTAATATTGTTTATTTTATGGAATTTTTAGAAGAAACTTGTATTTGGTCCATCCTTTGTACGAAAGATGCTCATGTTTGCAGCCTTAAAGTGATAACACAATTCTACGGTATTTTAAGGTAATATATTGTTTTTTTTATTTAGTATTTTTAATATCAATTACAATTTACAATCTCAAATAGACTAACGAAATTTTTAAAATATTCATTGAATCATTATAAAATTAAAGATATATATGTACAAAAAAATTACAATTATTTGTTAACATTATTAAATTTGTTAAAAGATACAAGTTTTACATATTTTTGAATGAGTTTCTACTCAAATGAAAATTAAAATCTATATTATGTGATACATTATTAATCTCCCTAACACTGCGAGTTATGGGCTTATTAATAGCATAATTTACTCTATGAACGTTTTCTCGGAATAAGGTCCGAATTCTTAGTTCTCTAGAAGGAGCGTATAGATCAATTAGCGATAATAAATAAGGACAATCAATATGATGTGATAAAATATCATTGACAAAATTTATGCCAAACATCTTACGGCGGTTTTCTAATGTCTGCATACCAAAAAGCTGACATCTAACTTTATACGAAGACATTTCAATGTTCCAGCCTAGTTTGTGTACTACAAATCTTGTAAATTTTGTTTGGGCATTTTTTATTCTTGTAATATAAACATTGTAACGAGGATTCCACACTAAGCAGCAATATTCGTGGATGGATCTAACATATACCACATAAAGGGCTTTTAGTGTGTAGGGGTCCCTAAGACCAAACGAATTACGAAAAATAAAACCCAACATAGAGTTGGCTTTGTTCACCATGATTCTGTATACTGTACAAAGTTTAGCTTGTAAACAAAAATGACTCCAAGGTCTTTTTTAATAGAAACTCAATCAAGGACATGATATTGCATATTATAATCGTAAACGGTAGGTAACAAACGACGGGTAAACAAAAAACATTGACATATGGATATGTTTAGGGCTAATTGGTTTATATTGCACCAGGTGATAAGATTGTTTACATCATTTTGGAGAAGCCTACAGTCTAGTTAAGTTAAGTTTTTTACACGTCTAAAAAAATTTAAATCATCCGAAAACATAAGATGCATTGAATTTGTAAGGACATCAGGTAGGTCATTAATAAAAATAAGGAACAGCATTGCACCTAAATGGCTCCCTTGCGGAACGCCAGAAGTTACAGAAAAGGGATGAGAGGTAAACCTAATGGTTAGGTTAGTGGAAGTTGATCTACCGGATACAAAACCGTGTTGGTACGAGGATATGGTTTCTTTTAATAAAAAATTTAATTTATCGCAAACAATTTTTTCAAATACCTTAGGTACGAGTATTGAGGACAATTTACTAATAGGTCGGTAGTTTTTTATTTCCTGTTTTGGACCACAGTTGTGAATAGGAGTAACGAAGGACGTTTTCCGTTCTGGCAAAAATACAACATATGTTAACGAACTATTAAACATAAAACAAAAAACTCTAGACAGAGCGACGGAACATTTTTTTAAAACAATAGGTGGAATTTCATCCGGACCAGAATTATTGTCTTAAGTTAGACCAGATAAAGCCAATTCCACTTCTGATAAGGTAACACTTAAATTACCTATATTATGTTTAGACTATTTATAGGGACTGACAAATAGAGGCATCAGAGACATTACAATAATCAATATAATTTGACTTAAAAAACTTATGAAAGGCATCACAGATAGATGGTAGACTTGTTAAAGTCGAACCTAAATATTGCATACTTTTAGGGAATCCATTCGATTTTTTAAAATTTTTAACGAAACTCCAAAAACATTTACTATTGACTCTTAACTTGGATTCCATAGAGTAAATATATAGTTTTTATATAAAAATTTATTTAGAACATTGAAATTCCTTTCACACTCATTATAAATGCTGAGCAAATTGGCATCAGAATAACACTTACGTAAATATTTGTAAGCTTTATTCTTTTTATTATTTAAATTAATTAATCGACTGTTATACCAAGGAGGCTTAGAAGCATTTTTCAATTTAGTTAAAGGAACAAATAGATCGATGGCCGTCTTAAGAGAACTAAGAAAATTATTGTAAAAACTTGATATATCCCAAGATTGAATAAAAGTTGAAGGCAGTGCTACATTATTATTAATATAACTCGCAATGTTGTTGAAATTAGCTTTGGAGAAATTTTTTTGTTTAAAAAAATACAGTATTTTAAATTCAAAAATCAAAGATGTTTGGAAATATTGGCAAAATAGAATTACTTACCAACAAATTTAAGTCTTTATCTGCAAACAATAAATCGAGTGTTCTATTTAAACTGTTTTTACAATTTTTGATTTGAACCAAATTAACAATTAAAAGCGAATCAATAAATAAAGAATCACACTTCTTATTTACATTAAAATGAACAAGAAGACCTTCATCAGAATCAAATACCCACTTTAAATTCGGCAAGTTAAAATCACCTACTAAGATGACATGTTGATTACTATTAAGCATATAGAAATATAATAAATAGGTACAGTTCTTTATATGTTCCTTATACAAATCTATATGACTCTTTGGCGGAATATAACTCACTATTAGAAACATATCTTTTTTACAATTAAATGATACCTTCATAATAATTTGATCAATGTCAAAAGATGAATTATTTGATGTTGGCAATGATAATTCGGTACGAACATATAAGGAAAGGAGCGCACAGCAAGCAGCACCCTTCCTCCTCCTTCTAGTCCAGTGGATACAGAACATCTGTCTTTACGAAACACAGAGTATTGATGACTAGTAAACATCTCTGCATTGTTGTGATTCTTGGTTTTGTTTTTAATTAATCGTCAATTTTCGAACCATTCAGCCATTATTAGATACCTCTTTAACATGATTTTTACAGACTGGCGTAATATGTTTAGGGAGTAAGGCAATTTTGTGAAATCAGGCCTAAAAGGCAGATGACCTATAAATTCAACAGTTTAAGTCTTGAGTTTTAACAGTTTTTTGAGGGTTCGCGTTTTCATGATTAGGGAACGATTAAGAACGACCTGACATCTTTCGTTTATTTTCTGCATTTCAATAAAGACGGTTCAGGATTGAAATCTTCTATATGTGTCTAAAATGGAAGGTGGCGGTCACACGTCCCGTAATAGCAATGAAAGAAACAGACATTTGTTAGGAACACTAAACGACACAAGTCTTTTTTAAGAGAATGGATTCTAAAACACAAACACAAACGACGTATATTTTTCTGCACGGCCGGCATTTAAATTCAAGAATTACATCGCTGAGGGAGTTTGTGTTCAAGAATTTAACATTGTTAAAGTATGAGGCTTTAACCAACATCTGACATGAATTAAGTTTTTTTAATTTAATCTTTTTTTGATAATTCACGTCGACAGTCGCAAGTTATTATTTCTGCTCAGTTCAATTTTTATTTGGATTTAAGATACAATTTGCGTTAGGTTTTTTCGCCCAAAAATCATATAACCCAAATTAAAAACTGTCATAGCACCCAAAACAATTTTATTAACATTTTGTTGTTATACGATTTGGGCAATATTAAAGAATCCTTGGGTGTTAAACATTTTTTGGGTTTGATGACAGTCCAAATATAAAGAAGCGTCCGGACAAATTGCACAGTAAAATAACGCTAAGATATTAAAAATGTCACATCGCCAATAATCAATTTCAGAAGAAAATGCTACAAAGCTCAAAATCAATCATAACCGCCCTAACTGACATATTGCCCAAAGCATTTTGTGTTACAACATTTTGGTATTCTCAAAAAATGTTCGTTTTTTTTGAGCACTACGACACTTTGAGTTTTAATTATTGGAGCCTAAACGCAAACTTTAAACTAAAATTTGTCAGATCGCCTAAAAACTCGTAACGTCAAAAAAGCGTAACAAATATGTTACACAATTTTCTAAGTGAAATAAAACCTACCATTATTATAGCGAATAAACAGTGAAATATCCCAAATTTGATAGTGAGCCCAAACAGGGGGTTTCATGCATACCTCACTGCTTACACGCGTCTCAGAGCGCAACCAACCAAAATCTTTTGGGAGTTATGAAATTTCTAAATTTGGGTGTTTATTTGGTTTTTGTGAAGTTTTCGTACTGATATTTTTTTACACGACGTTTCTTTTTTTGGGTTTTAGGCCATTTTATGATTTGGGTTGTATGTCGTTGGCTGCTAGGACATAAGAAACGATAGAAATCATAATCGTCGTAATGTTTGTGTTTGTGTCATAAAACCCAAATTCAAAATAAAAAATTCTTTTGGGCAAAATGACAACTAACATTCTAGGCGTTCTTCTATTTAAAATGTATTTCGGCGTTACGATATTCGCTTTGGGTTTTTTGGTGATTTTTTTTCATCTTTTTGGGCGTTATGAAATTTAAGAATTTGGGCGTTATGGTTTTGGGCGAATAGACCTAACTCCAAAATTTGTTGAATTTTGATAGAATACCAAAACTTTTTGACAACAGCAATGCCGAAAATTACCCGTGTTTTGTTGGAAAATCTATCCATAGTATAGTAGGATTTTACACGAATAACAAAAACAATATCCATAGTATGAATAACACCGATAAAAGTTAGAGTAGAATCTTACTATGGATGGGTTTTTGATATTTATACGAGTCTCGAATGGATCTTATATGATTTCGTTCTCAAATGTTGGTACGGTTGATATTGCATTTGTATCTCGATGGCTGTGTTCGTTGAGTAGTTGTGCATTTGGAATCATGTGTGTTTTCCATTGGGGAAAAACCAATATAACGTGTCTTCATTATTAAAGAATATTTCAAAAATAGTGAAAGCTTGGCGGCTGCAGTTCGAAAATTTCATACAAAATATGGTCGGAATAGTGTTTTAACTTCGTCAACTGTGAAGAGATTAATTGAAAAATTCATGGAGACTGGATCCGTTGGAGACGCCAAACACACTGGTCGTCCAAAAACAAGCCGTTCAAATGTGAATGTCAAAGCAGTGCGTGAGAGTGTTGCTGACAATCCAGGAACCTCAATTCGACGTCGTGGACAAGAATTGCAAATTTCAAGAACCTCTCTACAGCGTATACTCACCAAAGATCTGTGTCTTCATGCTTACAAAATTCAATTAACACAACAATTGAAGCCTAATGACCATGGACAGAGAAGAGAGTTCGTTGAATGGATTATTGAACATCAACAAATGGACCCTGATTTTTCGAGCAAAATCATCCTAAGAGATGAAGCACATTTTCATCTTGATGGCTTTGTCAATCGCCAAAATTGCCGCATTTGGGGTTCGGAGAACCCACATGTGATTGTCGAAAAACAAATGCATCCACAACGCGTGACTGTATGGTGTGGATTTTGGGCTGGAGGCATAATTGGGCTATATTTTTTTGAAAATGATGCTGGTCTAGCAGTGACTGTTACTGGTGCTCGATATCGCGACATGATTACACAGTTCTTTCTGCCAAAATTGGATGATATTGATGTGTCCAATATGTGGTTTCAACAAGATGGTGCCACATGTCATACAGCCCGTGAAACAATTCAATTACTGGATGAGACATTTCCAGGTCGTATACTCTCTCGTTTCGGTGATCAAAATTGGCCTCCTAGATCGTGTGATTTAACACCATTAGACTTCTTTTTATGGGGTTATTTGAAATCACAAGTCTATGTCAACAAGCCCACAACCACCCGTGCATTAAAGGAGGAGATTCAACGCTGCATCAACGAAATTCAGCCACATTTATGCAGAATGGTCATGGAAAATTTCAACAAAAGAGTTAGGTTAGGTTAGGTTATATGGGCTGACAGTTGATTTTATTACCGTCACACTTAGATCAATGTAGATCCATTGTGATACCCTGAAGTGTTGTAACTTCTGAAAAAGTGATTTAACCTATGAATTCTATGGTTGATCGAGCCATTTGGTGGACTTGATAAAGTTCAATAGGCGATTGCCTGGGAGTTCAGATAGTTCTTCTAGTTCATTGAAGAAATAGTTGCCTAAGAATTTTGATCTGGCACGGCAGAGTGCTCGACAGTGGCATAGAAAATGAGCCGTGTTTTCGTGCTCATCCTCATCGCCGCAGCCTCTGCATATGTCGTCCGTACTAAGCCCCATCTTCTTTTTGTGGTAGCCAAGTAGGTTATGTCCCGTTATCACACTTATGAGGGATCTTAGGGACGGTTTTTTGAGAAGTAAAATCTTTTTGGATTTTTCCTTGTCGTAATGAGGCCGCAGGTTTCTAGTAGGTTCCATCTATCATTTGCTTTTTGAATGATATTATTACTAATGTTTTTCTTTAGTTCGCATTGAGGGATTCTGATGTTGTGGTCTATGAGAGAGGGATCAAGTACCGAGCCTTCTCTTGCAACCTCATCCGCTTTTTCATTTCCTGGCACACCACTGTGACCGGGAACCCAGCAGAGTCTTACGTTGTGCTGCATACCAAGAACCCTTAGCACTTCGCGACAGCAAGAAACAAGCTTTGACTTGATTTGCGTGGCAGAGATCGCTTTTATTGCTGCTTGGCTATCAATGAAAAAGGTGATATCAGCGTGTGGTATCGCCATCATGGATATTTGATTAGCAGCGTTTTTCACTGCCAAGATCTCAGCTTGGAAGACGCTGCTATGGTCAGGAAGTCTGAATGAACTGGCAAGGCTAAGATTTTCTGAGTAGAAACCTGCCCCTACCCCAGTAGTCATTTTCGAACCATCGGTGAAGATGGTAAGATTCGATTCGTTAGTGTAGGGTACACTGTTTTCCCAGTCCTCTCTATTAGGGAAGCTGGTAGTGAAGTTTTTATTGAAGTCTAGATAAGGGGTCATGTAATCAGTACGAACGTTATTGCCAACGTATTTTGTAAGGATCGTGGTATGACCGTGTTGACTAGATCTCCAAATATCGGTCTGACTAAGTCGGAGAGCGCTGTTTGCTGCTGATTCTTGTGCAAATAAGTCTATGGGGGTGAGATTTAGGATCGCTTCGAGACCCGCAGTTGGGGTAGTCCTCATCACCCCCGTAGTGCTAATGCATGCCATTCTTTGTACTTTGGTAAGGGTTTTTAAGTTCGTGGATATCTCCAGAGCTTGCCACCAAACCAAACTGCCATAAGTTAGGATGGGTCTAACAATGGCTGTGTACATCCACATGATTATCTTTGGATTTGGTCCCCAGTTTCTTCCCAGAATCCTGTTACACGAGTAGAGTGCAATCATGGCTTTCTTGTATCTTTCCTGTATGTTTAGACCCCAGTTGAGTTTCTTGTCCAAGATAACTCCGAGGTATCTTGCTTTTTCTGAAACTATAAGTGGGGTGTTGTCAATTTTTGGTATCTCAAAAGGAGGTATTTTCCTTCTGTTGGTGAAAAGTACCAGTTCTGTTTTCAGGGGGTTAACCTTCAGACCGCATTTTTTGGTCCGGTTATTGACCATAGTTAATGCGCCTTCTAGTTGTTCGCTTACCATGGTCAGGTATTTACCCGTCGCTAGAAGCGCTAGGTCGTCGGCATAAGCTATAGTTCTGACACCGCTGTTTTTGAGTTTGATGAGAATTTCATTCATCACCAGAGTCCAGAGGAGGGGTGAGAGGATTCCGCCTTGTAGAGTTCCTCTAGAAGTATACATCTTTATATCAGAACTACCTAGTACGCAATGGATTTGTCTGCTTTTCAACATACACGTAATCCATTTTATAAGTGTAGGTTCTATTTTAAGATCAGTGAGAGCTTTTTCTATGGCACTGTTGTGGACATTGTTGAATGCTCCTTCGATATCAAGAAAAGAGGCAAGGGTGTATTCTTTCACCGCGAGCGATTTCTCTATTGTTCTAACTGCACAGTGTAGGGCTGTTTCTACACTTCTGCCTTTTGTATAGGCGTGCTGAAATGGTGATAAAGATTCTGGCTTTAAGTTGCTACGGATGTGCATATCAATCAATCTCTCAAGTGTTTTTAGTGCGAAAGAGGTTAGACTGATAGGTCTGAAGTCTTTTGGTTCTGTGTGACTGGGCTTGCCAGCTTTTGGTATGAAGACGACTTTAACTTCACGCCAAGCCTTCGGGACATATCCTAACTTAAGACTGTTAAGAAATATGTTTATCAGATGTGGAGTGATAATATCACTGCTTTTTTGCAGCATCAAGGGGAAGATGCCATCTAGGCCTGGGGATTTGTAAGGAGAGAATGAGTTAATAGCCCAGATTAACTTTTCTTTTGTTATCAATTCCCTAGGAATTTCAGGTACCGAGTATATGGTGTATTCGGCTCGTTTACTAGATCTGCGCTACATCCTGGGAAGTGTGTTTGAACCAGGAGTTTTAGGCTTTCTTGACAGGACTCTGTCCATTGATCATTAGGTCCTTTTAGGGAGCCTATGGGTGTGTTTACTTTGGAGAGTATCTTCCTTAGTCTTGCTGAATGGTTAGTACACTCGATGCTACTACAGAAGTTTCTCCATGAGCTTCGTTTCGCCCTTTGAGTTTCAATTTTGAATTTTCGTTGACTGGTTTTATAACATTCCCAGTCGCTATCTAGTCTAGTGCGTTTAGCCCTATTAAAAAGTTTCCTTGTTTCTTTCCTAATATTACTGAGCTCAGTAGTCCACCAGGACGGTTTATTGTTTTTCTTCGCCGCTGTAATGAGTGGACAGCTTTTGTCAAAGGCGTTCCGCATAATTTCTGTGAATTCCACAGTTAATTCATCTAAGCTGTCTGAATTAAGATTAGTGTCGGTACTAAGCTGACCTATGTTCTTAATAATTTCGTTGTTGAAGACGTGCCAATCAGTACGTCTATTATTTCTAAAAGGTTTGTTTTCCCGCTTAGTATCAGGGATACAGAATTCGATTAGACGATGATCTGAGAAAGATGCGTCGTCTAGTACCTTCCATTGCTCTACCTGACAAGTATCTGAGTTGCTTGTTATGGTGATATCGAGCACCTCCTTACGGGTTTTTGTAACAAAGGTGGGAGTGTTACCTCTGTTAGCTACTATAAGGTTGTTTTCAATAATATATTCAAAAAGGGACTCGCCCCTTGTGTTAGTATCGGTGCTTCCCCACTGCACATGATGTGAGTTAGAGTCGCACCCTACGACTACGTTAAACTTGTTCTTACTTGCATAGGATATCAATAGATTAGTGATATCAGCTGGTGGTCCTTCCGTACCGTCGTACGGCATGTAAGTGGATGAGAGAATGAGCGTTGGGAGCCCTTCTCGCTCCAGTTTTACCGCTGTTTGGTCAATGTTGCTGTAAGTAGTGAGAAGAAAAAGATTAGACTGTTTCCTTGCTACAATGCATGTTCTGGGATTACTGTTACGGCTGTCAAGGTTGGGCTTGTACAGCAGAAGTTCCTTCGAGTGTAGTCCCTTAATTTTGCCGCCTGATACCCAGGGTTCCTGTATAAGGGCTACATCGTACTGTCTACTCTCCATGAGGTAGACTAGGTTAGCGCTGGCGGCTTTACTGTGTTGGAGATTGATTTGTAAAATTCTCAATTCCATCATATAATAAAGTACTTGTTCAACGCTTTACTAACCTGTTTCTTTTTGTTGGCAATCAACCTCAGCTTGCATCGAGTTATCCCGACGCGCACTTTGAAGTCTACTTTCCTGAGAAGTGGAATAGACTTTTGAGTCAGCCGGACTTCCACCTCGGTGCCTTCCTTGGTCTTTTCTGTCTTGACAATCTCCCAGTATTGGCTTAGGAGATCACTATTCAGAGATAGGATGTATCTCTCTAGCCGTTCGCTGGGGATGGGGGGGCCTTTGACCACTAGTTTTCCTACCGGTCTGCACATCTCCTTAATTTGTTTCACCTCAATGAGGCGAAGATCGGCGCCTTGCCATGGAGCTGACGTGTTTTTGATGAACTCCCGGAGCCACTCGAGAGTCACGTCATTCTCACAGTTCATCACCTTGAAACCATGAGTTGTCGTGAGGTTGCCGAAGAGTGGCACTTGCCTACTCTTAACGATGGCCTCGTTGACTTCCTCAAGGATCCTTAGTTCAAGGAGTTGCCATTCGTCTTCGGTTAGCCTACGTGTGGGTTTACCATAATCAGCTATAGCGACTTGGTGACCCTTCACGATAGCCCGAGATGTCTTTATCCTCTTCGCTACTGTGTGTGGCGAGGAGGTTGTTGGGGAGTTGCTGACATTCCTAGCCCTCTTCAAGGAACATGGCGCTTCTTGTTGAAAAACCGCCTTGTCAGCTGGAGTTTCCGACGCTGTTTTTAAACGGAGCTTGGACTTTTCAAACGCTGCCTTTTCCTTAGTCGTAAGAGACTCAGGAGACCTTTTGGCAAACCGTCGAACAATCCTCTCAGCGTTGCCCTGCTGACGTCTTCGGATTTCGACTTCGTTGAGTGTGCCGGTTTTACGTTGTTTTGTCCTTTTTTGAATTACCGTAGCTAGGCTATCGTTTGTCGTGTTATTCGTTTGGTTTTCGGGTTCGGATACGGAGGTTGTGTTGAGGTTGCCTTGTGAGCAATGGCCTACTAGGATACCCTCGCACTCCCTTGTATCTTTACCCTCATCAGGGGAGCCTACCACATTCACTTGACTACTCGGACCCTTGGGTTCCGGGATTAGTTCGGCGGTTGAGGTTGACTCCCCGATGTGTGTCCTCCCGATTTGTTCCTTATTGCTATCCTTCCTTATAGCTTGCTCTTTGTTCGCTGGTTTTGAGGTCTTAGCACCAGACGTTGATGGAGAACACTCTTTCTCACGCTTGGAATTAGCGTAAGGAGCAGGCGGTCCCACCTGTATCTTACAGCCCGAGTTTTCTGGAGAGGGGTGACTTGATGTCAGGTTGTCCTTAACCAAGACCTCCCTGTCCAGAAAAGCACGAGCGTTGTGCAGCCTCATCCTTTCCATTTCTGACATTTGGTCCCAGTCCAGTTTCCCAAGTCTTTTAATAGTTCGCTTACAGTTGGAGATTCTACTCCGCCTGGAAGTATTCGAAACGTTGGAGACGTTCGAGCTAGTGACTGAGGCGACCTCGCTGGCGTCATCGAACGTCAGTCGCACTAACTCCGTCATCCATGTCGAGTTTCAACAAAAGAGTGCGCATGTGCATGCAAAGCCGTGGAGGCCATTTGTCCGATGTGTTATTCCATACATAACCCTATCCTATGTACTTTACGAGTCAATAAAAATATAACTATCAGAAGACTAAAAACGGCGTTTCCTATTTAATTCAAATCTTGCGTTAATTTTGGGACACCCTTTATTACTGTTGATACTAATTAGTTTTGTTAGTGAAAATTGACTAACTGAGCTTATTTTGCAAGAGAAAACAATAGAAAAGATATTTATGTTTTGCTATGTTTCCACCAAAGGTTTATCTCAGTTTAGAATAAATAAATCTTTTTGGTGTTTCCACCGCACACGAAGATTTAAAAATGATTAAGTTTGACAGCACTTTCTAAAATGCAAATGGTGTTTCGATGTTTCTTATGAAGTGCAAGTGAGATAGTTTGATTCGTGTTAAACAATGAAAAACTGAATAGTTCAGCACCATATAGGAATATGTTACCTACTCCGTGTGCAATTTTTTTTTTTTAATTTGATTAAAACAAAACTATATTTTTTGTACACAAACATGCAAATAAACGCATTATCTGTAAAACCAACTCCTCCACACAGGTTTTTCTTCACAAATTTCCGATCCCCGGCCGGAATCGAGGGAATCAAGCTCATTTCAATTCGATTCAGGTATATAAAGAATTTAGACGAGCTTCAAGCTCGCTTCAACACCACACGTTAATGTAGTAGTCTACGAACAAATCCCCTTCTTGAAGTTTTTATTTTATGTCAAATTGTTTGGTTAAAACTTTGAAATCGACTTTCACATTACACAGGCGTATTTTCCTGATTTTGATAGTCAACTATCAAAAATCAGCTTACACGATTTCACCCCTGGTCTGAATTTCGCTATTTTTTTTGGAATTGTTTGATAAATTATTCTGACAAATATTTAGTTGTATCAACTTTCAAATATAAAAACCGGACTACTGCGGATCGTTTTGTTGGCAATTTCTTACTTTACTATATATGGAATACGAAAAAAACGCACTTATTGACAAACTTAAGTGGCAAAGTACCTCAAATATTTCATTTTATCAAGCTTGGAAATATGTACATTAAAACATTACATTTATTTTCATATTGCAAATTTTCACTTATTTAAGGTTGGGTTTCATAAAAATTGGATTACCAAAAATGAAGCCCATTTTTTGTCTTGAAAAACAGAGTTTTAAGCGATATTACAAACCAATTTACTGAAATATTTAGTTCTTTTATGTGTGTTGCTTTGGACTTTGACATCCTATTTAAAGCACTTGGATTACGCGGACGATGTTTGCATACTCTCTCATAGGATCATGGATCTCCATCAAATGACAACAAGTGTGGAGAGATAAGCAGAAGTCGTGGGGCTGAAATTTAATTCCGGCAAAACAAAAATGATCAGCCTCGGAACCCGACCATCCTCTCAAATACATATTTCCTCGCAACCGGTGGAAAAAGTGGAGGGCTCTTAATACCTGGGAAGTATCGTATTCATCGAAGGCGGAATCGAAGAAGACGTCATCTGCCGCATTGGCAAAGCAAAAGTGGCGTTCGGTATGTGTCGAAAATTTGGAGGAATAACTCTATCAGCTTAAGAACAAAGCTACGACTGTTTCGCACAATTGTCGAATCTGTGCTTCTTTATGGGTGCAGCACCTGAAAGGTTACTTCAGCCATTACAAGAAAGCTGCAATCCTTCGTGAATAGATGTCTTCGCAACATCCTAAGGATTTTCTGGCCAAGCCGAATTTTCAATGAGGTGCTTTATAGAAGGACAGGTCTGGAACCTATGTATATACTCTATTATACGAAGGCGTAAGTGGCAATGGATTGGACATACGCTTCGAAAAGGTAATGACTGCATTGCAGGCCAAGCAATGCAGTGGAATCCGCTCACACAAGAAGGAAGAAGAGCTGGACGACCGAGAAGGACATGGCGCAGGACAGTCGAGGAGGAATCAGCGTCACTAGGCAAGAGTTGGAGAGAGCTGAAACACTTCTCAGGAAACCGCACTCAATGGCCAGTAGGCGTAGTAGAAGCCCTATGCCCCTTAAGGGGTTCCCAACGGACTTAACAGGTCTGGGGACATAAGTAAGTAAGTAAGTATGTGTGTTTGCTTTAAATTAATAAATAAATAAAGAAATCAATTAACTTGACTGTAAATTAAAAATGCTTTTCCTCAAGAACTTAAAAATACCCATTACAATTTTTAATAACATTTAATTAGTAAGTAGAAATTTTCAATTACTATTACAAGTAATTAAAATTTACATATTTCCAATTTTGTAATGGAAATGAGATTTTAAATTATTTTCGAAAATAAATCATTATTTTCCAACACTGGTCTTAAACTTTTAAAATTCTAGAAAATCTTTTTAGAATTAACATGGTAATGAATTAAGTATTGCCTTTGTACTTTTGTATTCCTTACTTTTTTTCAATTTAATTATTCTTAATTAAAATCAATACGCTGTATATCGAGGGGGACTTTATTCAGAGAGTTTGAGGTAAGCCTTTTGAGAACCAAATAAGGTGCTAATAATTAAAAGTTTAAGTAACGGGTTATTCATTTTGCAGTTTCAAAAGTATGGGGCTCGAATTCGACATCTGTCAAACTAAGTTGTTAAAACTATTTTATTTTCATTTGAAAGTCTGAAATTTACGAAAATGGACCGCTTAACTATCGCACAACGCATACAAGTTGTTAACACCTAGCACAAAAATGGTCATTCTGCCACAGCCACGTATCGTGCTTTAAGAGGAGATTATGGTTTACAGCTCAACTACGTAAGCAATTGGCAAAGTTGTGAAGAAATTTGAAGAGACTGGATTGGTTACAGATATTGTAAGGCCTGTGCATCATCGTTTCGCTCAACCCACTGACAATATCGCTGCTGTAAGTGAGAGTGTTGCCGAAGACCCAAGTGTGTCGATTCCTCGGCGTTCTCAGGAATTAGGACTGTCTTACGGCACATTATGGCGTATTTTGCATTTGGATCTACACCTACATCCATATTACGTCCAGCTCACACAACAACGGAAGCCAGCTGACCATTCACAAGTCGTAGATATATCGAATGGATGTTTGAACAACAGGCGGTGGACTGCGATTTTGTCGTATTTAAGGTTCTGAGAATCCTCAAGTAATTGAAGAGAGGCCATTACATACACAAAAAGTCACTGTTTGGTGCGCTCTTTGGTCCAGAGGTGTGATTGGACATTACTTCTTCGAAACGACTTTCACCGTCAATTCAGAGCGTTATGGTCATACGATAACCGACTTTTTTTGCCTGCTATTAAAGAATACGACTTGGAGAATATTTGGTTTCAACAAGACGGCCGGCGCCTTATGCCACACAACTCGATGGAATATGGCTTTATTGCAAGAGGCATTTCCTGGCCGCGTAATTTCTCGTTGTGGCGATATCAACGGGTCACCAACATTATGTAATTTGACACCGCTGGACTTTTTTTGTTTAGATTACTGAAAGACCGTTTTTATGCAGATGAACCCTTTAACTCTTGAACACTCAAAAACCAACAATCGTCAAGTTAGGGCTGAGATACCGCCCAATATGTGTCAAAAAGTGATATAAATTACCTCAAAAGAATCGATGCTTGCAACAATTCGCGTGGTAGTCATTTAAATGATGTAGTGGTTCACAAATAGTGTCAACGTTCAAACTTTATAATAAAAAGAAATATCAAGGAAACAAAATATTTTATAAGTGTTTTATTAACGTTTACTTTTGAAAACGCAAAGTGGATAGCCCTGTACATTTTTGTTAGTTTGAAAAAGTACAAATAAGAAAAAAGCATACAATTTCAGAATGAAGTGGGTAATAATTTTATTTATTTGACAAAAACGGTCCTAAATACTCAAGTTTATGAAATAAATCCATTATAGGTATTTAAATTATTAATGCCTAACGTACGAGTAAATAACATTTCACGAGTATTGTTCATTTCACGCTCAAGAACCCGGAATTTCAAACAAAATCCGAAGCCGACTTGTTCGTAACATTCTTGACAGAAAAAGGTTTAAATAATTGTAATGACAATAAAATTATGTGTAAGTTTAAGGAGTTCTATAAAAATTAATGAAATTCCCCTTTTAACTTTTAAAAATTCTTTGATTTATTTGTTTAAACATTTTTTCACCAAGACCATTTTCTTTTCTGCAGTTGTGTTTTTTGAAATTATTTATTTTCATTTGATTATCATCAAACAATTCATCAGATAAAAATTTCCAACAGCTACAAAACCCGCTTCCATCATTCCTTAAAAATTTCAACAAAATCAAAAAATTGTCATTTAGCCAAAATAAATAAATGAAAAACACAGAACTTCGTTTTTTTTTTTTCAATTTTTTGTTAATTTTCGTTAAATTTCCCAAATGTTTGTTTTTGTTTCTTCAAATAAAACAAAAATGAAAAAATAATGAACCATTGTTGGTATATATGTATGTTCGAGAACATGTGAAAAACATTCATTGGTAAGGTACAATAAGAACCCATCATTATTCGCCTATATACAATATACATATGCCCTGAAACAGGTGATGCTCAAATGAGTCTCTTGGATTCCGTCCAATGGCATTCGTATGCTGTTTCTACACTTACCTATTCTATGGCTTGTAGGACTAGCTAGCTGAAAGCTGATGTATACTAGCAAGAGTAAGTTTCAATAGGAAATTCAATCAATTCCAGGACCCATCAGAGCATATAGAGTAAACATTCGACAACAAGAATATGAAGAAGGTGGATGTCCCTTAACCGGGAAAGGACAAAACCTAGCTAAAAAAAGACCGATTCAAGGAAATGAAAATGAAAAAAAAGAACAAAATAAAATAAGTAACAGTGAACATGAGAATTGGAGCAAATAAAAAAAAAAAGAAAAACAGAAAAGAAAAGAGCAAAACGATCCCAAATGAACAAACATTGCAATCAGTGTGATGAGTTATTTTTATATTTTTTTTTCTCTTCATTTTCTTGTGTTCGCGTGGAAGTCCTTAGAGAGTCCTTCCAATATATATTTTTATTTTTCTACTTAAATTTATTAAACTTGTTTATCTTATGAAATATCGTAAATTAAATAATGTTTGTCCCTTTTTATTGACGACATCCTTTTTTTTTGTCTGATGAAAGTTGAAGACTTACAATTTAGATATAGATCCTTCGACTTTAAGGTAAGGTAATTCAATAGATACTGCATGCATACGGATAACTTAAAATGAAAAGAAAAATAAAATATCCTTATTCGACCTCCGCTCCTCCGGAGTGAAACCGAAAAAGAAACATGGCAACCAATACAAACTAACTAAAAATCAGCAAAATTTGATTTCCTCTGAATCTGGCTTTGGCTCTGGCTTTGATTCTGTTCTGGTGCTGTGATGAAAGCAGGCTTACTCTCGCTCTCTGATTTCCTATCCATCCGCATTCGTCCTGGTTACTGATGGTGTAGTAATGGTGGTGTCCTTACATTACCTATACCTACATATATATACAATTTTCTCAAATTTAGTTCTTTGAAAGGGAGGTGCAAAAAAATATCCCATTGCAACAACAGAAAAGGGCGGGGCAGGGGGTGCTTAAAACCAAGGCATTTCAAGGCAAAACCCTGCGTCACAGTTGCATCACTACACAGCACTACAGGAATACATATATAGAAGCAACGTAAAAGCAACACCGGATTGGGCACATAACCGTAGATGAAATACTCTGACGAAGAAATAGCAGCAAGAAATATATAAATAAAATAAAAAAAATATATATATATAAATCATAGTAAAATGCGAAAAGGATATCCCAACGGATACAACGGAATGGAAATTCAATCAGCTCACTTCAGAATTATTCATAAATAAAATTAGAGAAGATTTCTTTCGCTACTACGAGAACCTACGTACCTCTACCTCTACCTCTATACCTAGACCTAGAACTACTGCTATTCCATGATGATGCTCTTCTTGTTCAACTCTTAAGCTCTAAATCTGAAGACCTGATGGGTATTTGGTTGATTTTTTCGTTTTCGTTTTTTAACTCCTTCATCGTCCTTCATCGTTGTGTTTTGAATTTTTTTATTTTAAATATTTTTTTAAGCTTAATTTTCGTGATATGATTCTTTATTTAACTTTTATTTTCATTTAAGCCTTGGAGCGAATTTAGTATAGTTTGTATATTCCTTTTCATTTGCATAAAGGATTGGGCAGTTATGGTTTGTTCTTAAGTAGCACAAGGAAAGTTGGAAAAAAAGTTAGTTTTGGATTATTTGGTATTTTTTTGTTGAAAAAAGGACAAGGCCAAACTATTTGAATTTCATTAAATTGATTTTATAGAATATTTTTTGGTTTAGACTTTAGAGTTGGTATCCTTGTTTTTTTTGAAAGATTCTGTTTTGATTGAAAAATCGCATTCGTGTATATCTGATTGATTTAAGGAAAAACTTAAGGAAATCAATTTAAAGTTCAAGGAGCTTTTTTTGTTACAAGAAGAAATATACAACTGGTTTCTAGTTTTCGAGGTTGAAATGGACCTGTACTTGACTAATGTTTTAGTCAAATTAAAAAGGGATGAATAATATTTCAGAAAAATTGCAAGCTGGGTAGTGTGGTGCGTAGGACTGTTGTGCGAGAGGTTTTCGCACCAATCGCCCTGCCTGTACCACCTACAGTTTTTTCACGATTCTTGTTATTAAAAGTGCTTTTTCAAATGAGCCAATTGGTTAAGATCTGCAAGGTACCAGGATCTACTTCTCTATGAACTGTTAAGACACCTGATTTTATTAACTGGGAGATGTCTTTATCTGGCAAGAAAAAGGCTTTTAGTTTAAAAGGAATAAAGCTGTCAATATTTAAACTGCAGTTTTAATTCAGTTGTTTAATCCGAAGTACCTTGCGGCTTATCTTTATTTCATTGTTCTATACAATTATCTCAACCAAGAATATTTACATAGAACTCAAGCTAACCTTATCAAATACGATCCCAAATCCTTCTTTCAGTGCGTTAGTCACAAAAGAAAGTCAGGTGGGTATCCATCCTTTTTGTCCTTCAATAATGAAACTTCCAATGATAATTTAACAAAAGCTAAATACTTTGCATTTAATTTAAAAATTCATTCCCCCAAGATTATTTTACACCAGATCGGACCTATTTAGAGTATTTACCGAATTTGGATTGTGGAGTCCTTTCTTTCCCGATTGCATTTCTTCATTTGCCATTGAAAAAAAATTGTCTCAACTTAATGATGAGTTCACTCCGGGCCGTGAAGGTCTTTCTGCCATTTTCCTAAAAAATGCTCAAGTAATATTTCTTAAAATATGGAAAAAATTTTTTAGAACTCCAATTCACAAGAAGGGATTAAAAAAGGAGGTGATAAACTATCGACTAATTGCTAAACTATGTCATATCCCAAACATTTTTGAAAGCATTCTATATAAACTCCTCAGTTTCCGTTGCAGATCTCTAACTACCCCATCACAGCACAGTACTGTTTCTTAAAAAATAGATCTACTACTACAAACCTTGTAGAGTTCTTTTTATTCACTCTTAGAGCCTTAGAAAACGGGAATGAAGTTCATATGGTCTCCACTGACTTCAGCGAAGCGTTTGACAAAATTTCATATAATCTTGTAGTCTTCAAACTCTCCTCTTTAGGTTTTTTAACCTCTTTTTCTGAAATGCATTACTTTCTACCTTAAGAATCGTGATTATTATGTCCGATTTATATTCACACGTTCCAATTCTATTCTAGCCTATTCTGGTGTCCACAAATATTTTTATCTTTATAATAAGCGCATACTCAAGGGGATATTACTACCCTTATTATTTAAAGACACAGTGTAAGCACTAGGAATGGGAGAGAGGGGTTGAAAGGAAGTGTCGATGCACATTGGTTTTGAATTCCTGAATATTGCAATGGCTGGGAAGGACAGAGTGTCGTAAGGAATTCCACATTCGCGTAGTACGGCTAAAGAGCGAATCTCTGTACTTGATAGTACGACCGAAGTTGGGCTCGAGGGTATATTGATGAGCATTCCTAGAAGCGCGAGTATTACGGTTGAACTGTTTAAGGGGAGGAATGTAACTGGCTATTTCACTAGAGCATAAACCGTTAAAATAACGGTAAAAGAGGATGAGACCAGAAACATTTCGACGATGTTCAAAGCGACGTAAATGATTTTATGATCGTATTATCACCAATCAATCTAAATGCTCTACGTTCAATACTGTCCAAGAGGTCTTGTAGATAACAGCCAGATCAGAGGGAGAGAAAAACTTCTTGCATCGCTTCAGAAAACCCAAACATCTTGCAGCATTTTTGGCGACATCGCGTATGTGATCGTTCCACAAGAGGTGGTTGGTGACACACATACGAGAATATCGAAATGTTCAGTCTCCTCGATGCAAGTGCCATCCATGGATAATGGCAAAGGGGGTATATCTCGCTGTAACGATACAAGACAGCATTGGGTTTTTGAAGCATTAAATTCCACGCGGTTTTTTAATTCCGATTGTACAATGCTTTTTAGGTCGGAATTTATTGAGCTTATCATATTATGTCGTTGCAGTTTCACATCCGAAGAAAAGGGATAAGATTCTGAAAACAAATATGAAAAGCTGAGAGTACTATCATTAGCAAAGCAATTAGAATAGAAGTTACAGACAGGAGATCATTAATAAAAATGAGAAAGAGTGTTGGAGATAGAACGGAGCCCTGGGGCACACCAGCATTTATTTTGTGGTTTTCAGACTTGAACCCATCCGTTACTACTTGTATTGAACGGTTCGAAAGGTAATTACTAATCCAATGAAGGAGGGGTTCATGAAAACCGAAAGCACGCATTTTCGATAAGAGAGCCTGATGCCAAACCCTATCAAATGCTTTTGAAGTACCGCAATAATCTTATTTTCTCCAAAACGATGTAAAGATTTGCTTCATTGTTCGGTGAGATGAACCATGCGATCACCAGTGGACCTATTGCTGCGAAAGCCGTATTGACCTTGGAAATATAGCCATTTAGTCCCTCTCCTCTTTATCCTTATAATTAATTAAATTGAAATGGTCATTAAACATTGTCAAATATTCTTTTACGCTGATGATACGAATATTTTTCAAAATCATTGCAACTCATGAGCACATATCTCTCAAACAAACAGATCTATAAAATTTCTCACCCTCGTGTACCAACAATTCTTAAATATCAACATTAGCAAATGCCAGACAATGACTTTTTCGCGTAAACGCATTAAAACAGCTTCTCCTCATTACTACCTTCATAGTAAAAAACATAAGAGATCTCGGTCTTTTATGTGACCGTGAACTGAAATTTCTACTTCAAATTGACGAAATAATTCATAAGGCCAACTCTGCATAAGGTTTTGTTAAAAGACGGCCCAAAGAATTGTTTTAAGTTATACTTATAGCTTGAATTAAGCTAATGAGGGTTTAACCCCACTAAAATTATGAAATTACATTATTCAAACTTCTTCATTTCGAAGATCAAACGAAAGTTTTTAATTCTGTAAACATTTTTAACATTTTTTAACTTTCTTTTGGAAGTTATTTTAAGCAAAGCTGTTTTACGAATTAAATCCCCTAGCTTTTCAGCTGAAATATTTTCAAAACAAAAAAATGGCATAAACATCCGAATATATTTTGAATACTAATCTTAGATGTTCTTTAAATGACAATTCAGTTCATTACGAAAAATATTCACGTTTATGTTTTCACCTTCATCAACGGTAGGTTAACAGGGTGTTTGTAATCCTTAAGGGGCTAGGCCACTCAAGAGTCCGAACAAATTTGGCTTTTAGTTGATTTTCTTTTTTCCGAAAAACTACAAAATGTATCAGAATTACAGAAATGGAGCTCTATTAACCATATCATTGGATGCTTAAAATAATTTGTTTAAAGTGATACATTTCAAAATGCTGGCTGTACAGCGGTTTTGCAATGATGTGGAAAACAATATTTTCTGTGAGATAAAATTAGTTTGAAGACAATATTTTTAATTTTTGAAAAGATATTTGAGTCGAAAGTGAATTTTTACCAAATTTTAGTATTTTTTTTTTTAGGTTTTTATTTCTTGCAAGAAAGCTGACAATTCGATTTTTCTCAAAATTTTAGCAAATGTTGAAAACAATATTTCTTATAAGACAAAATTTGTTTGAAGCCATAATCTTAAATTTTTGAAAAGATATTTGAGTCGATAATAAATTATTACCAACTTTTAGTAATGCTTGTTCTAGGTTTTTATTTTTTGTAAAAAAAAACTGTCAATTCGATGTTTTTCAAAATTTTAACGAATTTTGAAAACAATATTTTTATAAAATAAAATTAATTTGAAGCCAAGATCTCAAATTTTTGAAAGATATTTGAGTCCAAAATCAATTTTTACGAACCTTTAGTAATGTTTTGGTTAGGTTTTTATTTTTTGTTAAAAAACTGTCAATTCGATTTTCTCAAAATTTTACCAGATGTCAAAAACGTTATTCTTCGTTGCACAAAATTATTTTGGAGATAAAAATAACTTTTTTTTCGTAAAATATTTAAGGTGAAAAATATTTTTTCTCAGTTTTTTTTTTTTTGATTTATAAATGAATTGGATTTTTTCCAAAAATATACTAGTTTGGTATCACGTTACAATATATAATATAAAATTTATTTCAAGTCGCTAGCATTATCGTGAGATATTTTGGGTTAACCAAAATGTTCAACTTTTTTGAAATTGCTATGGTAAAAAAACCACCCACTCAATTTTTTTGAGAGTCCTTTCTGCATCTTTCTGCATTATTACCTACATATATAACAACATTTATTTGAAGTCGATATCTCTCTGGTTCTTCAGCTATGGACGACGAAACAAACTTCGCGAACGTACGGACGTACGAACGTACGTACACACGCACACACAGACATCTCTCTAAAAATGTTTTATTTCGAATCTAGGGACCTTAAAACGTTGAGAAATGTCAAAATTTTAAATTTGACAAATCGGACCGATTACAATAACTTCCTATATGGGAAAATAATAAGTACTTAAAACAATCCTACGCACTTTGAAAACCGAGTGCTAAAAGTTATTTCCGTGCACAATATTTTTAAAATCCTAGGGATCAATTTAAGATTAAAAAAATCGATTTTTCGGAAATTCTTGAGTGTCCTAACCCCTGAAATTGATTCCTTTATAAGTTTAAAGTGCCCTCAAAATTAGACCAACCTTAAAAAAACAGCAACTCATTATAAAATGTTGTTGAAAAATAAAAACGCTTTACTCTCTATTTTCCTTAAACATAAATTATCCGTATTAGTCATTTTGCTTATAATGGTATCCAAATGACAGCAGGTAAGATATTTCGAGAAAGTTCAATAAATTAAATTATTTTGTTAGAGATATAAAAATCTTAGACAATTCTTAAAGCCATGCTTATTTTCGTCAGACAATTTCGAAACCCCTAAACTTCATACAAATAAGCTTCAATGCATGTATGTACATTATCTGTTTCAGGTATGATACAAATATAAAGGTATCTTTATGTACCTTTAAGAGGAAGTCAAAGAAAGTTCTAAATTTGCATCCTCTTTAGTGCACTCATGCGAATATTTAAACATTCTAAATCGTATATTTCGTGTTTCTTCTTTAAATAGTACTGAATTATTAATATATGAACAACCAAATACACACCCGTACATGTATACAGTAAAATGTTTGGAATGTATGCGGAATTGTGAACGTTTGAGTTTGTGGTTTATTAGAAATTCCATTTGACACTGTATTTATAATTTGGAAACGGATACACTTAGAGATGATAATTTACCCCATAAACTATAAGGACTTCCTTTAAAATGGTTGTTGTGCCAATTTGTGGTAATAATTTGATACAATTTGAACCACATAACATATTGTCATTATAATTATCAAATTTATTAGTCGCATTTCTCTCATTAGTGAATTTATATTTGGAAATAAACTACAAATACGAGTAGATAACGATATGAGGGAATGTAATTAAAAAAAAAATACTCGTGGCTTAAGGGTGGTTGTTAACCTAAACTAAAAATAAAACAAAAAATTGTATATGTAGATATTTTTAATATTTGGCGAACAGTTTTGAACTGATTTAGATTTAGCGAAATATTGAAAACAAAATTTAGTAAGTCACTAGGCTAAGAAGACGATTTTACTAATATCTATATTTTAACATTTAACAATCTTTTCCAACATTTTAGTGTCTTTGCTGTAGTGTCCGAGTTTCTGAAACTTAGAATTAATAATCTGTTTGCTTTATTTGTTTTTATCAAAAAATAAGAAATTAATAATTTCGATTACAGAATTCTAAAATTTTTACTCCCGCTAAATCAACTCTATAGATTGACGTTTCGTTTTCTTTGTAAAACGAAAGAGCTACGTACTAAATATGGAAAAAGTGTCAAATTGGATGACATTTTAGTTGAATATAATAAAGGGTGATTTTTTAGCTATTATCTTTTTGGCAACACTGGTTTAAACAGATGACGCACGTTTCGTGTTTTGTTTCACTGTCAAACATCTTCAGTTTGGTCTATAATTTAACCATGAATCGGCTTACCAGCGAACAACGCTTGAAAATTATTGAATTTTATTATCAAAATGCGTACTCTGTTAAGAAAGTTCATCGCGCGCTTCTTCCATTTTATGGTCAGTTTAATCGAACCACTGAAGCGGCTATTCGGGACATTAAACCACCAACACGCTTACGTAGAGTGCGAACTGAAGAAAATAGCGCAGCTGTATCGGCCAGTGCTAATGATGACCATCAATTATCGATTCGTCGCCGTTCGCAGCAATTGGGCCTCTGTTACTCAACAACGTGGAAAATTTTGCGGAAGTATTTAGGTGTGATGCCTTTCAAAATTCAGCTGGTGCAAGAATTGAAGCCGAACGACCTACTACAACGTAAAATTTTTGGTGAATGGGCTCTTGGAAAGTTGGCCGTAGATCCACTTTTTTACCGAAAAATTGTGTTCAGCGACGAAGATCATTTTTGTCTCAATGGGCACGTAAATAAGCAGAATTGTCGATTTTGGAGTGAATATCAGCCAGAAGCATTGCAAAAGCTACAAATGCATCCAGAAAAAGTCACAGTTTGGTGCAGTTTATGGGCTGGTGGCATCATTGGACCGTACTTCTTCTCGGGACCTGTCAATTGGCCGCCTAGATCGTGCGATTTAACGCCTTTAGACTATTTTTTGTGGGGCTATGTTAAAGCTCATGTCTATACAGATAAGCCCGCTTCAATTGACGCATTGGAAGACAACATTGAATCACGAACAAATCGTGAGATACCGGCCGAAATGTTGGAAAGAGTATGCCAAAATTGGACTAAGTGGATGGCCCATTTGAGACGCAGTCAAGGTCAACATTTGCATGAAATAATCTTCAAACAGTAAATTATATGGACCCTTTACATATAAAATCACCTTGATTGAAAATGCATATGACGTATTTTAAATTATAATTAAAAATATGAAAAAAGTGAAACATCGATTATTTTTAAATTTGTTGGTGAAGTTGACTATTTCGCTTTTATTTAAACTATCCTCTTGTTTTAATTTCATTTCGTTGTTTTTATTTTAACGCAATTGTAAAAATTGTTAAAAAAACTTCCTCCAAAAATGTAAACATCAATAAGATGTATTAGAGGACTTATATTGCCATACCTCTATGCATTCGGTTTATTAAAAGACCATACCTACATAATAAAAGGTTTAGATTTTCAAATATTTTTCAGGGACTCAGTTGTTGATAGAAGTATGACGAAAATAGTTTAAATGGTAAAGATTTTGTCACATGACAAAACAGCAGTTTCAAGATTTATTCTCTTTTTGTGATAAAGTACCACAAGAAGGTGGATATTTTAATTAATTTATATTTTCGACAGGGCCTTTCCGATGATTTTCTTTGTGATATGTTCCAATATTTAAGTCAGCAGCAAACAAGCTTAACCCTTAGTACTATTAGAGAATCTTGAATGCGACGATTCAAACATGGGACTCAACGTTTTTGAGAGACAAACTTATATTGAAAGGCACGTGAACGAGTTATCCAATCAATTACATAATCTAGAGCCCAACATTTCTAGAGCTATTACCTGCATTGATGATACATACAGCTTTTCGAAAATCATTTTCAATTCAGAAACGTCATCATTTAATGAAATCTAAGCTAATTGTAGATCCTGATAGTTGAAGATCCGTATTTCTCCGATTATTAAAACAATGATGCTGCTATAAAGCGTAAAGCGAAATTCAAAAATGATGGACAAATAATGAGAAGATGGTTTCAAGAAAGTGAAATTGTCATCATTGATAGAGGAGACCGAGATAGCACGAAATTGTTAAGACGTTTAAGAATAACAAATAAAATGCCAGCGTTACTTCAACGAGGAAGTTCAGATGATGCTAACGCTTCCCGAATAGTAACCAAATGTAAATGGATTGTTGAAGCAAGGAGTAGGCATATTAAAACAATCTTTAAGTTTCTACAACAAAACATACTGATGCATGTTATTCCGAAAATTGAGTATTTCTATAAATAATATCGTCCTACTACTCACATGATAAAGGAGCTGAAGCTGCCATGGCACAAAGATCAAATGAAAAGATGAGAGATCCAAATGTTGTACAAGCTCTTGTTGAAGTTGAAAATCTTAATTCTAGGAATGTTGGAAGGTGTATACGGTTGGATGATTATATGTTAATAGACTTTCCTCGTCTCACAACAGAATATTTGAAAAACCTGACTATTGGGAACCGCAAGAAGAGTTTCAGACCGACTTTGTAAAAGTAAGAGTTCACTCTTAATTGAGAAACGCTACCAAACATCAGCTTTAGATAGCTTACAACCCAAATTATGAAATCAAAGAAGAAGATCAACAACAAGAAGAACTTGAAGAACCTTTACTTGGTTATTACTGCACTTGTCAGTCAGGGGCCAGAACAATCGGAACTTGTGCTCATGTTACAAGGGTCTTTTGGTATTTAGATTATGCATGTCATGAAGATGATGTTTTTATTCCATTCTTTAAATCTGCCTTTTTAACGGCCAAAATCAAGATGAACGAATTCCCTTAGAGCGACCTCCACGCGGTTTATATTGGGTCATGCCAACGCCGACGGTTATTTATCTAAAATAAATAATTCCGAACTAATCCATCAAAGAAAGTTGTAAACTCAAACTAATACAACAAAACGTACTCTTAACAATTTCAAAATGCGTTGGTTTTGTGAATTCACATTTTCCACCAGAACTTGAAAACCCTTGAAGCTAAGAAGTCCGGCCTGTATACAGGAGGAAGTCATATACATACAAGTAGTATAAATATCGGACTTGAGGAATAAAATGCTCCTCCCTAGTGTAAAAAATGTGCTCCGAGCATCAAAATTGCTCCTAAAGGAGGACAGCTATGACACTGGCTCGTTGGTGTAGTATCATGGGCAGTATGCATTGAGTGTCATGTGTGTGCTTGTGTGTGGAAAAAAAAGGTGGATGAAATTTGTGGGGATTGAAAATGTGATAGGAAATTTCGAATTGATAATGAATGAAAATGTAAGGAAAATGTAAGGAAAAAAAAAAAAAAAAAAAAAAAAAAATAAGTGTTGGTACAAAACTATTGTTGGGACTGTAAGAATATACTTTTTGGGCATGGGAATAGGGATGGGAAAATTTCATGCATGTTAATTACAACAACTATACAGTAGTATAAATATCGGACTTGAGGAATAGAGCATTTGGGTAAAATGTATTTTGTTGTTGTAAATTGTGAATTTTGGTGTGAATTTAGTTTTCGTGACTGTGAATTGCGGTTAGTGATGTACCTACAAAATTTTTTTATGTTTTTAGCTTGAATATTGACGTGGAGGATGCGGTGTATGTACACTGTACAGTAGGATGCTAGAAAAAAGGGATTCTTGTATGGTTTGTAGGTAGATTTCATTAGAGTATGGGTATATGAGTTTTGTATGGTAATGAGATCATATTACATCAGTGGGAGTTCATTGACTTTAAGATGCATTGGTTGTTTGAAGGTTGATAGTAATTTATGAAAAACAATTTAAGAAATAATAGAAAGGAAACAAATATTTTATGTCGTTTATAATAATTGTGATTTATTAATCCATGAATTGTTAGTCGGTGGGAAGCCGAGCCATTTAACATATACATTGTCTCCATTACTTTTAAGTACTTTTTCCACGAGATAAATATGAGGGTATTTAGTCTTTTGTAATTCTTTTTCGTAAAAACATCCACTAATAGGTTGACCATTAAAATCTTCAAGGAGATATGTTGGCGGGTTGGTTAGGTTTACTTTTCTTATCATAAAAATTTCCGTTGTCCAATTTGGTGTGTAGCCTTTCTCGAAAACGTGTTTGAACTTGCTTATTCTAACATTGTCGCCAACTCTATATTTACCCTGTGGAGCGATTTTAATTCTATTATAAGCTGTAGATAAGATTTTTTTAGAGTTTTCCTGATTCACATCGATTGGGCGCATTTTTATAGTTCTATGCATAGAGTGATTGTATTCTTTCAACAAATCATTAATAATGCACGTCCATTTGTAATTACCATTAAGACTGAATTCCTTCCACATTTTCTCCTTAAGTGTGCGATTAAAACGTTCAACAATTGATGCCTTAAGGGAGCTGTATGTAGAGTAATGATTTATGTTGTATAATTTCATTAAATCGTGAAACATCTTATTAAAAAATTCTTTTCCATCATCAGTTTGAAGGTTCTTAGGCTGTCGTGATGATCTGATGAAAATTGATTTCATCGCTTCTGCAACAGATAAAGCGGTCTTATTTTTTAAAGCAACTGCCCATGCATATTTCGAGAATGTGTCAATGACCGTCATTAGGTATTTATAGCCATTATTTTCCTTGTGGTAAGGTATCATTTCAACCAAATCAGCTTGCCACAGGTCATCAAATCCTTTGATAACAACCCTACGTCGATTGAAATTCTTTCTTGCTGACCTGTGAAGCTCTTCAACAACTTGTCGTTTACTCATTTTTTTAAAGAATGCAAGAAAAAAACATTTATGTATGGTTTTATAATAACATTTATTTTAATCTTTTATATAGTAACATTAGTTTTTTTAATCTTATCAAACGATGCTCAATCATAAAACATCCACACGTATCTGGTCCCTCTTTACATGTATTTGAAGACCACGAACAGTTTGTAAAATGACATCCATGTTTAGAATTAACTTTACTAACGTTTTTATAGTTACTAAAATATGAAATATTACTTATAATCTCATCATGATGTTCTTCAAGTAAATCATATTTATAAGCCCTTAAAAAACTCATAATTTCATTTAAAATTAAAGATATGTTTATATTCGACATGATGTGCTATCGTTTTGATTTACAAATAAACTGAATCCAAGATCGGTTAGCTATGATTTCTTATATGAAAATATTTGGTTCACCTTCTTGATTCTCTTTCAGTTTTCCTATATGAAGAAGAAAATACTTTCGAAGATCATCCAACAAGCGAATTGTATTCAAATTTTGTATGTCAATGTAATCTCTTAAGATTTTTTCTTTATTTTCTAATTTATCATCTATGTATGCTTTGTTTACTGCTTCATCGGGCGTTGTAGGACTTTTTATGTTGCGAAGACGTTTTCCTTCAATATCAAAGTCACCATTCTCAGTTCGCTTAAAACCATTACCAGGAGGTCCTGCAGGACCAACAATTACTCTTTGAAATTTATTAGTGCTTCTTCCGAACTTATCAACACTCATTTTGCTAATAAATTAAATTTTGCTCACGCAACTCTTCCACAATTGAATTTATTTCATTTTTATGGTTGTTATGCCCTGATTTTTCAGAAGCAATTAAAAGTCTCAACCTATCCACAAGCTCATTTGGATCATCCCAATACACAAAATCAATAGGGTTGGTTGAGTAGATCATTGCAGGTGCATTAATTGTGTATGCTTTTCCAATTTTCTTTTGTGTATTTTGTGTCATACCCTGGACCAAAGGTTTAATGATTTTCTTATACTTTTGTCCTCTATTACCTTTAACCTGTGAATTCATATCATGATTTTTCATGTGTGCACATGTTTTTTGTAGTATTGTCTGATACTGCTTTAAATCTTCACTAGTATAAATACTCTTTCGTGGATTTTTATGTAGAACAAGTTCGAGAAGACCATCAGTTCCACGGAAAATTTCTTTATCAATTACAATATTGTTTTCATCATTAATTCGAAAATTTGATCTCCCTAACTTGTTTGAATTTGATTCAACGTCAAAGTATGGACCATAGATTTTATCATGATCTGAATTTGAAAGTATGGCTTCATTAATCGGAGTACTTTCATTGAAGCTATTTGAAGGTGTTTTAAATGAAGAGTCGTCATCGGCTAACATTGAATTCGTTAATGATAAATTTAAATCTCTCTCTAGAGAAATTTTTTCATCTTCTTCTTCTATAGGACTTTTAAATTGAAGACGACGTTTTACAGTAGGTGGTTTTATTTCTTTAAATTCATCATTTATGTTTTCATTATTTTTCACATTTTTCGCGATTTTCTGTAAGGGTTCAACAATTGTTTTGAACGTGTTTTCAATTTCAGTATCTTTAATCAATTTTCCAGTCTTGAGGAGCATATACTTTTTCTTTAAAGCTTTCTGTGTATTTATAAGATTTTTAAGCGTATTCATATTCGTATCCATAGCTATTTAGAGTGTTAGATTACTTCTAATAGGATCTGAAGAATGGGTAGTCCAATACAGGACGGTTCAATACAGGACGGTTCAATACAGGTCGGTTCAATACAGGGCTATTCAATACAGGGCTGTTCAATACAGGGCTGTTCAATACAGGGCTGTTCAATACAGGGGTTGTTCAATACAAGGCAGTATAATACAGGTAATATTAAGATAGGTGTATTAATATGAAAAGCAGTTTCACGACTGTATCAATTTATAAAATAACTGTTTCTTTAAAAGATTTTTTATACCGTCCATTTTTAACGCAACTATCTTTATCAATAACTAAAAACCCATACAATTCTTTCCAGCATTCTGAACACAACTCTTTAAACTGTTTGAACGTCATATCTGAATTAATATGATCATTAAAAATATGTTTCAAATTAAGATCATCTTGCTTGAAAAGAATTATATAGTTAGCGTTATCTCGAATCAAATGTTTTGGAATGTGTGTATATGATTGGCATAAGTAGAAGCTATCTACACCGCTATGTCGACCCATACAAAAGTAGTCTCTTATGGTATTTTGTTTTTCACAAGCTACATCGTCAAATATGAAAACTGAATTGGGTTTAGCCTTAGAAGGCAGCATAACTTCACAATTATTTGAAAATTCATAATAATGCATTTCTTTTATTGATTTTATAACCTTTTTTAGATATGCATATTTTGGTTGATGCAATGATTTTGAATAAAGGTATATATTTTCAAACTTTAAACCATTGACATCTAAAAGAATGCTTAACATAACGTTTGTTTTCCCACAATTAGATGGGCCTACAATTATTCCTCGAATACTATTTGGAAATAATGTTCCATGCTTCTTTTTTTGTTTTACATTTCCATCAAAGTTTTGTACAGAAATAGCTTCTTGCTGTCTTACAAACTTCATTTTGTAGAATGAGGCTTTTACACATAAATCCCCGTGTTTTATAAACATTATTTCATAATCGCTCCATGCGTCTAAGAAAACAGTTATATAATGATTGATTTTAAGACCCACTCTGTTAGTTTGAATAATTCAGTTCAGGGAAACGGATTGGTTAATTCAATAATAAACAAACTTCCTTTTGAGTTACATCTACCATCTTATAATTTTTGTGGACCTGGAACTAAACTTAAAGAGCGTCTTGCTAGAGGAGACCGTGGAATCAACCAATTGGATGAAGCTTGTCGAGAACACGATATTGCATACAGTAAAAGCAATAATTTGAATTATAGACATACAGCCGATAAAATTTTGGGTGAGAAATCCTGGCAGAGGTTTAGAGCTAAGGATTCAACACTACCAGAAAAAATAAATAGTCTTTTAGTTACGAGCATGATGAAGGCTAAATCTACTCTTGGAATGGGTATATCATCAAAAACAAAAACAAAGAAAGTCCGTCAGTGCCCTAGGATTAAGAAAACAAATCTATTCAAAAATGCGGTAAAAGAAGCCAGAGCGGCAATAAAAAATCTGAACACTGAAGACTCAAATAAATTAGCAACAACGGCTTTACATGCAGCCAGACAAATAATAAAGAAAAAACGTAGGAGTATAACACTTCCTAGAGTAATACCAATTCCCAAAGTTGGAGGACTTTTACCATTGCTACCTATCTTAGCAGGGTTATCAGCTGTAGGTTCTCTTACCGGTGGTGTTGCAGGAATGGCGAAAGCTATAAACGATTCAAAGATCGGAAGACAACAATTGGAAGAAAATAGACGTCACAATAAAGCTATGGAAACAATAAAACTTAAACAAGGAAAGGGCCTTTATCTGAAGCCATATAAAACTGGTTTGGGGTTATTTTTAAGTCCGCAAGAATCAAAAAACTATTAAAAATGCTACCCAACCGCCCTCTCACTAACATAGATATATCGCATTTTGGCAAAAACTATATCCCAAATTTCCGAGGCGTTTTTATGAGGGATGAATTGCCAAACAAACCATTTAAAAGAGAGAGTGGAGTCGTAAATTTAGATGATAATAGTGGGATCGGTACCCATTGGGTAGCATATAACAAAAATAAAAATAATGTACAATATTTTGATAGCTTTGGTAATTTAAGACCTCCCCAGGAAATAGTAAGATACTTGCATGGAAATAATATTTATTACAATCATAAATGTTTACAGCGTTTTAATACATTTAATTGCGGACATTTATGTTTGAAGTTTCTTGTTGATCAGAATAAATAAGCTATACATTATAAAATTCGTTTCATTTCTTTTCCACTGATAATGTCGATAACACTTACACTGAGCGGGAACAAGTCTACTCTCACAACAGAGTACTTTCCACCAATAGTATTAGACTCAAATTATGTTTGTGGATTAGTGGATTTCCAAACATACAACTCCATACCTAACGTTGATGTAATGAATAATTTATTTCATTTAGGTAATGATGTAATTAAACTTCCTATTGGCTCTTACGAAATTGAAGATATAAATAATTTTATTCAAGAAGGGCTTTTAGAAAAAAATAATACGGCAAGCGTAAAGATCAGAGCAAATAACAACACTTTAAAATGTGAAATATACTGCAGTGAAGACATAGATTTTTCACATCCTAATTCCATTGGTTCACTACTGGGGTTCAGTAACAGAAAACTGGTTGCAAATCAGATGCATGAGTCAGATCTTTACGTTGATATCAATCGTGTAAATACGGTGAGAGTTGAGTGTAACTTAATTGACGGAACATTTATAAATAACCAATCTGCGCATATACTTCATCAATTTTCAATCAAAGTCAGTCCAGGGTATAAAATAATTGAGGTTCCTAAAAATGTTATTTATTTACCAGTGAACGTGAAGAAGATAAGTTCAATAACAATAAATTTGTTAGATCAAGACGGAAACCTTATTAACTTTCGAGGTGAATTAATAACGATACGATTACACCTCAATCACCAAAAATGATAATTTATAATACTATATCTGATGCTAATAATTCCTATAAAAGACAGGGTTCACCGGGCTCTATAATCAATGCTTCATCAACTCCTAAAGCAACAGTACAAACGCTAACAGAAGCAAACCAATTGTTTTTATTATCATTAGGATTCACATTGAAGAAAAGAAAATAATAAATTCAATTTAACAAAGTAAGATATGCTGAATATTTTTCAAGAACCAACATTTGATGATAGTATTTCAAAATACGAATATCATTCCTATTCCCCGTATTTAAACAACTTCGGTAAAAATGACATCATCCACATCTGTGTGCAACATCAAAATCTCAATATATTACCTTCGGAAAGTTACATTTATGTTGAGGGGACTGTATCGAAAAATGATGGATCGGAAGTCAAAAAGACACAACTTGTAAACAATTGTATAGCATTTCTCTTTGATGAGATCCGATATGAACTGAATGGTATTGAAATAGATAGTAATCGTAATGTTGGAATCACAACTTCTATAAAAAATTATATTTCTTTGAATCAAAATGAAAGTGTTATGTTGTATAATGGAGGTTGGTGTCCAAATTCTTCATTAAACTTAGATGGACCATATTTTAATTTTTGTTTGCCGCTAAACAAACTTTTGGGTTTTGCAGAGGATTTCAAAAAAATAATTCCTAATGCTCGACATGACTTAATTCTAACCCGTTCTCGTACTGATGAAAATTCACTAATAGCTGATGCAGATGAACAAGCGAAGATAACATTACTCAAAGTTCAATGGAAAGTTCCGCATGTTCACCTTACTGATTCTTTGAAATTGAACCTATTCAAGTCTATAAATGATAATGATACTATGAAAATTGCATTTCGTAATTGGGATTTATATGAATATCCTGTCCTACCTACAAGTGACCATCATATTTGGAATGTTAAGACCACTTCACAAGTTGAAAAGCCTAGATACATTATTGTTGCGTTACAAACTAACAAGAGAAATCAACTGAAAGAGAATCCTACCTATTTTGATCATTGTAACGTTACCAACGTAAAGGCATATTTAAATTCTGACGTTTATCCATACGAAGACCAAAATATATCATTTAAAAACAACAACTTTAGTATTATTTATCAGATGTACTGTGAGTTTAGAAAAAATTATTATAATTGTTCAGTTGCAGAGCCATTGCTAACAAGAACTCTCTTTAAATCACAAGCACCGATTTTTGTGATTGATTGTAGACATCAGAATGAAATAGTGAAAACTGGACCAGTTGATATTCGTTTGGAAATTAAAACAGCTAAAGAACTACCTCCAAATACATCAGCGTATTGCCTTATGCTGCATGATCGAATAATAAATTACAATCCTCTGAGTCAATTAGTATCTCGAAATATTTAAAGATTTAGTTCAATATAGCTTATAATCAAGAACACACGAACCCTAGCAATGGCATTCATCATTGACATTCAAGGTTTTAGAGGTCCCAATGACAAGTTGATAGTTAAGGAAATAGCTATTCTGCGTGGCTGTAGCCATCAGCACTTCATTATAACACCTCCGTTTGACTTTAAGCATTTACCAACAACATTAAAAAGACAAGCAAAATGGCTATATCAAAACCATCATGGTTTGCACTGGAATGGCGGATTCACCAAATATAATAAAGTGGAAGAATTTCTTCGAGATAATATTATAAATCACATTGTTTATGTAAAAGGCGATGAAAAATTACAATGGATAAAGCGACTACTAAATGAAAACGTTGAAGTAATAAATGTTGAAAATATAAACTGCCCCAACTTCAAAGAACTGAAAAGACTTTTTCCAAGTGAGACAAGATGCTTATCACATAGCAAATGCTGTGCCCTGCAAAATGTATTTTTAATTAATAATTTTGTATGCAGCCAGAATCTAAAGTTTTCCTAAAAATGTAATGTGAAATAAAAAGCAACAATTTTTTTTTTTTTTTTTTTTTTTAATGTTCTTTATTTTAAAAATTCCTTAAGCTTAACATTTTTTTGTTTTGTTTTTTCTTATATAAATAGGTTAATAAATAAAAATAATTTACTTAAAATTAACAATATTTCTTTTTTGTTTTTAATGTGTATTCATTTGATAATGACCCCATGCGTAGGTGCTTACTCCATCTTCCCTTATATATCTCTTATCATCAAGATGACTTAAAACAATCTTATTTAGCTGTTGTGTATAGATTTGGTGAGCAAAAGATCGAAAAACAAACATTTCACCATGAAAAATTCGTTTGTTATACAAACAATCCTTATAGCTGGCTAAATTTATATCATTCAATGCTATTTTCTTGACGCCTTTAGCTTTTTTTACTTCCGTTTCTTCAACAGAATAAGAATACATTATCTCCCCAGAATTTTCATCTTTCATCATACCCAAGACTTTTTTATTTTTTATTGGAATATTATAGGGATTATCAACTGAGTATGCAGAAGTATCGAAATATGAATCAATATCATGTTGAATATCATTATAAAAATCGTGAGTTTTTATTGTATATATAAATGAATCTGTATCCATATAGTTTAATTTTAAACAATTACCATATTTGGGTTGCATATAGCTATAATGGAAGTCATACATTTTCCATTTAGAAAACTCTAACACACAAAATCCCAAGTACAACGGCTTATCGTAATAAGTATTAACTCTTTTCATTTGAATTGCCGTCATTTCATCAGTGAATTTAGTTAAACTATGGAAATTCGGTTTTGCTATTAAAGCTCTAGCTCCTAGACGTTTTTTGTGACTCCCCCAAGAGGTTACAATCTTAACATCTTTTCTTTTATCTACGTTTTCCATAGTTTTCCCAAAAACACTATTGTTCATTAACTTAAAGAAATTTTTCTCAAAATCGCTCGTAGCTAAGGTGCGATGTTGATTATTCAAATCAATATATTTTTGAAGCCACCTAGATTGTTTAAACTGTAAAACTCTATGTATACGAATGAGTTTTAACCCATTTTTAATACATTGTTGTAGATTTTTATAATGTATAACATAATTTTGTTTTGGAGTTAAATCTGCTATTAATTTCGAAAACTTTGATTGATTTACTTTTTTGTTTTGCACACAAAATGGTAAATCATTATGACATTCATGCAAGGAATCTGGGTATTCTAAGTCTACTTCATATATATACCCGACTTCCGAGTCATCTGAAATATTCATTAAATCAATGTTTTGAATATTATTAACCCATTTAATAGATGAATAAGGTAGAGGACAAGACATTGCCCACCCATATAAATTGTTGGCATCAACATACATCAAATACTGTGAATCTTTTGTTTCATCATAGTTTTGCATATATTTATTGTTGGCAACTGAGTGGCGATGTGAACATTGAGAGATGCCTCCTCTAATACCCTTCTTTATGAAATTATATATTTCAATGTCTTGAATAAGATCCAGCTTTATATGGGTTTTTCTAAGCATTGCATCCCAAGATAACCCTGGTGCTGTGTAATAATGACAGGGATCAAGTTCGTAAATACTTTTACAAATAATTTTAAAATTTTCAAATATGTCAGCTAGTAGAAGAACGTCAGTTTTTAAATATAACTCCATATAATCTGAAAGAGTCTGACATTTAAAAACTGTCCATACTTTTTTAGCATGATTGTATTCGCTATCGGAGCAAGCTTCACCAGTCAATTTATTTTTAAAACACTCTTGAGGAGGAAGGGTTTTTTCCTCTAAACTCTCCCATGTTTTTACATGATCATAGGGAAATACACCTTTCCTTGTCAGAAGCTTAAACTCTTCTTCAATTGGAAAATTAGATCTTATTAATTTAAAATCACTTGGTGTTAAGTCTTTTGTAAGGGAATCAATGCTAGAAGGCATAAAACGTAGAGAATCCAAAAATCTCAGTTCTATAGTTCTGTTATCAAACGTATGTAATGTCTTTGAAACAGAAATATAGCGCTCCTTATTAAGAGGAATGCAAGAAATATTTCCGTTGTATGAAGCAAGTTCTTTGATAAGTAAATGCGAATCATACCCGGTGAAATTATGGAACAATATTGGGAAAAATTTAGGTTTTTGGTAAATCAAATTACATTTATTATGCGCTGGGCCATTATATTTGCCTGTATAATGACAATGATCTGCAACTCGATCTGTTCCTAACTCTTTGTTGCAGATATGACATAATGGACAATTTCTTTGATATTCTAAATCAATTTCTGATAAAAGTAGCATGGGTTTAGAATTTCTTTTATGTAATTCATAGCAATCTTTTATCAGAGAACTAACAAAATCTTTTACACAATTGCTGCCTTTAAACATTTTAAATCTATTGAGAGAACTATCACAAGATTTTATAAAGTAAGCACCTGCGCATGGGATATGTTTTTGAATATTTAAACTACTACTAATACTACTACTACTACTAGCATTACCTGGGGATCCTACTTCCTCGAGGATGCATTCGAAATCTGCATATATTGTGAAAGGCACGTCCATCTTCCGCTCAAAATGTTCAAACGATACAGTCTTTTTATCGTCGTTGGGCATTTTTGTCACCATTTTACAGCAGTTGTCCTTGTGCGTCATCAGTTTTTCTTCAGATATAAATCTTAGCAAGCACGTGTTGCAAAACCAAGATTTTCCTCTGTAGTTTTTCGCCTGCGTTGAAACAAGTCTAAAAATAAAAAAATTTAAAGAAATTAGAAAAATGTATATGTTTTAATAATAGGTAATAATCAGATCTATAATTGCAATAAAGCTTACCTTGATATGCTTTTAATCCAGACAAAGTGCGAAATTCCCTCGTTTTGCAAGAGAATTAGATTGATGTGATTTCTCTTCTCCTGTGGTGTAATGTAATAGGGTGCTACTACTATCTTCTTCTCATCGTCAAATCCAAACACATTGATGCTTAAAGTAGGGTTTAGTGTTTCAAACTTAGAAATATCGCTAAGTCTTAAAGGAAATTGCAGATCAGCGAAATCAATTCTGATGTTATTTTTATAAATCGTTCGTGAACTGATATCTCGTATCTTGTATGTTTCAGGTTTATGGGTATTGTTCTTTCCTTTGCTAAAAAGTGCTGAGATGATGGCCCATTTGAAACAATACTCATCAGTGTTGTGAACGTTTATACAGGCTCTTTTTCTAGAAAGAAAACTAGGCAACGGTATATGTCTTGAACCTTTGATTGGTGTGTATTGATTTATGTTTATTTCCACGTGACATATCCGCAGCAAGGCCCATCCACTGTCTTTTTCTTGAAATTCTTGCATTTTCGTGTCAATTTCATCTATCATATTCCTATATGAAGAAATTATATCACTGCCTTCAAGTGCAATTTCCATTTTTGTGTTGAAACTTTTAAGACTTAGCTCCATTTCATCCTCCGACGTAAATTTAATATACTCAGCAAACAATTCTAAGTTGAACTTAACACTTTGCAACTTTTCCAGGTGATCTTTCAATTTTCCTAGAATTGCTGACTCTGCTTCATTGAGAAACTCAGGGGGACTTAGGTTTTCTTCACTCTTGTTTTTATAAATGAGAGTTTCTACTCTCCCATTGAAACAACTTTTCAGCACCAGGAAGTCATCAGAAAGGAGTTCTGCAACAAGTCGCTTATGGACATTTCGCCGTACATGGTTTGTCCAATCTCTTGCATTGATGTTCAGCTCACACACATCACAATATTTTATTGCAGACTTCTGAGTTTCTTCTGCGTTCGAAAACATGGCCTCTATCAAACTGATGTGTTCAATACTTTTTAAGTGATTATCCCACTGACAAAATATAACATCTTTTTCGCAGATTTCGCAACGCGTTTTCGCTGGTCCAGCTTGAGTCGAGCAATCACCGTTTTGGAAGATTTCATGATCCAAAGAACTGTCTTCAAATAAAAGTTCTTGTTGCATTTTTAAATGTGCCTTGCTCTTCAAATGGTTATTCCATTGACATGGGATCACATTTTTATCACACACCACACATAATCTTTTTGCAGGGGCAGCTTCTTTCGAGCCATCCATTTTCTCAAATAATTGCTTAACCAATTCCGAATGAGTATTGGTTTTAGCATGATCAATCCACTGCCCCTTTTTAACACTTTTTTCACACACATAGCAAAAGTTTTTATTTTCACCGTTAACCGATTCCCTTAAAGACGTATGAATTTTCATATGTCTTTTCAAATTAAAATTTTTGGAAAACGATTTTCCGCAAACTTCACATAAAAACGACTTCATGATTGAATTGATTTTTGGGTCGTACCGGGGTGAGGTATTCTTTAAGAATAAGAATATTTTGAATATATCAGCTAGGTTTGTATATAGCTCAAACATCTTGAATATCAAAACCGAGTTAGTAGATAATCAGACTCCCTTTAGTAAGTAATCTACACCTCATAAATTTAGTATTTTATTATTTTCTAATGAATCTCTGACTATGTACTGTAGATAAGTATACATCATAATTTATTCATCTAGGATTTTCTGATGTTCATCATGCTTTAAAAATTGACACATATTACTTTTGGTAAAATATTTATATTTCTGATTTTCTAGTGGTCTCATAACTTAAAAAGTAAGTTTACATGATGATGGTATACGTGAAGATAGTTTATAATTTATTCTTTTTAAATTTACTGACCATCCTTTGACCCAATAAATTTAGTATCTATGATTTTTTAAGAAAAAATGCTATTAAGTTTGTATTTTATGGTTTTCTAGCTAGCAAACAGATTTTGAAACTGTAATATGCTTTTCTCGCCTTAATAACTTGTTACATGCCCAATATAAAAACCTTAAAAGTATATTTAAATACTATTGATTTTGTATGAATTCAGTTTAATTTATTTTCGCTGATTAACCAGAGGTAAACATGTTGAAACCTGTCAAACTCTTCCCCTCATAAAGTAAACACTTTTACGCAAATGAAATGAAAAGAGGCAATTAAAAACAAAATATGTATGCTCAGAACATGTAAGGTTTATTTAATAATTTACAGTTCTTCTTCAATTTTAATACTAGCAGTTCGTCCTAACGGACATAAATAGGTAAAGTTGAATGAACCTCGATTGATTTCGGTTATTGCAGCGTCTGACAATTTGTTGTATCGCATTGGGAAGAAAGTCTGAAAGAAAAAAGTCTTTAGTATTTACGTTTTTAAACGTTTTAAGAAATAAAAATGGGAAATTACCTGAAATTCGCCCAAATCAGCAACAATTCGTTCTCCAAATTTCGTAACACAACGTTTCAGTTTACCAATACGATATTTTTCATTTTGTTTTAATTCAATAACCTTTTTACAAGGCTTGAACAAAACTTCCTCTTCAACTTGTAAAAGTTCTTCTCTGAGATTCATCGTCGACGGTATGAGATACATCCTAAACTGAAACAGCTATTTATACAGAAATTTCTGAAAAAAAATGTGGAAGGAATTTAGTTTTAATCACACCAAATTGGACAACGGAAATTTTTATGATAAGAAAAGTAAACCTAACCAACCCGCCAACATATCTCCTTGAAGATTTTAATGGTCAACCTATTAGTGGATGTTTTTACGAAAAAGAATTACAAAAGACTAAATACCCTCATATTTATCTCGTGGAAAAAGTACTTAAAAGTAATGGAGACAATGTATATGTTAAATGGCTCGGCTTCCCACCGACTAACAATTCATGGATTAATAAATCACAATTATTATAAACGACATAAAATATTTGTTTCCTTTCTATTATTTCTTAAATTGTTTTTCATAAATTACTATCAACCTTCAAACAACCAATGCATCTTAAAGTCAATGAACTCCCACTGATGTAATATGATCTCATTACCATACAAAACTCATATACCCATACTCTAATGAAATCTACCTACAAACCATACAAGAATCCCTTTTTTCTAGCATCCTACTGTACAGTGTACATACACCGCATCCTCCACGTCAATATTCAAGCTAAAAACATAAAAAAATTTTGTAGGTACATCACTAACCGCAATTCACAGTCACGAAAACTAAATTCACACCAAAATTCACAATTTACAACAACAAAATACATTTTACCCAAATGCTCTATTCCTCAAGTCCGATATTTATACTACTGTATAGTTGTTGTAATTAACATGCATGAAATTTTCCCATCCCTATTCCCATGCCCAAAAAGTATATTCTTACAGTCCCAACAATAGTTTTCTACCAACACTTTTTTTTTTTTTTTTTTTTTTTTTTTTTTTTTTTTTTTTTTTTTTTTTTTTCCTTACATTTTCCTTACATTTTCATTCATTATCAATTCGAAATTTCCTATCACATTTTCAATCCCCACAAATTTCATCCACCTTTTTTTTCCACACACAAGCACACACATGACACTCAATGCATACTGCCCATGATACTACACCAACGAGCCAGTGTCATAGCTGTCCTCCTTTAGGAGCAATTTTGATGCTCGGAGCACATTTTTTACACTAGGGAGGAGCATTTTATTCCTCAAGTCCGATATTTATACTACTCATACATATGTACATAAATATTCTACCAACATTTCATCGAATTTGACTGGGACACATTTTTCATACATTTAATGCGCGGTTGAGTTTTCTTTACGTATGAATTAATACCTTTTGAGTTTTCATCAATTTTACCATCATGAAGAGTGCCAATGGTAAATCGTATTCAAAGGTTTTACACCTCTTTAAGATCAATACCTATTAGATGATGTCTGTGCGTGCGTGTGTACGAATGTTCGTACGTCCGTACGTCTGTCGTTCATAGCTCAAGAATGAGTAGAGATATCGAATTCAAATAAATTTTGTCTCAAAAAAATTGAGTGGGTGGTTTTTTTACCATATCAATTTCAAAAAAGTTGAACATTTTGGTTAACCCAAAATATCTCACGAACCAATAACGCTAGAGACTTGAATTAAATTTTATATTATATATAGTATCATGATACCGCAAATATATTTTGGGAAAAAATTCCAATTAACGGTTTTTTTTATAACTCAAAAAAACTGTTAAAAAATATTTGTCACCTCGAAAATTTTACGAAAAGAAAATGATTTTATTTCCAAAACAATTTTGTGCAACAAAGAATAACGTTTTCAACATCTGTTAAAATGGTGAGAAAAATCGAATTGGCAGTTTAAAAAAAAAAAATTAAAAACCTAAAAAAAAATTAACAAAAGTTTTTTAAAATTTGATTTTCGACTCATATGTTTTTTTTTTTAATTTGGGATTATGGCTTCCAACTAATTTTAACTTATAATAAATATTGTTTGCAATGTTCGGAAAAATTTTGAGAAAAATCGAATTGACAGTTTTTTTTACAAAAAAAAATAAACACCTACAAAAAAAAACAATACTAAAACTTGGTAGAAATTTACTTTCGACTCAAATACCTTTTCAAAAATTAAAAATATTAGCTTCAAATTTATTTTATCTCACAGAAAATATTGTTTTCGATATTTAGTTATTTTTTATAAGAATCAAACAGTCCGTTTTTTCATAAAAAAAAAAATAAAATCTACAAAAAATAGTACGTAAAAATTGATGTTCGGTTCTCGATATCTCTCAAATTAATTTAATTCATTCAATTTTTATTTGTTTATATAAGAAATAAAAACTTTTAAGAAATGCTACTAGAATTGGTAAAAATTGGTTTTCGACTAAAAATCTTGCTAAGAAAAATTTCATTATATGCAAAATATTGTTGGTCATTTTTAAATCTTTTAGAATAATTCAACTGACAACTTTTTTAACAAAACACGAAAACCTACAAACCTTTTAAGCAAGACAAATCGACAGAAGGGATGGGAAGTTATCAGTGTGGGTCGCATCCCAGCCTCTTTTTTATTTTTGTTTTCGTTTACCAAAAAATTAATTTCATATTCGTATCGAAATCGGACCGAATGACAGATTTTAGAAACTTTATGGAGTTTGAAAGGGTTGCGATATCAATAATAGGATTTAAGTTGAAAAAAAGGTCGGTGATGCAGGGCATGTTACCTACATTTGTTGAACTTTTTTTTCATCGCATTTGGTAATACTAAAAGTTTCTATTAATTATCTGATCCGCCGAATTCTGTAATAGGAATAAACATTTTAGTAGTTAGCAAAGGATTCAGATTGTAAGAAATTCCTTTGAAAATTGCTAAGCCCTTGACCATAGAATATTAACAATATTGAACTATTGATTTTTATCTTTAAAGTAAACTTAATTTTTTTCTTCCAAAACAATGGCAATTCATCATCAAGGAAGTAGTAGCAAACTAGTCTTACTAATATATGAACCAAAATAAGAAGCCCTTAAATTTTGTATGAATCACGAAAATTTATATGCGGTTTCCTTGCCAAAGCATAAAATATAAAAAGTAAAACAATCGACAAAAATAAAACATTAAAAAAAAACTCTACGTCTTAACGATTAAGTCGAAAACACTAAGAGAGAGAGCCAGGAAGGTATATTGTATAAAAAGCATGTACCTACCTTGGACTTAAATAAAAGCTAAAGTGGATGTGATAATCAAGACCTGGCAAACACCGTCCTTATTTTTGTTTATTTGTAATTGTTAGAAAAGTAAAATCCGATTTCCCTGCATCAAGTACTTGAGGTCTTCACAGCAAAGACCAAAGGAAGAAATACAACACAAAAATCCAGACAAAAACTAAAGGACTAAATGGTAAAAGACCGTCTTAGGTTTTATCAAGATTCCATAAATTGCGAACTCAGCTGACAGATGGCACCAGAGTAGTAATTAAATATTTCCGGTTGGTGTTCTCCTCTCACTAGCTCTTCCCTTTTTATATTTTTTAAAGTCCTTGTTCCACATTGTGCATGGCGCGTTGCTCTTTAGTTCAGTTATTTTATGTTTGTGTTTTTTTTTTGAGTTTCCTTATTTTCTATGGGTTTTATGCGAATATAACTGCACATTGTTCCAATTGGAGAAGAAAAGTTAAGTTCAACCACTTTGTGTGATGGCATATAATATAAAAGTCGTTTGCTTATCGTTTTCCTCATTTAATTTTGTTCTTTTCCGTAAGGTCTTTTAGATATCTTTAATGTTCACGAATAATATTGTTGTTGGTGTGACAGTATACCGGTAACGGAGGAAGAGGGGAGTGTTGAAAGTGCGGGAGTTGTTGTAAGTTGTTGAAAATCCTTTTGCACACACCAAAGAACGGGGAAAATAATTTTTATTTTTTTTTGGTTGTTCATTTTGTTTCAAAAAAATGGAAGTCAATTAAAATGCGTTTTAGGTCATTCGCCGAATAATTATGAAAAACAAAAGTTTATACATGAAAAGGCTTTTTAATCAGAGATTTTCCAAGGAAAACTACGTTTAATTTTTTGTTGTTTTTGTTTTTAGACTTACAAAACGTAAGTGTAGGTAAAAAGGGAAATGTGTTGTTGCCAAAAAGAATTGATTGCGATCTTGAAAGTGATTTTCTAAGGCATTTCCAAGAAACTTCTGTATTTCAGTTTGGTCAACAAAGAAGATAATTTTTGTGTTGGTTTTTACTAAAAGGAATTGTTTGGCTTCTCAAAAATGTGTTTTCTGTACTCAATCTTTTAACACTTTGAGTTTTTTTTACACAATAACACCTCTTTTAATGAATGTAATTTAAAACTGTCACAGTTTTTCACTTTTACAGTATCACATTTTTAAACTAAAGGGTGATTTTTTAAAGCTATAGGAAAGTTTTTCAAAAAAAAAACACATACAATTCAGAAAAATGTATGAAATCTTTATTTGAATCGATAGTACGGTCCATATAATTTAATGTTTGAAGATTATTTCATGCAATTTTGGCATACTCTTTCCAGTATCTCACGAATAAATGCTTTGATGTTGTCTTCCAATGCGTTAATTAAAGCGGGCTTGTCTGTATAGATATGAGCTTTAACATAGCCCCACAAAAATAGTCTAAAGGCGTTAAATCGCACGATCTAGGCGGCCAATTGACAGGTCCCGAACGTGAAAAAAATGTTCACCGAACTCGCCTCTCAATAAGTCCATTGTTGCGCGTGTTGTGTGGCATGTGGCACCGTCTTGTTGGATATGATCTCACGGTAGCGCTCACCAGTTACGTTACGATTCGCATCATCTTTGAAGAAGTACGGTCCAATGATGCCACCAGCCCATAAACCGCACCAAACTGTAAATTTGTTTGGATGCATTGGTAGCTCTTGCAATGCTTCTGGCTGATATTCACTCCAAAATCGACAATTCTGATTAATTACGTTAAAAAAGTGGATCTTCGGCCAACTTTCCAAGAGCCCATTCACCAAAAATTTTATGTTGCAGTAGGTTGTTCGGCTTCAATTCTTGCACCAGCTATATTTTGAAAGGCACCACACCTATCTCCTTCCGCAAAATTTTCCACGTTATTGAGTAACAGAGGCCCAATTGCTGCGAACGGCGACGAATCGATAAATTGATAGTCATCATATTAGGTTAGGTTAGGTTAGGTTAATGTGGCTGTGGATACAAAAACCACACACTTAGGCCAGAAGAAAGGCCCATTGTGATACCACATGAATCTAGAGAATTACTTCCCACTAGTCGAACCATTTTGAGCTTTTTATAAAGCGAAGGAGATATCTGATATTCTTTTTAGCTGGGATCATCAAAAGAGTATTCTCCCAGATGAAGTTTGCGTCTTCGTGAAAGAGCAGGGCAGGTGCAGAGGAGGTGAGAGATTGATTCTTCTTCTTCCTCGTCCATGCAGCTCCTGCAGAAGTCATTTGAGGCTACACCAAGTCGTATTGCGTGTCTGCCTATAAGACAGTGTCCCGTAAGGACACCTATTAGGGAGCTAATATGAAGTCTGCTTTGGGATAACAAGTCTTTAGAGCGCTTTAGGTCCAATGAAGGCCATATTAGTTTTGTGGCTGCGCATGTTGGTAAATTGTACCACCTAGAGTTTGCTATCTCGAAAGCTTTTTCTTTTAGCAGAAGTTTACATGTAGCTATCGGTATACCTATCTTCTCCCTTTCAGGTGAAATAGGTATGACGGTTCCATTTTTAGCGAGTTCATCGGCTCTACAATTTCCTGCGATGTCTCTGTGGCCCCGCACACAGCATAGGTGAATGTTAAATTGCTGCGCCATCTCCATAAGAGATGATCGACAATCGAGGGCCGTTAGAGAGTTGGTTGAGACACCGTCAAGAGACTTGATAGCAGCCTGACTGTCAGAGAAGATGCGTATATCAGAAGTTGATATCACGTTTTCTCTTAGCCAGGAGAGAACCTCTTTGATCGCTAAAATTTCCGCTTGGAAGACGCTACAATGATTAGGGAGGCGGAATGAGATGCTTAGATTAAGCTTTTCTGAGTACACACCACTACCAACTCCCTCATTTGTCTTGGATCCATCTGTATAAAAATGGATGCTTTTGTCATCCAGGAATTTTTTATCTTCCCATTCATCCCTAGATGGAATGGATACCTGGAAGTTTTTACCAAATTGGGGTTTTGGGATAGTGTAGTCTATGTACTTTGGTATAGAACCAAAGAGGTTCAGAATGATGGAGTGCCCAACATTGTTGTTGGTCCACTGAGATGAGGCGTTGAGTCTTATGGCTGTACTCGCTGCCAGTCAGTCATCATATTAACACTGACCATAAAATGGAAGAAGCGCGCGATAAACTTTCTTAACAGAGTACGCATTTTGAAAATAAAATTCAATAATTTGCAAGTGTTGTTCGTCTGTAAGACGATTCATGGTTAAATTATAGATCAAACTGAAGATGTTTGACAGTGAAACAAAACACGAAACGTGTGTCAGCTGTTTAAACCAATTCCAGTGTTGCCAAAAATATAATAGCTAAAAATTCACCCATAATCACACATAACTATGCTTCTGAAACTTTCGTTATTGCACTTTTACGTTGGGGTCTAATGCAGAATCCATTTGCTAAGTCTCATGACATAGCTCAGTGGGAATAAGTTCCAGATGGTGAATTGAGGATTTGCAATGAGACAAGTCACAATTTGGTGTGCAACAAGTTTGTCTCAAAAAATCATTATTTTCAAAATATCTTCTTCAAATGAAATCAGTGTTTGTGACAACCCTACACAAAAAGTCAGGTACCTACATATATGAATATTTATTTGCGTTAGTTTTACTAAAACAGGATTCTACTGCTTACGGGTTTTGAAAAAAAGTCAGAGGACGCCTGATACTTCATGGAGTTTATCTAATACCTTGATTTTATAAAACTTTTGTCTTAATTTGTATTGAAAATAAATGTTTTTCCGAAGTGTTCGAGGTCAAAAAAACAAAATCAAAAGTATTTATTGACCAAAATAAAACAAGTATGCCAGGCTTGAAATGCATACTTTTTTAACAAAATTATAAATTGTAAGCACCTTTTTTTTAAAGTATTTGGTAATATAACCGAATCCTCTTTTTAACTTACAATTTGTTCAGCGACTCCGATTATGATCTTTGAAACCAAAGTTTGATTGTTTCCTATAGCATTTAGCAAGGATTTCACTTCGAAAACTAGGATCACCAACAAATTGTACTAAACGATCATCCCTAAAAGCATCACTTTCAAAATGGGCTTAGAAATACCTATTAAAGATTCAAACATTTCTAGCTAACTCGGTCGGATCATAAACATGTAAATATAGAGCCCTTTTGATTACTGAGACAACAAATGCTCTCAACTTTTAACCAACTCTAGATCCCTGAAAGAGACCGATCTGTTGTGAGATTTGATTTTAAACTATTTTGCATAAGAAAATAGCAACATTTCAAAATAATGTGATTTGAGACTAAGAAAGAGTATTTTGCTTACGAGCCTGTGGCACTATCGTGTTTTGTCTTCAAAATTATTGCAAGCAAAACAGATCAGAAGCGGCAAAGTTAACTGCTGGTCCATGAAAATATTTATCCCAAAAGAAAGCATAGGAAATTATTTACAATAATAACAATAACTACAATTTTAGATTTCGTTAATCTAAAAAGATATTGTTAAATAAAATGTTTAATAAATAGTTTAAACAAAAATTCACCGGATTCTTATGAAGATATCTGTAAGGTATTTATAATTTCCTCTTAGCCTATTTAAAATTCATAAGTTTGACGACTTACTTGCGTATCTTCGGTATTAAAGTTTTAAAATGTTTAGGCCTAAGATCTTAAGACACAAATTAAAAATGTCAAAACTATTGTAGTAACATTTTGTTGTTTTACGATCCTTTGGGTGTTAAAAATTTGTTGAGTTTTATGAAATTCCAAATTTAAAAGAAGCGTTAGGTCTTATTGCCCAATAAAATAACGCCAAGATAATAAAAATGTCATACCGCCCAAAACTGGCTCTATCACCCAAAAACTTTTTGAATTTTAAAATATCATAAGGCCCAAATTACTTATCAACATATCGCCCAAAATATTTTGGGCATTACGAAAATTATCATTTTATGACCTTGTGACGTTTTCTTAGTGGCTTTATATCATGTTATGATTTGTGTGTCGTTGGGTGATAGGACATAAAAAACGATAGAAATCCTTATCATCGTAATGCCCAAAATAAATGCCTTAAAGCCTAACCCCTATATTATAAACCCAAATATAAAATTAAAAAATTGTTGGCCAAAATGACAACTAACAACTTGGGCGTTCCTTTATTTAAAATTTATTTATTGCTTTGTGACCAATTTTGGGCCTTTTGGGCGAAAAGGTTTACCTCCAATTTTCTCTCTCTCTGTTTCTTGTAAAACTCATTCAAATAAAATTTAAACTTGCAAATTTTATCTTTTATTCGTAAAACACTAACAAAAAGTTATCTGGATACCCTATCTATGAGTTGAATGAGTTGTAAAAAAATGTTAGAAATATTAACATTGATGTGGTTTTAAAAGAGTAAACACTGAGTACTCGTATGTTGAGAAAATTTATGTTTTTTGGGTCAAACGTGAATAGTAACCAAAGCATTATGGTTAAGGACGAATATTACATTTCTAAGAGGGTACAACGGTTTGACTGGAATATTCATGTCCCTATTTTCATAATTCATTTAATTTATTACTTACTTACTTAATGTGGCGCTACAGTCCTGTGTGAACTAGGGCCTCGCCTAACATACTTCTCCATCTAGCTCGGTCCCTAGCTAGATGTCTCCAGTTTCGCGCTCCAAGTTGGGTGAGGTCACTTTCCACTTGTGCGCGTCACCTGATTCGCGGTCTTCCTCTACTGCGCTGTCTTGAGGGTGTACAGCTCGTACAGCTCGTCGTTCCATCTTCTCCTTCTCTCCCCTTCTATGCATACGGGACCGTAGATCACACGAAGAACTTTTCTCTCGAAAAGACCCAAGGTGCTTTTATCCGCTTTTGTCACAGTCCACGCTTCTGCACCGTATGGCGTATAGCAGGACGGGGATGATGAGGGTCTTATATAGCGACACTTTGGTCCTTCGAGAGAGGGCTTTGCCACTCAATTGCTTTCTTAGTCAAAGAAACAGCTGTTAGCAAGAGTTATTCTTCGTTTTATCTCAGCACTGGTGTTGTTTTCTGCGTTAATAGCGGAGCCTAGGTAGACGAAGTCCTTGACTACCTCAAAGTTACGTCTGTCGATGGTGACGTTTTGACCGAGACGTCGGCGTCTCTTCTTTAAGGTCATCCTGCACAAACGGATGAGTTTGGCAGGGATGCAAAAATTAGACATGGCTCTATACAGCTCGTCCTTATAGATGCTGTCATATGCGGCCTTGAAATCGATGAAAAGATGGTGGGCGTCGATTTGGTGTTCTTGGGGTTTTTCCAGGATCTGCCGTAATGTGAATATTTGATCGACTGTGGACTTTCCTGGTCTAAAACCACACTGATAAGGACCTATCAGGTTGTTTACTATGGGCTTTAGACGTTCACATATTACGGCAGAGAAGATTTTGTAAGCGATGTTAAGTAGACTGATTCCTCTATAATTGGTGCAGTTTGAAGGGTCTCCTTTTTTCAGGATCGGGCAAACAATACTGAGGTTCCATTCATCGAACATGCTTTTTTCCGACCATATCTTGCAGATAAGTTGGTGCATGCTCCTAACCAATTTATCTCCAGCTGCTTTAAAGAGCTCGGCATTCAAGCCGTCCGCTTCAGCGGCTTTATTAGACTTCAGCTTAGCTATGGCAATCTTTACTTCGTCTAAGTCGGGAGGACGTTATTGTTGGCTTTCGTCGTCTATGTTGAATGGGTCATCCTACCTGACAGCGGAATTCGGTTCGTCGTCATCGCCGTTATACAGTCTGCAGAAGTGGTCCTTCCATATCCTTAGCATTGACTGCGGTTCCACTATGATGTTTTCACTTTCATCTTTGCAGCCTTCGGTTCTAGGTTTATGGACTTGTGAATTCCGTTTAACCTGCTCATAAAACTTTCGAACTTCATTCCTGCTTTTAAACCTGTCAACATCTTCGACCGCACGCTTCGCATGCCCTCTTTTTTTCCTTCTGAGAAGTCGGTGTTCCTCTCACCTCTTCTGCTCATAGAGCTCATGAGCAGCTCTCGGCCTTCTATGCAGCGCCGCTTTGCCTGCCTGTTGTTTGGCTGCATTTGCCTGCGGGCATTCCTCATCAAACCAGGGGTTCCTTGTTGGTGGCTGCTGCCCAGCACGTCAGAGGCGGCTTCTCTGATGGCATCTTGGCAATGTTGCCACTGGTTTTCAATACATTGTGTTGGCGGCAGAGAACTTTGAGAGAGGTTACTTGTAACTCGGTCGGAAAAGGATTTGGCGATCTCTTGCGATTGTAGCCGTTCAACGTTTTACCTTCTCCCAGCATCTCCCTGTTTTGCCTTGGGTCTGCAAACCTGAAGTGCTACCTTGGCTACAACGAGGCAGTGGTCCGAGTCGATATCAGCTCCTCGGAAAGTTTGGACATCCATGATGCTGGAAGCGTGTCTGGCGTCGATCGCAATATGGTCAATCTGGTTGACGGTACATTAATCTGGAGAACTCAAAGTTCCTTTGTGGATGTTGAGGTGTGGAAAACGCGTACTGGCTACCATGACGTTTCACCCCGCAGCAAAATCTATGAGTCTGAATCCGTTGTCGTGCAGGTTGTTTATCCCGATTATTCCACCAAAGATGTCTTCCCTTCCTAGCTTGGCATTAAAATCGCCCAGGACAATTTTAATATCGTAGCTAGGATACTGCTCATATGTTTTGTCTAAGAGCTCGAAGTTGCTGTTCTTGGTAGCAGTCACCATAGTAAATATCGCAGTTTTTCATCCTCTTTTTGCCCGGCCCATCCCTGGATGGCGGTGATGTATGCTTTATAGCAGTCTAGGGCTTCCCCTAATTCTTCGGCTGCACGTGGTCTGTTACGGGACCTAACATTCCACGTACAGATCCGAAGTTCGTTGTCCTTGTTTCGTTTGCGTGGGTTGTCAACCATAAATCCGTCCGTATCCGAGGCTTGTTGGTGCTTCGCAACTAGCATATTTTTACGTGGTCAGGAAGTCACCCTAGTGGAAACACCTTTCCCCCCCTCTTTGAGGTACTAGGCACCCGATGTTCACCACGGGTAGGTAAGAGTAGGAGTTGATAGACAGAGGTGGGTTTTGAGAAAAACGTGTGGACGCTTGTGTCCTCTTGAATGGACATGTATACCATTTAAACATCCATTAAATTTATTATTATAGCCTAATTTTCGAATAAAAGTAATGATGAAATAAAAATGATTAGTGTCATTTTCGGTATTCTGGACTTTCGGGTAAATCCCGAATTTTCCGGAATTTTGGTTTTCAGGATTGTTTCCATTAAAAAAAATTTAAATTTAAATCAAGAACTTTCAAATGCAGTGAAGGGATTGAAAAAGTCATTTTTTTATATATTCCAAAATAAAATCAAATGTTTTATACTAAGAGTATGAGACCCCACAAGACTGAAGAGACCAAGGAAACCGTTGACCGTCTCGGCAAATTTCGCTCCAAAACACACAGTCTCTGATGATGCCTTTTAAATAATATCGGCTTGTCCTGCTTTAGTGATACTAGACCGAGACTTATCTCTTCTCATGGCCTGCTTTACTTGAATCAAACTTAAACTTAGGTCTAATATGTTTAAATTGCTATTTTGAGAATTAGACTGTTCGTTTTGAAGTTATTTTAGGGAGACATATTTCCCCCCCCCCCCCCCCCTCAAATTATTTGTTTGGTTTTCAACCAGTTTAGGAACTTCTAAAAATATTTTTTTTAAAAGAATCTTTTCATTATAATATAAAATCCAATTTTGCCTATAGAATACTTAAAAGTATTCTTCGGAAATGCTCCATATCCCAGAGCAATCCATGCCTTGTCCATGTAAGGTTCCTTCCCTAAAAGGGTCATCCTTTTTTTTTGTTGTGAAAACGATAATATTTATCATTTCAATAATTTTACTTTTCCCCTCGTGTTTTGTTTCTGTTTTTTGTGCGATTTTGTATTTTTACCCTTTGCCAGCTGACCTGCTGCCTCTCTTAAATTTACGAAACTTTTTGTATATTTCTTACTTTCAATGGAGTGTCCATTTTGTTTTCATTAATTAATTCATTAATTCAGTTGATGCGCTCTTTTATTTCGTCCTGTTAAAGCAGACTTTGTTTGTATTTTTTATTTTACTCGTTGGATTTCCTTTTATTTTATTGGCCATAAGATTCCAAGTTTTTCCCTCTTAGTTGTTGTTGTTGTTGTTATTATTATTATTGCAATTTTTTTGTATTCTTTTGATTTTGTATTTTTTTTTTATAAAAAAAACCAATTGGTGCTGAGGTAGGTGGGTGGTGGCCCCTCCCACCATCACTTGTGAATGTTGATGTTGAAATAAGGACAACATTGCAAGCATCAGGAAGGCACTATATTTCTTGGTTTGTTTGGTTCAAAGCTTTATGTTATTTTTTAATTTCCACTTTACCCCATTAAAATTCCGAATGCATAATTTTCATCATTTTTACTCAAACCTCTAGATATACATATATACGATAGACACAACTCAGAACTAAGAATTGTAAAGCAAAGGAGTGAGAAGGAGAGTCAGGGTCCTTTGGAAAATTATTTCAACATGAAATAAGTAAGCGGGTGGTTGAAGATTGTAGAAGTACAAGTGGGAAATAGTGGAGACGATGACGAAAGATTGCAATATGATTTTATCTTTTAGTAGAGGCAGATATGTATATCCTTTAGTATAGACACCCTGTAAGTGACAATGAAGGATTAACTATTTTGTCAGGTTTTTTTTTTTTTTTTTCTTCACTGTAGAAGAAGTGTAGAGTAAAGCTTGAAAGACTCCAAGGAGCCATTTTTCAATTGAAAAATATAAAGACATCGTTATGTTTACGTTGGTAATTTGGAACATCGTCGTTGGGAGTTTTTATTCTATTTCTTTTCTTATTTCACATTTGATACCTTTGCAAATAATAAGTATCCTTATGTTGGCAGAAATACGATCATACAATTAGTGTCTTTTCTTATATACATATACCTATACAAACCCACCTACACACAAACATAAATTTTTATAGTTTTCGAAAACGAGAATGATGAATATGATGATGGAAGTGGAGTAACAGTTTTTTATTTTGAAAAGACATCTTATCCGACTTTATTTGATTCGATATGTACCTTGTATACCTTTCTTGAGAAAACAACAACAAAAAAAAGACTAACAACCTCTTCAGAAAATTATTCTATACCCACTTTTTAACGAAGAAGATGAAAAAAGATAAAAAAAGAGAGAAGATTTTTACATTCATTTCTTTTACCCTTAACCTATTGAATAAGATAGGAGATGAAGAAAATATACAACTTCTAGAGTTGGTGAAGTTTATGTAAGTATGTAGGTTTGTAAAATAAAATATAGAGTAATACTGACTGATGATAATAATAAGGTAGAATTTTTATCAAAGCCTTTTTTTCTGTATAAGTTAGTTTATATAGTTTTTATTGTAGGTATACAATTTTTGTGTTGTCATTTTAAGCTTGTTAAAAAATTATGTAAACTTTGATGATTATTCTAAAAATTTAGGGAGGATTTCCACCAAAGGATATTACATAATTGAAATGCAAACATATTGTTAATGGGTGACAGCAAAACAAATAAATTCAATTCAAGATTAAAATGTCCGAATAGGTGGGATATATTACCTGCTTTTCTAGTTCAAAAAACTAGCCTTAATCCAGGAAAATAAGATGAGAAATGTGCTTATTTCGAAAAACAATTCCCGTAAAGAAATTTCCTAGGATCAAATAATGAACTACCAAAAAAACGTATAAAAAGGTGCTTCACGAGGATGAGGCCATTTCTAATATTTCCGTGTAGGAGCTTATAAGTGATACCTTTTAAGAGCTTTTGTAAAGAATCTCTAAGACTTTGACATCTACAGAAAGAACAAAACAAAATGCTTTCAAGGATTTAGGACTCTCAGGATGTGAAATAGCAAGGAGACTTAACAGAATCAAAAAAGTTGTTGATCTACAAAAATGTTGGAAAAATCAAAATTAGAGAAGACAGAAGTAACAACATCATAAGAAAAGTGGTTAATTCTAAGTCTTGCATCAAATTCCACTCTACCAGCGACTTAAAGTTTTGAGGCGAATACACATGGGTCTCGGATGAATTTTAATTTTGCAAGAGGGTATGTTGCTTGGAGCAGTGAATGGAAACGCGTTGGCTTTTCAGATAAAAAAAAAGTTTTACCTTGAAGGTCCCGATGGTTAAACTTTTAATTTCCATAATCTGAGAAAGGATGCGAGCTTATGGCAAGGCATCATAGCCGTTAGGTTAAAGTGGCTGTCCGTGATGTAGGACACACTTAGGCCAGTTTAATGGCCCATTTTGATACCACATGAATCTTGAGCCTTTCTTTTAAGCTCAATGAAACCAGTTTGAGTCCCTTACGAAACGTGAGAGGCTGATTATGCTAATATGATTTAGATCGTTATAGAAGAATTCTCCTAGGTAACTTTGCGTTTTTGAGTAAGAGCACGGCATGTACAGAGAAGTTGAAGAACTGTTTCCTTCTCTTTCTCATCCATACAGCTTCAGTATAAATCATTTGAGAATACGCCTAGCCGCGTGGCGTGCTTTCCTATTAGACAGTGACCGGTTATAATACCTATTATCGAGCTTATATGCGATCTGCTTAGAAAGCAAGCACCTTGATTGATTTAAATCTAGTGTAGGCCAGATGTTATTCCACATGATGTTTGCCTTCTTCATAGCGTCCTGCATTAGCAATAGTTTACATGTAGCGATTGGTATGCCAGCATTGGCGGGCTCATCTGCCTTACAATTTCCTATAATTTCTCTATAGCCCATCACCCAATAAAGGTGAATATTAAACTGTTGTACCATATACATTAGAGATGATAGACAGTTATGGATTGTTATACAGTTTGTAGAGACAGAGTTCAGAGGTTTGATAGCTGATTGACTGTTTAAAAAAATACGGATATCAGATGTTGATATCACGTTTTCTTTAAGGCAGGACAAGACTTCTTTTATCGCCAAAAGTTCCGCCTGAAACGCTCTACAATGATCTACTACTACTACTACATCAGATGTTATTGTTTTGGGAGTTATGTCCATCCCTGACAACAGTACTCGCACACATGAATGGTTGAGAGTTGTAAGTCACTAGGCCCTAGTTCTCAACGGACTGTTGCGCCACCCGACTTACTTATTTATAACCTAATATGGAACAATTAAGAACATCATGCAACAATGGGAAAAATTGAAAGAACATACAAATATCCCAAAACCACAATTCCTTAAAATACTGCAATTCTGTCTCAAAGACAATAACTATTTCAATCATGAAAATAAAATCTATAACCAAACGTTCGGAATGCCAATGGGAAATCCACTCTCACCAACCATAGCTGACATTGTTTTGGACAATCTTCTGGACGCTACAATAGAGAAATTACAGAAATCCAACATAACGATAAAATTCATTGCGAAATATGTAGATGACATTTTTGCAATAATTAAAAAACAACACACAGACATAATTCTCAACAATCTAAATCAATATCACGAAAAACTACAATTTACAATAGAAACAGAAAATAAAAAATGTATACCATATTTGGACACTGTAATTCACAGAATAGATGATAAGTTAATTTTTAACTGGTACCAAAAACCCATAGCGTCAGGAAGAATGATCAATTTTCTATCAACTCAACCACATAAATACAAAATAAACACTGCAAAAAACTTTATTAATAAAGTTTTAGATATTTCGAACGAAAAATTCCACAAAGAAAATATCAACAAAATAAGAACAATACTGCTAATGAACAATTTTCCACATAAAATAATAAATAATTTAATTAACGACAAGAAAAATCAAATTCAATACAAAAATAATACACAAAATCAAAACGAAAAAAGTGGCAACACGGACAATATCATATTCCATAGCATACGTTACATTCCCAAGCTAACAAATAACAAATACCTACACGAAATAATACAAAACAACAAAGAGAGATTTTCATTTGCTCACAAATCCAATCACACTCTCAGCAAAATATTTACAAGAACAAAGACACCATTGCAAAAGGAACAACAACATGACGTGGTATACGAAATAAAATGCAACGGCAAGACAAATGAAGTGTGCGATCTTGTATACATTGGCACAACCAAACGCACACTAGCTACAAGAATAGCTGAACATAAAGCTGACGTCAGAAAAAAGAGAACATCAACTGGACTCTCACAACATATGACTGAACATGGACACACCGCTGATTTCGATGACATACAAATACTTGACAAGGAAAGAAACACAAATAAGAGATTTACACTGGAGAGTCTAAGAATACAACAAAAGATGAAGAGAACCATGAATTTTCAAGAAGATAAAGACAATTTAAGTGCTAGCTACAGTGCTGTCATCAAAGGAACAAAGTCTGTGATAACAATCAGTTAATAGTTTTCTGTTTTGTCCTGTTTCTTAATTTATTAAAAATTGTTATATTTTTTGTGAAGTGTAATAATTTATTGACTATATTTTTTAAACTTAATAAATCAAATGTAAACTGACAATAGTAAGTAACACTAAAATACTGAATAGAAATTAAAGAAAATCCAAGTAATTTGTAATTATTGTAGATCCAATAAAAATAAAACACCCTATGAAGAAGTTGGAAAATAACCAACGAAACGTCGGGACAAAATTTTAAAAATGGATTAATTTATTTATTAATTGCATATAATCGTCTAAGATCAAAAAGCCCAATTAAAACACTCAAAAATTAATTTAAAATACAATTGATCATTTATTCACAATTATACTATATCGGAGGGCCAGCCGAAACAAATAATTATTACCATCACAATATTTAACGGACACATAAAACAATGAAAGGATTTTTTGAACATATTAAATACAAATACAACCCAGACACCTGTAATATACTTAAACACTACTGCAGACAAAAGAAAAAACTAGCAAAACAGAAAGAACAACTAAAATTTCTCCTCTCTTGTAAAGAATATGAAATTATACCCAAACATCTAACTAACACCACATCAAATGTTACAGCTTTGTTTACCACAGAAAGCATACTACAGCATTTAAAGAAGATTGAGCATAATTTCTCTTTGAAAGTACTAAACTTAGAAATCAAACAAACACTAACAACAATAAACACAGTAAATAAAAACATATTCCAAACAGAAATCAAAATGAAAAACATTCTAAATGAGACCGAATACAAATCATTTATACAAAAACAAATCCACATATTCAATCATATAAGACATAAAACCGAACTAATACACCTTTCAAAAATCAATAAACTTAAACAAGAACACATAGTTAAACTTGGTATTACATTTAATGAAGAATGGTTTGTCAATAAAACAAAAGTAAATTTCCCCGAAGAGAGTCGATGGCTTCTCTCTTTAGGCAAGAAATTTGCACTTCCTATACACAAAAACAACTTCTCACCCATACACATCATAGCGGACATAGAACAATGCATACAAAAAATAGAAGATGATAAAGAGAAAGACATTGCTAGACATTGCGTTGCCAACAGAATACAAACATATAAAAGAAAAATCAAAAACACAATAAAAGAAAAATTCATAATAAAAACATATGAAAAAACACAGAAAATAATTAGAAAATATAAAGAAGACATCATAATAACTCACGCAGATAAAGGAAATAAGACAGTCGTAATGTATAAGGAAGACTACAAAAACAAAATGAATAAATTACTTGAAGACAAAAACACATACAAAATACAAAGGATAGATCCAACGGCAAAACTACAAAAAACTAATAACGACATAGTGAATGATTTATTCAAACAAAAATACATAGACCTTAAACTAAAAAACAAGTTAGCATGTTCCGCAGCTACTGCACCTACACTATATGGACTTCCAAAAATCCATAAACCAGATCTACCACTAAGACCGATTTCATCATCAACAAATGTCCCATGTTATCACTTGGCAAAATTCATTGGGGAAAAACTTCAACACATCGTATCTGAAAACTACAACATCCGAAATACAACGCACCTTAAAGAAAAACTTGAAGACATAACAATAGAAGAAGATGACATCTTAGTTTCGTTTGACGTAATATCACTATTCACCAATATTCCAACATATGTAGCAATTAAGAACATCATGCAACAATGGGAAAAATTGAAAGAACATACAAATATCCCAAAACCACAATTCCTTAAAATACTGCAATTCTGTCTCAAAGACAATAACTATTTCAATCATGAAAATAAAATCTATAACCAAACGTTCGGAATGCCAATGGGAAATCCACTCTCACCAACCATAGCTGACATTGTTTTGGACAATCTTCTGGACGCTACAATAGAGAAATTACAGAAATCCAACATAACGATAAAATTCATTGCGAAATATGTAGATGACATTTTTGCAATAATTAAAAAACAACACACAGACATAATTCTCAACAATCTAAATCAATATCACGAAAAACTACAATTTACAATAGAAACAGAAAATAAAAAATGTATACCATATTTGGACACTGTAATTCACAGAATAGATGATAAGTTAATTTTTAACTGGTACCAAAAACCCATAGCGTCAGGAAGAATGATCAATTTTCTATCAACTCAACCACATAAATACAAAATAAACACTGCAAAAAACTTTATTAATAAAGTTTTAGATATTTCGAACGAAAAATTCCACAAAGAAAATATCAACAAAATAAGAACAATACTGCTAATGAACAATTTTCCACATAAAATAATAAATAATTTAATTAACGACAAGAAAAATCAAATTCAATACAAAAATAATACACAAAATCAAAACGAAAAAAGTGGCAACACGGACAATATCATATTCCATAGCATACGTTACATTCCCAAGCTAACAAATAACAAATACCTACACGAAATAATACAAAACAACAAAGAGAGATTTTCATTTGCTCACAAATCCAATCACACTCTCAGCAAAATATTTACAAGAACAAAGACACCATTGCAAAAGGAACAACAACATGACGTGGTATACGAAATAAAATGCAACGGCAAGACAAATGAAGTGTGCGATCTTGTATACATTGGCACAACCAAACGCACACTAGCTACAAGAATAGCTGAACATAAAGCTGACGTCAGAAAAAAGAGAACATCAACTGGACTCTCACAACATATGACTGAACATGGACACACCGCTGATTTCGATGACATACAAATACTTGACAAGGAAAGAAACACAAATAAGAGATTTACACTGGAGAGTCTAAGAATACAACAAAAGATGAAGAGAACCATGAATTTTCAAGAAGATAAAGACAATTTAAGTGCTAGCTACAGTGCTGTCATCAAAGGAACAAAGTCTGTGATAACAATCAGTTAATAGTTTTCTGTTTTGTCCTGTTTCTTAATTTATTAAAAATTGTTATATTTTTTGTGAAGTGTAATAATTTATTGACTATATTTTTTAAACTTAATAAATCAAATGTAAACTGACAATAGTAAGTAACACTAAAATACTGAATAGAAATTAAAGAAAATCCAAGTAATTTGTAATTATTGTAGATCCAATAAAAATAAAACACCCTATGAAGAAGTTGGAAAATAACCAACGAAACGTCGGGACAAAATTTTAAAAATGGATTAATTTATTTATTAATTGCATATAATCGTCTAAGATCAAAAAGCCCAATTAAAACACTCAAAAATTAATTTAAAATACAATTGATCATTTATTCACAATCGACTTCGAGTTTTTGTCCGCAACAATGAACAGGAACCCTTATAACTTTTTGGTGGAACGGAAATTTCCAAAAATGAAAAACATTTTTGACCTGTGCCTGGGATTTTCCAAAAAGACAATACCTCCACACTTGCAGGGTTGTTAAAAGTTGTATTCAATAAGAAGACGTGGAACTTTTGCAAGCTGATCATATTCACCGGACTTCAACATAATTGAAACGCTTCTCTAAATCGAAGCTTTTCCATTAAATTGCTAAAATTATGAAATTTCCTATGATTATGATTCTACTCCAAACCGTCTAATAGAGGTTATACTCAAAAGTGACGGACATACCAATTATAAATCTTAAATATGAATAGAAATAAATGTTGTAAAACCATAAAATGTAAACATTTCATTTGTTAATTTTCGATAATTAAGACCTATTTGCAGAATTTCAACATTGATACATTTATCGGAAAGAATGTCCAAAGTTTTGTTTTCTGTTAGGATGTCAGTATACAGTAGGTGTCTTCTAGTTTCATTTAAAACAGGACATTATAAAGTAAAATGAAAAACATCCTCTTTTTCTGCCAGAAAAAAAAATCCCGAAGGGGACAAACGTTTTGGTGCAATAGTCCTCCTCTTAGACGAAACAAGTTTTAATTTCTTCAGTAGTAAATTTATCTTGAAAGTAGTTTCTCTTATTTAGATTATGATGTAACCTACTTTAAATCATCAGATGCAGTGGGTTTGATCCTTCTTCATTGTAACCCTCGCAGATTTTCATCAAGCTTTTGTAATAATCTGGTATCTTGTCGATTTTCACCTATACTCTATTCGTTGATGTTTAATGTAACATCAGTCTCCACCGTTAGATCAATCCATGCCTGAACCTATTCTGTATTACATCGTTTGGCTTGTAGTGGCGCTTATTTGGTAAAAGATAATTTGGCATATTGTAAAATTTCATAATGTAATTTTCTTGAAGTTTTAGGATCTTCATGATAATCCTGTATATATCATTATATAGTTTGGCGTGTATTCAGATGGGTGATATTTTCTTTTTTTAATATGTCTCAAAATTCATTGCCTTCACCGGTTTGACTGTTAGATACATTTCAATTCTTAGATTTTAGGTAAATTAAACCCCTAGGTTCTTATATTTCTTAACCACTTCAATTCTTTTATTGTTGTTTCAGATTTGCTCATTTATTTCAAATCTTCCTCCTCCTCTCTTGAGGACCATTTGTTTAGACTTATTTAAGTTCACGATTACTCGTAAATATCATCGTAAGCACTTAAGCAGTATTCGGACATCAATGCTTCGATTCTACTACTCGCGTATTTTACACCTACGGACAATGCATCTATCATACTTTCAATGAAGAGATCGAATAAGCTTTGACTGAGTATCACACCTGTTGTTGTCTGAATCCATTTCGATAAACTTTTAACATTGCAGACAACTTATTTGAAGAAAATGTAATAAAATTTTGTACAGCATGATTCAAGAACAACTTTTGGATAGCGGAATAATATAAAAAATGTTATATGAACAACGTTATAAATATCTCTTTACGTTTTTTTCAAAAACTGGAGGCGGCTGAAATGCTTGGATTTTTTCTGAAGAATCTCAAATTTCTGTGTGTTTTTATGTTTGTTTGATGATGCACATAATCTCTTCTGTGTGTTTCCGTATCGTGGCGTCGTTTTTTTGCCCGAAACCGTATGGCCCAATTAAAAATTTCATAGCGCCCAAAACAGTTTTATTAACATTTTCTTGTTGTATGATTTGGGAAACATTACCGAACCCTGGGGCATTAAAACTATTTCGGGTTTTATGAAATTCAAAATAAAAAGAAACGTATGGTCGTATTGCCCTATAAAATAACACCACGATATAAAAAATGTCATATCGTCCAAAAGTGGCTCTTTCGGCCAAATGAAAGAAAATCCCACAAAGCCCTAAATCAATTTTTAATATATCATAAAGCCCAAATTACTAATTGACATATCGCCCAAAAGATGTCATGTGTGTCAACATTTGGGCATACTGACAACATTTTTGTTTTTTTGGTCACTACGAAATTTTGAGTTTTAAATTGTATCGCCCAAACGTAAACATTAAAGGAAACAAATTTCAAATCGCCCAAAACCTTGAAACGACAAGAAAGCGTAACAAATATGCTTTGTGTTTTTTTTGCCATTTTTGGGCCTTGTGACCAATTTTGGCCTTTATGACATTTTAGGATTTGGGCGTTATGGTTTTGGGCAAAAAGACCTATCGTCTGTATCTCATTAATATCGCCGAATTCTTAAAATTTACATAAACTATATTAATAGTTAAAATAAACGAAGAAAATATTTTTTAAAAACGATAGTATTATGAAAAACAAGCACACTGAAAAAGAAATTGATTTAAAACATCTGTTCACTAATGATGAAAGATTGGTATCCGGTCAATACGGTTATTATTGGTTTAACTTTTAGTGCTGTTAAAATCAAACGTAGTATTTTATTTTATTTCTTACATAAATATCGATTACATTTCAAGTCTACTTCCGGCATTAGTTAACGTGTTTTTGTCAGACTCTCAGTTAATTAGTACAGAAAGCTGATTCGTTTATTTGTTTATTTAAGTAACCAATCTACGAATTTACATTCAACAGATTTCAAATTAAGTATACGAGTATAATACAATTCAATTTATAAATACATATTATAACATATTATACATATATAAAATTAAAAAAAAAAAAAAATTAATTAAAGTGAATAATCGACTTTTAAATAAGTTTCTGGACATTGATATATCTAAATTAGAATAAAACATATTAAATAAATTACAACTTGCAGAAATCGGTTCACGTTGTCAATATAGCGTATGATGGGAATCAATTGCCAAAAACGGTCTGGCTCTTAAGGAAATTGATGGAGCATACAGATGCACGCAGTTAAGCAAACTCTCACAATCAATGGTTGAAGTCAAAATATCACGAATAAACATGACACTATACATTTTTCTTCTCGACTCAAGAGTCTGTATTCCAAGTAATAGACATTTCGAATTATGTATAAGAATGATGGAAACCTTCTAATGAGTTTCTTTTGATGAATCCAAGTAAAGAATTTGCTTTGGATACAATATAACTAATATGTAAGTTAAATTTCAATTTGAAATAAAATATAACGCCCAAGTCTTTGAACTGTTCAACTACTTGTAATGGCAAATTATTTAATGAATAGTTTGGAATAATATTTAAGAAAGTTCTATTGTAGGCCATACAAGCACACTTGTCAACATTTAACAACAAATCATTTGACTTGCACCAGTCGACAAATGAATTTAGATCATTTTGAAGCAGAAGACAATCATTTAAATTAGAAATCCGAGAAAAGAATTTAATGTCATCCGCATACATAAGGCAATGAGAATTTTTAAGAACATTCGGAAGATCATTAATAAAAAGTAAGAATAATAAAGGACCCATATGACTACCTTCTGGAACACAAGAAGTTACCTTAATCTCTTTTGAGAAAAAGTACTCGATCATTACATATTGTTTTCGACCAACTAAATATGAAGGAAATCATTGAAACAGCGGTCCATGAAAGCCATACGCTTGAAGTTTTTTTAAGAGCATATGTAAATTAACCCTACTAAAGGCTTTTACAAAGTCTGTGTAAATCACATGAACTTGTTTTCGTTTGTCCAGAGTATTAATGACAAAATTTGTGAATTCTACTAGATTAGAATTAGTAGACCTACCTTTCCAAAAACCATGTTGATATTTACTTACATGTTGCTTTATGTTAGATTTAAATTTATCTTGAACAAGGCTATCTAAAAGCTTTGGAACAACAGGTAGTTTAGTTATTGGTCTATAGTTCGTTACTAAGTTTTTTGATCCAGATTTAAAAATTGGATCAATGATAGAGACTTTCCACTCATTCAGGAAAATACCATTGGAAATAGATTCATTAAATAGATGTAATACCGGAACAGAAAGAAAAACTTGCACAATGACGAAAAACAATAGGGAAAAATCCTAATATATCTGCAGTTTTTTTAGGTTTAAGTTCAACCAAAGCATCTTCAATATCACTTAAGTCAAATGATATACTAGAACAATCAAAAATAGATGGCAAGGAATTAATATATTGATAATTTATTGTTGAAGATGTAGAAGAGTTGTAGATACTTTCAAAAAACTGGCCAAAAAAATCTACAATCATTTTCGGATCACTAGTTTTATTATTACCAAAAAACATAGTTGTTGGAAATCCAGTAGTATTTCGTTTATTATTTATAAATTTCCAAAAAGATGTTGGAGATTGCTTGAGATTACTTTCAACAGAATGAATATAATTAGAATAAAGACATTTTGAAGGAAAAACAAACTCTTTCCTGAGACGAGAAAAAAACTGCATAAGAGTCATCGGAAGGTTTTTCTTTATATTTTTTAATCCTTTCGGGTACGTTTACATATAAATATTCTTTGTTCTGTACCACTCGCGTACCGAAAGGTTTAAACGCTGCATTTTTAGCATTTATCAAATTTAATATTCTTTTATTACACCAAACCGGATGAGAGCCAAATTTTCTTACTATACATAGGTGTACAATCATTTGAAACATTGTTAAAAAAGAATTTAAAGCAATGGAATTTTTCATGTATATTTTTATCCAGAAACTCATTTGACCAATTAATATTACTAAAATAATTATTCATCAAAGATAAATTATGAAAATTAAATTTATAAACCATTTTAGAACTATTAAATTTGCTAAAATTATTATAATTGTAGTTTTTAAGACAAATATCAATAGATTTATGGTGAACAGAATTCGAAAGCAAAGGGCAATTCTCCATGACAGAAGATTGTAAATCTTCAGAAATAAATACCAAGTCTAAAAATCTTCCAAGCGAATTAGCAACATTATTTATTTGAATAAGATTATTCGATAACAATGAATGTTCTGTGCTTATAAATCTAGAACAAGTAATTTTCTTCAACTGCAAATACCAATTTCGTAATTGTGAAGTGTGCAATTTGGATTCAAAATTTACATTTAAATTGTTCATTTGATCTTTAGATCTTGATGGTTTAATGAATATTAAGACTTAGTACGTATCAAAAATGCTAGTGGCCAAGAATTTGTGTATTTCTTTTTAGAATAACCCATGTTAAACTATTCTTTGACCCTTAAGTTCGTAATTCGTATTTATAGAGTTTCAATCCATATACAAAAACTAGTGCAATGAAATCTATACGAACTCAATCCTTTAAAGGTTTGTCACATTAAAAAAAAAAAAAAAATATTATGAAAACCAGACCAATTCGACATCACGTTATTTCACTACAACTAATGACATCCCGAATGGCTATTAAATTTAGAAAATTTAAAATTCCCATAATAATACTTCCACAAATTTTCCCCAAAAGTATGCCTAAGCAGAACTGAAAAAAGAAAAACAGGATTCACTATTATCTCTTTCAAGTTAAAAGTCAACCATATTATAACCGACACAAAGTTCAATTCCCTTAGATTTAGTTTAGTCAATTATGGTTCGGTCGGTGGCAGGTTAGCAATGTTTGGATTATGCCGCTTGGTCAAATTTCTAGGATGCGACGAGCGACCGACGACGACGCCCTTCCTTTTGGTTGTGTGCTCCCTAAGGAGCTGGAGTAGGTATGGTTAGGTTCACAGGCATCACCAGGATTATGTATCCCTATATATAGAGAGAAAAGGACATCGCACATTCATATATCCCTATACAGTAGATCGAGGATGGAAAAATATTTTTGTATCTGTTTGGATGTGGTTCGTTAGAGTGAAAACATGACCAGAATTTTATAACGTGCAATTATGTGTACGGTTGGGTCTCTTTTTGGTTGGAAAAACATTTTGTGTAGCCATTGCTGCTGCCGCACAGGACCAAAGCAAGTTTCTCTTATAGAGAAAGAATTGCAGATGTGCCTTCTAAAAATAAAAAAAAAAAAAAATTTTCTAAAGGGTTTTTGACTTTGGTACTGAGGCGAGAGCAGTTATAAGGTTCCCATATGGAATTTTGAAAGGCCAACACCAGCATATTGGTCCAGTTCACCCACTGAAGTGCTGATAGATAATGCAGCTAACGAAATACTTTTTGGCAGATGAAATCATTTTTGCAATAACCACTACCTATCGCCATCGTCGTCGTCGTCGCCTTCACCCTCATATAGCTATCCCAAAGGACTAATGATGCACCACAAACAATATTTTTTTCCATAGTTTCCGGTCAAAAATATATAAACGCTGTCCGTACTTATGGTCTTTTGAAATATGTATAGGGACAGTTACCAGCAGATAAAGAGGCAATAGAATTTGATAATTCTCATCGGACTTGGGTAGTTTAGTTTATTTTTGATTTTTGTTTATTTTAAGTTTTTTGATTTTCAAATTAATCTTATTCGATGAATGTTTAGATGATGTTGAACCAATTGAAAGGTTCTATTAGCATTTGAATGGAAGTGTTTAGGGTTAATTTTCTCGTTTATATTCTCTGATTTAAAATAAATTATGGGTGCATGTAGATTTGAAAGGCAAAAATATCCAGATCCGTAATCAAATTCACAAAAACAGTCAGGTGACAAAGTGTCAGTGTTAGAAATTTAATTTAATTGAGTTTACTGTTATGCAGCTTTGGTATTTGTACCATAATAAACTATTATTTTTTTAAACATTGCAACTTTTTAAAAATAATATTCATTGTTATAATTTGGTATTTTATGTAAGAAATTAGTTGAATTAAATGATTGAAATAATTGAAACCAGAAACTGAGAAATAATTGAAATTATCGTAAATTTTTAACATATTTTAAAATTTTTGAGTTCAAAATCGAAAAAATGTTTTCATAATAACGTACATACGAGTATGTCAAAATATTGAACGTATAAAACAAAGTAGAAGTAAAAAATATTAAGCGAAAATTTTGGTTGGCCAATTTTTGTTTCAAACTGAAGTACAGAATTTTTGAAACAACTTGCGCCATTTAATAGTACCTACAGAGTTCCAAATGGAAAAAATATATCAATGTGAGTGCTGACAGTTTGAGGTTGGTAAAAATAAAGCTATTTAACGGGTTGTCCATTTTGCGGTTTCAAAAGTATAGCGCTGGAATTCGACATCTGTCAAAATAAGTTGTTCAACCATTTTCTTTTTTTTCAGTTGAAAGTCTGACATTTACGAAAAAGGATCACTTAACTATCACACAACGCATTAAAATTGTTAAAACCTACTACATTTTTTTCTGCCACAGACACAGACAGATCGTGCTTTAAGAAGAGATTATGGTTTACATAATCGTCCAACTACGCAAGCAATTGGCAAATTTGTGAAGAAATTTGAAGAGACGGTACTGGTTACAGATATTGTAAGGCATGTGCAAGATTGTTTCACTCGTACCACTGAAAATATCGCTGCTGTAAGTGAAAGTGTTGCCGATGGCCCGAATGTGCCAATTCCTCGTCGTTCTCAGGAGTAAGGACTGTCTTACGGCACATTATGGCGTATCTATCTACACCTATACGTCCTACATCCATATAAAGTCCAGCTAACACAACATCTGAAGTCAACTGACCATTCACAACGTCGTAGATACGTCGAATGGGTGCTTGAACAACAGGCGGTGGACGGCGATGTTTCGAACAAAATTTTCTTCAGCGACGAAGCACATTTCTCACTCGTGGGTATGTTAATAAACAAAATTGTCGTATTTAAGGTTCTGAGAATCCTTAAGTAATTGAAGAGAGGCGATTACATCCACAAAAAGTCACTGTTTAGTGCGCTCTTTGGTCCGGAGGTGTGTTTGGACATTACTTCTTCGAAAATGAGGATGGAACGACTCTCAATGTCAATTCGGAGCGTTATCGTCATATGATAATCTTCTTTTTTTGCTTGCTATTTAAGAATACGACTTGAAGAATATGTGGTTTTAACAAGACGGTGCCACATGCCACACAACTCGAGCGAATATAGCTTTATTGCAAGAGACATTCTAATTCTTGCTAAAATACGATCAAATAATGGTATCGCATTGGCTGTTGCATCTGCTGAGATGCTTGAGGCGTTGATAATGTAAAAAAGTGCGCACTTTTTTACATTATCAAAACGATTTTTATTTGTCAGCCTATTTACAGCAATTTGAAATACAGTATTTTGGTATACAGAATTTTAAGATACAGAATTTTGAGCTACAGTATTTTGATAATACAGTATTTTGTACATACAGTATTTTGAAATACAGTATTTTGAGATACAGTATTATACAGTATTATGATCCATACAGGATTTCGAACCCAACCCATAAAATTCTCCTGTCACAGTGTTAGTTGCAATACACTGAATTGAATCGTGAACTACAATACATACTGTAGAAATGGCACCGATTGTTGCTCGCAATGTTCCAAAAAACAATTTATGACCACATCATACTCGCAGTTTCGAGAGAACAAGGTGGATTCTTTTTTTTTAGATGCACCAGGTGGAACTGGAAAAACATTCCTTATTTAGCTAATACTTGCTAAGATACGATCAAATAATGGTATCGCATTGGCTGTTGCATCTGCTGAGATGCTTGAGGCGTTGAACAGGACATTGAAAGATATAAAAAAACAACGACAGACTATTTGGCGGCACTTTGTTACTCCTTTCAGGTGATTCCAGACAAAGACTTCCCGTTATTCCGCCTTCAACGTACGCTGATAGATCAACGCGTGCTTAAAATCATCGCTACTGCGGCATAATGTTGAAAAAGTAAATATGCGTGTTCAAATGCTTCAAGATCCATCCGCTAAAACATTCTCAGAACAACTGTTATATACATATAGGCGACGGAAAAGTTACTACAGATGAAACTGGATGCATAAAATTACCGGTGGATTTCTGCACGATTATTGATGCATTTACAGATATTTCCCGATGTTCACAGACAATATACAAATTAGAGTGGCTGGCAGAAAGAGCAATTTTAGCAGCAAAAAAATGTGAATTTCAACGAATCAAATCTCAAGATACAACATTTGTTATAAGGAGACTTTGTGTCATACAAATCTATTGATACAGTTTGTGATGCTACCGAAACTGTAAATTATTAAAATGATTTCTTGAACTCATTGGATTTACCAGACATGCCGCCGCATAATTTACAACTTAAGGTTGGATCTCCGGTAACAGCACGCGATTAATAATTAAAAAATTGATGAACAATTTTATCGAAGCCATAATTATAAATGGCAAATTCCGAGGTGAAAATATATTATTACCACGAATCCCTTTTTTACCCACAGATATGCCAATTCAATTCAAAAGCCTTCAATTTATAATTAGATTGGCATTTGCAGTGACTATCAATAAGTCTCAAGGCCAAACGATGTCTGTCTGCGGCTTAGATTTGAGCACTTCACATTTTTCACACGGACAATTATACTTATCGTGCTCTCGAGTGGGCAAACCATCCAGTTTGTTTGTATTGGGGAAAGATGAGATCACAAAAAAAATTGTACACTGTTGCATTAAGAGATTGATATTGTTTTTTTTTTTTTTGTAGTATTGTCATAATTAGCGATATGTATATAATTTTAAAGAATTAATTTTAATAAATTAAAAAAAATTTGATTGGTGATTTGTTATTTTAATATTTTGTCACCGTTTACAGTGCTCTATATCTCTCCCACTTATATACCACACCCTTACACACTTACAATAAGTTATTTATTTCTAGCAAAATATTCTCTAGAAATTATTTATATGACAAAACAACGTGTGTGGGGTCAGCTAGTATGTATATATATTAAATGTTTGTAAGTATACTCATATTACAAACGATTATAAATCGATTTTCATTCTAAAAATGTTTGAAGTTTAATATAAAAATAAAGTAAATCTTTAAAGACATTTTTTTTGTAAAATATGTGTGGGACGCGTTTTAATCCTTTCGGGACGGGAGTGGGACGTTTACATATAAATATTCTTTGTTCTGTACCACTCTCGTACCGAAAGGGTTAATGGAACTTTTATTTGTTTTTTATATTGAACTAATAATTTTTACACGAATTGCGTTTTTAAATGCTTCTCCCAAACATTTGTGAGCCAACTACTGTTAAATGATTTGCGTTGCTTATATTACACTTTTCTAAAATATGTATGTATATACTCTTACAAGTGATTATCAGTCGAACCGCATTTTTAGAATTCTCAGATTACATAGTTGCTAGGCCAACTACATGTCCCAAAATATTCAAAAATTAATTAAAAATACAAGAGATACGTTTTCTTAAAAACTAATGCCATGCAAAATCACCTTAAAACATAATATACAAACGATTGCATGCTTTTCAAAAAATAAAAAAAAAATGACAACAAAACTTTTCGTCCCAAATTTTTGGGACATGTAAACGATTGGATGTATAAATTTGTACAAACGATGTCAATCGAACTGCGTTTGTTGGTGGGCCAGCTACCGTACACTTTTTTTATTTACTATCTGGGAAATACACGTTGACTGCACTAATTTGTATAAAAGTTGCATCGACTTGTAGAAACGATGTATAAACGATTGCGACTGCAATTATCACATTTGCCTAACTCGAAAGTTTGCGGGCCAACTACATGACAACAAATTCTTTATATAAAATTTGAATATTGTTTCCTAGTAAAAAAGGATAATATTTTTTGTGTTATTCCTTTTTTCAACTAATTTTGTTTGCATTTTTTCCATTCATGGAAACGGGAAAAAAGACCAGACAGAAACTATTCCGAAAAAAATTAGAAAATACTTATTCAGAATTGTGCAATAATTTTTTTTTAAAATAAAGGGTGTTTTTTTTTGTGGGGTTTTTAAGAAGAAAATAAAACGCATTTGATTTAATGTTCTGTCCCAGACTTCAGCTTAATTATAAACTTTAGTTTTGCCATTAAGTTTTAAAATTAATTTCGGGCAAGTGGCCGCCCCGGTTGGCTCTAATAAATTCCAGCCGAGAGAACCTTTATTAAATTGTACAATCTTCAAGGCCACGCCACGAGCGCCCCACAACGTGGACTAATACCAAATACACCAAAAGTTTTCTTCACTAAATGATGGTTTGCCCGTTTTGTAAACGTTGGCCAACCACACTGAGCATAAATCAAGTGACAGCTGTCAAATAGACCAAAAAGGCTTGCCACATGTCCAAAAAAACACCCGTTACATACCTTACTGTATTCAAGCCGTAATCTTAGTTTTCTATTTTCAATTTTGTAAGTTTCCAAAAACCTTATTCTTTACGTGTCGTAATGTATAATTTTTGAATTGCAACCTTGAGATTTAGAAGGACCAGACTATTTGTTAATAATTTTCCGGGCTTATTTCCATTTAGCTTTCTGGCTTTCTTTCTATTACTATCTTGGAAGTGTTCTAACCTTGTTTTCAAGTGTTAATACGAAGACCTGTATTATTGAGATATAGACACATTTGAGCGAAAAGGCCAGAGAAACTTTCAATAAAAGAATACATACTTGCAAACAAATTCCAAGTCATTGTGGCCATTTATCCACAAATGCATTTCATACATAAAACATAATTCCAATGTGAATACTACTCGAATCAATACAAATTATATAAACATTAATTTCATTGACTCTAATTGTTTTAAACAGCCAAAATTGTATACAAGAAGAAATAACATACAATTTATCGCATAATGTGTAATCAAAGTGCGTTCAACTTAAAGTTATGTGCCATTTTTTAAACACCCTATTAAACCTAACGTAAGAATTAAAATATACATACAAAAAATTAAAAGGTCTTCATTTAATAAAAAAATATGTTAAAGTCACATTACACATGTTTAAAATTGAGGCCTAAAATAATTTGAGCATTGTTTGCAATTTTGTTCCCACTATTTAGTTCAATACCCAAAAGTTCGACGTAAATCGTTTTTTTCAGCATATTTTTATTCTTTCTTGAGTCATTGCATTCATTGTCCCATGCATAAGTAAATTGATATAAATTGACTTACAAATCGTTCAAGAAATATCAGTTGCCACTTTAACTTAATCGAATTACTTCAATATGCAGTCTTTCATTTGCTTCATCTCCATAGCAGCCGCTTTAATTGCTGTAACTTCCTCGGCTTCTGTTGCTGGATATTTAAACGAACCAGTTCCTGAAAATATTTTGGAATCTTTAGTTGCATCAAGCCAACTTAATGATCCCGAGGAATTGGTTAGATGGAAGAAATCTGTTTATGGAGGTGCACAACTTCAAGCTCCACCCTGCCCCAAGAATTATTTGTTCAGCTGTCAGTCGAGTGTAGCACCTGTGCCATGTGCTGCACCACCAGCACCAGCTCCAGCTAAGCCCAGCTATGCCGGAGCCTATTCCATGCAAGTGCCGAGATATACCTACCCACAAGAAGCCTACAATCAAGGTATTCCACAGGAATTACTAATACCATCAGTTTATGGCTATAACCAACAATATTTGTACTGAGAAGCAGGAAGCTTTTCGATTGGTTGATGGAAATGATTTTAATTAGTTGTAGTTTTTTTTTATACGAAAACAATAAATATTATTTTAAAAATTGAAAAACAAAAAATGTGTTCGCTTTGGTTTTGATTATTTCAAGAATTTCGCTATCAAGAGGAGCTCGAATTACAATAAATTTATTAAAGGTTTCTTCTTTATATTAACATAACATTTGTTTTAATGGGAACTCTTAACAGACTGAGTGCTGAGCTAGATGAAATGTGACTCGGAGTTGCATTTGAAGTTTCTTTAAACAATAATTGGAGACCTAAATGTGGGAAACACAACAATTTACTTTCGGTCTTTTGATAATTGAATAGTTTTTGTTTCGATATTGAGAGTTGAATATACATAATAAGATGAGTCAATTGGAAAAAGACAATCTTGATACTTGATACTATGATAAAAATGTACGAGTATGGTAAGTACATACAGGTGGTTTAATATAATAAGTTGACGTTTTTAACGCAAGACTGCCGATTAAGGTCGCAAGACTGACGATTAAAGTTTATCTATTTAAATTTGTATCGATCTAGTAGATCTAAAAATATAAAATTTAGTTTGGGACCCTAACAAACAGATATGAAATAAATTTGTAAGTATCTTTTTATCCGCATGAATAAATGTACATATCTATGTATGTAGGTAGGTCGATCGTCAGATTGTGGTGAAAATTTACATTAGGATTTCCATATTTTCTTCCGATCGCTGAACCACCAACAATTATTTTTTAAATGAAAATAGGGAGCTGGAGGCAGTAATTTCTTAGAAAATATAATAATATATTTCAATTTCGTAGATCTTAAACTTGACCACAAGAAACCAATTTTTGCAAAGTCACCTGTGGACTGTACCTATATTGTAGGTCAAAAAAGGAACTGTCATGCCATTTGATAAGGCATAAAACTGCATGAAATTTTTAACTGGCTTCAAATTAAGAAAAACGAAAAATAGGTCTACCGGTGGACATAAGTTGCAAATAGAACTAAAAATTATCATGCTTGCCAATCAAGTGTCCAATATTCAAACTACTATAGAAGAATTTTGCCTGTCAATAGAGGGTTTTGAAATTTCTGACAAAGGTAAGCCTGATGCAAAACAAAATTCCAAAAAAGTAGGTCCCCCGATTTCGTCCGTCTGTCTGTCTTTGTCAAAATTGAAAATTAAGGTTTTAAGCAGATTCGCGTTAGGCGTTTTTTTTCATTTTTTTAAGACTAAAAATAACAGGTGACGTGAAATAGTGCCAAATGAAATAACACCAAATTTCAAATTTGGCCTTATTTCGTTGTTCAAAACGAAATAAAACCAATTTGGATTTATTTCGATTTATAAAAAGAAATAAGGCCAAAAAAATAATGGAAACAACGCCGAATATTTTAAAATTTAAAAATGGTTGATTTATTGTCTAGAATAGCTACTTTTGCTAAAAAGTTTTTTTGAATTGAAAGCACGGCGGCGTACTAACAGCTAGGTATGTAAGGGGGGGGCATGCTGCCCCCCTGCAACCCCCCTGCTTGGGATCACTATAGGATTTGGGGTGGGTGCGAGTTTGGGTATATGCAAAAAACTTTTGCATTTGAGCACTAAAATCAAAGAAATTCCCAACAAAAAAAAAAAGCAAGTATGGCTCACAGTTATGAAAGAATCTCAACGCATTCGTGTTCTTTGCATATACCCAAACTCGCACCCACCCCAAATCCTATAGTGATCCCAAGGGGGGGGGCAGCATGCCCCCCTTACATACCTAGCTGTTAGTACGCCGTGCTATCAATTCAAAAAAACTTGTTTTAGCATAGAGAGAAAACAAAAGATAATTTTAATTTATGTTTTTTCCTAATTCTGCAAAATTTTAAATCGAAACAATGCCAAATTGCTATTATTTCGTTTTCTAAAGCGAAATAAACCCAAATTGAAAATTTGGCCTTATTTCGTTTTCAAAAACGAAATAATGCCAAATTTGTTGGATTTGTCTTTATTTCATTTGGCGTTATTTCACGTCACCAAAATAACAAAAATCCAAATACAAATTTTTTGGTCAAAAATCAAAAGTTCGAGTTTTTTCAAAAACAAACTGATAGAATTTTTTTTTAAATGTTCTCATTTTTTTAATAATTTGCCTTCCTTTAAAAAAAAATGCTTTTTTATTGCTCCAAAAGGGTACCGTTATCTTGTTTTAAAATTTTCTCAGAAACTCATTAACCGATTTCAATATTTTGTTCTCTGCACTGACTCTTATATTGTCTTAATAATAAAAAATATATTTTTTTTTTTTAATTCGATATCTCGAAAACAGTTTTTTTTTTAAATCAAATACAAAGTGTATATCAATATGTTCTGAATAATTGGATACCAAAAATATATTTCAAGAAATACTGACAAATTTTATATATAATAATTAATTTAAAAAAAAACTGCTTTAATGATTTTCAAAAAGAAAATTTTAAAAATCAAGGTTTTTTAATAAATCAAAGGATTCAAATTTTTTAAGACACAAATTTATTGTATAGGTATATTCTTAAACCTTAAATTATAGGTAATACATTTAAACATATTCTTTGGATACAGAAACAAGTACTTGCGACTCAGTCTTCCATATTATTTTACTGGCTTTAAGTGAAAAAAAAAATGTAGTACCCGTGGCATGATGGTTAGTGCGTTGGACTGTCATGCAAGAGGTCTTGGGTTCGATCCCTGCCTATGCCATCTAAAGTTTTTTTCACGGGTACTGCCTCTTGCGAGGAATTGACAAATTCTCCAAGAGTAATTCTTGTCATGAAAAGTGCTTTCTCAAATTTGCCGTTCGGATTCGGCTTAAAACTGTAGGTCCCTTCCATCCCTGACAACAGTACTCGCACACAGGAATGGTTGAGAGTTGTAAGTCACTAGGCCCTAGTTCTCAAACGGACTGTTGCGCCACCCAATTTATTATTTATTTAAGTGAAAAAAAAACGAAACTTAACTGGTCACTAGAGTCGTCGGAAAAATAAGTCGTTGAAAACCCTACAAAATGTTCAGATTTTCAAAAAATCGCAATTTTTTGCTAGCGGCTAGACACCTTCCCATAAAATTGGTCTTAAATAAGAGCCTATACATATATAGTTCTTAATATTTTAATTTCGAATAGTTTTATCGTTATATTTAGTCATAAGAACAAAATTTTAGTTTACTGCAGAATATACAAAAATTTCATGAAATAAAAAGCAATAGGTATTATGAATTTTACTCAAATGCGTTTCGCCCTGCTATGTCATCGTTTTTTGACTAGGTCTACAAAATTCCGTTTTGATCTGAAACAAGTGATTATCTAATTAGAGCATAAGCTGTTCCATCTGGACTTTTCGGAGTCCCAAAAATACCAGAATCTAAAGCCAAATGGAACAGTTAGAGCAAGAAGGGCTCTCTAGTTTAATAAACAAGGTAACAATGCAATGTTTTAGATATACCCCAAATTTTTAGAGAAAACCCTGCCACAAAGTAAAAAAATGAAGATAACATTTTTAAGGGAAAATATGCCATTTGCTCGCTCGGAAAAGTTACAAACATAATTCTTTAAAGCAATAGGTATATTTTTTGTAAGTTGTATGTGTTCAAAAAATGTTTATGTAATGAATATATGTATATATAAGAATGGTATTTGAAAGTCACTTTCTCTCAATCCGTATCGATTTCATATCTAATAAAAAGGGCAAAAACTTAGTCTGTATCCAAAGACTCTGTTTACAAATTGTTCTTAATATTTTAAAATATACCTACGAATAAACTTGTCTCTAAAAATTTAAATGTAATTTAATTTCTCAAAAATTGCTTATTTATAATTTTTTTCAAAAATCCTTACAGCATTTTTTTTAATTAGTTTTGTATATATACAATTTTTCCATTTTATTAAAAGAAGTTTTGTAGTATGCAGTTATTTAGAGCTTATTAATATACGTTTCACATTTGATTTTCGTAAAAAATTTGATTTTCGTAAAAAATTGATTTTGTTTTCAAAAAACAATGACATTTTTGATCATCAAATATTATTAAGACAGTACAAGAGTTTGCACGGAAAATAAGTTATTAAAATCGCATTATTAGTTCTTGAGAAAACTTTACAAAAAATAACGTTTCTATGGCGGGTACCCATCTGGAAGCCAAGCTAAGAAAAAAAATTTTAGTGACATTTTTTTAAAACTCTATCGATTAGTTTTCAAAAAAAATAGAATTTTCAATTTTTGTACAAAAAATTGTATAGGGAATATTGTTATTTTTAGTCTTAAAAAAACCTTAATTTCCAATTTAACTCAATTGGTCCCATGGTTTAGGCCAGGGGTCGGCAAGTAGTTTGAAGTGGGGTCCAGATACGGTTGTAAACATTTAAATCGAGATTCAGAAAAAAAAAATTAAAAAAGTTTTGTAGTTTTGATTTTGCTTCATTTAAGTAACTGTAATATTAAAAAAAAATACAACGATGGTCTTGAGCCAGTTTTTTAAAAGTTTGGTTCACGCGGTGAGCAGTAAATGCGAAGAGTATCATCAAGGTGGGAGTCTGATAATCTTGAACGATATATGTATGTATGTATGTTCTTCAAAAAAATTCATTTTTGAGAAAGACGATTCGCACATACATACATATATGTATGTCGAGGCAAACTTGATAGCCAAGTTGATAGCTAGTTTTTTGCAATTTTGATATTTTTCTGGAACATGCTTACCCCAAAATTCTTCAATGAATGCAGTTTTAAATATTTGCAGGGAAATATCTTCTTGAAGGTCAATTAATTCGAATTGTAATGAGCTTTTGAAAGATCGAATAACCTCGCAGCCACTTCAATCCATTCTGCTACTGCAGAGACTTTATAAGGCAATTTAAGGAATTGAGAAAACTTCCCAATTTCTGCAAAATCTCTGAATCTTATAGTAAATTCGCTTTTAAGATCGGATAGAAAGTTTGAAAGCACTGCAATATCTTCTTTTTCAGAATTCTTCTTTTTATAATGAAGAATTGTTGGGAAATGAATGAATTCTTTTTAGCAATATCTTTTTCGAAAACATCCAGCTTACGACGAAAAGCGGACACGCTTTGTATTAAGTCGCATATTAATTTCCCATTTCCTTGCAACTGGATTGTAAACTCATTTAAATATTTCAGAACATCTTTTAGAAAAGCTAAAGCTAGTACAATTGCGCTCTTTTGTTATGAACTCCAAGTACTTCCTTGCTTCCTTCGTATCCAAGGTTTGCAAGAAGGAGATAACTTGCTCTTTAATTATCTAGAAACGTTCAATAACATGACCTACTTAGCCAACGAATATTGTTGTGTTGCAGTAAGCCCGAATACGCCGTTTCACATTTAGAAAGAAACTGTTTTTTTGTGAAAACGTTTTTAGACACGAAAAATTATTAAAAAAAATCGATATCAAACGAAAGCTCCGTAATTAGATCTCACAATAAGACTGACAACCGATTCGACTGCAGAGAGAATTTTTTCTTACAAAAAAAGCGATTGTTTACATTTTGTATGTCAATTTAATTTATTTGTCTGTGAATACCTGCTTAACTGCCATATTTAAAATTGCGAAAAGGAGTTTCAAACGCACTTGCTTGTGTTAGAGAAGCATTTTTTAATTTTGTTTAAATTAACATACGTACATATGTTATTAAATTGAATCGGTAGTATTGCTAAGTTTAACCTTTCGTGGTTCCGCGGTCCGCCTGTTGCTGACCGCTGGTTTAGGCTGTAGTGGCGAGGACAGACAGACAGATGCAATCGTGTACCCACTTTTTACCATCGTATTGTCATGTTTGATTAAAATTTTGAGTTCCTTTTTTTACGAATGCAATACTTGCCATATAGTTCCTATCACAAGTTAAGAAGCAGAAGGCACGGTTCAAGCCAAGTTCTTGGATCACTACTTTTTTACAGGGACAAAATCAGTCGGTTTTAACCTTTCTTTAACTTTAGAATCAATGAAATTAAGAACTTCAAATTTAATAACAAAAAAAATTACCTTCGCCAAATTTTGACGTCTATGCAAAATAAGTTTATGAGACACAACGCTTAAAAATCGAAAAAAAAAAACGTAACTGACTGACCGATCTTCAAAATTATGAAACATTATGAATTATGAAATTTTAAGCACTAACAAAAAACAACTTCAAAAACATTACATTTAATATTCAACTGCTTTTTAGTCAGTTTTTGAGAACAACTTGGCTTCGTTATATTTTGGTTTCAGCATTGATCAAAAAAATTATACAGGGAATTGTTAAACTAAATTTGTGCCATAAAGGAGATTTGGCAAAAATATATGGGACCTTATGGGACCTGGGACAAATAATTAGGGTCTACCAACATAAGAGAATTTTGTATGTCCTTAATATGTATGGGAGTTGGCTTAAATGAATAACCAAAAACTAAGAAAAACACTTTAAAAATTTAAATATGAAGAGACGAGGAAGAGTAGTTGTATAATATACCGTCTTTAGAATTCTGTGTCCATAATCAAAAATGATGCTCTTGAACTAAGCTTTGAAACGTTGCATATTTGAGTTGTGTGCACTTCTTGGAACACAATTATTCCGAATTATTTTGTTAATCAAGATGCTATTATTGGCCATTTGTACAAAAGTTCATATTATTTTCAGGTCTATAAAGTTCATGGAAAGTGACCAATACCTTAATTTTATTGACACATGAAATTGTCAATAATTGCAATCTTTGTGTCTATATGCTGCCTTAACTTCAAGATTTACAGTTCTCTTCAATTTTACAAAAATATTTAAGACATTTAAATTTCCAAACAATTATATATATGTAAATAGAAATGGTACTAACTTCGTAATATCCTTGAATCAATTCAATGTGAAAGTGAAGTAAAAATATACAAAATTTTCTCTGACATTATTACATTAAAGTCAGACATTTGAAAAAATTACAAAACCATTCAATACAAAATAAAGAATGACGACCTAGGTCAGTCTCTTCTTTTTCTTGAATGATTAAGTCCTTTAGACAAGAAAAAAAAAACACGACATCCTTTGACCAACAAATAGTCGTTATAGCTGTTATTTTTTTTAGCGTCTTTCTTTTTGTTATACCCAGTGCACAATATTCAACTCCTTTTATAGATCGAAAATCCCATTTCCGCTTAATCAAAGTGTCAAATGCACATATATATTTCCGGCGACATCATAGTAAAAGTAAATGTATATGAAATGTACCTGCATATATGTAGGTAGACGTTGTATGTGTGGTATTTTGTCCCGATGCGATGTCTTTTCTTTTCAGAATTTCACCTTTTCCCACAAATAACATAAAATGTCAGAAAAATTACAAAAATGTCAACAATCTTCGTCATCAACAAGAAAGGGGGGGGGGGGAAATACTACACATATATATAGTTATGGTTCATATGTAGGAACATCCGGTAGCTCATTTTAGTAGAACGTATGTTATATTTTTTTCTTCGTCCTTAAGAACCAAAGGACCACCGTCGTATAGAGCACTGATATTTTCGATAAGCAAACTGAGATGACGAACGGAAGGGGGAAATAGGGTAGAAGTTCGTTTGGTTGAGAGAGAGAAAATGACTGCATTGTGTCTCTCTTAATGGTGTCACACGATAAGTATCTGCTCGGTAGGTAGTGGTAAATTGCATTTAATAATTTCGAAACTCTCCGCATTCACACAAAATATACACAACCAATCCTTACCAATGTCCTTCCAGCAGCCTCTTCCTCCTCTTATACATATTATGTTTCTACTCGTACTGTTGGTGGGTTAGTCGGTTGGTCGGTTATGGTTTGAAGGAACTTTTCACACACAGAAGTTCAAATTTGATTCGAAAATAAAATGCTCACACCGCGCCGGCCGCTTTACCGAGGAACGACCGACAAAACAAACCAAACCAAATGAAACCAACAAACCCACGATATACGAGTATACACAGGATATAGGATTATCCTCAAGCATTCATTTACGGGCTTTATACAAGCTGACGGCCAAACCCATTAGCCAGAGGACAAAAGGCAATTAACAGCGTTCCGTCCGTCCGTCCTTTGCTATCTCGCGTAATTTCTGATCCCTTTCCGTTTGATTATTCATGGCACACGGCAATGGAGTTGATGCTTGTGTTTGGGAGTTTATGCTCGCTTCCTATATTTATCCTTTCTATCTATACAGCAATATATACCAACACCTACATCATATATAGCTTGCCGATTTCTGCTCCTGCGAGTCATGATGCCTCTGCCTCTGCTTCGGTTTCAATGTTCTGTTACGAGTCTCTTCACTTGCACTACTTGCACTCCCTCTGCGTTCGCCGCTGCCCCCGCTTCCGCAGTCTCCTCATTTTGTCCAGTCTAAATAAGTAACCTTTTTGATTAACTAACTGGATTTTCTCTATAGTAAGCAGGATAAAGCTTTTTCGCTTATTATCCAACACGTTATCGTTATATATGAACGAAATCTAGTCATCCCCGCCACCCCCTGAACAACCCCTTGCAGTCTGGATGTTTTAAACAGAGAAAATACCTTAGGCAAATCAATTAGACTCACCATGGCGCTGAATGAATATTCCCCTGTCAGCTTAATGACACCTGTAAATCAAACAAAGTTTTTTGAACCCATAAACATTTCTTCGTTAAGTTTACCAATTAATAATTTTTTTCTTTCTTGGATTTTTATGCAAAGAGGATGTGTTTTTTTTGTTGTTGATTCTTTTTCAAGGACACCATAAAAGAGTTGATCGGTGGAAGTAAAATTAAAAAAACTCGGCCTTAACCTCAGGTTTTGATTTGACGACGCGACGCTTTTGTCTAATTTTTTTCAGGTCCGTTGCTTTAAAACCCTCATTTTTATTTTATGGAATCACATTCGTTTTGTTCACAAGTGGAAATGCTGTCCATCTTTATTGAGAAGGCGGCAACAGTGAGTTCATCTAGCTTGCTTTGCGGAGGAGGGGTAACCTCATCTCAATTATAAATGCGACTAATCATGGGTCTTACTGTCAGAGAAGTTTTCAGTCTAAAGTGGAGTCAGACAGGGCTGAATACTGTCACCAATGTTTTTCGTGTTGGTGATCATGTGCTGCGGCCGGCCTTGACAGGAAACGGAGGAATATGTTGGGCTACGCTACGAAGCAGGATCATGGATCTTAATCAAATGGCAACAAGAGTTAAGAGAAAGAGAAGCAAAAATCGTGGTGCTGAATATAAACACGGGAAAAACTAAAGATGTTCATCCTCGGAACCTCCCACTCATCCCCTCTGGTGAACATTGCTCAACAACCAGTAGAAAAAGTTGAGAGTTTTCAGTATCTTGGAAGTATGGTCTCTATTGAAGGCGGAACCAAACGAGATATTGTTAGCCGTATCGGGAAATCTAAAGCTGCTTTCGGGATGTTGTTCTTTGTTTGGAGGAACAACTCTCTCAGCTTAAAGCGAAACCTAGGACCGTGTCGCTCAAAAGTTTCATCAGTACTGGTTATAAGGTTGCAGCACCGGGAAAATAATAGTAACGACTGCAAGGAGATCTCAATTTTTCGAAAATAAACAAAGGTGTGAATGCAACCTCATTCTACTTTGAACACAAATAAGAGAACAAAATATAGGTTTGCTCCAATTCTTCTTTAAATGGATTAAAACTTATAAATACAAAATAAATTAGGTGGTGCAACAGTCCGTTGAGACCTAGGGTCTAGTGACTTACAACTCTCAACCATTCCTGTGTCCGAATAATGTTGAGAGGGATAGAGGAGGCTTACAGTTTTAAGCCGAATCCGAGAAAGCTAATTGGAGAAAGTACTTTTCATGACAATAATTACTATTGGAAGATTTGTCAATTCCTAGCAAGAGGCAGTATATTACTGAATAAAATATAGATAAAACTGGGAAGCGCTTCGAACATAAACTTTAAAATAAGTTTCTTTTGTGGCAATGAATCTGGAGATAGGAGATAGGTGGTCGAGCACACAATTTAAAAATATAACTAGTTTCTGATTCCGAATTTGTACAAATATTTTTTTAAAATATTCTAACTCTTCACATTAAACAAGAAAAATAAAGATTAAGGAGAAGAAAAGTGGAAGCAGGACTGTTAATGGTCGTGCTTCATTATAGAAATAAGCAAGGTTTTAAAAGAATGCAATCATTAATGATTTCAATAATTAGATATTAATTAAATAGTAGTATCCGTGGCATGATGATTAGTGAGTTAGTATTAAGTGTTATAGTTTAACTTAGAGTGTCCGTATGGAACCAGTAACTTAGTTGTAAGTTATGGTTAATTAGTTTTATGAATTTTTGTCTAGCTTTAAGATAGGTTTAAGATTGAAGTAATAAAAATGAATTTAAAAAAAAAGTGCGTTGGAATGTTATGCCAGAGGTCTTGGGTTCGATCCCTGCCTATGCCATCTAAATTTTTTTGCACGGGTACTGCCTATTGCGAGGAATTGACAAATCCTCTAAGAGTATATCTTGTCATGAAAAGTGCCTTCTCAAATTAGCTGTTCGGATTCGGCTTAAAACTGTAGGTCCCCTTCATCCCTGACAACAGTACTCGCACACAGGAATGGTTGAGAGTTGTAAGTCACTATAGGTCCTGGTTCTCAATGGACTGTTGCGCCACCTTATTTATTTTTTTATTTATTTTAATTAACTTCTTTTTGAGACTTCAGACTTCAAACTATGCAATTTCCATTCACTTGTAGCAAAAAGATTGCAATCATTTCTTTCTCTCATTCAATTGAATGCAATCTTTGAGAATTCACGCATTCTTTTACATTCTCTGCATTCTTTGCATTCTTTGCATTATTTTACATTATTTTACTATCTTTTACATTCTTTTATATTCTCTGTATTTTTTTTTTTTTGAATTTGTTGCTTTCTTTTGCATGCTTTGCATTGTTTTGAAATCCGTAGCCCCAAAGTGAAATAAATAAATGCAATTTTCTAATAGAATTCAAAGAATGCAATCTTCTAATTTAATTCAATAAATGATTTTTAAAGACTGCATTCACAAAAGGCTGCATTCTTTTACAAGCTTGGAAAAAGTTTGTCAGGTTCAGGCTTATCCTTTAACAATAACTTAGGAGAATGGTTTCTTTTTTTACTATGTTTTTGAAGACAAGTTACACTATATTAAGTCTTTAGTGTCATATTTTTTTTTAGATAGGAAACATGCGGATCAATGGGCGTAATTATAAAAAATATCATGTGAAGCGTTCAATAATATAAAATTTGTAAATGGAAATAAAAATTAATATTTAATATTAAAAGAAAAGTCGGAAGTGGGAGGATTGAAACACCCTCCTTTTTATTAACTACGAATTTTATTGTTATGCTGAAATATGTAATAAAGTAATTTAAAATTACTTAATTTTTAATTAAAGGGCATCTCATTACGGACCGGACCTGTGATCCTACCTCTCTAAGATCATAAGGGTCTAAGGTTCCACAATTTTGATTTCATTTTTTTTTTAGGATAAAGTTTGAAAGATTGTATTGAAACGACGCCAACGACATGCAGGAAATATACAAGGAAAGGAAAAACTTTCCCGTAATTCAACACCAAACTCCGAGTCCGCATGCAACAACACCTGTACTAGACAGAGAGCAAGAGGGTGCTGATGAAGAAGTGGAGACAGTCTGTATTTGAAGGACAACAATGTTTTTGGTGATACTTTGACGTGGACTGTTTTCTTCTATTTTTTTTTGTTCGTCTTTGCAATTTTCTCGCATCAAACCTTCACCACGGTTACCACACCCCTCCTTCTGATCTCACATCCTCTTTCTTTCTTTTCCTATTTTTCGTCATGGACTTCTTCTTTTTCTCTTATCCTATAAAGTTTTTCCATTTTGTCATCAGAAACGGAATCGATTTTCTCCCTGTCTGAATATGCAAATTATTTTATTTTTCAATTTTCGACAGTTTTTGGATTCATTTTTCGTCTTTCTTTTATTTTTGAGGACATGTTCATTTATTTTTGTATTTTTATTTTTATTTTGAGGAAAAGTTCATAAAAGTATTGGAAATCCATTTAAGCGCGTTGTATGTAATTAGAATTGATTGATTAGGGATTTCCTGGATGCTGCATCAACATCATCATCATCACCATCACAGGTATGGGTTTCCACAATGATTGGTTGAATTTTAATTGAAAGTACCATGACATGTTCATGATGTCAATTTTCGAAAGTTCCAAAGAGACAGAAATTCCATCTTCTGTTTTGTCATTTTAGCCTTATTGTTTGTTGTTTATAAAGAGGTTTGGGACGAGATGGCAATGGCATGCCTTCGACGTCAATTTCGTCGCTTCGCACACCCTTCATCATAGATAAAGGTGAAGTCAAATATTATTATGAATGGTCGTGTCCTTGTGTATGTTTAGTCAACACACACCATCACCAAAAGGTCAGGGCTAGAATTTTGGGTTTTTGAATTATTACCACAGAAAATAAACTAATGATGACTGGATTATCCTACATACCCGAGTATGTATGTACATAAAATGAGTACATACTGAGAGAAAAAGTTTCAGATGAGTGATGCATTTTCATCACATTGCACACAGTTTTGGAATTTTCCATTGTTCTTAGTATAGGTTGGAAATGGTATTATGCTATAGTGGGTTTACTTCATTCGATATATGAGATTTTGATTGGATTTAAAATTTTGGATACCTGTGTATGTATTTATGAACTTGCTTTAAGGAAATTCATTTATTAGTGAAAAATTGTAGAACCATCATAAACATACATACGAGTGTAGTAGTTTTGTATGAATATAATATTTTGAAAACGAATAATTTCGGAGAAATGATGGTACTTGTAGTATGATTTGTAATTTTAATTTGGTTTACAAGTTTGTGAAGATTAAAGGAGTGAAATCAAAGTTACTGGAGTTTTTCTTCATTCGAAGGCAAGAGTAAGCAGAAATTAGAATTTCATTTGGAAAAGTTTTTAACTCCTATCCTTATGTTATTGGAAAAAATATGCAGCTTTATATTGGTTCTTACATACATACATATTTTTAAAAATAATAAAATTAATAAAGCAATCGTTGATAAAATAAAATTTTCCCCACAATTTAATTTCATTCTTTTTCTCAAGATAATTCTGTCGAAAAATAATTCTTACCAATTTGTAGTCAGTTCAACTATGGTCAAAAACAGGTTGTGTAAAGCCAATCACAGTAGAACTCATCATGTCTCATTACAAATAGAGCCTTTGATTTTGCCTGGAAATTACTCGAAAGTAATAGATTTGTCCTTAACAAATACGATTTAAATATGTAAATCAATTACTTATATGAATGATTGAGAAATCAATACTTTAGCTTTATGGAGTGGAGTATATTTTAATTTGATACAGTTTCTCAAGCAAATGGTGCATTTTAACAAATTTACTAAGCCGTAAACTCCGGTTACTCAGACCATGTACCAAGCCACTGGTTTTTAAGAGCTCTTATCTTATTCTAATCTAATCTATCCGAGCTCATCACAAGGGAAACAGCGGACAACTCATCATGAAAACAAATATTTTAAATAAACAATCATACATTATGATGAGTTGTCCGATGTGAAAAAGAAACCCGTGTAATGAGCTGTCAAAAACATCAATATACGTTATGTAAAAATATGTTGAAGCAAATAAAGGGTGATTTTTTAAAAGCTATAGGAAAATTAAAATAAAAACATTATATGCAGAAAAATGCATGAAATGTTTATTTGAATCGATAGCACGGTCCATATATGTTATACCATCAGTACAATAAGAATAAATCCTATTGCAATGAATTGTACTATTATAATATTAGTGCCCCTATGGCAACACTTAAATTGAATACTGAATTGTTTAGCTTTAATAAACCAACAATGAAATAAACTCAGTTGTTAATCGATCACAGTCCACAGCATTTCACTCTTCTCTCCAAGACTTAACATTTGGCGACGAGGCCTTTTCTAAATAATTTTTTTTGTAAATTTTGTAAGTCGAACCCAAGTAACTGGTTAAAATGCCAAGCAGCGGCAGCGAAGGCGAAGGTAACGACGATCACACAAGCAGTATAGAGCTTTTATTGAAAAATCAACAAGTTTGGATGGAAGAGATGCTTAAGGGACAAAAGGCATTAATAACTCAATTATCAGTTGGAGGCAATAATTTAGTTTCACCATTTATCGCAGTTTTTCGCTCATTCAACAAAGATAAAGAGAATTGGAGAATTTACTTGTCTCAGCTCGCGCAACATTTCGAAGCTCATCAAATTACAGATGATAATCAAAAACGAGCATGTTTTTTATCATGGGTAGGTGCGGAAAATTATGAGATTTTGCAAAAACTTGTTGATTACGGTGACATTTCCACAAAAACGTTTAATGAGCTTACGGAAAAGCTATCTGAATTTTTTACCTCAAAAACTCATGTGCTCGCGGCGCGGTTTGAATTTCATAAAACTGCCATGAAAGAAGGGCAATCGTACAGAGAATGGCTTGCTGACTTGCGAGGCATTGCTCAAAATTGTTCTTTCGTTTGTGAATCTGAGTCTTGCAAAAAGCCTTTTATAGACAATATAATTCGCGACGTGATTGTGCTTAACACGCCTCATGATTCTGTGCGCGAAAAGGCGCTCCAAAAATCGAATCCGACTCTTGACGAGGTGTTAGCCCTCGCAACTGCGTATGAAACGACAAAAAAATCATGTTCCGTTATAAAAGGAGAACATTCGATCGATATAAATCAAACTCATGCTCACAATTCCAAGCCGTCATACAGCGGCCACCAATCGATTAACGGGAGAAACAGTAAACATGTATCACACGGTGCGAACAGTTACAATCAAGGTTCCGCTAATTTTAAGTCATGTCCAAGTTGTAATATTTCACATGCACGCAATAAATGCCGTTTTTTTAAATCAACGTGTAATTTTTGTGGAAAAAAAGGACATATCGCTACCGTTTGTTTTTCCAAATTAAGTGAAGGTGACATGCCTAAACAAAAGAATAGAAATACCAATAATAAATTTAAAAAACAAAACGTAAATTCTATCATGGTGAATCAATTAAAATTATCGGACGATAAAACTAAATCATGTGTGATTCGCGAAGGAAACAAAATGATGGTAAATTTGCTAATCAATAATAAATTATTAAAATTCCAAATTGATACAGGGACTACTCGAAGCATCATTGGTCGATCAGGTTACCGTATGCTTGGATCTCCTTACTGTAAGCAAATTGCAGATGTGCAACTATCATCATACGGAGGTGGACGTCTTAAGCTCCTCGGAGAATGTGAAGAGTCTCTATTGTGGTCTGGAAACGTAATTAATGAGAAAATTTTAGTAGTTGATAGCGATTGCGGAAGCAATTTAGTGGGAATAGACTGGCTAGACAAAATGGGTTTTCAGGCTTCTGTTAAAGCCGTCAACATTTCTTCAAATTTACCAATTAGCATCAAAGAACTCTGTGCTAAGTTTTCGCAACTTTTTGAGCCTTCGTTAGGATGCTGTTTTAACTACCAAGCTCATTTAGAACTACTCCCCGATGCTAAGCCTAAATTTGTTCCACCTCGCACAATCCCGTTTGCACTTCAAGAGGCTACTAAGCAGGAATTAGAACGTTTAGTCCAAGCTGGAATTTTAAACCCTATTCAACGAACTCAATGGGCTACACCCATCGTTGTTGTTCCGAAAAGGAAAGGAACAGTCCGTATATGCGGAGACTTTAAAGTTACAATTAATCCACAATTGGTTGTCAATCGACACCCCATTCCACGTACTCGTGAGCTCTTCCATAAATTGCGTAATGGGAAGCTCTTTACTAAAATCGATTTGTCCGACGCTTACTTACAAATAGAATTGGACGCGGAATCCAAGAAACTCGTGGTTATTAACCCCATTTTGGTTGTATCAATACCAAAGGATACCGTTTGGTATCAACAGTGCTCCAGGCGAATTCCAGCATGTCATGGAACAGATTTTAATAGGACTGCCTGTCGGAATTTATTTAGACGATCTGCTTGTAACAGGAGAAAACGACGAAGAGCATCTTGCAAACCTTAATGCAGTTTTTAGTAGGCTTCAGGCTAATGGTTTCCGTTGCAACATAGACAAATGCGGCCAACGTTGCAACATAGACAAATCTAGGCCATTCTATTTCGGCTTCGGGCATTCGCCCACTAGAAGATAGACTTTTAGCAATTAAAGAACAACCTTCGCCCACTAACTTAAAAGAATTGGAAGCCGTAATGGGAAAATTTAATTACTATAATCAATTTGTAGCTAATTTTGCTCAGGTTGCAGGGCCTTTGAATAGTCTACGGCGTAAAGGAGTTTCTTTTCGATGGTCATCAAAAGAAGAAGAAGCATTCAACAGCCTTAAGATGAGTATCGTAAATGCAACAAGGCTCGTACATTTCAATGAAGATCTACCAATTATTTTGGCTACTGACGCTCCTAGTTACGGCATAGGCGCCGTTATTTCACATCGTTTTCCGAATGGTTTAGAGAAGCCCATCGCTTTCGCTTCCAAAACGCTAAACATTCACCAAAAATCCTACAGCCAAATAGAAAAAGAAGCACTCTCCATTATATATGGAATTACAAAATTCCACCAATATTTGTATGGCAGGTCATTTGAACTCCTGACGGATCATCAGAAAATACAATTAAAGCTCTCCGTAGTATTTTTTCAATTGAAGGTTTACCAAAGACTATCGTTAGTGATAACGGAACTCAGTTCACATCCACACAGTTTTCAGAATTTTGTAGATCCAATGCTATTCATCATGTCCGAACTGTTCCGTTTCATCCAGCATCAAACGGAGAAGCCGAGCTATTCGTACGAACACTTAAGACAGCTTTCAAAAAACTTATTGCTGATGGCTCATCTCCTGAACTTGCGCTTCCAATTCTACTCAGCACCTTTCGAACAACTCCCAATCCAATAACAAAAAATTCTCCCTCGGAGTTGCTACATGGTCGTCAACAGCGTTGTGTGTTATCAGCCCTAGTTCCAGAAACTAAGCCAACTCATCAAATAAGGAGCAAGTTTGAAGTTGGTCAAGAGGTTCTGTGCCGCCAATATCTCAAAAAACAGAAATGGTTGCGTGGTATCATTTCGAAAGTACTGGGAAGAAACACCTACGAAATCAAAACAAAGAACGGTGTCAGTCGCAGACACCAAAACCAAATGCGACTTCTGCAGAATAAATCGAATTTGGAAATCGAAAATCCTGAAGGTATCATTTGTTCCAAATCCCCTAACCCTTTTATTTCTTCCCCTAGATTAAATTCTACCTCAAAAGGTCAAATAGAAGGTGGAGAAGATGTATATGAAGAGTCAACATCAAAATGTTCGGATGCACAATCCTGTCGATCCTACGAGAAACTTTTACCAGATGTTCCTGGCACATCTCCCAAAATAACACCAATGGAGTTACCGACAGAAATTCGACGATCCGAGCGGGTGAAAGTTTTGACCCCACCAATTTACTTTAAGAAACGAGGTCAATAAATAAGCGGGGAGATATGTTATACCATCAGTACAATAAGAATAAATCCTATTGCAATGAATTGTACTATTATAATATTAGTGCCCCTATGGCAACACTTAAATTGAATACTGAATTGTTTAGCTTTAAGAAACCAACAATGAAATAAACTCAGTTGTTAATCGATCACAGTCCACAGCATTTCACTCTTCTCTCCAAGACTTAACAATTTAATGTTTGAACATTATTTCATGCAAATGTTGACCTTGACTAGGCCTCAAATGGTCCATCCGCTTAGTCCAATTTTGGCATACTCTTTCCAACATTTCGGCCGGTATCTCACGAATAAATGCTTCAATGTTGTCTTCCAATGCGTCAATTGAAGCAGGCATGTCATGCAATCAAACCCTTGCGTTTTGGGCAAAAAAAAGTTGGATGTCATCTCACGGTAGCGCTCACCATTCACTGTTACGTTACGATTCGCATCATCTTTGAAGAAGTAACGGTCCAATGATGCCACCAGCCCATAAACCGCGCCAAACTGTAAATTTTGTTAGATGCATTGGTAACTCTGGCAATGCTTCTGGCTGATATTCACTCCAAAATCGACAATTCTGCTTATTTACGTACCCAATGAGCCAAAAATGAGCTGACCGTGCGATGAACTTTCTTAACAGAACACGCATTTTGATAACAAAAATCAATAAATTGCAAACGTTGTTCGTTTGTAAGACGATTCATGGTTAAATTATAGACCAAACTGAAGATGTTTGACTATGAAACAAAACACGAAACATGCGTCAGCTGTTTCAACCAGTATTGCCAAAAAGATAATAGCTAAAAAATCACCCTTTATAGTTTTTTTTCCTAAAATTTTCGATCGAAAAATTTTCCTAAAGTGCATAACTGGGGTGGAATCGGCTAAGGTGATAGTTGACTATGAAATTTTTGATAGTCAAATTGACCAGAGAGAAAAAACTAAATGAGAGAACCAAATTTCCTCGTCTCCGTCACTTCGATACCTCTTACTCTCATTTTTTATAGCGTGTTGAATTCGTATCGGTGTATACATGTTTTCACCCCGGAAAAGAGTACACAAAAAAACATCACTTCCGGGAAATGCGACATTTCTCATTTTTGTTTATTGATAGCCAAGAAGGCTATGTTTTTTAAAGTCTCATTATAATATTTTTGTAATTCTCATGAATTTCTTTCTTTAATTTTACTAACATCTTGTCGTTTTTATATCTACAAAAATACTCCTATAATTCAAATTAATTCTAGGAAAACATTTTTGTTTGTCAATAAATACCGGAAGAAGTTATACCGGTAGTTCGTGGTGAATTTGTTTTTCTCTTCTCTTTCTCTGAGCTACAGATAGATGGCATTAACAACCTTCTCTGAGTTACAGATAGATGGCATTAACAACCAAAACAAGAAAGGATGTGTGCAGAAAGAGTATAACAAGGTTAAGGTTTTTTAGACTAGACTTTATTTGTATATTTGAACGAGTACATGTTTTTTATAAATGAACATATGTTATGTTTATTTCAATAGTAATGCCTTAACTACTAACTTAACTACTGTATTATCTAAAATATACTGCATTGAATTATAAAAGACGGAAATAATAAAGTTCTACAGTTTACCAGGAATATTTATATAAAATATCCACATCTTCTGCAATTGCGGTATCAATCGATATTTTCTGGAACTTAGTAACATTTATTTGTCATGAATTACTCTTTCAGCTTTTTTATACACCAAAAAAATCAATTATGAAATTTGGCTGCGATAATAACTACTTGAACACAGCATTTTCATTGTTTATAGTTATTCAGGTTTAGCCCTTAACTTTGATTTGCATTTATTTATGAATAGCCTAAAACGTTTAGCAAACATCTATGAATAAGCCACAATGCACTTTCAGAAAAACTGTAGTTAGAACTTTCCCTCACAGATTTTTCCTTGTCGCTATATAACTGAAAGATAAGATATAAATATTTAGAACTGGAAAATTTATAAAAATGATGCATAAGACTTAAATTTTGGTTGAAGAACAAATTTGTATATTCTTTTCACAAAACCACTGACCGAGCTTATGTAGTTAAGCCTTTAAAAGCAACACACTACCTTAGAGGAAAGCAGTAAAAATAGCTTATCACCTATTCACAAATCTTATGCAATGAAAATTGGTAACAGAAGTAACAAGTTGACGGTCTTTTTATTTAGTGTCTACTTAAATCACTTATTTTCAGCATTTTGGAAATGTCGTGAGTAATGTAAAGGAAATAAACAACGAGTACACACAAATAAAATAGGAATGGAAAAAAGAGATGAGTATATAAAAATGTTTTCAATGTTCCATGTTTACATTCTGTAACTCTCGTTTTCAATGTTCCTGCAACTCTCGCATCGACAAAATTAAGTCGATAAACTCTGAAAATTGAAACAAATCTGAGTTTTTTTGCATCTTTCAACGGTCTGAGCGAAAATTAAACGCATAAACGCAGCTAATAATACAACTAATTGTTGTAGTGCTTTCAGAGTTTTATGTTTCTAGGTCCTAATTCTCATTGGACTGTTGCACCACCTAATTTATTTTACTTACTTAATGATTAAAACTGGCTTAAATTAACTAACTAATATTTATTTAAATGCGTAATTTAGAATTGTTTCTAAATCTTCATTGTTCTGGCACCTAACAAGAGTAATTAATTTCACTTCATATTCGAATGATATTACTCTCAAACGAACACAATGAGAGTACCATAAAGTTGTTCATACACAATTTTGAATTTTCTTTGAACACCTCTGAACAGCTGACTACATTCGCCATTTTTCAAAGGTGGTCGCCATTTTTAAAAGGTGGTGAGCAGAGAGAAAAGAGAGAAAAGTTTTTTCTCTCTCGTGGTGAGTATGTGCACAAACTTTCATAAGTATGTGTTCCCCACATTTTTTTTATATGGAGTTAACACATATACAAGTTGGTGGCAAAATCACAGCTTGTAGGCAAAAAGAGAAAAACCGTCGAAGTTGGTTCTCTCTATTAGTTCTTTCTCAATGAAATTGACTATCACCGAGTTTCCCGTCTGTGTAAGCTGATTCAATTTAATTAATTCGATTGAACAATTTCAGAATATAATTGTCACAATTCATTGTTGCTATGGTGAAATTTTAAAATGATTTCTATAAAATATCTTAATAAAAGTATTAAATCGTCTGTTTTAATAACATTCTTACTTTTCTTATGCTTTTTCGAATGCCGGCCGTAAGCTTTGTCCGTCACAAGAATGTATTTTGTACCTAAAAAGGGTAACTGACAAAATTTTCCATTCGTTTTTTGTAAGAGTCTGATAGCTCTACTCAGAAACGACATGTTTGTAGGAAAACGACTATCAAATTTTTCTAGTGACAGCTTTTTAGGTATCAATTTGACTATTACATTGCACAGATCAAATTCGATTATTTTGACTGTCAATACTCAACAATCACCTTAGCCGATTCCACCCCTGGATCGCACGACTCTGTTTATAAATAAATATTAATATTTATATAAATATTTTAAAGTTTACTAAGTTTAAAAGTAAAATTTGACATTTTTAATAATCAAATATTATTAATACAGTAGTTAAGAGCTTATGCAGGAAATTGTTATCGAAATCAGTTCATTCGTTTTTGGGAAAATTAAAAAACAAAATAATGGGGTAGTAAAAAAATTTATATTTTTTTAAAGAACAACATTTTCAGAGAAAATGTAAAACAAATTTATAGGTTCGTTTTTAAGAAAATTCGAATTTTCTATTTTTGACCAAAAACTTTGTAAAGGGACTATGGATATAAAAAAAGCCCCACACGAATCTCCTTAAAACCTTAACTTCCAAGTTTGAAATCAATCGACCCAATGGTTTGGGCTGTAGGAGCGAGGACAGACAGACATACGGACGAAATGGGGGACCCAAATTTTCGACTTCTTCACCATCGTAATGTCATGTTTGATTAAAACCTGGAATTCGAAATTTTTTATGAATGCAATACTTGCCATAAAGTTCCTATATATTGCAAGTAAAAATGTTGTTGATGTTAGTAAATTCATACCAATCCTGTAAAACATTATGGTGAATAGAACAAAAAACGATCCAGATCGCATTTTTGCTTTAAATTGTTTTGATTCAAAATTAGACACACAATTTCTCTTATTTAGATTCTAGGGAAACTTCAAAAATGAAAAAAAAAATATAATGTTTTCAAGGATGGAGGGGACCTACAGTTTTCACAGGCAACGAACCCGAGACCTCTGGCATGACAGTCCAAACGGAGATAATAACAAAAAATGGCGTTCGCGACTCTTCGTGGGGTCCATAACTACGACGCGGACACAATTTTTTAGAAGACTTTTCACACAATGTTTAGGACACCAAAATTAAGTTACAAACAAATTTCCAGCTTAGTATCTTTCATTCTGAGGTTGATTCTGTTCTGTTGATGAACTTGAAGAGACCTAAGTCAACACCATTTCATACACCTTTGCAGTTAGTTTAAATTTTAAATTTGAGTTAAAATTTAAAATACAATAGTTCTAAAATTTTTCAAAACAATTCTGTTCTGTTGTGTACTATATCAGTGAGCTCTTTGACTTTCGATTGAAAACAGTTCGATAACTAATGAAAAAATGCAAAATTAATGTACTAGACTGCACGATCACGTTAGCAGTAATTACAAATTTAAACTCACGTATGACTCGATGATTGATGCGGTAATTCGGCCCCTGAATCTTAAAACAGATTTGAAAAACCTTTACATAAATCTCTATTTTGATTTTTAAATAATAAACAAATAATGCGAGGAAAACTAATGACTAATGAGTAAATTTTAAAGATCTCATTATGTCACTGGAAAATAAGGTACTTTCAAAATACTAAAGGGCAATTAAATAAAAAGAATTCTATTATACATAGCTTCATATGATTTATTTAAGTAAATTGGTGAAGTTACAGCTCATTGAAAACCGGGTCTTGTAACTTATAACAAATCATCAACTGACTTATGAATTAAAAGGAATTAAATCGCAAGCCACCAACTGACTTATATGCATATTTTATTTTATAAGTACCTTGTGTAAAATGGTAAGTTTTTTTGTATGAACTATTTCTTAAAAACGCCAAGGTGCATTATATTTTTTTTTAAATTAATTTATAATACAAAGAAAATGTATGTATGTCATCACTGATATTTCTGAAAGATCGATGGTTAAAGGGTAAGTTAAAACACTTGATTTCCAAGAAGTTAATACTAAAAATGTAACTATATTCTATTGTTAGAAAAATAATATTGATTTTATTTGAAAGATTTCGTTTGATAGCAAGGTTATATTCCTACATCAGTTTAAACAAAAAAGAAGTAAAATTATCTTTCTGTTTTAATCAACTTCAAACCCAAATATCTAACAAACGCCATCAACTATGTGTAATATTTGACAAAAATAACGTGCTAAATCTCACCTTTTATTTGATACCACTTTCATTATGGAACGCACTGATTGCACGCTCCATACCAAAATAGGCAACCTCCTTTTTTAATTCATAAATCAGTAGGTAGATGATTTGTGAATTATATTCTTTTTAATTCATAAGTCAGTTGGTGGCTTGAGATTTAATTCGTTTTAATTCATAAGTCAGTTGATGATTTGTGAATTGAATTTATTTAATTCATAAGTCAGTTGGTGATTTACGAATTGAGTTTATTTAATTCATAAGTCAGTTGGCGATTTGTGAATTGAATTTATTTAATTCATAAGTCAGTTGATGATTTGTGAATTGAATTTTTTAATTCAAATGTCAGTTGGTGACTTCTGAATTAAATTTTTTTAACTCATAAGTCAGTTGGTGACTTCTGAATTAAAATTTTTTTAACTCATAAGTCAGTTGGTGACTTCTGAATTAAATTTTTTTTAATTCATAAGTCACTAACCTGCTTATGACTTAATGATTTTTCAATTCACAACCTCGCAACCCTGCTTATAACTCTTAACCATTCCTGTGTGCGATTTAGGTCAAGGATAGAAGGGTTCCATAATTCTTACACTGCTAGTTTGAGAAAAATTTCTCATAGAGAATTTGTCAATTCCTTGAAAAGGGTATACTTTGAAAAAGAAAACTCTTGGGTGGCACAGACAGTAATTGAAACCAGACCTCTAGTATGACAGTCTTACGTCAGGGTTTCTACTATACCTTGTAACTATTTTCCGTCGAAAATCAAATCACCATTTTGTACCTTCCAATGGCGCATCAAGGTGACGAGGGTAGTTGGTGTCATAACATTCTATGAGCCATAAAGTTTATACAGTTTATACAAAACAAAAATTAGGTGCAGCAACAGTCCGTTGAGAACTAGGGCCTAGTGACTTACAACTCTCAACCATTCCTGTGTGCGAGTCATTTTAGGGCTGTAGGGGACCTACCTAAGAGATCGTGCGTCGATGTAATGTAATATCAGTAGTTTCTGTATGGTTTGATGCAAATGTTGGTTCGAGATCTTGAAAAAATCGAAAACAAAAGTGAATATTTTGATCGAACTTGAGTTTTTACATCATTCCAATTTCTGGAAATCATCTTTAGTTTAATTAAAGCTTCTTAGCACACATTAAAAGTTTGGAGCTGTTTTGAAAGTAGGTTATTTCCAAAATGTATTACATATCAAACTTTTAACACTTTTTGGAAAACGTATATAATTTCAAAAATATTTGTTTGAAAACGCCAAAGCCCTATCTCTAATACTCTCCGAATGGAAGAGTATAAAAAACGTTTGGATATTTAAGCTGGAATTTCGTGTAATGAGATTTTTCAATTTCGCTTACATCATATAACTCAGAGAGCAATAAGAATAGAATTGAATTTTGAACTGAGTAATCTTAAGTATATTCTCTCTACGACAACGTAGGATGTTTTTGATTGGATAGAAATTGATGCAATTAAAATACGACTATTTTAAAACCAAAGCACAGAATTTTGATGACGGCTCCAACTTTTTAGATATTAATACATTAACGCCCTCAACATAATAATAAAATTAAAAACTATAACGGCCAGTTCCTTCACAAAGTTCTAGTCTCTAAAACTCGGTGTATTGAAAAATTGGAACTCGATGGAGTTCTAACCCATTTCATCTTCAAGAGCGTAGAACTCTGATTTTGATCTCAGTCTCAGATAAAACTTCGATTTTAGATTCTCAAATTTGAGGGTCCATGATATTAGAACTCGGTTTAGCCATGGACCATAAGACTTAACAAGAGAACATAAAACCCATGGACAATTTGTCAAGAAATAACTTCAAATCTCAAACGTGCAATATGTCAGGAGGTAGACATTTTATTTGTTAAAGGAAGTAAATTTGTCTGTGTGGACATTATGTGCTTCTATGAAGCCATATTCGTCATTTAGATATACTTTGTGTTGAGAAACTATATACATACTTACAAGTTTCAATGTGCATTATATTGCTTAGTAAAATCCGTGTTACTCGCGTTAATGTTTTCCCAACAACGGGCACGGCCCCTTTACCCTCGCAATGGTAACTTTAATTCTATGAACGTTCAGTAACCTTAAGGTCCATGGACATTCTTACATTCTTAAAATCCTACCGGTCGCTATGAAAGTATAGTTTATTATTCGGCAGAACTTTGTTTTATTAAATCGAGATGTATGTTAGTTGTTAAAACTCAATCATAAGTTCTAAGAAAACCAAATTTTAAAAATAAACCGAAAGTTATCAGATCGAGTTTTTAAACTGATTTCAAAACTTTGTCAAGAAATTGGCTGTAAGAATGTTTAAGCAAGAAGTTGTCAATCATGCCTTGCTGGAAAACAGCTATAAGGTATAAGTTTAACATGGATACCCCTTATTCAATTCAAATAAAAGTCAAATTTGCTTTAAGAGCCTTCACAAGGCATTAAACAAAAATTTTAGGCGACTTTGTATAAAAATTCGATTTTAAAGAAGTCAACATACGGAATTTAGGTACAATTGAAATTTAAACATAAATTGTTTGGTTCATGATACCAGTTTTTTCTTTATCTGTAATTTTCTAAAAAACTCTTATGTGAAACGAAGACTTTTTAATATTGAAGAAAAAGCTTTATTTATTTCAAGGCTCATGAAGGAAAGAGACAGAAGGTTGATAATAAGTTTTTAAGAATCAAAAGTGACGAATGTTATGGGACTAGACTCATTGTGCTCTTATTCGATCATCGTTCGTTCGAGGCTTTGTATTCTAAAGATCCCTTCGTTTAAGTAAAAATTATATCAAACAACATATTGCCATAAGATTTTATCTTAAATCTCCAAATTGAGACCGGACTAAACAATTATTATTGAACTTCTCTTCAGAAATTTCCATTTACTTGTAAAACAATACAAAACTTGTATATAGACAAGATACCATCAGACAACCATCAAATAAATACCCTTCAAGCCATCAATTGAAACACACCCATATACCCCTCCTGATGACATGATCCACACACCCTACACCTTCCACCACAAAAAGAACAATAATATTCGTCACATTGTATAACAATCCGAAACATATCAAATGTCTATATGTTTCTATGTATATGAGAAAAGATTAACTTGCCTGATGATCCATTGACCCGCACCAATTAAGAAATGCACAAAGCTCAAACTATGTTAACCCTATAATCTCATGTAAAATTATATCTAAGTATACATATATCTTTCCGGAGATTCGATAGGGTGAGTAGTGATTGAAGTGGAGGAGAGGTGGAGTGGTGTGGAGTGTGGTAGCAGTTGGTAAATTATTATCAATTGTTCTATATTATTCCATTTTATGGGACAAGACACAAAATTCAAATTTTGTTCCTTGCTTTGGCTTTGGCTTTGGCTTTGGCTTGGTCTTGCCATAAAATCAGCCTTCAGCGTGCTAATTAGAATATCGTAAGCCATGATAATTGCTCGTAGCTATCCGGTTTAAGATGTTGATCTTATGGCCCATCAGTTGTGTTTCTATCTCACAACATTGGGGTTTTGGCGAGGACATGAGAGATGATTCTGTATACGTATACTATGATGATGATGTCCTGGGCCCTGGACAAAATGTATTTAAATACCAAGATGTTCTCTTGTTACTGGTGCTTGGCTTGGGTTTGGGTTTGGTTTTGGGTCGGGTCATTCTGATGTTGTGATGATGATGCCGTTGTCTACTTCCATATAAATGACTTGTTATATTAAATTCTATTTGAATTCGTTCACACAGACACATACACACACACACAAAAGCACAGAGACGCACATAACAACTTGTTGATGATAATTATTTGTTGTATCAAATCTCCCCGAACCAATAGAGTGGGAGGGCTGATTCCCGGAAACAAGCTCAAGCATCAGAAAGGGCGAATTGTTGTCATTCGAAACCATCAGCAGACACCCTCCATTATTCAGATGGGCGCTAGAGCTGTAACAAGGATACCATCATGGATCATAACAAATAATTATCATCTCTGTTGACTGGAAGACGTTAGCCACGACGACGACAACAACGAGAACGACGACCGACGACGTCGAAACGATATGGTGATGCTGATGTTTATGATGAAGATGAAGACGAAAGGACAAGACACAAAGACAATGAAGAAGACGACCGACGCTACGGAGAGGCATCAGGATGAAACTAGTGACCAATTAATTATTTCATGTTTCTGGCATAAATCATTCAAATTTATCGATCAGACACCAAAATAGGACGGGATTGCGGGGTCAAGTATAGAAGAGAAAGGACATATTGCATTGAATCCTGGTCCTGGACTTTGTATGTACACAAAACTCATCCCCCCTATCTGCGAATGTATATCCATCTGTTTGGGCAACTCAATTATTAATTGAATCCCTATCCGCAAAATTTTGTAACCAAACCAATTGCCAAATCGACCTTTCGTTTAACTAATGTTAGTGTCTATTTTTAGATCAGAGAGGGTTGGTGTGTGTCTGTGTGAGTTGAGCATGCATGTTTAATAAATAAAAGGATAACAATTGTCAATGTGAAATTTTAGATGGAGGAAGTTTGATTTTTTAAAATTAATCACAACTCGTATCTTTCTGTCGTTTCTGCTCTTGATCCTGTTTCTAGTCCTGGTTTTATTTTTTGTGTGTGCTTTCGTCCTGACATCACCAGTATCAGACGACCATCAGACACAATGCATGCGGAAGGAGGGTGGGTTGCGATGGGAGGCGCCAGGCGTCTGTGGCAAATATGCATTCCGGCAAATAAATTCGACAAAGAATGATGATTTATATCTACCAGGAGCACCTGGTGCGCGAGAAAAAGAGAGATATGTTCCGCCATACCATACCTACATAAATATATTCCAGACACAAAATGTGATATGCAAACGAAGACGAGGATTTAAGGTGCACTCTTATAAATGGAAGATTTATCTGTGAAAACTTTCTTCCTATGTTTACAATCGCACGATGAAACTATAAAAGAACAAAAATAAACTTACCATTGGAAAAATGTTTGTCAACAAAAATATTTGATTGATGATTCCTTTTTTGGTCCAGCGATATGTTGAAGATATTGACTCCCTTAACTCTTACTCTCAAAATTTAGTATTTTTGTTATTATTTCATGAGAGAATATAATAATTATTCTCTGTCTGCAAAGTCAGTAGTAAGTCCTGTTTTTTGTATTTTAAGGGAACTTCAGTTAACAGGGATGATTCTTAACATTATTTGTACATTATGTCGAAGCAACATGTTTATATACATTTTACGTATCTTTTGAAGGATTTTTGTTTGAGAATATTGCTGTTTTCACTGCATATCAAAAGCGCATGTCTTCTGGATATTTTGAGTGTATAGTTTTGATTTTGTATTACTGAATTCTGCCTACCAGTTGTTTAACAGATGGTATTCCCTGTAGACTTCTGATGACGGAAGGCTGTTTCTTTTTTGTTTTATTCTAGAGCCAATTTAGCACTTTCATTAGTTACTTTCTTTGTTTATTGTAGTATTTTCATCAGGAAGAGAATTTCTGAAATAACAAGAAGAAAATAGTCAATTTATAAAATGAATGAGTATAGTTAGGATAATGATAAGTCTTCCATACAGGTGTAGTGAAAATGATACTGATGCTTTAAGTGATGCAATTTAAGGGACAATATGCTAGAAAAATATATGTATGTACAATAATTGATTTTAATTTTATTTGTAGTAAGAATTTCCCCCGATATTAAATTTTTGAAGTGTAGGTAAAATATTAAAAAATTACTTTTATGTTTCTTATTCTCGTAAAACTTAATTTTTTGTTCGTTCGATTTCCTAGAGTAGCAAAATTTTATTGCAGGGTGTGAGGACGATATTTTAAAATTGGTGAGTTAAAATGTAATAAAAAAGGAAATGTTGCCAGGGAAATTTACCAATTCAAGTTTTGTAATAATGATGAGTCTATTTAGACGGAATAGCTTGCATGTTTTATAAATATTGGAGACACAATTTTAATTGAGTGTTTGACTAATTTTTAAATAGGTATTTCTATTAAGTTCATATCAGAAAGTTAATGTAATCAGTCCAATTTTTAAAATACCATCAATATTTTCAATAAGAGCTTAAACAAAAAAAAATTACTAGACTTGATAAGAAATCGAAAGAAGAGGTTGGGATGCAACCCGCACTAATAACTTCCCATTAGCGCACGCTAAAAAATTTCAAATTGTAATTTTTAAAACAAGTATAAAGATTTTTCTATAAAAAACGATTAATTTAGTGTTAATAAAAATATAACGATAAATATATTTCAGTCATTTTGAATAAAATAATTTAAAATATTCTTGAGATATTTGACTAAAAATCAAGTTTTTACTATTAATCTTCTAAGAAAAAAAGCCGATTAGATTCTACCATAAATTTAACTAATTGTCAAAATTTTTCGTTTAATTTGAAGTTGCCAAGATATTTATGTCCAAAATACATTTTTACCGATTTGGTAAAGTTTTTTTTCAAAATAAACTTTCATTTCGATTTTTCTAATTGGTGCAGGGAATTAACTTCACGGGAACTACCTTCACATGGGAACTAACTTCACCACTAGTGGGAATTAATTTCACTTTTTTTTTGTGAAGTTATCTCCCAGTGAAGGCGGGAGATAATTTCATCAGAAAATTGTGTGAAGTAACTTCCCACCTTCGATTGAAATATCTGAAAAAATATCAAGCGTTGAATTGAAAATCAAAACAAAAATATGTAAGTTTTAAGCAGTACAAAAGGTAGTTTCCGTGAAGTTAATTCCCTGCACCATACTAGATGCCAAAAATGTTGTTTTTCGATGTGTACAATTATTCATATAACCATACAATTATTTGTTCTTAAAAATTGGAGGCAACTTATATTGGAAAAAGATTTTTTTTTTTGATATATAGAAAAAAACCGTTACTAAATCTATTTTTTTAAACCAATAATTTGCAACTACTACTACCTGCAACTACTCGCACACAGGAATGGTTGAGAGTTGTAAGTCACTAGGCCCTGGTTCTTCATGGACTGTTGCGCCACCTAATTTATTTTATTTTATTTATTTTAATTTGAAGATCAAAAAATGATATTCAAAATAGTTTTACACTAAAAATAGATACATTTTGGATACTTATTGTAACTTTACTATACAGAAAAGCAGTTTGCTGTTAACTCGAAGCTGCCAATGAGTGACATAATTCCTCTTGTACTTAAAACTGCAAACGAATCTTTGGAATGAATCTTCTTTAGTAATTGTACAGTTGCTAAAGATCTTGACATTCACAAGTGCACTGGTCCGGATAGTATCTCCTCTATTGTTCTGAAATGTTCTTCAACGTTGGCAAAACCACTGCGTAAGCTTTTCCATCTATTTCATTATACAGGTCTCTTTCTCAGAGTGAATGGAAAACAGCATTGGTCCTGACTTTCCCTAAGAAAGCCGAACCTTTGACACCTTCTAACAATCGTCCAATTGCACTCACGTCCCTTCTTTCCAAGAATGATGGGCTTCTTAATGACCGCCAATATGGCTTTCGTAGCAATAGGTCCACTGGTGGCCTTAAGGTATATCTCACCGAACAGTGGAACAAATCTTTGCCTCTGTTTGGAGAAAGTAAGAATATTAAACTTGATATTTCAAAGACATTTGATAGAGTTTTTCATCAAGCTCAAGCTCATTTGGTATTGATGAATATCTTCTTTATTGGGTTAGAAATTAACTTAGGGACCGTTCAATTCAAGTAATATTGGACGGGTTCAGATCTGATATCCATCAAATAAACGCTGGTATACATTAGGGTTCCGTTTTGTCTTCGACACTCTTCCATATTTTTATAAATGATCTTTTATCTGAAAATTCTTATCCACTTAATTGTTTCGCTGATGACAGTTCCCTCTGCTTTTCATATTCGTTTTTAGATTCTCATACTTGTTCTTTGGATGTGGACTACCAACGGCAGCGTATGATAAGCTCATTTTTTTCTGATCTTGACAGCATTGTCACTTTGGAATCAAAAACCGTGTAGAATTTAATGCTTCGAAAACTCAATGTTGTCCCAATGTCACTATCCATGGGTGGTTCTTGAATCGAGGAGACTGAACAGCTTTCAGGTTTAGGTATGAGAATCACAAATTATATCTTGTGGAGTATAATTTTCATACTAGGGCTAGTGCCCCAATAACGCACTTGAGTTTTTTGGATTGAATTGAAAAGATTGCTCCTTAAAATGATAGCAGATCGTTCTCTTGCCTAGACATTCGCTTTTCTTGAACACAGCCGCAAAGTCTCATTGTTTTATAGTTATTTTAATAAGCAATGCTCTGAACTGAAATAGCCAGTTGCATTTTTCACTTCATACAATTCAATCGTAATACCTGTACTTCTAGGAATTCCCTTGAGATCAATTTCTGACGTATTGTTAAGTACAGGGATTCTTTCTTTAGCCACACTAATTATTTATAGGAAATGATTTGAGCATAACGTAAAACCTCTTATTTTAATACTATGGACTTTGAAAAATAAAACCTCTATCCCTTAAACTTATCTAACAGAGAGTTTTTACAAAAAGAGTAATCACAGGAAATCGTATCATTGTTCTTAATTTCAGTTCGAGTATTCAACAATTTTAATTTAAATTCAATCACCACCAGAAAGTGTTGGATATTTAAAATTATTAAATGGATATTGTTGTATAGAAGAATTAGGCGCTGATTTCCGGCCATAGACTCTTTTGGATTTCCGAAGAGCCAAAGGCAAAGTATTTTACTGGCTTAAGTATTATAGATTATATTTAAGTTTTATTTCTGTGATAATAAAGTTTTAATCACAAAATTGCTATGAAATTATTATTTCCAAATAGGCTCATATATCATTTTTTTTTTTAACAATAATTTAATAATTTTGCGTTATGTATTAATCCACTTGAACATCGTTTTTAAGCTTTCAGTGTATAACTATGTTGATTCTGAAAAATCGTTTTGTTGGAAAAAGCGGTATAGTAGGGTGGTGCACTTTCGACGGTGGGGCACATTTGACTTTCGCACTTGTAAAAGCACAGTTGGCTTTGAAATAACAAAAAGGACTTATTTTTCAATTTTCCAGTGATTTTGTGTAACTTTGCTCAGGCACGAGGTAAGCAATATGTTATTTTATAATAAAGGAATTCAATGGGTGTTTAATTTTAGTAGTAGGTACAATGTATTATTCACTTTCGATTTTTTTTACTTTTCATCAATTTGCTTTTATAAATTATGCAATGAATAATATTTTGTATCGAAACAAAGGGTGGGGCACTTTTGACGTACGCACATGGGGCACTTTCGATAAATGTCGAATGTGCCCCATGTTACCAATAAAGATTTCTTTATTTTTTTTAGAATGGTTCGTTCATATAAAAAGAAAACTAATCACTATGACATCAATGAAATAACTCTTCAAAAGGCACCCTTTTAACTTTTTTGTCAAGAATCTGAATATTGCAGAAGACTTAAACCTTACAGATTCAGATAAGTGTACTGAACCATATCTGGAAGGTGAAATCTCTGATTTCGATGAAACAAACACAAATGACTTTAAACTTAAAAGCCGTACTTCAGATTGGTGACTATTTTTTGGTCAAGTTTGACGCACGCATTGCGAAATATTATGTTAGGCAAATAAATCGATTTGAAAATAAAAACGAATTTCATTTCTATGTTGACTTTTTCCAAAAAAAATCAATGAATTGGCATTTTATAGGCCGCTTTTTGAAGATATATCTCTTGTTTTTAAAAGTGATATCGAGTTGAAGCTACCATTGCCAGAACACCCAGCTGGATCATCAATATAGTCAAACCTTATCTTTTTTAAAGACGTCGTCGATATAACCCAATACAACGTTCAATGATTTTTTTGAGTTTATTTTAAAGTTTAAAAAAACATTCACTTTAACTAAAAACTTTCAACATTTTTTAAGTATGGATTATCTTATTTTATGTTCCCCCATGGGACACTTTACACTTTTGGAAATAATTTTTAAAAGTATTTTTTATAAACTATTACGGTTAAGTAATGTCTTAAAAAATTATCAACTTCTTAAGTACTAGGTATTATTAAAACTTCAAATGAAATAAAAACATAGATTAAATACGCGTTTTTAAAAAAGTTGTAGGGAATCTACAGAAAATGTGTCCGATCTGTCCCACCTTACCCTATATTATCCGAAACAACAACTATTATGCTGATTTATCAAAAAATTTCTGAAATTTTTTATAAGAACTAATTCTAAAGATTTTTTACTTTATACTTTCTGCTGCATTTTTTTATTATTGGTTAGAAACGAACAGAGCATACATTTTTTGCATTCCCTGCATTTTATTCATTCAATTTTATAATTTTATAAAGACCCATCAGCTTCAAAAAGAAAACAACAAAAAAACTTCTTGAAGACCGATGTAAAATTTTTTCTTGTATTGCACCACGCCCTAGGCTCCAAACGATATATAAGCAAACCAATAATAAAGACTAAACGCTTGCGGTAGCAACTTTTATCAGAAACGGTAGCAGTATAGCAGCATCTGAATTAACTTCTGATGTATACAGAACTCTATACGGTATACCTATAACATATATGTACCGTATTCCGTATCTACCTTGACTCCTCATTAGTGTTCAAGGATGTGACCGGAATTTCTTGAGAAAACATTTTGCAGCATCGGGCTAAAAGTTGAAAAATCAACTATATATCTTGTATTTTCTTGTATAGGTAGTAGTCTCGTACTTGTCTTTCCCCCCGCCTTCCCTCTTTCTCATATATTTTATCACCAGCAGCAGGACAAATGAATCAAAAATGTGTTACCCATTCGATAATTCCGATCACACCCATCTTGTGTTTACACAATCTCGAATCCACATTCACACACAGCAGACAAAAAAAAGACACCTCACCACCCCACCCGCCATCACTCGTCCTTGCTCTGCTTCCTTTTTGGTCTCTTATTTGACCAGAGGTCCTCGATTCCTAGATTCGACCACGAGTATGTGTATATAGTTTTTGGATAAAATTTTATTGGATTCTCATCAGGTGGTCGGTGTGTTTGGTCTTGATGGTCTTGGTCTTGGTCCTCTTGCTACAAGATGGTGGTCCTCGTTATGTGTGCGGTCTGCAGAGGACGATTTATTGAAAGAAATAAAAAACAGGATAACCATAACGAAAACGGAGACTATGGACGACGACGACGACTTTGACTAACACTTTGAGAGAAACTCTCTCATATGAACGTATACAGAAAAAAGAAGTCCTTTAAGGGTTAATGTAAATTTTTTATTCGACGTTTATTTGCCAAAGTAGCTTTTTTCATGGAGAAAGTAATACATTACACCTGACTGTGATTCTGAAGGTGGGCATATTAATCAATGTGCACCGCATCAACCTAGCCACGGAGGAATGTAAATATCGACTTCAAGTGGTAGAGAACAATTTTGACAGCAAATGTAAATTGAGTCTAGGATGATATTTAGATTTCCTTTTTTTGTATTTGTTTCTTGTTCCACGAGAAGAATAGCAAAAAACACGTTATTTATAGCATCCTTCCAACCATGACCTTTATCGTGAATAACTCATTATTCAATTACACCGAAAAGAAAAATACTTCCATACCTACCAACCGACACAAATATAAGGAATTGTCCGGAACGTGGTATAACTGCAAGTTGTAATAGTCCCACAGTTACATCCACACATATATCTTGGGATAAAAAACTCTTTCAAGGACTTTTGTCTGAGAATTTTTCACAAGACAAGAAAAATATATATTGGGGGAGAGACAAGAAATTATCCTCAAAAAAATATCAAAAACACAAAAGAAACTAACTTAAGTTTCTTTTGTTGTTGTAGCTCTTCGTCTTCCTTGGGCATCAGGCAAACAAGTGAAATGAAGAAAAGCACTAACAAAAATAGTAAAAAATGCACACACATAGTACAAGCAAAAAAGGACCTCTCTCTTAAATGGAGTCGACTATTTTCTTCTTCATATATACGAGTATTGTTTGGTTATCCTACAAACGAAATGTACTGACATCTTCTGTCAAGAAAAAGAAGCCAACACATCGTCGTTGTTTTCGTTTTCGTCTTCGACTTTTCTAACCTTACCATTACCACACACAAAATGCATCCTTTTTGTTCAGAAAACAAGGACTTGAGGATAAGGAATTTGAAGGAGTTATAGTTGTAAGTAAGATGAAGGATATATGTTCAAAATAAAGTGTAAACTAAGTTTCGTGATAGATTTCCTTGTTTTCGTTGTTTTGAATTTTGAGGGATTTCAATAGAAAGGATGTGTGTTTTTGTTCAAATTTATTGTAAATTATAATATTGTTTCCGATAAATGGGATATACAATATACATATATGTAACGGGTATAAGTCTTGCTTATTTTATCACTTTCACAAATGAACAACAGATAAACTAATGGAGATAAAACACAAATTGCTTTAAAAGAGGATTGTTGTATGGTAATTTAACTTTTAGAAATTTCAATAACGAAAGGTCTTCTATTAATTTAAGCTTTCTTGGTATTACCTACATATTGAAGTATGTAAGTAAAACTTCGTAAAGGCTATTGAGTGAGCAAAAGATACAGATCAAAAAATAATAAGTATGCGCCTGTTCTAACTTCGTTACCAATAAAGTTAGAAATTCCAATATTTGCAATATTTAATGAAGATCAAAATTATAAAGCACTTCCTGACATCAAAATACCTTCCGATTTAGTAGGGGGTAGTATCCATATCCACTCAACTTTTAAACACAATATGACACACATTAATGTGTGCTAGTCATTTTAGGAATGTAGGGGATCTACAATTTTTATGCCGAATCCGAACGGATAATTTTAAGAAAGCACTTTTCATGACAAGAGGATTTAGGCAGGAATTTAACCCAAGACATCTAGTATGACAATCCTACCCACTAACCATCACGCCACGGGTACTATGTATATGTACATATTCATTAAAATTATGTGTATTCTAAGCCAAACATATAAAATGTTAAATTATATTTTTAATCATGGAGGGCGTGGTATCCACCAAGTAATTTACAAATAAAATTGGATCAAAATGGCTTCCCTGAGGGACGCCAGAATTGACAACAAATAGTCACTATGAAATACAACACTATACATTTTTTATTGTTTTAATTTAAGAAGTTGTTGTGAAGCCCTTAATTATTTAGCTTTGAACTAAAGCCAGTGAATACGCAATCGACTTGTTCACGTTTTTTCAAAAACATCTTAAAACAAAAGGACGTGAAGTTGAAAAAACTAGTAATTGTAGATCTCTTTTTCATGAAACCATGCTGATAATCACATATAATTGAAGTACCTACAATGAAAGTAAAGCACATTACATACAATAGACTCGAACGTTTTCGGTATCACAGGTAATTTAGCTATAGGTATGTAGTTTAGTACTCTGTTTTTAGGACCTTTCTTGTGCACAGGGATAATGAATGCACTTTTTCCAGATACTAGGAAAAATTGAAGTATTTAAGGACTCATCATTGGTGGAGGTGTGTACTCCGAACGACTGAAATTAAGTCTCTCATTCCGCCTTCCCAATCATTGTAGCGTGTTCCAGGCGGAACTATTGGCGATAAAAGAAGTCTTGTCCTGGCTTAAAGAAAACGTGATATCAACATCTGATATCCGTATTTTCTCAGATAGTCAGGCCGCTATCAAATCTCTGGACTCTGTTTCTACAAATTCTATAACAGTCCATGACTATCGATCATCACTAATGAAGATGGCACAACAGTTTAATATTCACCTCTGCTGGGTGCCGGGCCATAGAGACATTCCAGGTAACTGTAAGGCAGATGAACTCGCCAGGAACGGTACAGTACAGCCCATCCTACCACGTTTGGCACGTACTGGCATACCAATCGCTACTTGTAGACTGTTGCTAATGCAAGACGCTGTGAGTAGGGCAGGCACCAGGTGGAATAACATCACCACGTGTTAAGTCACAAAAAACATCTGGCCAACACTTTATTTAAAACGTTCAAGGTGCGTGCTCTCTCTAAGCAGATCGCATATAAGCTCGATAATAGGTGTCATAACCGGACACTGTCTAATAGGAAAGCACGCCACGAGACTAGGCGTATTCTCAAATGACTTTTGCAGAAGCTGTATGGACGAGGAAGAGGAAGAAACAGTTCTTCATCTTCTCTGCACATGCCCTGCTCTGGCTCGAAAACGCAAGAATTACCTAGGAGAATTCTTCTTTAACGATCTAAACGATCTAAACCACATCAGCATAATTAGCCTCTCATGTTTCGTAAGAGACTCAAACTGGTTCCATTGAGCTTAGGAAGAAACCTTAAGATTCATGTGGTATCACAATGGGACATTAAACTGGCCTAAGTGTGTCCGATTCTATCATGGACAGCCACATTAACCTAAACTAACCTAAGGACTCATCAAAGCAACAAATTTAGGATGGTACGATGGAACGGTATTTTTATTTATTTAAAAATTAATTAAATTCAATTGATTAAAATGTACTTCAGAAGAAAAAGAGTAAGAACTGTTGTCATCTTTAGTATCTAATAAAGCTTCTTTGAAGAAGTTTGCAAGCATGTTTGCTATAAATTTAGGCTCATAACTAGTGGACGATGAATTTGACTTAAAATTGGGGTCGCCACTAGTTTTCTCTTTACAATTTCCAAATTTTCAGAAGCTATCTGGATTAGATTAAAGGTCACTCTTTATTTTAAAAATATTTATTTATCAATATGAGTAACCTTTGATTCCAGAACAATAGTATCAATTGCATCAAAAGAAAATACTAAATCGAGAATTCAAAGTAAGTAAAATGAATTTTACATAAATTAGGGTAGTCTCGATTTATTGATATGTTGTTTGGGTTGGTAAGCTGTTGAAAAATCCAAGTTTTCTAATTCCCCCCACCACCGCTGGCGCCGCCATCTTGAAAATACTGCTCAATTTGTGGACTTTTCCCTGTGTTTTCAAAATATCTTCTAAAGTATTGGTTTTAGAAAAGTCAATGGCTTATATAAAATTTACAAGGAACCTTTTTACAGAAAGCATTAAATGAAGTTGTGCAGAAAATAAATAAATAATTGAGTAATAAAGTTCAGCTTTTAGTTGAATGAAAAAAACAGGATCAATTGTCATTTTGACATAAGTTGACTTGACTTGATAGTTAAATAAAAAATAAATTAGGTGGCGCAACAGTCCATGGAGAACCAGGGCCTAGTGACTTACAACTCTCAACCATCCCTGTATGCGAGTAATGTTGTCAGAGATGGAAGGGACCTACAGTTTATATGCCGAATCCGAACGGCTAAATTGAGAAAGCACTTTTCATGACAAGAATTACTCTTGGAGAATTTGTCAATTCCTCGCAAGAGGCAGTACCCGTGAAAAAAGTTAGATGGCACAGGCAGGGTTTGAACCCAAGACCCCTTGCATGACAGTCCAACGCACTAACCATCACGCTACGGGTACTACTTGATAGTTAGTTAGTTAGGGAGATTTTTTTTGACTAACTTTCCAGTCAACTTTCCAATAAAGTTGCCTTAATTGGAAGGCAATTTTTTGGCAGCTGACCAATCAGATGCTAGAAACTTGCCTTACTTTCAAGTCACTTATGTCGGCTGAACCTGTCCATTTCATCAGGAGAAGAATGGGCCGCCCGTCGAAGTCGTTCACAATTTTTGGTGCTCTTTCTGTCATCATCAGGGTAACTATCAAAAATGACAGCTGAAACAACGAGGAACCCTTCCAAACGAATAAAAGTGTAAAGTTTTGGTTCAGCAAACACTTTTTTACATGAACGTTGCATGATATATATTAATAGAATTTGAACCTTCTTATTTTTCAATAAATACATTGGTAAAAAAAAAAATCATAAAAGCTACAAAAATATTTAAAAGATTATATCTCAGAGTCTATACGACCTAGCAGAACCAGTTTGGTCTTAAACTTTAGCTATTTACCTCTACTACAAATGTTATTGTATCAAACATTGGCGTAGGATTTACCATTTACTTGCTATCAAGCAAAAACCGACTAAAAATCTGTACTTTTCATATTTTTGAGAAAAATTCTCAAAATTCAAAGAGCTCTATCTCGGAAACTATTAAAGCTAGAAATTTCGTTTTGGTCTCGAATTGTAGGTAATTTAATCTAGTTTAAAAAAGCCATTGACTTTGTTTTTCTAAAACCAATACTTTAGAAGATATTTTTTCAAAACACAGGGAAAAGTCCACAAACTGAGCAGTTTTTTCAAGATGGCGGCGCCAGCGGTGTTGGGGGGGAATTAGAAAACTTGGATTTTTCAACAGCTTACCAACCCAAACAACATATCAAAAAATCGAAACCATTCGGGTTTTATATTGACAATTTGACTGGACTACTATTACTTTTTCCTAAACATTTTCATTAAATATTTTGGTTAAATGTTACTCTTGTTATAAAGAACGATAATATAATTTGAAAAAGAAAGTAAATATTTTCATATATGTATGTCTAGAAGTAGAAGCATTGACAAAACGCATCTAAACAGTCCTTAACGCGGTGACAGATGAGGAATAAATTCCTTCAATCATTTCCTTTTTCAGAATGAAATCCAATTACGTTTCAAAAAATAAGGAAGATGATCAAAACAAATGACTTACAAAAAAAATATTGATTTCTAAGTCAAGATATTTTCAAAAGGGAAGAAAGAGGAAAACAGATTGCTCACACAGGAGAGAAATTAAAATGCTGCAAAAATCCTTTACTCCTTTTCTATATCCTTATACTTTATATTTCCTTTGATTTTTTGGTGCAAACTATGTGTTTGTATGTTTAATTTATATATGAAATGCATCTGTTATTGACACAAAACCAATAATACGATGCACTTGAGGTGGCAGATAATATAATATTATATCGATGTAAAAGAATATATCGACTACCTTCAACTTCCACCTATAGTCGTATCCGCATGTCCTGTCCAGTAGCTCAAGGAGCTCTTTTTGGAAAGCAATCTTGTTCAAGGAGGATAGGTTAGGTAGGTACTGGCGAAGGGTTATGGCTTGTAAATCCTGGACACTAGAACGCCCAAGAAGAGCCAATCTATATACCTATGGAATTTGATTTTGGTGGAACGGACTTACTTGGTGGAATCCTGGCTGGGCTCTTGGATGAGTTTTGTGGGGTCGTGATGGTGATGGCCATGGCGATTTGGATGATGGTGTATATAAGTTGGCAATGGTGCGGTATTGAGTTTTTGATTTCGATTCAACGAACTGAAATTATTCCATAAATATTTATGAGACTGTTGGTATAGAAAGTTGTGTTTTTTTTTTTCGTCCAGTTTCCAGCTTATTGTATATGCTTGTTGGTTTGGTTTGGTCGGACATTGGACAAGCATTTTAGAAGAGAGGTGGAAGCTATAGAAGCAGTATAATAACTAACAGCAAGTATTAGTTTCGGTGAGCATCTTATGGATGAAACCATCAACATCAGCATCATGATTCGTCTATTTATAGTCATATTATATGTAAAAGTTGTTTTCAAGTCGTCCTTTTTCTGTAATTGGCAAGTTGAATATAAAGAGTACACAAAAAAGAAAAAAAAAAACATTTGGTGGACTTCTATTCAATTTCTAGGTACAAATCTTTTCTATAATTTTGATTTACAAAATAAGAAGAAAAAAATATTCCTCATTAATTAAGAAATCCCTAAAAAAATTACAGATTTATCTTTCTTCTCTACGAGCATCTTCTTCTCCACTTTTTCGCATCTGTCTTTAGTAATATTTTGTATGCAATTCAGTTAAAGTATCTTTGAGATAGAAATAAAAGTGAATTTTTTAACTACCTTTTCAGTATTAAATTTTTGTTCTTTCTATTATCTGTGTGTTTTTGATACTCGTAGAATTTTTTCCTCTCATACTTTGTTTTGTATCTTAGCTTTGGTAGGTAGATTTCTATATACATATCTGCTACGTGGTAGATTTATTTTTATTTTAAGTTTTATTTTTGTGTAAGGTACTTTTCAGGTATAAAAGTTTTTAATTTGCACAAAATGTTGAAAATATCTGGTTGGGAGAGAGAGCAAACGATTGAAAGACAAGGATCTCTGTTGTGGAAAGCTTGGTTTTGGCGAGCGAGAAGTGTTTATAATGTACAGTGTACCGCAGGTATTCCATTTATATAGAAAATTTAAAAAATACTCGTAGAAAGAAAAAGTGAAAGATTGCTTGAGTGCAGCTTGCATGGTCAGTAGTTGTGAAGCACATTTTTATTGATGAAAATGTAGTTTGTATTATTATTCTATAGCTGAAAGGCCCAATTTTCGACAACTTTTTGCAGCAATTATATACAGGGTGCGGCAGAGCCGACTGATGAGTTTAATGAGGTCATTAGCCTGTGATAAGATAAGAGTAGGCCTTAATAAGTGGTATATTTTGAATTGTACGGTAATGCAGTTTTTATTCGTAATGATGGTCTGGACAGGTGTACATCGTGGTTTCGTCGTGCGTGCATATTACGAAAATAATCATTCTGTGATCGCTACACAAAGGGCTTTTCGTATACACTTCGGCATTCCACGTGCTGAATCTGTTCCTTCTGCAAACACTATCAAATTGTGGATACGGAATTTGGAAGAAACTGGAAGTTCCCTAAGTAGACTTGTACACGGAGCACCCAGAACGGTAAGAACCCCCAAAAAGGTGCAGTTGGTTAGAGAGTCAATTGAGCAGTCACCAAGACGCTCGGCCCCGAAACACGCGGTAGCTTTGGGAATCTCAGACCGTTCTTTGAGGAGAATTCTTCACGAAGATTTATCATGCCATCCCTATAAATTAATGCGTGTCCAAGAGTTAAATGCTACTGACTACAACAACCGCAAAAATCTCTGTCAGCAAATTTTTCTGCAAATTCCTCCGGTATCAACTTTTTTCTTTAGCGATGAGACCCATTTTCATCTTTCTGGAACTGTAAATAAACAAAATATTCGATACTGGGCTACGAATAACCCAAGGCAGCTCCTCCAAGAATGACCGTGTGGTTGCTGTGTCCAAATTTGGGATGATCGGCCCCTACTTTTTTGAGGACGAGAACAGGACCGTCACTGTCACGTCCGCCCGTTATGTTGTGATGTTGGAAACTTATCTTCGGCAAAGGTTGGAGGAAATGGCTGAATAAGATGATTTGGGAGATGTATGGTTTCAGCAAGACGGAGCTACAGCGCACACAGCTCGAATTTCACTTGCTGTCTTACGACAAATGTTCCCTGGGCGGTAAGTCTCTCTGAGAGGAGACATAGGCTGGCCAGCACGGTCCCCAGATTTAAGCATGTGTGATTTTTTCATTTGGTGCTACCTTGAGGATAAGGTTTTCAGACATCGCCCACATACCATAAAAGAAATTAAACAGAAAATCACCGCGGAAATCGAAGCCATTAAAGTCGAAATGTGCCCAAAATCATGTGAAAGCTTCAGAGATTGTCTACAACAGTGTATCAATGCTGACGGGCGCCATCTTGGAGATATAACTTTCAAAAAATAATTTTTAAAAATAGGATTGAATACTGATTTAAATAAAAAAAAACAATGTTTTATCTAAGTTTTACTGTTCGTTATTTATAGCCCATCAAAACTCGTCAGTCGGCTCTGCCGCACCCTGTATTTTGTCATCAATATGAGATTTAAAAATCTACAATTTGATTACTAGATAAATGTACCTACATATATTTAAAATTAATTAAATAATACTTAAGTTTAATATAAATACTTAATACAATGGCGAAAAAGTATGTTGACAAACAAAATATCGTACATTTTTATTCACATATTTTATTTGATCAGTTGAAAAAATATTTTAAAAAATGCATAATAATGTTAAGGTCAAGAGCTTTCAAAAGAACTTTACTTAATTTTATTCAATGTTATAATTCTGCAACTGAAAATTATTTTTCAGAAATATGTGTTGGAAAAAGTATTTTGACAAAATATATTATGAGGAAAAAATGAGTCTGAAAAGAAAATTAAACAAAAATTAAGGCATAATTTAATAGAAAATGAAATTTCCGTTGTTATTACTGACTTTCTGCAACCGGCCTGGTATAGATTTTACCAAATTTTGGAGAGTTTGCGGAGAAATTTCCTTCCAAAGGCTTTCGACCTCAGCGAAGAGACTCGCGCGTTCTTGTCAAGCATGGACTCCTTTTTCGCTTTATATAGGCCCACACATTTTCTATTATGTTTAAGTTGGGGCTTTGAGGTGGCCAATCTAGTGTACATATTTACACCCACTTCCTTTAGAAAATTAGTTATCATCTTGGCTTTGTGACAAGGTGCGTTGTCTTGCTGCAAAATGAATTATCACCAGAACTAAAAACGTGGTTATTTAAAATATCCAAATATTGTTGTTTGTTCATCATTCCATCGATTGCTACCAAGTCTCCGGTGCCATTAAAGCAAACACATCCCCAAAACATGAAGGTGCTAGTTTGCTTCGCATTTTCCTAGGGATTCTGCACAAATTTTTCTTTTTTGATTCGTGGTACTCAAAACAGCTTTTATCAGTCCACAATACTTTTTCCCAAAATGATGAAGCCTTGTGTAAAAATTCTTTGGCAGACTGCAAGCGTTTAAGCTTATTTTTTTTGGGATATTTGGGGTATTTTTCTGGCTATGTAAGTAGCAAAGTTAGCCTCCTTCAAACGATTTCTCACAGTTTTTTTTGAAATTTCAGGAGTATGAACTGCTTTTTTATTTCAATTGCTACAGATTTTGGGGTGTTCAGCACATTTACTTTAAACTTTCTGACTATTAAACGGTACTCGCTTGTAGATTGTAGCCAGATCAGACGGAGGGAAAAATTTCTTGCAACGTCTCAAAAAACCTAGACATCTTGCGGCATTTTTGGCGACATCGCGTATTTGATCGCTCCACAAAAGGTGGTTGCTCATGCACATTCCGAGGATGTCAAGATTTTCAGTTTCGTTGATGAAAGTACTACTCATAGATAGTGGCAAAGAGAGTATATCTCGCTTTAACGATACAAGACTGCATTGGGTTTTCGAAGCATTAAACTCCACACGGTTTTTTTTCCATTGTACAATGCTGTCTAGATCAGAATTTAATGAGCTTGTCGTATTTTGCCGTTGCAGTTGCACATCCAAAGAGGAGGGTTGTGAGTCTGGAAACGAAAATGAAAAGCAAAGAGTGCTATCGTCAGCAAAACAATGTATTGGATTAGAAGTTGTAGACAGGAGATCATTTATAAAAATGAGGAAAAGAGTCGGAGACAAAACGGAGCCCTGGGGCACACCAACATTTATTTTATGGGTTTCAGACTTGAATCCGTCCAAAACAAATTGTATTGAACGGTTCGAAAGAAAATTTCTAATCCAACGAAGAAGAGATTCGTCATTACCAAAAACACTCATTTTCGATAAGAGAGCAAGATTCCAGACTTTATCAATTGCCTTTGAAATATCAAGTGCAATAATCTTACTTTCTCCAAAACGATGTAAAGATTTGTTCCACTGTTCGGTGAGATGAACCATGAGATTACCAATGGACCTATTGGCGGTCATCAGTGATGGAAATCGACTTTTTTCGAAAGCTGAAACAAAAGAGTACTGAAAAAGACCAAATAGTACTGAGCTCTTTGAAATGGATTATAGTAAACGAACACACAAATTCAAAAACAAAGTGTAGGTATTTATTACCGAGAACAAAAAAAAAAAAAAAAAAAAAAAAAAAAAAAAAAAAAAAAAAAAACAATTACATATTTAATATTAAATGAACATACATAAATAAGAAAAAAAGGAACTTCATTAAATAGCTAGATAAATATCGGACAGATCCCCATATCACAGTTAGGAGTTTTCATTGAAACTCATCATTGAATATTTGTATTTTGTGAGTTTCAATGATTTTTATAACTGATGACTTACATACGTATGTACATATGTAGATAATTTTTTACTCTAAAAGTTCTTCTTTTTGAAGTGGTTTCTTTGTAACATTTTTACTCACAAGATTTTTATTAATTATGAAGCTGTGACAACATTCATTTTTTATCAGATTTTTCGTTTCTATCAGTGCAGAGCACGTTTGCACTTGCAAACGATTCCTTAATTTAGTTTTAATTATGTTTTGGTATGAAATTATTCTTTCGACATTTGCCGAAGAGTGAGGCACAAAAGGCACCCTGAACAATGCGATGAATATTTTCAAACATTAACTCATTGCATTCATTTTTAAAAAGACCAATTTTTTCCCAAAACTCTGACATGGAAAGGTTAGGTTAGGTTGGAGTGGCTGTCCAGATGTCATCGACTCACTTAGACCGCAAGGGTCCATTGTGATACCACTAATGAGGTTACTCATGGGGGAGTAATGAAAATTAAACAAACCATTTTGTGCTTTTAATAAAGTTAGAGAGACACTTTGTGTCAATCGTTGCCAGTTCACTGGTATTGTCGAAGAAGGGATTGCCAAGAAAGTTATTCCTTCTAATGGAGAGTGCTGCACATGTACATAGAAGGTGTTGGACTGTTTCCTCTTCCTCCTCGTCCATGCAGCTTCTACAAAAGTCATTTGTGTAGACCCCTAGCCTCAGAGCATGTCTTCCTATGAGGCAGTGTCCTGTTATTACTCCAATTGTAGAGCTTATATTTTGTCTGCTCAGGGATATCAAGCCTTTTGACCGATTTAAATCTATGCTTGGCCATATTTGCTTGGTTGCTAGGCATGTGGTACTCTGTGACCATCTAGCATTTGTTGCTTCTAGAGCATATTGTTTGAGAAGATATTTGCATGTAGCAAGTGGTGTTCCTATGTTATGTTTTTGTCTAACATTAGGCAGAAGTGTTCCGTTTTTGGCGAGCTCATCGGCTTTACAATTTCCCGGAATGTCTCTGTGGCCCGGCACCCAAATGAGGTGAATATTAAACTGTTCTGTCATCTCATTCAGAGATGATCGACAATCGTGGACTACTTGTGAGTTTGTGGAGACAGACGCGAGAGATTTAAGAGCAGCCTGGCTGTCCGAGAAGATTCGTATACCCTTGCAAGATATAACGTTTTCTCTGAGCCAGGATAGTGCCTCTTTAATCGCCATTACTTCTGCCTGGAATACACTACATTGATTGGGAAGTCTATATGATAGACTTAGATTCAGTTGTTCCGAATAGATACCACTTCCAACTCCGTAATCGGTCTTTGAACCGTCTGTATAGAAGTGTATCGCATTGTCTTCCAGGGGTCTCTCTTCTTCCCAGGAGGATCTTGAAGGGATGGACACATGGAAGTTTTTACCGAATACCATTTTAGGGGTGGTATAGTCTAAGCGATCTGGGATAGATCTGAAATTGTCTAGAATGATAGTATGTCCAGTATTGTTACTGTTCCATTGAGAGGTGGCTCTAAGCCTCACACATGAGTTGGCTGCCACCATTTTGGAGAAGATGTCAAGAGGTGTTAGGTTTAAAAGCACATCCAGGGCTGCAGTTGGTGTTGAGCGAAGTGCTCCTGTGATGCACATACCTGCTGACCGCTGGACCTTGATGAACTTATTTAGATTTACCATCTTGTCCAGTGCGGTCCACCATACGACAACTCCATAAGTGAGTATCGGTCTAATTACCGAAGTGTATAGCCAGTGGGTTATTTTTGGGGAGAAGCCCCATTTTGATCCTATGGCCTTTTTACAAGTAAAAAGCGCTACAGTAGCCTTTTTTACTCTTTCATCAATATTTGCCTTCCAATTTAGTTTTTTGTCTAAAATGAGGCCTAAATATTTAGCTTGGTCGGAAAACCTTAATGGTATTCCTTTAATCTTGGGTGGGCTGAGCTGAGGAATTTTGTACCTTCTTGAAAAGAGTACTAGTTCTGTTTTATGTGGATTGACGTCCAGGCCACATTGCTTAGCCCATTTTGTTAGCCTATTCAAGGCATTTTGTAGGAGTTCCGCGAGAACTTGGGAGTGTTTTCCAGATACAGATATTGCAACGTCGTCAGCATAGGCAATCACCCTGAAACCCTCTGCTTCTAATGATGTTAAAACTGACATGGAAACATTTCTCATTTTTTTAAATATTCGCAGTCAGCTAGAGCTCTATATTCATTATTTATCAGTTCAATATTTTTGTTTTTTAAAATAAATTGAACGATAGAGTTAACGCGACCATCCAACACTGCACTTTGGGAAAAATTTTGACTTCCGTTTAAGAAAACGTCATCGAAATCAAATCTTTTTCTAATGTCTTGCAGAAATGTAATTTAAAACAATTTAGTATGATTTTTAAAGCTTTGAATATCTGTTTCCCTTAATTTGTTTGAATTGTATAGGATTTCAGATTCGGTGCCGCAATATATTTCTATAATAGGTAAGTGGTTTTCTAAAAGATTAATGGAGTTTATCGGTTTATCATCAAATGCTTCCCTTTTCATAAAATTTCTGCAGAGTTGTTTAAAAATAGATTTCAATCTTGGAATTAAGACGTGCACTCTTATATCTTCGGATTGCATTTCCAAGTTAACATCATTAATTAGTTTTAAGATATAAGATAAAAAAGTGAAATATAACTTAACATTTAAGTCCTTAAGGCTGGAAGATATGAAGTTGAGGTTTTGTTTTTCATAATTGGATTCAAATTCACCAAGTTCAAAGTAATAACACTAAGGGTCCCTATTAACACAAACAAATTAGCATAAGCGCAAATTTGAAATGCATTCTTTCAAGTACCTGACGGGAAAGCCATCGCATAGCACAATATTTTAAAATTAATCCTGGAATTTCAAACCTTCTGCTAGAGCTGTTACAAAAATGGTGATTTATTTCCTTTATTAGCTTATCGACTACGTCTGGAAATTGTTCTGCTGCAGCCTTCAATGAAAGATTTAAATTATGACATACGCAGCCATTTACAATGAGACTAGGGAAGACTTCCTTTAATTTTGCTTGAACGCCGTTTGTTTTGCCCATCATAACAGGACAATTATCCGGTGAATCGAACCATGTTTTTAAATGAAATATTTTTTTGTTCAAAAATATTTGTAATTGTGTTCAAAATTCCGGAAGCCTTTCCGTCAGGAACTTCAGTAAGTGTCAAAAACATATCATGGCACTTTTCGTCGTATATTCGAATAACCACCGCCAATTTTTTTTTATAGTTATATCGGTACTTTCATCTACAACTAATGAAAAATATTGGCAGTTTGTTATTTCGGAAATAATTTTCGAATTTTCCGGAGCCATTATTTCTTTGATAATTTTTTGGCCTTTGTGTCGATTCATGACCATTTTTTTGACCACTTCTGAGTCAGATAGGTTTTTTTTTAAAAGAATATTTAAATGATCCAATATTGCAAACGGTAAATTATGTTCTGCGATGAAAAGACTTAGGGATATTTCTAATTTGTTGGCATTTTCCGATGTTTTTATGTTTTTCTTTGACACGATAGTAAGCGTCGGAAAGTTTACGACGACGTCGTAAACGAACTGTCACAATTTTGTATGAAAATAAGCGTGAAATTTTTTTTTATGAAGGTATTATGAGATTTTATATATCAAAATTTGACATCAACAAATATTTCAATAATACACAACATTTTTATTTATTTTTTCATACGCTTCATTAACACCGAAATTGTTCACCATTTCATTTATAACAATTAATGCAATTTTATAATTTTTATATAAAGGGGCGTTCATGAAACTTTTGTCGGAATCTTTACGATTTTACGACGTTTCATGAATACCCTTATTGGGTAATTGTGATTTGGGTATGTTCGCATCGCACATAATTTTTTGTAAGTGAAGTTGTGAAGATGAAAGAAAATTTGGTAAGGAATTAATCAATTCTGTACAAACAACTCAAAATAGTACTGAAAATGGCAAAGATGTACTTACGTACTGAGAAAATCGAATAGTACTGAATTCAGTACAATAGTAAGCCTTTTTCCAACCGTGGCGGTCATTAAGAAGCTTCCGTCCCTCCAGATATTTCTTAAGCTGATAATTAATCAGCGTTTCCATGACCTTAGAAAGAAGGGACGTTGGTTCCATCGGTCGATAATTTGCGGGGGAAGAAGATTCGCCTTTTTTTGGGATTGGCTAAACAAATGCAGTTTTCCAACTACTCGGAACGAGCCCAGAAGAATAGGATAGATGGAAAAGCTTACGCAGTGGTTTTGCTAGCGTGGAAGAACATTTAAGAACTCTCGCCACAGCACGAGTACGAAAATAGATTGGTCCCATAGAATCATTTACGCGTTCAAGAACTGGGGGAGCCATGGCACTATCTGGTAAGGTGGAATTTTCGGCGAATTGCCTTGCAAACAAATTAGCTTTATCAACAGAGCTAACGAAAGGAGTGTACAAACTTTTTAGTTTATCGTTATTTTTTGCTATGCATAGGCGTTTAAATACCTTGTTCTTCCAATTGTTTAAGTTAATAAGGAGTAATTTGAGTCGTATGTCAGCAAAATTATCTTTAATTGTCTTAGACTTATCTGAGAAGACAAGCGATTTACAATAAAAAATCCAGCGGTGTTAAATCACACGATCCTGGAGGCCACGTCACAGGCCCACGACGCAAGATTGCGCTCATCAAAAGTTGCTTTTCATAACTCGATTGTTTCGTTGCATCACGTGAAAGAAACCCTTATTTTGGCAATAAATTTGGATAATTTGCAAACTTTGTTCAGGAGTAAAATTATTTATTATAAAATGGCAAACTGAGCAAAAAAAAAACCACCTGAGACTAGCCAAAGAAAAACCTAAAGAAACAGCCTCATATCTACCTCTCTAAAAGACCAAGCAATACCAATCCGAATTGCATACTTTGTTGTAAAATAATCACACAAAAAACATATATTTAAAAAAAAAAAGTACAAAAGTTCTTTAATATAAAATAAACGTAAGTAATAAGTCTGCCATGAAAATTATTGAGATCTAAAAAAAAATTCAAGTTCTGAATTTGCGAAGATGGTCTACTATCAAGTTATTTGACATAATAAAACAAAATAATGACAGATATTTGTTCTATTAAATTTAATTGGTTCCCTGGCAAAGTTTTTGGTATTCAATAATTTGTGGATAAAAAAGTAACAGAAAAAGGGAAAACCCATTAAATGGGACCATGACATCTAGAAATCTGTACCTATTTCATCAAACAAAGTGACAAAATTTTCAATTTTTCAGACTTTATTTTGGAAAGTTGCAAAGTAATCTTAGATTGTGTTTATCTATCCATCTATATATGTATGTATATTAAAGAAAGTCGTGTTAGTTACACTATTTATAACTCAAGAACGACTGTGCCGATATGGCTGAAAATTGGTGGGTAGGTAGCTTAGAGCCAGGAGACGGACATAGGACACTGTTTATCCAGTTCGACAGCATTCCCGTATGTTGACTTGATTGAGTAAGTATTCAATAGATGACGCTATGTCAAACTTCCAAACGTTTCATATAAGCTACAATTTAATAGCATAACCCCCACATGTTGCTGAGGCTAAAGTAGATATATGTAGGTTAAATTTATTTAAATTTATTTATTTCGTTTACCTACAACAAGTAGGTAAACGAAATATAGTGAATTTTACCTTTTCAATTTTTGGTGTTAGCATTGTTGGCCACGTGTTACTTGGACTTTTTTTTTTTGAGCTGCGCAACAATCAGTTGAGAACTAGGGCCTAGTGCAACTCTCAACCATTCCTGCGTGCGAGTACTGTTGTCAGGGATGGAGGGGACCTACAGTTTTAAGCTGAATCCGAACGGCTAACTTGAGAAAGCAGTTTTCATGGCAAGAATTACTCTTGGAGAATTTGTCAATTTCTCGCAAGAGGTAGTACCCGTTATCGAACCCAAGACCTCTGGCATGACAGTCCTACGCACTTACCATCATGCCACGGGTACTACTTGTTACAGTCTTACTTAGACTGAAGTTTACAGACTATAGTAAATATAATACAACCAAATACGCAATGCAATAGACTGCCATACTATTTCTGCACTGTTCTTCTGGAAAAATATTAATTGATTGAGAGTATTTTTCCGGATATACAGAGTAATTACTTGAATCATAACTGGCTCAGTCATCGGGCTATGTTGACAGCCAAAAATGTTAACGAAATTAACTTCCAGATACAACAGTTTTTACCAGGCGAGCTGATGTCTTTCAAATCAATCGATATTGTTGCTTATATATATATGCATACATACATAAATGATAGTGTAAATTTTCCAATTGAATTTTTAAATTCACCAGATATGTATACCTGGAATGCCACGACATAATCTTCGATTAAAGATTAATTCACCTATTATTCTCCTGTATAATTTAAATCCACCTTAATTATGTAATGGTTCACGTTTGGTCATCAAAAAGATCACCACCGGAAATATTCTTGAAACAACCATTTTAATTGAAAAGTTCAAAGGAAAAGTGGCCCTGTTGCCACGTATTCCAATGATACCGTCTACCATACCCTTTTGAAGGTTAAATTTTTTAATTCGTTTAGCTTTTGTCTCAAGGCCAAGACAGGTTAACCAAAAATATTTTGCACCGATTAGTACTTAATTAAATTGAAATTTAAAGTATTTATAATTCAAAATAATAAATATTATTGTTAAAAGATTTTAAACTATCCGCCTGCCTACCTCATTTATAAGTTTGACTGTCACATTTTATTTACTAAAAACTTTGTTAGGTATATATTGTCATTTGTTCAAAATTCTAAATATAATTTGCAAAGGTTATTGTTTAGGGAAACAAAAAGAACCAATACTTTGCAAAATAACAAAACTTTTCACTTTTCAGAAAACATTTTGCAGGTTGCAAAATTTGAGTTTGGTGCAACGTAATTTGAAAAGCAAATAAAAAGTTGTAAAGTGAAAAATGTTTATTAAAATAGGGCCCTGGACTACACATTGTGCAAATATGAAAAAGTTAACCTTATATAATTTTCAGTTTTAATTTTTTTTTTTACTAAAATGTGCTACATTAAGCACCCTATTCTCAATTTCGAAATTATTTTAATTTTACCCACATATATAGTACTTAGTTGTTAATGCTGATATAATTGTAGCGTAAAACACCAAAATCTAAGGGTTGTTTGTTTCTCAACTTAACTTACGTTGTTTTTAAAAAAATCTCACAAAAACAAAAGAAAAAACACTCACAAAGAATAAAAATGAGGATAACGAATTCACAGATTTGTTTCCCATTTATTCTGTTCTTATGGGCATATGTAGGTATATATTCAAGTCTGTGACAGAGTCCTTAAGTATCTATATCTACCTATTTACACAAAAAAGTCAAAAATTATGCATATCCCTATAGTATAAGGACCAACGTGCTGCGGTTTGTTTATTTATTCCACTTGAACTTTACTTTCGCTACACTGCTACAGGTCATTATATTGTTCGTTGTTTTTCAAAGCTTCTATACATTTTGTATTTATATTCGAAAAAAGAAAAAAGGATGCGATTAAAGGCAACAACCCAGAATATAAAACAAAATATAACATATTGAGGTAAAAAAGGAAAAAATTGGAAAACTTATTGAAGAAAATATCCATCGATCAAAATATCATAAAATCAAGTCAATATGTTGCCAAAGTGAACATCAAAAAAGTTCTTTTTTTTTCTTCTTATTCTTCCCATAAAATCGAAGACAAGACAAGTTGTTATATTTTTTCTTCTACTTCTCGGCTTCTAAGGGCTAAAGATCCTTTTCACACTCTTCAAAAAAATGTATGTATGTAGGTGTGTACGTAGGTACCTCTATATAATATGTGCGGCTTCGGAACATATGTTTAAACACTGAGCCTCTTAACTATGAAGAGTATCTAACATCCTTTATATTGCGGTGGTGTGGTGTGGTATGGTGCCAGTATAGTGCTGATATGCTCCTGATGGGTGGTTTGATAATACCTACCTTCCCATATTGTTGAGGTTAGAATGTTTTTAGAAAAAGAAAAATGAATGAGGATTTAATGTTTTCCTTTAGCTTTTTCCATCTCAATGAGGCGAAGGGAATACAACACACACTCCCTCTAACTTGATCCTTATTAGGTGTAGAACTGTAGAGTATAGTTTGAGGAGAAGAGAAATAGTAAAAAAATACTTATTTAAGGACGAACAAAAATAAAATAAAATGATGAAAGAAAAACTTTTGTTCATGAGAGGAGGATTTACACTTGACTTGAGAGGACCTTTATCTATTCATGTATATGTATATACCAATATACGAGTATGTGTGTTTGTATTATATGAGTTATTGTTTCGTGCCGTATATATATGATGGTGTGGGCTGGACTCTTAATGAACGAATTATCCTTACTTGGATATTCTGAGAGCGATTTTAATCAAAAGTTTTTCAAACTCTCCTTCATCCAGCTTGTTGATTCCTATACCTCCCGCACTCTACTCAGTGTCATTATTAGATTTGAAAGTAAGGCTAATCGAATGATTTAATAACCCTAAAGTACTTATAGTTTCAATTTTAAGGATATTAAGGCATAAAGAATACAGATATTTCAAAATAGATAAGTAATATGGTTAAAGTCTTATAGTGTTGCAAGTAAGTGAAACCCAGTCTACGGATTTAAACATTCTAAGGAATTTTCTTTTACGAAGTTTAAAGAAACTTTATTTGTAAGCAAAGTCAGCTGATTTAGAGACCAAAGAAAAAGTTATAAGATCATGAGTGTCAACTTAGAAAAACAACATTGACGATAACACAATAACTGATCGAATTTGTCGTGAATTTGCTTTATTTCACTGGCCTTTAATTTAGTGAACCGTTAACTATTTGTGATAAATTAAATGCTATCGTTCTTAGTGTATCTTAACATAACCATTGAATAAAATTAGTTTTAAGAGGTTGATTTGGTAACATAATATGAATAAAGTTTCGCGATCTTAAGAACAGACACAAAATTGTTGAAAAATTAAATTAATTAAACAAAAGTCTTACATTAATATGAATTAGTGGACAAGAAAAAACATGGAACGATGGAATTCAATTCATCACAAATAAAGTGAACTAAGAAATCATAACTTATTCCATATAGATTTGAGTTTCTGATTTTTAAAGTTTTTTCCACACCTTTTTTTTTAAAAATTCTGTAGTTTTCAAGTAATTTGCACTTTAGCCTCTCTCACCACCTTAAAATTTTTTGCTCTACCCTTAATTGAAGGTAGCTTAAAGGCATTGGTAAGGAAGTGCAATATAACATTTTCAAAGGAAAACTTTTAACTTAACATATTATAATTGGTCCGATTTGTCGAATTCAAAATGTTGACATTTCTCGACATTGCAAGGTTCCTAGAATCTAAAATGTTTTTAGAGTCCGTGTGTCGTCGAAATGTGCGTACAATCGGAGAAATCGTCCAAAAATTATAGCAAACCACGTGTGTAGGAGATGTGAAAATACCAGTGCATGCTTGTATAGATCGTACTGAAGAAAATATTGCTGCCGTTCACGTTCAACTCTTCGTCCGAGTCGTGGCCAACAAATGCACCTCTCACACTCCTCGTTGATGAACATTATGCATAAAGACTTGCATTTACACACTTACAAGGTGCAATTGACTCAAAAACTAAAGCCTCTTGACTATTTCAAGAGTCACGTCGGTCGTCAATGGATAGAATGGTAGCAAGGAATGGTGGCAAGGAATGGTGGCAAGGAATGGATCAATTTCCGAAGACAATCATCTTCAGTGATGGGGAACATTTTCACCTCAGTGGATTCGTCAATAAGCCGAATTGTTATGCCGCATTTGGGTGAATGGGCTGGCCGGACCGTATTTTTTCAAAATGAAGGCGGTCAGTCATTTACTGTGAATGGTGTTCGCTATCCTGAGATGATAACGAACTTTTTGTTGCCCGAATTGGAAGATGCGGACAATATGTTGTTTCAGCAGGATAACGAAACAATGGCCATTTTATCTCACGTGATGGCGATGTCAATTATTTATTTATTTATTCGTCTTAACTCTATTTAGACTAATAATTTTGATACATAACCTAAAATAAAAATACATAATTTACAAAAAGCATTAAAACAAATTTACTAATTTATGTTTCAAAACATGTGATAGGATTATACTTATAGCATAGGTAGTACTGTGGTAAGGAACATTTTAAAAACCACATGTACGCGGGCGCAAGTTTCGTGAAGGCTCGTAAATAAAAAACATAGGTAACAAAACCGGACAGTCAATACCCGTATTTTGTTGGAAAATCTATCCATAGTATAGTAGGATTTTACACGAATAACAAAAACAATATCCATAGTATGAATAACACCGATAAAAGTTAGAGTAGAATCTTACTATGGATGGGTTTTTGAAATTTATACGAGTCTCGAATGGATCTTATATGATTTCGTTCTCAAATGTTGGTACGGTTGATATTGCATTTGTATCTCGATGGCTGTGTTCGTTGAGTAGTTGTGCATTTGGAATCATGTGTGTTTTCCTTTGGGGAAAAAATCAATCTATTACTGTTGATATTATTTAGTTTTGTTAGTGAAAATGGACTTACTGGACTTATTTTCAAGAGAAAACAATTGAAAAGATAATTAAGTTTTGCTATGTTTCCAACAAAGGTTTATCTCAGTTTAGATTAGATAAATCTTTTTGGTGTTTCCACCGCACAAGAAGATTTAAAAATGATTAAGTTTGACAGCACTTTCTAAAATGCAAATGGTGTTTCGATGTTTCTTATGAAGTGCAAGTGAGATAGTTTGATTCGTGTTAAACAATAAAAAACTGAATAGTTCAGCACCATATAAGAATTTAAATTTGATTAAAACAAAACTATATTTTTTGTACACAAACATGCAAATAAACAGACCATATCTGTAAAACCAACTCTCCACACAGGTTTTTTTTCACAAATTTTGACTCGAATCCGATCCCCGACCTGTAAAACCAACTCTCCACACAGGTTTTTTTTTTACAAATTTTGACTCGAATCCGATACCCGACCGGAATCGAGGCGAATCAAGCTCATTTCAACTCGATTCAGGTATATAAAGAATTTAGACGAGCTTCAGGCTCGCTTCAACACCACATGTTATTGTAGTAGTCTACGAACAAACCCCCCCCCTTGAAGCAATTGTTAAATGAACTTTTTTTTATAGAATCTCAATTTCCAGATGTTTTCTTACCATTTCTTCTTGAAAATTGTCCATTTTATTAGTTTTAGTTAGTTTTTTTTGCTAAGTAATTTTTACAATTATTGATTTTCACAAAACTTTCTTCTATTTGTGTGTTTTTTTTTTATTAGTATTCTGACAGATCTTTTTTCAGTTGTACCAATATTGAAATACAAAAATCTAGCTACTGCGGATCGTTTTGTTGGCAATTTCTCACTGTACTATATATGGAATACCAAACAACGCACCTAATATTAAAATTCTAGATATCAAAAGCAAAAAGTATTGAGTTTAATTTTCTTCTCTGATCAAGAGGTTTTGAATCAATTAAAATACATCTCGTCTCATAAGATGGAACATTAGAAGAACCAAACATTTTTCGTAAGGCAAACTTTGTGAACTTTTTTTAAACTTTTCTATACGACAAATGCTAGACGCGGTAGAGGGGCTCCATATAACAGTACAATATTCTAAATGTGGTCTTACAAGACTAGAATTATGAGCTTTCAAAGTATAGGAGTCTTCGAAATCTTTTGAATTTCGAATAACAAACCCTAGCATAGAGTTTGCTTTTAAGATAGTATGGTCTATGTGATTTGAATAATTCATATTAGAATCGAAGATTACGACTAGATCCTTATGCCAATCAAATATTTGTAAAATTATAATATAATGGACTATGATTTCTAGAAAATGTCACAACGCTACATTTCTTATTGGTAAAATATTGGCCATTGATATTACACCATTTAATTAAATGATTTAAATCAATTTGAACTTTTTTTTGCATCGTTCAATGAATTTATGGGACCGTCATTTATTCAAACCGTCAGCAAATAGAAGACATAAGAAAGAAAGAAAAAATAAGATGTTATTGTAAGCCGTTAATAAAAATGATAAAAAGATGTGGTCCAAGGTGACTACCTTGAGGAACACCCGAAAAATTTATAATTTTTTTAGACAAGGCATTATCAATTTTCACCACTTGTTTTCTACCTACTAAATAACTTTTAATTCACATTAGGAGCTGAGAGTGAAATCCATATATCTCTAGTTTACTTAAAAGAACACTTTGTTAAGTGATGCTAGATGGAATCTCAGTTGAGTTTCTTTTCGTGTCCATTAAAAAAAGGGAGTTAGAATTTTTTCAAATTTTGCCTTTATCTTTTAAAACTTTGATCATAGAGGTCCAAAAATTTGGAACAATGTTCAGAACAACCTGGAACAATTTTCAAAAAATCGATTTTCGAAAAAGGGGGGGCTAGGTCATGGATGGATGGATTTGGATGTTTTAAAAAAAAAAACTTTGGAACAATGCGGATCGAACCGGAACAACTTTCCAAAATAGGGGGGCTAACTTTACGCACTCACTACATATCCCCTTTTTTAAAAAAAATCAAAGTAAAAAAAATGTTTGGAATTTTTTTCTTTCCACAACTAATTTTATACAAAAAAGCTACAATTAATTGCATCGTTACATTTTCGAATATCCTTGTTTTATGCGTGGACTCACGGTGTCAAGTTAGCACTACATACCCCCCTTTTTTAAAAAAAATCGAAGTAAAAAAAATTTTTGAAATTTTTAACTTTCTACCTGAGCGTCGAACTTGTCGAGTTGTAGAAGCTGAGTAAGGGCAATGATTCTCGGGTATTATTTCCCCAGAAGAGTCCTGAAACCAAAGGTCGCTCGCCCCCTCCCCTTCCCAATCCTTTACCCCCACCTCCGTCAGCTCTGTGATATTATACTGGCTGACGTCTCCTTATCCCCTGACTGTATGGTATATAACTGTCTGTCAATGCCTAGTTTCCTTCCTGGGACGCTTATGGCTTAATTGCTGTTCGTCTCTCCTTTTCCAAAACATATCCTTCCCTTAAACTTCCCAATTGGGCTGGATCTAAGGTGTTATACGACCCGTGCCGATGATCGGCCAGGCTGAGGGCCCAATTAAAAAACTAGCTCAGTCGCTAACGGAGTATCCGGATACCTGGCGACCTCCGGATTAACTAGCCTTATCTGTATACACGGATCTCTGTACAGATGGACCACCCCTTATCCGCTACTCGTGGGATTCAAAATGAACTTTTTTTAAAACAAAACAAACAAAACAAAAACAAAATCAAAAGACCGAACCGGCCAGCAGTACGACGGCAAAGTTGTCTGCTGTTCATCCCTCTTCCACTGGTGCCGACAAGGCTGTGGACACTCACAGCCCTGTTGTCGCCAGTGGAATATCGGACAAACAGGTAACATCACCTTCTTCCTGTAGTGAGGCAGTTGTGAAGAACGGCTCCTCTACTACCACAGAGAGTAAACCTCTCAACTCTTCTACACCGCGAGTCGGAGGTAGTAGGGCTATGGTGCCAGGTCCTTCTACCTCCAAAGCAAATAATCCCAAAGAAGGTCCTGGGGGAGATGGGCGTAAGCTCAGACCCTCCAAGGCCTACTACAGGGACATGCGTAATGCTAAGAGGATTCTCCAGACGTTTGGTGAACAACTAGGCGCTGGAGGAAACTCTCAGCATGACGCCAAGATAAAATGGGCCAAGAATTTTATGGCCAAAAATAATTTGAAGACCAGCCAAGACTCAACGTCGAAGCGACAAAGGTCTATGGAAGGTAGTGTTTCACTACCTAAACGCTCCAAAGTGCTAAACACCAGCACTTCTCTTGACCCTCGCAAGGCAAAAATGTCCTTCAGTGACGTTCTGAAGGACAAAATGGTAGTCGCGATTATCGACAAAAGTGATGTAGATGGCACGATCTCTGCCGAGAACTGGACATTGGTCAAAGGACAGCTGGCCTTCAGTTTTGTCGAGATCATGTCTGACAATCCGGGACCACCGCCCATCACAAAAGATGGCGGCTGGCATCAGGGACACATCAAGTTGATGGTCTGTGATGATCAGAGGTCGTGCGACCTACTGACGCTGGCGGTCAGCCGACTTGGAGAGGTCTGGCCTGGTGCTAAGCTGGAGGTTGTAGCAAAGGAGGATATTCCTTGCAGACCAAGAGCTCGCATCACGGTTCCGGCCATATTCAAGGAAGCAGACCACGTATTGAAGGTAATCCGGCTCTCCAATCCAACCCTTCCTACTCACAACTGGAAGGTTGCGAAATTGGAGGATCCAAAGGGACCCTGCAAGGGTGCAATTGTAATCATCAATGCAGAGTCCCTTTCTCCTCTGGCGCAATCAAAAGGTGTGATTAGGTTTGGGTTCGATGAAATTACGCTGAGGGTCTATAAAAAAGATGGGGTCGAGGCACAAACCCTTCCCCCTCCCCCACCCACACAAGCGGAAACTGCTGCTGAGGAACCTGGTGCATCGGTCACACTTCCTTCATTGGAAGACGATGCAGCTCAGGTATCCCCAGTAACAGAGGAAGCTCCTTACACCGACCAAGGTTTTTCCGCAATGGAGGCCGAGGTCTACGACAGCGGAGATGAGGACATTCTTTTAGAATCGTCCTCTGATATGGATGACTCCGACATTACTGTGTTGGAGGCTGATCGGGAGTGCAGTAGCAAAAATGCTGCGGTTACTCCAGATTAACCTCCAACACTCCATAGAGGCTTCGGCCTCCCTTCTTCTTCGCCTATCCAGCAGCGATGAAGATATTGTCCTGATTCAAGAACCCTGGATTGTTAAATCCATTGTTCGAGGAATCAGGACTCCCAGATACTGCGTGCTGTATGCATCAGGTGAGGATGAACCCAGATCTTGCATATTAGTAAAACGCAGCCTAAATGTATATTTACTCCCTAATTTCAGCGATCGAGATATCACCGCCGCAAGTCTGGAAACAGCCAGAGGAACGTTCTGGCTGGCGTCGGCGTATCTTGGCCACGACCATCTTGGCCCTCTCCCGGGTGACACTCTGGAGAGATTGATAACTGAAGCACAAAGGCTCAACATCGGCCTCATCATCGGTAGTGACGCTAACGCCCACCATACAGTATGGGGTAGCACGGATATAAACGACAGAGGTGAGTCTCTTTTCGACTATATTCTAAACACTAACCTACTCGTAAGTAACGTTGGTAATGAGCCAACCTTTATTACTAAAAATCGACAAGAAGTTTTAGATATAACTCTTGTCTCCGACTTCATTAATAATAATATTTTGAACTGGAAGGTATCTAAAGATCACTCCTTTTCTGATCATAGATACATCCAGTTTGACTTTATAAATGAATCACCTTGCCAACCGATCTTTCGAAATCTGAAAAGAACAAATTGGCCAAATACAGAAAACTCTTTAACAGAGCGAAAGCTTCTAGAGACATGTCAGACTGGGATTCATATAAAGAATCACTGAAGATTTATAAAAAAGAACTGAGGAAAACCAAACGATCGTCTTGGAGAAACTTCTGTAGCAACGTGGAAGATTGCTCCGAAGCATCCAGGCTGCGCAAAATCCTCTCCAAAAATCCAATCATGCCAAGCTGCTTGAAAAATGCCTCTGGCCTCTGGACCAATTCAAGCGAAGAATCGCTCAACTTGCTACTAGACGTTCACTTTCCTGGTAGCTCTAATATTATTAATAACATTGCACCTAATAATGGTGACAATATATTACATCCCCCACAAGGTCTAGTCACTAGGGAAAAACTCAAATGGGCTATTAACAGCTTTAAGCCATATAAATCTGCTGGTCCGGATGGTGTAATTCCAGCCGAACTGCAAGAAAATGCAAGTTTTCTAATACCCATCCTAGAAAACATATTCAAGGGATGCCTTAAATTGGCATACATCCCGATGTCTTGGAGACAAGTTAAAGTTGTTTTTATTCCAAAAGCCGGGAAATCCAGCCACGTTAACCCTAAAGACCTAAGACCTATCAGCTTATCATCATTCCTTCTCAAAACTTTTGAACGTTTGATCGATATCCACCTAAGGGCAAGTATTGATAAGTCCCTCCTTTCAAAGGCTCAACACGCCTACAACAAAGGGAAATCAGTTGAAACGGCTCTGCACAGTATAGTACGTACAATCGAATATTCCCTCCATCATAAAGAGTACACCTTAGTTGCCTTCTTAGATATAGAAGGTGCATTTAACAATGTCGACACATCTGCAATTGCACGTGTATTGACATCTCTGAAGGTAGATAAGTCGATCAGCGAATTGATTAATCAAATGCTGATAAGCAGGATTATCAATTCAAAACTGGGCGATTTTACTACACAAAGGGATGTCAGTAGAGGTACGCCACAAGGTGGTGTCCTATCCCCTCTCCTCTGGAACTTAGTAATAAATGAATTACTAATTACTCTCAGTTCTCTTTGTGACGTTGTGGGGTACACTCATATCGGGAGCTTTTTTTCAATTAATTGGTCAAAGTATTTTTGTATTTATATTTTTTACATTTTTAAAATACCGAGAATGTCGTGTGCATTTTGTAAAAAAAAGGTAGAAAGAAACGAGCTTAAAGTCAGGTGTAGTGACTGTTCCAAATATTCACATGGAAAATGTGCAAAAATCACTGCTAATGAGCTTGATTTTATGAAAAATTCCAAAGCAAACTGGAGATGCCCTTGTTGCACTATAGAGAGGAGAGGATCTATATCTGGTACTACTCCAAATAAATTCTCTTCAGTTGCACAAACATCATCAAATGCAACACCACCTCCTAACGCATCTAACTCTTCATCATCAAACCTATGTGACTACTCCACCGTCACCACAACCATCAACACCACCGCAACCCCTTCCGCCTCCGCTGCCACCGCCACAACTGCATCCATCACCACCTCAAACCCCTGCACCCAACCGTCATCCACCTCTACCACCGCCAATAGTTCCACAACCGCTTCCAATGCTACTGATTTGTCCATCAACACCGAGACGATGAAAAAATTACCTGCAGCCGTTACTTTAGAGATGGTTTACGCTGAAATTCTTCAACTAAAGAATTACCATAAAATTCAGATCGATGAAATGGTTGCCAAAAACAATGAAAGTGAACAAAAAATTCTTGCACTCGAACAAAGGGTAAATAATCTAGAGCAACAACTTCTCTTGAACAGTATAGAAGTGTATAATGTTCCTATCATCAAAGACACTCCACACATCGATCTTGCACTTGGTATCTTTCGTGAAGCATTACAAGTTAACGTAACTGAGAATGACATCGACCAATGTTTTGTTAAAAAAGTTAAAAAAGGAAAACCTCTTGCTAATGGTAATTCAACTACTGCCAACATTCTACACGTTAAATTTGTCTCTCACCGTATGAAAGAGAAAATTATGCAAAGCAAAAGAGAAAAGAAAGAACAATTAACAACAAATTTTTTTGGAGTACGAGGTAAACAGGAGAATGTTTACATCAACGATTGCCTGACACATCAGAGGCGTCGACTACTTAATACTGCGATTTCAATGAAAACTACGAAAGGAGTCAAGTACGTTTGGACTAGGAATGGGAATATATTTATGAGGAAGAGTGAGGGTGACAATTCAGTAAGAATTAATTGTAGTTTAGATTTTGATAAATTATGAATATTGTTAATCCTATTAATTCTTCAGTCCCAAACATTTGTGAAATTCCAGTTTTTCGTAGTTTTCCTGATAATTGTTTTTGTATTCAGCAAAACATCCGTAGTTTGAGAAAGAACTTTTCCATTTTTTTAGCTCACATTGAGTCACTTAAAAAATTGCCAGTTATAATTGTGTTAACAGAGATTTGGGTTTTTGAAAGTGAAATAAGTCTTTATAACATACCGGGTTACGCGCTTTTTAGTTGTTGCAACGAATCTTATTCGTCTGGAGGTGTTGCAATTTATATTGATGAGAGTTTGACTCACCAATGTTCAAAAATAGAAATTTGTAGTGCTGATGTAGTAAAGTTGTCATTTTGCTATCAAGATGAAAACTATACAATGTTGTGTATATATAGATTGCACGCGTTTAGTAAAGGTGTCTTCTTGGATGAACTCAGTCAAATTCTTTGTAAATATAATACTTGTAATTTAATTTTGATTGGTGACATTAATATTGATATTTTGAACACATCTGATAAAGATGTTGAAAATTACCTATTTCTTATGGCCTCAAATGGTCTCAAAGGTTATATTAAAGAGGCAACCCGCGTCACACTAACTTCAAGTACTTGCATTGACCACATTTTCTCGCGTTTTAGTAGGAATAATAAGTTTCATTTTTGTGGAAGTGTTCTAGATTATAAAATCACTGATCACAAAATGATCGTTTTAAAAACTAATGACATGGAAAATATTTCAAGTTCCAATAATGATAAAGAGCACCTTGTGATAGATTATACCTTATTACTTAGTATTTTGAAACATGAATTTTGGGATCAAGTTTATTCTGAAAAGGATACATCTTCTTCGCTTAATGTTTTTAACGCAATATTGCAAAAGCATATCAACACATGTTCTTCTTTTTCCATTAAGAATAATAAAAAGAAGTTTTTAAAACCTTGGATGAGCCATTGCCTCCTTAAGCAGATAAAAAATAAAAACAAAGTTGGTTCTAAGCTGAAAAAACACCCAAATAACACAAAACTACACAAATATTATGATTCGTTATGTAAAGCTGTTAAAACTAACATTGAATCAAAGCGTGAAAATTACTATTCTAATTTATTCAGAAGTTCGAAAGGCAATGTAAAAAGGGAATGGAAAATTATCAACGATATCTTAGGAAAGAAAACGACCTCTAACGCTATAGAAACTATTGTTGCAGACGGTATTTCACTATGCGATTCAAAATGTATTTCAAACAAATTCAATGAATATTTTACGGAAATCTCGGAAAAATTGAAGCCGTCTTTTGATTTGTATGTGGATTGCAACTGTTCTGATCCACGCAGTTTAGATTCTGAATATTTACAACCTAACAGCTTTGCTTTCGATGCTATTTCATCTTTTGAAACTTATAAAACTATTTTATCATTGGAAAACAAAAACTCTTGTACTTCAGATGGAATATCTAGTAACGTACTCAAAAAAATTGCTTTATATGTCTCAGATGTGTTAAGTTATATATTTAACTTAAGTGTTGAACAAGGTTGTTTTCCTCAACAATTTAAATGTGCGGAGGTAATCCCTCTTTATAAAAAAGAAGATAGAACAAATATGTCAAACTACAGACCTATTTCTCTTCTTCCCACCTTCTCAAAAATTTTCGAAAAACTAATGAAAAAAAGAATTACTTCTTTCTTAGATAAAAATTGTTTTTTTAGCGAAAATCACACCCCAATATACTAAAGGACCTCTTACAAAACGCTTTAAATAAGCTCACCAGATGGGCTAATCGGTGTGGACTAGGCGTTAACCCACAAAAAACCGACCTTGTCCTCTTCACAAGGAAATACAAAGTCCCACACATTGACCCTCCCCTCATAAACGGTGTACCACTTAAATTCTCTGATCAAGCAAAATACTTGGGTCTCATTTTAGATAAGAAATTAAGTTGGAAACCTAATATTCAAGAGAGAATAAACAAGGCCACAGTAGCCCTGTTCTCCTGTAAAAAGGCCATTGGTAATAAATGGGGCCTACAGCCCCGTATTACACACTGGCTATACATCTCGGTCATAAGACCGATCCTTACTTATGGAGTAGCGGTATGGTGGACGGCGCTAGATACAGCGACAAATCGCGATAAACTCAGCAAAGTCCAACGAACAGCCTGCCTGTGTATGGGAGGAACACTTCGCTCCACCCCCTCCGCCTCACTAGATGTTCTGTTCCATCTAATACCGCTGGACATTTTCAGCAAGCAAACGGCCGCTAACACTGCCATACGGCTTCAAGCCTCCTCTCTGTGGATCAATAATGGAATTGGCCACACCACTATTTTGAACTCGTTCAGAACTATAAACAGTAATATTGACTACACCATACCCCATCCTCAGTTTAATAACTATAGCTTCAAAGTGACTATACCTCCCAGGTCTTCTTGGGAGAATACATCATTTTTGAATGATGGTCCTATAAACTTCTATACAGACGGATCAAAAACGGAGGATGGGGTTGGTGGAGGCGTATACTCAGATAGACTAAACTTAAGTCTCTCCTTTCGTCTACCCGATCATTGTAGCGTGTTCCAAGCTGAAATCCTGGCTATAAAAGAAGTCCTATCCTGGCTTAGAGAAAACGTTATATCATCTAATGATATACGCATCTTCTCGGATAGCCAAGCCGCGTTAAAGTCCCTAGACTCCGTCTCCACAAACTCACTAACAGCCCTAAATTGTCGATCATCTCTTACGGAGATGGCTACACAGTTCAACATTCACCTTCTCTGGGTGCCGGGCCATAGAGACATTCCAGGAAATTGCAAAGCTGACGAACTTGCAAAAAGCGGAACAACTTTACCTCTGCTGGCTCATAATGCTAACATAGGTATCCCTCTAGCTACATGTAAACTTATGCTAAAGCAAGATACCATAGAGAAAACAAACCTCAGGTGGAATAACACCACCACCTGTGTCGCAACAAAACTAATTTGGCCTATTCTTAGTGCCAGGCGCTCAAAACAATTAATCTCTCTGAGTAGATTGCACATTAGCTACGTTATAGGTGTCCTGACTGGGCACTGCTTAATAGGAAGGCATGCTATTCGACTTGGAGCCCCTGCAAATGATTTTTGTAGGAGTTGCTTGGACGAGGAAGAAGAGGAGACAATCTCTCATCTTCTGTGCACATGCCCTGCCTTATCACACAGACGTAGAATCCACCTTGGAGACTACTACTTTAACGATACCAGTGATCTAAAGAATTCAGACATCACTTGTCTCCTACGCTTCATTCGAAGCTCCAACTGGTTCAACGAGTTAAGCTGATTAACTGATCCATGTGGTATCACAATGGACCATACTTTGGTCTAAGTGTGTTGGATGCCCCAACCAACAGCCACTTTAACCTAACCTAACCTAACTTTCCACAACTAATTTTAAACAAAAAAGCTAAAATTAATTGCATCGTTACATTTTCGAATATCCTTGTTTTATGCGTGGACTCACGGTGTCAAGTTAGCACTACATACCCCCCTTTTTTAAAAAAATCAAAGTAAAACATTTTTTTTTTTTTCAACTAACAAAATCAAAAAGTGTAGTGCTAACTTGATATCAACCTAGCACTACATACCACATTTTTGTGAAAAATCGTCGACCTACAAATTTTTGTTTTCCACAACTAATTTACAACAAAAAAGCTACAATTAACTGCATACTCAGTTTTTTAAATTTCGAAAAATTTAGTGCTAACTTGACAGTCGTAAAAAGGATATCAAATATCTCCTTCGCTTTATAAAAAGCTCAAAATGGTTCGACTAGTGGGAAGTAATTCTCTGGATTCATGTGGTATCACAATGGGCCTTTTCTTTTGGCTTAAGTGTGTAGATTCTGAATCCGCAGCCACTTTAACCTAACCTAACCTTGCTTTGGTAATTCAATATATAAATAAACCGATCCGTGAACCATTTTGAAAATCATGGTTCTTTTCGAAATATGTATCACGGTTAAGCGATGAAACTCACTTTTGGTTGAATCGATATGTCAATAAACAAATCCGCCGTTTTTGGACTGATAATAATCTTCAAGTCAATATTCATGTTTGAGACACCATTACGTACACAAAATGGTGGAATAATTGTTCCGTACTTCTTTAAAAACGATGCTGTCCAGAACATCACAGTCAACTGTGATCGCTATACAGCCATGATTACTGACTGTTTCATTTATCAGTTGAACAACCATGATGTGCAGGAGCTATGGTTTGAACAAGACGACGAGGCGCACCATTTCACACAGCTAGTAACACAATTGATTTATTAAAGGGAACGTTTTGCATCGCTTAGTTTCAGGTTACGGACCATTGAATGGGCCTCCAAGATCATGAGATTGGCCACTTGGAGGACAACATTCGCCTTTGAATTGCCCATACTATACCACCACAAATGTTATAAAAGGTCATCGAAAACTGGACCTTCAGATCAGGCTAAGACTAAGCCAGTCGTGGAGGTTATATGCTTTAAATCATATATCGAATAGATTAAATTTCATGTCAGTTTAAAAATCATCTTTGTTAACCACTTCAAATAAGGTCATACCTCTAAAATAAAACACCCTTTACAAATTGTTAAGTAAAAGAATTAATTAAAAGTGTTAGAAAATATGTTATATTTTTTTTAAAGTTAACCAACATTAATTTGTTCATCTTAATTCATAAAACAATAATTCCATTTAAAATAATTTGTTTTGAAACTACTCACCTTTCACAATTCAAACTAAACGTTTAATTTCAGTTTTTGAAAAATCCTGCTATATCATTATTTCGCACTACCTACACTAACCGTCTACCGAAACCGACAATACCGAGCTTCTGAAAATACTACCGAAACCGACAGTACCGACACTCCCGAAACTCCAACGGTACATTTTATAAGCAAAGACTATAGGTACCTACAAATTTGTATACACAAACATATTTTTGTTGATTCAATAGAAGAAATAACACTTTAAAACAACGCAATTGTTTATTCAATTCACTTTTTTAATATTTTTTTTAAAAACATTTCACATTGTTAATACAATTTTCTATTATTTTTTAAACAATTCATTTGCGGAGAAAACTGACTAACGAAGCGTACACACTGAGTATAAAAATGAACTGGAGAATAGAAATGGAGAAAAGAAAATGATCATGTTTAATCTTGCAAAAACACTACTCCACAGGGCTGTCGAATTATTTGCACTCCTTTTAGAAATTTCGTAATGTCGTACTTCTCGCATGACCAAAGTACTTCCTTTTTCTGTGTTACCTATAATCCAAACATCGACTTTTGATTTGAACAAACTATTCAAAAGAAAAAAAAAAAAACAAATAACCAGAGCAATGTCTTGCTGTGAACAAAGAAGCCATTTGATTTCATTGATAAAACTCTATCCGAAATGGAAAAGCGTAATCCAAGAGATTTGAGGGGAATGTTTGATGGAACCCATTGGTCTAGAAACCTGGAGTATGATCTAGAGTGGTTTTGGAGTGCTGTATTCTCAGCAAAAAATGGCCTGTTCTCCCACTAAGTAAATGTGAGAATTGTTAGCAGGTATCCTTTCAACGAAATTATTACTACTAAATTACCCATACCCGATATATGGATTGATTAATAACATAAATTAGGTGACGCAACAGTCCGTTGTGAACTAGATCCTAGTGACTTACAACTCTCAACCATTCCTGTGTGCGAGTACTGTTGTCAGGGATGAAGGGGACCAACAGTTTTAAGCCGAATCCGAGAAAGTTAATTTGAGAAAGCACTTTTCATGACAAGAATTAATCTTGGAGGATTTGTCAATTCCTCGCAAGAAGGCAGTAAATTTCTGAACATTGTCCAAAAAATAATCTTGGTCGGTTAATAAAAAAATTAGTTTGATTTAATCGACCAGGAGTTCCATCAATTTTTACTCCTAAGGAAGCCGGGGCATAATAGGCCCTTTAAGAATTATTGTTAATAAAAATTTCAAAAATGTGTTAGGAATATCTGTACAATTTTTATTTAAAAGAAGGTTTATTAAGGAATAAATATAAATTAGACAATTTGTTAAAAATAAATTATTAAATATTTTTTTTTGCAATTTAAAACATCATTCAACGTGAGCATATGTGGTTGGATTCATCATCAACATCATCCTCTCCAGCACATGAACAATGAGCCCACTTGCCGCAAGCTCTACAGGAAACCCATCCTTCGATAGACTGGGAGTATAAATACCCTCAATACAAGCACTCCTCGTCTTCTTCGCTGTCTGAAGTTTCTGCCTTTTTGTTTTTTTAACCTTTGCGATGATTTTCTTTTTCTTCATTGTGGGAGGCTTGGACTTGGTGATTTCAGCCTCCAGCTGCTCTTTGTAAGGAGAGCTTGTAATAATTGCAGTTTTTTTTGTGGTGCTTTGGGAACTGCTACAATCTGAGATGGTGAACAATTATGGAAAGAAGTTGAGGGCGTTGGCGCATCGTCAATTGCTAAAACATGGTTTGTAGATTGTATCAATGTATTTATTGGCGATAGTATTACGGATTTCTGGCAAGAAATTGATGTCGTGGATTGATCATTCGTTGTCGAAACAAGGGTTGTAGATAACGTAAGTGGATGGGACAGCGTTGATGCGTCTACCGCTCTTGTAAATGAAGCTTCTGTTAACATAAGTGGATCAGTGGTTGATAAGCCTGTTTGTTGCACTTGAGAAGCTTGCAAATTTAGGTCAAAAGTAGGTTGCTCTTCATATAACATATCCGTGGCTTTGCAAGGCAAGAAGTCATGGTCTTCGAATATATTTGGGTTTACCGGCCATGTGCCAGTCTTCCGAAAGCCGTTTATCGCAACTGTCATTGTAGCAGCTCTTAAATAGGCTTTTCCGAACAGTTGTCCTACTTGGTAGTGTGTAACAGTTCTTCCAGGGTTTTCATAAACGTTACAGCCAAAGGTTGCATTCGATGTGTGCAGTGTGGTGGAAAGCAGAGCATGACAACACCACTTGCTCTTGCAACATCTATGACTTCAATGCTCTTAACATGGCTTGCATGCCCGTCTAAAAGTAACAAAATTGGTTGTTCTTTGGTTGCGCGTGACCATTCTATAAATCTTTTGAACCACTTCAAAAACAGATCCTTAGTTATCCATCCATTTTTGTTGCACTCGCCCCATGAATTAGGTGGTGTTCCATCCATCAGCTCGGCTTTCATTCTTTTTCGAGGGAAAATAAACATTGGCGGCATATACGAACCATCAGCGCTCATACAAATTTCCACGGTTAATAGTTGTCCTCGCTCTGAAGAAGATAACGATCCTACTTGCTTCCTCTCTCTAGTTGCTAGAATTTTTGCCAGACTCTTTGCAACGGTAGTGATCCCAGTTTCATCTACGTTGAATATCTTGCTTGAGGAAAATCCATATTTTTCAATACACTCCTCCAGCAAATTATAAAAATTTACCACAGTGACTCGGTTAAACCCCATAGCCCGACCGCAGATGTTGCTTCTGGCTTTCTTAATGAAATTGTTGCATTACGTTTTAAAAAATTGTTTGCCCAGTCTTCTCCGGCGATTCGTGCTTCGGCATCAAAGTTATTGGCCAACCCATTTTTTTCCGCCAGCTCATACGCTAATTCACGAAATTCTTTCATCGAGAAGCCAAATAAGCGGCCTTCCATGTCTTTAAGATATTCGGCCAGCTCTTTTTCTTGAGCTTCTGAAAAAACGGGCTTAAAGTTTCCCACTTTTGTAATCACAAGTGGAAGTCGGGGTTCTGATCAGCTTTTTTTACAAATCTTTGTAAAGTGCTTCGAGGAATTTTGCAATTTCGAGCAGCAGCTTTACAGCTCATTTTTTTTTGACCTTACATCTTGAACAGCTCGGAGCATCCTGTCTTTGCTCCATTTTTGTCGCTGGGTCTTCCTCACATACATAGTTCCGAACCATCTAAAATAAGTAAAATGCTGATAGGATCGTAGTTCAAAACAAAGGAGCAAAATGGCTTTTCATGCAAGTAAACGGGGCATAATGGGCACCCATGCCCATTATGCCTCGCCAATTCTGCCCCAAAATACTTTTTATAGACACATTGCAAAAATAAGTTACAAACGTAGCATAAATGGAAAAACAAACTGATATATATAAACTATATTCACTAACCTTGATAAAAAATAAATGGAATCAAAAATTCACTTGCCCAGTTTTCAGAAAAATACACTTTTAAATGCCTCTAAATAACATAAACACTATGGAAAATCTTATTTTGCTCAAAACACAAAGCAACTGCGATCTTAAATCAAAAAAGGGTTTTCCCCCAATAGCGAGCGATATGTCTGAGCAGGTAGACGTAGATTGCGTTTCAAAGCTGCCACTTTATTCGATGTGGAAATACAAACAGGGCCCATTATGCCCCGGATGCCCGTTATGCCCCGCCTTCTTTTTTTGTAATTAAGGTGGCACAGGCAGGTATTGAACCCAAGACCTAACCGTATAGAATTCTATAACGGTATAGAATTTTAATTATGCCTCAGCGTAATCGAAAAATTTTACCATCGGATGGAGGTGTGCCGGCCGCCCGGGGCTGAAGTTGCGGCATTTGGCCGATATTTTGTTCCATACATAACTGAATCATACCAATATTATCATAATAAAAAGAAAAACAACATAGGCCCAAATAACAGCACCCTTTACACTTTATAGCAGATCGAATTATGTTGCTCATTGTCCTTTTAATCATTAATGGAAATATTCAATAAATTTTATTTTCTTATAAGTTCACCAAATAACAATTTTAAGAATTCCAAATTAAAAACTCTGTTTTATAACAAGTTACAATATAACATATTGAAATAAAAACCCTTAAAAGATGGCACTCAATATAAGATCTAAACATACAATTAAAAATCCTTCAAAAGAAAACTTAAATTCCAACAACTCTCCACTTTGAGCCTTTTGATTTCGATTTTCGAATTCCAGGAAAAAAACAGCAAATTTTAATCAAATTTTAAATTAAATTCTCTTCAACCGCATCATCCCAGACCAGACAAAAATACATACATAAATAGATTCACATATTTACGGGTAGGTATATTCTCTCGTTACATTTGATAAATGTCCTTAAGCGTTTATTCATCAATTTCAATCTTTAGCTATAAATTAACTTGTGTAACAAACAACAGAATTATTGTCATTTTCGTGAACATACAGAGAAACAAACAATTTATAGCTTTAATATTAAATCCCTTATAATATACAATACAATGATGCAGGAAGCAGCATATAAAGGGTAAGAACTGGAAGACCCAAACCTATATCCCCAATCCATCCACATATTCAATTCTGATGCACTGACTCGCCAAACAATATTCTCTCCGGAACGAACGATGGAACGGAGGAGCGAAGGAGCAGTGAATGAATTAAAATCGTGACTGTCATCAAATGCGGTTTAACCATGATTTCATCTCTTCGCCGCGCCGCATCATGTCCCGTCCCGTTGTCTTCATTCTCATTGTCCTTGTTTGCTATGGAATGATGAAGAGCGGAGTAGAACCATTTTGTAATTTGCAAATGAGCCTGACAATATGTTTGGCTTTTGTCTGTCTATCTGTCTGATGGCGGATGATGCTGATCTGATGATGATGGAATCATATGATGGCCTCCTAAAACATTGTATTCCACATCATGATGATGCATCCTGCAGTCTATGTTTATATCCATAAGTTGATGGTTTATTTGTATACATTTTGTTTTTCTTTTTATTCACTTAGTATGAACCGTATTTTTAGGTTTAGGGTCAATTCTTTTCACCCACTGAACTGTGCACGAAATATATAAAATAGAGGGTTGTATTCAAGTTATAAGTTTATGTGCTAAAAAGGGTTATTTTTATGGTAGGAAGGGTTAATTTTTAGAACCTTTTTTCAGCAACTATATTTTTTATTATAATCTATATATGTATATAAAAATCAATGCCACTTTTCGTTGTAATGTTATAACTCAACAATGCCTTTACCGATTTGGATAATTTTGGTCTTGAATTATTCGTGGAAGTCCAGAGAAGGTTTGTACGTAGAGAAAATTTGGAAAAAAAATCTTGAAAAGGTGTTAAATCAACATCTTTCTATACTCCCATAAACAAACAATTTGTACTAATACTTAAAAGCCAATTTGAGCCTTTGGCAAAACAATAGAAGATAAAAAAGTGACGTTAGTTCTGTCAAACAAATTTAATGTCATCATATGTCATTTCATTTTATCAGCAATAATTATTGCTTTATGTTTATATTTTCCAAAATATTGCTGAGTTATTGCTTTGTGTTTATATTTTCCAAAATATTGTTGAGTGAAGGTAAAATGCCAGGAGCAAGACGACCAAACATAGGCCGGCGAACGCGTAATGCAAATCAAGTGGCATTATTAAGACGATCTCAGACTACAGATGAACGCGCACAAGCTAATTCATCGCAGCGTGAACGTACTCCACAGAATAGATCTGTTGACTCTGTACCTGTACTTGGTCTTGCACAGGGAACACGAATACATCGTGCTGTTTTGGATGAAATGCTGCGTGCTGCTTTTAATTACAATAGTCAGATTGATTATAGTATGTACGGATACATTGGAATGATGGACGCAATATGTCCACATTGTGATGCGGCTAACTTTCAAGGTGAAAGCCCGGCATGTGTTGTGCTAATGTGCTAATGTGAGATTGCCAACATTAGAAACTCCACCCAAACCATTGTATTCATTTATTTTTGGGACATCTCAAACGTCGAAGCAGTTTTTGAGTAATATTCAACAATACAATTCGGCTTTTCAAATGACTTCTTTTGGTGCTATTAAAATTATTAGAGATTCCAAATTCAACAAAAACATGTATATGACACAATCATGCAATCCGTTTCCAATAACGCAGGTGGATTATATTTCTTGGGTGCACCTGTTGGTACAGGCAAAACTTTCGTTGTACCATTGATTTTAGCGACTATTCGATCGGAACAGAAAATTGCATTGGCACTTGCATCTTCGGGAATTGCTGCTACATTATTAGAAGGTGGTCGGACCACACACTCTGCATTAAAATTGTCATTGCATGTACAGGTGATTGAAACTCCAACTTGCAATATTTCGGGAAATTCTGCTATGGCAAAAGTTCTGCGATTAACGTCAATTATTTTATGGGATGAGTGCACAATGGCGAATAAAAAATCAGTAGAAGCATTTAATCGAACAATGCAAGATTTACGCAGTAATCAACAGCTTTTTGGTGGTGCTCTGATATAGCTGTCAGGGGACTTTCGTCAAACATTACCTGTCATTCCTCGATCAATTCCTGCTGATGAAATAAACGCCTGTTTGAAGTAATCAGTTCTTTGGGACATGTAAGAGAATTGATACTGAACATTAATATGCGTATACACCTACATAATGACGCAACTGCCATGAGTTTTCAAAACAATTGTTAGAAATTGGTGATGGCAAAATACCAATCGACAGAACCAACGGATTGATCACTTTACTTAACAATTTTTGTACAATTGCGCAATCTATTGATTAGTTGATTGAATGTGTTTTTCCGAATATTCTTCAGAATTACAGAAATCATTATTGGTTGAGAGAACGCGCCATTTTTGCACCGAAGAACATTCATATCAATGCCATTAATTTTCAAATTCAAGCGAAACTGCCAGGTGTAGTCAAGACATATAAATCAATTGACAGTGCTATAAATCAAGATGAGGCATCAACAAGGCCCAAGGAATCATGTTTTTCACATGGCCAACTTTATGTTGCCTGTTCCAGAGTCGGTACCCCCACCTGTTTATTTATTCATGCTCAAAATGAAAAAACAAAAAATACTGTTTATCCAACTGTTTTAGACTAACCCATAAAGACCCACCATAGTAAGAGTACCCAATTCTTTTTTATTTTTTACTCTTTGCTGATAAATATAATATAAACAATATATCATTTGGACTTTTAAATAGCTAGCAATTTAAAATATTTTTTTGTTTGAATAAATGAACTTAATAATAATTTTTTTTTATAACTATGCCTTATACGTAGCGAAGCACGTACCGGGCCGCTAGTTATTAAATAAAGATAAATATTAAATTCTAAAATTTACTTATGCATTTAATTTTTGATCCAGGAAGATACAAGATACAAAAACAGGCTGGGATGCGATCAAAACTTCCCATTCCTGCCCGTTTATCAATATTTCTTAAAGTTTTACAAAATATTAATAACAACATTTTGTGTAAGATAAAAAAGAGTGCTTGAAGTCAATGTCTTTCTTTAGATAGATAGATAATAGATATATACTTTATTTTTCATAGATAAGGCTTTACAAAAATTTGCGTAATACGCACCTTGCACAGAGATTTGATATTTGAAATATATCTTACAACTGAAAAATTATATGAAAGTTAGTAAATCCATTTGGATTAAGAAAAACTACATTTGAAGGAAAACTACGATAAAAACCTTCATTCGATATATTTTATAATAAAAAAAATTAAACTTACAAACTAAAGGAACTGCCAAGTTGGTATATAAGTATTTTATAATTGAATAATACAATAATAATATTTAAGAAAAAATGGTCAAACGAAAACAAGTTAACTAGTTATTATAATTGATATTAATTTAATAAATAAATAAAGAAATAAATAAATAAATAATTAAATAAATAATTAAATAAATAAATAAATAAATAAATAAATAAATAAATAAATAAATAAATAAATAAATAAATAAATAAATAAATAAATAAATAATAAATAAATAAATAAATATATAAATAAATAAATAAATAAATAAATAAATAAATAAATAAATAAATAAATAAATCAATAAATAAATAATTAAATAAATAAATAATAAATAGGTAAACAAATAAACAAATTAAAAAATAAGTACATAGATAAATAAATCAACAAATAAATAAATAATGAACAACAATTTTTAAATACAAATAAATAATTTCAGTTTCGATTTTACAAACATTGATATTACTGACTTAATAAATTTTGTATTAATACATATATTATTTGAATCACTACATCTTAGATAAAATCTTCGGTTGGGAGCTTCAATTTTTCTTGCAACTAGATGAACTCCAGTTTGATAGTGTTGGGTGGAAAAATGCCAAAGTAAATTTGCCATCATTTTTAATGTTTTGTTCTGAGAAACTTGTAATCTTTTTAAGTGCGTTTTTGCACAAGTTCCCCCTACTGGGCAATTGGGCATGCATAAACGATAATAGATTGGAAAATTACTTTACAGATAATAATCTTATTGAACTTACTCAGCGGTGATTTCCTACATATAAGTGGGTATAGCATTTTAGTGGCAATACTTATTTTGCTAAGGGTATTTGAAATATTGTCCCGTAAAGTTAATGTCTTGTCTAAATATACAAGATATTTTACAGAATCAACCCACGGGATATTACAGTTATTTATGTTTAGTTGATTAAGTGGTAAAGCATAGGCTTTACTTTTCCTGGTGAAAAAGATTGCCTGTGTTTTTTAGCATTTAGACTTACTTTCCATGTTATGAAATAATCATGAATTTTATTTAGAGCATGTTGCAAGTCATTTTCAATTTCATACCCAATTTTACTTGAACTGTAAATGGCGGTATCATCAGCCAATATTGCTATTTCACAGTTCCATATTTCTGGAAAATCAGCAACATACGTAATGTATAATAATGGACCTAATACTGACCCTTGAGGTACCCCCGAAGTAATATTTTTAACGGAGGAAATTGCCTGTTTCTAAGGGAAGCTTTGTATTAGTTTTATTATATATATAAAGGACAACCGAATAATTTTAGTTTATGTAGTAGACCATCATGCTATATGCTATCAAAAGCCTTTTCAACATCCAGAAGGACAAGACCCGTTGATTCTTTTGCATTCATTTTGTCTTTAACATGTTTGCAAATTCTAAGAACTTGATGTGTCGTACTATGACCTTGTCTTTCTTTGTTCTTAAGACACTTGAGTTGAAACCCGTTTTGCATACATTTTTAACTGTTTTTGTAAGTTTTCGTTTTGGGATTTTTCTCAAAAATTAACTAAAAAATAATAATCTAATCTAATCTTTATAAATTATAATCTTTATAATCCTTGAACATACAGGTGTTGGCTGATTGTTTCCTGAATCAATCATCTCAAATTTGGCCACCAAACGTTAAAGAGGCGACTGTGAAAGGCCATTACGTCTACCGTAAAATGGGCGCAATGCGCGCAACGTTTGCGTTAACGAACACTCATTTTGATAATAAAGTTTTATCATTTGAACATGCTGTTCAATCGTGTAACTTGCCATGATGATTTGGCATAAACAACTGAATAATAAACAAAAGATTTGACAGATGTCACCAAAACAAAATGGCCGCCACGGGGTGCCAAAATCTACCCCCGCCAATTTAAAAAACCCTTTATGAAACAAAATATCGGCCAAATAGCCGCCGCCACCTCGACCGCACACTTTCGTCCGATGGTCTAATTTTTCTATGACGATGAGGCATAATTGAGGTTTTATGACTTTAAAACGCCGAATTATCTTGTCCTTAAGCTCTTGAATTGTTTCTGGCTTATCGACGTACACCTTTTCAAATAACCCCAAAGAAAGAAGTCCAACGATGTCGAGTCACATGATCTTGGTGGCTAGTTGACATCGCCACCATGTGAGATATCATGGCTATTGAATTTGTCCCGCTAAAGAGCAATTGTTCGTTAGCTGTATGGCAAGTCAGCCCTTAAACTTTACCCAACCTTTATAAGATTCGCCATCATCTGTATCATATTATTAAATACAATTTCGAATAATAAACAACAAAAAGGCACTATGTACGATTTGTTTTGGTGTCTACAAGAAATTTTCTATTTTCACACTTAAAAATGATTTCCCAAGTTGAATTCAAAATAATTAAAAATACAAATTTTCATCACGAATTTTTCCTTCTGGATTTTGAATAGTAACAGAAAAATATGAAAAGAAGGTACCTATAAGAAAAAGAAACTCAGTTTAAAGGAATGGCATCGCTAACAAGCATTATGATATTGTGTCTTGAGTGTCTCCCGTAAAAAAATATGTTTCATTCCTCTAAGACCTTTTTGACAAGTTAGATGCAGGGTGTTTCAAAATGTTCCACACTTTTGCACACATATTTTGGACTGAAATAAACTATTTTAGAATTAGCGAATACGAGAATACTCAGTTAAGTATTTGAAAACATGAAGAGGACAAAAGGTATGAGCAATCAAGATTTTTAAGGAGTACTTCAGTTCTTCAGTTCTTTCTTCAATTACATGTTAAAAAATCAATTCTGAAAAAATCCCCTGGGAGACTTTTTAAACACCCTTTTTTGTCTTTAGAACGTATAGCCAACTATAAACCATAAGAGAGAAAAGTGTCAAAAATTTCGTGTCAATCGACATAACCATGAGACCATGAAAATTAAAGTCACAACCAAAAGTAAAAAAAACGAAAAACGAATAAATAAAAATCCTAACACCAACAGTTTGGATGAATACTTGAAAAAAATAAAATAGAAAAAGTGTAAGAAAAAGTACTTTCATAGTCAAACTTACATATATATAAAAGGATTTGCCGTAATACAACTACTAAATAAACCAACACTTAAGGTAGAGTGGCTTGCGGTGAGTTGGTTGGCCGCATCTAGCTTTTGCTTCGTTTTTATGTGCATAGTAAGACCGCAAGAGGAATAACATAGCTAACTCTGTTGGCTGGCTGGCTGGCCTGCTCATACCTAAGCAATATTATATTTCTTCACTCAAAAATTTTATATTATAAGCTGATGCTTGGTATACCAGAGTTTATAGTACATAGACACATACATACCTATTGCCACTAATATTAGAGAGCAACGAGTGAAAGTCATAGTCAAGACCTGCAGGGTGTTGAAAGTTAACATTTTTGTATATTACCGTATCTCATGCGAATTTTTTATTTATACACTGAAAATAAAAAACTGTCGTAATTATTATGCATTAATAGTTTAAGCGAAAAATTAAATACAATTATCTTAACACACTAAGCAGTCCTCGCATTGGGAGCCATTTAACCACGTAATTCTCTGATCAACGAAATTGTTAGTCTTTGTTTTTGTTCCCTGTTCCGTTCTTATATTATCATCTCGATATTAATTACAGTGGTTTGTTACATGATGTAATACCATACAGCTAAGTGAATAAATCACTCATCTCACATTGGGCGCCATTTTAAGATCTTGAGTTTTTAATTTGTATAGTATTGTAGTGGTATTTAAAATGTGTATTTGCTGGAATTATGCTTTTTTGAACTATCATATTTAAACAAAATCTTTATGACTTATGACTAAAAAGAGCCCTACGTCAAATGGCGCCCAATGTGAAACACTCAAATTCGAAAAATAATCCAACTTATATTAAGAAATTCTTCTCGGTGTATTCGTACTTTAAGTAACAAGACTAACAGACACAAACTCACAAAAAAAGTAGAAATATGAAAGACGACAACACGAAATCCTGAGTGAAAACTTTTGAAAAGGATTTTTCAATGGACGACACAAGTACCTCATTATACGAATAGTTCTTTAAATTCTTTTTATTTTTATTTTCTTACAAAAATTTCTACGTTTTTTTTTATTGCTATTACTCTGGTCGTCGTTGTTGTTGTTGTTTTTTGCTTTTGCTTTTGTTGTGTTATTTCATATCATATTTCATATTTAAGGATGACACGCTGATAAAGATAAATAAGAAAAAATACAAAAAAGTGTGAAAACTTTTGATATATGTAGGTACCTTAGCTGAAATATTTCTTTTCTAGTAATTTTGATCTATTTTGTCTTTGTTACTTGAACCATTTTAAAAGAAGTTTTAAAGTTTTCTGTTTTAATATGATTCTGATTCTTTTATCAAAAAATTGACTTAAAAATAAAAAACAGTTTTTGAGGTGTAAGGATCCCCAAGGATTTGTGGAATAAATGTTTTCAAAGTATTATTTTTGTTCATACAATATCCCCATATATACGAGTACCTTATACAGTGATGAGTTGAATGTACTTGATTACATATTGAATGAAGAACTTTAATCTTTAAAGCTTTTTCTCAAACAACTTTACACTTCACAGAAATTCAATAACGATTAGAAAAAGCCAATTAAACCTTCTATAACCTATTACGTCTGCTGTTAAAATAAACACCCTTAAAACTTACCTTCCCCTCATAAGGACTCTATCTATAAGTACGAGGATAAAAAAAAGGAATTCAAGTAGTGCTTGTTTGATTGATGTTCCAACGACATGCCATAGTGTGTTTATTTTTTCCATTAGCATCATCCTTCATATACTATACCAATCTTGATATACATATGTACATCAGAGACATCAACATCACCCAGGTGTAGGTATCTATCTTCTGATATGTTTCAAAGCCCTTATAACAAAATCAACAGGTGGCAATGTTGCTCGCTTGATATGAAGGCGCAAACATAAAAAATCACTCATCAATTTCAAGCCCCTACACTACACTACACTCGTAACTCGTATACTTTATCCTCTCGCAAAGGAAAGAGCTCAAAGCTTGGATGCGGAGGAATAGCATTCATCGTCGAAGGCTATCAAATAGATCAATAAAATGGATGCAGAAGTGATGGAACTTCATGTTGGATAGCAACCATCATCATCCAGTCCCCGCACAGTATTATCAACATTTTATATATAGGAATATAGATATACCTTACACGTGCTTTGTTTGAGGACTGATTTGGTGTGGTGGCATCATCATCAACAACAACATCACCACTTGCTACTGGTGGCCATTATGGTACTGGTACTGGTTCTGGGTTGGCATTGAACAGAGTGTATATCCTGTCCATCGAGAATCTGATAGAGACCAATGCGACATAGTCACACAGTGGTTAAGAGTTATGGCTGGCTCTGTGTATAGGTCTGAATTTACTTGGTACATCCATCGCATCGTTGCTAGGGTTTTCTCTATACTGTGTTGATGCTTTTTGCCACAAAAGCAAATATTCAATCAGCAAACTCCATCATCGTCCTCCCAAAAGGGACTTGTTTTACCATAACGTTGACTTCTAGATTGATCGATTATTATACAAAATCCTCTCTCTTTCTCTCTACGTCTTCATCATTATGTTATTATCCAGTAATAAAATTATTATTAATTGATGCCAAAACAACAAATTAATCAAATGGAAATATATGAATCTTTGTCTACAATATAACAACATGAGAAGGGTGTATGTGTAAGTCTAAGACATTGCATTTCTTGAGCTTTTGGCAAAATATAAGATATTTTTTTTATTTTGCTATTATTGTTGTTTTGGCAAAAACAAAAACATATGATACTTTCTCAGGTGGTTTTGTGTACCATAAGTAATAAATCACGTACATGAAGTCAATATGGAAAAAAGACATGGTTGTGACTTTTTGAAAATGTCTTTGATTTAATAAATATACAAAAAACTAAACAACAGCCTACAAGAAATATTTTCAAACTCCAATGATAACGAATTGTCATTTAATGAATTTGGAATTTAGAATAACAATTAAAATTTATAATTATAATTATAATTATATTTATATTTATATTTATATTTATATTTATATTTATATTTATATTTATATTTATATTTATATTTATATTTATATTTATATTTATATTTATATTTATATTTATATTTATATTTATATTTATATTTATATTTATATTTATATTTATATTTGTTATATATATAAATCCTCGCAAGAGTTGAAAATAACCTTAGATGGCAGAGGCAGGGATTGAACCCAAGATTTCTGATATGACAGTCCTTCGCATTTTTTTTGTTTTTTTTTGCTTTTGATTTTTTTTTTGTAATTATTATTTTTTGTGCACCATGCCTATTCTACTTAAAACTAAACCCTAAAACTATAAAACAAGTATGTAAGCCAGACAAGGCTTAAAACCCCATCCCGACTACCCACTATCAAGTGCCGATTGAAGCCACCAAAACTGGTTCTCCTGCTTCACCCTATCAGTTCGGTCCCGTTCAGACACAGCCCTACTGAACCGAAGGAGCTCTGCTCCGTCTTGTGCCATGAAGTCCGGATCGTACAGGAGTCGCCTATCCACGGTTCGTCGTCTGGCGTGGTAGATTAGTGGAACTGCCAATCTATCCTGTATCAGACCGCATCTATCTAAGAAGAGGAATGCTTTTGGTGGAATGAAGCCACTCAAGCGTGCACTTTCAAAATACTCGTCGTTCGGATAGAACGCCCCGAAAATTAAATTGTTGGTCGAAGACATAGCTCTTGCAATGTGACCTCGAACGAGTTTTATCACGAAATTGTCAATTCTGTTGATTCGAGCCCCGTTGTATAGGACCTCGTTGGAATAGTAGTGCACGTAAGAAGATTCGGCTGTTCGATATAAGCCGGTACAGCGTCGTAAACACTGCCGCACGAACACCCGAAACTTTTCCATCTGGGAAGGGGCAACGTTGAATCACATCACACATGACAACCATAAACGATCATCGGCCGTATGAGGGCCATGTAGCAAATTACCTTCACTCTGGGGTCAAGCCGACTGCTGTAAAGCAGCCGTTTCGTCAGAGCGGAGGCTCCTCTGGTCCTTGTCAGAGCAGCATTTATATGTATGTCTATCGAAATATAAATACTGATCTAACCAGATACCGAGGTACTTCACTACACTTTTGCTCGCTAATCGCTGCCCGTGGAGATCAACGATGACCATCTTGCGCCAATTCTTGCACGTATCCCTCGTTGCCCTAGCCAACGGAGTTCGGAACAGAAGAAGAAGTCTCCGACTTCTGGACATTTATTTTCAGTTTCCAGTCGTCGCAATATCGCTGAATCTAGTCGAAATCACGCTGCAAGAGAATTCTACTAACCTCAACCTTTCGGGCCGTTCTATACGCAATTAGATCGTCGGCGTACACAATTGCCTTTGTTAGGCTACCTATCAGTTCGCTGGTATAAATGCTGAAGAGAATCGGCGAATTCAAAGCTCCCTGTTGAAGACCATTTTTAATAAGGAATGTCGTGGTAAAAGTTACATTGCCACTTTTGACAACAAACTTTCTACCGTTAATCATATCATAAAGTATATACAACAATGGTTTGCTAATGCCAAGCCTGCTCAGTTTTAGGTAAAGACTCTCTAACGATACGGTGTCAAAGGCCTTTTCCAAATCAACCAAAACAGCACCTGTGCATTGTTGTTTTGATTTATTTCATTGGATATCAGAAACGAGGTTAGACGCAGCATGAATTGTGTCATGAGCCGCCTTGAACCCGAACTGTTTATCTGGAATTATTTTGTTGTCCGCAGCCCACTTAGTCAGAACCCTATTGATGATCTTTTCGAAAACTTTGCTGATGCTCGGAAGAAGACTTATCGACCGAAGATTTGACGGGTTGGAGTTGTCGTTTCCCTTTTTCGGGAGAGGATGAACCACAGCGGTCTTCCAATGCACTGCATAATATGCATTATTAAAGAGTGTGGTATAAATGTCAGTTGCCTCCATCGGTAAATGTCTTAGTACAACGTTGGATATACCATCGACACCTGCTGACTTTTTATTTTTTATTGAATTGAAGATGACCTTCGTCACTAACAAGTGACTTGGTCCCGTTCGCTCGGCGATTATGGCATTTTGCTAGGAATCGTCATTGAACCGCATGAAACCGTGGTTCTCAGATCGCCACAGTCCTACGCACTAACCATCACGGTCAGGTACTACTTTTTTAATATAGCACTTGTTGGTTATTCCTCAAATATCTCTTGCACGAACAATTACTAGCGACTTCAATTAAATTTTATATTACGTGTATGTATTGCGACGTGCTGCCAATAAAAATACAAGTTCGAAATAACGTTTCAAAAACTTTTATTTAGAGCACGAAACTTAAATTTCCTACTTGAACTTTGCTGTACTTGAAAATTATAAGTTAAGCTCGTTTTTAGGGGATGATCAATCTAGCAATGGTCATAAATCACTCCAATCCATGTTGATCCCAGGATTTGATCAGAATTTGGGTGTTTCGAGTGTTTGGTGGCGTCTTCCTGAACCATCCTTGATTTTTGGAGGAATTTCAGAATATGTAATCCTAATTGACAAAGACGTTCGTTTGTTTTCCTGTTTTTAGCTTAAGGCTTGGACATTCACAGAGAACCCTAAGTGTGGTTTATTTTAACTGACATCTCATATCTGTGTCACAATTGCATAGATCAGTAAAATCGAAGAAATAACTTGGCCACATGTGTTAAATCGCATAAACTGCCTACATTTCGAGAGTATAATGTGTTTGGAAAGTCAAAAACTCTCACAGTGAGTTGAAATCACAGATTTTAATTTTTCATAAATCTCGGAAATCACGATTTTTTCATTGTTGTGAATTTAATTTGTTCAACTTTTTGCTGCTGCTATAAGAACTTAAACCTGTTGCTAAAAGGTACTAATAATTTCAAAGCCTGCCAAATCCTGGACTTAAAGTTAAGTTCTTTTGCAGTAAATTAATACGAATTTTAAGCTTAGTACTTAAAATAACAAGAAACCACTTAGTTGGCAACCACAATCATCACACTGCACACAGCCCAACAATCATCATCATCAATGCGGTGGTGAAAACATCATCAAACATAAAAGACCAACGCAATTATCATAACAATAAAAATTATAACAATTACCCAACAAAACACACAACAATGGGGCCTGAGCTGAGCCTCACCTAACATAGCCGCAAAAGCAAACCTCCGGACATGAACTCAATAAAATAAAAAAAAAAAACTCACACAAACCAAAACCAAAGGACCCAGGACTCCATGCATATACATAAGTATACAATTCTATACAAACCGTTACGTTACGTTACCTTGGTGGTAAAGTTTTGTGGTCGATGTTGGTTTGTTCGTCTATAAAGGTGATGAACCGTTGATGGGTTTGTGGAAGGCCAAAACGAACGTTCAACTTCCAAGCTTCACCTACATACATACATACCAACACCTCACCTACCAGCATTAATTTATACATATATATACGAGTAAATGTATGTATTTCGTATAGGAAAGATCAAATATATATAAAGGGAGTCGGGAAGTACGTATAAAAGTGTATACGTAATGTAGATATACCTCTATACGGTCCATTTTGGCTCCCGAGAGGCCTATAACAATCTCATTTAATTGATTGTTTAAATCAATGTTTTAACCAGCATTTAGTTGTAGGGCTTTTATTGTTTGAATAATTCCAATGGTAATGGGATTTCGTGTTTTTGGTTTATTTCATTCGTATGTATATGTGTATGTAATGCTGCTATACAACACACACACTTCAATGCTTACAAATGGGTTCGGTATTGTTGTTTTTGTTATTGTTGATGTAGTCACCCAATTTGTTTTGTTTTGTCAGACATTTTGTGGTGCAATAAGAATTAAGGGTAGACGACATCCCACTTCCACTTTTGCTTCCACCTTAACCACTAACTAATTATACGCAAATTGTTCGAATGATAATTATCAGGATGTGTGTTAATTTGTAAGGTGTGTGTAGGTATGTGTGAAGATTTAAAGAAGTTAATTCTGATGAAGTTATAAAATATTAGGACGAAAAACAGTTGTCCTTCCTCTGAAAAGAAACTTCTTTAAGTAATTTAAATTTTAAAGTGTTTTTTTTTTTTTTGTTCTAAAATCAGGAAGTCCCGATTTCAAAAATTTTAATATGCTAGAAACCAAATATCTCAAAAAGTATCTCTAATGCCAAAAATCCTGTTTTAGAATAATGAAGTTTCATTAATTTTGTAATTTCCAGATTCTACACTCAAAAGTCAAAAAAACGCAAAAATGCAAATTTAGAAGATTGAAATGGAATAAAACAAGATGTGTGTGAGGTATTAACAAAATTATTTGTTTATTTGAAAGGCGCATGTATGCCATTAAGTGTGGAATATGACATCATTCAAATGCTCGCCTCGGCTTCTTACGGTGCGTGGCACGGATCCGAATGGTCCAATTTTCAATTACTCTTCCCATAGATCCGGCTGAATTTGAGCGATGGCCTTTGTTATGTTCACGTTTAGGGCATCGTCGATTGTGGTTAATTTGCATAGACCTGCGACTTCAAGAAATCCCACAGCAAAAAGCCTAGCGGGGTCAAATCGCATGAACTTGGTGGGCAATTCACATCACCCCTGCGAGAGATAACCTTACCCTCAAATCGTTCATGCAAAATGTCAATCGTGGCGTTTGCTGTGTGGCACGTAGCACCGTCCAGCTGGAACCGCATGTCGTCTAGGTCAATATTATTCACTTCGGGCCATAAGAAATTAGTTATCATCGTTATGTAGCGCTCGCTGTTGACGGTGAAAGCCTCACTAACGTCGTTTTCAAAAAAGTACGCACAAATTACGCCGCCGCCGCACAGTGGGCTCAAAAGCGAATCTAGCGGGTCAAAAGTTAAAAAAAAATACATTTTATATCAAGGCTGGAGGTACATAAAGTGATTGTCAATATGTCAGAGACAAAGAAATGATTTAAATTTTCTGAGAGAAGAGTCTCCTCTAAGAGCTTTAAGTACCGTTTTATGCGGAAACATTATATTTAGTCATTGTTCGTTCAATAATTGTGGTGGTAGGATGCTATTTATTTTTAATTTGTGTGAAAAGTTATTCAAGTTTTTGGTATTATTTCAAGATGGACTACAGTCAACAAGGTTTGTTAATTTTTTTTATTATGATTTACCATGTTTTACCTATAGAAACCATGGCGATTTCTTCGCTAGTAACAAAAAAAATTACAAAACAGTTATTCTGTAGGCTGTAACTTTTTCTGTACAAATCTGTACAAGAAGATCCAACAAAATTTTTGTTGTACCATTAATAGAGAAAGCATGTATTTATTTTTCATCTGCCCGTTCTTGCCCGTTTGGAAGTTATTACACATAATGTATTGCAGGTGGGTGTTTTTTTATAACAAGGAAGGCGCTGCTGGATGAATTAAGATGTAAAAAACTACCACTGGCAAACATCTCAACGTCGAAAAAATTTTTGATTGATATAGTTTTGCTTAAGTTCGCAATTCAAAATCCATCATCAGCCCAAAAAAATGAGATTGATAAAAATATTTCAACATTTCTCGTAGCAGCTTTCAGATATTGGAAACATTGCAATCGATCGTATTCTCGTCTCAAAGATGAATTCAAGGAATGGTTTGAAGGGAACATTATTTTTGCCAACAAGGATGCTCCATCTTGTAGCTCTCGTGCACTGCTTCGGGCTAAAGGGCGCCCAAGTAAGCGATTTTTAGATTGCGGATCAAAAGCTAAAAGAAGAAAAATTATTTCGGTAACGGAAAACAGGTCACCTGAAGAACTATGTTTTGCTGCACAGACAAAACTAAGGCAGGTAGGTAAAAGGGATGCTGCTCAATTGATTGGAAAAATACTTGAATCTGCAGAACAAGCTAAGGCCGTACAAAAAATGTATAAAGGAAACTCGTTTAATCAGAAAACCACTTCATATACTCCTGATAAAGCACTAAGCCTACTAGTATCTTTGAAACTATCAAAAATGCAGTATTGTCAAATGCGTATAGGTGCTCTTGAAATAGGAAATAATATTTACCCCTCCTATACAAAAATTATGAAGGCTAAGGAACGTTGTTATCCACAACCAACGGATATGACTTTAACAGATACTATGGCGGAGGTACATTTACAAGCCATAGTTGATTTGACTCTTAAACGACTTGTGATATCTTTGAATAGTAATATGCCTCAATTAGTCAATCAAAATGAGTTTTCTTGTCTTGTCATGTTATTTAAATGGGGAAGTGACGGTTGCGGTAGTCTCAATCGCTACAAACAGGTCGGTAGCAATGGAGTGGTTGAGGACTCCACTATTTTGGTGTCTTCTTTTGTTCCACTGCAGTTAAAAGCTATGGGTACAGATAACAAAGAGTTCATACTGTGGCAGAATCCTCGAACTTCTTCAACACGGCTATGTCGACCGATCCGTTTCCGGTTCGTAAAAGAAACTGCGGAGGAACTCGTTTCTGAAACAAAACATATTCAGGACCAAATCAATAAATTGGTGGATGTTGATGTTGATCTTTGGGGTCGTTCTGTAAGCATCAAATCAAAATTCCTTCACACTATGGTAGATGGGAAGGTTTGTAACGCCTTAGCAGGTAACCGGAACACTCAAAAATGTTATATCTGTGGAGCAAGAAGCCTGGAAATGAACGAAATTGATACTGTATTGTGTCGAGAATACAATACTGAAAGTTTATCATGGGGTTTGTCAACTCTTCACGGGTATATTAGGTCCATGGAATGCTTGCTCCATATTTCCTATAGATTAGGCATAGAAAAGTGGCAAGCTAGAACCATAGATGAAAAAAAGAATGTTGCGGACAGGAAAAAACGTATCATTGACGAATTTCGAGTGAGAACAGGGCTTCTAATTGACACTCCAAAACAAGGTGGAGGTAATACCAATGACGGTAATACCGCTAGAAGGTTTTTTAATAACTCAGAGGTTACCTCAGACATTACTGGTGTTAATAAAGATCTGATTGAAAGCTTCAATATTGTTCTTCGTGTACTTTCGTCTAACCATGAAATTCACCTTGATTCCTTTGAACACTTTACCCAAGAAACTGCGAGGAAGTACGTTACTCTGTATAAGTGGTATCCTATGCCTGTGACGGTTCACAAGCTGTTGATCCACGGTCCTACTGTAATTAAAAACTTTAATCTTCCCATAGGAGCATTAGCTGAGGATGTGCAGGAAGCACGTCATAAAGAGCTGAAGAGATATCGAGAGCATTTTTCAAGAAAAGTGTCTCGGAAGGCGACTAACTCGGACATATTAAATCATCTGTTAATATCGTCTGACCCTCTCATCAGTAGCTTTCAGCCTAATACTCCACCAAAAAAATATGATTTTGACGAAAAAATCTCGAGTTTGTTAATTATTTCAAACGAAAGTGATGATGAAAGTGACTGTAGTGACAATGTCAGTGAAATTGGACTCCAAAATGTATCACTTTAATAATTTGTACATATATATGTATGTACCTACATTGTAATCTAATCACATATCTACTGAATAAATTGAATTTTTGAAACAATGTATTAAAAAATCTAAAAAAACTCATTTTTGTTCTCCTTGTATTAGTAGCTACTCGCGTATACCCTATATTACTATGGATATTTACAGTAAGTAATAATAATGAGTATTTATTTGGAACAAACTAATCTAAGTAATTTAGTAAGATTTTAACAAAAAAAACACCTTATTTAGATATTATTGTTATTATTTAGAAATGTTATGATTTATGACCCGCTAGATTCACGTTTGAGACCACTGTGCGCCGGCCCAAAATCCACACCAAACGGTAACTTTTTGAGGATGCTTTATCCCCTCGTGAACCTCGCGTGGGTTGGTGTCGTCCCATATACGGCAATTTTGCTTATTAAAACATCCATTCATCCAAAAATGCGACTCGTCACAAAAGATTATTTTTCGGCCAAAATTGGGGTCCTCTTCCAAACGATTCGAAGCCCAGTCAGCGAACAAACGGCGTTGTCTATGGTCATGAACTTTGAGCTCCTGGGTCAGTTGGATCTTGTACGGGCGTAGGCCCAAGTCCCGATGCAAAATTCGCCAAGTTGAAGTCTGCGAAAGGCCGAGTTCTTGTGCACGGCGGCGAGTAGTAGACTGCCTCGGATTGTGCTATACACTTTCAAGGACCGCGGCGATGTTCTCGGCCGATCTAGCGTTTCTTGAACGTACGGGTGTTGGCTGATTGTTAACTGAACCGGTCGTCTCAAATTTTGCCTCCAAAAGTTGAAGAGTCGACTGTGAAGGGCCACCATGTCTAACGTAAAATGGGCGCAATGCGCGCAACGTTTGCGTTAAGGAACACTCATTTTGATAATAAAGTTTTATCATTTGAACGTGCTGTTCAATCATGTTACTTTCCATGATGATTTGGCTTAAACAACTGAATAATAAACAAAAGAATTGATAGATGTCACCAAAACAAAATGGCCGCCACGGGGTGCCAAAATCTACCCGCGCCAATTGAAAAACCCTTTATAAGATAAAACTAATTTGAAGTAAATATGAAGATTTTTGTGTCGAAAATAAATATTTATCAATTTTTAGTTTTTGAAATTGTAGAATTGGATTTTTCTAAAGATTTTTCCACATATGTTTCAAAAACGTCATTTTAGGTAGTGAAAAATGATACTGATGGTAATATCGTATTTTTTCGACAGAAAAATTAGACATTTGTTCGGAAGATATTTGGGATCAACGAAAATAAGAACTTTGTTTAAATATTACATATGTATAAAACGGTTTTTAAGACCCTTTCAGTAATTTTGTTATCGTTTCCATTGGTTTGTGAAACATTGGCTTGATAAAACAAATTAGTTGTTTTTCAGCAAGTAAGTTAGTTAGTTAAAACGTTATTTGAAAAACAGCTTTAATCCTTTCGGGATGGGAGTGGTACGTTTACATATAAATATTCTTTGTTCTGTCCCACTCTCTTACCGAAAGGGTTAAAATTTACAATGTAACAAACTTAAGCTTATAATATGATTAGGTATAAACGTTTTATTTGTTTCTTTTAAAAGCTTTCTTCGATAACGCTTTGCCTATAGTTCCGTACATGAATTGTATATTTACATATATAAAGTTACCAAGCTTAGTTTTCAGTTCAGAATATTTACTAATTTCCATTGAGGCTACTCCAAAGACCTTGAAATAAACTCCTTTAAAATGGGACCACTAACTGCAAAAGGATATACATCTTCTCTCACCTTGAAGTTGCAAAGGTAGCAAGGAGTATGTAGGTCGGGTTTTTGAGGAATATAGTTCAAGTTTATAATACATAAGTTCCCCTCTTATTTTAAATATTACATTTATCAATAAACGTGCTTTCATAAAGAACCTTATTCAGTTTGCTGTAGATCAATCTATACTGCGAGGATTGTGCTTATTGTTTAAAGTTTCTACCAGGGTTGAGAGTTTTTGAATTAAAAAATCATTAAGTCATTAGTCTGTAGATGAATTGTACATTCAAATAAAATGCACGCAAGGGCGGATCCAGACTTTTAATCAGGGGGGGTCACACATTCAGATGAGTTTTTACTCACAGCTTAAAAATGTTCTTTAATGTTTTGCAAAGGAGGCTTACAAAATTTAAATAGCATAATGTGCATCTTAACATTACGTTAACACATTTCAAGGGATAAAGTGACAACTTTAAATAAATTGGGTGGCGCAACAGTCCGTTGAGAACTAGGGCCCAATGACTTACAACTCTCAACCATTCCTGTGTGCGAGTACTGTTGTCAGGGAGGGAGGGGGCCTACAGTTTTAAGCCGAATTTGAGAAAGCACTTTTCATGACAAGAATTACTCTTGGAGAATTTGTCAATTCCTCGCAAGAGGCAGTACCCGCGTGAAAAAAAACTTTAGATAGAATAGGCAGGGATCGAACCCAAGACCACCGGTACCGCAGTGACAACTTTAATCATCGAATTGTTATAGAATACTGTTGTACAATGTTCAGCAATTTATGATGACTCGCTACATATGAAAGCAATCCAAGATTCCAACAATTTTCTAAATATGCCATATTTAAGAGCTAAATCACAATAGTTTAGAGGGTTGTTGGTGCATTTCATGCAGAAATGTAAGAAATTGTTTGGAAAAAAAATTGTTTCCAAAAATAAAATATACTTTTCGTGTTTCTATTTCTATTAATGCGAAGAACGCTACAAAATTTGAAAAATCCAGAAAATGAGAGAGGGTCTGATATGAAGAATTGTCGGGCTTTTTTCTATTATTACTATCCCTATCATTCTGTTTACTCGTATTTTGATCTTAGTCAACAGAACTTAAAAATTGTAGAGAGAAAAATGTTTGGTTCTTGAATTTAGCCAATAGTTTAACAAAACTGTCACTTTTGCAGTTTTTGGGACATTTATATTATTAAAATTCGTGTTTAAATCTCAGTTCTAGAGCATCCAAAGCAAATTCACTTCAAAAGTAGATTTATTTAATTTTTTAAGATCTTTTGTATTCAACAGAAAATCAATTTTGAAAAAAATAAAATGCACGACTGGGTCTTTAGAACTTGCTAACATCTTCCAAAAAGTCTGTTTAAAAATATTTCCTATATTTTAAGATTTAAAAATGTAACTTATTTTTTTTTTCGAAAATCATTTTAAATTTTGTCTTAAAAATACTTTTCGGTAAACACTAAATACAGTGCTTATAGATGTACATTTTACATTTAAATTTCGTTATCGAAAACAAAATTAATATTTTTTTAAAAATAAAAAAAAATGACATTTTTGATCATCAAAAATCATCATCAATTTGATCATTTGATCATCGACGAGAGCTGGCACAGAAAAAGAAGATTATTGAAATCGGTCCATTAGTTCTTGAGAAACTTAAAAAAAATAAAGGTTTTATGAGGGGTACCCTTCTGGAGCAATACCAAAAAATGTTTCTCTTGTAGAAAGAAGCCAAATTAAGAATACAAAATTTAGAGAAAGTTCTAAAAAAATCACATATTTTAACAAACAAATTTGTGTGGGAAGTCCTGTTATTTTTCGTATTAATAAAATGAAAAAAAAAACGCCTTACGCTAATCGGCTGAAAACCTTAATTTCAATCAACACAATTGTTTGGACTGTAGGGGCCAGGGCGGATAGACAGACGGACATAATCGGGGTACCCAATTTTTTCGACTTCTCTACCATCGTAATGTCATGTTTGATTAAAATCCCTAGTTCGAATTTTTTAACTAATGCAAAACTTGCTACATAGTTCCTACATGTCGCAAGTAAAAATCACTTCAATGATCACTATGTGTGTCAAAAAATTTAATAAAAAAATTGAAGGCTAGTTTTAGGAATTTAAAGGCAACTTAATATCAAACCTGAGTATTTGTTCTTTTTCTTAGAAACATATTTTATGAAAATAAATTAAAGTGTGACTAAACTTTTTTTTTTCAAATTCTAAATTGAGTGAAAACAATATTTTTTTTTTTTTTTTTTTTTTTTTTTTTTTTTATGCAGAGTTGAATTTTTTGGGCTTGATGTTCAGAGAAGCCCAAAAAATTCAACTCTGCATAAAGATAAAAATTATATGTTTAATACAAAAAACTTAAAAATAATTTTAGTTGTTTTTGACAGCATACCACTTTTTGGTTTATGTCGTTAAATTACTAACAAATTTTGAGATGAAATCTTTACTTATACAACTTAACTGTATAAGCTTTATGGTTCATATGAACCCCCCTGGATCGTCCGTTGGTCAAAAGTTGATGAATTTGTGCTGTGTTTTTGGAATAAGGCTGAATATCCGATTCATATTATGTTCGTGGTTCAGTCTTCAGTTAAAAGTACTTTTAGCAACAAAGTTTAAGGAAGTAAAATACAAAAATATATAATTCAAAATATAATGGGGGTCATATCCATTAACGCAATACGATACGTTTTGAATTGAAGGGAATTCCTACGAAAAAACAAACAAATTATCTCCCAGGGGGGTCATGACCCCTACGATACCCCCCCCCCCTGGATCCACCATTGAATGCACCACGGCACGAACTTGCTACTGTATGCAAAGAGTCTGTTTGAAAATGGTACTCATAATTAAGGATTTCAAAATATACCTACAAAATAAGTTTGACTCATTTTAAATATAAAATACGTCGTTTCTAAAAAAAACCCCTTAATTTTTATTTTTTTTTTTTTGAAAATCGATAGAGAGGTTTTTTTTTAATGAATTTGTATATACAATATGTTTTAAAAAATCTTATTAATATGCAGTTATTTAGAAAAATATTATTTAACATTTAAAATTTCATTTTTGTAAAAAAAATGTTGCCCCATTTTGGAGATATCGAATTTTGAAAAAAAAACTGTAATATAATATAATATATTAAATAAAAAATGATATCAAACATTAAGACAACATAAGAACTTGTGCAGAAAAAAGTGTACTGAAATCAGTTCATGAAAGGGCGGTACCCTTTTAGAGAAATACAAAAACATATTTTTTTTATTGACTGAAGCCAAGTTACGTTTCTGAGTAAATTCGAATTTTTATTTTTTGACCAAAAAATTTGTATGGGAACCACTTATTTCGACTTCTCTACCATCGTTATGTCATGTTTAAATAAAATCACGGGTTCAAATTTTTTTACGAATGCAAGAATTGCCATTCTCGTTTACATTAATTATTCTCTAAATCTTAAGTTCTTATTTCGGGTTTCGGAAAGTTTTCACCTTCTTAAACAGCCAGCTTCTAGATGATAACATCATTCTTAAGACTAGATTCAAAAGCCTACTTTTGTCCATTTTATTGATTGTGCAGTTAAAGGGTCCTTAGAAACAAAGAAGGTTCAGTTTTTGGTGTAACTTGGTAATTTAAAAAAGCGTTTTGAGAAATAAATGAGTAACTCTAAGAAACTTTATATTCACGAAATATATGGGTGTTCACTTTTCGTATCTGGCAAATTAACAATAATTGTCCAGTTTTTACAAAAAATTTCCAGCTGAATTAGTATTCGTTTAATGCCTGGTCAGGATCAATATAAGACCAGGTCTAAGCATATTTTCTAAGTGAATTGCTTCTAGTTAGAGCTGACTAAAACGAGTAGCGCCATCTATGTACCAGCCTAATAACTTTACAGTCCATAGTGAAATTCCTACACATCAGAAAATTCGAAAACAGCTTGTTAAAAAATCGAAAATGGCATTATAATTCAAATAAAATCCGAAAAACCTTAAAACTTAAAAAAAAAGATGTTAACATAAATCTACATCCTATTCTAAGGCATTGTTTATCTTTCAAAATTATGAAAATTTACTTATTTCAAAAATTATTATCATCCCAAAACCTTGATATCCCAAAATTAATAGTTTTTTTTCCTTGATATAGGTATTTTTGGTTTTCTCAAAAAAAAAAAAAACGAATCAAATCTCGAAAACCACAATCTAAATTTAGAAATAAAAATTGGAATGAGAAGCTTAGTAAGTTGGAAAAGAATGCTAAACCTTTCTGGAACATAGCAAAAATTATCAAAAATAAAAACAGACAAATACCTAACCTACAAAATAATGATGAAGTTGTTTATCAAAACTCAGATAAAGCCAATGTCTTTGCAACAACCTTTCTAAAAAATCATTGTGTATCTCAACACCTAAGTGATGATCCAACTAAAATGCTAGTAAGTGAAACAGCAAATACAGTTCACTCACAAATCACTGAAACTCCTAGGGATCAGTTTATATCCAGAGAGGATGTCAAATACATCGTTTCAAACTTAAAAGTCAAAAAATCTGATGGACTAGACAACATACAAAACATATATGTATCTTAAAAAACTACCAAAAGCAGGGCTCAAATTTCCTACATTTTTGACAAACGCGTGTCTAAAAACGCAATATTTTCAATTGAATTGGAAATATGCAAAGGTAATACCGATTCCTAAAACTGGAAAACCGTCAAAACTTCCAACAAGCTATCGACCAATAAGTTTGCTTAGTTGTATAAGCAAAGTTTTCGAAAAAATTTTGAAATATAAAATATTACGCATCGTTGATGAGCTTCAGATATTTCCGAATGAACAATTTGGATTCAGAACGCATCACAGTACTACTCAACAGGTATTTAGAGTCTGTGAACATACGAGTATTAAGAAAAATCGATCCCTCGGCAAATCGACTGGACTCATTCTACTTGATATAGAAGAGGCACTTGACTCAGTTTGGCACGATGGAGTTGTGCACAAAATGGCATATTTCAGGTTTCCTTCGTATCTTGTAAAAATTATCCAAAGTTTTTTGTCCAATCGTTACTTTAGTGTTTTCGTCAACAACTGTTCGTCTAACTATTACCAAGTCAACTATGTTGTCCCGCAAGGATCAGTACTAGGTCCTTTACTATATAATATTTATACTTCTGATATTCCTAGATTACCAGGTTGTCAGTTAGCCATATTTGCGGATGATACAGGCATCTTTTCATCGCATGAATTTTATCTTACCATTGAGACAAATTTGAAAAATGCGATAAATGGAAAATAAAACTGAATGCTGACAAACTACAAGCCATCTTTTTCAGTAGAAAAAGAAAATCTTGTTACCTACCAAGCAATCAGTTTACCGTTAATGTTGTAAATGTCAAATGGGAACCAAGCGTGAAATATCTTGGTATTTACTTAGACCAAAAACTGACTTTCAGAGAACATATTGCCAGAACTCTGCAAAAAGTTAGCATTGCTATAAAAATTTTATATCCTTTTATAAATAGAAAGTCCTGTCTTAGCAACGACAGTAAAATGATAATTCAAAAAGTAGTATTCCAAGCAATACTTCTGTATGGATGCCAGGTTTGGGGGAAATGTGCAAAATGTCATCTTAAAAAACTACAAATATCACAAAACAAGCTTCTAAAAATTATGCTTAACCTTCCAAGATATCATTCCACCTTAGACTTACATGAGAAAGCAAATGTTGAATTGATTTCTCTAAAAATCAATAAACTGACTAACACCTTCTTGCTAAATTGTGAAATCTCTGATTATTAATGTATTGTTTGTCTTTACTTATCTATTTATTAATTTACGTATTTATTAATTTATTTATTTATTAAATTACTATTTATTTATTTATTTATTTATTTATTAATTAATTAATTTATTTATTTATTAATTTATTTATAAACTAATTTATTTATTTATTTATTTTTTTTTATATTTATTTATTTAACAATTTGTTAATTCTTACTAACAAATTACTAATATGTATATTAAAATTTATTTATCATTTATAATTTATACTAACCTTTTTTACTAACATACTTCTAAGCAAAAGTTTAGAAATCTTAATTTTATTTGAGTCAAAATGAACCTGCCGTTTTCAATTTGAATTGAAGGTTTTGTTTGTATTTTCCTTCAAAATTATTACTTAAATTATTATTATCTAAATTTTATATACAAATTAATATACATACATACTTGTTCAGCAGAAAGATATCATAGAAAAATATCAAATCTCTGTATGTAAACTGTGCGGTAGCTTACCAAATGTAACTGTTAATACGAAAATAAAGAATATCTATCTATCACAATCTATACATTTTAAAATGTTATGAGTTTTCCGATTTTGATTAAGAGTAAAAACTTATTAAAACGAATATTATTATTCAAAATTCAATCTACTGCAAACCATATGCACTCAATGTAAAATATTTTGTTTTGAATTCTCAGCTGTTAATAACAGACATTTTCATGGAAATGCTCAAAATTTCATAAGCAAACATAAAATGGAATTATATTCATCTATGGTGTACCTTTATGTAGCTCACTATAAAATCAAAAAGGATTTACTAAGAACAGATTCCGAAAAAAAAAACTAAAATCAAATCTCACAATTCTTTTTGGTCAGAATCGTCGAGTGGAGCAATGAATCTTGTTTCTGATTTTCGAAACATGCACAAAGCAGTCCTCTTTCCTCATGTTTGATTTAAAGATAAATTAGTAAAAGGATTTTGGTCAATTTCCCAAAGAACTGAAAGCTCTATCTCAGTGTATATAATGTAAAGGTGGTGCAGTTTGTGTCCAGGCCAAAGACCATGATGATCAATGAAATGCAAAGTAAACATTTTTCCTATACTATACCATATAAGTACTGTACAAGTGTATTGTGTATATGTATATGCAGGACGCAGGTATTGCTTTTGGAGAGGAAAATACAAAAAGAAAAAAAATCCTTTTCAATATCAAATCTCCATCATCATCCTTACATAACCATGATATGGTGTGTTATTGCAAAAGGTAGGCAAGTCGTTAATTGAGGCAGGCATTTTGAGAAATCGTTTATAACCAAAAACATCAGCCGAACCGTATAAAGGAACCTTACCTAACAGCCACCACCTACCTACCACCACACTCGACTCTTCCTCTCTGTCTGTCCTGTCTCAAATCCTTGCTGCACAGAATAGGTAACATTACTTCTGCATCGATTGAGTGATTTCTACAGCCTCTCTACCTCGAATATTGTGTATGTTTGCTATAAAATAGAATAAAATAACATTTCGTTGGAAGTCTGCATGTGTCAGGTGTATTCACTATACAAGCATAATTCTGCATATACATATGTAGCTAGCTATAAATGGACGATAGGATGGAGGAAGGAACCTCTGTTCAAGTAACATAGCAGCAACCGCAGTAGAATATATACACTTACCAACCTACGAGTAGTACCTATAATGGTTGATACTGGCAATCATATCATCCTCTCATGCTCGTTTGTAGAGAATTAATAATTTCATAAATGAAATTTGCATATTCCTATTTGGGATGCACAAGGACGAAGGACTAAGGACGAAAAGAGTACCATATTTACCTATATATAGAGCTATGATATGCAGGTAAATCTATAGATAGGAGAATAATTCTCTCTCTATATATTTTCTGCCTTATATTCCTCATGTAAACATGATACGGAAGATGGAACTTGAATAGTAACCGGTAGTAATTACCAACGTGGTTTTGTGTTAAGTGAACTGAAAATTGATATTGTTTGCTTAATAAATTTGCAAAATTTAATTTTTAGCAAAATATGTAAAAAATTTATTTGCAGCAATTAAGGAATACCTAGAAATCGGAGTTCACTTAAAGTCATTCAATTTTTGACAAACAATTCTAATTATTAAACTTTCAATTTGTGTTTATATGAGTAAATATTACATATGTATGTATGTACATATATGTAAAATATTGATATACTCAAGCTAAAAGTCTTTAAATAAGCAAAGAAAAGATTTATTGACATTTTGTCAGAATTTCTCACTGAAAAGTATCGTATAAAAAATAAGACTAAAGTTAAGAACAGAAGGTTTTAGAACAATTTAAGGTCAGTTAGTTCTCGGAAAAAAGCTGACAATAGCCAAATACCTTTCAATGAAAAATTGCATGTTTACCGATTGGAAAATCATCGTGTGGTTAGCTGACTGAATGTGGAGCCTCTCAGAATATTATCATGTACAAGGGTTTTCAACAGGGACGTTACAAAAGTAGAGCGACAGGGACAGCAAACGACGCCATATTACTTGCTGCTGTTCTGACATTTATCTTTAGTAAGGTTTGCCATTTCATGATGGGAAAAATATACCAGCCAACAACGAGTAAAAATTATTAAAATTTACTACCGAAGTTCGGAGTCAGTGGCCTCAACGTTAAGAGCGCTACGTCCAATTTATGTTCGTCATAATCGTCATAGCAGATCAACAATTGAGCGACTAGTGGAAAAATTTGAATCCACGTTCGTGCTCAAGCTTTGGGCATCTCTGTGACGTCGTTGTGGCGAATTTTGCGAAAAGATCTTGGCCTACATCCTTACAAGATTAAATTGACGCAAGAACTGAAGCCGCTTGACCACCAGAAGCTGCGTTTGTTCGTCAATTGGGCTGAGCAACAACTTGAAAATGATTCGGATTTTCATCGAAAAATCATCTTCAGCGATGAGGCTCATTTCTGGCTGAATGGCTTCGTCAATAAACAAAATATGCGGTATTGGTCAGGCAGCAATCCACACGTACTCCATGAGTCATCATTGTATCCCGAAAAAAATGACGGTTTGGTTTGGTTTATGGGCCGGGGGCGGCGTCATTAGTCCGTACTTCTACCGTGATGATCAAGACCGGCACGTTACTGTGAATGGGGATCGCTACCGTTCAATGATAACCAAATATTTTTGGCAACAATTGGATGATATGGACTTGGAGGAACAGGAACGGCACCAAAAGCCACACAGCGAATGTCACAATCAATTTATTGGAAACCAAGTTTGGAGAAACTGTTATCTCACGAAATGGTTCAATTGCTTAGCCGCCTCGTTCGTGCGATTTGACGCCGTTTGACTATTTCCTGTGGGGCTACATCAAGTGTATGGTCTATGCCAACAAGCCAGCGACGATTGATGAACTTCGTACAAATATCGAACGTAAAATTGCAGCAGTATCGGCCGATTTATACTTGAAAACCGTCGATAATTGGGTTCAGCGCCTGGACTTCTGCAAGCGTGCCCGTGGTGGACATGCTAAAAAAAATAGAAATTCATACGTAATAGCATTGAAAGTACTTTCACATGAATAAAGAATTTCATTGATATCCAAAACAGTTTGTGTTTTATTTTACAGAAAACTTTTGAAGCGCTCTTATTGAAAAACCCGATATTACAATCGAGAAATGTCAGCAATCATCAGATACCTTAAAACAAGATATTTGACAGTTTTAAACGTCGTCGTCTGGCAATAGCTGACAGGAACGTTTTTTCAATTATGTCAAACGAACAGTTTTTTCACTGACAGATCTGACAGTATTGAAAGATCTGTGCCTGTTTCACCAAATTTCAAGTTTCAAATCACAAAATTAAGCTTACTAAATGCAGCTGTAAAATTGTAATCCAGTTTTTCGTTTCACCTCCAAGAACTCCAAGTTCTTGTTTCACAAACTTACCATGACGGCGGACAAAATTGTAAAAAAAAAATGTGAACCACGAAATGGCCGTTGCATAGGGACTGAGACTAACGTGAGATTTACAACTATTTTTCACAATACTATTGAACGTTGTGTTGTTCTAGAAACGATCGAAAAGAATTAGTAAGACAACAAATTTGCTAACGCTTTGATAACAGATAAAAGACGTAAATTATTTGGACTTAAGGTTATACGATTCCTTGACACATAAAAAAGTAAGGAACATACAAAATTTTGAATAACAATGTTGACCTGCAAATTCAATACATGTCGGCAGCTCTTTGTCATTTTCGTCTATTTCACAGCCAACACAAAGCTCGTTCGTCGCCGTTATACAGTCTTCCAAATTCTCAGCATTTACTGCGGTTCAAGTATATCTGTTTTCAAATGTGAGCTCCGTCAATGAGGTAAGTCAGAAGGTGACTTACTTACTGTTTGAGAGTTTATCGGTTGGCGAAGTTGTAGCCATTCTTAAATGAAATCTAAAAGTTAAAAGCGTTTCTTATCCGTAATCCGATCCAAAAATAAAACGTTTAAGTTTAAACAGATCTAATCGATTTTAAAGATTTGTGAACGTTTGTATTAATGTAATTTTGTTTGATTTCACGAATCGAAGAGGCATTAACAAATTTTTACATTTTTTCTTTTATCTACAAGAAGAATGTTAAGACCGACGAGACTCTCGGCAAAATTTTGCTATATAATACATAATAAGGTGTACAGGAAAATAGGAAAAATTTTAAAAAATTGTCATATTGGAAAACTGCCAAGTTTTTGAAAAGTGTAATATTAATCGTTCAATGTTTGTAAAATTTAAAATGAAAGTGTATTAACTTTTATAATCATGCAAAAGTCTTCTATAAGAAATCGATAAAATTCTTAAATATGTCAAATCAAGTTCAAGAATCCAGAGTCGGATTTTCACATACAATTTTAATTTGGCAGGTAACTCGTACATGTACATGTGCAGTTAGGATTTTATAGGCATATTATTACCAATATCATGAAAATAAATCTATATCTCTATACCTACATTAAATGTTAAAATCTACTTACATATGTAAATGTCTACTATATACCTTTGCAGACACTCAGGCTTTTAATGGAATTTTTATTGAACAATGAACTGAAGTCATCGTTTGCTTTTATTATTATTTTCTATTTAGCATATACATTTTTATCGAAAAATAGCAAATAAAATGTCGCATTTGAATTCTTATGTCCAACTTAGAAATTCGATATATACCTAATATAGAAGAATAAGCAAGCAAGAATGACACTGAAGCCAATATAAGAAAATTCCATTTGAAATCCTTACGCGCTTATTTTGTTTGTTTTGTGGCAGAATTAACTTCAATTGAATCTATGTGTGTATGTACACAAATACTTGTTTACTCTTTTAGGCTTGCCAGATTGCGCGACTTATAGTAAAACGAGTGATATTTTTCAGAAATTGTGCTGAAAAGTTGAGTTTTGGATGTCTCAATCTTTTTTGCGATGCTTGCAATATATTTTGTCTTCTAATTTCAAAAATTTTGTCTGAATTAACTCCCTCCAGACTTCAAAATTTTTCCGCTCGAGTTGCTTTCGAATCATGAATCTTTTAAAATGTTAGAACTACAATGTAATAAACTCAAAATTGTCAACTGGTTTCTGATACTTTTTTAAATGTTAAATTTTCCTGAATTCCAATCTTGCCTTAACATATTTCTTTCACATCAAGGTCTTAAAATATGCCCTTTTAAAAATGCTATATACAACCAAAAACCGGTTTTTTAAGTCTAAAGTAAAACAATATGCGTAGTTACATATATATATGTATATCTCCATATAAAACTTGCTCGGACTTCAAAGACTAAATGAAATAAAAAGAAGTCGAATCGGTTCAGTCGTTCTCGAGTTTTGCGCTATGCAAAAAGGGTATAGAATTTTGAAATGGAATGAAACAAAGATTATTTTATTAGACCGACATGAAATTTTCTTTTTTTGAAAGATAATCTTCTAAAAATAAATAAATTAGGTGACGCACCATTTCGTAGAGCACCAGGGCCTATAGAGACTTACACAACTCTCAGCCATTTTTGAGTACGAAGTAATGTCAGTAATTGAGGGGATATACAGTTTATATGCCGAATCTAACCGGCTTATTTGAGAAGGCCGTTTTTATGGCAAGAATTATTCTTGGAGGATTTGTCAAATTCTCGCAAGAGGTAGTACCCGTGAAAAAAAACTTAAAGGTGGCACAGGCAGGGATTGAACATAAAACATCGGCATGACAGTTTTGCGCACTAAACATCATGCCACGGGTATTAGAAAATAATCTTCTGGCGTTATAATTTTAATACGATTTTTGACGAACTGAAGTAGTCTAATCTGGGGGTCCAATTTTTAATAATGACCTTTTCAAACATTTGTGGACGCATATAGGCAATAACGTGGTGAATATTGTCTTCAAGTGGTCAATCGTTTCAGGCTTACGGCCTAGACTAGCAAATTCACATATCACTCATTGAGGATCGTTTCTGGTTTCTTACGTGAAACTATGGAATTACCAAACTTTTCCTTCAATAAATCAATTGTGGTACCCGTGGCATGATGGTTAGTGCGTTGGACTGTCATGCGAGAGGTCTTGGGTTCAATCCCTGCCTGTGCCACCTTAATTAAAAAAAAGAGTTTTCACGGGTACTGCCTCTTGCGAGGAATTGACAAATTCTCCAAGAGTAATTCTTGTCATGAAAAAGTGCTTTCTCAAAATTAGCCGTTCGGATTCGGCATATAAATTGTAGGTCCCCTCCATCCCTGACAACATTACTCGCACACAGGAATGGTTGAGAGTTGTAAGTCACTAGGCCCTGGTTCTCTACGGACTGTTGCGCCACCTAATTTATTATTTTATAAATCAATTGTGGAACGAGCTGTGTGATATGTTGCTCCGCCCATCCCCGTCGAGAGGTGGGGAAAGGGGGGGACCCCCGGGACCCGTAAAATTGAAATGAGAATATACTCTATATTCATCATCAACATACCTATTCCCACTTATTTTTAGGGGCCCAAAAATTTAAAATCATTCATGATTTCGGAATCGGGCCCCTGTTTTGCATGTTATCTGCCAATCTATCATGCCAATTTATTGGCGTACATTTTTGTTCATATTTAATGGGAAATAGGCCAACTCTGAACTATTGAAAGAAAGTTATAATAAATTGTTTCGCTTTTCTTATTTAATGTAAGGTAAATTTCAAATTTATTTTATTTTGAAAATTTTTAAAGTCAAAATAAGGGGTCCGGCAAATTAAAACAAAACAAAACACAAATATTTATTTCGGTTTCTGTTTTTATAAAGTTTCTTTTCTTCTATTTTGGTTTCTGCTGTAAACGAAATTTTGGATTCGGTTTCGGGGGACCGGAAAATCCCACAGGGGACTAGGAATACGAGGCGATGGCAATCTTATTGGAGAGCCAAATAATGGAAATTTTTTGAGCATTTTAGAATGAATTAGTCATTATGACCCCTTACTTCAAGAGCACAAACGTTTGCAAGTCCACTACCTTTCCGTTGAGATTCAAAATGAGTTCATTAAAATTTCTGCCCAACATGTGAATTCAGCTATTTTGAAGGAGAGAGAAAACGCCAAATACTTTGCTATAATTGTCGATGCAACACCCGATTCAAGTGATGTGGAACAAAACACATTTATTTTGCGATAACTGCGCTTTGAAGAAAATGTGTTCACCATCCAAGAACGATTTTTGGAATTTTTGGAATTTGTCGATTGCAACAAAAAAAACTGGCACCGCAATAGCTGATTTGATCTGCGAAACATTGGCAAAGAACGAAATCCCTTTACAAAACTGTTTTGCACAAGGCTATGATAATGGAAGCAATATGAAAGGACAGTATAATGGTGCACAAAGTCATATTTTAAACAAAACTCCGAATGCCGTGTATTCACCATATGCAGCTCACAGCCTTAACTTGCGTGGAGTCGATTAAGCGGGATGTTGTACTGCGGCAATCACATTTTTTGGTGTTGTTCAAAAGTGTTTCAACTTGTTTAGCAACAGTGCTCAACGTTGGGAAATTCTTAAGAAAAATGTGCCCGGATCCCTTCACAAACTTTCCGATACAAGATGGTAAGCTAGAATTGAGGCAGTGAAACCATTTGCAAATCATCTGAAAAACCTTAGAACATCATTAGAAGCCTTAAGTGATATTAATTTAACTGCTGAAGCTCGAAGAGATGTAAATGGCGTTTTAAAATATTTTACAAAAATTTGGATGCGTCCTGATGCCTTCGATTTCGTGGAAGGTTCTTAGCGCTATAAATGAAAGAAGTATCATTCTTCAAGCCAGAAACATGACTATTGACGTTGAAATTCGAAATCTCGGCAACTTGATCTCCGATTTGAACATTATTCGAAACGGATGGGATCAAATTTTATCTAAATGCAAAGCAGTTGCGACTGGATTGAGGGATGTTAAGGAATCGTTCCCATCGAACCGAAAAATTCAATTAAAGAGAGATTTTGGAGAAAATCGAGGAGCCGGAGAGAAAATTGAAACAGACGAAGAAATAAATTTCAAGAGAAACACCTTTTACGTCATAGTTGATTCAATTATATCTGGAATTTCTCGTCGGTTCGATAGGATGAAGAATTTGAATGCTACATTTTCATTTTTATGACAGTTTTCAACAATGGACGAAATTGAGATTAAAAACTCTGCTACAAGGTTCAACCAAAAGTATAACTCGCATGTGTCTCAAGAGTTGAAAGAAGAAATAATTCATCTGAAACACATTTATGAAGCCAATTTTGAAGCAGAACTTCCGCCATTGATGCTATTTATTCCCAGAACTTGGAGACGATTTTCCCCAACATTTGTGTTGCTCTCCGTGTGTGTTCCACCATACCTGTAACCGTAGCTAGTGCCGAACGTTTATTCAGCATCCTTGCCAGAACAAAGATGTTTCATCGTTCGTGCTCATCACAAGATCATGTTTCCAGACTTGCTACATTATGCATCGAAGCACCTTTGGCAAGGAAATTGAATTTCGACGCAATTATAAGTTGCTTTGCTGCTCAGAAAGCTAGGAAAGCTCGTTTTCCAAAAGAAAATATTTCATTGAATGCAAACTAACTCTAATAAAACATTGTAATAATATTTTAATATAAAGAAATCTTTTACTTCGCTCTATTTTATTTTCATAGCAGGTAATAGATCTTCATGCTATTTTTTTTAATAGTTAATCGACCGTATTATCAGTTACTAACATGTCGTTGGCAATATCGAATTGAATGTATGATTCCGTTCAAATTCTGATCTAATCGCATGTAGAATTATTTTCTATCCATCCTCCATTTCAACTAAACTGGACGAAACCCGTAAGATTGATTTGATGATTAACACTTTTTTGGGTTCATTTTGCAACAAAAAATGATTATTTCCGTTAATTCCAACCAATTTCATGCCAGGTTTTTCCGTCCCGGGCCCGGAATTCCTCTCGACGGCTCTGGCTCCGCCGCAATGTCTAGTTTAAACCACAGTTCCTTCACATCACAGTTGTTTAATTGATGAACAATAAAGTCAATCAGCCTTATTTTGACATTCTCTTTCGTTCGAAAGTTGTTCGAATTCGTATGATACGTATTTTCACTTTCTAACGATTCGAAAGTTCATTTTAATTCGAAACTAAAGCAAACTTTGTCTTTCTAATCATTCGAAACAAACGTCATTTATTAAGCGTTCACATCTTGACGAGAGAATTAAAAGAAAAACATGTAAGTTCTGTTTTTTTTTTCCGAAAAGTAAAGAAAATGGAATATATTTTTATGAAAATCTATTGATGTTTTTATTAAAGGTCACAGTCACACTCAATTTGGACAACTATAGAACAAAAGGAAGTTCTTATATAATTAATGGAAGAAAACCATGAAATCGCGAGAGGTTTTCTTACAAATCGAATCCCCAATCGATTTGATGCATCCATAATTCTTCTTCGATTTATGCTGCTTTGATTTTTCATAAATAAAACAATTTGAATTTTTGAAAGACAATTTAAACGATTTTATCGACTGTGTTACTTTTTGATTCTCGTTGACAATTGTGAAGTGTGACCAGGTGTGATTCAAACAAAGAGATTTAAAGTTACATTTTTTGGTAATACATGTGGGACAAAAGCAAATTGAATTATAAGTATGTACATGAATTATTGTATTAGATTTAAAGGTGCTGACTTAGCTGTACAAAATTTGTTAATATATTTTTTTTACTTTTAAAATCAATAAACTTAAATTTATGTTCCCATATTCAAAGTGTCATTGATGGTTTTTTAAATAATTAACATCACTAGCACTTAGAACTTTATTTATTTAATTTTTCTTAAGTTAAGGTATTTTTTGTATTCCATCTAATTGTTTCAATGAAATTGAAAGTTTGTGGAACAATTTTAAATTTTGTTACTTTGGTCACACTAAATAAGATCCAAACTTCAAACAGTTGACTTCGAATTCGAGTTCATTCCGGTTCATTTAATATATTCATTCAACAATGAACATTATTCGTTAGAATGTCGAAATACAGAAATTTCATTCTAATGAATAGATCTATTCTAACGAATTGGCTATTCATTAGAATGTCAGAATAAGCGTGAATAATATTGGATCTGTAGCAATCATCATTGACTGTAACGCTCTGGTTAGAATTTTTTTAAAGAAAAACTGACCAATTATTCCACCAACCCATAAAGCACACAAAACTTTCAGTTTTTTTGGATGAAATGGTGTCCCAAAGTATGTTTTTGACGATTATCATCACTTCAAATACGGAATTTGTTTTTATTTACGTAAAAACTCGGAATTCGTGAATGAACATTATAATCAACGACAATCTTCTTTTGGGCCCATTTGCCATATAAGTGAACCTATGGCTTTAACTCTTGAAACGCCAAACCAATATAATGTTGGTTCCTTATATTTAAACTTAATTTACATCGAAAAAGCTATGTTTGAATTTATTCAGTATAAACAACTAGGTTTTGATGGAATTCCTCCTTTAAGTTTAAGATTTTGTATAGCTTCCCTCTCAAATCCCATAACACGATTCTTTAATGCATCTTTAAACTTTCAGCATTTTTTAAATTATTTAAAAATTCAGCAGACGAAAAGTCATCCTTCATTGTTCGGGAAATTATTTATCCTTCTCAGAATGGTTTTGTTTCTGGAAGGTCAACTATACTTCAAACTTAACAATCTTAACCCATAAAAACTTTGAAAAAGGTTACCAAAGTGATGATACTCATTTTTCTCATGAGTTCGATAGGGTAAATCCCACAGTCTTGATTAAGAAGCTTTTTGTTCTTGGTTTTCACTTCAATGTATTTATATGGTTTGAATCTTATGCCTTATGTTCCCTGATGGTATAGACATATTTCAATGCATTAAATCCGACGATGATCAGCTTCTTTTTCAGAATGGCCTAAAATAATTTAGCTGATTGACGAAACTCAAATCAGCTATTTCTAAATGTTGCCAAATGTGTTTTTCTATCATTTCAAAAAAAAGACCTATACGTGTCATCTTTGATCCTATAAGCTAATGTTTATCCTTTATATTGGGCAGGTTCAGTCGACATAAGGGACTTCAAAGTTAGGGAAGTTTTTATTATCTGATTGGCCAATGGAAAGTTAGTCAAGAAAAATCTCCCTAACTATTAAGTCAAGTCTACTTCTGTCAAAATGACAATTGATAATGTTTTTGTATTCAACTGAAAGCTGAACTTAATTACTCTATGATGTATTTATTTTCTGCAGAACTTTATTCAATGCTTTCTGTAAAAGGGTTCGTAGTCAATTTGTATACTAAAAAAAAAAACATTGTTGTCCGAAGAATTTTCCATTTTTGTAACGTTGTAATTTAAAAATTGTTGGCTCAACAAATAGTTGTTGAAGCAAGAACTCATTTTTGATTTTTCAAGAATCAAAAAGTCAATTTAAAAATAGAATTCTTGAAAAAACAATTTTAACATTTTTAAGCATTTTCAAAAATGGAAAATTGTTAGTCTAAGAATAAAATTTTTTCATGCAAAATGTCCTATTAAGAATCAAATTTTTGAGCCAACAATTCGTTCTTCAGCTAACAATTATTATCAAGAATGAAAAAAGTTGGAATAACAATGGAAAATGCAATTTTTTTTGTATTATTATATGATTTCAAGAATAAGTTCTTTACCCAAAAAAAAATATTTCTTTTAAAATCAACATAAAGTTATTTTGAAAACAACCATAACAATTATTGTTTTGAAATTGAAGATAAAATCATTGTTCTAATGTCAACAGTCTGTTTTCATTAAGTAAAAATCTATTGCGTAATCTACCCTGTCTAATTTCATACGTCTTAATATCTCTTACTCACACAGTAAAATATCTTTCATTTTCTCTGGAAATATATTGCATTGTATCATCCTCATTGGTATACCTACTTTGTATGAATTGCATTTTTGATAGGTACTCAACAATAAAAGTTGTTGGCACAAGAACTGCATACTTGAATCGTTTTTTGTGTATTATAATTACAACTGTTTCTTTAACAATCATTTCTTGAGATTTAAGTATAAATTGTTAATTTTCCAACAACTAGTTCTTGGCACAGGAATTTATACTTGAAACAACAATTTGTTCTTGGATCAACAATTTATTCTTAAACTCTTGCAAACCTAACTGTAAAATTGTCTCGAAGAAGAAATGCAAAAAGCAATGGAAATCATTGTCTTGTGAAATGCGATCGGTATAACATTAAATACATTAAAGGAACAAATAAAAATGCGATCGGCGCGTGCTATAAGTGGAAAACAATTAAAGTAAAAATTTAAAATGAACAAAAAAGAACAATTAGTGATGAATTATATCGAAGTTGAAATCCTGGAACTTTTTTTAAGTTGGGGATTATCCTGCGCCGGGATATCTGCACTAGAGGAGTGCCGCATAGCTTCTTTTGATGTTATCAAAATTCTTAATGGACATGACATGAAAATGTGTTCCAAAAAAGAGAGCTTATGGCGGACCGAATTAAATTTAGGTACGGTCTAAATAAATGGAGGGAAGCTAATCATGTAAGTACGAACTCATATTTTGAAATAATATAGGTAACTATGCAATACTTTAGGTCGACGTAATACCATGCTGCCGGAGTGACAAAACACTTTTCATGGTATTACAATGGCTTTCATCGGATACATTACATGCCAGCTCTTCAACGGCTTCTCAAAATGTGCTCGAATTTCGAGAAAAAACAAATACAAATATTGAATATTATTGAAATATTTTTTTAATATGTCAATTATACAAATGTTTGTATCTAGAACAATTTCAGGCATATAAAATAGAGCAAAATGTAAATTGCTTTTATATGAAACATATTGTTAATTTTTCGACATGTATAAAGAGTGTCACTTTAAATAACTCGGAAGAAGTTGTCCTTTTTATTAATACTATATTTCGCATTAAATTTAATATTTATGTACATTATTTTTAAGTATGGCTAAATAAAAAAAAAAAACAAAATATGAAATTCATTACATTCGAAAACTTTTAGCGTTTTTTCTGCTTCATAGTCTATGTTTTATTTTCTTGAAGAAAAAAATCTCCATTTACTGAAACCAAGGGGTGTTTTAAAGGTAAGTTTAAATTTAAACCTACACATTTTTATATAGAAATCAACGTTATTCTTAAAGTAATTTGATGAGCAATTTTCAACACAACAATTTCCGGAAATCTCATATTTTTAGTATTTAACCCAACAATTTCATTTTCATTTTTTATTGACAATTTGTTCTTCGGTCAACAATCTATAGTTTTAAAAGTCTGACATGTTTTGTTCTTGATTCAACTATTAAATTGTCAATTTTTATTAACAATACATTTTTCTCGCAACAATGTTCGCTCTTGAAATTTTAAGTATTTTAGTATTTGGGCATACAATTTTAATTGTTGAGCTTTTTTAACAATTCTTTCTTGAGGCAACAATGTAAATTTTTAAAGTTTTTACATTTTTAATCTAATATAATATAATAAAAAAGTTCTTGTTGCACGTTCAACACTTGCATTCTTAAGTTAAGAATTTATAGTACATACTTGGGTTTATTTTAAAGTACGAAAATTGTTGGGCCAAAATATAAAATTCTTGATATTACAATTTTTTTTTCTGAAAAAGAAATAATTTCCTTACAATACAAAATACAAATCGTGATGGACTTGTAGCTTGCCTGAGGAATGTTTTATAGACAATAATGTTTTTGGTAATTTTTGTACTGTGAACTTAAAGTAGAGGTTTGTGAAGAAAAGTTCTGAAATTGAAATACATGACACTTGAAAAACTAATTAGTTGCTTTGGTCAAAATTTACGTTCAAAGAATGAAATTGACTGCAAATGAAGTTCTGCCAATTGTTGCGAAAGCAAATTCCTTACTTGGTTTCGTTTCATATTACTCGAATAAATTTTCCGACCCTTTTACATTCAGAGCATTATTTTATTTGTATGTATGGCCTGTCCTTGAATACTGTTTTGTAATATGAAGCCTCTACTATGCTATCAACTCAAATCGAATCGAAACGATCCAAAAGCGTTTTACCACGCTGGTTATTTATAGACTTCATTCGAATATACGAATGCCTCTTTATCTTAAAAGATGTAATTCAATTGGTCTCCAATTTCTAGAAACTCGGAGAAAATATTTTGAAATATTTGTATTGGAGACATTATAAAAATCCGAAAACTTGTCCTTTTCTTTTGTATTTTATAAAAAGGTGCCATATAGAGGCCAACGCAGTTACTAATCACTTTGACTTCCATAGTAATATTAGTCGCGATACATTTAAAAGTCTTATTATTAATAACTTAACTTTTTTAACCTCTGGTGGTTAAGTGTTATATTATTATTAAATTGCCCCTATTGCTCACAAAAATCTCTGGCAAGCCTGTACTCTTGTAAGTACATAATGAATGAATGTGAACACAGAATATTATCCATAGACAATAGAAATAAAAAATGTCTCAAGCCTCTTGTTTCCTTTCTTTTATTTTGATTTTTGTTTGTATAACAAAAGGTTTTTAATTCAATTGCGCGAAAAACATTTACGAGCTGTGTAAAATCCCATCGCACTGAAATTTTACAAACATACCTATACGACAAGAAAAAGAAAAACTCCCTTGCGATATGGTGGAAATTTATTGTGTAGAAAATGACAAGATGATGTTTTTAGGGCTGGTAAAGTGACATCAACAATAACAACACAACCACCAACAACAACAACAAGTCAGTTATTGAGAAAGCGTTGTTGTGCGTGGAATGATAACAGAATACAACACCTCTGCATTGTAGCCTCCTTACTGATTGTATAGTATACCTTTACTCATATCCTGTATATGCTCTGTATAACTAGGTAGGATGACGATGATGATGGGCATAAAGATCAAGAGTTGGAAGCATACATTTTATAGTGTGTGGGTATTGGGGGGGGGGGAGGGGAGTGCAGTTTTGCTATAGATGTTGTCGTCACCGTCAGCATCACATACCTACTCATCGACCGACATTTTATTTGAAGAATTGCTTGCTGTTTCATACAAAAGCGGGGGACAAAGGGGAGTGGGATGGTGAAAGGCGCCGCGATGTCGCCAAAGTTACGTCTAGCAATAAATTTCAAACCGAAAGTAGGATTGTTCTTTTCTTTTCTTATTTTCTTTTTTTTGAGAGTGTGTTGCTTTCTATTTTCGTACGTTTTACATTCACGGCCACCTATGAAACTGAACTTCAGCGCGCAACCGGAAAATTCGTTGTTTTCTTGATTTTTTTTTTAATTCTTATTTTTTGCTTTCAAAAAGTTTTATCTTTTTTTATGTTTTCTTTTTTTTTATTTTGAGAGGGAGTTTAGGTAAAGGCTGAACGGAAGTTTTTGTGGTAGATGAGAAATAGTTTATATTTTCAGTGGGGGCTATTTCAGAGGAAACTTACTGAAGACAAAATGTATCTCAATAAACGAATGCTAACATTTCTATTCAGAAATTTTTTCAGTAATCGCTTTTTGGAAATCTAAAAAACATAAAATAACTGTATATAAAGTAAGGGGCCGCAATAGTTTGATTTACTGCATCCACGATTCTAAATCTGAACAAAATAATGTTTGCCCACACAAATTGTTATACAAATTGGATATTAGTAAATATTTAAATTTTATACACAAAAAATTACTTGATTTTGGTGTAAAATAAAAGTTAATTTAACTCTAGTTCGAACAATATAGGGTTGCCTAACGAAAACCTGGCATAACCCAGGGTTGCCTGTATTTGAGATGTTAAGTTTTTTGATTTTTGTTTTTCGTTTTGCAGGACAATTCAATACCCTTTTATGTGACACCAAAACCAACAGAATAACAGGTGAAGGTAAGTAATTGAACCTTGCCAAAGACTTAACATGTCAAATGCATGCAACCCTGGGTTATGCCAGGTTTTGGTTAGGCAACCCTTTATTGTTTGAAATAGAATTAAATAACTTTTCGTTTGACACCCATGCTATGTCAATATGACTAATTACTTCGTTAACTCCCTAATTGACATTGAAACTTGTTCATTCATACCATAATTTGTCCTATGTTTAGGCTGAAAAAGAAGGTATGTTTCTCTCAATGGTCTAATCGGGGCATAAATACAAATTAACGATAAAAGGTTAGGACACTTTATATGGTAACATAAAATATCCCGCACAAATACTATATCATGAAAAGTTCTTACGTCGAGCTTTAGAATCTGGACAAAAATTCCAGCGCATTTTACAAAACACATATTTTGTGAAACTATTCTGAACTTTATCAATTTTATCCGAAAACGTATGCTGATGTCATATGGAAAGGATTCCATATGACATCAGCATACTCAAGTGATGATCTAACTAATGAGTTATATAAGGATGTAAGCGTATAGGCATAGAGATCCGAAAAGTCAGTTGAGTTTCTTTTAATGGAACCAATCATAGAGTTGGATTTAGCGACAATAGCATCCATGTGCGGAACAAATGTAAACTTGGAATCAAAGCAGACACCCAAATCATTTACAGTAGCAGTTCTCTGAAGAGGGATACGGTCAAGAGAATACACAAACTCATAAGTTGTGAGTTTCCTAGAGACAGAGATAGCGAAGCATTTCTTGACATTAAGTTTAAGACAGTTAACCAAACACCAGTTTGTTAAATGATCGAGGTCTATTTGTAGATTAAAACAATCATAAATGGAATTTACTTTTAAAAATAATTTAAGATCATCAGCATATATGAGACATTGGGCGAACTTTATGTTTTTGCAAATATCAATGATAAAGATTATAAAAGTGGCCCAAGATGACTGCCCTGAGGAACTCCTGAGGTACATTTAATAGATCTCGAGTTTTGATTGTCAAGTTTTACTTTTTGTACCCTATCAGTTTAAAAAGATGAAATCCACTAAAGGAGATTAGAGTGAATGCCAAAGTTATGAAGCTTACGTAGCAGTATTTTGTGGCATACAGAATCAAATGCCTTACTAAAATCCGTGTAGATAGCGTCTACTTGACTTTGACTTTCTATACAATTATTAACGAAAGAGGAAGAACATGCGAGATTAGTGACAGTTGATCTACCCAAAATAAACCCATGCTGCGTATCGCTTACATGTTGTTTTACGAAAATATCCAGTTTGGTCTTTACTAAACTTTCGAGCAATTTAGGAATTGTGGACAGCTTACGAATGTCTTTATAATTTTCAACATTATTTTTCGAAACAGACTTATAAATTGGGATCAGAAAAGAAGATTTCCATTCGTTCAAAAATATTCCGGACGATAAAGATAAGTTGAATATAATTTGCAATGGAAAGCATACAGAACTAGAGCATTTTTTTTAAGACAAGAGCAGGAATGCCATTGACACCAGGAATGTGATTGGGTTTAAGGTTCTGAAGACTATTTAATACATCAGAGAATTCTAAGTGTATTGATTGAGCCAATATTTACTTTAGGGGTAATATCTGGAAGAAAAACCAAGTTTCCTTGTGAAGTTGAGTAAACTGATTAAAAAAATTGAGCAAAAAGATCAAGAGTTTTTTTTTAAATTATCTCCCTCTAAAATTCATCGTTGTTGGAATGCCAATTGATTTCCTTTTAGAATTAATAAAACTCCAGAACCGTTTCCTGTGCAAGAATTTGCTGAGAACCATGGATTCTTTACGAGGTTTACAAAATGTATGTTTGTCATCTAAAGTGTTTGACATTTTATACTTGGCAAATGATTTATTTTTTAGTCAGCCTTTTGAGGTTTTGAGATATTCTTTTTTGTCCTATAGGGTACAAATAAGTTAAAAGCTGTATTTAAGATACCCGTAAAACGGTTAAGCATACCCGAGTCGAAATGTTGGCCCTATTCTGATCCTTAAAAGGATCTTTTCTCCTCATTTCGTCCTACATACAGAAAAATGAACCTCATATCATCCTTAACGATTTTTCATCGTCCTCATTTCATCCTCCATGAATCTTTAGGATTCTTTCCGTCTTCCTACGCATATTTTGTGAACCTTATATCGTCCTAAATGAAGGTTTATCAACATAGAATATAGATATCGTCCTCTTTTCATACTTAATAAGCCTATACCTGGTCTTGTAGCTGCTTTTTTTTTGTTGTCACAACAGATGATGACAATGACAACAATGATGGTGGATTTCAATATATAATTCCTTATGGCGAATTGAATTGTTTAACAAACTATACGGAACAGTATCTGTGATTGAAACTTTCAATTCATCTTGTGATGTAAAAACTAAATCAAGAATTGTATCTAAATTATTAACAATACTATTAATTTGATATAAGTTTAAAGCAAATAAATGATCGGTAAAATTTAATTCAGAATCTTTTTTGAAATTACACGGGATAAGCATATATTCACTTAAGGAATATGGCCAATTTATATTGGATAAGTTGAAATCACCAATAATAAAAATTGTATGCAAATTATTGTTAAAATTAATAACAAATTCAATGTTAGTAAGATGTTTTTCATAAAGTTCAATATTGCTTTTTGGCTGTAGATAACTAACGATGACGTACATTAAAATACCAAGTTCAAGACTGATGGAAACACAAATTTGTTCAATATCGGTGAAAAGAATAGCGTAACACATACTTTATCTTAAAATTACATGTTTTTTTTACCATTTTCACGTGAATACATAAAAATGGGTATTGAGTTATAGTCTAGTACTCAATTTTTGAGACTATGAGAAGTAAACACTTAATTATAATAGCTAAAGAAATTTTGAATCTTATTTGTAAGGATATTTGTAATATTAGAAAAGCTTCACCGTATTTAATGGAGCCAAAATAAAACACAGTTTCTGTTTTATTTTTTATTTATTTTGTAGATTTATTATTTTAATACCTGTTCTTTACTTCTGTATTGCTTCCCACCTTCATAAGCTTTGTGTGTCACCCAGCCCCATGGTGGCCACTTTAATTGATGCTTATTTTGGCTGGGCAATTACGTTATAACTGTATGAATCAGTGCATTATCCTGCTAAAAAATAATCAGGGTCAATCCAAAAACTGGAACTGAGGTAAGCCTGTCTCCAAAATAGTTTTTTAGTAGTCTGCTGTCATTCTACAGTTTACATAAACTTAAACAATTGTGCCATAAAACGATATGACACCACACACCATAACTCATCCCTTTCTCCCGGATATAATGGGGATCTAAGAAAAATGTGTCTTTTCTTAAATCATGCAAGTAATGATTTTATCCGTCCGGTCCATCCAGGTTGAACTTTTTTATACCGGAAAAGATCACTTTTCTCCAATCGTTTAATAAGATACTATCATTAGTATTCCACCTCATGTAATACCTTGAAAAATTGAGCCGTTATAGCTTATGCTCATTGTTTAGTGGAGGTTTTTGTTTTTGCAGCTTCAGGTGCTTTAGGTGTCTGGCTTTTGATGACTCGACTAATAGTCATTCGGCTCACTTCTAACCTGGTTTCATGACTGATGTTATTCAGAGAGTGTGTGGAATTGGGGGTTTTTCTAATGATTTTACTTTTATTTTTACTTGAAAAAATGGTTAAATGGTACGTCCTTTGTGATTTTGTCCATATAAAAAATTACGTGGTGTGTTGCGAACTAGGGCTTAGTATGACTTACAACTCTTAACCATTCATGTGCGAGAGTAATGTTGTTAGGGATGGAGTCCATATAATAACTTTTTTTAACATTTTTTTTAAATATCATATAGGCTTCTGTTAATTTTCCGAGCTATAAAGCTATTAAAAAGACTTTGCTCATGATAAATCTTATTTTAGCAATTTCCGTTTTACTAATTTTTTTTTTTTTGAGCAATTTAAACGACATAAATAAGTAAAAAAAACTATTACTTATTTCCCATTAGCTTTTTGATTCTTAAACTTACAGGTTTTGCTTTTGCGGTGGGGATAGCAAAGTGAAGTAAGACTATTCTAATGTTAAAAACAAAAATATTCTTTTTGCGAACAAAGACGAAATTGGCATTTCAAAGTCCATTAACTTTAAGAAATTAATTTCAGAAAGCGTTCTTTTACCTTGTCTTCAAATATATATTTGCTTATAGACCAAAGAAGTATCAAAAATAGTTAACTGTAAGAAAGTTGAAGTGTGAGGCTATTCAAATCTTACGTATATTTTTTGGAGAAAATTTATTTTTCCAAATAATATGACTTCATAATCCTTGAAAATAAAAAAAAAAACCTTAAGAGTGTCCAAAAAGGTGTTTGCAAACCTTAACAAAACAAAGAAATAAGACTATGACAGCTGAGTGTTTAGAAATAGTTTAAATTCTGCTCAAATTTTGCGACACGTTTTCCGAAAATTAATGCTTATATATTTTTTCTAAAATTGACACTTTTCGACCCCTTTATTGATTGTTGACGAAAGATAAATTTTTTTCTCAAATAATATGAAACCCCAGTGCAAGAGTCTGTGGGGGAGTTAAGTGTTTGAGGATGCAAAGCGGGAGAAGGGGATGAAACCAACTGGGACATTGGGTAAGTTTCTGGTTAAAAACACAATATGAGGGTGTTTTGGGTAATGTTTTGGTGCACAATTTATATCTACTTGCGCGATAAGCATTCAATGTGTGCTCTAATGGACATGTTTGTGCATTTATTTTGGGCTATACCCCACCTCCCACCAACTTATACACAGATATGAGGGAAACATCAACCATAAGACAAAAGTTAGGAAGTGAAACGAACGAACACATATCCAAGCATAAAAATAAACACACACATACTCTTGTGGACTAACTTAAGCTGACGATCTCTTGAAGGCGACTTAAAAGTTTTTCCTTTATTGGTACAAAAATGAGATGAGCGAGGAGGAGTGCGAAGACAACGATGACTATAGGATGCAAAATCGATCAAAAACTGCACATAGTCCTTGTAGTTTTGATTGCTATATGGTAAAACTTTTAACCAGAAGAATATATAAATACTTCTAGGTCATCATGAAATCTAATTTCACACCATCCTTATCTCCTTTAAGACGCTCTAGGTATATATGTATATTGTATATCTGAACCTACTAAAGCCTGTTGTATGCGATGTTGTTTTCTTTTGGCAACAAAATTTCATTTAAAATTCTTAACAACTATGTTTACAATCTGTGCGGTTTTCCAATAGTTTTTCATCTCATCCTTGTCATCAACTTTTGGTCAGCTGTATGTGAGGACGAAAACTTAAAAATACAAAATATTAAGAAAAAGTTTCGTTTGGCCTTAACTTAACTTATTTCATCTTACAACGAGTGCGAGTGCCTGATGCCTGCCTGATGGTTGAACGATATTTCACAGAAAATTCAATTAGGCTCGATAAAGGATGAAGTTTTAACGAACAAAGTCCGCATCAACACACCACCCAAATGTGTGACATTTTCCTGATGATTTTCGTCCTGATGTCCTTTATAAACGTACGTTATAGGTACACCTAACCTCTACAACTGGCAATCGATGATGTTGATGTTGATGATATGGTGCGATGGTGCTTTTACCGATGATGGTGATGATGATGATGACTATGATAGACACAAATGGTGAAACCAAAATTCGAATGTCACATAAGGATCTACACTTAACTGACAAGTTTGAAACCAAATGTTTTTTGGTGAAAGACATATTTAACCGACAAGGATTTGATATGCGGATCCCAAATCACACCACCAGCGATTACCACATCACACCGTCATTCAGTGTCTACACTAAGTCTTTCAAAAAAAGAAAAAAACATCGAAGAATAAAGGATGTGCAAATTTAGGAGCTTTTTTTTTTTGGGGGAGATCACGTCAATTTTTATTCCATATGTCGATTTCGTGAGTCCTAACACGTCAGTCAGACATATGGCAAATTATTATCTCTAAGGGAAATATGGACGATTGTTTTTGTAGATTTAAAAGATTTTATCATTTGACTTTGGCAATCCCAAAGGGCTGATTTGAGCTGTCAACTGTTTGAAAAGTTGTGACTTAAGAGGACATTCAATTTGACAAATCAGTGCGAGATTGGTGGATAGTGGGATATTATGGGATTTTGAAGTTTTACAAAAATTTATACTTATTCGGAGAATTTTAAAAACTTGATTATTCTGGTTTTATTGTTGAATCAATGAATTGAGTTTTGTGGTAATTGCACTGCGACCTGAAAGATTAATTGTGACCTCTTCTAAACTGGATGAGGCTATTTCTTTTTTCAGTTCTTCCTATAAGTTAATCTTAAGTTCTTGGCGTACCGTCAAAGAGGGAAGTTTCCTCAGGGGTGTTACAAAACCTATACAATAGCCAGTGCGAGTAGCTTACAGTTACTACTCTTAGGTTGTTCTTACTTAAGCTCATGAAGTCTTTGAATAGTTTATGGTTATATTTCCCAAGTAGTATTTTTGCCTGCCCCATTTAAGGATAATATCTTTCCAAATTTTAATTATTTTTGTCTCCTATTCCACATTAGGGTTTCCTTCCTATCAATAGAGTTGTGGCACCTACTTTTGGGAAGGAGTCCGCCTCTTCATTTCCCTAAACCCCGACATGGTTAGGTATCCAATGAAGTGTGACAATATTTTTCTAACCAAGGGCATTTAGTGTGTTAACACAATCTCACACCATTTTCGAACTTATAAAGTACGAAGTAAGTGCTTTCAGTGCAGTTTAACTATCTGTCATGATGTGTATGCCTTTATTACGATAGTTTCTTTCAACATTTCGTTCAGCACATTTTTCAATGGAGTTTATTTCTGCCTGACAAATATTTTTATTGATATCCGTTTAAAAGTATTTTTGAATTACAATTTAGTCAAGTAAAAGTCCTTCTTATAAGATTCGTTGGAATGCACTACAAAAAGAAGGTCTACACTTCTACTTCTCCTTTTAACAAAAATGTTGAGAGAGTTCGAAATAACTGCATATACATACATATGTTCGAAGGTCGAAAATCTATACGAGTTTTTGCATATACATTTTTAAGAACTTTTAAATTACTCGTGTTTAAGTACTCGTATTCTCGTACAATTTTAGTACGAAATGTATACAAAGTTTTAGTGAAGAAACAAAATCCAATGATAGCGCAAGATAGGCCAATAGGCTACCAAAATAATAATGATGTAAACAACTTTCCAAAAAAGGAGACCCTCCATACTGCAGCAACTATAGAGGCATCAGTCTGCTTAACATCGCTTACAAAATCTTCTCCTAAGTCCTTATCAGTGTGGTCTCAGGGGAGTCCACAGACGACAAATATTCACATTACGGTAGATCCTGGAAAAACCCAAGAACACCAAATCGACACCCACAATCTTTTCATCGATTTCAAGGCCGCATATGAGAACATCTACAGGGACTAGCTGTATAGATCCATGTCTAGTTTTGGCACCCCTATCAAACACGTCCGTTTGTGCAGGATGACCATGGAGAATTCGCGCTACTCCAAAAAAGGTTGCAAATAACTTAACAAAACCTTTCGATGTCAAAAAAGGCTTAAGACAAGGTGATGCTCTGTCATGCGATTTTTTTAAAATCGTACTTGAAAGAATAGTGCAGAACTCCCACGTCAATACTAGAAGAACTATCTTTCAAAGGTCTGTCCAATTACTAGCATATGCTGATGACATTGACATAATGGATTTAACGATTGATGAGGGCAAAACAAAGTACATCCTGTCATCAAGAAAGGACTTACATCACCGACATCTCGGTTAAAATGTCACCATCGACAGACTTAACTTTGAGGTAGTTAAGGACTTCGTCTATCTAGGCTTCGCTATGAAAGCAGAAAACAACACCAGCGCTGAGATCAAACGAAGAATAACTCTTGCTAACCGCTGTTTCTTTGGGCTAAGAAAGCAATTGAGTAGCAAAGCCCTCTCTCGGGGGACCAAAGTGTCCCTATATAACACCCTCATCTTCCCCGTCCTGCTATACGTTGCAGAAGCATGGACTATGACAAAAGCGGATAAAAGCACCTTGGGTCGTTTCGAGAGAAAAGTTATTCGTGCGATCTACGGTCCCGTATGCATCGAAGGGGAGTGGAGGAGAAGATGGAACGACGAGCTGTATGGGCTGTATAGCGACGCAGACTAAGCCAGAAGAGTAAAAGTCCAACGACTAGGATGGTTGGGTCACGTAGAGCCCATGGAAACCAATGCTCTGGAAAGTCTTCGAATCCACACCCACAAGACAGTGCAGTAAAAGGAGACCGCGCACAATAGTGGAAAGTGACCTCACCCAACTTGGAGCGCGAAACTGGAGACATCTAGCTAGGGACCGAGCTAGATGGAGAAGTTTGTTGGGTGAGGCCCTAGTTCACACAGGACTTTAGCGCCACCTTAAGCAAGTAAGAAACAAAATTTATATTGAAGCTGAAAAATTTATTGAATGCACATAACGTATTTTCAAAAATCAATTACAAAAAAAAAACCCAAACCACTCAAGATGCATGATAGAAAGTTCAATGTGGTTCAAAGTGGTCAATTTAATCTCCTGCCTTAAATCTGATTTAAATTTTGTGGTGCACATTAAAAGATCAGTTTATGATTCCAGGGCCCTTTTTCACCAAACACTTTTCACTTTTCAACTTGGCATTTTTACTTTGCAAATAAAGTTTCACCGAAGTCGAATTCTCAAACAGGAAATTATTGAATTAAAAAGTTTTTCTCTTTGCAAATTACGTTTCACCAACCGCCAAGTTTCGTTATTTGGCAAAGTATTTGTTTTATTTTGTTTCACTAAACAATACAATTTTAAAATTATATTAAGAAATTTGAAAAGCTTTTCAGTAATATGCAGAAAGAAAATTTTATTTTTAAATAAGAGTTTTTTTGAAAAATTGTAGAAAACTAGTAAAAAACAAATGAACCGTTTTGAAAATGAAGAAGTAAATAAAAGTTAAGTAGTACCCGTGGCATGATGGTTAGTGCGTTGGACTGTCATGCGAGAGGCCGTGGGTTCGATCCCTGCCTGTGATACCTAAAGTTTTTTTCACGGGTACTGCCTCTTGCGAGGAATTGACAAATTCTCCAAGAGTAAATCTTGTCATGAAAAAGTGCTTTCTCAAATTACCCGTTCGGATTCGGCATATAAACTATAGGTCCCTCCATCCCTGCAATTGCTCGCCCACAGGAATAGTTGAGAGTTATAAGTCACTAGGCCCTGGTTCTCTACGGACTGTTGCGCCACTTAATTTATTTATTTAAATAAAAGTTAACAAGACAATGGAGATGGGCTATTTTTTACGGTTAACGAGTTGACTCATCTCAGTTTTAAAAATGTCTGATTTTGAAGAGGTTTTTCAATCCATCGACATCTGAGCCATACTTTAATGAATTTTGACAGTTTAAAGCAAAAATATGTTTAAGTCCCTTGCAACTTAAGTCTTTTCATTTAACAAATTTTGTAGAACAGTGAAAAGTGCAAAGTGTGTGGTGAAATAGGCCACTGGCCAACTGATAACAGCTTGATTTTGGAATCATCGCAAAGGAGTTAATCAATTATGAACAACGTGCTTTGAAACATAACATAGCGAAATGTTGCACTTTAAAGGAGAGAAATATGGCCAAAGTATTTTGTGGAGTAACACCAACATGTTTTAATTTTTCCAAATGAAATGCAAATTAAAACGTATTGCTTTTCAATTAAACGTGCAAAATAAACTGCTGAAAATGAAAAATTTAGTCTTATTTAACCTTGTTTAGGTGTAATAAGACCAACTGGTGTACATTTTTATTATTTTAATTTGTCAATTTTTATCAATTTGTAAGCTTGCCAAATTCTTTCCATTTTTTCGGCTTCATTTCTATATTGGATATTGGCGTTATTTCACCCAGACAAAGTACAAGGTAAATAATAAAAACCACCGCTTTTCAATTCTATAATGTTCAATTAAGACAAATTTTGAAATTCGGGGTTATTTTCTTAGCGTAAGTTCATGTCATATTTTTTTTTTGAAGCCAAGAATATAATCCTAATCAGGGAATCGTAACAAATACTGAAGAGCTATCACGGATGTAATAAAAATCTTAATTAATCTTTGACCCGGGTATAGTTAGGTATTTCTCGGTAAGCTGGTGTTATTTTTAAGAGCCCGTTCACACGATTCGGTATTTTCGCCGTATCGGATATTTTCTCGATTCGGTGTCTTTCGGTTGGAGTGTTCAGACGGTACGGTAATTTAACCGTTTACCGTACTCAACCCTACACCGTACTCGGTGTAAAACACAAAAACGACTATATACTAGCAATACATTATTCCACAGTAGCCCAGACGAAAAATGACGTACTTTCGGTCAAAATACCGAATCGTCTGAACGCACTGTATATAAATACATACATTGCCACTATAAACCGAATCGGTTTTTTTGCCGTACGACCGAAAACGATTTGCAGAGACAAAACCGAATGACAAAATCGACCTAATCGGTGATTTTACCGTATACGGTTAAATGCCGTATCGTCTGAATATACTCATTTAAATTATATTGCCACTGGCTTATACGGTAAAATCGCCGATACGGCAAAACCGCCGATTCGGGATCGTGTGAACGGGCTCTAAGTCTATTGATTTATTTTGTATAAACAAACACTCACGTACTGGAATGTAATGTTGTGTCATTTCAAAGCAATCGGTTAAAAACTTTTTGAGATTACCGACTTAAAATCACCCATATCACGAATACCATCGTAATGGAAGACTTTTACGAATTCCGAAAAGAACTCTCACGAAATCCGTTCGAAATGCAAAATTGAACATATTTTCCTCTACGATCATATTTGGTGATAGTTTTTTTTTTGGAATTAAACTTTCTGATTACGATGGAATTTGTGATTAGGCTCAATAATGCGGGTAAATTCAAAATTTTCCCCGGACTTTAAAAAAAAATATTAGCCAGATAGGTTCAGTCGTTCACGAGTTTTGGGCCTAGCGCCACGTTTGGCGATTCTGTTTTAAAGTAACATTTATAATATTATTTTGTTGTATTTCCATAAATTTCACAAGAATCAAGTATTAGAAAAAAAGGAATGGTTGGGGTTTTCGGTTTCAGTTCTTTCGCATTCTTAACCCAATTCAAAAATACCCCAATGTAAAAATATTTATTCATTAATTTTGAGAAATTTGTATGTAGTCAAAGTTGAATTTTCAAACATTACAACAATAACATCTTGAAGCATATGGTCCAGGATATGAATATTTCGGTCCATTCCCACTTTTACATTTGATTGACATTTAAATGGATTTGGTTGTGCCATTACAAATGACATACTAACAATTGCAATAAATAAAACAATCCAAGTTTAAAAATTTGTAGTTTAAAAAACAATGTGTCTCACTTTTGATAAAAATATGGTTTAAAGTATAAAACAGCGGTAATTGATTTGCACTACAATGACTTCTAGGCTTAAGATTTCTGTGAATTTATACAAAATAAAATGAGTTCAAACAATCAGATCATTACCTATACATACATTTAATAGTATTTATTTATATTTCATGAAGGTATTATTAAAAAGTAAATATTATTGTTTATTGTATTTTTTCATACTCGAAATTAAAATTAAGGTCAGTTGGAAAAAGTTTCATGGGCTAATCAGAAAACCGAGGTTGTTTTCTTTTACCTTCAGTCAATTGAATTATGAGGGTCCTTTCATGATGATTAGACAAAAGTTTTAAGTGTTAAAATAAATACAAAATATTTAAAAGTTAATGTTCTTTTCGTTGCAAACTTTTAAGGAATTTATTAGAATTTATAACTTTTTGTATTTAATTTCTTTGTAACAAAACAAAAAAAATACGTATACGCCTCAGTGTACATTCATAGTTTTTATATTTGTGTGCATTTGGACTACCTTTACTCCCTCTCTATCGCAGAAGATATGTTATTTATTTAGAGAACAATTTTTGTATACATTAAAATTGTATATGTACATATGTATTGTTTGTTATATTTTTTAGTTATAATTTGTTGAAGTCAAGTCTTTCAGGTTAAAGCTTTTAAGATCTATCATTTACATATTTGGAATTAAAATCTATTTTATACAGATGTTGTCATTCAACTGAAAGAAATTATTAACTTACAATCTTCTTTTTGTGTTGCTTAAGCAAACATTCTTTCAATTAAAATAAGCACTAAAAATGTGTACATAGCTGTATATGATTTTATTAGGCTTCAACTGATAAAATATATTTACTTAGATAAAACAAATAGAACGATGCTGATTTTAAGTAAGAACTAAGAGAGAAGTGAGCTTATAAGTTGCCAAATTTGTATGTTTTAATATTTTGATTAAGATGAACAAAACAAATCTCTGCAAATGGTATTTATTACACGACTGGATTGCACGAACTTGCTTCTGTATCCAAAGACTCGGTTTACAAATTGTACTTTTATTTTAAAATTTAAAAATTTACCTATGAAAAATTAAATGCCATTTAATTAATCAAAAAAAAATGATTTATTAATTTTTGTTTTCGAAAATTGTTAGAGTTTTTTTTTTAATTAATTTTGTATGTACAAGTTTTTTCTATTTTAGTTACAAAATATTTTTAGTATGCAGTTATTTAGAGCTTATAACAATACGTTCTTCATTTGATTTTCGTTAAAAAATGATAACCTGTTTTCGAGAAAAAAGTATTTTTCATCATCAAATATTTTTAAGCCAATACAATACATAGCTTGTGCAGAAAAATTATTGAAATCAGTTTATTAGTTCTTGAGGTAACTTACAAGCAAAACAACTGTTCTATGGTGGGTACCCTTCTGGAGCAATACAAAAATGTTTATTTTGTATTAAAAGAAGCCAAGTTAAGAACAAACATTTTAGAGAAATTTTAATAAAAATATATCGGTTCGTTTTTGAGAAAATTTTAGTCTTAAACAAAAATTTAAAAAAACCGCCTTATGTGCATTGCAATCTGCTTAAGACCTTAATTCCCAAGTTTGAACTTAATCAACCCAGAGGATTGGGCTGTAGGGAGGTGAGCTGACAGACGAAATCGGGGGACCCACTTTTTTCGACTTCTCTACCATCGTTATGTCATTTTTGATTAAAATCTCGTGTTCGAAACTCTGTACGAATACAATATTTGCCATATAGTTCTTATATGTCGCAAGTAAAAAAGTCAATACTTTATGGGCAAATACAAATACATATATAAATTTGTAAAACTTTGTGAATAATTAAAATTTTTAAGCTAAATATTTCTTTAGATTTTATAACAAAAAAAAGTTTTGATGATGTGATCTGAAACACAACTTGTGAAAATAATTACAATTTTCAATAGGTTTTGAACACAAAAAAGATCACAATGAATCTTGAATAACGCACCTTCGACTCAGGGCCAGTAATAGCTATTCTCATTGAAACAAATCATTGAAAATTTGTTGAGAGGTCGGTTGTATCGTTAAAAATTATATGTTATTGAAACAAAATTTCGTGAATGGAATCATTAATTTCCTGATTTAAATCAAGTTGATCATTGAGAGTAAAACTGAAATGTGAGAATAAAAGAAAATGAAACGCTTTTAGTGGAACAAAAGCACTCAAAGATCAGGTGTTCATTAAAACAACTTCATCATTGAAAAATTAAAAAGAGGCTTGGATGCGACCCACACTGATAACTTCCCATTTCGTCTGTCGATTTGTCTTGCTTAAAAGTTTGTCTATATGTATCAAATTTTACCAAATTTGCGTACTATTTTTTGTAGATTTTATTTTTTTATGAAAAAACGAACTGTTGGATTTTTATAAAAAAATTACTGAATATCGAAAACAATATTTTCTGTGAAATAAAATAAGTTTGAAGCCAATATTTGTAATTTTTGAAAAGCTATTTGAGTCGAAAGTAAATTTTTACCAAGTTTTAGTATTGTTTTTTTTTTAGGTTTTTATTTTTTGTAAAAAAAAAACTGTCAATTCGATTTTTCTCAAAATTTTATCGAATGTTGAAAACAATATTTCTTATAAGTAAAAATTAGTTAGAAGCCATTATCTCAAATTTTTGATAAGATGTTTGATCCGAAAATCAATTTTTACCAACTTTTGTTAAATTTTTTTAGGTTTTTAATTTTTTGTACAAAAGCTGTCCATTCGATTTTTTTCAAAATTTTACTGAATGTTGAAAAGTAGTTTAAAGCCAATATCTCCAAGTTTTGAAAAGATATTTGAGTCGAAAATCAATTTTTACCACCTTTTATAAATTTTATTTTAGGTTTTTATTTTTTATAAAAAAAAGTCAATTAGATTTTTCTCAAAATTTTATCAGATGTCAAAAACATTATTCTTTGTTGCACAAAATTGTTTTGAAGATGAAATCATATTTTGGTCGTAAAATTTTCGAGGTGACAAATTTTTTTTTTCAGTTTCTTTGATTTATAAAAAAACCGTTAATTGGATTTTTTTTTTTTCAAAAATATACTTGTTTTGTATTACGTTACAATATATAATATAAAATTTTCTTGAGAGCCCTTTCTGCCTTATTATCTGTATAACAAAATTTATTTGAAGTCGATATCTTTTCTGGTTCTTGAGCTATGGACGACGAAAAAAACGTAGCGAACGTACAGACGTACGGACGTGCGAACGTACGTACACACGCACGCACAGACATCTTTCTAAAAATCTTTCATTCCGACTCTAGGGACCTTGAAACGTCGAGAAATGTCAAAATTTTCAATTTGACAAATCGGACCCATTACAATAACTTCCTATGGGAAGTTAAAAATTTAACTAAAAGGTTAGGGGCTAGTAATAGCTATACCTGGTTTTCATCATTGAAACCACTCATTGGAATTATTTTGACAGTTTGGTTATAGCTTTCATTGAAAATTAATTGCGTCATTGGACAAAATTTTCTGATCAAGCATTTCCTGATTAGAATCAAGCATTTGAGGTTAGAGTTGATCAGTGATAACAAAATTGAATTGGTGGAAATACAAAGAAAATAGAACACTTTCAGTGGAATGATTTTGTACCAAATTATGAAATAAAAAATCAGCTGTTCATTGAAAAACGATTCCATTATTGAAACATTAAAAATTAACTAAAATAAATCTACAATCTTGACAATGAATCTGCAATATTCAAGTTTCCCACTTGAAAGATTACCTTAAATTTAAAAGACTGAAGTCGTAGAACCCATCTTTCGATTTTATTGCAGGAGGTTTCGAGGTAGGCTTGAATATAGCCTCCAAAGATCTGTGATCCGTTACAAGTTCAAATTCTATTCCTGCAAGGTAATAATAAAAACGTTCAACTGCCCATACCAACGCCAAACTCTCTTTTTCAGTCTGGGAATATCTCCTTTTCACAGCAGAGAGACTTTTGCTAGCAAAAGAAATTACTTTAGGACATTAATCATGAAACTGTAAAAGAACTGCTTCTAAAGCAACAGGGCTTGCATCAGCAACTAAACGAGAACGGTTCTTGGGGTTAAAATAAGACAGAATCGGTATTTTCGCTAATGACTCTTTAAAACGCTTTAAAAAATCGAATATCTTTTTTGATAAGTTTCCATAACGGTTCAGTTGTATCTGCCAAATCTGGAATAAACTTTCCGAAATGAGTGACAATACCCAACAAATTTCTTGTTTCTTCTTTTGTGTTTCAAGACCGAAATTCCAAGATCGTTTTAACTTTGTTGGGGTCTGCACTAATTCCAGCCGTAGTTAGAACATGTCCCAAGAACTTTATATCATCAGCTTTGAAACTGCAACTGTCCCTGTTGAGGGAAACATTCATATCTTTAAAAATTTTCAACACTAAACTTAATTCTCTGTCAACAATTATATATCGTCCAAATAATTCAGTGCATTTTGACATGGAGCCAAGATATTTTCCATTATCTTTTGGAATATCTCGGGAGCTGAATTTACTCCAAATAATAATCGTTTTTACCGAAACAATCCTTTATGGGTAATGAATGTTTTTATTTCTCGACTCTCTTCAGTCAGCTTTAATTGATGATATGCATTCTTTAGGTCTTAACGTGATAAGAACTAAGGTGCTCAGTTTGGTCATAAGAGTGTCAAATGTAAGTAGTATATAATTTTCTCTCAAGTTGGCTGCGTTTGATCGGCGCCATGTCTACGCACAAACGAATATCTCCGTCCTCCTTAAAGACTAACACTATAGGAGAGATCCATGGACTTGGACCGTAAACAGACTCGATAATTTCCTTTTCCAGTGCGTCTTTTAGTTTAATATCTATCTTTTCTTCCAAAGCTGACGGAATACGGCACAATGGTTGCTGCACCGGTTTAAATGCTTTATCTATAGTTAATTGTATCCTTTTTATCTTTGGAAAAACACGATTGTCTTCTTACTGGTTTATGTGAACTCCTAATTTTAATACTTTTAATTTAAGTGCGGTATCACGGCCCAGGAGAGATTGTTTGCCGCTGTTAATAACATAAAATGATGCCATCGACTCATTGCGGCAGTCAACGCTAATAAAGGCCTCAAAAACAGCTCTTACCTCAAGCATCTTTTTAGCTGCGTATGCCCTGAACCGATTTTCTGATTCTGTTCGAACTTTAAGCAATGCTGATGTTTGGCGCAACTTTTCCCAGTCTTCTTCTCCTATCAGATTAAACCGTGATCCTGAGTCGATGAGCATTAAAAGTTTGCAATTTCCTATGAAACACATTTAATTCGCACTTGAAGATTCAATAAAATCTTCTGCGACTTGGAAACAGTAGTGCTCATCATGGTTATCACTTGATTTTTCTTTTTTTACAAACCTTATATTCGATGGTCCAAATCTTTTTTTTATGGACAAACCCATCATCAAAAGTGTTTTTCCGCTTGTCGGACTTCGTCTTACATTTCTTAGCAAAATTACCTAAACGTCCACAAATATTGCATTTGCTATTTTTAGTTGGACAGTAAACACTATTTGATAAATGACCCATTCTTCAACATCTCTGACATTCTCTATCTTCGTTTGGAGCATTTCGTTTATGAGCAGGGTGGATGCTGTTAATCCCACTTGACGGCGGAATCATAGCCATCGACTCTGCCTGGCTTGCAATCTGCTCATGTACTTGGCACATCTCTAGCACCTCTTCTAAAAAGTGTTCCTTTTCTTATAATTATTTCTTTAAATCTCTAGAAGCCTTTGGCGCTCATCATTTTCTCCTTTTTTAAATTAGTTAACAACTAAATACACCATCAATCCAACAATTTAATGTAATTACTTAAGCTCAAATATATTCAATTGAATGATCATACTTTTCGGTTCTTTTATAGCAATTTAATGCCTTTAGTCAACAATTGAATGTAACCCCAATCAATTCTTTTTTATTTTTTTCTTATCGCAATTTATTGCTTTTGGTCAACAATTAAATGTAACCCTCGATCGAATTTTTTAAAATCACAAAAAAAATTCCCTTTTTGTTCTGGAAAATAATATATATGTATATATTAATATTCCGTTTCAAACTCGTCACCAACTGTAATAACCTGTATTTTCCAACAATAAATAATAAACACAACTACTCAATAGACAAATAGAATGCAAAGAAAATAGAACACTCTTAGTGGAATGATTTTATACTGAATTATGCTGTTCATTGAAAAACGATTCCATCATTGAAACATTAAAAATTAACTTAAATAAATCTACAACTCATAACCTTCATTTCGATACCAAATATATCCTTGAGTCTTTTTTAAAATCTAGAAACAAAATTTTCAATGATGAAAACCAATGATAGCTATAACTACCATCTTAAATGAGGTATTTTTTAGTACAAAAATCTACAACTCATTTTCTTCATTTTAATACCAATTACTATGAATTTAATTTTCCTATTAGCTTTTTAATATCAAAACAAAATGTTCAACGAAAAAAAACAATGACAGCTAATTGGCAATGAAAATGATTTCATCAAAATTGCATGCATGTCGATTTTAACACTGTTCTGAGAGGGTTGACACTTCAATAGGACTTTTTTTGTTCAGTTTACGGTATTAACAGTCTTGAACTCGTACCGCTTTAACTACACTATGCTGAAACAATAAAAGAGACAATATTTGCATTTTGTATTCATTAAAGATAAACAAATTTTAACTATACTTTTATTTTCTTCAACCTCATAATTTTGTATCAACAAAACAGTAGTCTTTTCAATTTGTTTCTGAATTTATTGTTTGTTTAAGCTCTGAGCGATACAATATTCTCGCAAAAATGTCAATGTCAACAATAAGTATGTACATATGTACATAATATTTAATGTATAAAAATGAAAGATTTTTGTATTTAAAAATCATTTCAAGTCTAGCAAAGGAACTGCACGAAAGTAATAAACAAATATGAAATCGATCTTTCTGGTTGTTTTAATTGTTTTGGCAATTGGTATCACTGGCACATTGGGACAACGACAAAGTATTTTTTCATGTCATAATAATTGTTGGCTTAATGATTGGGAAGCTCGTGATCGAAAATGTGGTAATGGACCGAAATATTCATATCCTGGGCCAATTACTGGAAGATGTTATTGTTGTAATTAAATTTTTTTATTAATAAATGTAAAAGAAGAATAACTTTTTCTAAGATGTGAGAATAACACAATTTTTCGATTCAATGGATAGGTATCAAAAATAGTTTCTTTTTAAATTGGTAAGATAAAGCAGGATAAATAAGCTTTAGTTGTTATCAATTCAAGATTCAAGGCTAAAAATGCTGTCTTGTTTTATGTCATTAATATCTCCGAGATGATTGAAACAACAATAAGTGAATTCATAAATGTAAGATTGATGAAGGTAAACTAGTAGAAAAATCTGTTAAAAGCTTTATTCGATTTCATTTAAGAACTAAACTAAAGATAGTTAAAGAGTAAGCTATCTTAAGTATATTGATAAGTCATTAGAAGTGGGCCATCTATGATAAAATCATATCTTCATAATCAGTCCTTAAACTCTATTAAATTAAAAGCCAACATGACATGACACATAAGATTAAGCAAAAGAGAAAAAAGCTTTCTATATTTCTCTTATTCGAAGTTTGAAAATTTCCCCTTTCAAATAATGGGAAATTATTTTCAAGGAGAACATATAACAACAAATCTTTTTCTCCGCTAAAAATGTGGCTATATGTTCGATAGATAGTCTATTGTTTTGTTTTTTTTTCGAAAAAAAACATACCTTAAGCTTTTTCAGTTTGTGATGGAATTTCTACAAGTCAAGTGGTATGAGCGGAGTTTTTATTTGAAACTTATTAAATGAAATAATTTCAAAAAAATAAAAAGGTGAAAATATATCCAAGAAAAAACAAAACAAAGTAACTTGTCATAGAATTATGTTTTCTTTAATTTTAATAAAAATATCGGTTAAGTTAAGATCTTAGTAGAATTTTATTATTTGTTAATATATAACCAAAAAATAAGCTAAGCGTATGTCAACTTTAAAGTTAAGCAAATTGAAAAATTGAAGTTAATCAAAAACTTCAGAAAAGTTTACTTTTCAAAAGATAATTTTTAAATTTTAAATTTAAACAATTATCAAAAAACAATGTTTAAAATACTGCTTTTGAAAAATAAGGGATATATTTTTAAGAAATTGTACAGACAACACTCATAAACATAACTAAAGGGCTTTAATAAACTTCAATACATCATATTTTTTTAGGCAAAAACATGAGGTTGGAAAAAGGAAAACAAAATTACGATTTTTTTAAAAACCATTTTCTTCATCTTCATCTTTGACGTGGTCTTAATGATAAATGTCCAAATGTATTAAATCACAACATATCGGTGGTCAACTTTAATCACCTCTTCGAGAAATAATAACAAAACCGCTATTTTTGAGTTACTTATGTAATAAAATAGTCGCCGGCATCAATATAGTCCAATACCTAACTTAAGAAAATCGTTAAACGTAGACCTAAGATGCAATCTGTTCAAAGTAACATACCCCACAAATGAGAAAAATCCGAAACCTCACTAAACAATGACAGATTAAGAATGGAGCTTTTCAATAATCATTATTATTATTAACATAGCCTCCGAGGTGAAGATGATTTGTATGCATTGCAAACACTCAGTCAGACGTCGGGTGTTTGACTGGCTTGAGGTCAATATTGATATTGTATCTTACTTTGTATAAGCAATCAATGAAATAAATATGAATAAATAAATATGAGGTCCTGTGTTAACTGAATTTTGAAAGACCTAGATCTTTATGCAAACTACTTACTTTGCAATGTTGGAATACAGGGTATAACAGCAAAGCACTCTGTTCCGGTTCTTCTTATCACTAACTTGTTCTAACAGCTCATATTTTTACTTGCGACACATGGAAGCTATATGGTAAGTATTGCATTCGTTAAAAATTTCAAACTCGAAATTTCAATCAACCATTAAACATTAACGATGATAAAAGTGGGTCCTCCGATTTTTTCCGTCTATGTGTCTGTCCACGCCTTTACTAACAGTAATATTTTTATTAAATTTTCTCGAAATTTTGTTTTTATTAATTTGGCTTTTTTAATAATAAATAAATATTTTTTTATTAGTCGAAAAGGGTACCTCCTATAGAACCGTTATTTTGTTTTTAAAATTTTCTCAAGAACTAATGAATCGATTTCAATAATTGCAATCTGCACAAGCTCTTGTACTGTTTAAGTAACATTTGGTGATCAAATATGTCAAATTTTAAAATGTTTGTTTTCAAAATACGATATATTACAAACGAGTCAATGTTTGCGGAGAAATTTATGTGAACATATGTATATACAAAATTGATTAAAAAATACCGCTCTAATGATTTTCGATACAAAAATGGCATTTAAATTTTTGAGGACAAATTTATTTTATCGGTAAATTTTGAAATTTTTAAATATAAGTTCCATTTGTAAACAGAGTTGTTGGATTCAGGAGCAAGTTCGTGCGATCAAGTCGTGCACTTTATTTCACCAGTTTTACTATTTTCAGTGGAAAAGCTGCTGCACGTAAATCCAAATTTGCATTTAGTTTTGAAAACTTGGACTGTAAAATGTTTAAACCATTTTTAAAGTGTTAATCTTATCTTACTTGTGAAAAAGAAATAATTAACAGATTCAAAATTGATGATGTCCAAATAAAAACCTCTTATTGGAACACTCTTTTTTTTTAAAAGAACCAATTTATTTTCTCAAGCCACATATCGTGCTTTAAGGAGAGATTATGGTTTACATAATCTACCAACTACGCAAGCAATTGACAAAATTGTGAATAAATTTGAAGAGACTGGATTGGTTACAGACATAGTAAGGTCTGTGTATCATCGTTTCGCGCGTACCACTTAAAATATTGCTGCTGTAAGTGAAAGAGTTGCCGAAGACCCGAATGTGTCCATTCCTCGTCGTTCTCAGGAATTAGAACCGTTTTACGGCATATTATGTCGTATTTTGCATTTGGATCTACACCTACAACCATATAAAGTCCAGCTCACACAACAACTGAAGCCAACTGATTCACAATAACGTGGGTCTTAGATACTTCGAATGAGTGCAACAACAGGCGGTGGACAGCGATTTTTCGAAATAAATTTTCTTCAGCGACGAAGCACATTTCTCAATTGGTGAGTTAGGTTAACAAACAAAATTGTCGTATATGGGTTTCTGAGAATCCTCAAGTAATTGAAAAGAGGCCATTACATCCACAAAAAGTCACTGTTTGGATAACCCTTAACTTTTATTTAAAAAGGCTTAGTTTATTTAAAGAAATCATATTCATATCAAACTTTTTAACCGCTGAAGAAGGTTATGTAAGGTTAGGTTGTATGGGGTGATGCATCGGTAAAGGCCGAGAAACATCTCACTTGGATTTCTTTGGATCTATTGTGCTCTCCCAGGAAAAGGGAAAGGATTGGGTAATGTATGGGAGCGTAGATGAAGATTTAGGTTGGGGGTGTCTAACTGAACCATCCTGATCTCTAGGTTGCAAAGACGTCGAAAACATAATTTCCTAATATTGTAATGCTTTTTTGGGCTAGGTTTAGGCATTTCAATAGACGGTGGAAGGTAACTTCCTCCGTCTTCTCGTCCTCATATCTTCTACATAAATCGGATGAGCTGATATCCATTCTAATCATGTGGGTGCCCAATGAGTTGTAAACCATTAGGATACCTATTAAAAAGGACAGCTGAGGCCTAACTAGTTGTAAAAGGAATGTTGTTTTACCTTGGGAAATCTTCGGCCATAGATTCCTCGAAACTTTGCAAGTTTGCGATATCTATGAAACTTTGGTAGATTTGTGCATTTACCTGCCTGTAGATCATTGATATCATATGACTTGGTTTGAGCATTTATCCGTTTTTGACCAATTTGTCTCCCTTTTTATTACCGTCAATGTCAGAGTGACCAGGGAGAAACGGATTGTATATGAAAACATATCAGACCTTACCCCCTCCCCTCGTTTAAAACCATATTCACTATCGGACAGATACATGATTTATTTTTATGACCCTGTTTTGCATGTAGTCCTTCCTTTTGTTTGTTTGAGTGTCAATGTCTACGTCAGTAGTGCTTTTTATGTCCCTTTTCCAGTTATTACACTGTACTACACGTAAACAGCTGTAGAACGTCGAATTTAGTCCTAGAACCCTATCTATATTTGGAGTAAACTTTTATTACCCTGGGTGCCAGGACACCCTGTTTTTTATTTCAATATATGTTATTAAATAAATGCCTTTTTACATTTTTAATATTTATTTTATTTACTTTTATTAATATTTAAATAGAATGACACAAAACTTTAATTTAAACGTCGCGTCGTCGGTTTCCACAGATGGGTGATTTGCTCTTATTACAAAAGGATGATACAGTACCCTGGGAAGGGTACATTTTTTAAAACACTTAACAAAACTGCCCCATTAATTAACTTAAACATAATTTTACGAAGGATCGCATATTGTACTCAAGGACCAGTTTGGTCTCGCTTTAACCCACGTCCGTTCCGTTTGAAATGATCTCGACTCAACCTGATCGCTATAAACTTTTATACAGACGGATCAAAAACGGAGGATGGGGGTTGGTGGAGGCGTTTACTCAGATAGACTAAACTTAAGTCTCTCCTTTCGTCTACCCGATCATTGTAGCGTGTTCCAAGCTGAAATCCTGGCTATAAAAGAAGTCCTATCCTGGCTAAGCGAAAACGTTATATCAACTAGTGATATACGCATCTTCTCGGATAGCCAAGCTGCGTTAAAGTCCCTACACTCTGTCTCCACTAATTCACTAACAGCCCTAAATTGTCGATCATCTCTTACGGAGAAGGCTACACAGTTCAACATTCACCTTTTTTGGGTGCCGGGCCATAGAGACATTCTAGGAAATTGCAAAGCTGACGAACTTGCAAAAAGCGGAACAACTTTACCTCTGCTGGCTCACAATGCTGGCATAGGCATCCCCTTAGCTACATGTAAACTCATGCTAAAGCAAGAAACCATAGAGAAAACAAACTTCAGGTGGAATAACAGATAACACCACCACCTGTTTAGCGACAAAATTAATTTGGCCTAATCTTAGCGCCAGGCGCTCAAAACAATTAATCTCTCTGAGTAGATTGCACATTAGCTACGTTATAGGTGTCCTGACTGGGCACTGCTTAATAGGAAGGCATGCTATTCGACTTGGAGCCCCTGCAAATGATTTTTGTAGGAGTTGCTTGGACGAAGAAGAAGAGGAGACAATCTCTCATCTTCTGTGCACATGCCCTGCCTTATCACAAAGACGTAGAATTCACCTTGGAGACTACTACTTCAACGATACCTGCGATCTAAAAAATGTTGACATTATTGTCTACGCTTCATTCGAAGCTTCAATTGGTTTAACGAGTTAAGCTGATCAACTGATCCATGTGGTATCACAACGGACCATATTTTGGTCTAAGTGTGTTGGACTTTCCAACCAACAGCCACTTTAACCTAACCTAACCTGATCGCAATTGTCAAGTGAAGTGGAGTCAAAAATTGAACATTGAAAAAAGATGAAGAGTTGGTTTCACAAATGAAATACTATTTTCCTTGAAACAATTTGTTCACTTGGGCACCAATGACTATAATTCGTTTAAAATAAAATTAATGAAATGACATTAAACGTGACAGTTGTAGGCGTTTAATTCCATTTCAACATTATTTAAAATTAACTCTAATCCAAGCTTTCTAAAGACTAAAATTCTAGTCCACAGAGCCGACTTTATTTCTGCTTATATACGTAATATGTAGCAATAGGTTAGGTTAGGTTAGGTTGTAAGGGGTGTGCACATCAAGAAGCTGTTGCGTACACGGGGGCCTATTGGTCCATTGTGATCCCCTGTAAAAGTAAAAATTTAGCATCGATGCTCCTCAGTTCAATTCAACTCTGTCGATTAGCGTAGACTGGCTCGTTAACAAACCAGCCTGTGCTATCTATAAATTTCCTCATGCTCGCCATTGAGACCTGTGCTAGATCATCCAGTTCTCCAAAAAACCTGTTTCCGAAATGACGGTAAAATGTTTAAACCATTTTTAAAGTGTTAATCTTATCTTACTTGTGAAAAAGAAATAATTAACAGATTCAAAATTGATGATGTCCAAATAAAAACCTCTTATTGGAACACTCTTTTTTTTTAAAAGAACCAATTTATTTTCTCAAGCCACATATCGTGCTTTAAGGAGAGATTATGGTTTACATAATCTACCAACTACGCAAGCAATTGACAAAATTGTGAATAAATTTGAAGAGACTGGATTGGTTACAGACATAGTAAGGTCTGTGTATCATCGTTTCGCGCGTACCACTTAAAATATTGCTGCTGTAAGTGAAAGAGTTGCCGAAGACCCGAATGTGTCCATTCCTCGTCGTTCTCAGGAATTAGGACCGTTTTACGGCATATTATGTCGTATTTTGCATTTGGATCTACACCTACAACCATATAAAGTCCAGCTCACACAACAACTGAAGCCAACTGATTCACAATAACGTGGGTCTTAGATACTTCGAATGAGTGCAACAACAGGCGGTGGACAGCGATTTTTCGAAATAAATTTTCTTCAGCGACGAAGCACATTTCTCAATTGGTGAGTTAGGTTAACAAACAAAATTGTCGTATATGGGTTTCTGAGAATCCTCAAGTAATTGAAAAGAGGCCATTACATCCACAAAAAGTCACTGTTTGGATAACCCTTAACTTTTATTTAAAAAGGCTTAGTTTATTTAAAGAAATCATATTCATATCAAACTTTTTAACCGCTGAAGAAGGTTATGTAAGGTTAGGTTGTATGGGGTGATGCATCGGTAAAGGCCGAGAAACATCTCACTTGGATTTCTTTGGATCTATTGTGCTCTCCCAGGAAAAGGGAAAGGATTGGGTAATGTATGGGAGCGTAGATGAAGATTTAGGTTGGGGGTGTCTAACTGAACCATCCTGATCTCTAGGTTGCAAAGACGTCGAAAACATAATTTCCTAATATTGTAATGCTTTTTTGGGCTAGGTTTAGGCATTTCAATAGACGGTGGAAGGTAACTTCCTCCGTCTTCTCGTCCTCATATCTTCTACATAAATCGGATGAGCTGATATCCATTCTAATCATGTGGGTGCCCAATGAGTTGTAAACCATTAGGATACCTATTAAAAAGGACAGCTGAGGCCTAACTAGTTGTAAAAGGAATGTTGTTTTACCTTGGGAAATCTTCGGCCATAGATTCCTCGAAACTTTGCAAGTTTGCGATATCTATGAAACTTTGGTAGATTTGTGCATTTACCTGCCTGTAGATCATTGATATCATATGACTTGGTTTGAGCATTTATCCGTTTTTGACCAATTTGTCTCCCTTTTTATTACCGTCAATGTCAGAGTGACCAGGGAGAAACGGATTGTATATGAAAACATATCAGACCTTACCCCCTCCCCTCGTTTAAAACCATATTCACTATCGGACAGATACATGATTTATTTTTATGACCCTGTTTTGCATGTAGTCCTTCCTTTTGTTTGTTTGAGTGTCAATGTCTACGTCAGTAGTGCTTTTTATGTCCCTTTTCCAGTTATTACACTGTACTACACGTAAACAGCTGTAGAACGTCGAATTTAGTCCTAGAACCCTATCTATATTTGGAGTAAACTTTTATTACCCTGGGTGCCAGGACACCCTGTTTTTTATTTCAATATATGTTATTAAATAAATGCCTTTTTACATTTTTAATATTTATTTTATTTACTTTTATTAATATTTAAATAGAATGACACAAAACTTTAATTTAAACGTCGCGTCGTCGGTTTCCACAGATGGGTGATTTGCTCTTATTACAAAAGGATGATACAGTACCCTGGGAAGGGTACATTTTTTAAAACACTTAACAAAACTGCCCCATTAATTAACTTAAACATAATTTTACGAAGGATCGCATATTGTACTCAAGGACCAGTTTGGTCTCGCTTTAACCCACGTCCGTTCCGTTTGAAATGATCTCGACTCAACCTGATCGCTATAAACTTTTATACAGACGGATCAAAAACGGAGGATGGGGGTTGGTGGAGGCGTTTACTCAGATAGACTAAACTTAAGTCTCTCCTTTCGTCTACCCGATCATTGTAGCGTGTTCCAAGCTGAAATCCTGGCTATAAAAGAAGTCCTATCCTGGCTAAGCGAAAACGTTATATCAACTAGTGATATACGCATCTTCTCGGATAGCCAAGCTGCGTTAAAGTCCCTACACTCTGTCTCCACTAATTCACTAACAGCCCTAAATTGTCGATCATCTCTTACGGAGAAGGCTACACAGTTCAACATTCACCTTTTTTGGGTGCCGGGCCATAGAGACATTCTAGGAAATTGCAAAGCTGACGAACTTGCAAAAAGCGGAACAACTTTACCTCTGCTGGCTCACAATGCTGGCATAGGCATCCCCTTAGCTACATGTAAACTCATGCTAAAGCAAGAAACCATAGAGAAAACAAACTTCAGGTGGAATAACAGATAACACCACCACCTGTTTAGCGACAAAATTAATTTGGCCTAATCTTAGCGCCAGGCGCTCAAAACAATTAATCTCTCTGAGTAGATTGCACATTAGCTACGTTATAGGTGTCCTGACTGGGCACTGCTTAATAGGAAGGCATGCTATTCGACTTGGAGCCCCTGCAAATGATTTTTGTAGGAGTTGCTTGGACGAAGAAGAAGAGGAGACAATCTCTCATCTTCTGTGCACATGCCCTGCCTTATCACAAAGACGTAGAATTCACCTTGGAGACTACTACTTCAACGATACCTGCGATCTAAAAAATGTTGACATTATTGTCTACGCTTCATTCGAAGCTTCAATTGGTTTAACGAGTTAAGCTGATCAACTGATCCATGTGGTATCACAACGGACCATATTTTGGTCTAAGTGTGTTGGACTTTCCAACCAACAGCCACTTTAACCTAACCTAACCTGATCGCAATTGTCAAGTGAAGTGGAGTCAAAAATTGAACATTGAAAAAAGATGAAGAGTTGGTTTCACAAATGAAATACTATTTTCCTTGAAACAATTTGTTCACTTGGGCACCAATGACTATAATTCGTTTAAAATAAAATTAATGAAATGACATTAAACGTGACAGTTGTAGGCGTTTAATTCCATTTCAACATTATTTAAAATTAACTCTAATCCAAGCTTTCTAAAGACTAAAATTCTAGTCCACAGAGCCGACTTTATTTCTGCTTATATACGTAATATGTAGCAATAGGTTAGGTTAGGTTAGGTTGTAAGGGGTGTGCACATCAAGAAGCTGTTGCGTACACGGGGGCCTATTGGTCCATTGTGATCCCCTGTAAAAGTAAAAATTTAGCATCGATGCTCCTCAGTTCAATTCAACTCTGTCGATTAGCGTAGACTGGCTCGTTAACAAACCAGCCTGTGCTATCTATAAATTTCCTCATGCTCGCCATTGAGACCTGTGCTAGATCATCCAGTTCTCCAAAAAACCTGTTTCCGAAATGACGGAGTCGGCTGGTTTGGAGGTTCGGACAGTCGCAGAGCAGGTTTTAATGGTTTCCATTTCCTCCTCATCCTGACAGCTCCTACAAAAATCGGGTGCAAATGCCCCTATTCTATTAGCCATTGTGCAATGGCGCAATGACCTGTTAGTACACCTATCAAGATTTTAATGTTCTTTTTACTCAGCGATAGAATATACCGAGTTTCCTTTTAATTTGTGTTAGGCTATAAACTTCTAGAGATTGCACAATCGTTCCTGGATTTCCAGGAGATATTGGTTTTCTCTTTTAGTTTAAGGTCTATCTTCCTCCTGAGTACCCCAATCGGGACGAGTGGTCCCCTAACTGAATGGTCGTACTACTTGTGTCTGCTTTTGACCCTTTCCTGGCTAGTTCGTCTACTATATCATTCCCTTCTATATTGCTATGTCCGGGAACCCAGCAGAGTTTTACCTGGTTAGTGTGGCAGATTTTATTTAATTCCTTCCTACAGTTTAAAACTGCTTTTGATCTAATAGTCTCACTGGCTAAGGCTTTGATAGCAGCCTGGCTGTCCACGAAAAAAGTAATCTCCGAAGAGCTTAGCTTTTCGTGATGTGCCAATTCAGCTGCTTTTCCAATGGCAAAGACCTCGGCCTGAAAGACACTACAGTCAGCCGGGAGTGTATATGACGCTCTGATGTTGAGAGATTGGCAAAACACTCCAGCACCTGTTCCTGATTTCATTTTTAAACCGTCAATGTAGAAAGGGATACCCTGTTTACTTATAAGTGAATTGGGATCCCAACCCTGTCTTTCTGGTATGAAAATAGAATATTTTCTGTCGAAATCTAGTAAAGGGGGGATGTAATCGGTGGTCTCACTCAGTCCTGGAATCGTGTCATATCTTTGTAAGATTGACCCGTGGCCATAAGTGCTATGCCTCCAAAAACTCAGTTCTCTTAAACGAATTGCAGTTTTGGCTGCCGTGCACTTTATGAACTCATCCAGAGCCGGGAGGTCCAAGATCATTTCCAATCCAGCTTGTGGTGTGGATCTTTGAGCCCCTGTTATTCCTATACAGGCTAGTCTCTGTACCTTATTCAGGTTCTTGAGATAGCTTGATTTTTCCACCACCTTCCACCATACAATAGAGCCATAGGTAAGAATGGGTCTGACAATCGCTGTGTACATCCATTGGATGACTTGCGGTCGCATACCCCAACGTACACCGAAGGTCTTTTAGCATGTGTAGAATGCACATAGTGCTTTTTTCATTCTTTCCTCAGTATTACGCTTCCATGTAAGCTTGGAGTCAAGGATTACTCCTAGAAATTTAGCTTCCTTAGAAGGTTTTAGAGGAATGCCATTTAGTTTGGGAGGGTTGAAGCCCTCCAGTTTCCTTTTCTTCGTGAACAAAACTAGCTGTAGCAATACTCTGTTTTAATTTATTTTTCTTAAGTCCAGATTATTAACTTTATTTTTAACAACAAAATATTAAAATTAATTAGAATTTCGTTTTCTTTCTTTTGAAATAATATATAAAAAAAGTGCCAGAAGTAAAAATCAAATGCTTCAATTATAATTCAACTATTATCCTGCCTGCTCAACAAATTTAGTATAGCTATTCCACAAAATCAAAAAACGTACATACATAGATTAGATACATCCCAATAAACTGAAAACCAATATCGAATGCAAACACCGCATAGAATTTAAAATACAAACATACATATGTACGTTTATTGGTCTCAAATCAAAACCAATTCCTTTTGAGATTTCAATGAAAATAACTCCAAAGCATCATCATCATTATCATTATATCATCAAACAATAAAACAAACTACCTAAACCCAAAACTAAATTATATAAATGCTCATTTAGATGAAATTCAATGAATATAATTAGAGAGAGAGATATAGAGATGAATATCTATCTATCTATCTAACTTCGCTTATACCTATACACTACTACTATATTAGAATATGTGTAGTATAGGTATATAAATTTCTACATATAAATTAATTAGTTGATTGCATAACAAGAGCCACTTAACACAAGGTTACGATTATTTACCCCACAAAGCACCCATTAGATCCAATTAAATTAAGGTCCATACCTACCAAAAACTTTAACAGACAGACCTCACAGTCGTAGTCGTAGATTTATATGTATACAATTATAAGTGAGCAAAATTCAGAACAGAGCTTCCACCATATACAATTAAAATATTCATTGAGCTGAAAATAAGCATAAGCTAAACGTCCTATTCCTATTATCTCTCCGTTTCCTATCTGCGTTATCCTTTTAACTGAAACATATCTAGACTAGATACCCACATAGAGATTGTGTCACTTCATCCTCTATATAAACACAGGTCACCCTTCCCTCTTTTCATATAAATTTTAACTCAAAACATAATTTCCTCACCACTCTGTGATATCCTGCGGCATTTAAATCTCTCCAAACATACTTGTACACACACACTCAAACACATATTCTAACTCACCGAAAACATTTATCTACCTACGCTGTTCTATTTTAAATTTTGTAGATAGATGATGTTCATAGTCGTCGTCGTCATCGTCGTCGTCCTCGTAGTCCTTTTCCTCACTCCTGTGTCGGTTTGTCCTTTTTCCTAAACACCACACATACACTTTCTCACTCTTGTAGTCGTATATTCCAGAGATATGAGGAAAAGCTTAGGTGATGCTATACGACTACGAGCGCTGTACATTGTTCTATGATTTCACTTTCTCTCTTAAACTGATTTGTGTGTTTGTTTCTTTGCTATTCTTCTTCGGTAGAGTTATTATTCTCTAAAGTTTAGATAGACTTTCTATAGTTTGTTGTTCGGTCCAAAGGATGAGAAAGATAAATCCTTTTGTTTCACTATAACCAAACATTCATATTATCCTTTCGCCAAAATTTGGTGTGAAAATATTTGTAATTCATGCGATGGTTTTAGAGATGGTGAAACATACGAGTGTGGCGAAGAACTATAACATTAAGGTATATCTTCTTTAAGAGCTTGAAATTGACTTTAAAATAGGGTTAATAGGTAGTTGGGAAGGATTTGGGTTTGTGTGAATATATGGAACACATATGATGTATCTAAACAAAAGGGACAAATATATGTATGTGAACTAATTTGAAGTTTTGCTTTTGTGGTAGACCACGAATCTGTGTATATATAATTCAAATTCATGATGGCCTTTAAGAGGGTGGTTGAGTGATGACGATAATGTTCATTTTGGGACAGGGAGGATGATACCGAAAGTAAACTTTAACTTGACGAAATTGAAAATCATTCAAAAACTTAATTTGAAGGCGTTACACTTCAAAAAGAATAATAGTCTAGTGACTTGAAGCTGTCAATTAATACACGACTGTCAAATTAGCACTACATTTTTCGAAATTTAAAAAACTGAGTAGGTATGCAGTTAGTTGTAGCTTTTTTTGTTTAAAATTAGTTGTGGAAAGAAAAAAATTCCAAACATATTTTTTACTTTCATTTTTTTTAAAAAAGGGAGTATGTAGTGAGTGCGTGAAGTTAGCCCCCCTATTTTCGATTTTCCTATTTTGGAAAGTTGTTCCAGTTTGTTCCGCATTGTTCCAAAGTTTTTTTTTTTTGAAAAAACCCATAAATGGGGGTCTTAGACCCGAAAAACTGTTTTTTACCTACCCCCTTCTTTTTCGAAAATCGATTTTTTTAAAATTGTTCCAGATTGTTCTGAACATTGTTCCAAATTTTTGGACTTCTATGATCAAAGTTTTAAAAGATAATGAAAAATTCTAGCCTTTTTTGAAATTCTAACTTTTTATATTTTTTTTTAGATTCTAAAAAGTGTTCTTACCATTGTTCCAAAAACTAAGAGTTGTGAATGTTGTAAAGATATTGCCCCCGATTTTTTTTCAAAAATGCAAAATACGTGTCTTCATTTTTTTTTTAAAGCCTATACATTTTAATTAAACATGAATAAGCACATGTACAGGAACCAAAACGTAGCTTATAAACTATTATTTACGCAGATGATCTAACTTTCAAAAACAATTTCGATGTCTTTTAATTTTGTAAACATTTTTAGGAAATCAAAAATTCCAAAAATGTTCCAAGTTAAATTTCCTCCAGTTCGTGTCCAAATTTAATATACCTTAAGGCGAACAAAAACGAAAAAAAAATGTTTTCCCTCCTTAGTGCCCCCCCTTGAAAGAATTTTAAATTTTAAGCCAAAGCATCAGTTCGTCATACACGATTGAACAGTGCGCACGTGTCTATACGTAAACCACGATTCCTCTTAAACGCGTTCGCAGTGACTCTGGGGATGAAAATCCCAAATACCCCGCAAAAATGCAAAAAAAGAAAGGAATAGTCATTCATCATCCCGTTGATTCCACTATGGATGATTACGTGGGTGGAGACGGCTATTACCAACCGTTACAATCATTAAACACCAACAATATACATATTGATGACCAATGTGAAGAAAGTGAATCCCCTCCTACCATTGTTAAAGATAGTGTTCCTCCCATAATTGTTCTTAAATCAACAAGTGAATTTTTACGAAATTTCCTTCTAAAACTTGAAATCGATGATTACTTAATCAAAAATATATCTTTGGGACATAAAATTATTTGCTCATCTTTTGATTCACTAGAAAAAATTAAAACTGAACTCAAAAATGCATCCTGTGAATTTTACAGTCACGCCAAAAAAGGCAACAGGCCACTCAAAGTTATTCTTTCTGGCTTAGACTTCTACACTGACACAGCATTAAAAACTGAACTAGTTTCTCTAGGCATAAATTGCATTGATGTGAAAACAATAACAATTAATCAAAAAACAAATATATCTAGCCCTTCATATTTGTATGTAATTTACATTAAAAGTGCAACGATAAAACTACATGAACTAAGACGCAATCATCCAAGCATATTTAAAACCATCGTCCGATGGGATTATAAAAAACAGTCACCAAATAAATTAACCCGATGTCACAACTGTCAATTATATGGTCATGGGGCCATGCACTGCCAAGTCAACAGCTTTTGTGCCAACTGCGCAGGTAATCACAAATCATCCGACTGCACTACTCCCGATGACGTCAAATGTGCAAACTGTAACGGTCCACATAAAGCATCCGATCCAGCATGTGTAAGCCGTACACAGTACATCAGTATTCGACATAAAGTTGCTTCACGTAATCGACCACGCAATCTTCCAACTGAGTCCTCTCCCCAGGCTCAAACTCATCGTTTTAATCATCTCTCCATTAATGAATTTCCCCATCTTCCACCATCGAACTTGTATCATCAAACGTCAAACGTAAAGCCGATCACATCATCATCATCGAGAAAACAACAACCTACAACATGTACACAAACCAGAAATTCACAAGCTGCTTCTACTCCTACTACTAATTCAATTAATTTAAGGAGCGCTGTAAAAGAGAATGAGAGCAATCTATTCTCGTTCAATGAAATCAATTCTCTTCTCAACGAGGTGTTATCTAAGCTCAACACTTGTCAAACAAAAGCAGATCAGTTCAATGTTATAACCAGTTTAGCTATTAAATACTTATACACTAACCATGCAGATTAAACCTTTAAAAATCATTACTTGGAATGCTCAAAGTATTCAACATAAAGCGATAGAATTATTTAATTTGATGATAAAAGATAAAGTTGATGTAGCCCTTATCACGGAGACTTGGTTAAATAACAATAAAACTATGTCCCATCCAAATTTTGCATGCATTAGACTTGATAGAACGTCCCCTACAGGTGGTGGTGGCGTTGCCGTCATAATAAGAAAAAATATTAAGTATGAAGTCCTGCCTTCTTTTCGTTTAAAGATCATAGAAGCCGTTGGTATTGAAGTAACACTATCTGACAATTCGAGATATAGTCTTCTTTCCACCTATTTCCAAGGAGGAAATAGTAGTGCTGAAAAGAAAACTAAATTTAAAGGTGACTTGCAACTACTTTTAGGACAAAGAAATAAAATAATTATAGGTGGCGACTTAAATTGTAGACATCAATCTTGGGGCTGCCTGAGAGCAAATTGTTGGGGAAATATTCTCCACAATACTATTGCCTCAAATCGGTATTTCTCTATTTTGCACACACCTGATTCCACCTACATTCCCAAGTCCCTTTCAAAATCTCCCTCCACAATCGATTTGTTCCTAACAAACAGTGATCCAAATCTTTCTAACCCAACAACATTAAACAAATTGGGTTCCGACCATCTCCCTGTTTGTCTAGAACTTAATTGTAATGTTTCAACAGTTTCAGAAAGAACCTGTTACAACTACAAAGCAGCAAATTGGACTAGGTACAAGTCTTTTGTTAGAGAAAACTTAAATCCTAATGTTGTATCCATCGAAGACATTAATTCATCCCACGAAATCGACACGTACGTTGAACATTTTTCTGAAATAATCAAAAGGGCTACTGATTTCTCCATACCCAAAAAACCTTCTGCCAATATCCACAAACTTACTCTACCAAATTATATTCTTTCTCTTATCCGTTTACGAAACTCTGAAAGAAGAAAATGGATACGATATAGACAGGAAACCTTTCTCTCCAACTTAAAATTCCTAAACAACAAGATTAAGAATGAGATATTTTCCTTTAAAAATAGAAAGTGGGACTCACTTCTATCAAGTTTTGATAAAGCCAGTAAGCCTTTCTGGAAAATAACTAAGGTAATTAAGAAAAAAGGCAATATCATTCCACCATTAAGGATTCAAAACGAGCTATTTATAACACAAAATGAGAAAGCAAATGTCATTGCTGATACTTTTTACAACAATCACTTAATCTCATCTCATCTTAGTGATAATATTACTGAAAGTGAGATCCAGGATCTTCTTTTAGAAATTCCAAATAGAGAAACAACAACGAATGCAGATTGTTTTACCAACCACAAAACAGTGAAGCAACTCATAAAAGCAACAATCTCCAAAAAATCCCCAGGTGTAGACAACATCAACAACACTCTACTGAAAAAACTTCCAGTTAAGGGCACAAGATTCCTTACCGTCCTTCTAAACTCTTGCATCAAACTTAGTTATTTTCCCAGCAGTTGGAAAGTTGCAAAAGTTATACCCATTGCGAAACCAGGAAAACCACGTGAAAATCCACTAAGCTACAGACCCATAAGCCTACTTAACTGTTTGAGTAAAATCTTAGAAAAAATTATTAAAGACAAGATACAGTGCCTTGTCGATGACTTAAATCTTTACCCAGATTATCAGTTTGGTTTTAGACCTAGTCATTCAACTATACACCAAATTGTTAGAATTAAAAATTCAATAAAACAAAACCTTTGTGTAAAGAAATCTACAGGTATGGTCCTTTTGGACATCGAAAAAGCCTTCGACACAGTCTGGCACAATGCCCTTATTTTCAAACTTGCCAAATTTAAGTTTCCTATCCTAATCATAAAATTTATTAAAAGTTTTCTGGAAGACAGAAAAAATTCGCAGTCCATTTGGGAAACGTAAGATCCTCAATGTATGAAGTTCCCGCAGGCGTCCCGCAAGGATCTGTTTTGGGCCCAATTTTATTTAATATTTTTTTGTCTGATTTCCCGATTCCCAACCCAAATGTTAGCTTAGCAATGTTTGCTGACGATACCGTTTTATTTGCCTCCGGTGTTTTATTTCAAAATGTCTTCACTGAATTGCAAGAAGCCATAGTTCTTATTGAGAAATATTTTCACAAATGGAAAATTAAAGTCAACGGTACGAAGACAATAGCAACATGGTTTACACGTCGAAGAAATTCTTGTTACTTACCGGACAAAAAACTAAAAATCTGTGCCAATGAAATCGAATGGTCAGATAACTGCAAATACCTCGGCATATTTTTAGATAAAAAGCTTACTTTCAAAACACACATATCTAATACAATTAACAAAATCAACTTAACAATTAAGATTTTATATCCTTTCATTCACAAGAACTCAAGTCTAAGCAAGCAAAATAAATTAATAATATTTAAAACCATTTTCCAACCAATACTACTTTATGGCGCACCTGTTTGGTTTGACTGTGCTCACTCGCACATTCAAAAACTTCAAGTAAGTCAAAATAAAGTTTTGAAAATGATGCTCGGATTGCCATGGCATTACTCAACTAAAAGACTCCATGATAAGGCTAATGCTTACACAGTTAAGAACCTTGTTAACAAACAACAAGAGAAATTTTTCTTAAACTGCTCCTTCTCTGACAACAATCTTATCAGAAACGTATCTAACCAAAATAACACCTAAAATTACAGTCAACTTCTGCATTTTGTTGATAATGGGACCTAAGCAATACTAGTTTTAAGATTCGAATAAGGGTTTTTCTTAGTAGCGTTTTCCCTTGAACCATAAATTAATTTTAAATAACACTTCTCTTTATTATATATATTTGAATTAAAGATGTAAAGAATTAAAATGTTCTAAACCACTTGCTAATGAAATAATGTAAAATGTAAAAGATATTGAATATTAAGCTACAAATAAATAAATAAAAATAAAAAATTAAGCCAAAGCTGTATTCTTTCAGCAAAACCAAAAGATCTTTTAGATTTTTACTCTATGAAATAAATAATGAGTATGCCTACTTTTAAAAAAAACATCTCCAACCTCCGCTTTACAAAAACTCACATTTAAAAAATATTTTTATATGCGTAATCACTCGGATCAAATTGTTCCAAAGATTCATTCAAAGATATTCAAAAGAAGATTTTAAACCGGGGGGCTAGGTCAAAAACAGTTTTTGGGGTATAAGACCTCCATTTTTCGGTGTTTTTCAAAAAAAAATTTTGGAACAATGCGGAACAAACCGGAACAACTTTCCAAAATAGGAAAAACGAAAAAAATGGGACTAACTTCACGCACTCAATACATACTCTCTTTAAAAAAAAAATGAAAGTAAAAATAATGTTTGGAATTTTTTTCTTTTCAGTTTTTTAAATTTCGAAAAATGTAGTGCTAACTTGACAGTCGTAATTAATACCGTGTGCAAAACTAAATACTGTTCCTAAGCTTTCAAGATATTGGGATATTATTTTTAGTGATTAAACTTAAGTCTGAAACCGTTCGTCAACAACGTAATAGGTCCATTTTAATGTGCCTTCAAACCAGGAATGTCCACTATTGACTAAATTTTCAAAACTGCGTATGACATCATCTATAGGTAAGAGCTATATTTGTCAAAATTGTCTTTGTGTGCAGAATGACGATAGAGAATGCACGCTGCTCTATCAAGTTCGGAAAAGATTTTACCGTTTAAGCGTTTGATGTCAAAAAAGGTTTTAGACAAGGCCATAGAGTGCCATGCGAATTCTTCAACATCGTACTTGAAAGAACTGTGCAAAACTCAAACGTCAACACTAGAGGAACAATCTTCCAAAGGTCCATCCAATTACTCGGATACGCTATCCGCTTATGATATTGATATAATTGAAAGATCAAAGCCTGATATCAGTGGTGAGTTTTTTAGCATTGCGATGGAAGCGGAGAAGATGGGTTTTGTGGTCATTGGTCAAGGAGGGCAAGACCAAGCATATGCTAGCATCAAACAAGGACATTTAACGACGAAGTCTTGTGGATAAAATGTCACCATTGATAGCTATTTGCAAAGAGCTGCTTTTTTGGACTTCGAAGGCAAAGTCACCATCTATAAGACGCTCATCATCCCGCTTCACCTCAACCAACTTGGCGTGCGAAACTAAAGACAGCTAGAAGAAGCCTAAAGACGCATGTTGGTTGAGGTCCAGGTCCGTCCGGGTCTGTAGCGTTGCCTTAAGTAAGTAAGTAAACTCCCTTCAAAGCTTAGTCATTGTCTCAAACAGTTTTTGTGGTAAATAGTAAAGTTGCATTGAGATTTCCATTTTTGTTTAAAATATATTTTTTAAATAAATTTTTGAAAATACCAACCTAATAAGAAATACGCATGTTCTTTATTATTGTATCTCAAGAAAAATCGCGTAGTACTCAGAGATCTTATTAAATGTTTGAGAAATTTCCAAAAACAAATTCCTAAACTAAACTTCCAACAAATTAACCTTTAATCGTTGAACGGTTTATAAAATTATCCAATTACACAGTGTCCCCAAAATTTAATCACCGCTAATTATCACCCTAATTAGCTTCTGAATCACTACCATAATCACTTCCGTGAAATATAGTTACAGCCCCAAATGGTGCTTCCACCACCCACCGACCGTTTATCTCTGCCACACGAATATTTTCATACAAACCAAAAAAATCGAAAAAAGGACGACGAACGCAAGAGGAGAAAAATAGAAATTCCAAAGGATACCATCAATTTTCCAACCCTCAACTTCCCCCTCCCTTCCAACAGCAAATCGATGGGAAACAATTAGCACACGAAAGGTGAGAGCACCCAGCATCAGTAGTGGTAGCAGCAGAAGTGGTATAGAAGAAACGGCAACAACAACAAAAAGGAGAGAATGGGTACAAATTTCAATTGACAATCTATATGTATTTTTTTAGTAGTTTTATTAAAAAGGAACAAATACAAAGAACAAAAATATGTAGAAGGATGTTGAGTTGGAAATTTTTAATCAAATCAACCCGGAAGTCCACAGGAACTGCACCGGAATTAGAGAAAAACTATTCCATCCGACAATAAATGTCAATACAACGATGATGATGGGACATCACGACCTGCCATACCAATGCAGTCATCAATTTATCCCTCGGCTCGAAGCGGCCGGCGGCGAAGGACTAAAATTATGCTTGTGTAGTGCATACACGACAACGAGTCGAGTACACAAAGTAGGTATATCGGAGAGAGGTTCATAACCTTGCTGAATTTCCAATGAGAAACTTCTATAGCTATTTAGGGTTTTAATTTTCATCGAGCAGAGAAAAAAGAGGGTCCTGATGCTGATGCTGGTGCTGGTTCTAGTAGTGGTATTAGTCCTGGCTTCACCTCGTTTCTTGTAGAAGAGTAAAAATTACTCTCATTAGATGGCCAAATGAATTCCGTTCGTGCAATTAGCCATCAACACAAAACACAGCAAAATGTGCACTGCACATAAACTTAAATTATAGACTGCTGCTTCTGATGCTGCTACACATATAGCCAAGGGCATTTTTATATGTGAAGTCCTTGGGTTAAGCTTAAGATATATCGAAATATAGAGTCCTATCGTCATCGTCCATCGTTTTCACTCTCTCGTCGGCATCGGGCGTCGCGTCGGTCGTCGTCTTCCTTACGAAAGGAGTGTATGTGTACAACATGGTTGAGAGTAAAATGAGTTTTATGGCAGACCGAAGACCCCTTGGCTTGAAAATTCGATTCTTCCATTTTTAGTTGGGTTGAATTTGGAAATAACCAATCCTTACCCCCCCCCCTTACCATCCCATCATTCTACCATTCCTTTATGCTTTTCGGTCTTTTTTTGTTTGTGTGAAGTTGGTGAGTGGCTTTTCCGAACCGAATTTTATCTAAATTGCTCACGTCCGCTTATATTGCTAATCCCTGACTATTTCGTGTATTTGCTGTGTTGTATACTGGGTTTGCTGCATCCTTGTGCACATCATACATACATATACAGCTTCCGCTATTCCATAATGCTGATCGTCCCTATCCGATCCATCCCCTTTAATACTGCTTTGTTTCCCTTATTTTTGTCTGAATCAGACAATAATCCCCGAAAACCACAGGACCCATCGTATAATATAACCTATGTTATTATATCTGAGTGATACAACCAACAGAATATAGAGGAGGGGGGCAGGGAGTTATTTTATTCTTGTATAGAATGAAGAAACAGAGATATGAAGCTTGTCCACAAATTGACACACACACAGGGAATGGAATGGAGAACGATAGAAACATGTGTTAAAAAATTTAAACACTATCCTTTTGCGGCGGACCAGTAGCCGGCCCCAGGATCAAGCGCATCACAATTTCCAACAACAACACCAGAAAATACATGCAGCTTTTGAAAAGTGGCATAGAACAGCATCAAAACTGCAGCAAGCATCATATAATGATACTCCAGGCTTTATACCTATCTATCTATAAAACATTAAAAAACAGAACAGAAGTATAGAGTTGATGCTAGATGATCCCTTTTTTCAGACCATCAAAAAGGACGATTCAATGGAACGAAATGTATATAGAAAAATTTGGAATGGTGACCATCATCATCGTGCAACATTTTCTAATGAACTTGATTGTTACCCCCTACTCCCCCCACTTCAGTGCTTGATGCAACCATCACGCTTTCAAAGTAAGTAATTTGTGTGCGGTGATTGTGTTGTGTTGTGTTTTGTGATGTCTGTAATGATGATTATGATGTGTGTTTGTGGTCATTTTGACCTGCAGATTCACCAAGGATATACCACGTCATACACTTTACTAAGTGCAGGATATTTGAGTTTATTAATTATTATTTTTTGTTAGATTGTTATTGTCTGCAATTTGATTGGAAATTAATTTTTATGAACACTATAAAGATATGAAGATTTGTTTTATTTGGGAGAAATGTGGGGGGGGGGGGGGGTGACGTGAGATGGGACTGAATGTTTTTTTAGTAGAATAAGAATACGTTTTGAATTTAAATTCATATCCAAAACAAATTAAAGGGTAAGTTTGGGATTTTTAAAGGGTTTTCAAATACGGACTTCCTAAATTTGACAGTTGATATCAGCCATATTGTAATAGATGTCATTTTTATATAGTCTGAGCGTTTAATAGTACTTAGGTTTAGGTTAGGTTAGGTTAGGTTAGGTTAAGTTAAAGTGGCTGTCCATGATGGAATCGGACACACTTAGGCCAGTTTAATGGCCCATTGTGATGCCACATGAATCTTGGGGCTTCCTCCTAAGCTCAATGGAACCAGTTTGAGTCCCTTATGAAACATGAGAGGCTAATTATGCTAATATGATTTAGATCGTTAAAGAAGAATTCTTCTATGCAATTCTTTCGTTTTTGAGCTAGAGCAGCGCATGTACATAGAAGGTGAAGAACTGTTTCCTCCTCTTCCCCGTCCATACAGCTTCTGCAAAAGTCATTTGAGAATACGCCTAGCTGCGTTTCGTGATTTCCTATTAGACAGTGTCCGGTTATGACACCTATTATCGAGCTTATATGCGATCTGCTTAGACATAGCAAGCACCTTGAACGTTTTAAATCCAGTGTTGGCCAGATGCTTTTTGTGACCTGACACGTTGTGATGTTGTTCCACCTGGTGTTTGCCGCCTGGAACACGCTACAATGATTGGGAAGGCGGAATGAGAGACTTAATTTCAGTCGTTCAGAGTACACTTCTCCGCCAACCCCTTCTTTTGTTTTTGAACCATCTGCATAAAATGGATTGACTCGTCTTCCGGGAATGCCCTATCCTCCCAGAAAGATGTAGAAGCTATAGTAATCTGGAAGTTTCTGTCGAATTGCAGTTGGGGATGGTGTAGTCTGTGTGCTTTGGAATTGATTCTTAATCCACTGCGACGAAGCTTTGAGGCGAATAGCAGAGCTTGAAGCTATTTTTTTGCTTAATATATCAAGAGGTGTTAGGTAGAGTAAGGTGTCCAGTACCGCAGATAGGGTCGTGCGAAGCGATCCGCTTATACATAGGTAAGCTGAAGCAGTCCACCATACTGCCACACCGTACATCAAAATCGGTCTAATTACTGATTTGTATACCCAATGCGTGATTCTGGGTTGTAAGCCCCATTTATTATCAATAGCTTTTTTGCAAGAAAAGAGAGCTACAGTACATTCCTGTACATTGCGTTTCCAATTTAGTTTTTTATCTAAAACAAGACCCAGGTATTTAGCCTCGTCTGAGAATTTTAATTGGATTCCTTTAATATAGGGAGGGTTGACAAAAAGGAATTTTGTATCTCCTCGAAAATAAGATAGTACTTAAAAATATAAAACAGTTTTATCTTATTGGTTGTTCTGTTCTAGAAACGTTCCACGTTTTTCTCCAATTTTACGATCGCTACAATCGTCTTAAGGAAAACCGAGAGAACTGTTCGTAGTTTCGTGGATAAACTTAGATCCGATAGTTTAATTTTCAATAAATGATTAGCCGACACTTGATTTGCCGAAAACATCAGTTTGAGTATTAGCCTCCAGATAACTCGGATTTTCAAAGACATTTTGGCGAAAAAGCATCGGAACATATCGAAAATAAAGTACCCGTGCGAGAACTGCAACAATTGTACACCTTTTATAAAGTTAGCAACACAATTTTTATTTTTATGTGAAAAGAGGTAATTATTTTTAGGATCAATTATTTTTCGTTTTCTATAAAAAATAAGTAATTTTTTAAGTTTAAAAACTCTTCAAAAAAAATATAACGGCAAGAAACTTGTGCCCATAACTTTGGTGTTTGAAATTTTCAAAAATCATTGTTCATTTTCTGTGCCAATACCCATAGAAGCTCATCTATGGTGCCAGTAGGCATTGTAAATGGTCAGATGGAGATGCAAATCCAAACTCAAAATACGTAATATTTAAAACGATAAATAAGGGTCATCATTATAACACCTGCACTAGCAACAGCAATTACGATGACGCACAGATCTTACGACATCTTTCGACACACATTTGTAGTCAGTCGATTATGCCACTATTGAATCACCTCTTTTGTAGTTACTTTTAATAATTTCGATATCAGTATGAATTGAAGTAAAATCCTAAAGCGTTCAATTAACACCAAAACTGCTACTTTATGCAGATGATAATGGTTATCCTGAAGGAAATGACGTTTGGATCTGAATATGGTAAAATCAGAGATGATGGTGTTTTGGAACGAAGGTAGACTATCTAACCAGGAAAATTGAAATTTTAAAGGAGAACCGATATGAATAACTACAAGTTAAACATTTTTGGGAGTTCTTTTTACACCTTCTTTTGCCTTCAGGCAACATCTCAAAATAAGAAACAATACTGTAAAAAATAGCATAAATGCCACTCTGCAACGTTTCTTAACAAACAAAATATATAAACTTGACATCGAAGTGGTAACCCTTTCTGGCTGTCTGGATATCTATACAAACATTTGAGGTTTTGGTAGAAGAGGTAGAAAAGATTCAATGATATTTTATAAAGAACATTTTAAAACTACCAGCAAATACGCCAAACTATGCCTTGAGTCTAAAAACCAGTGCTGAAGATGGTCATTTCTACACCCCAGTGCTTCAACTTAGATATGTCAAAAAATATCTTTGTTTAAAGCAAAGAAAGGTTACCATATCAGCTCCCTAAAATTCTTCTACAAAGAAAATACTTCTGGGTGAAAGAACAAAATAAGATTGGCTCGATACATGGTCTACATTGGGATAAAAGAGCTTGTTTAAGAGAAAAATGGACCCTCAAATATCTTAACCTTTTGATTGAAATTCAAAAGACGGCAAAGCCCCTGGGGAGGACAGAATAACTTTTGAATTTTATAAACATCTTACCCCCAAAATTCAACAACATTTTTAAGACGACCAACGCTCCCGTAAGTTTTCGATCAGCAATCACATTTTCCCTTGCATAAAAAAGACAACCCTGAAGATCCAACAAACTACAGAAGCATTTAATTTTTAAACACTGCGACAAAGCTCTTTAGTTCAGTATTGTATACAAGATTATCCAATTGGATTGAAAGCAAGGATATTTGGACTGAGTTTCAAGCAGGGTTCAGAAAAAACCACACAATAATCGATCAAATATTTTCTTTAGTATATAGCCGAAATCTACAAGAAGAATGGAAAAAAGCTGTATGCCTTTTTCGACGACTTTCGGGCAGCATTCGAATCTATTCCTAGGGAAGCTCTTTTCTACAAGCTCTACAATTATGTAATCTCTTCAAAAATAATAGCAGTCATCAGAGCAATGTATACAGAAAACGTGTCACGAGTGTGGGATGAAAAACAACTTTCCGATGAGTTTCAGACCTCAATGGGAATTAAGCAAGCATTGAGAGGCGGTATAGTGCTTAGTGGAAAATTCATTCCTGGTCTCATGTATATGCTGACGATATAGTCTTCCTGGCTTGAATGCAGCTGATGTTGAAAAGACTTCAGTGTTATTGCAAAGTCTGGAACCTATCAGTTAATTTATCAAAGTCCAAAGTAATGATATTTAGAAGCGGTGGAGGGAGATACGCTAGAATGGGAAAATGGACTTTTCAAGAAGAAGTCGTAGAAATAATTAAGGAGTATAAGTATCTGGGTGTATTGATTACCTCGAACCTGAACCTCGATAGACACCTCCGAGCAAAAGTAGCGGAAGCTAAGCGTGCAATGTGTAACGTATGGAGAAGCTGTTATTTGAGAAATGACGTTTCACATATTGATAAATACAAAGTGTTACGAGCAACTGCAACTGCAATTCTTTTTTATGGAGCGCAAGTGTGGGAATACATGTCATTCGATGCAGTGGAAAAGTTCCTCCGTTTTTTCATCAAAAGCACCTTTAGGCTGCCGAGTACGAAATATTTCAATGGCGATTTTGATATTGGTAAAGTGACATGGATTTTTAAAGCAAGATGTCATCTTATTCACCATAATGGAAGCAGATTTGCCCGTTTTGAATCGTCGATGTGCAGTCTTTGCAATTTGAGGGAGGACGAAGATATTAAACACTTTTTTGGCAGATGTTAGTACTGAGAGAAATCAGTATTTCGGTAATGCTATAGGGTCCTCCATCTAACGTTTTTTTTTTAACTAGTGCTTATTTCGTGAATGTCTGATTTGACAGATAATATGTTTTATCCTTCCGCTGAACGAATATGCTTGTGTATACGCTTGAACAACGCTGGGAAATATTGCCTGCGATCGACTTAGAGAAGATGCCGATTTTGCCAAAAAAAATCATCTTTTCAGATGAAGCTCATTTTGATCTTGGCGGGTATGTAAACAACAAAAATTGTCGCATTTTGGGCACAGAAAACCCGCACGCATACATTGAAAAGCCGATACACCCAAAACGAGTCACTGTTTGGTGTGGATTTTGGTCCATTTTTCTACGAAAATGAGCACGGAGTGGCCGTTACAGTCAATGACCATCGTTATCGGGCCATGTTGAACGAATTTTTGTTCACAAAAATTGAAGAGGAGGATATTGGCAATATTAGTTTCAACAGGACGGGGCGCTACGTGAAAAACAGCCGAAACTACACTCAATGTTTGTGCCCGTTTTCAAAAAAAAAAAACAAGTTATATGGTGGACCCTATAGTTTAACCGAAGACGAAATAATAGGAACATTGAATGGTGAAAACATGGGTGATTGGGAAACATTAATCAAATTCTTAACAATAGTTATTTCATACAAAAAGCAACTCATCGAGAAATTCAACTATTAGTAATTTTGAATCCGATTTGTATCTTCTAATTTTCATTATTCAAAGTAATCCAATAACTCATATTTTTGTAATATAAAATCGTTTTGCATACATATGTAGATACAAATTACAATAACATACATTTTTTAAATTATTATTTAAAGCTTCCTGATAGACTACCGTTACGGTAATTGTCGTAGGCTTGAATTTTTGACCTAAAAGTAAAGCAAGCTGTAAGAAAATGTATCAAATGCATATAAATTGAAATAAACACAAATTAAAATAACAACTTCAACTTCAAAACAATTAATATTTCAAGGATGTTATAAAGGGTGATTTTTTTAAAGCTATAAGAAAGTTAAAAAAAAAACACAAACAATTCAAAAATATACATGAAATCTTTATTTGAATCGATAGTACGGGGCATATTATTTAATGTTTGAAGATTATTTCATGCAAATGTTGACCTTGACTGCGCATCAAATGGTCCATCCGCTTAGTCTTAGTCCAATTTTGGCATACTCTTTCCAACATTTCGGCCGGTATCTCACGAATAAATGCTTCAATGTTGTTATCCAATGCGTCAATTGAAGCGGGTTTTAACATAGCCCTACAAAAAATAGTCTAAAGGCGGGTCTAGGCGGCTAATTGACCGGTCCCGAACAAGAAATAAAATGTTCGATTCGCATCATCTTTGAAAAAGTACGGTCCAATGATGCCACCAGCCCATTAACCGCACCAAACTGTGACTTTTTCTGGATGCATTGGTAGCTCTTGCAATGCTTCTGGCTGATATTCACTCCAAAATCGACAATTCTGCTTATTTACGTACCCATTGAGACAAAAATGAGCTTCCTCGCTGAACACAATTTTTCGGTAAAAAAGTGGATCTTCGGTCAACTTTCCAAGAGCCAATTTACCAAAAAATTTACGTTGTAGTAGGTCGTTCGGTTTCAATTCTTGCACCAGCTGTACATATTTTGAAAGGCATCACACCTAAAGCCTTCCTCAAAATTTTCCACGTTGATGAGTAACAGAGGTCCAATTGCTGCGAACGGCGACGAATCGATAATTGATGGTCATCATTAACAATGGCCGATACAGCTGCAATATTTCCCTCAGTTCGCACTCTACGTAAGCGTGTTGGTGGCATAATGTCCAACAATGTAAATTTGGTGCGAAATTTAGTCACAATAGCCCGAATAGCGATGAACTTTCTTAACAGAGCACGCATTTTGATAATAAAATTCAATAATTTGCAAGCGTTGTTCGTTTGTAAGACGATTCATGGTTAAATTATAGACTGACAGTGAAACAAAACACAAAACGTGCGTCAGTTGTTTAAACCAGTGTTGCCAAAAAGATAATAGCTAAAAAATCACCCTTTATTAAATACCATGGATTTTGTTAAAATTTTCACTGAAGTAGTTTTTGATGCAATTCGATTTTTGATGTAATTTGCAGTAGGGCTTTTTTTGACAGATTTCTAACATTAATGGGAATATCAGCATAGCATTGAAATTATATATGTAATTATACTATTTGCTTAATAAGATTAACAATAAACTTCCATCACCTATTTAAGCAGCATGATCTCTAACACTCAAATGTCATCATTTGAGTGGATTGGATTTATTTTAGTACCATTGAATTTCAAGGTATATTCATTATTTGTTTAATGTTTATATTATAAATTATATAAACTTATATCAGAAACAATTAAGTTAACTGTCAAAACTTCATCGATTTCTCATAATATCTCGCCTTGGTGCATGTTGTATCCATCACTATTATAGTCCCGCATAGCTTTTTGTACTAAACATATATATTGTATTGTGTTTGTATGCGCACATTAATTTATCTTATTCTGTCTTAAGATGCATCATGTATTTCAAAACAGTTTTCATTGAGGAGATAAGCACTTTACCTACCTACCGTGATGTCTATAAGTATCCCTTATTTCTTGTTATGCATTTCTGACCCACTGACATAGAGATTAATAAATCACAATATTATGTAGAGATGTACCTATAGATATCACAATACTATACAGCTTTAGTCTTCTCCAGCTGTATGACGGTAGTATAGAGCCAAGATTTAAAGCTGAAGGTCCTTTCAATAAATACAACGAACGCATACCATAGATTTGTGAGAACATGAATTTACTATACATTCTCGAAGATTGAGAATAATATCCCTTTTGGTTTGTGTATATTGTGATGCAATTATAGTCATGTTCTAGGAGGACGATAAAATTATGTGTCACACATTTGTCAATATCTTTGTTGTATCATAGTATTATAGATTATCGCTTATACGAGTCTATCTCAAGGAAGATACAATCCCTACGAAAATAAGATTTTATGCCAACCATATCGCATCAGTTGGCATAGGCAGACAAAAAGATCCACAGAAAAATAGTATCAATTTCTTTATAGCATCAAATGGCATTCAGAATGATTGTAATTAAGAAAACATTATCCGGCTTTTGTGTTCTGTATATAGTTCTTCAGTTCTTCTTCAAGATAAAGCCTTTCTAGCTTTAACAATTGGCTTTGATTAAATATCAACACCTCCCCATCAAAAACAATGAATAGTTGAATAGAACAAGTACTCCTTCAATTAGGATATTGTGTGTGTATGTGATGTGTGATGTGTTGTTCAACTACACTACACTCTGATGGACAACACAATACGTACCTAACCTACACTACATACACTCAAATCCACCCTTAAATAATCCTTTTGCTGAAAGTATCTTCTTTAGTTTCGACAAGAAACAAAAGGTTTAGCCCCAAAAACAGCTCTATCCATTATTTGGCAAACAGCAAGACAAAGAGACCATCAGTATTGTTATGAGCAGGGCTGTCGATTTAAGTACTTAAATCCAGGTCTGAATTTTGATATAATAATAAAAAAAATACAAAAAAACTGATTCAGAAAAACCCTTAGGCACAAGGTTTTAAAGTATAGATAAAGAAGTGAAACGTAAGACTAATACGATCCACATTCAATAACTCCAATTTAAAGAAATATTTCTCCCTATATGAAAAAAGATCGAACAATTTAGAAAAATTCAATTAGACAGGAAGTTTGATCATCTTACAAAATGTTTCACTACAGCTCATGGAAAAAGTTATAGACGTAACTATATGACTACATGTAGAGTTAAAAAGTTTGAATTTTCTACACTCAGTAGCATGGAAAAAGAGATCAGCATCGACAATATTTTGGCTAGACAATCGAATAAACATTACCTTAGTTTTTTGAACTATTTGTACCATAAGCCATACCCGTGGCATGGTGGTTAGTGTGTAGGGCTGTCACGCCAGAGGTCTTGAGTTCAAACCGTGCCTGTGCCGCCTTAATTTAAAAAAAAAAAGTTTTCACGGGTACTGCCTCTAGCGAGGAATTAAAAAATCCTCCAAGAGTAATTCTAGTCATGAAAAATGCTTTCTTAAATTAGCCGTTCGGATTCGGCTTAAAACTGTAGGTCCCAAGCTGAATAAGGGATTATTATATACCAAAACAAAAATATTGGTCCTTAAACCGAACCTTTTGGAACTCCCAAATCGAATGTGTCTATATCACTCTCAAAACCATCCTATTTGACTCTTTAGGTTCTTACATTTAAGTATAATCTTAACCAATTACTTACGAAACCTCGAAACCCAGCACTATCAAGTTTGCTTATATAAATTATAATCTTGTGTTTAAAGGAAGTATGCAATGTAAGCTTTAAAGATTTAACGTTTTATTAACTTCCCATAGGAAGTTATTGTAATGGGTCCGATTTGTCAAATTGAAAATTTTGACATTTCTCGACGTTTCAAGGTCCCTAGAGTCGAAATGAAAGATTTTTAGAAAGATGTCCGTGCGTGCGTGTGTACGTAAGTTCGTACGTCCGTACGTCTGTACGTTCGCGACGTTTTTTTCGTCGCCCATAGCTCAAGAACCAGAAGAGATATCGACTTTAAATAAATTTTGGTATACAGGTAATAATGCAGAAAGATGCAGAAAGGGCTCTCAAGAAAATTGATGGGGTGGTTTTTTACCATAGCAGTTTAAGAAAAGGTGAACATTTTGGTTAACCCTAAATATCTCAAGAACCAATGACGCTAGAGACTTGAATTAAATTTATATTATATATTGTGACGTGATACAAAACAAGTATATTTTTGGAAAAAAATCCAATTAACGGTTTTTTATAAATCAAAAAAACTGAAAAAAAAATTTGTCACATCGAAAATTTTACGACTCAAATATGATTTTATATCCAAAACAATTTTGTGCAACGAAGAATAATGTTTTTGAAATCTGATAAAATTTTGAGAAAAATCTAATTGACAGTTTTTTTATAAAAAATAAAATCCTAAAAAAAACTTTACCCAAAGTTGGTAAAAATTGAATTTGGACTCAAATATCTTTTCAAAAACTTAAGATTAAGGCTTCAAACTTCTTTTATCTTATAAGAAATATTGTTTTCAACATTCTGAAAAATGTTGAGAAAAATCAAATTGACAGTTTTTTTACAAAAAATAAAAACCTAAAAAAAAATTAATAAAAGTTGGTAAAAATTGATTTTCGACTCAAATATCTTTTCAAAACTATGAGATATTGGCTTTAAATACTTTAACCTTCCAAAAAATATTGTTGTCAACATTTAGTAAAATTTTGAAAAAAATCGAATTGACAGTTTTTGTACAAAAAAATAAAAACCTAAACAAAAGTTGGTAAAACTTGATTTTTGACTCAAATATCTTTTCAAAAATTTGAGATATTAGCTTTAAACTAATTTTATCTTATAAGAAATATTGTTTTGAACATTCGATAAAATTTTGAGAAAAATCGAATAGACAGTTTTTTTTACAAAAAATAAAAACCCTAAAAAAAATTTTATAAAAGTTGGTAAAAATTGTTTTTCGACTCAAATATCTTTTCAAAAATTTAAGATATTAGCTTTAAACTAATTTTATCTTATAAGAAATATTGTTTTGAACATTCGATACAATTTTGAGAAAAATCGAATAGACAGGTTTTTTTTACAAAAAATAAAAATCTAAAAAAACAATACTAAAAAAAGAGCTTTTCAAAAATTAAAAAAATTGGCTTCAATCTAATTTTATCTCACAGATTGTTTTCGACATTCAATAAATTTTGTATAAAAATCCAACAGTCCATTTTTTCATAAGAAAATAAAATCTACAAAAAATAGTACGCAAATTTGGTAAAAATTGATACATATAGACAAACTTTTAAGCAAGATAAATCGACAGACGGGATGGGAAGTTATCAGTGTGGGTCGCATCCCAGCCTCTTTTTGTATATTTAAATCTTCTTTCGTTTAAGCTCATTAAAGTTAGTTTTAGGTAAATTCAAAACATACTTTAAAACATTAAAGGGACATTTAAGAGAATACCACAAAAACCACCCTTTCACTAGCGCCACCACTGACTCCATGTCCTTTTGCTGGACAAAAGGCCTTCGTTTGTTTTTTGTTTTAATGGAGATTTTCTTCCTTTTGTTTGATTGTGTGTTTTTTGCTTTATAGTGTGTTGTTTAGGTCGTTCTATACATGTCCAAACATATGCTCATTCGATTTGTTATTCAATTCGTAAACCTATGTTCCACATCTGCAAAAGATACTTCAACTATGAGAGTTCCGTTTGGTAGCGCTCGATTTTGTCTGTGTGATGCCCGCTGCCTTGCCTTGCCTTGCCTGGCCTGGCCTATCCTCACTTGCTGCCGTTCAGAAAAGAAGTGTAGTGTACTTCTGTTTAAGCTTCAAGAGATACATAAATTAGATAAAACTGTAACATTCGTCTAACTTGACCAACACACAAAAAAAAAAAACACCCTGTGGGGGTATCTTTTTTGGAATGTGTTGGAAATCCTAAATGTGGGTGGGGGGTTTTGTTTTTCGTTTTTGTTTTGTATTAATGTTGGCAATAGGTTGGATTGAAAGAATACGATGATGAAGGAAAAGGGAAATATTGGGGCTGGGGGTGATATTGTGGAAATTGAAGTGCACACGCCTTTTGAATTACAGCAGTTGTTGTTGTTACATATAGTTTTTAGAAAACTACTCTGACTGACACACGTCTTGCAAGGAAGTTAGAATTTTCGTCGCTTTTTCTTCATATGTACATATATAGGTATGGTATATGATCTAATCTTGCAGTAAAGGACTCTTACAACTATAGAACGACAAGTACGAGTACTATATTATGAGAAGGAAGGACCTTTCGTCTATGCTCTTTGAGATTTAGCTGAGAGATTGTTATTAGAGTTGCTAATGCATTCCGTCCAATTGAATTATTGCATCAAGTATAGTATAGCAAGCAACGGCACACAAGGATAACGATCTTATGTTGTCCTTTTTTTTCTATAGAATATTTAATGTTGTTACCAGTTTCACATATACAATCATGTGTATATTTTCTCTTAAAAGATTCAAATATATGTTACATGGGTACCTCGACTTGTCGTTAAAATCGAATGTGAGCTTTTGTTTAAGGATTGTTGAAAAAAAAACAAACGAAACAAGAAATAAAAAAACATGACAAGGACTTTATATGGAGCGGAAACAAATCCAAACAAAAAGGATACACATCACATATCCATCGAATCGATTTGGTGTATTTATATGTATGTCTTAAATAATCTCTCAGAACACATCAGTTAAACTTCTTAGCTTTGTGGTGTTATTTTACAGTTTTTTCGTTTTATTGTTCCTTGTGTATTTTTGAATTTGAAACAATCCTTCAACAAATCTTATTTGAATACTTTTTTGTCTGTTGTTGAAATGATATCGATACACCGAAATAAAAGCATAATATTGAAACCACAAACACACAAAATTTAAAAGGGTGTTATCTCGATTTTGAGTGAAAAAAAGAAGAAATCGATATTTTTAAATGTGCGGAAGATGAGGATGAAGGGTTCGGTAAGACTGTTCAAAACAAAATAGGGGATTTAAGAAGTTCTTAAATGGTTTTAATTTGGTTCCTTAACTTAGGCTAACTAGAATCTTAAGGAAACATATATCATGTCTTAGTATTACCAAATCTGGAGCCATATTATTCAAACTGAACGTGTTAAAATTGATTGTCGTTCGTTAAGTCTTAGTTGTCAATAAAACAAGGAAGGATATAGATTTCAACTTTTAATTCAAATGAAAAAATGTTGTATCCTGTAATGTAAATGTAAATGTATTATTCTGTTCAGAAAAATCACCGCGCTCAAGGGGAAATTTAACTTTTTTCTAGAGATTTCTGAAGTTGCAGGTTTCGCCTTAACTGCATTAGTTTTTAAGAAATTATAATGCCCTAATTTGTAGGCCAAAGTTATGGAAAATTAAGGATGCAGCTGATGAAATTAAACTATGTTCTATTCCACTCGTATTGGTAAAATGCATTTTAAACAAATGAACAATGTACCTGATATCTCCAATACACTTGTTTTAAATCCGGGTTGAGCCCCCAAAATTGAAAAAGAAAAATGAAATACAAATCAAACTATTTCGTCCCCCAATTTCTTTTCATGAGTAAATATATTCTTCAAAATGTCATCCCTTTTCAAAAAGTGATAATCAAATCTATCGCAAGCAATAACTCAAAAGAAGTTGAGTATAGTATCTAAAGGTCTAGGTAGTCCCTTTTTTTTATGTTCATCTTCATGTTTGTTGTAGGTATAGGTATGTGCATAAAAATAAGGACACATGCTTCAACACATTGTGACTTGATATGGGGGGCCTAATACAATTATGTCCTATAAGTGTAGTATTCCTGTTTTCTGTTCTTGTTTATCTTATTTTATGTCAAAGTTTTCTTTTTATTTTGCTGAAAAAGATGAAAATTCTCCTTATGTTGGTTCTTGCCAAAAAATGATACGTATAGAGGAAGTACTATAGATATTTGTGTATAAATATTAGTAGAAGGACAGAACAATATTTAAATCTTATAGGAAATCCTGTCAATCATTTTATCCGGTTTGTTGTCGTTTCTGCTATGGAAGAGAGATCAAATCATAAAAATGAAAAGTGAAATATTTCCCAAGACATAATTCGATAAGAATTTTAAGTTCGTTTTTGTTTTAGAGGCATTTTTGTTTTTTGTTTTTCGTTTTGTTCGATGTCACTTTGCAACATGGCAAGGATTAAAAATTGAATTTCACTCAGCGGCGGCGTATTCAGTTTCAATTATTCAAGTCTCTTGCTACTTTTTGCTTTTTGGAATTCTATCTTCTTTTTTTTTGCTTCTTCATTCTTTCTCAATTTTCACATAAGTGAAAAGGAATTTTCAATTCACACTTTCACCTTGGACGGTTGTTGGCGTCGATTGAGGATAAATTGTAGATAGACGCAGTTTTTCTTTCTTCTTTATTCATGTCAAGGTATGTAGGTATATTATATGTTGTAGGTATACGTAAGGTAAGTTAGGTATTTTTTCATCCATTTTTTGTGGTTTAAGTTTATGTTGCCACCTACTTCCATTTGTGGTTTTTCGTTTTATTCACATTTTCTATAAAATGTTTCCACACACACCCACATAAAGATCAAGTATAAGTCAGGCTTGCAATGCAGGACGAAGAATGGTTTTGGGTAGGTTTTCACTTATTTCTTTTTTTTTTAAGAAAAGTCGAAAGCTAGAAAGACAGGTGAAACAAGCTACACAAACGGACATTCAAACGATGGATGGGTAGAGATATAGTCGTACATACATATATCGGGGGAGGATTTTAAATTAAAAAATTGCTGAAAATTTGAGAATGTAATTTATTTAAGCAATTTCCCGACACTTTGGTGGTCTCTGGATCTAGATTGTTATTTTTGTAGGTTTTTCCCATCTTTTTCATTGAGTTAACTTTTGTGTCTTAAGCTTATGCTTACATTTGGAGAATGAGTTAAAAAAACAGTGTCGGTAGATAATGATATTTTAGGAACAAAAAGAAAAGAATAAATACAAACATCTTTTCACATAGCCCAAGGGAATATTTAACAAAAGTGAATATTGTAGCCAATGTACTGATGTACTGATAAAATTCATAAAATAAAAATACATTAGGACTGAATTGAATTGAAAACTTTAAATTCCATAAGTTAACTTTAAAAACAAAATTATTATCTTATCCTTGTTATATAGGTTTGACATTAAGGTGGATGCAAATTCTAGGAAAGATCTGGGAAAGTAATTATATAATACGAAACTAAATTGACACTGATTTTTAACTGGCGCCCAACTAGGAACACAGCAAGGGTTGAGTAATTTTTAAGTGATTGTGATTACAATTTTAAATAAGGAATACAAAATAGCATTTTGAATTGTATAAAGGGTGGTTAAATTTTAGGGACCGATGTTGAATGTGAAGAACACCTAAACGTCAAACTATTTTCTGCATTACATTTGACATTTCTCAATTCAGAATCAAACAACGCGTTAAATTTATTCAGTCTTGTTATGAAAATGGGCGTTCAAATCAAAATGCATATCGTGCACTTCGTAATTTTTTCGGTCAATTTAATCATTCAAATATGAGTACAATCGGAAAAATCGGGCAAACACCAGTGCATGCTCGTATTGTAGAAAATAATGCTGCTGTTCGCGATAATGTGGCTGAAGGGCTGTCCACCTCAACTCGTTGTCCGAGTTGTGCCAAGAATCGGTGATGAACATTATAACTTGCATTTACACGTTTACAAGAAGAAAGCCTCTTGACCGTTTCAAGCGTCGTCAATAATCAGAATGGTGGCAAGAGTGATTGTCGAAAAACCAATGCACCCACAAAGAGTGACTGTTTAATGCGGTTTAAGGGCTAGCGGCATCATCGAGCCATATTTTTTTCCAAAATGAGGTCAGTCAGGCAGTAACCGTGAATAATGTTCGCTATTGTGAGATGATAACGAATTTTGTATGACCCCAAATGGAAGATATTGATGTGGACAATATGTGGTTTCAACAGGACATGGACGGTGCCACTTGCCACACACAGCTAACGAAAAAATGGTTCTCTTGACCGTTAAATCAAATAGCCGTGTTATCTCACGTGGTGGCGATGTTAATTGGCCGCCAAGATCATGAGACATTTTTTTTTTGGGGTTATTTAAAAGAAAAGGTGTACGATATAATTCGGCACATTAACGGCATAGAACCTCAATTACGCCTCAGAGTCATCGAAAATTTGGACCATCTGATAGAAGTGTGCTGCCGACGTCGCGGCTACCATTTGGTCGATATTTTGTCTCAAAATAAATGACCATACCCATATTGTCATAATAAAAACAAATGACAGTATTATCCTAAATAATTTGTGTTTCATTCAAAATCAACATCGGCCCTTTAAAATGTCACCACAATCTATTACGTTTGCGTGTAAAATACGGTGTTTACATTTGTCATTCCAAATCCAACAGCATTCTCAAAATTGATTGATTCTTCAAGCTCTTTACAATCCTTGACGGAGTTTATAATTCGAAAAATTTTAAATTCATGTGCATATATTACCGATTTAAAATCATTTCATTATAAACTAAATAAACAGCACTGGATCAAGGTGACTCCCTTGAGGTACACCAGAATTGACATGAGGGTTACTTTTAAACATGACGCTTTAATATCTATTTTTAAGATATCATGAAATCCACATAACGAAAGTCCAATATTACTTAATTTATTAAGGGGAATTTCATAGATTTATTTGTCAAATGTCTTGCAGAAGTCTGTAAAGATGCAATTGACTTGAGAGTGTTTTTCGAATGCCTCCAAACAAAAAGTAGAGAATTGTCATAAATTAGTAATTTTAGATTTTTTTTCAAAAACCCATGTTTATTTTCACATATAACAGAATAACAATTAAAAGAAATAATGTTCCAAACAATTGCCTCAAACAATTTACGAATAGCAGACATTTTCGCTATTAGATGATAATTCGTAACTAAATTTTTTGAATCTATTTTATGGACTGGCGTTAAGCATCTGTGAACTTAGAACATTTCAGGGACTCGTTGTAAATAGGAAACAATAGATAAGAAATATAAAACATTCATTTTTTCTAGAATGAGATTTTGTAACGTCTGAAACTGAACTATGTAAAACAGAAATGCATTAAATATCAACAATAAATGGCGACCTTCTTTTATTTTATTTGTATCATCGCTCAATGTTATATTTTGTGTATTGAAACTTTTTATCTGCCAAACTTGTATATTCCACGAATATTTTAAAACATGAAACACAATACACAATACAAATCTACCAGACAACGAGTAATTTTTCATTTTTTTTTTGAAAATTACTTTCGAAATCTCAATCACATTCAATCTGGGAGTTTCGACGGACTGAGATGCCGATGGACTTGTGATTTAAAATGAAGGATCACACCTAAATCACAAATCCAGAAATAAATGGTCCATTATAAAGTTTAAAAAAAAACACACACACACATACAAAAACTCCTTATCTATCTACTCATCAATTTAGCTTATCATTCTTTTTAGAGAAAAATGCAACCTCTTCAACCTCTCCTTTCAAACAATCAGTATTTTTTTTTTATTCTACTCGTACCTTATTCTAAAGATACAAATGGTCAAATTTTCGACTTTCAACTAATGAGGGTTATTTTATTATTTTTCCTTAGCATCATTTGGTTTGGGTTTGGCTTGAATAATAGTAAAACTTTTCATCCTTCGTAGCTTCCATCAATATTCAAAAATCCTCGGGCAAAATAATTTTCAAAATTCAAATTGTGCCACTGAACCATCAGCTATAGCTCACCTCTTGGTCTTGGGTAGGTCTTTGTACATTAAAGAGGAAGAACACCTTTTTGCATAGGTTCTTACACACATACCTACATACATATATATGTATGTACATACACATATACAATAAGAAAACTGCTTTAGCGGAAAATATCATCTAATCTTAATTACTTTTGTTTAATTACTTTCGCGATGACTTTCTCTCCTCTGCTCTGTAGACACACACACTCTTTCGCTCTGTGGCACGAAAGCAATAGGAGAGTACAAAAACAAAAAACTACGACTAGGACCGGCGACGACGATGACGATGACGCTAAGGTTCGATATTCATGAAAACACATACATATATATATAAATATAAAGAACAAATGAAAGCGGAAGAGTTTCTCTAAACAGCCCATGGCGTTTAGTTAGTTTTCTCTGGAATTTGGCTTCAGTCTTCTTCCGTTTCTTTCTTGATGGAAATGGAGGGAGGTTTACCTATCGAAAGTCGTTTTTATTTCCGGAAATACCTGCTGGTGTTATTCTTTCTCACCGTCATTTCAAAATTGGTATCCAGAGCAAAAAAAAATTTAATTTTGTTGGTTTTTGGTTCGACTCTTACCTCTATTTCACAAATGGCGCCCAACGTGAAGCCAAAACATGTTTCCATTAACAAATATTCCCCAGTGGTGATGCTGTTCGGTGAAACAAGGGTATAATTGACTTGGTTTGCAATGATAACGACCTGAAGATTAGGATCTTTTATTATACGGCAAACACCAATCTTGCGAAAACAGTAACGTCTGTTTTTTTATTTTTTGAAAATCAAAGAGAAGTGAAGTGGAAAGTAGGGGACATCAAAAAATCTGTTTCTTAAACATTAGTTTTTTTTGTCTTGTGATTTTTTTTGCTCATAACACGGTGGTTGAAAATAAGATGAAGTTCAGAAGCGGGGAGGGTATTAACTGGGTCTCTAAAAAGGTGCGTGTGTAAAATTTAAAGCTCGTAACCAAGTTACGAGAAATTTGCTTCAAGGAGCTGCTATATTATGAGTGAGTGAGTGTTTTGTTTTGTTTGTGGCTTAGGGACTTTTGTGTGAGTGTGTGGAAGCGGAAGGTGTATGTCCTTCTGACAAATTTACATAATAATAATAATTTTTATGATGTAAACTTTTGTCGTTTTAATATGGCCTCTCATTTTTTTCTGTTTTCTTCTCTTCTTATTTTTCTTCGCATCTTGTTCTTGTCAGAAAAGGTACAAAAGGTGAAAATCAGTAAAATTGCCGTAAGGCTATTAAACAGACTTTGGTTGATTGGTGGTATTTACGTATAGGTATATCATCTCATTTGTTTTATGTATTCGGGACGGGTCGAGACGGGGCAGCGCGGCGCGGTGAAGGATAAGCAGCAGCGAACAGAAGAGCAAGCTTCTTTTGCTAAAAAAGGATTGTAGAATGTAAAATGCCCTTAGGGCTGATGGGTGCAAAAAGGATGTTTAAATACGTCATAAATTCAAATTGCTATCTAGGGAATTATGTATATATAACAGCAATAATAATAATAACAATAATAATATCAATTTATTATTATTAATTATTCAATGAATAAAGTTTAAAGATGATGCGGATACAACCAGAAATATTCTATACAACATCAGATCTTATTTACTTACACACATTTATAACATCAATGTAGAGTTACAAAATGACCTTAAGCGGGTCCGAAAACAGATAGGTAGATTATCTTAGTTAAGGTATTTTTAGACTTACCGGTAGCTAGCTAGGATTGGATTATTTTACAGTTTTTGAAGTTTAAGTGTTCCAAAGAATAAAAGCTGAAAGAAAAATAAAATGATGGCATTAAATTTAGAATTAAAATTATACATCTATACTTATAGGTCTATTTAGCTAGAGGCATATACGTTTTGAGTTTCTTAATCAACATAATTTACAAGCTTGTGAAATGTTATGTTCTTTAGATATTTTTAGGAACTAAAGAGGATTTGATAAAAGATAAAATTAGCTTGGAGATGTATGCCCTCATTATTAATAGCAAAGCGAAAGTTCGACGTAATGCAAATGTTTCAGCGAATTTCTTTCTTCGTGGTATTATCGTTAGTAAGCTAAGACATTCGCTTCAAATATCAAATACTGTCAACATTAATTCATTGAAATAACACATAATGTTTAACGTCCAATTATGGCCTTGGTAAATAGTATTTTTCAATTTGTATTTTCTCGGATTGTGTTTTGTATATTCGAATTTATTTAGTAAAAACTTAAGAAAAATTAATTTGTTTTTTGAACAAAATGATGATGAGAGGAAAAGGGAAGAATAAATAAAGACGGTTAGACTAAGACAAAATATTCGGGATTATTTTAATCCTTTAGGAACTCCCAGAACATTTTGTGTTCGTAAAAAGATTGATGTTCTCTTTTTTCTTGGTGGGCGTCTTGTCATGTGGGCGTGGATCCGAAAATTTTTCGGACCGGAGCAATGGTTTTCATGTGCACTACGTGACCCAGCCATATCAGTTGTTCGACTTTTATGCATCTGGCTAAGTGTACGTCACTGAACTGACCATACAGCTTGTCGTTCCATCTTATCCTCCAGTCACCTTCTATGCATACGAGACAATAGATCACGCAGAGAACTTTTCTCTCGAACTGACCCAAGGTGCATTCACCCGCTTTTGTCATAGTCCACGCTTCTACACCGTATAGCAGGTCGAGGATGATGAGGGTTTTATATAGCGACACTTTGGTCGCTCGAGAGAGGACTTTGCTACCCAATTGCAACAGCTACCCAAAGAAACAGCTATTAGCAAGATTAATTCTTCGTTTGATCTCAGGTTAGGATAGTGACGTTTTGATCGAAACGCCGGTGTTGTAAGTACTTTCTTGACGACAGCATGTACTTTGTTTTGTCCTCATTAACCGTTAAACCCATTTTTGCGGCCTCTGCCTCAATACTCACAAAAGCCCCATTGACATCACGATGAGTTCGTCCGATTATGTCAATGTCATCAGCATATGCTAGTAATTGGACAGACTTTTGCACGATAGTGCCTCTAGTGATGACGTGGGAGCTCTGCGCTATGCTTTTAAACACGATGTTAAAGAAATCGCATGACAGCGCATCACCTTGTCTAAATCGAAAGGTTCTGTTAAGTTGTTTCCAACCTTTATGAAGCAGCATGAATTCTCCATGGTCATCCTGCACAAACGGATGAGTTTGGCAGGGATGCCATAACTAGACATGGCTCTATACAGCTCGTCCCTGTAGATGTTGTCATATGCGGCCTTGAAATCAATGAAAAGATGGTGGGTGTTGCTTTGATGTTCTTGCGTTTTTTTCCAGGAATTGCGGTAATGTGAATAATTGATCGACTGTAGACTTTCCAGGTCTAAAACCACACTGATAAGGAACTATCAGGTTATTGACGATGGGCCTTAGACGTTTACATATTACGACGAAGAAGATTTTGTAAGCGATGTTAAGTAGACTAATGCCTCTATAATTGGTGCAGTTTAGAGGGTCTCCTTTTTTCAGAATCGGGCAAACAATACTGAGGTTCCATTCATCTGACCATATTCCGACCATATTTAACAGAAAATTTGGAACATGCTCCTACCCAAATTATGTCTAAATGCTTTGAAAAGCCCGCCGTTCAATCCATCTGCTCCAGCGGTTTTGTTAGACTTCAGCTTAGATATGGTAATCTTTACTTCGTCTAAGATGGGAAGAAGGGATTGTTGGTTTTTGACGTCTATATTGAATGGATCATCCTGCCTGACAGTGGAATGTTTATCGTCACCGTTATACAGTCTGCAGAAGTGGTTCTTTCATATTCTAACCATTGACTGCGGTTCTACTATGATGTTTTCACTTTAGTGGAAGACCGAAGGCTGGTCCAAGGTTTATGTACTTGTAAATTTCGCTTCACTTAATCATAAAACTTTTGGAATTCATTTCTGCTCTTGAATCTCTCAGCATCCTCGACCGCACGCTTCTCATACTCTCTCTTTTTCCTTCTAAGAAGTCGTTGTTCCTTTCTTCTCTTCTTCCCATAGAGCTCTTGAGTAGCTCTCGCCCTTCTATGCAGCGCCGCTTTGCATGTTTCTTGTTTTGCTGCATTTGCCGACAACAATCCTTTTCAAACCAGGAGTTTCTTGTTGGTGGCTGTTTGAAACCAAACTCGACTTAACCCCTTTACCTTCTGAAATTGTCTAAAAACTTATATTCTAAAAACTAATGGCTTCTATTTTAATGTTTGCATTTTGTGGAGGAGTTCACTTAAACATCTATTATATTTTTGGGTAATTTGATTAAAAACGTATAAATGAACTTCTATACAGAAATTTATCTTTTTTCGGAACTGTAGTTTCTTTTATAAGCCTTAGTTGAACATATATCGTTGTCACTTAAATAGGGCTACACTTTGGGGTTGATAAAAATGGAATAGTTCATAAGTTTTTAAATATTATTCAGCTAAAATACGTTATTTATGTATACGACTTTTAAAAATTCGTTTACACCCATTAAATGGGACTGAGATTAAATGCTAAAACGTCAACGTAATATGGTCCAAAGAGTCCAATATAAAAACCGTTAAAAATTTGTTATTTCTTGTGAACTTAAAATATATACATATATATTTTTTTCAGGGTTACCAACACTAAGCTTTAAGAAAGATGACAAATCAATATCTTTCATACATTTTGGGACATTCAATCTTTTCTACTTCCACTGTATCAAACAACTTTTCTCATTAGAAGTATAGAGGCATCTATTTCAAAAATATCTAAGAAGTTGCCATTAATGTAGGCTTCCTCTTTGATGACAGTTTCCCAAAATATAAAAGGACAAAATATCAACCTTTCCTGTTTCTCACAGTTTTATGAATATTTTTCAGACAAGTAATCAGTAATCCTTCAAAGAATATAATACTCAAAAATAGAATAAGTGTATTTAAGTTATTATCTCTTATCAGTACCAATTTTGTCTGCCTTATAAATTCACTTGTCACCCTTAGGACTCTTTTGTTATTATGTTAACATCATTGATCCGAGATTCAGATAGATCCTTATAAAACTGAACAATCGTCTAATGAAATGATAACAAATAGTATTTATGTCATCCCTTTCACCTGCATTATATAGAAAATTTATAGGATATGACAATTTTATAGCCCGTAGACATCAAATTTGAGTTATCCTATGTAATTTCTTTGAAGTATAAAAATGTTCAGATGGAGATACATGATACAGGACCTACGTGTACCTTTCGCATCAAATGAAGGTATTCAGAGAGGTGATGGATACATTTATATAAACTTACATCCATCTCAGCAAAAATGATTCCCTCTTGTTGACTTCTATAACAAAGTTATCCCAAACTCAAACTCTCATGCAGTTCATTACAGTACTGTAAGGAATAACACACATAAGCAGCAGAAAAAAAAGGATGCCCTCACTTTCTTTTTAAGGGTTGCCAGATTTTAAGAATAACAAAGCAAAGGGGACAAATTGCTATTTTGGAAGAACCAAAGACTTTTGATTTAGAAATGAAAATTTCTCGACAGACAGAGCACATCCAATTACGGATGTGGTGAACAATAAACTTCAAGAAATAGGCTATATTTTTAGATGTTATTTAAGCCTTTTACAAGTTATGGCACTTGGGACTAGAGTACTAACTGCATAAGAACCAAAGCAGCATTGCGGAATCTTATGTAACGCGCCGACTCTTCAGAGTATTGTATGACCAAAATTAATCGAAACTTAAGAAAATAGAAGCCGGTGTACCGCAAGGAAGTGTCCTAGGAATAACCTTGTATTTTTAATTTCTATGCTATCATGACCTCTTTTCTTGATGACACTTTAATATTGGTGGCAAATGAATCCTTCAGAAAGGCTATACAAAAATTACAAAACACAGTCAATAAAGTTAATGTTTTGTAAATAATAATTTGCATAGTTTTATAATAATGTAATTTTAAATAATGTTTCAATTTCCATTAACACTACAGAAGTATCTTACTCCAGTACTGTTATATCTTTATAATGACATTATACAAAGCTTAATGGGAAGAGTAAATGAAAAAGAAAAGGGAAGAGCTAAACTTGAAGTACAAGTGACCAATATCAAATATACCAACCATCAAAAGGCTCAGCAAAATTATAGAAGAAAAAGACTAGTTCCGAATCATTAGTTTGGAATAAAAATAATCATTCCACTATAGACCAAGTACATCGAATTACGGATGTGATGGAAAAGGCACTTGAAAAAAAAAACAAGTATGCTCGGCTATTTTTTAGATCTTGCTCAAGCTTTTGACATGGTTTGGCAATTGGGACTTGAGTACAAACTGCATAGGAACCTTCCTAGGCCAACGAAATGTTGCGACTCTTCAGAGTACTACAAAATTACTCGGAACTGAAGAAAATAGAAGCCGGGGTATCTACCAAAAGGAATTGTCCTAGGACTCACCTTATATCATTTATATACAAGGGATATTCCAGTTGATACCAACGCTTTTATGACCACTTTTCCTGGTGATACTGCATTATTGGTGCCAGACAGATCCGTTTCAAAGGCTAGAAAAAAAAACTGCAAAATGCATTCGATAAAGTAAAAGTAAATGAAACAAAATCAACTATAATAAATTTAACAAGTAAGAACATAAATAGTGCTCCAATTTGTATAAACAGTACAAAAATACTTTAATGCCAAATAACTTGGAATGACTTTGGATACAAAGCTTAAATGGAAAAGAGTAGAGCTAAACTTGATATATAGAAGCATGAACTGGTCAATAGGAAAGAACTCTGATTTATCTATTCAAAACAAACTTACGTCAAATAATCAAGTACTAAAACCACATATGGCATCCAACTATCGGGGCTGTACAAAGAAAACAAATGCTGAACCTATACAACAATTCCAAAACAAAGTAGTGCAATAATTAATGATCTTGCTGTATAAAAAATAACGATCTACAATGAAATGGTTACAGAAGCGCGTTAAAAAACAGTATCAGCGATTGCAAAATCGATCCAACTCCAAAGTGGAGATTGCCAAGCGCCATGAGCTGATAGTCTTAAAGCTATTGGAAAGAACTACAACTATAAACTTCTCCTAAAAATTGGGTGGCGCTACGGTCCAAAGAGAACTAGGGCCTAGTGACTTACAACTCTCAACAATGCCTGGGTGCGAGTAATGTTGTCAGGGATGGAGGGGACCTACAGTTTTAAAGCGGACCCGAACGGCTAATTCGAGAAAGTACTTTTTCATGAAAAGAATTGCTCTTGGAGGATTTGCCAATTCCTCGCAAGAGGAACTTTAGGTGGCACAGGCAGGGATTCAACCCAAGACCTCTAGAGCGGCAGTCCAACGCTCTAACCATCACGCCACGGGTACTCCAACTTCTCCTAAAGTGAACTTATAGATGAGCCCTGATTAATCGGTGGTTTTAGTGCGGGAAGAGCTCCCCAAGGCTCGGTACTCGGTAGAATGATTTGCTGGGGAAGAAGATAGGGATGCGACTTGCTCACCCAGACACAATGAACGTCTGGTAACCCTATTCTTTCTTAGTCGTTGTCGCATGCTGCAGAACATCATACATTCTTGAGAATTTCTTGAATAACTTCGAGAATTTTCTTCTTCATCATCATCATCAGTAAAAAAAAAAACAAAAACGTTTCTCTTTGTGTTTTTTTTTTTGTTTTTTAAGGACCCTTGTCCCATAAACAGCTTTAAGCATTTCAATTCCCATTTAATTGCCATGGCACCTGTGTGTGCCACCACCACTCCTCATTCAATAGCATCAAGCTCACAAGCTCATGGTTCACCTCATTATTTGGATGGGAAACGACACAACGACTCGAGTCGACTTTTCTTCTGAGATGTTTACGCTTCGTCAATCAGCATCATCACCATCATCATCATCATCCTCATCATCAAGAACATCACACAAATTGGGAAACGAAATAAAGAAACAAAATAAAAAAAAAGAAGTATAAAGAATAATAAATAAATATTTTTCTTATTCAATTGATGCCTGCAGCCGTAAAAATTGTATCAACACATTTTTTCATTACCTGGCCCGTTCCGTAAAGTCTTTGACCCTATATAAGTGTGTGTATATGTATAATAGTATAAGACGAAGATGAACAAAATATAAAATTGTAGGTATTGGTTGAGTTTTGTTTTTATTCTTATACGTATGAAAAACAAAAGTCATGAAGAAGGATATCAGAGAAGAAGAAGGAGGTCCTCTATTATTATATGGAAGCCTTTTGTGCCTCCCAATCGAATTAAAAGTAAATTGCTTTATTTTTGCGGTTACTTGTTTTGGGCTTTCCCAAATTATAATTTTGTTGTTGCCTTATGTTCTTTTTATTTGTTGTACATATATTGTGACTTACTGATGGTGACAGGAGGAGGACGAAGTTGATTTATTCATCCACTTTAAGTCCTTTAAGATACAACAAGTCGTTGCTGATGGTAATAATATATAAGTTGCGTTTTATGAACACAAAACAAAGAGCCCAAAGTGTATAGTCAAATAATATATGAAAGATGCTTCCTTTTCGACATTGAAATAAGGAGAATAACAAACAAAAACAAAGAAAAGCAACAACTTTATGTTTCAACGGAAACAATAACTATATTAAGTCCAGGAGAGGATTGATAAAGAGGCAAAGTAAGTAAGGAAGGGATTTCTGCATCCAAATATTCACTTTAAGGCAGACCTAGGAAAAAATCCAAGAACTTCAAATCGATACCAGCCATCTTTATTGATTTCAAAGCCGAGAATGACACCATCTACAGGAAAGAGCTTTACAGAGCAATGTCTAGTTTTGGCTGTCAAACTTGTCAAACTTGTCCGTTTATGCAGAATAACGATAGAAAATGCACGCTGCTCCAGCTCCACAACGGTCGAAAAACATCTCACCGATGCGTTTGATGTCAAAAAAGGATTTAGCAAAGGCGATGTACTGTCATGTGACTTCTTCAACATCGTTCTGAAAAGAATTGTGCACGTCTTAACCTTAAACACTAGAGGCACAATCTTACAAAGGACAATCCAATTATTCGGGTACTTCGATGATATTGACATAATTGGAAGATCATCAAAAAAGGACATTGAACAACAATTTCCTGGATAAATGGTGAATAACTCATGTAAATCGACGCTTCTTTGCATTTAGAAGGCAATCGAGTAGTAAAGCCTTCTTTCGGGCATCTAAAATCACCATCTTTAAGACACTCATTATTCCGGTTCTCTCCCGGCCTTGACCCTGTCAAAGAAAGATGAGAGCGTCTTAGGATGCTTCGAGACAAAAATTCCTTGGGTGATTTTTGGTCCCGTCTGCATAGATGGAGAGTGGAGGAAAAGATACAACGACGAACTTTTCGGGCAGTACAGCTACACTGACCTGGTTAAACAAAATAAAAGTCCAACGACTTAGATGGCTGGGTCATGTTGAGCGAATGAATATCAACCTTCCAGCCCGAAAAGTCTTCGAATACAATCCCGAGGGACGGCGGCGCAGTAGAGGAAGGCTGCGCCTCAGGTGGGACACGCTTGTGGTAGAGAACCTCAACCAACTTGGCGTGTGAAACTAGAGACAGCTAGCTTGGGACCAAGCTGAAAGGGCACGAATTTTGGTTGATGTCCCGGACTGTAGCGCCACCTTAGGTAAGTAAGTAAAAGGTCCTATATTGGGAAAAAAAGGCGACATCAAAGTTTTACACTTTGTATATAGTTGAGGCCTTTAATTAAAGGGCCGTTTTAAATAAATCAATAATTCTTATTATTATAAAGAACTATTTCATTTTGGATTTATGTTAAAGCAACCAGAGTCTCGTGAATATGCTAGAAATCATAGAATATATGAGGGGTAGAGTATAAAGGTAGCCTAAAAAAATTGAGACATAATGGTTCTTGGTTTCATCTTCCTTCTACGTGCCAAGAGAAGAAAAACCTGATCTGATTGAAAATTTTTAAGGAGAGATTTGAATTCAGGGAAAAAATAAATAAATTGGGTGACGCAACAGTCCGTTGAGAATTAGGGCATAGTGACTAACAACTTTCAACCATTCCTGTGTGCGTAAAGTGTTGTCAGGGATGGAGGGGATCTACAGTTTGCCGAATCCGAACGGCTAATTTGAGAAAGCACTTTTCATGACAAGAATTACTCTTGGATAATTTGTAAATTCCTCGCAAGAGGGAGTACCCGTGAAAAATACTTTAGACGGCATAGGCAGGGATCGAACCCAAGACCTCTGGCATGACAGTCCAACGCACTTATTTTTTTAATTCATTTTTTTTTAATCTTAAACCTATCTTAAATCTATCTTAAAGCTAGATAAACATTTTTAAAACTAGCCTAAATAACCATAACTTACACCTAACTTACTGGTCCCATACAGACACTCTAAGTTAAACAATAATACTTAATTCTAATGCCTTTCGGCCTCAAGATCTATTTTACTGTAATTCCATTTTATTTATTTTTTTATTTTTTTTTTTGAAAATTAAAAAAAACTAATTTCAATATCTTTTTTCATTTTTACTTAAAAACTACTTAAAATTAGGTCCTTAATATAAAACTTAAAACAAACTTAAGCTAACTTAAACTACCTACTCTACCTATAAACTACCTAAAACTACTCCATGTTTTTTTTTTTTTTTTTTTTAAATTTTGTTTTTATTTTTTTTTTATTTTATTATTTTTTTTTTTGTAATTATTTTTTTTTTCTGCCACCATGCCTATTCTACTTAAAACTAAACCCTAAAACTATAAAAGAAGTATGTAAGCCTGCCAAAGCTTAAAACTCCATCTCGACTACCCACTATAAAGTGCCGATTGAAGCCACCAAAACTGGTCCTCCTGCTTCACACTATCAGTTCGGTCCCGTTCGGACACAGCTCTACTGAACCGAAGGAGCTCTGCTCCGCCTTGTGCCATAACGTCCCGATTATACAGGAGTCGTCTATCTACGGTGCGGCGTCTGGCGTGGTAGATTAGCAGACCGCATCTATCTAAAAAGCGGAATGCCTTTGGCAGAATGAAGCCGCTCAAGCGTGCACTTTCAAAATACTCGTCGTTCGGATAGAACGCTCCGAAACTTAAATTGTTGGTCGAAGACATAGCTCTTGCAATGTGACCTCGAACGAGTCTTATCACGAAATTGTCAATTCTATTGATTCGAGCCCCGTTGTATAGGACCTCGTTGGAATAGTAACAGTCCAACGTACTAACTATCATGCCACGGGTACTAACGGGTAGGGAAAACTTAATCCCTTAAAAAATAATTGTTTTATTTGTGTGACAGAAAAAGGACGTAGTATTGAGATCTTTAATACTACTTCACAGTTTTTCAAGTTCAACAAATGAAACGTAATCCGCTCCTTTAAACTTTTCTTTGTTTTCTTCAATTTTTAGTTATTACAATATCTGTTGATGTCAGACACGACTAGGTATGGAAAAAAGGAGAAAAGGAAGTTGGTCGAAAACTTTGCCGTCGTCTTTTAAAATTGTTTCTCCTTTTTTTTGGTTCATATTAACCGATGAATGAATTTTATCGAAAGTTTTCATATGTCATTGATGGGTAAAAAAATGGGAAAAAACAGAATATAAACTTTCAACCAGGCTTATAAAACATGAATAAAATAGAAAAGGTACTATACATATTTAGGTTAAAGTAGATGTCATTTTTATTTTGGTTTCTTGTAAAATGGATATAAATTTATAGTGAAATGTAAATAATTTTCTGTTCGGTTGGGACAATATTGCTAAGAAAATGTATTTATGTAAATAAATTGACATGCAAAGAGGTTCATTTATGTTCTTTTTTTGAAAAATAACAAAATTGAAATCTTCTATGTATAAAATAAAAGTAAAATATGGAGACAAATTCTGCTGTATATACAAAATACATACACAATACACATTTAGTAAGTCTGCCCTTCAAAGCAAATCACCGGTCTTAGATTAAAAATCAAGTTTTCCATGTTAATCTTTAGTTCTGCTTCAAGTTCCGCATAATACAGGGTGGGGCGTGGTTACTTTCTTATTTTAAAAAATCATAACACAAAACGTATTGGCAATATTGATTTAATTATTTTTTCTGTGTATAGAAGTACATTTAAAGTTTTATTTTATTTGGTTTTAAAAACGTCATATCGAAGGTGGCCACCGTTCTTATCAATGCAATGAGATAGTCGAAATTTGAAATTGTTTTCCACTTTTTCCAGCATATCTGTGCTTATGTCGGCGATAGCAGCACGAATATTATTTTTAAGACGACGAAGGGTCTTTGGACGATCAGTGTATACCAACGATTTAAGGTAGCCCCCCTAAGAGAGATGAGCTGTTCGGGGAAGTGTTCAAGCAAAATATTCATTGACCTTTTTGCCGTGTGAGCTGTGGCGCCATCCTGTTGAAACCACACTTCCCCTACATTAATTTCTTCAAGTTTGGGCAGAAAAAAATCCACAATCATGCTGACATAACGTTCAGAATTTACCGTAACTGCTCTTTCGTTCTCTTCAAAGAACCATGGGCCAATAATGCCGATTCTGGATATTGCACACCAAACAGTCACACGCTCTGCATGCAGAGGCTGCTCATGAAGTTCTCTCGGGTTAGTGGGGCTCCAATATCACATGTTTTGTTTGTTCACACATCCTGAAATATGGAAATGTGCCTCGTCACTAAAGAAAACAAGGGCGTCCTGAGGCAGGTTTTCGAGGAAGGCTTCACATGCTTTTTTCGCGCAACATAATCGCGTGGATTAAGTTGTTGCACTACTGCCTATTTGCATGGGTGAAAAGTAAGTTCCTCATGAAAAATTCGTCTCACTGTGCGACTAGAAATCCTTAAAGCAGGCGGATGTTTGTGTGCAGATCGCCTAGGGGATTTCAAAATCACCGCCCTAACACTTTCGATTTTTTCTGGCGTCCTGACGGATCTGGAACTGGAAGGTCCATTATGTTTCTTCTGCACACTACCGGTATCCCTGAACGTGTCCACCCACAAACAAATCGATTTCCGATCAGGCACACGACCTGCAGGTGCAATATTGAAATGGTTTCTGAAAGCACTCTGAATTGCGATGATCGAACGGCTGAAAGAGAAGTAGGCCTCCACGGCGAACGCGCGCTCTTGCTTTGTCCACTGCATTGTTGACACTGAACAAGTCATAGCGAACACCTTAGATAACTTGCTTTCGAACAAGCCATACACCAACGCTCTGCTATTAATAGCCGCTCAGTTGCGAGAGTTTCAGATAAGGAAGTAACCACGCCCCACCCGTACTTTAGAATTTTTTCATGAACGAATTCAAATAAGAATACAAATTCTTAGGAAAATTATGAATCAAAAATGTACTTTTAAAATGATAACACGATAATATCAAAATTCTACGGTGTTGAAAATGTTTCCAATTTAATCAAAACTAGTAAGTCGTTAGTCATGAGATTGTTTAAAGAGAGAAATCGCTTAGTAAAAATTGACAAATTAAAAATGACCATAATCCTAATATACGCTCCAAAACCGAATTCAACTGACGAAGAACTTGAAACCTTTTGAGAAAATTTAGAACGGGCTTGTTAAGAAACAAAAACTGAAATAATGTTTGTAATAGATGATTTTAATACAAAACTTTAGACAATGCATAAAGGAGAAGAACAGCTTTTTTGACATATTGGATATGGAAAGAGAAATAATCGTGCTATAAAGCTTATTAAGTGGATGCAAAAAATGAACTTGGCTTTTAGAAACTCGTTTTTCAAGAAAAAAGACAAAAATAAATGGATATGACCTTGCTTTAACGAACAAAACCACTACATTGCCAGATGCATCCATCATAAGTAGGTTAAAATTTGATAGTGACCACAAAATGCTGAAAATAAAAATTAAAATTGACCATAGTAGATTACGAAGAAACCACCAAAAGTTATCTTTTCCAGACTCAGTATCGCAGGAAATTATAGGATCCTATATAACTCTGAGGGATAAAATAGACAACCTCATTTAAAAAAAAAAAACAATTTCATGATGCCCCATAAAATTCATACCCAAGTTAGAACATACATATTACAAAGACTACTACAAAAGAAACACTAATGGAGCCAAGTTCAAGCAATACTGACAAGCTATCAAGTGAAACGTGAAACTAAAGAACTCAAAGACCAAAGAGAAATTCTTAGAAAAGCAAGCAATCCTACGGAAAAAGAAGAACAAGACAAATTAAAGAACAAAAATTTAACAAAACAAAAATTAAGGGCATTACTAGAAATGCAGAATCAACCAAAAAACAAAGAACTTCAAGAGTAACGTAAAGGGAAAAATTGTATCACTGAGCCAAAGAACCAAAACCAAGACAAATAATATTGACTTAACAAAATAGCTACGAGTTTCTTTGAATCACTATTCAATTCAACCCATGACTTTTCTTTGGACTTTGACAACTTTAATAATGATAACGACAATATATTTGTTCTTAACGAAACTGACTTACCATCTTCGATTGCTAGTTTAAAAAGTGAAAAAAGTGCAGGCAGTGATGGAATGGAATCTGAAATGCAAATAAATGGAAAGGAAGCTCTGATACCAGTAATAACAAAACTTTTTTATTCTAACTGGACTAACTAACGAATACCTAGACCATGGCAACAGAGTACTATAGCACATCTCTATAAAAAGGGAAACAAAGATGTGATAAATAATTACAGACCTTTAAGCCTTATGTCAACAATCTACAAACTTGTTTTCAAAGGGAATATAAGCAAGAACCAAACTTGCAATGAATGAAAATCAACCACGAGAGCAAGCAGGATTCAGAGAAGGCTTCTTAACCACTGACCACCTTTAGACAATCATAGTTTGAAAAACAAAACGAATTTCTGAAACCACTTTACATCTGTTTTATCGACTTCGCAAAAGCTGTGGAACACACAAGCATATCAACAGCACTAAGGTATCAAAAGATTAGCCCTTCCCTTATCAAGACGTTCAGAAACATATACAAGAAAAATGCCACTAAAGTAAAAACGGACAAAATAGAAAAACTGTTTCCTGCCGTACTAGAAAATATTTTTCAAGGACTGGAATTGAAAAATAAATAAGGTATAGAAATGCATAGGGACTACTTAAACAATCTAAGAGTTGCGGACGACGTTGTTCTAATTTCAAATTCAGCACCAGAGATAGAGACAATGTTGAATCAATTCTCTTTGACTTGCAGACAGGATGGTCTATTTTTTAACTTGACTTAAGCAAAAGATTACAGATTACGTTGAAGACTATGTATACCTAAGACAAATTAAATCTTTTAAAAACCAAGAGGTAAAAGAAATAAATAAACGAATCGATAATGCATGGAAACAGTTTTGGAGCTTAAAAGAAACACTGAACTCTAATCTAAGTAGTGTTAGAAGAAAGCACATAGTGGATGCTACCTGTTTTGACGTAGGGGCTTCAAAAAAGAATTGGAATTATGATCTTAATCAATTTAACCAAAACTCTGGTATAACGACGGATTAAACAGATTTATATGAACGGCAATAGGAGAGGCTTAAGAGGGATAAGGAAACATTTCAATTTGAAAATAAAAACTTTATAAATTAAATTTTCATATTTATGAAAATAGTATTTCGGTTTAATTTAAATAAGAATTTGTAATTAGAAAAACAATAATATTGCCAAATAAAGCTTTATATAAAAGTAATAATAAGTCAAGTCGCTTTGACGGATTTTATGAAATGCTGTATCTAAAAACTTCTGGGGTAGCTTGGGGATTTGTTGCAAATTTAAAGTTTCTAATTTTATTGAATCTAAAGTTGGAGGGGATTTGAAAATCAATTGAGTTTGTTTCTGTATACAAAGAAAGTAGTGTCTAAAAAATTGGCTAAGCACTAAAAAACCTATGATATCAGATAGGGCCATTTATTTCGCGGTTCCAAATTGGTTGTATTTATAATTTACACTTTTCCTTGGAAGTGTCGTAATACTTGTTAAATGTTTGTCATTTACAATAATTGATTGCATAGTCATCAAACAACTTGTTAAAATTATTAAATATTTCTTCAAAAGCAGTATAATTCAAAATTCCGTTGGTATTTTTCACGGATTATGTGATATTGAGTATTGCCGTCTTGATCGACTGAATATACGCAAGTGTGGCAAACTTTTTTGTTTGTTTTTTTTTTTTGTATTTTATCAAAACATTAAAACTATCGTAAAGCTAGACAAAAATTCTTAAAAAACTAGCGTAAATTTCAAAAACTTAAAAAAAATAACTTACTGGCCCTATACCGGTGCTCTAAGTTAATCCATTATCTTACTCCATTATAACTACTGCCTTTCGGCCTAAGAACAATTTTAATACTAAATAACAATAGCTTAATCTAAAAAATAAAAAAATACTTGGTATCGTTATCATTATTTTTTATTTATATAAAACTTATAAAACTAAATAAAAAAAAACCGAAACCCATAATAATACTTAAGCTACTTAAAACTAACCAAAACCAAAAGTACTACTTAAAACTACTTAAAAACTAGAACAGCCACAGTAAGCTTTTTAGTTTTTTTTTTTTGATGCCACCCTGACTGTCCCTAACCTAATCATTAAACCTATGTAAGCCGGCCAAGACCAAACGCCCTAGACAACTTTAAATGACATTCTCAATTTGAAGCCACCAAAACTGGTTCTCCTGCCTCACCCTATCTCTTCGGTCCCTATCGGAAACAGCCCTACTGAACGGAAGGCGCTCGGCTCCGTCCAGTGCGAGGACGTCTCGACTGTAAAGGAGTCGCCTATCTACAGTTTTACGACTGACGTGGTAGATTAGCGGAACTGCCTCCCTATCCGGTATCAGCCCTCGATTGTCTAAAAAGAAGAAAGAATTTACAACTTGACAAGTGTCAAAACCTGTTCCATAAATAATTATATAATTTTCAATTGTAGGGAAATACCCGACAATAAATTGTCATCTTTTCGTTTCATAAAGAAATTGCCATTTTAATGAATTGTCAAGTATTTCAAGTATTTTTCCACCATTGTCAGGAATTTTCCGACAAATTCGTTCTGGCAATTCATTATGATAGGAAAAAAAATTACAATTTACATTTTTTTTTTTTTAGTTGGCGCAACAGTCCATGAAGAACCAGGGCCTAGTGACTTAAAACTTTCAACCATTCCTGTGTGTGTAAAGTGTTGTCTGGGATGGAGGGGATCTACAGTTTGCCGAATCCGAACGGCTAATTTGAGAAAGCACTTTTCATGACAAGACTTACTCTTGGAGGATTTGTCAATTCCTCGCAAGAGGCAGTACCCGTGAAAAAAGTTAGGTGACAGGGATTGAACCCAAGACCCCTTGCATGACAGTCCAACGCACTTACCATCACGCTACGGGTACTACAATTGACATATTTGTCAGTATTTAATTGACAATCGCGACAAGAAATTGAGTTACGGTCAAGTGCTGACAGTGGAAAGACCTAATATGATAAACGATATATTTTCAAGTGAAAGTGATAGTAATGACGAATCTCTGTTGAGTCTCCGTGTAATACGTGGCCGGTGACCTTGGAATTTAAAACAAATAACAAAAAATGCTTTCGAATAGTTAATTTGCCTACAATTTTGAGACACTTATTTTCAGAATGTTGTTAATTTTAAAACTTTTAAATTTTATTATGTTTTTATTGTGTGCCAGCATTCTGTTACTTCTAACATTGTAAAAATTGGTATAGAAACGATTAAAATTAAGACAAAATGCAAAGGTTTTGTTCCATATTTAATTTGTTTGCGATCATAACACATTTCAAGAAATAAATAAAATTTGCATCAAAAATGTATTACCTACTGTGTTTGATTTATTTAGCTAAATGTGAAAAAACACTTTTGTTTATTAAATTTTGTTTATCGACTTTTTTGTTTAAATAGGGATTTAGCTATTATCTTTTTGGCAACACTGGTTTAAACAGTCTTACAAACGAACAACGCTTGCAAATTATTGAATTTTATTATCAAAATGCATGCTCTGTTAAGAAAGTTCATCGCGAGCTTCTTCCATTTTATGGTCATCCAGAAAAAGTCACATTGGTGCGGCTTATGGGCTGGTGGCATCATTGGACCGTATTTCTTCAAAGATGTTACGAATCGTAACGTAACTGTGAATGGTGGCGCTACCGTGAGATGATATCCAAGTTTTTTTTTTGCCCAAAATGCAAGAACTTGACTTGCATGAGATGTGGTTTCAACAAGACGGTGCCACATGCCACACAGCACGCGCAACAATGGACTTATTGAGAGGCGAGTTCGGTGAACTTTTTATGTGTTTTTTTTGAAAAACTTTCCTATAGCTTTTAAAGAATAGTATTTAATAGAGTTAACTTCTTAAAATTGTTAAATTCAAAATAAAAACAGCTAAACAAATATCTTGATGTTCTTCTATTGAAAAATGTACATAACAATTAATACAAAGAAAATTCACCTAAAATTATATTTAAAATTATCTGGAAAGCATTATTTTTGCAATTCAAAATATTAAATGTATTTATTTTCAACTTTGCTTTGATAAATGAGACTGTAGCTAATAAAAATTCCTTCTGAACAAAACCGTATTGTCCTTTGAACTTATCTGCAATACCTATGACTCTTACTCTATTCTTTTACTTGTCGATTTCCTTACATTTTACATATACCCACTTAGGTATGCTGTATACACTGTATTTCTCTTTCACCACCGTAAAGAATAAACGTATGTTATGTACTTTCAAGGTTTATACAAACTTCAAGGCCTTTTTGCTTATAAGCCTTATTATCTATCTATCTGACCATAGGCTAGGCACTTTCCTCTATACCAACTATAAAAGGATTATATAATCAAAACAAATTTGCAAACAATTTTGCCACAAAAACTCCATCAGAAAACATAAATAAAACTTGCAAATGCCTAAAGGCTGAAATAAGTTCCTATACCTTTACAACAATACGTATACAAAAGTTACATAAACTGAACTTTATATTGCCCAAAAATTCCTTTCAATGTCCAAAAAAAAAGGTAATTTTATAGTTTTCCGTTTTGATGTGACATACCTAAGGATACAGAGGTATATAAATTTTGTGTTGCCTTAAAGTGAAGTGACCTCAACATTTCATCGTTTCTACAATTTCCTATATTGCCAAGCCTTTTTCCGGAGGTTTTCAAGGGCGACCAAAGAATGACGACAAACCGGACGGAACGGGACGGGACGGAATGATGCGGTACGGTGATGAGACTACATCCCAGCTATAGGCAGAGATTCGCTCAACACAATACACAACAATCGGTTATTTCAATAAAACGGTAAATTCCCTTAAGTCAAATACAATAATACTTGTACTACTCGAATACATACAACAATAAGAGAGAGGAATCTAAATCATTTATTATTAAAGGTAGCAGCGGAGTGATACAACTACCACTTTGATGGTTTGGCTTTTTCCATTATTTTTGCTTTTTGTTTGGGAGGGTTGGGAGTGGTTACACAATCTACCCTCAGGATGTTTCTGGTTTATACATACATGGAGGTTTCATCATCGCAACAGTATCGTCGATGTCGACAATGCCAACGATGACGACGACGACGACGACGTCTGCTTCAATATTTACTTTTGACAATCATGAAAACAAGTAACAGCAGATTAGAACCCCTGTCGCCGTACCGCCTCCGCCACCATCGCCATCGTCGTTGTGTCTGGACCTGGCAGGGTGAATGCTTTGAACCACAACCCTATCAGACAATTGCCAACTATATACTCTTTCCGGCGAGATATTCGTATACCTTGAAATTTGTCAACAAATGTTGTCGGTAATCCTGTTCATGATCCTTGATTTGCGAGAACATGTTTTTGGCTGGAAGGGTTGAGTGGGAAGGAGGGAAATTTATTGAATTGTTTTTCATCTCACCGACAAGGAGCTGAGAAGTTTGATGCAAGGACGCTACACGCCAGGGGAACATAATCCACACCATCAAAACTAAGTGCGACAAACGCAATTACTAATAAATAGGATTACATATCACCATTTAAAGCCAGCGAGGACTCTCGCATCATCCTTTACATAAGGTTATGGAACTCTCAATATGCATTTAAAGTAATTAGCAAAGACATTATCAGCATTGTCATCATCAGCATCATCTGTGGAAAGTGTCAGAACAAAAGTTCAACCTAAGTGTCCTCTCCTTTGTCTAATTAGAGAACATTTTATACAAAAAGCTCTTCAGACCATTATCCTTCGACATCAACAATGTGGGTGTGTGAGAAGCAAAAGATAGCAACAAGTCGTTGAAAAAGTATCGGAAGGAGAGGGTGGAAGTGGTTGTAAAGAATCCTTGAGTGTGTGTTACTTCTTCTTTGTTGTGTTTTGTTTTTTCAATTTCATTATTTTATTTGCTTGTTTGGTGCCAATTTATACTTAGCTTCCTTGGCTTAGAGCCTGTTGATGATGTCTTGACATATGTATGTTCATACTCAAACATATCTACAGTACTTATACCAACAAAAAAAAAACAAAAGAAACACTCTCTGCTCCTTCTTTGGTTTGTTGCCCATTTTTCATTAAATCCTGACAACAATGGAATGTATGTGGTTTAAGGATGAGCAAAGAGCAGGCGAAGGCGGTTTGTTGCTTTGGATGAGTGAAAAACGTCAGGGCGGATTAGAGGAATTTCCGTATAACATGAACAAGAACATCATAGGAACTACATATATACGACAGCGAGGATATGACTTTCTTGTTGTACATAGCAGTTATGGGAACGAGGAGTGTACTTTTGTTTTTCTTTTCTTTTGGTGAAGAATTTTTCTTGCTGCATCAGCACGTGCAAGTGCAATTTTCCAACAAGGAGGGATTTTTTTTTGTCAGCTTGGTTAAATGTTTGAAATTCCTGTACTGGGAATTTTAAATCAACAGGTTTATACTTAAGTATACTTCTTATACGGTTGAAGCCGTCACCATTCGCTAAGGCACCGGACGACGACGACGACGACGGCCGCACAGACAATTTATTTTCTTCTGGTTTGCTTTAATGAACAAGAACTCTTAGGGACTTGGGATGTTCCTAAAATATTTAACACACACACATGCATAAGAATATATAAGGGATTTTAAGTTTCGCCATAGGTTGGTTTACCTAAGTTTCTATCTAAAAGAATAGCTTAACAGTGAGGCTTGGAAAAAGATCAACAGAAATATATTTGTAAAAAGCTGGTAATCGCTTCGCAAAATTAATTTTGCTGCAAGAATTTTGTTGAAAATAGTTTTGTGGAGCCGTGTCCTCAAAACAAATTAAGATCTGTTGAATTACAGATCTTGGTGATTGCGATCATTTATTGGAGAAATAACACAGTTACGCAATTTTTAAATTTCCTCATCGTTAGTTTTTTTAATTTTTTCGCATCAATCTAAGATCAACACAAATTTGAGGGAGAATATACAAGTATTTATGAACCAAGCCCGAACTGTGTTAATAGTAATTTCAGGATCCTAAACTGGCCACTATGTTTCCTCGATAGGGACGTTGACTCCAGTGCTGATATATTCACAAGTTTAATTCTTTTGGGAATGAGAACTTTTATCTCAAAGAGTATTAAAATCATCAACAAAACACTTTGATTTTGTTTGATTGAAGCTGCAAAGAGGTTATTATGCTTAAGGAAGTAAGTTTCCGTTGTTTTAAAGTCAACGCAATTGAGCAAAACCGGAGAAAGTTCAAACAAGACAGGAAGGCCTGCAGCGTCCATATCGATGGACCAAAAGCAACGGTAATGTCTCAAAAACACTACAAACCTTTTGGTGATAATCTTTTTGACAATAACAATCTTGTTAGCTCTTAAGAGAAAGCCAAGCCAATTCACCGCCAATTCAATGCTAACGAAGAGTCTTTTGACTTCAGTTGTACTTTAGGTCGTAAATGCTTTTATGGAACCAATCTTCTATCGTAGTCGTACTGTAGCTAGAGTTTTTAAAGATTTCAACATTCACAAATCTGCTGGCCCGGATGGTATCCCCTTTATTTTTCTAAAGAGGTGTTCTTCAACGCTGGCTAAATCACAAGCTTTTTTAACTATCCTACTCTTCAGGTCTCGTTCCGAGTCCAAAGGAAATCAGCATTTGTTTAGCTCAAACCTAAAAAAAGGCGAATCCTCTTTCCTATTATTTCCTCGTCGAACAATAGAACAACTCTTCACATCGTTTTGATGTTTCAAAAACATTTGATAGGTTTTGACATCAGGCCCTCTTATCGAAAATACGTGCTTTCGGCTAAAATGAATTCCTCCTTCGTTAAATTAGAACTTACTTTCGGACCGTTCAATACATGTAGCATTGGATGGGGTCAAGCATGAACACCACAAAATAAATTCTGATGTGCCCCAGGGCTCTGTTTTGTGTCCGACACTTTTTTTTCATTAATGATCTGCTGTCAGCAACTTCTATTCCTATGATTTACTGGCGGTAGAGCCCTCAGCTTGTGAGACGACGCAAGAAATGTACCTCTCCTTATGTGTTGGCTTACATTTACAAAACCTATATTTCCAAAACTTAAGTATAACTCCGTCTTTTGCCCTTTGGTAGGTACTCCAGAAACTTACTTAAGCCTCTTGGACAGAATTTAACAGAGGTATTTATTTAACTCTTTCACTAACTCAATTACGTCACTCAAGCATGATCGCAAAATTTCTTGTATCATAATTTTTTACCGATATTTTAACAGACTATTTTCTAGTGAAAAAGCCAATTACATATCGATCGATCGTAATTCTCGCGCTTCTAGAAATGTTCATCAGTTTAGCCTTAAGCCCAACATCTACCCATGCTGGGAATAATTCTTAGCCGTACTACGCGAATGTGGAATTCTTTACTACGTTCTATCTTACTCTGTCATTGCAATGTTCTATAATTTAAGACCAATGTACACCGACGCGACACCTTTGTGTGTCTATGACTCTGGTGTATATTAAAAGTATTTAAAACCCTTTAAGTGTGTTCTGATTAGTAATACTTGTTTTCCAGAACCTTGGTTCAAAACATTTCGTAGCTACTGTCACCCAATCCATTTTGAATCCAACTGTATTTGACTACTTCCCATAAGCGTGCATACTTGTGAGAAATGTTTATTAGCTTAATAGCCTCTTTGGGCTGACTATGCCTTTAGTTCTGTCCAAAAACCAAGGCTTAATTCTACCTCTCTGCCGTCCCTTTCTCCGCTTTCCATTATCATGAAACCAACAAGCATACCGCGCATATAAACATTGAAACAAGTCTCCTGTTGAATTAACCATTAATGCTCCCTTGATTTTTGGAAGGGCGGGGCTGAGGTTCTTCGGGCCTTCGGTCGGTGAAGAAAACATACAAGACCCAAATTATTTTCGAAAGCATGTGTGGTTAGTAAAACCAAACCATATCCTCATTCCGCAGGTTTTCAGTGAGTTCTTCTTCATATAAGTAGTTGGCAACTATTTTGCGGACAGTCGGACAACCGATATTACGACAACAACAGAGTGAGAGAGGAGAGAGAGAGAAAAAGGTTATTCTTGTAAATTATGTGTGCAAGAAACAAAAATGCTTGTTTGTGTTTGCTTTAGTTCGTTCGTTGTGTTTATAAAATATCCTTTTGTCTCTATGCTGGCGTAGAATGAAGGGAAAGGGTTCTAGACTTCTATAAGGACGAAAAAGGAACTGTACAACATTAAAAAATATGCTGAGAATAGAAAAAAAAAAACGAAACCAAGGGAGCTTCAACACTCTCTGCGGGGCTATTTAGTAAGTGTGTTTGTAGTTTTGGTAAAATGTGATTCTATGCGTCCTTGGCATAAGTTTGTTTACTTTTTAGATTTTTTGTTGTTGTTGTTTATATTTAAGTGTATATCTTTGTTGTCCTTTTTTTCGGTCCATATACATAAATAGAATAACATGAGGCGAAGGGGATTGGGCAAGGATTGGGTAAGGATATTGTTTATGCAGCAACTGACCAGAAGAAGAAGTAATCTTTGAACAATGACGTTGGTCGTCGTCGTCGTGGTAGTTCTCGTCCTTGTTTGTTCGTCCTTCGTCTTTGTTCTCGAAAATATTGTTTGTACATATACGAGGATACTTAATGAAAATTAAGCTATTTTGATATAAATAATCATGTAAATGGTACCTACTATGGTGTATATGTGTGTGTGTGTGTTTAAAAAGGATATAAAAGGATATAATGTAATAAAAGTCATTGGCCTGAACATTTATATTAAATAATAAACTAACATGATATTTATGCACATATAAACGAAAAATGTGTTTTATTGTTTTTAACTCATCATCGTACCTCGTGTCGTTGGTCGTCGTAGTTCATTCAACTATAAAATGTAAAATCACTTTGAAATATAAATGTTTCCGACAACAACAGTAAAAACAAACGCAATAACCATATAACTTGACACTACTATGTGCGGTAATAATCGTAAACATAAAATTCTTTCGTTTGTTCAAAAAAAAAAGGATTCACAGTAGCAGAAGCTAGAAGCTATAGGGCTGAAAAGCTGGACCATTTCTATCTTAAAAATGGGCAATTGTAAATAATAAAAAAAAACACTAAAAATACAAGAAAACAGATTGTCGGCAAACATCGCAGACAGAGGCAGTCAGCATATAAAGAACGAGACAGAACATAATACCTAAACTTCCCGACTTTTCAAATGACTCATATCAAACACTTAAAAACCCACAAAAATGACATAAAAACTTCCGGCGTTTTCCTATGTCCTTTTTGCCTTCTATCCAGACCTCAGTTGCCACCATACCCCTCCAACCCTCTTCGTCCTGAAAAAGAACCATATTTTCAATCCACAAATAGGAATGAAACTTCGAAGTCCTTTTCGGCTGTGGGGCCATATCCGACGAACAACAACAAGCGACGATAAGAATAAAAACCAAAGTGAATTTATGAGACAAATTTATGGTTGTATATAGAACTACTAGTAGCTTGAGAAATACAAATCCACCCCCAAACTCACTGTGACGTGCCGTCGCTCGTAGCTCGTCGTGGCTCGTAAGGCAGTTGAAAAATAGAAACATTGCATTTGAAAAGGAGATTTTCTTGTTGTTTTCAAAAAGAAGAGATTTGGAAAATGTATACGATTGGACTTATTTTTGATTTGTATTATTTTAGACATAAAGAAATCAAAAAGTGTGTCGATAGAAATCTGTTCTCAAGGCTTCATGGTTAAAGCGTGGCAAAGATGGGGTGGATAGAAAGGGGTGGATGTTGTGCAAGATATTTGATCGAATTAGCTTTAACATAACACACAACACACATAATGCCCAAACGACTTTAGGAGACTGGATGTCGATTTCGATTTCTATGATTTTGATTTTTGTTTCCTTTAGATAGGAAGGAAGTTATTGTGGGGGAATAAGTTGGATATTTCATAAGGGAATTCGTAGAAATTACATATAGTAGATGTTGATGGATATGGATGGATTGATTGAGCGATGCGATGCGATGTGTGAAATTATATGGAGTTAATTTATGGGGATTGAAGTATATGATATGAATATATCAGGGTATATTTCATTTGAAGAAGGATCAATGAAAATCAGGGCACATGTTGAGAGCATTTACTCGCACAAGGTATTTCATTAAGTTCTTTCTACATTTAAATTTGAGTTAGAATGGCATGTGTTAAAAGGTTTCGAAAAACTTTATTAATTGTTTAAGGTCCTAATGGCCCAACATTTTGTCCAACCAACAAAAAATCTTCGCCATCAACCGTAGATCTGATTTTAACGAACTCACCGGAAATCGTTAGCCAACCTATAGCTGTCAGCGCTCTGAGTTCGGATCATATTCCAATAAACTGTGATATTATTCTTAATGGTAGAATTAAAGATGTGCAATACTTAGATTTTAAAAGAGCAAATTGGCATAGATTTAGAACAGCAATGAATCAACGCTTTAGAAATACAACCTGTGATATAGAAAGTATAAGTAGTTCCCATCAAATTGATGAAAAAATTGATTATTTTACCAATTAATTATTGGAAAGTGTTGATGAGTCTGTTCACAAAAAAACGACAAGGACAACTATTCTTCCACATAATATCTTGAATTTAATGAAGCAAAGAAATAGATTAAGAAGCCAGTGGCAAAGATATAGACTAGACAGGTATATGACTTCAATGAAATGAACGCATACACAAGACAAATAGCTTTTGAAATTTCAAAGTTCAAAAACAAAACATGGAGTGATAAACTTAACTCTCCTGAACCGAATTTCAAACCCTTTTGGAAAATAGCCAAGGTTCTTAAAGCAAAAAACAAATTTATTCCTCACTTAGAACACAATGATTCCTTGTTGATAAACTGTGAACCTGCGGGATTGTTTGAAAAAAAATTTTAACAATCCGTTAGTAAATGAAACCAGCTCAGTTAACGGTCTAGTAAGTGAGTCAATTAACTTTATTAACAGTAATGATGAACCTTTGCCAGTAGATGTTTTTGTCACAAACAATGATATTAAAGGAATATTACATGGTATGCGGAACAATAAAGCACCAGGAATTGATACTCTGAAAAATTCCTACTTTAAGGAGCTAACAATAATTGTATCTTTTATGTGTTTTATTGTTAACGCTTGTCTAAATATAAAATACTTTCCAAGCAAATGAAAAACTACGAAAATCATACCCATCCTCAAGGCAGGAAAACCACCAAACATACCTAATAGTTATCGACCAATAAGCCTACTTATAGTAGTTTTAGCAAAATACTAGAACAAATTATTAAAATTAAATTTCTTGATTTTCTCGAGTCTTCCAATGTTGTGCTAAACCAACAGTTTGGATTCAGGGAGGGTCATAGTACGACACATCAAGTTCTTAGAATTTGCAAACATGAATTCAAAGGAATCAACGGGTCTTGTCCTTCTGGATGTTGAAAAGGCTTTTGATAGCATATGACATGATGGTCTACTTCATAAACTAAAATTATTCGGTTGTCCTTTATATATAATAAAACTTATACAAAGCTTCCTTAGAAACAGGCAATTTCATGTTAATTTAAATAGCATACACTCCTCCGTTAAAAATAAAACATCGGGGGTACCTCAAGGTTCAGTATTAGGTCCTTTATTATACATTACGTATGTTTCTGATTTTCCAGAAATATGCAATTGCCAATGATACCGCCATTTACAGTTCAAGTAAAATTGGGTATGAAATTGAAAATGACTTGCAACATGCTCTAAATAAAATTCATAATTATTTCATAACATGGAAAGTAAGTCTAAATGCTGAAAAAACACAGGCAATCTTTTTCACCAGGAAAAGAAAAGCCTGTGCTTTACCACTTAATCAGCTAAAGATAAATAACTGTGATATCCCGTGGGTTGATTCTGTCAAATATCTTGTTGTATATTTAGACAAGACATTAACTTTTCGGGACCATATTACAAATACCCTTAGCAAAATAAGTATTGCCACTAAAATGCTATACCCACTTATATGTAGGAAATCGCCGCTGAGTAAGTTCAATAAGATTATTATCTGTAAAGTAATTTTCCAAGCTATTATTGTTTATGCATGCCCAGTATGGGGAACTTGTGCAAAAACGCACTTATAAAAATAACAAGTTTCTCAGAAGAAAACATTAAAAATGATGGAAAATTTACCTTGGCATTTTTCCACCCAACTGGAGTTCATCTAGTTGCAAGAAAAATTGAAACTCTCAACCAAAGATTTTTTCTAAGATGTAGTGATTTAAATAATATGTTAATACAAAATTTAGTAAGTCAGTAATATCAATGTTTGTAAAATCGAAACTATAATTATTTATTTGTTTATTTATTTATCTATGTACTTATTCTTTTATTTGTTTGTTTATTTATTTGTTTATTTATTTATTTATTTATTTATTTATTTATTTATTTATTTATTTATTTATTTATTTATTTATTTATTTATTTATTTATTTATTTATTTATTTATTTATTTACTTATTTATTTATTTATTTATTTATTGATTTATTTACTTATTTACTTATTTATTTATTTATTTATTTATTTATTTATTTATTTATTTATTTATTTATTTATTTATTTATTAAATTAATATCAATTATAATAAATAGTTAACTTGTTTGACCATTTTTTCTAAATATTATTATTGTATTATTCAATTATAAAATACCTATATACCAACTTGGCAGTTCCTTTAGTTTGTAAGTTTAATCTAGTCATTTTTTTTCTATATAAAATATGAATGAATGTTTTTTATCATAGTTTTCCTTCAAATGCAGTTTTTCTTAATTCAAATGTATTTATTAACTTTCATAACATTTTTCAGTTGTAAGATATATTTCAAATATTAAATATCTGTGCAAGCTGCGTACTACGCAGATTTTTGTAAAGCCTTATCTATGAAAAATAAAGTATCTATCTATCTATTGTTTAAGGACTACCAATTACACCACTTATAAGATAATATCTTTCAAATGTCCGCCGTGACTTCCTTGGATGGCTGAAATCCGAAGTGTCCTACTTTCCATGACTCTGGCGTTTAAAACAAAACGAATATGGCAGCTGACATCGATTATGTTTGCTTTAAGGGACGCTTTTGTATCTTACTCAAATTTTCCTGTAGCTTTAACAAACCTTACAAGAAAATATGCTCAAATTGCAGATCTACGTAAGATAACAATTTATGGTTGTATCGAAATAATATTGGCAACAAATTTTTCTAATTCAATTTATGCTAATTTATTTAATTTAAATAATACAAATGTTCCAAAATTGTAAACTTATAAATATGCCAAAATGATTAAAGAATTTGCGGAGCTAAACAATTTTTTAATGTTACCGCGATGATGGTTAGACAGCAAAGAGAAAGAATTAGGTAATCAATTTCAGTATGTATCCAACTTGTAAGTATGTGCATTGTACATTGATAAGGCAAAACAAATGAGAGCAAAAATCTGCATTGGCTTTACAAGAGATTAGAGAATACAATTAAATAACAAATGAAAATGAAATAAATAATAGACTAGGGTGAGTTGTTGATGTTTGGCTTTCAAGCTTCTCTGCAGCACATTTCAGAACATTCAGCCCCCCCTGGAAGACTCCGGTCTTTCAGTGATAGGAAGTGGAGCTACCTTAGATATTGGACGAGTGTAGTTGCCAAAATTCGTGTGAACAGTGACGACTCTGACTTCACCATCATTTCCAGGATGTATTTGTGAGATACGACCAATAATCCATTTGGAGGGTGGCAGGTTTGGCTCTTTGAGAAGAACGATATCGTTAACTTGAGGATTAAATTTAAGTTTTTGCCACTTTGGTCTATGTTGAAGGGATGTCAGATATTCCTGATGCCATCGCTTCCAGAAGCCTTGGAGTAAAGTCTGTAAAGCAAACCAATTAGTTTTAATACAATTATTTGAAATATTTGATTGAGGAACTGCAACATATTGTTCCCCAATCATAAAATGTGATGGACTCAATGCATTTGGTTCACTATCTGATACATGCCACATGGGGCGCGAATTCAGCAGAGCTTCGATTTTTGCTAGTAACGTGTACATCTCTTCGTATGTCAACTTGTTCTCACCAATAACACGTTTGATGTGGGTCTTGACAGATTTTACACCTGCCTCCCATAAGCCTCCAAAATGTGGGGCTGCAGGAGGGATAAATTTCCAGCTTATGCCATCTTTTGACAGGTGATCAGCTACAATGGTGTTATGGTGTTGAGTTCGAAGTTGATTATACATTTCATCCAGAGTTCGTTTCGCGCCGTGGAAGTTCGAACCATTATCGCTCCAAATTTCGCTTGGTTTACCGCGACGCGCTACAAATCGGTCTAAGGCTAACAAAAAGGCATTTGTCGATAGGTCTCCTACTAGTTCGAGGTGGATTCCTTTTGTAACAAAGCAAACGAATAACGCTATGTACGATTTAATCAATTTAGCATTTCGTAATCGAGATGAACGCAACGTAATCGGACCGGCGTAGTCACATCCAACTTTACTAAATGGTCGTGAATAAATAACGCGATCAATTGGGAGATTGCCCATTAGTTGATGTGAAGTTGTAACGCGTTGACGGAAAGAAATGATACATTTGTGTACAATTTTACGGATAAGATTTCTACACCCAAGAATATAAAAGTTCGCTTTTATTAACGAAAAAGTTAATGTTACTCCCGAATGCAAATATTGGTTATGTTTATAAGTTATTATAAGAGTGGAAATGGGATGGGCTTTGCACAAAATTACAGGGTGTTTTTGGTCATAGCTTAAAGTTGATTCTTGAATACGACCTCCAACGCGAAGCACTTCAAAAGCATCGAGAAAAGGGCTTAACGACACAAGTTTATTTCTCTTTGATAAAGGCTTATTTTTCTTCAAAAGACCGATTTCGAACGAAAACAACGAATACTGCACCTTTTTTATAATAACAATTTTAGCATGTAAGAGTTCTTTTGTAGACAAAGGTCCAACAGTTCGATATTTTTTGTCTCGGACATAGTTACGTAAAAACCGGCGCACATATGCAACTACACGAATAATTTTATTCCAGTTAGATACATTTTTAATCAATGTATCTACAATAAGTGGATCCATAATATTGTCTGTTTCTAAATTAGATACAAATACCCTTGTATTGCCTCCAGGTAATTTTCTCTCTTCTAGCTCTTCTTTTGAAAATTCTTCAGGAACGGGGGGTGATGTAGGCCAAAAATGTCTGTCCAAGCTTAACCAATGAGGTCCCTTCCACCACATCTCATTTGCACACAAATGCGATGGTGAAATACCACGAGAAGCAATATCTGCCGGGTTGCTGGCCGAGCGTACGTGATTCCACATCTTACGAGGTAATGAAGACAAGATCTCCGAGGTTCGATTGCCAATGAATACCGACCATCTTTTTGGTACTGCTGACAACCAATTGAGAACTATAGATGAATCCGTCCAAGCAAAGATTTTAGATTCTTTCTCCTGTAAAGAAATCTGAATTTTATTTATTAGACGGGTTAAAAGAAGAGCTCCACAGAGTTCAAGTCTGGGAAGCGAAAGTATTTTTATGGGTGCTACTTTAGTTTTAGCTGCTACCAAAGAAACCGATACACTTTCATCTGGATTAACACTTCTGCAATAAACAACGGCTGCATAGGCGTCTAAAGAAGCATCGCAGAAGCCATGTAGTTCATAATTGTTTTTGTCTGACCACATTATTCTAGGGATACTTAAATTTTCAAGTTGATAAAGATCTTGATGAATTAATGTCCAACGATCGACCAGATGCTCTGGAACTGCTTCGTCCCAAGATAACTTTTCTTTCCAGAGGTTCTGCATTATTATTTTCACACCAACAACAACTGGGGCCAAAAATCCGATTGGGTCAAAAATTCTAGATGCTTCTGAAAGTATTCGACGTTTAGTGACAGTTTTGGATGTATCCAAGCGAACCTTATAAGAAAAACTGTCTCTCGATGGACACCATTGCAATCCTAATAATTTAACTGAACTCGATTCCTCAAAATCCACTGGAGACAGCTCTCTTTGTTCCTCTGGTATTGACAAAAGCAAAGGCCAGCAGTTGGTTGTCCATTTTCTGAGATGGAAGCCAGCAGATTCTAATAATTCGACTCGATCAGTTCGCAGCTTGATCACCTCATCGATAGAATCTGCCCCGGTCATTACGTCGTCTACATAAAAATCGTTGAGGATAATCGACGAAGCAACAGGATGTAAAAGAGCGGATTCAAGTGCTACCTGTTGGAGGGAGCGAACAGCTAAAAAAGGTGCTGAAGTAGTGCCATAAGTGACTGTAAGAAGGCGATAATGTTTGACTGGACCTTCAGGTGTTTCCCGCCATAATATCCTTTGAAAATCAGAATGCTTAGGAGACACCCATATCTGACGATACATTTTCTCTATATCTCCCGATATTGTGTATTTGTGTCGTCGAAATCTAAGGCATATCGAAAATATATCACACTGAATTGTAGGACCTACGAGAAGACATTCGTTTAACGACATACTACTGTAACTTTTGGCTGAACCGTCAAAAACTACCCTTATTTTAGTTGTACTACTATCGCTCTTAAATACAGCATGATGGGGTAAGTAGTAACACCTGTTGTTATCAACTGCAATCTCATTCGACGGCACCTCTTTCATATGTCCTAATTCCAAGTATTCGTTCATAAACCTTGAATATTGACTTTTTAAATCAGGATTCGATGCGAATTTTCTTTCAATTGACTGCAGACGATTGAAAGCAATTGAAAAAGAGTTTCCGAAAAAATTCCTTTGATTGGTCTTGAAAGGCAATTCCACCATGAATTTCCCATCAGAATGACGAATATGAGTATTCACAAAACTATCTTCAGCTTGTTGTTCTTCTAAAGAAAGAACAGGTACATTAGAAACTTCTTCTAATCTCCAAAACCTCTCGAGGTCAAAGTCTTGGCTGAAATCTAACTGAGTACAGAATGTAACAAGTCCAGAAGTATTCTGATTAAATTGACCAACTACAACCCAACCAAAAATAGTAGGAATCCTTTCCGGTACTTGATGCTCTGCTGGGGTTGCAGGGCCAGTTATGATGCTGAACACCTTATCTGCTCCAATCAAAATATCAATTTCACTAGGCTCTTTGAAAGTTGGATCTGCTAGATCGAATGATAGACGACTTGAATCAATGTTAACTATGGAACACGAAGGTAATACTGAAGTAAGTTTTGAAATTATGAAACAATCAACTTCAACGAAACTAGAGTTAAATCGAGAGTGAAGATTGGCGGTAACTAATCCATTAGTTACACCAGCTGAAGTTGATGCAATTCCAGTTATTGGAATTCGAGATCGTTTGCGTTTAAGGCCCAGGCGTTGAACAGCGTGTTCGGTTATAAACGAGACCTGAGAACCTGTATCGAGCAAAATGCGTATGGTTTGAAAAACTCCCTGGCTATCTTGAATCTTAACAATTGCTGTGGGAAGAATTGTATGAGACGGACGAGAAGATTCGAGCGAATGATTGGAAACAATCGAAGGATTTGGAAGCGATGTTGTATTATTGCGTTGAAGGTCATTCGAAGAAGAATCTTCAGTTGCTGGATTGTGTGTAGGATGAACCAGTGAGTGATGACGCGCCTTGCATGTTTTACACCGAAAGTTTGACCGACATTTATACGAACCATGACCTTGACGGAGACAGTTAAAACAAATTGAATGTTTTTTGACAAACTCGCGACGAGAAACGACATCGAGACTAATGAAATCCGTACATTGAGGTAAGATGTGACCACCATGACATTTAGGGCAATTTTGTGTTGATTCCACTAAGTGTGACCGAACTGGTGTAATGGTTTTCTTTCTTGTTGTGGTTAGTGAAGTACACGCCTCTAAATTACTAGACCTAGTCTGTAAGAAAGTCAAAAACTGATCTATTGTAGCGTCTTCTTGTGCTCCAAAGTTATCAGCCCACGCCTGTCGTGTGTCTGGATCGACCTTTTGCAATAGCAAATATATTAGCCACGGATCGCGATTATTAGATTGTAATGCATTTAACCCTCGGATGACCTCGTCTGCTCCATCTGTTATCTTACGGAGTACCTGAATGTTTTCAGAATTAGACGAGGGTAACGAAAGAAAAGATTCAACAAAGGCCTGAACAATAAGATTCTTTTTTTCGTATCTTGCTTCTAACCTATCCCATGCCTCAACATAATTTTCTTCCGAACACCGCATGTGTTTAAGTAAACCCGAAGCACCACCGCGCAGAAACGACTTAAGGTATTGAAACTTTTGAGCACCGCTCAAGTTTGTGTTCCGGTCAACTGAACTCAAAAAAAGATCTTTAAACTCAGGCCAGTCTTCATACTTTCCATCAAAAATAGGAATATTAGCTGTAGGCAGCTTAACCGATGATTTTTGTGTCGCGGAGTTTAAAGTTTTTAAAAAAGAAGTCTGTTGATCTGCTAATTTTTCTATTATTGAATCATCAGCACTGTTATTTTGAGAATTCAATTGACGAATTTGATTTGTGAAAATTGAATGTGTTTTTAAATATTTTTCTTCGTATTCTTCAAATTCAAGACCCGGGTCAACAAAATTTGCATCATCGCAAAACTCACATAATTCATGATTTAGAGACAAGAAATCTAACCAAGCTTGGTGAAGCCTTTCTAACCGAATCTCAAGTTCAGCAAGAGTAATGTCAACTGGCAGCGATTCTGCAAACTGTGCTGCACGTGTCAGGGTACCTTTAGCGTAACCACGTTTAACTTTGATCGCATTCATATTTATTATTTAATTAATTTAGAATATAGAAATGGCAAGAAATGTTAATATTTTGTCACGTGTTTAATTTCTTCTATCTTCTATGCGCGCTTAACACTTAATAAATTGTCTCACAGTTTATACATATATATTATATATATACATAATTATACACCACATAAATTTTAAGATTCTAGCATGCACTAATAAAAAAAAATCATTCCTTCATATCACCATCAATTGCCATATGCAACGATTAAGTGCAGCTTTTATAATGAATTGTAGCTCAATTAAAAGTCTTACCACAATCACGTATCACAAATGTCCAAGAAAAAATGAAAAAATTGTTTAAGAGATCCGACCACGAAGGACCATAAAATGTTTCGAAATAATATTGGCAACAAATTTTTCTAATTCAATTTATGCTAATTTATTTAATTTAAATAATACAAATGTTCCAAAATTGTAAACTTATAAATATGCCAAAATGATTAAAGAATTTGCGGAGCTAAACAATTTTTTGGTGTTACCGCGATGATGGTTAGACAGCAAAGAGAAAGAATTAGGTAATCAATTTCAGTATGTATCCAACTTGTAAGTATGTGCATTGTACATTGATAAGGCAAAACAAATGAGAGCAAAAATCTGCATTGGCTTTACAAGAGATTAGAGAATACAATTAAATAACAAATGAAAATGAAATAAATAATAGACTAGGGTGAGTTGTTGATGTTTGGCTTTCAAGCTTCTCTGCAGCACATTTCAGAACAATGGTGAATTGAATAATTGAAGCTAAAATTAGTTGTGAGCATACGGGGATCGCCGTTAACGATAGTCAAATGGCTAAAGACGTTTCAAGGCATATATACCGATGGCCATGAACAGTTGCATCAGTCCAAAATCCAAACCAAAAAGTGAAATTTCCAGGATTATTAAGAAGCACTCTGATATTATGTTGATTGATTTCGCCCAAAATGTAACAATTTTGTTTATTAAAATAAGTACTTATTTATCAGCCCCTAACTGCTTCAGAGTCTGGTCGTTGACATTGTAGTGGTGCAGAACCAAGTCACGATGTAGGAGTAGGATCCAACGAATTTGGCAGATGTAACTTTTAAAATATGACCGCTTTCAATTGTTAATCTCTTGAACTTCCCATTGTAAGTTATTGCAATTTTTTTACGTTTTTAGGTCAATAGAATTTAAATAGTGTCAAATTAAAACAAATCAACAAACAATTTTGTAATAAACCAAAACATTAAAAAAAATCAAAAAATACACAATATTTTACTAATAAAAATGATAGCATACAGCTTCAGACAAAAATTTGAATAACGTTTTAAAGATCAAAGCGCTGTTTTACTAAACACTTTTCACTTTCCTACTTTGCACTTTTACTTCGCAAAATACGTTTCACCCAATGCAAATTTTGAAAAGAGGAAATTATTGAATTGAAAAGTTTTCCTCTTTACAAAATACTTTTTACCAAACTCAAATTTTCAAAATGCAAAGTCTTTTCTGAAAAGTTGTATTATTTTGCAATGTATTTTTTCTTTTTGTACCACCAAACAATACACTTCACAAATTATATTTAGCATTTTGAAAAGCTTTTCAGTAATATGCATAGAAAAAATTTCATTTGCAATTATGAGAGTTTGTTTTGAAAAGTTGTCGAAAACTAATACAAAAATAAATGAATCGTTTTGAAAATGAAGAAGTAAATAATACTTAAAAAGACAATGAAAATAGGCTATTTTTTAAACTTTGAAATTACTACATGGAAATCGTAGTCATCATTCAATAGAATTTAACAGTTTATAGAGAAAATAAGATTCTTTTAAAAAGCTGTTGTAAAATAATTTATTAAAAAAAGAATCGTGTTGAAGAATATTTTGAAAACGAAGAAGAAGAAATAGTAACCAAAGAATAAAAATAAATAAAAAATAAATTAGGTGGCACAAACGTCCGTAGAGAACCAGGGCCTAGTGGCTTACAACTCTCAACCATTCCTGTGTGCGAGTACTGTTGTCAGAGATGGAAGGGACCTACAGTTTAAATGCCGAATCCGACGGCTAGTTTGAGAAAGCACTTTTCATGACAAGAATTATTCTTGGATGATTTGTCAATTCCTCGCAAGAGGCAGTACTCGTGAAAAAAGTTAGGTGGCACAGGCAGGGATTGAACCCAAGACCCCTTGCATGACAGTCCAACGCACTAACCATCACGCTACGGGTACTACCAAAGAATAGTGAAACTAAAAATCAAATTTGATAACGTAAATGATTTTCGACGTTTTCCAATGAAGGCAAAAGTACCATCAAATTTGTGTTGTCTTAAATTGGAAACGAGCTACAATTCAATAGTCTCTTGCAACAACTTCTTTTGGGAACTGGGCTGGCAAATCATCCGTCTGCAGAAAAGTTCATCCAGTGTCAAATATAATCATTGATTAATTTCACTCTAACACTATTTGCTGGGCATAAATTTGTTCAGTCTCGCAATTTTTTATTAATGATGATTTTCTTAGCTGGACGTGTTGACGATACCATGACTGATTCACCAATTTTTTCAATGCATTTTTGATTCTAATAAACGCAGTCTAAGATTTACCTTGCAATTTTTCAAAATACGAATTAATTGCAAAGTTGTAAATTTTGTGAAAAACTTTGTAATTTCACTTCGCAGAATATTTATTTTTTTTTTTTGCAAAGTGAAAAGTGTTTGGTGAAATAACCCCAGGTCAAATTTTTGTAAAAATTCAATTGAAAGTTTTTTTAAAAAATAAAAACCTACCAAAATATATCTAATTTTTTATTTACTTCAAACTTGTTTTTTAATTTATTTAGAATAACATTTGGTAAAATTTAAACAAAATATTAGAAAATAGAAATTAAATTACTCGCATCAAAAAATTAGATTTTTGTCTTTTTATTTATTTATTATGAATATTCCCCCTAGTTTTTAACATTTGGTAACATTTTTAAAAACATCTAATTGACAATTAAACACTACATAATATTGGTAACAACGGATGACTTGACTTCAAAAAATCCAATTGGCATTGTTTTATAAGGAACAACAACCTTTAAAAAATGGTACTAAAAAATGGTTTTCGACAAAAATAGTTCAGGAAGTAAAAAAATGTTAGAATCATGTGCAAGATAGTATGTATTTTTAACTTTTTATAAATTTATTTTAACAAGAGTTTTCTGTCACTTGAAGAATGTCTAGGTGTTCTGAATGGAGATAACAGTTGGCGTCTACTCATTCAGTTTTTGTTAGATGCAGTTTCATATAGAAACATGTACATTAATATATACTAGAAACATGTACATTAATATATACTATTACAATTTTGTTTTAGCCAAACTAAAAGCCCTTAGAACATTTGAATCAATTGTTTAACACATATTGCCATAATTAAATGATTGCTGTTTTTATAAACTTAATAATTTTGTTTTAGCTTAACTAAAAGCCCGAATCAGATTTTGTTTATATTTTTTTTTATAAATTTATTTATCTATTAAATTACATACACCATTAAAACGGAAATTTTTTTTTTCCCCTCTGGCATTATTCTTTTTCTTTTTTCAATTGCTATTTTCTTTATATAACCAAATTTTTGTACTTTCTCTCACAAAATGTTTAGTTTAGAAAAATATACCGGCAGACGGCCCATGAGCTATGCTTGTAATCATTAGTTTTAAGTTTGTAAACTTTTGAAATGAAAAAATAAAGATGACAATAATAATAATAAATTTTTAAGGAAAAACCAATTGTAAACTATTCTCACAAAAACAAAATACAATAAAAACAACCAATAAATATTAAAAAAAAACTTGTTTTATCTTACACAAAATGTTAATATTAATAATTTGTAAAACTTTTAGAAATATCGACAGACAGGCATAAATGGGAAGTTATCAGTGAGGGTTACGACTCAGACTCTATTTCAAAAATCATTAACTACCTAGTTAGAAATATTTAAATCTTTCGAAACAGAAAAACAAAAGAGGCTGGGCTGCGACCCACACTGATAACTTCCCATCCCCTCCGTCTTTTTGTCTGGCTTAAAAGGTTTGTAGGTTTTCGTGTTTTGTTAAAAAAGTTTCCAGTTGAATTACTCTTAAAAATTTAAAAATTACCAACAAAATTTTGCATATAATGAAATAGTTTGATTTCAAAATCTATTTTTGTTAACGAGATTTTTAGTCGAAAACCAATTTTTACCAATTTTAGTAGCAATTCTTAAAAGTTTTTTTTTTCTTATATAAACAAATACAAATTGGATGAATGAAATTAATTTGAAGTCAATGTCTTCTGTTATTCACGAGATATCGAAAACCGAACATCAATTTTTACCAAATTTGCTTACTATTTTGTGTAGATTTTAATTTTATATGAAAAAACGGACTTTTGGAATTTTATAAAAAAATTAATGAATGTCGAAAACAATATTTTCTGTCAGATAAAATTAATTTCAAGCCAATTTTTTTTAAATTATGAAAAGATATTTGAGTCGAAAGTAAATTTTTAGCAAGTTTCAGTACTGTTTTTTTTTAGGTTTTTATTTTTTTTTAGAAAACTGTCAATCAGATTTTTGTTAAAATTTGACTGGATTTTTAAAACAATATTTTTTTATAAAATGAAATTAGTTTGAAGCGAATATCTATATCAAATTTTTGAGAAGATATTTGAGTCAAAAATCAATTTTTACCAACTTTTAGTAATGTTTTTTAGGTTTTTACTTTTTATAAAAAACTGTCAATTCGATTTTTCTCAAAATCTTACCAGATGTCAAAAACGTTATTCTTCGTTGCACAAAATTATTTTGGAGACAAAATCGTTTTTTCTTGGTAAAGTATTCGAGGTGACAAATATTTTTTTCAGTTTTTTTTTTGATTTATAAAAAAATACATTTAATTGGAATTTTTTTCCAAAAATATACTAGTTTGGTATCACATTACAATATATAATTTAAAATTTAATTCAAGTCTCTAGCGTTATTGGTTCGTGAGATATTTTGGGTTAACCAAAATTTTCACCTTTTTTTTAAATTGCTATGGTACAAAAACAAAAAAACCATCCACTTAATTTTTTTGAAAGTCCTTTCTGCATCTTTCTGCATTATTATATGTATAAACAAATTTATTTGAAGTCGATATCTCTACTGGTTCTTGAGCTACGGACGACGAAAAAAACTACACACGCATGCACAGACATATCTCTAAAAATCTTTTATTTCGACTCTAGGGAGTTTGAAACGTCGAGAAATGTCAAAATTTTCAATTCGACAAATCGGACCGATTACAATGACTTCCTATGAGAAGTTAAAAATTTAAATAAACCTTTCTCTGAGAATCGATCCCAATAATTTGAAATTCAGACGGAGGTTATTGAAGTTAAAGTAGCCAATTTGTGGTTACAACTTTAATAAAAAAAAAATATTCAAACATCTTATAACTAAAATGGATTTAGCAAGTCACTGAAATTTTTTTTAAACTGAGCCCCAAATTGTTTTTTTTTTCCTTTTAAATCATATTCAATCAATATCATTTAAAGCTTTTATAAATAATTGTGTTTAATGTATTGCATAGAAAAAGAAAAACTTAATTCCTTAATGTCAAAATAAACAAAAGGCTTTTTATAAGAAGCAATAACTATATCTTTGTCTACATCCAACCAAGCTCTTTAGCTCTTTACACTCCATAAATACCTTTCCAATGCCATCCACACCACCATCATCTTTAACGATAGTTTCTTTGCTTTGCTTGCTTGAAGAACGAAGATCTTCCTTTTTACCTATACCCTGAATAGAAACAAATGCACACACATAGATATATGTATGTACATAATATTCCTTTGTTTTCATTAAATACGGCTTAACGAATATCTTAAGCTAACTTTTCCCATAGATATTCTGAGTAAAACTTTCATTTTCAGGATTATATATGTGTATGCTTAAGTAAAGTAGGTACACACAATACATACAGAAGACACATATCTATAGATTCACATTTCTTGGACAGAAACTAAGTTAAAAGTATAACAAAAAAAAAAAAAAAACCATAGAAAAAGAAGTGAAAGAAATCCATTCACTCCCATACTGAAGATCCAAAGTTAAGAATAAAAAGGATATAAATGCGTTTCAAGATGTATAGCAGCAGCAGCAGCAGCAAAAGCATCAGGAGCAGTAAAAGCGTATAGGTTATAAAACTTATACAACAAGAATAAAGGATTTGTCTTATAGTTCTGTTTCTTCTTCAGTGTTTTCTGATGTTTGCCATGATAAATGAGTGAAAATTTGTCCAGAAAGGACACCCAAACCCACCAAATTGTGAGCTAGTAAAATGTGCGAGGGGACAGGCGTATGTGTATACGTGAAAGAAACAAAACAGGGGGAAAGAAAAAAAAAGGATTTTGATTTTATCTCTTGATTGTTCATCTTGTTATGTATGATTTGGCAAATTGGATAACGCATGTTACTGTTTTCTGTATAGATACATCTTCTCCCCATTCGCCGCACATTCAACCCATCTTTCTTCACACGGACTTCAAAACTTCTATCTCTCTATCTTCTATCCCTCTGTGAGTCTCCTAAACTTCGCACTTAGTCTCGTCAAGGACGAAAATAAAAATCGAATTTTGATTGTTTGACTGCCAAGTTGGTGTAATGGGATGGGATGGGGAGGGGGCAGAGGAGGGGATGGGGAATATGCGAGATAAATGGAATAAAATGCTTCTTTGGTGTGTCCTTACGCGGTGACTTAGCATCACGCTGACAAATTGCACTTTAATAAATCACACTGAAAAGAAAAATTATAACACCGCCGACATTAGCCATAAAAATCTCCTCACACAGCAAGGAAGTCATGAAAATTCATAAAAAATCATAAAAGAACGGGAGGAAGAGACTGGAAATGGAAATTGTCGTCGTTCATCGTCGCTCGTAGTCGAAGTCCTTCTGAGAAAAATTGAGGGTAGTCTTTTGGTAGTGTAAAAGGCGACGCCGACCGACGCGACGGTAGGATAAGAGACTCACTCGTCCTCGTCCCTTCTTCTTGCCATCAAGTCACTTCGGCAAGTCATTTTGCCGTGAAAGCTCCAAAAGTTGGAGGTTAACGTGGAAAATTTGTTATCATCATCTTTGTCATCTTTTTTGATTCCTTTTTCTTTTCTTTTTTTTGTTGGTCTATTCTTTTCTGATTGCCCCACACTTCGTCCTAGTTTTCCTTCATATTTCGTGTGGTTCTATAGGGCTTGTCCCTTTTTGAAGACGGTCGTTGCTTATTTTGGTTTTTTTATGTGTCTTCCTTTACGGAACAAGGGCAAAGAGAAAGTGAGGATGGACACATTTTACAATGTAGATCGAAGAAAATAGCAATCACCTCATTTCCATCAGCGAAGGATTTGTCCAAACCACGTCAAAAAATTTGATGAGTCTCCTGTTAATGGACCGTCATCTCAACGTTTTTAGCCTTTTTAACTTAGTTCTCTTTTCCATATCGGTTTATTACGGTGTCGTTCCTTTTACAACTCTCCTAGCCTCCCTTTACCCCCTCCACACTCCACCGCTTAATCCTCATTTTAAACTCGAACAAAGGACCGTGTGTTTGGGTTTTTTTCTTTTTGTAAGTAAAAATGTTTAAGGATGTCATCGTTTGCGATTTTATATTTTTTATATTTTGTTCTCCCAAAAGGACATCATCATGCTGATGCACCGATTTTAATTCGCCGAGGATAATAACCGTATAAGAGTATAATTTTCCACCTCTATAAACACGAAAGATTTTCTTCTATCTTCCTCCAAAATAAAGAAAACTCCTCTTCTTCCAAAAAATATGTATGTAAGAAAAATAAGATTGAAAAATATTGTGTCGTCTCCCTTCGAATATCCTGAAACGAAGTTGTTTTTCTTTTCCTATTTTCTTTTTGTTATTTTGTCCTATGAAAATGATTTAAGGATATGCAGAGTTTCTTGAAGTGCATCCGTTAGGTAGGTTGAGCGTTTCAAGTGAACAATTTGAGAATCTCAAATTTCAAAGGTGAGTAAGCAAGTCAGATGACAGGGACGACATTATTTTCTAGGTATATAAATTTAGAGCCAGTTCCATATAAGTGAAAGTTAACCTTTATGCTTCTTTTATTTTCTTTGTATGTTTGTGATGCAATTGTATGATTTCTTTAAAAAAAAAATATGAAGTCTGCGATGTGCATATCTTTTTTTAAAGAAAATACTTTTGTATGTCTTTTCGAGGAATGAGCTACTATTATATTTTTTGAGGATAATGCATAACATCAGATGGAGATATTTAGTTGGCAGTGAAAAGAGACCTAGCCTTCAATATTTTTCTCTTTCAATTTTGTACATTACCTACATATATTTATGATGCAATTAATCAAATTCATATTAAAGCTTATATAATTTTTTAGTCATATGTATCTGTGATGACCTTGAGTTTTGAGTCAGCATTCGAAATTTATCGATTTTACTTTTCTAACAGATTTGTCTGTTACTACTTTTATCAAATGTGAAACAACGATACGACCGACCGAACGTTAAGAAAAGAAAGTGATATGGATTACTTTTTTATTTAGGTAAGCTTTATGAAATTGAGGTTTTCGTAGGCTTTGAGACGTTTGCTTTTGAGTTTTTAAACCATATAATTCGTTAGCATGCAGTTGACCCACCAACTTTAGATTTAGGTTAAACTGATAATTGCAATCATTTGTACAACTTTAAAAACAAAAATAGTTCATAGTGTTTCTATAAGCAATTAAAATAATTGTACGGTAGTTAGCCCACCATCTTTCGAATCTGAAAATTATAAAAACGCAGTTCGACTTTGTACATCCAATTAAATTATACATGTCCCAAAAAAAATTTGAAAAGCATGCCATCGTTTGTACAAATTTTTAGAAGATTTTTTGTTTAAAACCTAATACAAATTGTGTTCCCTTAATTTGTTCCTCATACCATTTGAAAAACTTAAATGAATGAATAGATTAAAAAACTATTTTATGTTTAAGTGACGGATGTTACTTCAAACAAATTTTAGTATTGCATTCATATTCTGAGAAATTTGCGGTAAAGTTGGTTGATATACCAAACAATTTTGTATGTTATCCACAAGCTTCAATTTAATATTACCCGTGTTTTGTTGGAAAGTCTATCCATAGTATAGTAGGATTTTACACGAATAACAAAAACAATATCCATAGTATGAATAACACCGATAAAAGTTAGAGTAGAATCTTACTATCGATGGGTTTTTGACATTTATACGAGTCTCGAATTGATCTTATGTGATTTCGTTCTCAAATGTTGGTACGATTGATATTGCACTTTTTTTTCTGATGATTTGAAGTCCTCACTGGCACTGGAACTGGATTAATTGCGTAAAGAGAACCAACAGCTGTATCAGAAACTTTCCTCTATGTCAGACCGTTGTGAGCTGTTGGAGTCCCAGATCGAACTAATCTCGCGGAAAACTAACGACAAATCTCTGGTGATACACCTTCCTCTAGATGGACAAACCGACGCAGTTCAGTCAGCAAAACAAACTTGCAGACGGCTTCTCAAATTAAAGGAAGGTGAAGAAATACATATTTCCAAGTCCCGGGTCACCCAAAACGCACAAACAAAAAGGAATTTCGATACTTAATTCGCTTCGGAAGATCTTTGCATCGATTCTCTACAATAGACTCTCCCAATGGGTAGAAAACACTAATCGACTAAGCGCATTCCAAGCTGGCTTTCGCTCCGGTTTTTCAACAACAGATCATATCTTTGCACTGACTAGCATAGCGAGAAAATTCATCGAAAACAAAAAGAAGATGTACGTCTGTTTTGTTGACTTCAAAGCAGCTTTCGACACAGTGAACAGGCAAGCATTAATATATAAATTGGCATCACTGGAAATCTCTAGGAAGCTCTTAGAAGTTTATTCCAAACTAATCGCCACATCAAGTGCAGCTGTATGGGATGGCACGAATATGTCTGAATGGTTTAGCACATCTGCAGGGGTTCCGCAGGGATGTATACTTAGCCCCTTACTCTTTTCATTATATATTGATGGAATAGTAGATATCCTGCCAAGAGGAGTCAGCTTTGCTGGCCAGCTTATAAAAGTGCTACTCTATGCAGATGATTTGGTTCTGCTAGCGCATAATCCTTTCTCTCTACAACTACAATTAAACAAACTCTTATCTTTCAGCAAATTATGGGACCTTAAAATCAATGCTTCAAAAACAAAAGTCATGATATTCGAAAGTCGGAATCGCACTAGGCAACGGGAAGAAAACTGGAAAATCGGAAGTGAGAGCATCGAAGTAGTTCAAAATTTCAAATATCTTGGCATAACCATCTCTTCCAATCTTAACTTTGATACCCATGCCAGACAGAAAAGTCAGGACGCGAAGCTTGCTCTTAATCTAATGTGGCCACAGCTCTTCGCAAATCCGGATATTGACCTTGTCTCTAAATACAAAATATTCGATGCAACTGTAAACACATGCTTGTGCTACGGAGTGCAAGCCTTTGGTATCTCACCGATTGAGGAATTCGAGAAGACGCAGAGATACTTTTTTAAGCGTTTGTTTAGACTACCAAACTCTACACCAACGTATGCCATTCATGTCGAATCGGGTTTGCCACCTATATACATCCGAAATTTAAAAGCCCACTCGGACTACCTTATCAGTTATGTGTAGAAATGAAAACAGTCTTCACAGAAAAATCTTAGAAAGACTAATGGTAACTAACGCCTCTCCTTTCAGGGAATGGAATCAGATGGCCTTATCACATAACCTTGCAATGCCAACGTCTATAGCTAACGTGGGAGAATGGACAAATATGTTTAACAGGGTGATTGCTAAGGTTGACGAACAAATATTCAATCAACATATCATCAGAGCCTGCTCTTCAGAGTCCAGAGCAGTCTACAAAAATCTTAATCATCAATTGCTAACAGAAACCAAGTACTTCAATAACTGTTTTTCTGCGGAAATTATCAGTGTGATTTTCAAGGCGAGAGTTGAACTATTGGATCTCAATTTTATCCCGCATCGCAATGATAGACAGCAAACTTGTAATCTATGTAACAGAAGAAAACTTGAGAATGTGAATCATTTCATCGCAGTCTGCCCTATCCTGCAAGAGATAAGAAGATTATATTTCAACGAAAGCTTCCTCAACCAAAACGGTCTTTACGAGATTCTGAATGGCAATGGGGGCTGGGAGTGTCTGTTCAAATACTGCAAGCACGCCTTATCTTACCGCAACAGCTTCTAAATATTTTTGTGTTTTAAATCATATCAAAATTAATCGACTTTATGTTGCAAATCATTAAAATTGCTCACTCAATATCCTTGCTCTTCCATCTTTCTCGCTTTGGCATCTCATACTAAAAAGCAAATTCAAATTTGTCCATTGAAATAGTAATTCTCAGTTTCTATGTACATATTGTATATGACTTATTTTCAACCCAAATCTTTTTATTTTTTTAAATCTTTTTATTTTAAATTGTTTAAATGTATTTCATTTTCTTTATTATTTTGTTAATGTAATCAAATGTCAATACCGGCAGACGGTTCAGGTAGCCACGTCCGTATTCTTTTATAAAATATTGTAATTAATACTGGAAAAAATAAAGAAATCTATCTATCTATCTATCTATCTATCTATTGCATTTGTATCTCGATGGCTGTGTTCGATGAGTAGTTATGCATTTGGAATCATGTGTGTTTTCCATTGGGGAAAAAAATCAATCTATTACTGTTGATATTCAGCCCTAACATGAATTCCATCGTAATCGGAAATTTTTACAAATCCCGAAAAACCGTATCATGAAATCCAATCGTAATGCAAAATTGTATAAGATTTTTTACTACGAACGGATTTCATGATACAGTTTTTCGGGATTCGTAAAAATTTTCGATTACAATGGAATTCATGATAGGGCTGCTTATTTAGTTTTGTTAGTGAAAATGGACTAACTGGTCTTATTTTGCAAGAGAAAACAATAGAAAAGATATTTATGTTTTGCTATGTTGCCACCAAAAGTTTACCTCAGTTAACATTAAATAAATCTTTTTTGGTGTTTCCACCGCACAAGAAGATTTAGAAATGGTTAAGTTTGACAGCACTTTCTGAAATGCAAATGGTGTTTCGGTGTTTCTTATGAAGTGCAAGTGGGATAGTTTGATTCGTGTTAAACAATTAAAAACTGAATAGTTCAAGACCATATAAGAATATGCTGCCTACTCCATGTGAAATTTTTTTTTTAATTTGATTAAAACAAAACTATATTTTTTGTACACAAACATGCAAATAAACAGACCATAACGTATTATCTGTAAAACCAACTCCTCCACACAGGTTTATTTCACGAATTTCGACTCGACTCCGATCCCCGACCGGAATCGAGACGAATCAAGCTCATTTTAACTCGATTCAGGTATATAAAGATTTTAGGCGAGCTTCAAGCTCGCTTCAACACCACATGTTAATGTAGTAGTCTACGAACAAAACCCCTCCTTGAAGCAATTGTTGAATGAACTTTTTTTTATGGAATCTCAATTTCCAGATGTTTTCTTACCATTTCTTCTTTAAAATTGTCTATTTTATTAGTTTTAGTTAGTTTTTTTTTGCTAAGTTAATTTTAACATTTGATTTTCACAAAACTTTCTTCTATCTGTGTGTTTGGCCGGGCGGGCGCGGCGTAATTGGTGCGTAATTTTTTGAAAACGACGTCAACTGCGAGCGCTGCATAACGATGATAACTAATTTCTTATGGTCCAAATAGAACCATATGGACCTAGACAACATGTAGTCCAAAAGGACGGTGCTACGTGCCACACAGCGAACGCCACGATTTACATTTTACATGAACGATTTGAGGGTAAGATTATCTCTCGCAGGGTTGATGTGAATTGGCCACCAAGGTCATGCGATTTGACCCCGCTAGACTTTTTCCTGTGGGGTTTCTTGAAGTCGCAGGTTTATGCAAATAAACCACAATCGACCGTTGCCCTAAAGGTGAACATAACCCAGACCATCGGTCAAATTCAGCTGGATCTATACGGAAGAGTCATTGAAAATTGGACCACTCGGATCCGTGCCACCGTAAGAAGCCGAAGCGGACATATAATAACAATTTAGTTAATACCTCAAAAACAGCTTGTTTTATTCCATTTCAACATCTACCCGCCCTTCTTCAAAAACCCTTTATAATTGTTATAATAATGTTTTGAAACATTTATTGTAGCATTTAAAAAAATACAAATTTTACATTTCAACTCGAATAACAAAAAAATAATATTAAAATATAAAATAAATATTCAAAAAATATTTCATCCCAATAATTCGTCCCAAGTATTTGGAATATGTCTTCATATTTTTAAATGTGTTTAAAAACAATATGACCTGGGCTCTATTTCACCAAATAGTTTTCACTTTGCTACTTTGCAGTTTTACTTTGAAAACTACGTTTCACCAAACTCAAATTTGCAAAGTGCAAAGCCTTTTCTGAAAAGTGAAGAATTTTAATATTTTGCAAAGTAGTTGTTTTTTTTTTTTTTTGTTTTACTAAACAATAAAATTTGCAATTATATTTAGAATTTTGAAAAGCTATTCAGTAATTTATGCAAAGAGAAATTTTTGTTTGCAAATAAGAGTTTGTTTTGAAAAGTTGTCGAAAACTAATACAAAAATAAATGAACCGTTATGAAAATGAGGAAGTAAATATTTATTTATTTATGAAAAATGAATCGTTTTTACAAATATTTTGAATACAAAGAACTTTGTTAATAGTGAACAAAGAGTAGTAAAACTAAGACGTAAGAGTTTTTGATTAACGAAAAGTACCTACCATCAAAATTCAATAGCCAAAGAAATAGTGTTTAAGTGCCTTGCAACAACTTTTGTGTACACTACATTGGACTGGGAATGGAGCCCAATGTCACGGAGTTACTTCTATGCATGGAATAAGCAAAGCAACCGTCAGCAGAGTGGTTCATCGAGTTTCAAATATATTATCATTGATAAATTTCCCTCTAACACCATTTGTTCACAACACAAAATTCATACATTGCCTCGCAAATTTTTTCTCAAGGAGGATTTCCTTTTGTAGCTGTATGTCTTGACGGTACCATAATAGAAATTGATTCACTATTTCTTTTCAATGCATATTTGATCTAAATACATTTAAAATAGAGTCTGAAAAATTCAAAAGAGAAAAATCATTTTACTTTGCAAATTTTGTAAAAGACTTTGCAGTTTACTTTTCAGGATATTATTTTGTTACAAAGTTGCAAAGTGAAAAGTGTTTGGTGAAATAGGCCTTATGTCTCAAAGATTGCAAGCTTTTAAAAAATAACCTTATTCTAATAACTTGATATTAATACATACATATGCAAAATATGTATTTATGTGGAAGTAGATTCGAGAATCTTATTTAAAAACTGAGAGATCGATATTATTAATTTCTAAGCACTTTTTCTTTTTAAGCAGGCTTGATGGAAATGTCTGCTTATATTTTCTTTTATTTGAAAGGCTTATGATGTCAGATTGCAAGTTTTATATTTATATCGCCTATAAGACATTAAAAGACTAAGGAATATTCCCTCATAAACAAAATTATTTTTTTGTCATAATTGTAAACAAACAAGGCTAGTTTTTCTTCACACATATTCTTAGGCTCAATTGAAAGCTTATATGATATGTAGGCAATGAACAAACTTAACTGTACGTAAGAAAGTCTAATATCTGGCATTTTATTTGATCGTGAAATTCGTACAAAAAAGTTTAAATTTATCAACAATTTATCTACTCACATATTTGATCATAAGGACTTCGTTAAATATGACATACATAAGTGAAAATAAATATAACTTCAAACCAACTATACGCATGGTAAAACCTCAAAAATCTGACATACAAAAAAACATTCCACATACGCCACAGTGTACTTTGAAAAAGCTAAACAAAAAACTAAAATCACCAAAATTAAGACAAGTCTGGTGTTTGTTTTTAAAAATGTTTGTGTTTTGCAAAATTAAAATTAAAACGATTTTGAAAAATAATATTTGCAGTTTTTATCATGAATGTTAAGGTTTTCCAATAAGAGGCTTTATTTTTAAAAGCCTGCTGTTTGCCCAATTGTCAGTTTTGTAGCTGTTTTCTTTTGACATAGAAAAACTACGCAATGACTTAAAAAAACATGCATTAACAACGAATTAAAATTGTTAAAATTCACTTCAAAAATAGTGAAAACTTGGCAAGAAGAATTTCCTAACATTATTTCTCAAAGTGGTGGTAATACATAGCCTAATAGATCCTTTTGTTTAGAATTTTTAGACTTTTCTTTAAGGCCACGCCTCAGAAAATTTGACGAAAAGAAAGTGGAAGTGCAACCGTAGCTGTGTCTGCTATCGTTTTCCATATTTTTTATGGCACATACCTTCCCCTTTACAATAAACACCCATTTTGTATTTAAACACCTAAAAAACCATCAACATTAAATCTCTTATTGGAAAACCCTACCAAAATCAAAGAAGATGTACATTTTAATGAAGACAATAAAAATACAATCCTGTTGTAAAATTGTTTGAGAGAGTGTTTTGCATTAATAATTTTTGTTTTTAACATTTTAAAAATTCAGCCTACATTTTAAAAACTTCGTTAAGCAAGTCTTTAAATTTAGTCGCGTAAGTTTTGACCATTTTTTTAGAATTTATTTTCTTAACAGAAAAGAAATTGAATAATTATGAAATTTTGTAGTTTTATTTACTGTATATTGAAATATAAAAAAATGTTTCTTTTTAATATACAGACCTTGGTCTATTATACAATAGATCACAAGACTGTAAATTCGAAACGCAATTAGTTTGAATCGAGCGCTAAGTTACAGACTTTAATACCGCTCAAGTAGCGAGTTGAAGCGGATCAGTTATAATAATAATAATTTCATTCTAAAAATGTACAGATATATTTTTGAAATGCTGATCAATAAAAAAATCTATTCTACAGACGTTGAGAAATGGCAAAACTAATCTCTTGGAATGTAAAATGTAAAAATGTAAAAATCTGATGACTGGCATAAACTGCTTTTAATTTTAAGTCTGTTGCTTAATTGTTCTTGTTTATTCAAAGTGATTCTTCAAAATACCACTCATTTCGTAAATAAATCTTTTTCGACCCAACCTTAATAAAAGCCACCTTCTCTCCTGCATCTTAAGTAAACTTTACACATTTTTTAACCCTTAAAAAATGTTTTTCCATTTTCATTTTTTTTTTCACTTTACAACCTTAAACATAAACACACGTGTGGTAAACCTATTCGCAGAAAATTTACCCACGAAATATACAAATACCATCGAACAATAAAATGAAGAAAAAACAAAAACAAAAAACCATTGGCAAAAAATACCTACATATGTGTATATACATACATATGTATACCTACTCCAAAGACCAACCCTAAACCAAAAAAAAAAAAAATAAAAATGCATTTTTAATGAAGAAAATCACCTTCAAGGACACCACACATTTTTATATAGAAAAGTTTTAGTAATGAAATGATTGGCTGCAAAAAAAACAGCCCACAATGCGCATAGGTGTTCATCATCATCATTATTATCATCATCATCGTCAACATTACCATCACCATATCACCATCAAGTAGTCAAAGCTTCCCTACCAACACCAAAGTTGTGCCAACCATAAAATCAACAACAACAAACCTCTGTAGGTTAGAAGAAACATAACACAGCCACAAACAAAAAAAACAACAAAAAATCATCCCCCCAAAAGATGAAACGAAGCTCCACCAATGCACGATTTATATGCCTATGTGAGACTTCTTTAAGGAATCCTCTATACGGCCCGGCGCGGCGGCGGCGGCGGGGCACTTCTACAGCAAATAATATAGGTGACTCATAAGGTAGACAAAAAATCTAAAAACAACAAACAAATAGAGAACTCTCTGTCTCCAACCAGGCCGGTCTGCTAGGCTAAAAATGTCTATCCACACTGACTGTGCTAAAACCATCGACGAGCAACAAGGCCCCCAATCCCCAAAAAATCTTGTAATCGCACTTAAAAGCTTTGCTCCATACAACCATCGAACCGCAACGAACCTCATCGAACCTGATCAAACCAAGAAGTCAATGATAACGACCTCATTACGAGAAAAGCTTTAACTCGCCTGTGGCACCCCCTTCTTACAATCTTTGGTCTACTATAATGGTGGTCATGTTAAGCATCCTTAGTCCCCTTCCCGCTCCCTCTCCCGTTCAAAGCCGCCTTCAAAACAAAAACAGGACCTTTTTGTGGGATGTGATGTTGTGTTGTACGGTTGTTCCGTTGTCGTGTCGTCGTTCGTCGTAGTACTCGATACCCGACAGCCTCAAACCAGTGTTTGCGGTGTGTACTGGGTACTGTGTATACCGTAACCGTACCGGGTTATCGTCATCGTGTGACTGACTCTGCCTGCTCTGACTGGCAATGGTGAGTCTGTGAGTTCCAGTTCCAGGACGAAACTTTTCCTATGAATGAATGAAAATACTTGCCTGTTATCACTTTCTCGTCTACCAAGACCAACTATCATCCTGTGTTGTGTTGTGTGTGTATGTATGTGTGCCTGTGTGCAGTGCATGCTGTGAGCACTGCCGTTAGTCCTGTGTCTGTTTCTGTTCTGTCACATTTTGTTGGCTTTAGCTGGTGAAAAGGTTTATTAGAAAATTCTACGCTGACAAAGCTCCAGTTACTCTAAGGATTCTGCAGGATACGGTCGCATCTGTTTTGGTCTGTCTTTCTCTTTGGTCGTAGTGATATTTGCTTGCGAATTTATCCAAACAAATTTCGAATTTCGAGAGAATTTTGACGATAACGGTATTGTGCTGCTGGTCCTTCTGTCTGATATTTCACCGGTCTTTCAATTCAATTTATTTTAATTTTTAATTTTTTTTTGTTGTGTGTGGCAGATAAATATTCTTAATGATGTTGTTGCCTGTGCTTGTGAGAGTCTTCCCGTGTCATGTCGGTTGAGTTTTGTCATCGCGGGTTTTGTTTACGTTCGTACGTCGTCGTCACATACAGCCTCAGCTTAAGTTATCGACTCTTAACGCCGACAACGACGACGTTGTCTGTGGATCCTGTGACAAGGATGAATCGCGTCTAAATTGACTAATCAGTGTGAAAGTGTCCTGTCGTTTTTTGTTTTGTTTGTTGCAGTGTGTGTACGATATACTACTTCTGTGTTGGGGCGTAAGTGATCCAATTTATATCCCCCCTCGCACTGGGATGTGCAGGGATGATGATAATTGGCTTTATTTTTTATTTTGTCTGTTCAAACCCCAGTGGGTGGAGGAGTGAGGAGTGTGTCTGTGTGTGTTTGTCAGAGTTTCGTTGAGAACCTTCAACAAACAAACTAAAGGATAACAAATGGCCAAAGTAGTCAGAAAGTGTTATAAAATGTTTACCCCCATCCTTTTAACTTTTTTCAACAACAACAAAAAAGGAGAAAAAACAAGAATTTGATTTGAATTGTTTTAGAGTCGAACTTTTGCATTGGAATTTTTCATTTCTTCCTTTTTCTTCAGCTTCTTATACAGAATCGAGTCGTAAGTCGTGTCCTTAAAGCAGTCATTCCAATCCTGAAGCCTCAGGGGACATTTGTTAAGCACAAAATTTACATTTCGAATTTCCTTGCAAAAACCACAAATGAAAATGTTAAGAAGAAGAAGCAACAAAAAAAACGGAAGACAAGATATAGCTAAGTTAACTCACCTACCTACCTACTTGATATTCCCTGATTTTAGCTTTGAATATCAAGGATGATGTTCGCTCACCATTATTATCCTGGAAATAAGAAAGAAAGACAAAATAAAAATTCTACATCGCAACCTTTGTGTGTCGACTGTCGAGTTTCAAGACTGTGAGATAGAAATTTTACCGTTCTGCTACATGATGGTACATCGTCGTCGTTGTGTGTCTGATGGTTTGGTTTTGGTTTGGATTTGATGGCGGGCGGCTTGAGGTTTCTATACCTTACCTACTGATGAACAGTCCATAGGGAATGGGTTTGCTTAGAGAACGGAGGGAGGGGGGACGGAGAGAGCTAGTGGGTTGTTGGAACGCAAATGCAATTTTCTACAGAGAGTTTTCAATTTCATTTAAGAAATGCCATAATTTTACTCAAAACTTTGCGGTCAATTTATAAAAAAAAATGATGGTGAAAAAAAGTCTCGAGTGAACCCACAAGGAGCGTTGACGAGGACGACAGTGGTGTCTGTGTCTGTCTAGCTATCTGACTTTGAGAATGTAATTTAGTTTGCTTTATGATTTTGTTGCTTTTGTTCTTTTCGTTTTATTCCTCTAATCTGAGTTAAGCTGTCGTAAGTGCTCTTTCTTCTGAGTTCGGCATCATCAGGAAGGATGCGGAATATGAAAAGCATCGGAGAACTGAAAAACACTTTTATTTGTTTCCTAGGCTAGTTTTAACTTTAAGTTTTTTTGTTAATATATTTAAGTTTTCGTTTCATTCGAAAAAATATTTGAAGTGAATTTTAAGTAATTGCTTCTGGTGAAATTATTAGAAATTCATCTGTTCAGTTTCATTGTTGAAAAATTCAGTTCAAAAATGAAAATATTGTTGAAAATATTTCTCTGAATTTATAAAAAGTTATAATATCAAATCTTTTTGCCATTGAAGCAACCCAAATTTATTTAAATTTGTTCGCACTAATTGAAGCCATCAAACCTATTATCATTATTTAACGAAAGTTAAGTTAATAATAATTTGTAAAACTGGCCGTAAACAAAAGTATAGACAGCTTTATTGAGCAGCAGTTAACTTTTGAGTTGTTGTTTATGATACAAATTTTCGTTGCCAGATGTTATGTAATCAAACCTCAAACCTTTTTCCTTTCAATTAAATTTTAAATGAAAAGTGAGTAACGAAAGGTGATATTTATGTTCTTCGATAAAATACTGAATTTTTTTTAAAAGATGTAAAATTTCCTTAGAAAATATAATATAGCCGTATTCACATTCACATTCGCAAACAAAGTTTTTAAAAATATCAGCTTAAGAAAATTTTGTTCACACTCTTGAGTATTGAGGCAACTTTTACTGCTAATTCTTTGCGGTGAGAAATTTGTCCATAAGGAAATATTGATTAGAGATTTTAGTTAGCATTTTAATACCTAGGAAGCTCTTAACAATTCAGTAAAGTTCCAATTAAAAAACGGCTACCTTAACTGTGAATAATTTAAAACCATATAACTTTAAAATTTTCGACTTTTGAAATCATTAGATTCGTTTTACAGATTTATCAGTTGATAGTTGATAAATATTGAAATTCTGACTTAAGATTTGTATTTTTAAATACTTTCATGTTAATCAACATTTTAAATCTTTCTCAATTTAAAAAAAAATAATTGGTTAAATGTTCAACTTTGATATTTGATAATTATAATTTATTAGTTGACACTTGAAAAAAGTGTTTATTTTTTTACGAACTGCCTCTATTTATAGAAATCCTCTAATACACCGTTTCTATTAGAAGAATTACCAAAGCATTGTAATTTGGGGAAGTAAATTACTAACGTATTATTACTTTAGATTGCTTAAAATCTTCAAAAACCAAAGATAAAAACCATTAAAAGGGCACTAGGAGCTTTTTAAACCAATCACTTTTCACTTTGCAACTTTTCAAAATAATAATATCCTGCAATGAAAAGTGCAGTTTTTCACAAAATTTGCATAGTGATAAGACTTTTCAATTGTTCAAACTTTATTTGAAAAGTGAAAAGTAAAAGTGTTTGACCAATTTAAAATACAACTTTGAAATTATGTAATTCGTATTTTGAAAAGTTGCTAAGTAAATCTTAGATTCTGTTTATTAAGATCAAATGTACATTGAAAAATATTGTTGAACCAATATCTATCATGGTACCGTCAATACATTCAATTACATAAGGAAAACTCCCCCTTGAGAAAAAAATTTGCGAGGCTATGTCTGGACAATTTTCTGCCGAGCAAATTGTGTTAAAAAGAAATTCTTTAATGATAATATTCGACACTCAATAAACTACTCTTCAGAAGATTGCTTTGCTTATTGCGTGCATGGATGCAAGCATTCCCAGCTCAAAGTTGTTGCAAAAGGGACTTAAACACATACATATTCCTTTTGCTATTAAATTGTAGTTTATTTATAATTTAAGATAACATGAATTCGATGATACTTTTCGTTAATCGAAAACTCTCTTTTGTCGAAAAATCATTTACGATATCGAAGTCAATTCTTAGTTTTACTACGCTTTGGTCACTATTTTTAAATTCTTCGTTTTATTTACAACAACTTTTCAAAAGAAACGTGTTTTTGCCTATAAACTATCAAATTAAATTGAAGTATGGCTACGATGTCGATGGATTAAGAAACTTCTACAAAATCAGACATTTTTGAAATTTAGATGAAACCCTTTAAATTCAAAATGCATGTTCTTTGGTCCATTGCCTTGTTAACTATTATTTACTTCTTCATTTTCAAAACGGTTCATTTATTTTTGTATTAGTTTTCGACAACTTTTCAAAACAAACTCTTATTTGAAATTGAAAATTTCTCTTTGCAAATAATTGAAAAGTTTTTCAAAATTCTAAATATAATTTGCAAAGTTCATTGCGTCTTAAAGATGGTGATTTTAGATGCTCGAGAGAGGATTTTACTACTCAGTTGTCTTCGAAGTACAAAGAAGCAGCGATTTGCAAGAGTTATTCTTCGTTTGATTTCAGCGCTGGGATCAATGTCTGAGTTTATAGCAGTTCATAGGTAGACAAAGTCCTCAACTGCCTCAAATTATAGCTGTCCATGGTGACGTTTTGTCCAAGACGTCGTCGTTCAATGTCCTTTTTTGATGACGGCATATATTTGGTCCTGCCGTCATTGACCACTTTGCTTCCGTCGCAATGCTCAAAAACGCTTCACTGACGTCACGCTTTGATCTTACAATTATGTCAATATCAACGGCGTATCCCAGTAATTGGATGGACCTTTGGAAGATTGTCCCTCTAGTGGTGACCGTTGAGCAATTCTTTCCAGAAAGATGTTGAAGAAGTCGCATGACAGTGCATCGCCTTGTCTAAAATCTTTTTTGACATCAAATGCATCAGTGAGATGTTTTCCGACCTTGATAGAGGAGCGTGCATTCTTGATCGTCATTCTGCACAAACGGATAAGTTTGACAAGAATGCCAAAAGTAGACATTGCTCTGTTAAACGCCGCTTTAAAATCGATAAAGAGATGGTGTATATCGATTTAAAGTTCCTGAGTTTTTTCCAAGATCTGCCGTAATGTGAAGATTTGGTCAATGTTGAAATCTCCTAGTCTGAAGCCACACTGATAAGGACTTATCAGGTTGTTGACGAACGGCTTCAGACGTTCACATAATACTGTAACTGTGTGTAACTTGTTTGCTAAACATTTTCAGTCAGTTTATTTAGACAGTTGTCCTAATATACCTAATGCTACAAACGTAAACTCTTCAAATATTCTTATTAATATAGGCAGTTTAAGTTTTTCCACTTCTGAGATTGAGTTAGCGTTGTCTAAGCTTAAGGGTGATAAGCGATGTGATATTGATGGAATTTCACCAATCATTTTACGAATGTGTGCGAATGCATTGGCTGTTTCTTTAAAAATTATTTTTAATCATTCATTTGCAAATGGCGAGTTTCTAAATAATTGGAAACGTTCAAGAATCACATCTACTTACAAATTAGGAGGTAGGCAAGATGTTTCAAACTATCGTCCAATCTGTAAAATTTCTACGATTCCCAAATTTTTTGAAGTTAGTCTATGACAAATTAACTTCTTTTCTTAAAGCAATGATTTCACCATACCAATATGGTTTTGTAGCTGGTAGATCCACTGCAACTAACCTCACTATTTTTAGTAATTTAGTCTTGAATGCACTTGAGAAAGGTAATCAGTATGATGTTGTCTATACTGACTTTTCTAAAGTAGGTTTTCACTCAAACTTTTTAAAATGGCTAAATTCATACTTAATTTATCGTATTCAGTACGTTGGTATAAATAACATTATTTCTGCACCGGTATATGTTACTTCGGGTGTCCCGCAAGGAAACCATCTTGGTCCTCTTCTTTTTTTTGTTGTTTATAAACGACATTCCTGGTATATTTTTAAATTCAAAGTGCTTAATGTACGCGGATGACCTAAAAGTGTTTCGTTGTATAAAATCTGAACATGATTGTTTTCTTCTGCAACCAGATCTTGATCTTTTATCAGACTGGTGTCTAAATAACTGCTTACGTTTGAACATTTAAAAATGCCAAAGTTTAACTTTTTTTTTCGAAACCGTTGTCCAATTAATTTAATCTATAAAATCAATCATATGCCATTGTCCGTTATAACCTTTAAAAAAGATCTTGGTGTGATTTTTGACAAAACAATTGACTTTGTAAAGCATATACATTTTTTAGTTGCTAAAGGCTATTCAATGTTAGGTTTCATATTGCGTAACTCAAAGGAGTTTTCCGATCCACACACCTTAAATTGTTTATATTTTGCGTTTGTAAGGTCTTATCTTTAATACTGCAGTGTAATCTGGAATCCTTCATATATTCTTCATTCATTTAGAATCAAAAAGATCCTCTTAAGCCTCTTAACATTCGTAGAAAGTTCACAGAGGTTATGTTCACTCGAGACATATTAGCACACCATATTGATTGTTCAAAAATTTTAGCTCTAATTGGGATTAAGGTTCCTGCAAGATTGCTTCCAAACCAATCGTTTTTTAATGTTCCATATCACAGAACTGTGTATGCTGCCAATGAACCATTATCCAGGTGTTAAAGAGAAACAAATACTGTTTGCGACATGATTGATTTCAATGTTAGTAGATATTTATTTAAATCAAATTTATTGTTAATTCTAAATAACTTTGCTGGTAGAAATGTTTAAAATTTAAAATTGTATGTATTATATTATCTAGTAATCACAAAAGTACCTATTGTAACTTTGTTTGATGAATAAACTAAACTCAACTAAATCTAGATTGTTTTGTGGAGGCATGTGAAAGATTATTACAATGACAATGCTCCAAAATCGATTCAAGGCCTCGAAAATGTAATTTGTCTTTTTAACAAATTCTAAAGGCTTTTTAAATTTTACGTTTTTCCCAATTTTTATTCAGATGCCATTTGAATATTGAATATTTTGTACGACCATAACAATTGAAATCTTAATCAAATTTGTTATAACCAACGAACTACGACTAGTTAACTTCCCATAGGAAGTTATTGTAATGGGTCCGATTTGTCAAATTGAAAATTTTGACATTTCTCGACGTTTCAAGGTCCCTAGAGTCGAAATGAAAGATTTTTAGAAAGATGTCTGTGCGTGCGTGCGTGTGTACGTAAGTTCGTACGTCCGTACGTCCGTACGTCTGTACGTTCGCGACGTTTTTTTCGTCGTCCATAGCTCAAGAACCAGGAGAGATATCGACTTCAAATAAATTTTGTTATACAGATAATAAGGCAGAAAGATGCAGAAAGGGCTCTCAAGAAAATTGCGTGGGTGGTTTTTTTACCATAGCAGTTTAAAAAAAAGGTGAGAATTTTGGTTAACCCTAAATATCTCATGAACCAATGACGCTAGAGACTTGAATTAAATTTTATATTATATATTGTAACGTGATACAAAACAATTATATTTTTGGAAAAAAATTCAATTAACGGTTTTTTTTATAAATCAAAAAAACTGAAAAAAAAATTTGTCACTTCGAAAATTTTACGACTAAAATATGATTTCATTTCCAAAACAATTTTGTGCAATGAAGAATAATGTTTTTGACATCTGATAAAATTTTGAGAAAAATCGAATTGACAGTTTTTTTACAAAAAATAATAACATAAAAAAAAAATAAAAAAAAAGTTGGTAAAAATTGAGTTTTGACTCAAATATCTTTTCAAGACTTTGAGATATTGGCTTTAAACTACTTTTATCTTTCAAAAAATGTTGTTCAGTAAAATTTTGAAAAAAAATAGAATTGACAGTTTTTTTTACAAAAAATTAAAAACCGAAAAAAAAATTTAACAAAAGTTGGTAAAAATTGATTTTCGACTTAAATATCTTTTCAAAAATTTGAGATTATGGCTTCTAACTAATTTTAACTTATAAGAAATATTGTTTTCAACATTAGGACAAAATTTTGAGAAAAATCGAATTGACAGTTTTTTTTACAAAAAATAACAACCTAAACAAAAAAATTAATAAAAGTTGGTAAAAATTGATTTTCGGCTCAAATAGCTTTTCAAAAATTAAAAATATTGGCTTCAAACTTATTTTATTTCACAGAAAATATTGTTTTTTATATTCAGTAATTTTTTTATAAAAATCCAATAGTCCGTTTTTTTATAAAAAAATAAAATCTACAAAAAATAGAACGCAAATTTGGCAAGAATTGATACATTTAGACAAACTTTTAAGCAAGACAAATCGATAGACGGAATGGGAAGTTATCAGTGTGGGTCGCATCCCAGCCTCTTTTTTATAGTTAAAACTAGTTTCCAAAGGATTCGAGTTCAGTTTTTTTTCACAAATTTCTTAAACATTAATGGCCTTGAAACCATGATTTTATAATTTTCAAAAACACAATTAAAATATTTCTTTAAGCTGAGTACCCACAATGTACACTTTCCATATTTTTCAGCCTACACTTCTGAAGTGAAACTAAGAATTGTTGTATTAACTCAAGTTAATCAAAGGCTAATTGATTCTTTCAAATATAAAAACCCTCGCCAAAAACAAAACAAATAAACATCTCTTATTTTAATTTCCTTAAATACCTACATTTAATAAAGAGCAACCCTGACAAAAAAAAAGAAAATTGAAATCCCGAACAACTTAAGTCGACACAATTTCCTCAACAGTTTTCACATTGAAATAAATCTTGACTTCAACTTTGCATAACAACTCTTTCGCTAGCTAGATAAATATATATGTATGTAAATATGTATGTATATATAAGGACTTAATTATAAAGCAACCACTCACATTCTTTCTCTCCGTCTTTTGTGCACAAAAATGTTCGTCTGTCGAATCTAATTTAAATCTCACTTACCCTCATAATTAATGAATTTCTTAATACAACTCTACCATCATATTCCACCCACCTCCCACAAAAAGAAATCCCCCAAACCACTTTCAAATTAACAAAATGACAACTTTAACTCGCGGAAATAAAAAAAAACTTATTTTCCTCTTAAAAAATTCAAGTACTCAAACGAAAAATAAAATTAAAAAAAAAAAAACGAGGAAGAAAAGTCTACAATTGTTGTAAACCCAAAAGACAACATCAAAAAAAATAAAGGCAATTGTTTTCCCACACAAATAGAAAAAGCTAAGCAAAATAAGAGAAATAAAAATACCTAAATTAAGGACATCAGCATAAAATAAATAAATAAAAAAAGCAAAAAGAAAACAACATCAAACCCTCAAAGAAATAATCACATTACTCAACCAAGACCGACGACCATCAGCCAACCAACCAACCAACAAACCAAACAAAACCAAAGCAACCTCGAATCAACCTAACCTCGAAACAAGCTTGTTTATCCTTACGGAATTCCGCATATAACTTTATGTACACAAACAAAATACATAATAATACCCAAGGACCGAACAAAACTCCGCAACTCCAACTCTCCACTCCAACAACTCAACTCTCTTGTCCTATATATTTAATTTTGCCTCAACATAAATCCTTTTAATTAGGAATTGAGGCAATCCAAGGTGTGTACGTTCCAAGAATACTTAATTTCACAATTGCAGTCTTGACTGTCGACTTAACTCAACTCAACTTCACTCGAATCGACTCGACACGATAGATATCTACGTATACACAGGACGACAAGAATTTTGCTAGCGCAGAGGACTAAGAAATTTAGCTCTTGTATTCAAAACATGTTCCCGCTTTGCTTTTTCTACTAACCAGAATAAAGCTTTGTCGGTACCTCTTTATACATATACCGAACTATATATGTGTTCGGGATAAGGAGCAGGATTGCAAATGAAATAAAAAAATTATACAAAACACAAAAAACATTTATACACCAAAAGAGCCAGAAAGGAAGAGAACACTTGTCGCATATCCTTATCAACTTACAACAATGAAACTTTGTCAATGTTTTTTGGTCTTAATTGGTTGGAGCATCTTTAGGTTGAGGATAGATATCCTTAAGGATTTCCCACTTCCGGCAGTCTTCTTCTATCCAAGATGGTCAGTTGAGAATATTTAATGAACTCACTACATGTTTCTGAATAACATACGTTTTAACTGAGTTTGGGTTAAATTCTTAAAACCTTAAATCCCGTTCTTAGGAATGGTCAAAACTGTTTTTATGAAATATAAAATAGATTATTTATATGCATAACCCTCAAAACCCATTTTTTTTTGAAACTGTAAACATTGAAAGCTCTCAAATTGACGAAATCTTTTAAGATCTGAAACTGTTGAAGGAATACGAAAATTCCGAAACCCTGACACAAAAAGTTCTTAAATTCAAAATAATTAAGGATTCAAGCTTAAAAACCTGGTGGGTTTACATATGTCCCACTTAAGTTTTAACAGCTACTACTTATTTTTACTTGAATAAAATAAGTCCAAGTTCATAGTTTTGGCAGTACCCGTGGCGTGGTGGTTAGTGTGTAGGGCTGTCACGACAGAGGTCTTGGGTTCAATCCCTGCCTGTTCCAACTTAATTAAAAAAAAAAATAGTTTTCACGGGTACTGTCTCTTGCGAGGAATTGACAAATCCTCCAAGAGTAATTCTTATAATGAGAAATGCTTTCTAAAATTAGCCATTCAGATTCGGCTTAAAACTGTAGGTCCCCTCCATCCCTGACAACTTTACTCGCACACAGGAATGGTTGAGAGTTGTAAGTCACTAGACCCTAGTTCTCAATGGACTGTTACGCCACCTAATTTATTTAAAGTTTGTAGTTTAACAGTTTCTTGCAGTTTTTTTCTTTTAGGATGTATAGATACACACAAATGTTCAGTATTTTTGCAGGGTTGTGTAGTCCTAAGGAGTTCTTAAAAATGTTTGCATTTCGGGTCGAAACGGTTAAATCTTAACTCTTTACTGTGCACCAATCTTGTTCACGTTAGATGAGCTCTCTTCTACGCTTTTCTTGCTAAATTTGGCGTACCACAAGGTGGCCACTTAGGTCCTCACCTTTTTATTCTTACTATTATTCATATGGATTTGATTTATTAATAGTTACATATTTTACTTTACGCCGATGACACAACATTTTTTAAGTTCATTATGTCTCAACTAGACATCAACAGTTTTTCAGTCTGTGGTAAAAAGAACTGCTTAGATCTCGAAATATAAAGAAATGCCACACGAAAGCAGGTAAAAACTTCACTCCGTCAATACTTTCTCCATAACCAACCCATTCCTACTGTTCGAGATTATTCGCAACCTTGGGCTCTTAAGTGACAGAGAGCTATATTTCCGTTCTCATATCAAAGGAATTTCCGAACTTTTACGTTAGTCGATCTCTCTATATCACCTTCGTCCGTCCACTCCTTGAAAATTAAAGTTTTGCCCCCCCCCCCCCCCCCAAAATTAAAATTTAAAAATATTAAAACCTTTCAAAATTCAAAACAGTAATACCTAATACATAAAAATATAACAACAATTCAAGTATTTAAAAGTCAGTAGTAGTGACCTGAAATCTCGAAAGTTTTAAATTCTAAAAATAAAGCACTTGCTTTTAAAGTTTTATAAAAATTGTTATAAATTTTTATTTTTTTAAAGAATTTTAAAGCGTAACTAAGTTCACAGTATTTTTCATTTTTAGATGTGTTTAGAATTAGAAGAAAATACAAAAATATCCGAATTTCTAAGTGACGAACATATGGGATTTTAAACTTTTAAGTCAATGTTCTGAAACCATTGTCCAAAAATGTTGAATTTTTTAATTCCTTAGACAAAACACACCAAGAAAACTTAAATCCTAAATACCTGAAAAATTCCCATAAAAATTACTAACAATTTTTGAAGACTTTCAATTCCAATACTCTCAATGCTCTGTCTACCTTCCCAACATTATTTCAAAGCATCTTTCATAAAGTCAAATTGATCTTTATTGCCATAAAAAATACCAACAGAATTATAAGAGTTTAAAGCCTTTTTCGGGGGGTGAACTCTTAGACTTTCTTCAACCATCACCATCACCATCCCCACCCCATGTTAGCCATACACCTACTTTAGTACCTACTCTCTGATACGAAGATTGAGACCCATTAGAAAAGAAGTTATAGAGGAACTTTCATAATTCAATCGGGCAAAAGAACTTTTCGAAAACGAAAAGTCTTAACAGAGAGATAGAGCGTTAATAAAATTTACCCCCCGAAAATAGACAAAACTTTATTTCTTCTTCGGCCACCATCAGCCACAGCCTCAGACTCAGCCGATACACATTTATGGCTCGAGCATATGTGTGATGGCATTCGTTTGCACTGGCATGGCGTTGGCGCTGGTGCTGAGTGCCGTGCCATATAACCAAGATTCATTTAACCATCAACCCTTAAAGCAACAATAACAGTACCAGTTTCTATATTGTTACACCAGCAAAAACTATTGAAACTCTGACACACGCTCGCTCCTACACTCGCACTTGAGGTTTTGTTGGCTTCTTGCAAACTTCTAATAAAATATAATCGAAAATCTCGACACTATATACAATACCTACTTTTGTTCAGGAGCAGAATCGAGTGGCGCAGAGCAGAGCAGAGCAAAGCAAAGCAACCACAAGCCATCACCCAAAGAAGAACCACAACACGACGACGTTGTTGACGTCGTTGTAGTCATCGTCGTCGTTTTCGTCGTCGTAGTCGTTGAGATTGAAGAAATTTCTCCCATCGTCATCATCATCATCATCATCAGCATCATTGTCGTCGTTAACACCCTCTTAAAAGTTCAAAAAGTGAAGAATTCGTTCGGGAGCGCTTTCAACACATCGCCGGGACGGGACTTAAGGAAAACGGCATTGGCAACGGCAAAGGTTTACGGCAAGGCAGCAAGCAGCGGCAGTATTTTCTACTAAGCAATCCCTTCCTCTGCTTTTTTGCTCTGTGTTTTCTATAAGAAACAATGAAGTGTAGTAAAGTGTTAAGCTGATGGGCCCCTGGTGTTTAATTGGGGCCCTCCTACTGCTGTCGGCAACAGCGGGGGACTCCACAAATAAAATTTCCTCCTCCTCATCGTCCTCATCATATGGTAGCAGCGCCGGCAACATCATACCGTTTTCATCATTATCGTCGTTGTCGTTGACTTCGTCGTCCTCGTCCTTGTCCTCGTCATCATCATCATCTTCGTCAGCAGCGTCCTTGTCGACAGGCGGAGCAACAGCATCAGGTGGCGGTAGTGTTGGAGGTAGTGGTGCAGTTGGTGGAGGAATTCTTATAAATGGAATGGGCGGAGGACTACCATCATCCTCGTCAAATGGTAAGGATTTAACTGTTTTCTATACTCTTTATAAAAAGCAAAAACCCGGATTTCTTTTATTTTGTTTTTCAATGAGGGTTGGACATTTATTGAGATACTTATGATTTATAGACGAAGTGCTTTGAGTTTGCATTTAATTTGCGTGTGATTTTGTTTTTGTTTCTGTATTTTGAATATGAAGCTGAAGCAACAGTTTATGATGTCGGCTATTACAACCAAGTCACAGGGCTATGGGTACCAGAATATTCAATGTTTTTCATTGGACTTAATGAAAATACAATCTAATTTAGGGCAAGAGGGGAAAGATTTACTGTTGCTGTTGGCAAAGAAATATTATTTCGTTAATAATTTAAAAAGTCCTGGCTAGAGTTTGATGTTAAAGTTAAGGACGAAAGTGTACAATTTTATGGATGAAGTTGTTTGATGTTGAATACGAGTGTTTTTTTTTTAGAAAAACTTAACTCAAGTTAAGACTTTGGATTTGGAATAGGGAATGGCTTTAGAGAAATTGCTTTTTTATTCGTTTTTAATTTGTATTCATGTTTTTCAACTTAAAAGCTATTTTGGTTCTTATAATGTTAAATTCTCATGAAGAAAGTTTAGAATTTTATTATATTCTCAAACCGTTCATGATCTCGAGTAAAAAATGTAAGGTATTTGATAATCGTGTAAACACACTGGGGCAACATTTTGTATACGATTTAATAGAATGTTAAAGTCATTTTTAACAATTTACTTAGCGTAAAAGATGATTTACCTAATTTTAAATGATTTTAACATCTTACAACCTCTTAATATTTTGCTAAAGTTTAAACTAAGAATTGGCTACTTTAACTTTCAGCAATTTGAAAATTCTGTATGACATCCGTAAAATTAATCTTTTAAGATCAGTGGATGAAATGGCGCAGTCTACAGTTGGGAATTGCAATTAAAAGGTGGGTTTAAGTTTTCTTTTCACGAATTTTGACTGTTTAGACATGGTTTGTTGCCCATGCTATAATAAATAAAAGGTAATAAGCAATTGACTAGTTAGCAAAACGAAAGAAAAAAGTTTACAATTTTGGAGTCATTAGCAAACTACTAAATATTTAGAAAATTGCTAATTAATAAATTTTAAGTTAAAGTTGTTTAAAATTTTGCGCAATTAATTTATGTCAGACCTGCCAATTTGTATTGTTGTTTCAAATTTTTGACAGTGAACAAATTTTCAAAAACTCTATTTTAAACTCATATAATTTTTTTAATTACATTTTATTGGTAGATGTTCAGGCAACTCTTTTTAACTTCCCATAGGAAGTTATTGTAATGGGTCCGATTTGTCAAATTGAAAATTTTGACATTTCTCGATGTTTCAAGGTCCCTAGAGTCGAAATAAAAGATTTTTAGAAAGATGTCTGTGCGTGCGTGTGTACGTACGTCCGTACGTCCGTATGTCCGTACGTCCGTACGTTCGCGACGTTTTTTTCGTCGTCCATAGCTCAAGAACCAGTAGAGATATCGTCTTCAAATAAATTTTGTTATATAGATAATAAGGCAGAAAGATGCAGAAAGGGCTCTCAAGAAAATTGCGTGGGTGGTTTTATTACCATAGCAGTTTAAAAAAAAGGTGAAAATGTTGGTTAACCCTAAATATCTCATGAACCAATGACGCTAAAAACTTGAATTAAATTTTATGTTATATATTTTAACGTGATACAAAACAATTATATTTTTGGAAAAAAATTCAATTAACGGTTTTTTTTATAAATCAAAAAAACTGAACAAAAAAATTTGTCACTTCGAAAATTTTACGACTAAAATATGATTTCATCTCCAAAACAATTTTGTGCAACGAAGAATAATGTTTTTGACATCTGATAAAATTTTGAGAAAATCGAATTGACAGTTTTTTTACAAAAAATAATAACCTAAAAAAAAATAAAAAAAAAAGTTGGTAAAAATTGAGTTTTGACTCAAATATCTTTTCAAGACTTTGAGATATTGGCTTTAAACTACTTTTATCTTTCAAAAAATATTGTTTTCAACATTCAGTTAAATTTTGAAAAAAATAGAATTGACAGTTTTTTTACAAAAAATTAAAAACCGAATAAAAAATGTAACAAAAGTTGGTAAAAATTGATTTTCGACTTAAATATCTTTTCAAAAATTTGAGATTATGGCTTCTAACTAATTTTAACTTATAAGAAATATTGTTTTCAACATTAGGAGAAATTTTGAGAAAAATCGAATTGACAGTTTTTTTTACAAAAAATAAAAACCTAAACGAAAAAATTAATAAAAGTTGGTAAAAATTGAATTTCGGCTCAAATAGCTTTTCAAAAATTAAAATTATTGGCTTCAAACTTATTTTATTTCACAGAAAATATTGTTTTTTATATTCAATAATTTTTTTATAAAAATCCAACAGTCCGTTTTTCATAAAAAAAATAAGACAAGACAAACTTTTAAGCAAGACAAATCGATAGACGGGATGGGAAGTTATCTGTGTGTGTCGCATCCCAGCCTCTTTTTTGTTTTTATAATTAGCAAACACTAAAAGGGATTTTTATACCTTTAATATGCCAAAGACACAGTGTGAGCATTAGGAAAAGAGGGAAGGGTTGGATAGGAGGTGTCGGTGTACATCGATTTTGAATTCCTGAACATTGCAATGATAGGGAAAGATAGAGCGTGGCAAGGCGTTCCACATTCGCGTAGCACGGCTAAAAAATGAATCTCTGTACTTTACAGTACGTCCGAAATTGGGCTCAAGGGTAAACTGATGGGCATTCCTAGAAGCGCGGGTATTACGGTTAAATTGTTTAAGGGGAGGAATTCAACTGGCTATTTCACTAGAGCATAGTCCGTTAAAATACCGGTAAAAAAGGGTGAGACAAGAAACCTTGCGTCGATTTTCGAGTGACGTAATCGAGTTGATGATGTTAATGTCACCAATCATTTTAAAAGCTCTTCTGTCCAAGAGGCTTAAATAGGTTACTGGAGCACCAGCCCAGAGATGAGAGTTATATTCAAGTTTCAGAGGTAAATAGGTTTTGTAGATTGTCTCCAGATCAGACGGAGAGAAAAATTTCTTGCATCTTCTCAAAAAATCTAGACATCTTGCGGCATTTTTGGCAACATCGCGTATGTGATCGCTCCACAAAAGGTGGTTGCTGATGCACATTCCGAGGATTTTGAGATTTTCCGTTTCGTTGATGCAAAGAGGGTTTATCTCGCTTTAACGATACAAGACAGCATTGCGTTTTCGAAGCATTAAATTCCACACGATTTTTTTACTCCCCATTGTACAATGCTGTGTAGGTCGGAATTTAATGAGCTAATCATATCTTGTCGTTGCAATTCCACATCCGAAGAGGAGGGTTGTGAGTCTGGAAACGAATATGAAAAGCTAAGAGTGCTATCGTCAGCGAAACAATGTATTGGATTAGAAGTAGCAGACAGGAGATCATTTCGTCGCCGTTCTATTAAAACTCCCTTAGTCCATTTTTTGTGTATGCAAATTAATAGATTTTGGAAGTTTTAATTCTGTATACTTTTAAAATGGTGCATCGTAGAGCGGAGTTTTGAGAAAATATAAATTTTGTCATTTGCATGCACTTTGTGTATTTATTTCATTTTTGCGGAAAATAGACTTGGGGAGTTTTCAAAGAACGACGACGATTTATAAAAATGAGGAAAAGGGTCGGAGACAAAACGGAGCCCTGAGCACACCAGCATTTATTTTATGGATTTCAGACTTGAATCCGTCCAAAACAACTTGTATTGAATGGTTCGAAAGAAAATTTCTAATCCAACGAAGAAGAGATTCATCGATACCGAAAGCACGGATTTTCGATAAGCGAGCAAGATGCCAGACTTTATCAAATGCCTTTGAAATATCAAGTGCAATAATCTTACTTTCTCTAAAACAATGTAAACATTTGTTCCACTGTTCGGTGAGATGAACCATGAGATCACCAGTGGACCTATTGCTGCGAAAGCCGTATTGCCGGTCATTAAGAAGCTTCCGTTCCTCAAGATATTTCTTAAGCTGATAATAATTTAGCATTCAGCGTTTCCATGACCTTGGAAAGAAGGGACGTAAGTGCAATCGACAATAACATGCCAGACATGTTCTCACAACAAATGACAGATTGTCATTTACACTGACTGTGTAAAAACACAAATTTATTGCCATTGAAAGACGATTGCAAGAAAAGGCAAGGTTTAACAATATTACCCGTGTTTTTTTGGGGGAAGTCATAAGTAGTAAAGTGGAAATTTTAGTATATGAATAACAAATAGAACATTCGAGGACGAATCAATTCTACTGGGGATAGAGATTTAACTATTATTCGAATATCGAAAGCATTTTGCGAGGTTTTTATTCTTAGAAGTTGATACGTTTGATACTTCGGAGTCTGGCAGAGTAGTTTTCAACATACAAAACACTATAATTTAAAAACTCACGAAAAATGATGATAATTGTGATCAGTTTCTTAATGTATGTATTTCAACTGATGTTTGCTATTTTATCATAATTACTTGTGTGTTTTTCCATTAAGCTGGCGAACCAACTTTTGTATACTCTTTTGCTAAGTCCATTTTTTCAATTTTGTATTAGTTCTACAAAATTTTGTTGGTAATTCGTATCGACTACAACACCACCAGAATAAATTCCTTAAAAATATGTTGTCTATTCTTAAAAAAAAGATACAAATAAAAGAATTCAAATTTTGCTCCCCGTTCATGTTTATAACGTTGCTTTGCATAAAATTACATCTACATATATCCTCTTGAAAACTGTCCATTTTATTAAGCTAAAATTGGTTCTGGGCCCTGTTTCAATAATAATATTTCACTTTGCAACTTTGCACTTTTACTTTGCAACACTAACTTCACCAAACGCAAATTTTAAAAGAGGAAATTTTTGAATTGAAAAGTTTTCCTCTTAACACCAAACCCAAATTCGGGGGAGAGTACGATAACTTTGGCGACAAAGTTTAATGACGGATTTGTATAGAACAGCTAAAAACAAGCATTTGTTACTATGGGAGGGGGGTCTATCTCCCCCCATTTAGGCGGTAGGGGCAATTTAAAAAAATATGTACATTAAATGGAAAAAAAATAATTAAAAAATAACGGTAATACTTACAATTAAGTTTTATACATTTTTTTAAAGCCAATATTTTTGTCTATTAGCTTGTTTTTAAATCAAGTCAAAACTATGCATAGTTTTTGAAAAAAATTGTTTTAAACTAAAAATTTATGCAAAAAAAAATTAAAAAAATGTTTAAAATGTAGTTTTTCAAAACTTTCAAATTATTTACTGTTTTTTTTTTTTAGAATTCATTGCTCTTATTTGTTTTTGATGAAAAACTGAAAACTAGATGACTTTATGTCTTCTAGTTCTTGAGAAAATTGAAAATTACCAAACAAATATTTTAATTAAATTACTTTTTCCTTGCTTAAGTATTAACGTAGGCTTATTTTGATAGTAATAATCGAATATGGATTAAGATACACCTAGGGTAAACTAATTTTTCTTACATCCAGCTTATTTAAATGCAAAAGAAACTTTGCATGCACCCCATCTTGCACCCACCGAACCGTTCCCCTCCCCCGCTTGCACGCACTCCAGCTTGCACCCACCCCAAATCCTATAGTGTTCCCAAGCAGGGGGGTTGCAGGGAGGCAGCATGACCCTTACAGAGCCCACTGTTGCATACACCCAAACTCGCACACACCTTACTTACCCAAACTCGCACCTACCATTGTTACTATCAAAATAAGACCACTCAAGCAAAAAAAAAGAATTAAATTAAAATAGTAGTTGTGGTTATTTTCAATTTTCTCAAAAACTAAAAGACATACAATCATCTAGTTTTCAGTTTTTGATCAAAAACAAATAAGAGCAATAAATTCTGAAATAAAACCAATCGTAGATAATCTTGAAGTATTGAAAAATTACACTTTGAACCTTTTTTTTGACTTTTTATACTCAAATTTTGAGTTTAAAATTATTTTTTTCAAAAACTACGCATAGTTTTGACTTGAATTAAAAACTGGCTAATAGAACAGAATGTTGGCTTTAAAAAAATGTATACAACTTAATTGTAAGTATCACCGTTATTTTTTAATTATTTTTTCCATTTAAAATAATATTTTTTTTTTAAATTGCCCCTACCGCCTAAACGGGGGGAGATAGACCCCCCTCCCATAGCAAAAAATGCTTGTATTAAGCCCCTCTACCAAAAACCGTTATTATATCTTGTCGCCAAAGTTATCGTACTCGTGCCAAAATCAATTTTTACCCTTGCCTACTAATGTTTTTTTTTAGGTTTTTATTTTTTTTATAAAAAACTGTCAATTCGATTTTTTTCAAAATTGGGGAGAGTACGATAACTTTGGCGCCGAGATATAATAACGGTTTTTGGTAGAGGGGTTTAATACAAGCATTTTTTACTATGGGAGGGGGGGGGAGTCTATCTCCCCCCGTTTAGGCGGTAGGGGCAATTTAAAAAAAACATGTACTTTAAATGGAAAAAAAATAATTAAAAAATAACGGTAATACTTACAATTAAGTATTATACCTTTTTTTAAAGCCAACACTTGTGTCTAGTAGCTTGTTTTTAAATCAAAAAAACTGTTTTAAACTTAAAATTTGGTCAAAAAAAAAGTTAAAAATATGGTTTAGTGTAATATTTCAAAACTTTTAGATTATCTACAATTTTTTTTTTAGAATACATTGCTCTTATTTATTTTTGATCGAAAACTGAAAACTAGATGACTTTATGTCTTCTAGTTCTTGAGAAAATTGAAAATTACCAAACAAATATTTTAATTAAATTACTTTTTCCTTGCTTAAGTATTAACGTAGGCTTATTTTGATAGTAATAATCGAATATGGATTAAGATACACCTAGGGTAAATTAATTTTTCTTAAATCCAGCTTATTTAAATGCAAAAGAAACTTTGCATGCACCCCATCTTGCACCCACCGCACCTTGCACCCTCCCCACCTTGCACACACTCCAACTTGCACCCACCCCAAATCCTATAGCGTGCCCAAGCAGGGGGGTTGCAGGGGGGCAGCATGCCCCCCCTTATAGATGCCACTGTTGCATACACCCACACTCGCGCACACCTTACTGTTGCATACACCCAAACACGCATTACGCATACGCAAATACCATTATTACTATCAAAATAAGACCACTCAAGCAAAAAAAATTAAAATAGTAGTTGTGGTTATTTTCAATTTTCTCAAAAACTAAAAGACATAAAATCATCTAGTTTTCAGTTTTTGATCAAAAACAAATAATAGCAATAAGTTCTGAAATAAAAACAATGGTAGATAATCTTGAAGTATTGAAAAAGTTACACTTTAAACCTTTTTTTAACTTTTTTTACTCAAAATTTTGAGTTTAAAATTAAATTTTTCAAAAACTACGCATAGTTTTGACTTGATTTAAAAACTGGCTAATAGAACAGAGTGTTGGCTTTAAAAAAATGTATACAACTTAATTCTAAGTATCACATTTATTTTTTAATTATTTTTTTCCATTTTAAACAATGACTTTTTTAAATTGCCCCTCCCGCCTAAACGGGGGGAGATAGACCCCCCCTCCCATAGTAAAAAATGCTTGTATTAAGACCCTCTACCAAAAACCGTTATTATATCTCGGCGCCAAAGTTATCGTACTCGTGCCTCAAAATTTTACCAGATGTCAAAAACGTTATTCTTCGTTATACCTAAAATTATTTTTTGTTCGTAAAATATTCGAGGTGACAAATATTTTTTTTTTTGATTTATTAAAAAATCCGTTAATTCGATTTTTTCCAAAAATATACTAGTTTGGTACCTCGTTACAATATTTAATTTAAAATTTAATTCAAGTCTCTAGCATTATTGGTTCGTGAGATATTTTGGGTTAACCAAAATTTTCACCCACCCAATTTTTTGAGAGTCCTTTCTGCATATTTCTGCATTATTATCTTTATAACAAAATTTATTTTAAGTCGATATCTCTACTGGTTCTTGAGTTATGGACGACGAAAAAAACTTTCCGAACGTACGGTGTTCAAATGTACGTACACACGCAGGCACAGACATCTCTCTAAAAATCTTTTATTTAGACCTTAGGGACAAATCGGACCGAATACTATAACTTCCTATGGGAAGTTATTATTGAACCGTTTTAAAAATGGAGAAGTAAATAATAATTAACAAGACATTGGACATAGGCTATTTTTATTTTGACGAATTTAACAAAGAACATGAATTTTGACTTTAAGGGTTAATGCGTTGATTCATCTCAGTTTTAAAAATGTAGAGATTTGTAGAGATTTTTTACTCCATCGACATCGTAGCCATCCTTTAATGGAATTTGACAATTTATAGCAAACAAACTTTTCTTTTAAAAAGCAGTTGTCGTAAATCATACCAAGAAGTTAAAAATAGTGAGCAAAGAGTAGTGAAACTAAGAATTAACTTCGATATAGTACATTATTTTTCGACAAAACAGAGTTTTCGATTAACGAAAAGTACCATAGAATTTGTGTTTTCTAAAATTGTAAATAAACTTCAATTTATGGCCAAACTTTTGTCAACACCACAATAAGCTGAGAATGGAGCCCAATATCACGGTCTTGCATCTATAAACGAAATAAGCTAAGCAACCGTCTGCGGAGTAGTTCAGCGACTGTCGAATGTTATCATTTACGAATTTTCTCTTACACCATTTGCTGGGTACACAATTGATCAGACATAGCGCCGCAATTTTTTCCTCAAAAAGGAATTTCCTTTTGTTGACGGTGTTACGGTAAATTTTTACCGCAACAAAAACCAGCCTTTGGCTGTTTTCTTTTTCTCGTTGTGGCTGCAAAATATCGGCAAAGTTGAGGGCAACCATGGTCTCATCAACCACAGGTGTACCTAGCCTTTATTTTGCAAAAGCAACAAAAGCAGGTGATCGAGATCGAGAACGAGTTCTTTCGACGAGATCGAAAATGCCGGCGGATGAGCCGAAGAAGTATGAGGTCAGGCGGACCCTTACTTAAACAACAACAACAACAACAACAACAACAACATAGCTATTGTGTTTTAAAATTTCTAATTCTTAACGTAGATTCTCTTAACTATTAATGTACAAAATGGGTTTTTAACGCCGCGTTTTAAAGTAGCTTAATTTAACATTTGGTACGAAATTCACACCTCGAACCTCGCGCGTAATTAATAGTAATAGGAAAATGCCTAGTTGAGACTTCTTCTCGATTTTTGTTTTTCTTTGAACTTTCTCGGAAAATAGCAATAGTTGGGAAGGGGTCTTAACTCGCCATTATGTTTCGGCAAGTTTTGGAAACTCATCCAACAACTTGTCGAAACTGTGATTGTGTGTGTGAAAGCAAAGTTTCGCTGAGAGTCAACAACGGTGGCTTTCCTGATGAGCGTAAAGCTTCCAGGAAGCCGCGATACCGTGACCGACAATCACGAAAACGGATGCTTGTGTTGGATGAATGTGTGAGTGACTGGAATGGTCGAGGGAGGAAGAAAGTAGATGGGAATTAGCTTGGAAGGCACTCTTGATAGAGCCCTACAAGCGATAAGTGATAGAGAAAAGAAAGTGTTCGAGGAATTGTTTGGAGAGAAATAAGAATCGAGGAGGATATAGAAAAAGTTCGAGGAATTTAAAAAAAGAAAAGGAAAATTGAAGATTTGAGGATCGAGGTGTGAGGATCGGGAGAAAGAGGAAAATAGAAAAAAAAAAGATAAGTAATTTGTTTCTGTCGTTTATTTGTTCTTTTCGAGTTTACATATTTTTTTCAAGACGCGGCCGGTATTAAGAACCCATTTTCTTTTGCGAGTTGTTTTCTTTGTTTCATTTGAATTTTCTTTGGTTCTTTGTTTAACTTCAATTTCAATTTTATTGTAATTTTTTTCTAACTTTTATTTTGAAAACATTTTGGGTTTTAGTCCAGGGATCTTCAATCCCACGGTTTCCCAAAGAAATAAATATTACATTTAAAACCAAACGTGCGTTGTGTCTTTGTTTATTATCGTTTCACTTATCATAAAGAGTTTTGGAATTTTCTTTTTCGGCTTTAAAAAAAATTCCTGGCGCCCATTTTTATTGCAACGTACCCCACTGTAGGTACTTGCAATAACTTATTTCCAAATTGTAACAATTCGATTGATTTAGAAATCAATCAACATTGTTATAATTTATAAACAAATTCTTCCAAAAGAACCCAGCCCAGCTGAGCAGCCGCGGTTGCAGCTTCTTTAACGAGCTGTATTGTTGCACTTTTTTTCGTTCTCTCCTTTGTGTCGCATTCGTACTCGGTTGAGTGCGAGTGGCTGGTTTCGTTGCGTGCGTCGTCGTTCGTCGCTACGCAGCCGTCGCCGATTTAGTTTATTTTTAGTTTAGTTTTGTTTTGATAATTTGTTTCAAATAATTATCAATAATAATAAATAATATAATTAACCCCGCGATTAAGAAGAAAAAGTGTAACAACGGTACCATGAATCATGATAGATATTGTTTCATCAATAGTTTTCAATACATGTTTGATCTTAATAAACAAAATCTAAGATTTACTTTGCAACTTTTCAAAATACGAAATAATTGCAAAGTTGTATTTCAAATTGGTAAAACACTTTTACTTTTCACTTTTCAAATAAAGTCTGAAAAATTGGAAAGTGAAGTCTTGCAAATTTTGTGAAACACTTTGCACTTTACTTTGCAGGATACTATTTTTTTGCAAAGTGAAAAGTGGGGGAGAGTACGATAACTTAGGCGACAAAGTTTAATGACGGATTTGTATGGAACAGTTAAAAACAAGCATTTTTTACTATGGGAGGGGGGGTCTATCTCCTCCCGTTTAGGCGGTAGGGGCAGTTAAAAAAAATATGTACATTAAATGGAAAAAAAAATAATTAAAAAATAGCGGTAATACCTCAATTAAGTGTTATACCTTTTTTTAAAGCCAACACTTTTGTCTATTAGCTTGTTTTTAAATCAAGTCAAAACTATGCATAGTTTTTAAAAAAAATTGTTTTAAAGTCAAAATTTGTGCAAAAAAAGTTAAAAAAAAAAGGTTTAAAGTGTAATTTTTCAAAACTTTCAAATTATTTACTGTTTTTTTTTTAGAATTCATTGCTCTTATTTGTTTTTTATCAAAAACTGAAAACTAGATGACTTTATGTCTTCTAGTTCTTGAGAAAATTGAAAATTACCAAAATAAATATTTTAATTAAATTACTTTTTCCTTGCTTAAGTATTAACGTAGTCTTATTTTGATAGTAATAATCGAATATGGATTAAGATACACCTAGGGTAAATTAATTTTTCTTAAATCCAGCTTATTTAAATGCAAAAGAAACTTTGCATGCACCCCATCTTGCACCCTCCCCACCTTGCACACACTCCAACTTGCACCCACCCCAAATCCTATAGTGTGCCCAAGCAGGGGGGTTGCAGGGGGGCAGCATGCCCCCCCTTATAGATGCCACTGTTGCATACACCCAAACTCGCGCACACCTTACTGTTGCATACACCCAAACACGTATTACGCATACGCAAATACCAATATTACTATCAAAATAAGACCACTCAAGCAAAAAAAAAAAGAATTAAATTAAAATAGTAGTTGTGGTTATTTTCAATTTTCTCAAAAACTAAAAGACATAAAATCATCTAGTTTTCAGTTTTTGATCAAAAACAAATAAGAGCAATAAATTCTGAAATAAAAACAATGGTAGATAATCTTGAAGTATTGAAAAAGTTATACTTTAAGCCTTTTTTTAACTTTTTTTACTCAAATTTTGAGTTTAAAATTCAATTTTTATTTTCAATTTTCTCAAAAACTAAAAGACATAAAATCATCTAGTTTTCAGTTTTTGATCAAAAACAAATAAGAGCAATAAATTCTGAAATAAAAACAATGGTAGATAATCTTGAAGTATTGAAAAAGTTACACTTTAAGCCTTTTTTTAACTTTTTTTACTCAAATTTTGAGTTTAAAATTAAATTTTTCAAAAACTACGCGTGTTTTGACTTGATTTAAAAACTGGCTAATAGAACAGAATGTTGGCTTTAAAAAAAGTATACAACTTAATTGTAAGTATCACCGTTATTTTTTAAGAATTTTTTTCCATTTTAAGTAATATTTTTTTTAAATTGCCCCTCCTGCCTAAACGGGGGGAGATAGACCCCCCCCTCCCATAGTAAAAAATGCTTATTTTTACTTGTTCTAAAAAATTCCGTTATAATATCTTGTCGCCTAAGTTATCGTACTCTTGCCGAAAAGTGTTTGGCGAAATTCGCTTCTAGTCTGAATTTTGCTTTTTATTCTGACAAATGTTTAATAGTACCAACTTAAACATATCAAAACAAATACATTTTTGTTTTGCAATTTCTTACTGTATTTTATGTAATTGAATTCCAAAAAAAAAAAAACACGGGAATTGTAAGATCTATTAAAAACTAACGTTCATATTATTGAAAATGCCCAAAACTAATATTGCATCAAAACTAGATTAAAAAAAAACTCGAAACCCGGATTTTTAAGTTTTTCAAATATTTGCTATAAATGATAGTAAAGTTAAAATAGTTATTTAAAAATAATAATGCTCGACAAAATTACTTTTGAAAACATACAATTAAAAATGCCAGGGATAATAAAACACGCGGTTTTTAAGTTAAAATCAAAACACAACATATCTCATGACGAGGTATGATGATTTTGCAAAGTATAAATCTTCGTCTTCTAAAAACAGTCTTAACTATTTTAGTATCTCACATTGTTTTCGTAATTTCTCATAAGTCATGACATGACTTTTGAGTCTTCATTTGACTCTATTTGAAGTTTTGAAAATCTTTTAATATAATTTATGTTTTTGGATAACTGGTTTTAAAGTTAATTTGTAGTTCTAATTTCGAGTGTGAACTCTAATTTTTGCGAGTATGTGCTCAAACTCAGAAATACCCTTTTTCAACATTTGTTTTTTATATTTTGTTCAATTTATTCCAAAACATGATAATATGACTACCAATTCGTAATAAATAAGATCAAATATATTGATTTTAGCCCGTTTTGTGTTTTTCTGTTAAGAACGGTTTTAGCATAAATGCAACTCATTTTTTTGAAAAATAAGTGATATTACTGAACATACATAAACGCAATATCGAAGTTTGGGATTTTACGTTTGAAAAGTTACGTATTTTATTGAAAAAAAAACTACCTACTTCATAAGTTTACACAGCCCCAAAAATCATAATATATGTAAGTTTTTGTTTTATTATAAAAAGTTGTACGTTAAAAACCTGAAGTGACAGAGTGATTCAGATACAAACATAAACAATCAAAAAGCTTAGAAAAAGTATAAATTGATTGCCACCTAGGTGCATTACCTTGTTGAGCAGTGTAATTTCAGTTATGAAAATCTTTAAACTCAAAATCAGTTCAAAATTAGGTTTGGTGTAAAACTGTTTTCGAAGAAACTAAATAATATGGACATAAGCTTTAGAGTCTACAACTTTTCTTTCAAATTTTAAAATTAAATTTAGTTTTCATTTTTGTGAGATGCTAAATAAAGATTGCAGATATGGTTGAAACAAATTAATAACAAATTTCAACCAAATGCATGGAAATGGTTAAGAAGAATGTTTATCACCTTTTTTAACTGCATTTGAATTTAAGACTACAAATTAATACACATTTAATACAAAATTATTTCATAAGAAAAAGAGGAAATATTTTTTGTTGTTCAAAATTTAATCCTAAAACAATCGATTATTTTCAATAACTCTCTGAGACTGAATTCTCTGTTACCACTACATTTAAACGACACCGACCGAAAAATACCGACCCGAACCGAACTACGATCTCAAATTTCGAGACAATGAACAAAACGTTTAAAATCCACTAAGTTTAACATTTTTTCGACTAATATTTATATAATTTCGTTACTCAATTAATATTTGTATAACATTTTAAATGCAACAAATTTATACACGTTTGTATTTATTTACAATTTTATTTATTGACAAATCACTCACGAACTAATTTAATTACATGACGCAAACGCACTGCAGAACAATGAACTAAAACTAACTGTCTATCTTTTGGTTATGTTAGGGAAGTGCAAGTGCAAGAAGTAGTGCAGAGAAGAAATCGATAACATTTATCGATACAATACATTCTGTGGAGTCAGTAACAAATCGCGATCAGACATGTTTATGAGGGCGTTCAGTTAGCTATCTAGAAGCATCTTATTATTATATTATTGCATGAATACAAGTATGTGAAAATAAATATAAATTGTGCACTGGATTTCAAAGCAATAACATTAGACATAAACTTATTTAACGGGTGATAGGTATGGTTTTGTTTGACAAATGATTTTCTTTTCAATTTGGTGCTTGTAGAAATTTTCATATTTGTTAATGGAGAATTTTCGCTTAAATCATAAAATTGTAACTATAATTTTGTTACCATTATCTAAAGATTCAACATTATAATTATAGTTAAACCAACATAAATTACTTTATAAATGAAAAAGTTAAATTCAATTTAATGAAAAATGTATTAACAGAAAATATCATGAATTGCAATATTTTTAAATAATAATCGGGTGAGGCGATAACTTACAGTCACAATGTTTGTAGTTAAATGTGACTGCTACCAAACTTTCCATCTACACAGGGTTATCAATTTTGCGGTTTCAAAAGTAAACGCAAATAAAACACGGTGGCCAATTGATATCGCCACGACGAGAAATTACGCGGTCAGGAAATGTCTTTTGCAATAAAGCCATATTCGCTCGAGTTGTGTGGCATGTGGCCTTGTTGAAACCACATATTCTCCAAAAAAGTCGGTTATCATATGACCATAACGCTCCGAATTGAATTTGACAGTCGTTTTTGAAGAAGTAAGGTCCAATCACATCTCCGAACCAAAGAGCGCACCAAACAGTGACTTTTTAACTTCCCATTGGAAGTTATTGTAATCGGTCCGATTTTTCGAATTGAAAATTTTGTCAATTCTCGAAGTTTCAAGGTCCCTAGGGTCTAAATAAAAGATTTTTAGAGAAGTATCTGTGCGCGCATGTGTACGTACGTTAGTACGTCCGAACAGATAATAATGTAGAAAGATTCAGAAAGGACTCTCAAAAAAATTGAGTGGGTGGTATTTTTACCATATCAATTTAAAAAAAAGGTGAACATTTTGGTTAACCCAAAATATCGCACGAATCAATAACGATAGCGACTTGAGTTAAATTTCAAAATATATATTTAAACGTGATACCAAACAAGTATATTTTTAGAAAAAAAAATCCAATCAACGGTTTTTTTATAAATCAAAAAAACTGCAACAAAGTATCACCTCGAATATTTTACGAACAAAAAAACGATTTTATCTCCAAAATAGTTCTATGCAACGAATAATACCATTTTTGACATCTGGTAAAATTTTGACAAAAATCGAATTCACTTTAAAAAAAAAAAAAAATATAAACTAACAAAAAAAAAACATTACTAAGACTTGGTAAAAAATGAATTTCGACTAAAATATCTATTCAAAAATTTAAGATATTTTCTTCAAATTAATTTTATCTTATTAAAAATATTGTTGTCAACATTCGGTAAAATGTTGAGAAAAATCGAATTGACCGCTTTTTCACACAAAATAAATACCTAAAACAAACATTACTAAAAGTTGATAAAAATTGATTTTCAACTCAAATATGGTTTTAACATTCAACGAAAAATCGAATTGACAGTTTTTTACAAAAATAAAAAAACACAAATAAATAACAATACTAAAACTTGGTAAAAATGTCATTTTGACTCAAACTTCTTTTCAAAAATTAAATATTGTTTTCGACGTTCAATAAATTTTTTATAAAAATCCAAAAGTCAGTTTCTTCATAAACAAATGAAATGTACAAAAAAAGTACGCAAATGCTACTAAAATTGGTAAAAATTGGTTTTTGACAAATATGCAAAATATTGTTGATAATTTTAAAATTTTTTAGAATAATTCAACTGACAACTTTTTTAACAAAACACGAACACCTACAAACCTTTTAAGCAAGATTAATCAATAGACGGGATGGGAAGTTATCAGTGTGGGTCGCACCCCAGCCTTTTTTTGTGGATGTAATGGCCTCTCTTCAATTACTTGTGGATTTCAGAACCTCAAATACGACAATTTTCTTTATAAACATAACCACCCAGTGAGAAATGTGCTTCGTTGCTAAAGAAAATTGTGCACGAAAAATCGGCGTCCACCGCCTGTTGTTCAAGCATCCATTCAAAGTATCTTAGACGTTGTGAATGGTCAGGGCTTCAGTTGTTGTGTGAGCTGGACTTTATATGGATGTAGGTGTAGATTCAAATGCAAAATACGCCATAATGTGCCGAAAGACAGTCCTAATTCCTGACAACGACGAGGAATCGACACATTAATGATTCTTAATTCCGAATGGATCCACTCAGAATTCCAACAACAAAGCGAAGTTGCATATACATTCGGTGATAAGTTAGCGACTCACGTGTTCTAAGTAGCCTAGTGTGTTATTACACTCAGACTTTTTTGGAAAGACTCAAGTAAGTGCGAAAGAGAAAGTAGGTGAAATAGAAATACTTTAAAAAGTCTCTACCCGCAGAGTTCTGGGTTCGGGATTCTTGGATTGTTTTTGACGTTTCTCTTTCTTGCCGCCGGACAAATTGAAGTGGAGCAAAGACCTTATAATGAAATTAAATGAAGGAATGATTGAAAGAGTCTAGCTTGGTAGTTTAAGCTTTGGAATGTTTCACCCGTTGAAACAAAGTGATAGCCAACTTTTCTGGCCCTCAAAATTGTATTTATTGTATGTCGTTTTCAATGAAAAGCAGGTTAAACGTTTGTTCATTCATCCTTTTATAATTTAAAAACGATGGTTTATCATTTGATTTTAGTTGTTTTCTCAAGAAAATAAAGGATTCTCTCCAGATTTCAATCCAATTCATAATTTCAATAATCATTGCTGTAGTAAAAAGTGCAGTTTTCTTTAATTATTTTCACACTTTGACTTTGTGGATGAGAACAAAAAATGAAAGAGAACTGTCAAAAACACGCAACCGAAAACAATCCTAGTGTAATAATGCGAGATTGACGGGATGAGTGTTCAAAAGAAAATATGCGAAACACGCAGCATACAAAAAGTCTGGGTGTAATAACACACCTATCAAAATAAAGGGGCAAATCTACTGCAAGTGACCATGGGAGAAAACGTAGGGTAAACCTAAAGAACCCTTTTTTGACACCTTTAAGTCTATGAATATGAGTCAAGTAATGACTCGACTCGAAGTTAAAAGTTGTGTGTCTCTAAATTGACGTTTCAGCTTGTAGGCTTACCGGAATGACAGTTATATTTTCGGTACTATTATCGAGTGTCGTGGTGTTCGTCGTGCATAATTTATAATGTGGAAGGAATTCTGTGACACGTAGTGGTGAATGCAACAACAAATTTAGTTAGTATCTTTACCACACAATTCAAACCAAGAGAATTTGGTGTTCATGGACCTTTTGTGATAGCTTTTAAAGTTGACATTTTTGAATATCTTGTCAACATTTTTAAATATCATGTATAATGCGGTATTTTCTAAAATTCTTAAGTTTTGCTGTGACTTATTAGTAGGATGGTTTTTCAATGAAAATAAGGATCATTTTTCGACTACTTCAGGTTTTATTCCCGTAGTTGTCTATTGTCGTTTATATTCAGATTCTGTGTTGGTTGAGATTTGTACGGGTGGTGACCTTTGTACATAAGTCACAAAAGCCTTAGATTCTCTTTTATCTCTTTTATACTTTTACAAACAAGATACTAACCCCTATTACAAGATTGATCTAATGAGCTAAATTGACAGTTGCAATTAATTTCCAAACTTTTTCTTTTGCCAATTACAAAAAAAGAATTTTGAACAAATTTTTGGTATTTACTGACATAACTGAAACCACAACCCTTTAGCCCTCCATACAATTTATATAATCTATCATTCAAACAAAACAAATATGAACAATGCGTTGCTCAAAAATCCAAATTAAGAGTCTATTATAATACTCGTATAAGTTTTAGTAATTTTAAAAGAGCATCTGGAATGTCGTAGATGCCTTAAGACACATTACATAGCTCCAATCTGGTCTTCTTAACAGATAAATTAAAATAATTGCATTGAAATCCATCTTTAGGCTATTTTTAAAATTATCAAATACAAAAATTAAATTATTCCTCTTCATCACTTAGTTTTTCTTTTCCTTTTGTACGAAAGTACAAGTACAAATAGGATCAAATTTACGGAGAGAGGACAATTCAACACTTGAAGTAAACAAACCTATTACAAATATCAATAAAGTCCACAAATGAGCTACAAAATCTTCATGTCATATACATAATTAATGAAATGACTGTACGATCAAATATACATAGTCTTGTGACTAAAAATACAATTTTTAAAAAGATTTCTTACAAAGTGGTTGATGTTTTATTTCTTTGTCTTTTTGCTAATTTTTTATAATAGAAAACTTAGACGTTACATTTGGTCCTTCGAGCCGGATTTCCCATGTGTAGGGACAGACAACAGACTAATGCTGGGCAGCGACAGAGGCCCGTGTAAGCATTTACGAGTCAGGGTTGCGGGTTCATGAGGGGTTGGATAAGTTCCTCCTCTAGAATGACAATGAGACATATTTGTGCACTAAAATATTCATACACCTTTATTTATTTAATTATATGACGTTAAGATGTCAGATGTCAGCCTCGCGTCGATTAGCAAATTCAGAAATGATAAAGTAGTCTCAAGAATCGACAGCATTTATTTAAGTTTTGCAAGGAATGCAAAAGGTCAGTGGATCGATTTGACTCACAGTGAGTTAAATTCTTAGAATTCTGAAATCGACATGAATATTTTGGGAACAGCTTTCAATTGGTCAACGTACGATATTTTTGGTATTTTTGGTAGCTCAATGGCCTTAAATGTATTCACCACAACCCTAACGAGTAGGAAAAATATGATGAATATTAAATAGGTGGAGTGATTTGGAACTTTCCCGAACATAAAGCCCATTATGATAGAACAGTTTAAACATTTCATAAAGACCATTTAAATGTATTATTTATATTGGTAGAAAAGTACAATTCCAGCACAATTTCTTGATACATGAAATTGTTAATTGTGGTGTTAAATTACTTCGTACTTGTCCGAAACAATTGTAAGTACAGGGTTATTTATTTTGAGGTTTCAAAAGTAAACGTAAAAAAACACATATAAAACATTTGTATTCATGACCAGCGCACAGTGGGTCCCCTTCATACTAAGCAGTGCTCAAAATTCAGTATCCTATTTTAAATCATCACTACTGTTAAATATTGATACTCACTGCTATAACAAATGAAATTTAATAAATAATATGTTTAAATAAAAAAGTATTCACAGCAATTTTTAAAGTTTTTGAGTATTTTATTTTTAAGAAATGAATGGTTCTTCAATTAACATTTCAATGACTTCCCGGTTGATCACTGGCATTGCGCGTGTATAAGTTATAAAGGGGTTATAAGGGGATCAGAAGAGATAAGCAATCTATTAAAAACATCCGTCATAGTATCCTTCCGTGATGTTTTCCTGCTAAATTGTTCCCGATATACTTTGAAATCTTTGTTCCTAGCCTCCTGAGCTTCTTCACTTAACTGTCCGATTGGAAGTAGAGTATGGGTTATTATTTCACTTCCATGGATTAGGATTTTATGAACACTTGTGCTCATGTAATACCAGGGATATAGTTCAACATACAATCGAGCTGTTTCTAAGCAAAAACTTCGAAATTGATCTGCATTAATCCTAAAACCGCTCGATAAAGTTTGCAGAATTATATAAAACCTCCGAATAAGATTTTTGTCTATTCCGGTAATAGTGGAAGATAATTCATATTGCTGAAAAAACTTTCTTGCAAGTCTTGTGGTACGAGCGAAAGGATGATGCACATTGCACAGGCCTTACTTTATTTGTAACCAATCCAGTCTCGCCAATTTTGTTCACAATTTTGCCAATTGCTTGCGTAGTTGGACGATTATGTAAACCATAATCTCCTCTTAAAGCACGATGTATGGCTGTGGCAGAGTCACCATTTTTGTGGTAGGTTTTAACAATTTGTATGCGTTGTGCGATAGTTAAGCGATCCATTTTCTTAAATGTCAGACTTTCAACTGAAAAAAAAAATTGGTTTAACAACTTAATTTGACAGATGTCGAACTCCAGCCCTATACTTTTGAAACCGCAAAATGGATTACCCTTTACAATACCGGGGGTTGTATTTGTTGTTTTGAGCTCCATTTTTTTAATATAATTCCATTTGCTTGAATCCCTTTTCAATTCCTTTTAATGATTTTTGTATTTTAAAGTACAAAAGAAATTGAAAATACTTGAAGACACAGTTCAAGTACCAAGAAATTTAACTCGTGCTTGTAGACTTATTTATTAAGTACACCAGGGTTAATTCAGCTTTCAACAATATTGTTCCTATTGGAAAACTCTTAAAGTAATCAAAGCAAAAATTCCGCTTTTGTATCCAATTTTAAAATAAAATATTCAATCTTAAGAAAAACCAATGGAATATTAAGATTTTTTTTTAAATAGACACGTTAAACATGTTTAACTTTAAATTTGATCTCAGATATCAAACTTCTCGAAGCTCACAACAGACTACAAAAGTGTCTGGTTATTTGAAATTATTCATGTTCAACTATACAAAATAAAATTGATAAACTTCAAAAAAGTCAAAAATGATAAGCTGTAATTAATTATTATAAAACATATTTTTCCCCAAGGCTAAACAGCGAATATGTTTTCATCAACTTTTGTGTTTTTTTTTCCTTTTTGGTCTGCTCTGTTTTCTCTGAAACAAATCTGGCAATCTTATTATTATGATGATCCTTTGATCATACATACAGACGTGTGTAGTGTACATATATTCCGAAAAAAGAAAACTTTTGTTTTAAAAATAGCGCAAAATAAAAATTCTCCATAACAGTAATTTCATAATTGAGGCATGAAAAATGTTTTCTCGTTACGAAATCACGGTCGTGCCAACGATTTAATTGTAATTTAATATTTTCATTTGTAATGCATCCTGATGCTACTGCTCTCGAGCTTCACATACACAAGTGTATCAACAAAGTAGCATCTCTCTTTCATTTTGGCGAATCCTTTTTTTTTGTTTTTTTTTTGTTCAGTGGGAGTAAAACGAAGGAGACGACTATGGGACAGACGTAAGAGGAAAGCAATTCGGCATTGAAATTAAAATGCAATTTTATGAATATTTTTGTATATATTTTGTTTTTATTCGAAAAAAAATTTCATTTTGTACTTATTGCACCGTTTAAGGTCCTTTTTTTAAATGTATATAGATTCATCGTTTCATTTTGTAGCCCTGCACTCTTTCCAACGAGTGACTATAGCGTCCTGCAGGGACCGACCGTGGTGTATACTGAGAGAATGCAAAAAGGCAGCCACAAAACAGATGCTACTTTTTCGCGTATTCCTCTCGAAGCATCGCAGGACTTAAAAAAAAAAGAAAAAAAAAATAAAGAATTGTTTGGGCAACACCACGCCAACAACTTCAAGCCGCTGCTGCGTCCGTCGCTCGCCACCGTCATTGCCGCCCGTGCTCTGATTGCTCAGTGCACTGTAAGGGCGAAATTGTTTTTCTACCAACTTTTTTTTAGCTTTTTGTCGGTGGCACAGGCATTTATTGAAATTCGAAAGGATACCAAGCAGGTTGAACTCTATCGCCACGCTTCAAACTTAAAAAAAAATACATGACTGGAGTGGCTTTAATCAAAATAGGCCTATAATTTCTAAGGGGGCCTGGATAGTTTACATCAGGTGGTATGTTTGAATACATTCTAAAAAAAAGGGAAAATTTTGAACTTAAATCGTAAGTTGAGCACCATTTCAGTAACATTCTGAACTTTTAATCAAATTTAGGATTAAGTAGGTAACTACTTTAAATTGTTTTAAAGCTTTATGTCAAGAGCCCGTTTTGTCTTCCTCTTTGGCTCTCTGAAGTTTCACTCTAGATTTCTGAAATATAACCACATCGGCCTTTTCTACCTGGAAAAGTTTCTTTTTAAGAGCAGTGTTTCTAAATCCAGCCCCGAACATAATACACCTCTTCCTATACATTGAACAATTTATGGACGTTTTGTCAGTTGGTCGATGTTGTTGTGTTTTCCCTACAAAAGCAAAGTACGTTCAGTCCGGTGTTTTCTTATGTATATGCTCGTCCTACGTTTTGTGTTTCTATTTCGAACACAAATTTTTCTCGTTTGCTAATTTATGCGCGAGCTTCTAAAAATAACTGTTTTGAAAAATTGCATTTAAAAAGATGATGAAAAGTTGCGGCTATATAGGGCTAGGAGAGTTGCTGATGGGGGGATGTTTTCATTTTGTTTATATTTAAACAGAAATTTGTGTTTACCTATATATTTTGTTCCTTTCTACATTTTTTTTTTGTTTTGTTCACTTTTGATTGCAATATCGTTTCGGATCTATTAATTTGAATACACCAAAAGGTGACATGCTTGAAAAAAGAGCTCTCTATAATAATAATTTTTAAAGGTTTAAATATGAAAAGAGAAACATAATTCCACAAAGAGATAAGTGGAAAAATCGGAATCAAATTAAATGTCAAATCGGTACAGGAAAAAATAAAAAATACCAACATTTTTTCTGTGAAATGGAGTTGAAATAAAAAAGTTCTGTTGGGCGCCATTTATCAATAGAAAAACCACACATTCTTAGCAATATTTCACGTTGGGATTTAAACAATCTAATTAAAGTTTGGAGTGGCACTTCTAACAAATTCATAAAACTTCTAACATACCAATATTTTAGTAGTCAAAAGTTCTTTTAAATTACTCATACAAAAATTGTAACGTTCGGCGCCACTTTATCCCATTAAAAGCCGAAACTCTTCAAAACAAAAAAATGTTTGGGTTCAATCTTTACTTGCGACATATAGGAACTATATAGCAACTTTTGCACTCGTAAAACATTTCGAACACGAGATTTTAATCAAACATGACATTACAATGGTAGAGAAGTTGAGGAAAATGGTTCCCCCGATTCCGTCCGTCCTTCTGCCTGTCCTGGCCCAAACAGATTAAACCATTATGTCGATTTACTTCAAATTTGGAAATGAAGGTTTTGAGCCGATTCGCGTTAGCCATTTTTTTCATTTATTTAAAGACTTATAATAACAGTAGTCTCCAAAAAAAGATTTTAGTCAAAAATCGAAAATTCGAATTTTCTCAAAAACGAACCAATAAATGCTTTTACATTTTTGATTATTTTTTTTCTTAATTTGACTTCTTTCAATATGAACAAAATATTTTTGTATTGGTTTAGAAGGGTTATTTTGTTCTTAACTATTCTCAAGAACTAATGAATCGATTTCAAGAATTTTCTTCTGCACAACTCTTATACTCTCTCTCAATAATATTTAATGTTAAAAATTTCATTGTTTTTATTTTTGATTTTTTAAAAAATATTACATTTTTTTCGAAAATCGATATCTCAAAAACGGGTTGTTAATTTTTTACGAAATTGATACTTAAAACGGATATTAATAAGCTCTTACTAACTGCAGACTAAAAATATGTTTAAACTAAAACTGAAAAGTTTTATATGTGCAGAATTAATTAAAAAAAAAGGTCTCTAGGTTAGGTTAGGTTGGAGTGGCTGTCCAGATGTCATTGACTCACTTAGACCTCAAGGGTCAATTGTGATACCACTAATGAGGTTACTCATGGGAGAGGAATGAAATTAAACAAACCATATTGTGCTTTTAATAAAGTTAGAGAGACATTTTGTGTCAATCGTTGCCAGTTCACTGGTATTGTCGAAGAAGGGATTACCGAGAAATTTATTCCTTCTAATGGAGAGTGCTGGACATGTACATAGAAGGTGTTGGACTGTCTCCTCCTCCTCCTCATCCATACAGCTTCTACCGAAGTCATTTGTGTAGACCCCTAGCCTCAGAGCATGTCTTCCTATGAGGCAGTGTCCTGTTATTACTCCAATTGTAGAGCTTATATGTATTTGTTGCTTCTAGAGCATATTGTTTGAAAAAAAAAGGTCTCTAACGATTAACAAATAGAAATTTTGAAAAATTAAGGTTTTTTTGAGAAATCAAATGGCAATTGAATTTTTGAAAACAAACTTTTCTTGCAGATACATTTTAAAACACAGAAAATATTTTTAAACAGACTCTTGGGGTACATAAGGAAGTTCGTGCGACCCAATCGTGCATATTATTTATTTTAAGGAAGAACACATAATGTACTCACCAAAAAATATTTTTAAAAAATTGATTTTTTGAACCTGTACTCGAGCGGGCACTGAGGGAACTACTGATCGTTTGGATGACGCTGAAGGCTGTGTGCAATTCAGCAAGTCGTGACGAACAATACTGCGATGAAATTGCAGTAAGTCTATTTTGCTGTTGTAGACCGTTTTAAACAACTTCCATGCATTGACAATAAAGAATTTATTATTACTGTAAAAATTGGCCAGCATAAGTTTTTGCGGCGAAATTTAATTGATAGCTTGGTCAATGTTCATGAAGGTCAAAATCCCTCATCCCTAAGTTGTTATTTGCTGCATTCTAGGCTGTTTTATTCTTACATTGGCTTTATCTTTTAAGCACCATCGGCTGACGGAATGTATAGATCTGATGCCTTTAAAATTTGAGCGAACAGTCGCAGTGCTAGTGAAAAAGTATTGTAAAAAACTTGCCTCTAACGAATTGCTTCGTAGAGTAACTTCCATAGTATTTTACCATCGACTCATCAACCAAAAGTTTTTCCATGCATGTCTCCAAACTGGTGTAGAAGGGTTTTTCAGAGGAGTTATTTTTACCATTTTGTGCTTGAGAACCAAATTATTATTGTCAGCAGGTGGAGATATTTTTTTGATTTTCTTGAATCTGGTTCGAGATATATTCTTAGCAACAATTGGTATACCTGGGTGTCTTCATATGTTTGCCAGTACATGTTCTATCTTGACAAAGAGTAATAGCAGCTCTAAAGCAAAATACCATACAATACTTTCAAATCGTCTTCAGTGAAAAAAAAAAAATTGTGGGCATTTAATAGTGCTGCATAAACGCTAGACTGCTCAACAATCAAATTTACTACTTCTTTGTCAAATAAAGTTTCGAAAATTTCAATTTCGGACTTCCCATCCAATGTAGTTACCATGTTTACCTTTTTTCCTAAGAAAAAACACTTTTTGACATGGTTTCTTATACTATTTTGGAAAATGTTCACAACGTTTTAAGATGTGCCGTCTGCACTAGCTTTTATAGGAGTGCATCGTATTCACTGTCACTGTCACTGATACAAAACGCGTCTATTTCACCTGGAACATCGTGTGGCATTGTGCAAGAAACAAGATCTTCAGCATCTCTCAATGTCAAAATTGCTATGGTTTGAAGATGTTTCAACAAAGTTTGAGGAGCGTCCTAAGTTTTAAAAGTTTTTTACGTAAAAAGTTGACGTTTTAATGCTTTCAAAGTCCATATTAATGTGAATACTTCCATATCTAGAAAAACAGAAAAACTGTGTACCTCATTAGCCATTGCACCCAAGATAGTAAAGAACTTTTATAATTTACCAAATAACCATCAAAAGAATTTGTTTTAACAAAACTGGTTTTCACAATATGAAAACACAAGCTGTAAAAGTTCGAAATTCAATTTTAATGCTTTCCATTACATTGCAAATTTCATTTTACGCTGACATATGATGACTAGTTACTGAAATCGCATAAAACTAATTTACATAAATCTAAAGAAAGTAAACTAGAAGTAAGTTAAGTTGTACAATAAAATTTCCGTGAGCGTAACAAAAAAAATTCCCAAAAACTCTTTTTCTTTCGGCATAACGCTGTTTGAAAATAGTCTTTTCATTTGCCCCCGATTGGGTAGGGCGGCTGTTAATGGGTTAAACAAATTCAAACATTATCATTGACGCTAAACAAAAACCCCAAATTTCAGTGGAGTGCAACACCATACTAACAAGAAATATTTCTTTCTGATTAAAAATTCGTCTTCCCTTTGCCGCCTGAATTATTAAATTTTGTGATTTAACAAAAAACAATGTTAGAACTTTCTTTATTAATATTAATTAAGTTTGTTTTAACTTAAAAATAAAAATTGTAACCAAAAAAATACTTCTAGAATTACTTCTTTTTGTGTGGTTCAACAGTGTAACCAAATCAAAACAAATTCTGTAAATTATGTAAACATGTGAATGTATTCTATTTATTTAGTGTGAAACTTAACAAAACAATTTTTCTCATATGATAAGCATAAGGCTACTTGACAGATAGAGCAGCACCATTTTGAACGATGAGGCTGGGTTTTTGTACTGCAGTATGCACATCTTCTAGAAGAACCGTATAGTGGCATGTGTGTGGATTGGTCATATCGCACCTTGAAAGGAACATTTTGATTAAAGTGGTTTGTATTCGAAAATTCTGATAAGCGGCGCCCTCTGCGGGTTTTGTGTGTGTGAGCTCCTGCAAGTGCATTTGGAATTGGGATTCGGAATTCTTCAATGTCAATGACTTATAATTCTCAACTGATCTTTCTTTCAAAATAATAAATGAGTTCACGACAGAAACATCAAGGAAATGACAGAAACTACGATGCCACTATTTTTTTCAATTTCTGATCGATATCGTAGCATGACTTCAAAATATCGGCTTTATCAACGAATCCCATGTTTTTGTTGTATACTGCTATCATTTCTGGACAATTGATGGATACCGAAGTACCATGTTTTTGCTTACTCATGGTGGTTGTATTTTTGGATGGGTCCAAAAAGTTTCCTTAGATATGTTAAGCTTTCGTATCCTTCCACTTCACGAACGCCATTCCGTCTCTGCTGACCCGCCAGTCGGAATTTCCTTGTGTCAAACTCTTATCACTAAGAAGGTCAGTTGACAGATTTTTTCTATTGGCTCGTACAGTTCCGCAAGAATAAATGATTTGGTTTTTCAAATCTTTTTGAAGTTGGACGGAATTGAAAAAGTTTTCAAAAAACACATTGTGCCCTTTTCCTATTAATTTTTGAGTCGGGCCTTTGACAACACGAGCACCGAGATTAAGCTCCTTATATCCGCGCTTTATGGGCTTCATTGGCATATACTGACGCAAACTTTTACGTCCCTTGAACTTAATCATAGATTCATCGATTGCTTGATATTTAGAGGGCATATAGCATGACAAATAAGTTCGCGACAGCATATGGATCATTGGCCGGATTTTGAACAGCTTGTCGAAGTTTGTACTTCTTCTGCTAGCTTGTTTGGTATTGTCATTCAGTTGAATGCTTCCTAGAAGCCATAGAAATCTGTTCCTGCTCATTATCGAACTCAAATACTGATCACGAAATTCTGACTGAGCTGACCAGTAGTCTCTGCAGCTTGGCAGTTTTTTTTATACCCATCGGAGTAAAAGATGAGACGCCTCCACCAGCTTTTTGTACTGCAAACAAGTTAGTTTGAAAAGCAAGCAAGTCAATAAGCTCTTCTAGAAAGATTTGTAAAAAAAAATCTGAACAGGTGTTTCCAGATCACGCGGAATATTTGGTTCAATCTCTGCCACAAAATCCATCATATTATAGCTACAGAATCTGTTTTTTTTTTTAGTCCACACAGTATTATTCTTAATTTGCGTAGCTCTTATTTCGCTAAGTAGAACTTCATCCTCAGAATCCCAATCTGATTCAGACACATGCGCAAGGCTCGAAGGGTCTCCTTTATTTTCTTTACCAAGACACATACACTCAGCTTGGTCATCATCATCAACATCTCCGATTTCGGAATCGGTTTGGTTTCACTACATACCCACTAGGCGGAAAAGAGTTCAATTTAAAAAAAAAAGTTTCACGTTGGGCGCCAGTTTTAACCAATTCATTGATATCCTTTTAACATTTTAAAAACATATTAAAGACTATTAATAGCTCCAAATTTGATAAAGAAATGCAAAGCTATAAGACTTCTTCAAAAAAATATATAACAAACCAGCTTAAAAACCTACCAGAATAGTGTTGTACATTAAAGTTTGTCCAAAACCAATTAAAAAGAAAAACATATTTTCCAATTAGAATTTTTGACTAGTTAATTTTTCTTCCCAAAGCAAAACATCTCATAATGCGTATAATCTCTCAGCCATAATCAAGTGAATAATACCCCACCACCGACATTCCTAAACAACACTTTTATGATATTAAAAATCAATCAAACAAAGTTTACTTTTAAATATAGCAACAGCAACAGCCGGTGTAGTTACCAACCATATCCCTATCACTATACTGCAACTGCCTCCTTTTGCTTTTGCTACTGAGGCGATTGTAGTAGTCGGTAGTATCTCTCTTTCACATAACCGCGGGCTATGTTCGTATTATTCAAATTCCATATACGATTGTGACCACATTTTAACAAGCCAATATCCTCTTACAAAAGGACCTACTTTTACACAACACTGACGATGAATGGCAATGGGAAAGTTGTATTGCAAGCACTTCCTGTAAAAGCGCACAAACAAGTGTGAGGAGTGTGGTATTTGTGTTTGAGGTAGGTTTGAGTTAGTGAGAAAAAGATGGATGGTGGAAAGGAGGCTTTTTCCTTTGTTTGTTTGTGTTGTTTGTTGAAGGAATTTTCTCATGTGACTAGAATTTCCAATTAAAATTTTCGATATTCACATCCATGACAAAATACGAGAACTAACTCGTATGTATCTATCTACTTCTGTTGATGCTGATGGGTGATGTGCTACAGGCTAAAATTATGCAATAGATTTCGACGACGTATACGGGATTTTATGTGTGGGCGAGTGGGCTATAGTGGGCTAGGAAGGTGGTCATGGCCACGTTTATCCTGCAGGTATACCTTTAAACAGGAGCAATAACATATCAATCTGTGAGGCATGCATATTGGAAAGTACAGCCGGAGAAAATCCCACGAGGGGATAACGGTTTGGAATAATAATGATAAAATAAGGATACTTCTCTTCAAAACACTAACCCATCAACAACGACACACAGTGACAGCGGTAGCTGTAGCGGCAGCGGCATAACACAACAACACAACACCAGGCAATACAATACAAAACACATGTCAACCAGGATAATTTTAGTGTTTGAATAATGAGAAGGATGCTTTGATGATCTCTCTTGTTGATGAGCTACTACTACCTATAAGCTATACATTATGTATATTATACTGCTACGGACGCTAGAGAAGCTTTGACTGCTGCTGCGGCATAGACTTTAGACGCGTCCATCGTTTTATTCATTCATTCATACAAAACTTATACTCTGTAATATGCAACCAAGCAGTGGTTAATTTTGTTCCCTCGTGAGTAGACGAGAGCATAATGGTTGTCTCTGGCCCGAATTAGGATAATTACATTTGCCGTTGGTAATTTTGTTAGCATTTAATGCTTAAGCGATTGTAAGGCGAAATGCAATATTTCGGACGATGCAGCAAGTAGGGCGATTATCAAAGGAGAATATGCATATGTAGTGGAAGTGGACTGAGGCAGGTACATTTATATGACATTGTCGCCAGGCAACCGCATTAACTTCCTCTCATCGCCCACTCTTGACCATGTAATCAGTAGTTTGCTGCGCCATCGGCACTTTGCATTGCATACTCGTAGGCTGATGGAATTTGTATTTGCCAAAGGACAACGAACAAACGAAAGGCCTGATAAACGCCATCTCCATCGCTATGGCATGGCATAGCTTGGCTTGGTATGGCAGTCAGGCAGGTAGACGGGGAGTCAGAGGACTTTCTAGAATACAGCGAGTGACGCGATGCTGCAAATTGACCAGTTCGTCTAATTGAATAATGTTTGTATTAATGTGGCAGATGGTCGCTCTGTGTATTGTTAAAGACATAGTCTATACGATACGTCTACAGACAGAGAGATTTCTATAAACAGACTACATATGTATGTACCCTATCCATACATTAGTTTTCGTTTAGTCATCATCATCAGCATCATCGACATCGATTGACCCCGAGAGACTTGTTAATGTTGGTTAAATAATGCAAAGGAACTTTAATCTTTCTCTTTATTTATGGTATACCTCTTCTTTCATTTTGACTTTGAGCCAAAGTGTTGTATAAGATTGGATATTGCATTCTTTGAAATAAAAGAGCTTGCTAAGTACTAACGAAAGGACTAAAAGTATGCAAACAAATATATGAGTTTGCAAGGAATAGACATAGACAGACAAGTCTGCATGCCAAAGAAACTTTTTTATCAAAAAAAAATAGATATACATAGATACATTTCTTAGAAAACGTTGATAGCAATATAATCCTCACTAAACTGACATATTTTCCAGAATTTAAGAAGTAACAGAGCTTTATTAGACTGGTATTGTTCATTTTCGAAATGAAGAGGTTTTCAATGGAAAAAAATGTAAGGCCAATTTCAACAAACAATCAAAAATGATCTAAATTGAAAACCTTCAAGACAGGTTATAGTTGAAATCTAAATTATAATTCACATTGGGCGCCATTTAATGACAAAAAATACATTTGACATGTCCTTAGGTAATACAAAAAAAAAATCTTCACTACCTTCAAATTTCTCCTCTGAAAAAGAAATCTTGCTGATTGTCTTCCTCCCTTTTTTAGTAAATTAAAAATCTACGCACTCTTTGAAATGACTCAGAAATTCATTCTGAAAAATATATTTAAAAACAAGGTCCTTTGATGACTTCCCAAACTATCAGCAAGATCAATGCAGATTCTCTTTGTGAATTCCTTTATCTAGAATACATTGACAAAATACATTACAGTTTGGTTACGGATCCCAGACGCTTCTACCATTAACATTTAACTTAAATCCGATCTGATATGACATCTTCCGACCCTTAATCTATTAAAAACATGTTTGCCTCATTCTTCTTCGGTAATCTTCTTGAACAACCGGACTATAGTTTTTTTTGATTACTTAAAAGGTACCTCCAATCTTACTGAATTTGTGTTCAAAAATTTAAACGAATAAAAGAAAGAAAATGAAGTATACGTTATCATTACAGACTTTAGTAAAGTCTTTACAATTAGTCAACAAATTATTAAATTAAAACTGCTGATACAGAGTTGTTTTAAGGTTCTCAATTTTAAATCAAATTTATGCAAACTCAGGAGTTCCTCAAGGGAGCCACCATGGTCCCTTGTTATTTGTCTTAACTATCAACGACGTTATTAATGTCATTGATAATTCAACTGTTTCTATTTACGCTTACTTACTTTCTTAAGGTGGCGCTACAGTCCTGTGTGAACTAGGGCCTCACCCAACAAACTTCTCCATCTAGCTCGGTCCCTAGCTAGATGTCTTCAGTTTCGCACTCCAAGTTGGGTGAGGTCACTTTTCACTTGTGCGCGCCACCTGATTCGCGGTCTTCCTCTACTGCGCTGTCCTGTAGGTGTGGATTCGAAGACTTTCCGGGCCGGAGCATTGGTTTCCATGCGCTCTACGTGACCCAGCCATCTTAGTCGTTGAAATTTTACCCTTCGTCGTTCCATCTTCTCCTCCACTCCCCTTCTATGCGTACGGGACCGTAGATCACACGAAGAACTTTTCTCTCGAAACGACCCAAGGTGCTTTCATCCGCTTTTGTCATAGTCCATGCTTCTGCACCGTATAGCAGAACGAGGATGATGAGGGTCTTATATAGCGACACTTTGGTCCTTCGAAAGAGGACTTTGCTACTCAATTGCTTTCTTAGCCCAAAGAAACAGCGGTTAGCAAGAGTTATTCTTCGTTTGATCTCAGCGCTGGTGTTGTTTTCTGCGTTAATAGCGGAGCCTAGGTAGACGAAGTCCTAGACTACCTCAAAGTTACGTCTGTCGACGGTGATGTTTTTGACCGAGACGTCGGTGTTGTAAGTCCTTTCTTGACGAAAGCATGTACTTTGTTTTGCCCTCATTAACCGTTAAACCCATTTTTGCCGTCTGTGCTTCAATACTCACAAAAGCCCCATTGACATCATGCTGAGTTATTCCAATTATGTCAATATCATCAGCATATGCTAGTAATTGGACAGACTTTTGAAAGATAGTGCCTCTAGTGTTGATGTGGGAGCTCTGCACTATTCTTTCAAGTACGATGTTAAAAAAATCGCATGACAGCGCATCACCTTGTCTTAAACCTTTTTTGACATGGAAAGGTTCTGTTAAGTTGTTTCCAACCTTTATAGAGCAGCGTGAATTCTCCATGGTCTAGTCTTGGCAGGGATGCCAAAACTAGACACGGCTCTATACAGCTCGCCCATGTAGATTCTGTCATATGCGGACTTGAAATCGATGAAAAGATGGTGGGTGTCGATTTGGTGTTCTTGGGTTTTTTCCACGATCTGCCGTAGTGTGAATATTTGATCGACTGTGGACTTTCCTGGTCTAAAACCACACTGATAAGGACCTATCAGCTTGTTCCATGCTCCTAAGCAAATTATCTCCAGCTGCTTTATAGAGAGCTCGGCATTCAAGCCATCTGCTCCAGCGGCTTCATTAGACTTCAACTTAGATATGGCAATCTTTAATTCGTCTAAGTCGGGAGGACGGGATTGTTGGCTTTCGTCGTCTATGTTGAATCTTGACTCATTTCAGCCCATTTTGATTATAATATTAACAAAGCCAACTCATCTCTTGGTTTTATCAAACGTTGGTCTAAAGAATTTTCGAACCCTATTGTCACTAAATCCCTATACACCACCTTGTAAGACCTCTTCTTAAATGCGCTAGTCAAGGGTTGTGTCCCATCATCAGAACTCTCACTCTCAAAGAATTGCATCTGTACAATGCAAATTTCTTACAGTTGCAATCCGAGGTCTTTCTTGGATTGATAATCTATTCATACCACCTTATGACGATCGTTTAAAACTTATTAATCTACAAACCTTCCAAGAACGCCGCGAAGTTGCTGAAATTCTCATTCTACACCAGCTTCTAGCAGGGACCATACATAGATTGACCATTTCTTCTAAAAAAGATTCCTATTTATACTATTCCAAGGAACGTCGGGCAGGCCCCTCTCTTTAGCCTCCGTCATCACCATACAAACTTTATCTTTTTTGAACCTATCACAAGAATGCTGCGCGTAGCTAAAAACGTGAACACCAAATTTGACTTCCATATTAGTTCTTCCTTCCTTAGAAACAATCTTTGCAATACGTTCTAATTTTTTTTTTTTAAAGTTTTGTGTTCATTATAAATTAATGTGCGGGCCTTCGAGTCCAAGCTTAAATATAATAAGTATTTAAATCCAGTCTTAACATAAATAAATAAATAAATAAATGACTATCTTATTGGAAAGTCTTTTGCATTGGGCGCCATTTAACATCATAATCAGGAGAATTCAGATGGTTCTTTTAATATTTCAAAAATAAAAGTATTTCTAGAAATGACAATCTTTTAATTGAATATGTATTTAAATTTTATTTCTCACAGGAAAATATAAGTCCATGATAATTAACTTGAAGCCTTAAGAAAATCGAAAAGTCAATTCCCTAAAAAGTATGTTAAGTACCACCTTTAAAAAAAAGAGAATAAAAAAAAGCATTCCAAAGGAAATGATAATTTATTTGCATTTGTATCATTCAACATCATGATGTGATCTCCTATGAATTTAAATCAAAGACAAAATATGTATTAAAACGAAAGAAAGACTGTATAATGTATATACAATGATTTAAAATACACACACACACACACACACACAAACGAAAAGAAAAGATAAGAAAAATCGGCTTCAATAAATTGATGGCCGTCATAAAATTCGAATTTAAAAGCAAATTGTTCTTCGTCCTTTTGTATCTTATTGTATCGTAGCGTATCGAATCGTCGCCGCCGTCCTTGTTGATATTAAGGATTCCCAAAGGAAAGCATAAAGACTCATTTACTCTGACTGGACGAAGACAAAGACGACGATGTAAAACGATAAAATTCCAAACGATGATGATATCATCAGCTATCAGAGTGATTACCGTATTAATCCTAAAGACAAAAATAAAAAAGGAGGACAAAGTTCAATTCTTAAAGAATTTTCGTTACATATTTTTTTTTTAAATTTATGTATTTTGTCTCGATACACCTCGTCGACTGATGCGGTCTGGTTATATCAAACGAAAAGCAATAAAAGAACACAACAACATCAAATAAATAATAATAAAAAACACAGACTCGACCTTATTCTCAATCAACTGACCCTGCCCTGACGGTATCCAAAAGTATCCAAAAGCCAAAGCCAAAGCCAAACGAACTTCCAGCCTTAGACTTCCGCCTTTTTTCCTTTTTTCCTTTTGTTTTTTTTTTTTTTTCTCTTTTTCTGGCCTCCCTTTATTGTGCCTAGATCCTATGTGTGTGTACTACTAATTCGGTACAAATCTAATTCCCAGGAGTAGCATTTCGGAAGGAGCAAAATCAAATTGTATCGCTGCCATATATAGAAAATACACACCTTCACTTCAGAGCTCACAGAACTCACATGGATACTGTCTCTTTGCTCCTTGTGTGAATGTATGATTTTTGTGTTGGAAAGATTCAATCCAAAATGCTATGAAAATGGAATAGCATTAACAAAGTGGATGTCGTCGTCGTTGTCGTCGTTTCGTCGTTCTTCTGGTCTTCTTCTTCGTTGGCGTTGTCTAAAGTTTAACTATAGTAGGATATGGCATCATCCAACAGAATCCATATTACTTCCTATGGAGTAATAGTTTTACACACAGAGGATGGCCCATTGCAAATTGAATTATCCATTCAAAATACACATATGCTTGCGGTTCGTCGTCCTTATAAAGAAGATGAAACACACCCATTCCTGCCCCATGTATAACATACAATCTACGTAGTAGATAAGAAATACCCCTATAGGTACCTATATTTATCCTCTCTTTTTACTTATGAATTGTCTTTTGAGCACTTTTGACTGGTACCGCCTGCAGTTGCAATTGCAGTCTTACCACAAAATGGTTTAAGTTCGGTCGGTCGGTTGGTCGAGCGACACGACTACTCGATTCTATTTTACATATACAGAGATATGCAATTGCATTGCATGAAATACGTGATTTGATTATTCATTAGTAATTCTAACACACAATGTATGTATAACGACCTCAATGTAATATTCGTTTCTTTGTTTTTTGATCTCATTTTAGTTGTAACAGAGGAACCCGAATTTACAGAATACATCGAAAATGTTACAGTACCTGCAGGACGAAATGTCAAACTTGGATGTTCCGTGAAGAATCTTGGATCATACAAAGTAAGTTCTCTTTCACATAAACCTACGAGTATTACATATACACCAAACACAGACATTCAGAAATATGTATTCATTATCATGCCTCAATTTTATTACCATTTTCTCTTCGTCCTTTTTGATGCCACAAGTAATTTAGCCACTTAATTGTCAGGAACAGCAACGGCATCTAGAGATTTTCCTGCATTACTCTTTTACCGACAGACGACCGACCGACCGACGATGATGATGAGTAGATAGTAGAGATTTCAATTAATTGCGGCGGCTTTTATTGATAATTGTTCAGGGCCGTAGTTAGCACAGGGCGTCATTTAACTTTAGGTGAATAATTTGACGTATGTACGACGGGAAATTGTTCGTTTTAGTTGTTGTTTTTTAACATAATATTTGGCGTTAAAATGTAATAATGTAGTTGGGAGAGACAATAGGCAAATGCACGGAAAAAAGGTTACAAATGGGCGCCATTTAATAAAAAATGTTTTTATTGTGTTGTGAGCTTTTAAAAACACACAGTAACTGTAAGCAAGTAAAACATTTCCTTAAACCATTTAGACGAATACAAGTATTTCGTTGTCAAACGCCGAGGCTTCGCTCACCAGATTCCAGGATACTCGTTACAATATTTAATTAATATGATTGATTAGACAATTTATGGCCAAATGGAAACTCAGCTGCTTCGGCTTTTGTTTGTGTTTTAGGTTCGGGGTTCAATATCTCGTTCACTGACTTTTTTTTTTTTTATTTTATCAAAATCTTAAAACTATCTTAAAGCTAGACAAAAATTCTTAAAAAGCTAACGTAAATTTCAAAGACTTAAAAAAATATATTATTGACCCTATACGGGTGATATAAGTTAATCCATTATCTTATAACTACTGCCTTTCGGCCTAAGAACAATTTTAATTCTAAATAACAATAACTTAATTTAAAACCAATAAAATTTAAAAAAAAAACTTGGTATCTTTATCATTATTTTTTATTTTATATGAAACTTAAAGTTTGTTTGTTTTTTTTTTTTGGTGCCACCCTGACTGTCCCTAACCTAATCCTTAAACCTATTTAAGCCGGCCAAGACCAAATGCCTTTAAATGTCATTCTCAATTTGAAGCCACCAAAACTGGTTCTTCTGCCTCACCCTATCTCTTTGGTCCCTATCGGAAACAGTCCTACTGAACAGAAGGCGCTCGGCTCCGTCCAGTGCGAGGGCGTTTCGACTGTAAAGGAGTCGCCTATCTACAATTTTACGACTGACGTGGTAGATTAGCGGAACCGCCTCCCTATCCTGTATCAGAAAGAAATTATCTATTCTGTTTATGTTGGCTCTGTTGTATAGAACCTGGTTGAAATAGTAACGTTTGTACTCCGACTCTGGTGTTCTGTGTAGTCCAAGGCAACGTCGCAGACATTGTCTTTCAAACACCCGAATCTTTTCCATTTGAGATGGGGCAACGTTAAACCATACCGGGCACCCATAGGCAATCATCGGCCGTATAAGGGCCATGTAGCAAATCACCTTCACCCTGCTGTTAAGACGGCTGCTAAAAAACAACCTTTTTGTCAGGGAAAAGGCTCCCCTAGCTCTGGCCAGAGAAGCACTCATATGTCTGTCGAAATACAAATACTGATCCAACCAGGGTACTTAACTACACTTTTATTCGCCAATAGCTGTCGATTTGGTCCAACGATCACTAGATTTTTCCAGTTCTTTCTTGTATCCCTTGAGGCTTTATACAGCGGAGTCCTGAACAGAATAGTTTCGCATTTCTGAAAGTTGATTTTCAACTTCCAGTCATCGCAATATTGCTGAATCTTGTCGAAGTCACCCCGCAAAAGTGTCTTGATAACCTCAATTTTTGGGGCCGTTGTGTACGCAATAAGGGGGTCGGCGTACGCTATTGCCTGAGTCAGACTTGCTACCAGATCACTGGTGTAAATGCCGAACAAGATCGGCGAGTTAACCGCTCCCTGTTGAAGACCATTTTTAATATCCTCGTTCACTGACTTCTGGTTGCGGAATGTATACTGCTCTTGCCAGTTACTTTTAATGCTGACTAGCTGAATAATTAACTCAAAACAGGGTGACTATTGTACTATAAGATTCGTCAACAAAGGGACACCTCAGGGTGGTGTTCTATCCCCTCTCCTCTGAAACCTGGTAGTTAATAAAATCTTAACTGGTCTGGATGTTGAGGGTTTCAGAGTGATTGCCTTTGCGAATGACGATTTATAACAGTTTTAAGAAAGTATCTTAACACCCTTAAATAACGACTAATAATACTTTGGGCTGATCCGTGTGTGTGGAGTAGGGTTCCACCTACAAAAAATCACAACCCCGAACTACGCATTGGTTATACACAGTTTGGTGGAAACAAACACACCTTCTTAGTAAACAAATAGCTGCAAACTCTGCTATTTGCCTCAAAGCTTTATCGCAGTGGATTAATAACATTATTGGCCACTCCGTAATTCGACGGAAACTTCCTGATTTCTATACTTTTCTGGACTCTATCTCTACAAGCTCTATAACAGACCATAACTGCCGGTCATCTCTAATGAGGTTGGCACAACAGTTTAACATTCACCTTTGCTGGGTGCTGGGATATAGAGTCATTCCAGGAAAATGTAAGGCAGATGAACTCGCAAGACCTACACTAGATTTAAAGCGCTCAAGGTGCTTGCAATTTCTAGCAGATCGCATTAAAGCTCAGTAATTGGTGTCATAACCAGGCAATGTCTAATAGGAAAGCACGCCACGGGGCTAGACGTATTCTCAAATGACTTTTGCAGAGGATGAGGATGAGGAGGAAAAAGTTCTTCACCTCCTCTGTACATACCCTGCTCTAGCTCAAAAACGTTAGACCTATCTAGGAGAATTCTTCTATAACGATCTAAACCATCAGTTAGGTATTAACATAATAAGTCTTCACGTTTCGTAAAGGACACAAACTGGTCTCATTGAGCTCAGAAGAAAGCCTTGAGATTCATGTGGTATCACAATTGGCCAATAAACTGGCTTAAGTGTGTCCTACTCAATCCCGGACAGGCACATTAACCTAACCTATCCTTGCCAGTAACCTAATCTGTTTGCCTTTGGGTTTGTTTCGACATTCCATGGTTTCGCTAGCTAATAACGGCTTTAGCCGGCTATCAACAGCTTTCGCTGACTCACAGGTTTACCAAATTTAACTATACATAGCTATTTGCGATCTGATCTGGCTCACATCTTCACTCGTTCTTACTGCCAATATCACTACCGTTATAGATTGAAATGGATATGCTTGAAGGATGCAATCAGAAATATGTATGCAGGCACGTATGCTGGGAGAATGATTAATTGTATTGCTTCCTCATTTTATGTCATTCAATGCTTACATTAAGAGCCATTAATTCTGGCTAATTGTAAGATTCTGAGCTAATTTTAAGCATACAATTATAAATTTCTGTTAAACGATAAAGAACTTAAAAGATATAACTTATACAATAAATTGAAAATTTTAATTTATGAAAACCTCGCATTGGGCGCCATTTAAATTTGTTTAGTTGGTATTTCGCATTAAGATTTCTTCTAAGTCCGTTCCTGCTTGCTTCATTATTTACCAACTTTTTTGTCTGAATCTCCCAAGTTGCCCGGTCTCAATTACTCATTCAAGAGACCCCCACAACTCTTCCCATACAACTCTAACAGACAAATAAATCTATATAAAAAATCATATTCCGGGTTCCGTTTTATTGTTGTCCTTCTTCCACAATTTATTGTAATCTACCAATATTATATAGCTTCCAACATGCGAATCTCTACCATACAACATAATAATCCGCTGATACTGCCATTATCCCTTCAATGACTGCTTAAGGCCAGATGGGATTGTTGGGTTTTCTTTCTTATACAAGTATACCCATAGAATCCTTGGAGTAAAATCATCATCAAAGTCTATCGACCATCTTTATCATCATCATCATCATCATCATCATCATCATCATCATGGGTTGTTGAGGCAAATTACTTGGCGCTCGTAATTCATCTTCGCCCAACAAACGTCCAACTCCAACCATTTCTATAGCCACAAATTCCAACGAATCGTCTCATTGAGAAAGAGAACGAAAAAGGAAAACGACCGCAGGACGAATAAGAAAAAAAAGCAGCTATCACTAGCAAAATCTTCATGCAGCTTGTTGGCAATACTCGTAGCTGCCGGCAATCCGATACCCGGGCAGCACAGTGATGTGATGTGGACCGGGTCGGTGGGCTTAGTATCTCATCTTCCTTTTTCCATCCTTTTTGACAGCCGGAAAATTTCAATCATCCGTGAAAAACTGAGTGAGAGCTTGAAATGCAAAAAAAAAATGCTTACAAAAAATCTCAAGCGGCTCTGATCTCATCAAGCAGTCATTTGTGGAATTGAAAAGGGTAAAAGGGATAAAGGCAACTAGTCGCAGTCGACTGCCAAGCCATAAGCAAGCCATTGGCAGCTAGTTGTCAATGACGGTTGTAGAAAGCTCATCTGCCTCTCTCTCTCTCTCTTCCTCCCTCGATGGTTACCGGTAAAGGAATCCAGGCAACACTTTCAGTAAAAAGAATAAAATAGAGAAAAAAAATGCCCATTACCCATCATCAACATCAACAACAACAACAACAAGAACAAGGACTCAGATAATGGTAATAAAAAAGTGCTTGCGATAAGCATGTAATTAGCTCCCTGAAGTGGGGATTTTGTGATTAATTGTTGTACTACATCACCAAAGGGATTTTCATAATTTTGCTCCTTCTTTAGCAAAAATAAAAAAATCGTAATAATAAAAGAAGGGATGAAAAAAACAACGAGAGAGAGAGTGATTGAAGCTGTTCCAGGTAGGTGCCATCATCATCATCATCAGCATCAACGTTAGTCGCGTCGTCGATGAGTCGCTCGTCCTTGTAGGATAAGTGGCAAGCATCGATTAATGTGGAAAAAGAGGGAAGAATGTAAACTTACACCCACCTACTTTTTACCTCCTGCGAACTTGTATTTTTAAAGATTGAACAGAGCAGAGCACCAGTCAACCGTGCTCATAATTATTATCGTTGGAAATCCAAGAATAAGGTTTTTCGTTTCACTCTGAAGAAATATTATGTTTCGGATAATTGACGATGAATTCATTTTGAAGATTGGCATAGAGGAGTTGAAGTTGACCTCGAAAGCAAAGCTTAATAACCCGAAATAACAAATTGCTGACGATGATTATGATGATGGTAATAGGGCTTGACTCCTTCGGTATCTTTTAGTTTAGAAAAAAATTATAGCTATTTCTTTTCAGCAAGAGCTATCTGTATATTAAGAATTTATTATTCTTTTGACTTTTTAGTGGCATGGAATTTTTGAGGTTATGATTTATGGTGTGTTTTTTGCTCTGGGAGAAGAAAGTACCTAACCTACTTGTTATTAGCTTAAATATTCTTGGAATTTTCTTGAAATTTGTTTAGGTTACGATTTATTTTATGTTTAAATATCTATTTTCACAGAATTCAAAAGTAGGTACTGAGAAAATTCTTGAAAACACCTATTGTGTGTTTCGATGAAAGCGACTTTAACGAACAAACAATGATACTAAGTAATTGGTATACAAATTTTATTAAAATGCCATATATTTTCTTAAGAATCTTATACTATTCAAGCCCAAGCAATTTTATATCTGTCTATTTATTACTTGAAGTAAGGAAAAAACAAAAAAAGGTCCTTCGAGCCGGATAAACAATGCTGAACTTTCAATACTGCTCCCAATAGTTACATTATTAGAAATGTAGGGCTTATCTTTAAGAGGGCTGATCTTAAACTTTAATAAAACGCAGAGTGTGCGAGACATTATCAAAGTTTCAATTCGTTTGAAAGGCCTATTGATTTCTTTATATGAATCAGGCTGACTTTTTACAATTTTATTGTCAACGAGTATGGTCAAAAACCCCACAATTAAAAGGAAAATATCAAATAGTATAAATATGGTAGCTAGTGTATGTCAACTGAGCAAGAAATAACCATACTTTCAAATCGCTTCTACGAAAATTCTTATTTGGCTTAAACTGTGTAATTCTGCCATCCTTTTGAAATCACACTCGTTATCCTCGATCTAAAGCTATCACATTTGACTGTCATATGGCTTAGATAACATTGTTTTTAAGGAAATGTCAAATAATGACGCCAGCTGCAACCACTAGCCCAAAATTGAGACCAAACAATTAACTTTTCTTTATGAATTGGAGCTTTTTAGCCTCATGTGGATTAGTAACATCCCAACATCCAAACACTTTGTATTGTTGACGTAGCTATTTATCCACAACTGAAGAGCTTAAATTCTCACTTTGTATTGTTGACGTAGCTATTTATCCACAACTGAAGAGCTTAAATTCTCCAAGTTGCGATCTACAAAATTTCTTGTGAGTAAGCTTAAATGCCTTGGATTCTCTGGTAGCCTTATGTCAAGTAAGATTCAAATAGCTATCCGGGATGGAGTAGGAAAGTCTGATTATGTTATTGTGATTGAGATCGTTTAGATAGTTATAGAAGAATTCTCCTTGGTCCTACGCTTTTAAGCTAGAGCAGGGCATGTACAGAGGAGGTAAAGAACTGTTTCATCATCTATAAAGCTTCTGCAAAAGTCATTTGATAATACACCTAGCCGCGTAGCGTGCTTTCCTATTAGACACTGCCTGGTTATGATACCGATTTTCTAGCTTACTTTCGATCTGCTAAGAGAGAGCAATCATCTTGAGCGCTTTAGTGTAGGGCAGATGTTTTTCGTGTTGTTATTCCACCTGATGTTAGCCTCCTTTATAGCCTTTTTCAATAGCAACAGTTAACATGCAGCGATTGGTATGTCAGAATAAACCAAACGTAGTAGAATGTACCATTTCTGGAGAATCCATCTGTCTTACAATTTCCTGGAATGTCTCTATGGCCTGGCAACCAGCAAAGGTGACTGTTAAACTGTCACCAGTTAGCAGTTATGGACTGTTATAGAGTTTGTATTGACAGAGTCCAGAGATTTGATAGCCTAGGCCTGACTGTCTGAGAAAATACGGATATCAGATGTTGATATCACGTTTTCTCTCAGCTAGGACAAGACTTCTTTTATCGCTAAAATTTCAGCCTGGAACAAGCTACAATGATTTTTAGGTGGAAGAGAGACTTATATTTAGTCGTTTAAAGTACACGCCCCACGAACTCCGTCATTTACTTTTGATCCACCTATGAAAGTCGATTGACCCGTCTTCCAGGAATGCCCTATCCTCCCAGAAACATCTGGAAAGTATAGAAATCTAAAAGTTTCTGCTCCCATAAGGGCAACGACAATATTTTCAATCTTGATCCTGCATTTTGCTATGCATACAGCTCTTGCTTGGCTTTTACTGATCCTGTAGACTCAAGTTTATCGACCACACAAAAAATAGTTCTCTTTTAGGAACAATTATTTATTTTACCATAAAATGTGCTGTGGACTGGGATTGTTCCTTGAATAGGATAATTGTTTTGATGAAACAATTTATCATTTAAGCGTGTTTTTGAAAGCTTCATCCGTACACAATGATTTGAAAAAGCAAAATGAATAAATGATAGCAAATTTTTAAGTTTCAACGAAATGAGAGCTACCAAGTGTCAAAGTTGGGAAGTCCAACCTGGCAGACCATTATCATATCATTTCATATACATATATATATTCAAACTCCCTAAAATCCTTTATTTTCAATTTCCACATCCTATCATAAATCCTCTTCGATTAAGCTCGAAATTGACTCCCAAGATCATCCTCGCCTTCTTTCACTCAAACCAAACAATAATGACTGAATGAGTTTTGCTTTCTTTTATTTAACCATTAAACCTTAACAAATTGTTATCACATGAAATTACAATATTTCCTTTCTCGGATTTCATGTATAAGTATACAAAAACATCCTTAAATTGATGTCTATACACAACATATGATTTCGCATATTATATCCTTACAAAAGCCCCTAAGTGCTTCCGTGTATCGTTGTCGTCATCGTTGTCGTTAAAAATATTACCATCAAATTTGACTCGTCACAAATTAATTGCAATTGTGTGACGAAATTTTATTACCACGAATAAAAATTCAACTTCGTCATTCAGTAAATCCCAATCCCAATCCCAATTCCGATCCCTATACCGATTCCAACAAAACAACAACAACAACAGTAACAGCAAGAACACAACATCAAGAGGAATCACTTTCAATTCCCCACAGGGTTCTTGAGTTGGAATCCTTTTTCTTTTCTTTTTTTTTTGGTTAGAGCTGGTTCTCCCCTAATATCATCCCTTATATTTCTCTCTCTCTTTCTATCGCTCTCTTATTGTGTTTTCTCAAAAGCGAGCAAAATAAGCTAAATATAATTTTGAACAAATCGTCATATGTTTGCGCCTCACTCTGATGGTACTCGTACTCATTTTATGTGGCATTTTATATTTTCGGCAGGATTACTTAAATGATGTCTATGCGGCAATCACTTTAAACGGACAGATTCAATATACAGAAAGGCTCAGGCAGGATATAATATTTGCCTAGAGTCCTGTTCACACACAACACCATCCCTAACCATATAACCAGATGAAAGATGAGATTCTGTTAGGATCTCGTGTTGGTAATGTATCAGGAGGCGATATATGTACACATGGATGTTGATGTGGAGACACCTCCTGCGCGCACGGCAGTATAAATATGAAGGAACTCAAGAGTTATTATAGATGTCGTCTTACCCAACCCGAGTCATCCATATAGACTCGAGATAGAAAAAATAAAAATAATACAAAATGAACATGAACAAGTCCCAGCAACCAATATTATCCTGTCATATATTCGTTATGAATATAAATTTCCCTCGGCGAGAATTTCAAGCGCCACACCACCGTCTTTACCACTGCCGGTGCTGCTGTTGCAGCTTCCACATCCACATCCACATACATATATGTACCTACCTAATAATAATAATATATTCCGGCATCCTGCTTCCTTCCTTAACGTTGCTTGCTGCTATACTCGTACGTATGTACAATGTATACGTACATATGTATAAACTGTTCATATATGAAGCAAGTCGTGGGAGCGCTCTCCACGACGACGGCGAAGATGACGATGATGAAGAAGACGTCGTCGCCGACGACCGCAACATCCACCTTTTTGAAGGAACATATAGTATATGTGGCGGTTTATGGTTTGCTTAGAATTGTTAACAATGTTGCCAATCGAGATAAACAAAATAATATATTTTGGCAAAAATATTCAACTTCGCTTCTTCTAATTCAAATTATTAAAAGAGCGTTAGAATCAATCTACTGTCTCTTTCCACTTAAATTTGAGGGGGGAAAATGGTTAAATGGGGGAGTTACAAATTGATCATACTGAAATATTTATTTTGGTACAATATAAGCACAAGATACAATATTCGAGCTTTAAAATTTAATTATACGTTTATTACAATAAAATCGAAGCAGTTAAAAATTTCCAATAAGAGTTATACAGCTGGGTACTACATTGTACTTTCACTCGAAAGGGAATTGAAATCCATTCAATATTTGAACTGAAATTCAATTTTACTGAGATCGATCTCATATTTTTGAAGTTTAAATGCAGTGAATTTCTGTCTTCTACATTTTGATATTTGAGGTTTTTAAGTGATTTGAATTCGACTAGATTAAGTCGGTGTGAATTAAGTTCGACAATTCGACGAATTTGTTTTAACGCAGAAATAATTATAATTATAGAAAATAAAGCTTAATAAATTTGTTTACACAATAGACTTGATTCGTGGAAAGTTGCAGCATCTACTTTATAGTTGAGGAAACGGACAAAGTAATTAAAACGATTAAAAAAAAATATTTGTTTCCTACAACGTTTCGAGTAAGACAATGTTGTTTAAGAACTTTCAAGACAAGACTTTCGGCAAATATAACATCAGCCTTTTTCAGGCTGATATTTAAAAAGTGCATTCAACAAAGAAACGTAAATCTGCAGTTAGAGCTGTAATGTACATCAACACAATGTTAAGAAAAACTCAATTTGGGGAACCTAACATAGAACTTAGCAAGGTTGAGTTAATGAAAGCAAAGTGACACAAGTCAAAATTAATTTTGTTGTAATTATAAACTCACATTAAGCATACAAAAATGGCGTTAGTACATTTCACGCAAAACCATAACACCCAAACCCTTAAATGTAATTAAGCCCAAAATTCGTCACAAACCCAAAAAAAAATTAAGAAAAAATCGCAAAAAAAAACCCAAATCGAATGTCGAAACGTCCAAATAAATTTTATATAAAATAAACGCCCACATTGTTAGTTTTCATTTTGCCCTAAGAAATTTTAAATTTTGATTTTGGGTTTTAAGATTATGATTTCTGTCTTTTCTTATGTTTTATAACCCAACGACACGTAACCTAAATCAAAAAATGACATAAAGCCCAAAAAGAGAAAATTCTTAAAGTGAAATAAAGCCAAACATATGTATTTGTTACAATTCCTTGACATTCCGAGTTTTTGGGCGATCTGATATTTTTTCGTTATAGGGCCCATACACTACACAAACTGTTTGAGCAAACGAATGTATTTTGTTGTTGTAAAAATGTTTGCGCAAACTGTTTGAGTAGTGTGTAGCGATGATGCGTGTTTGCGCAAGCGGTTTGAACAAAATCAAAAAATTTGAATTTTCCGTGCCTGCGTAAACATGTTTGAGTGGTGTGTATTGAATTTTACTCAAACCGATGAATTCTCATAGAGTTAACATGAATAAACAAGAGGAACAAATTGTTTGGACTGAATTCATTGAACTTTATAAAAGTTTACCGGTATTGTGGTGTGTAAAAATTCATTTTTTTTTGTTTTTACTAATATTTCTCAAACATGTTTTTGTAGTATGTGGCGAAACTATGTTTGCTCAAACACACGTTTGAACAAACGTGTTTGCGTAGTGTATGGGCCCTATTAAATGTTTGCGTTTGAGCGAAAAAATTTAAAACTCAAAATGTCGTAGTTCTCAAAATAAACGAAAATTTGTCAAAATGCCCAAATGTCGAAACAGAGAATATCTGCAAGGCGATATGTCAATTAGTTCATTATGACATTTTAAAATTGATTTGGGCAACATGACATTGATTGGACTTTGTGAAATATTCATCTGAAAAAGTTTTTCGGCGATAGAGCAATTTTTGGGCCCTATGACATTTTTAATATCTTGGCGTTTCTTTATTGTGCAATTAGACCGAAAGCTTCTTTTTATTTGAAATTTCATAAAACCCAACAAATGTTGAACTTCCAAAGGTTCGGCAATTTTGCCCGAAATCGACAACAACATATTGTTAATAAAATTTTTTGGGTATTATGAAATTTTTAATTTGTGCGATATGGTTTTGTTCGAAAAGACCTAGAAAATGTTTAAAATTCTTTAAGAAAAAAAACTTTTGTTCTTAGGATAATAAAGGTGACGTGAAATAACGCCAAATGAAATAAAGCCAAATTCAAAAAATTTGGCATTATTTCGTTTTTGAAAACGAAATAAGGCCAAATTTTCAATTTGGGTTTATTTCGCTTTAGAAAACGAAATAATAGCAATTTGGCATTGTTTCGATTTAAAACTTTGCAGAATTAGAAAAAAACATAAAGTAAAATTATCTTTTGTTTTCTCTCTATGCTAAATTAAATTTTGTATTCAATTTTGGGAATTACAAAATTCGGTAACTGTCTAGAATAGCTACTTTTGCTAAGAACATAGAAAAAAAATTCGGAAAATAACCAAATCGGTGTATTTTTTCGTAAACTTTAATAAAAAATTGGGGGAAGTGAAATTTTGCAACAATTTTTTTTGTTGTTATTAATTAAAAAATTTGAAAATGACAGATACTTGTTGCTCGATTGAAATTTTTGAAATTGTAGTCTAAAACAAGTTTTTTTGAATTGATAGCACGGCGGCGGCGCGGCGTACTAGCAGCTAGGTATGTCAACCCCCCTGCTTGGGATCACTATAGGATTTGGGGTGGGTGCGAGTTTGGGTATATGCAAAGAACACGAATGCGTTGTGATTCTTTCATAACTGTGAGCCATACTTGCTTTTTAAATTTGGGAATTTCTTTGATTTTAGTGCTCAAATGCAAAAGTTCTTTGCATATACCCAAACTCGTACCCACCTCAAATCCTATAGTGATCCCAAGCAGGGGGGTTGCAGGGGGCAGCCCCCCTCACATACCTAGCTGTTAGTACGCCGCGCCGCCGTGCTATCATTTCAAAAAAACTTTTTAGCAAAAGTAGCTATTCTAGACAATAAATCAATCATTTTTGCGTGTTTTGTATGTAAAAAAGTGAACTTTAAAATTTTTTTATTAACTTTTGAATTTTAAAATATTCGGTGTTGTTTCCATTATTTTGTTGGCCTTATTTCTTTTTATAAATCGAAATAAAGCCAAATTGGTTTTATTTCGTTTTGAACAACGAAATAAGGCCAAATTTAAAATTTGGTGTTATTTCATTTGGCACTATTTCACGTCACCTAAATAATGGGGCATGCTGCCCCCCTGCAACCCCCCTGCTTGGGATCACTATAGGATTTGGGGTGTGTGCGAGTTTGGGTATATGCAAAAAACTTTTGCATTTGAGCACTAAAATCAAAGAAATTCCCAACAAAAAAAAAGCAAGTATGGCTCACAGTTATGAAAGAATCTCAACGCATTCGTGTTCTTTGCATATACCCAAACTCGCACCCACCCCAAATCCAATAGTGATCCCAAGCAGGGGGGTTGCAGGGGGGCAGCATGCCCCCCCTTACATACCTAGCTGTTAGTACGCCGCCGTGCTATCAATTCAAAAAAACTTCTTTTAGCATAGAGAGAAAACAAAAGATAATTTTAATTTATGTTTTTTCCTAATTCTGCAAAATTTTAAATCGAAACAATGCCAAATTGCTATTATTTCGTTTTCTAAAGCGAAATAAACCCAAATTGAAAATTTGGCCTTATTTCGTTTTCAAAAACGAAATAATGCCAAATTTTTTGGCTTTATTTCATTTGGCGTTATTTCACGTCACCCATTATTTATCTGTTCGATGCAGGGATAAGTAATATTAGAACAGCTTAAGAGTGATTTCATTATCTTAGTCTAAACAAAACAAAATCAGAGTACCTATCCGAGAACGGCAGCAACCAAATTTTGTTTCAAATCTCAAAATTAATAATATGTCTCAAGCTCAGTTTCTTTCTTAAATTAGCAGAACTGTTTCTAAATTTGGTCAAAAATTAATCTTTAATATGCAAACATTTGCCATTTTTGCCATTTTCAACCAGTGAAATTCAAAAAATTGACACTATTAGTTTCCCACAGGCCAATTTTTGTACCTTCCTTAAAATTATCCTAAATTATTAAAATGGGTAAGTACCTCCTTGTCCTTACTTACTTTTATAATCTTAATATACCTACAGATCAATCCACATAATTTTTGTTTACTATCACAAATTTTTTCTATTATCCTGGTTCATCCCCTGAATCAGTTCATCCTAAGACAGCTCATAACATAAGAAAGAACTCATCCCAACAAATATGAAATACTGGGATACTAAGTTATCGAAATGAATGATTGTGCATTCGATTAGGTTTTTCAAATACACAAACCATTTCTTTTGATCTTTTATTTTCCCAATATTTCATATTTTCATTATAATAAAAAGTTGACATTGAAGTTGAATTTATATTTAATAAAAATACAATTTACATAAAAAACGTATATCAAACTGCACAAGTGGCAAACAAGTGTTTAAATGGTCATCATACTGCAGTTTAATAAAATGTTTCCCTTTTATGGTATTAATGCAAATGCGGAAAAATTTACACTTACAAAATTTTCAGGTCGTAAAAATAGAGTCCTGATCCTTTTCGAGGCATGACATATTTAAGGTCGTGAATTTTTGATAGTTTGGCTTTTCTAAAGGTTGGATCTCGAAAAACTATTTTTCGGAGGAACTTATGGGTTTCTTTTGTTGGTGCTGCATAAAAATGGCTTCTTAAACACCAACAAAAATTTTCTAAAATCCCATTCAAAAACGTGTATAGAGGAAAATGGTTTCAGTATAAAAAAACCTCCTCAAAGTATCATAGCAATTGACAAATTTTGTGATTGGCTAAAAAATAGAATGACACTGACCGATTTTCAAAGTTGGTGTCTATAGAGACAAAATTTATAAACATTTTTGGAATCTATAAGATTTGTAAGCAGTTTTATAATTTTAAGGGTTAAGAGTATAAAAAATTCAAATTTTTTAAACGATGATTTTTAATTTCTATTTCATCATATTTTTAATCAGTTATCGATGATATTTTGTTGGATTAGTATAGAAAACGTAATGTAATATAATACTGGAAAATTATTGCACTGAATTTTGAAAATGCAGATAAGTACCTATTTTTTTGATTTGATTGTCGTTACTAATACATAACTTTCAAAAATGGTAGAAACACAAGAACAAAACAAGATTTTTGTATTTGATTTTCTTACCTACAGGGTTATCCATGTTGCGGTTTTAAAAGTAAACGTAAATAAAACACATATAAAATATTTTTCTTCATGGTATTCCCTTTTTATTAAAAAAGTTTGAACGTTGACCTTATGTTTAAAACACTACATCATTTAATTGCCCACCACGCGCATTTTTGCAAGCATCGATTCTTTTGAGGTAGTTTCCGATCACTTTTTGACACATATTGGGCGGTATCTCAGCCATTACTTGACGAATGTTGGTTTTTAAGTACTCAAGAGTTAAAGGTTTATCTGCATAAAAACGGTCTTTTGCGTAGCCCTACAAAAAAAAAGTCCATCGGTGTCAAATCGCATGATCTTGGTGGCCAGTTGATAACACCACGACGAGAAATTATGCGGCCAGGAAATGTCTCTTGCAATAAAGCCATATTCGCTCGAGTTGTGTAGCATGTGGTACCATCTTGATGAAACCACATATTCTCCAAGTCGTATTCTTCAATGCAAAAAAAAAATTCGGTTATCATATGACCATAACGCTCCGAATTGACGGTGACAGTCATTCCATCGTCGTTTTCGAAGAAGTAAGGTCCAATCACACCTCCGCACCGGACCAAAGAGCGCACCAAACAGTGACTTTTTGTGGATGTAATGGCCTCTCTTTAATTACTTGAGGATTCTCAGAACCCCCAATACGACAATTTTGTTTATTAACATAACCACCGAGTGAGAAATGTGCTAACAATATCTGTAATCAATCCAGTCTCTTCAAATTTCTTCACCATTTCTGCCAATTGCTTGCTTAGTTGGACGAGTATGTAAACCATAATCTCCCCTTAAAGCACGACATGTGGCTGTGGTAAAAGCACCATTTTTGTAGTAGGTTTTAAAAAATTGTATGCGTTGTGTGATTGTTAAGCGATCCATTTTCGTAAATGTCAGACTTTCAACTGAAAACAAATTGGTTTAACAACTTAGTTTGACAGATGTCGAGTTCCAACCCTATACTTTTAAAACCGCAAAATTAATAACCCGTTATAAAGTCTTGATAATGCAAATAATGTTAAACAGATTTGAGTCTAGAACAATGCCGTTTTACTCTGAACATTCTTATACGAAAATTAATTCAGCATGAAAAATTTAATAGGTTTATAAATCCAAGTCAAGTTATTTAGAAATTCTCGATTTTCAAGAGCATCTTTAAGCCAATTCAAACCAATTTAACTGTATTTTTGGTGCATGAACAATCTTTGAACAACAACTAATAGCTTCAGATTCTCACATTCAGAATTAAAAATATGTTAATAGAGTGAAATTAAAACAATGCTCATTTATAATTTCGTTCACAAAAATTGAATATTTTATGATAATAATTTGCAATAAAATCAGATCCCTTAGATTTACCCTTGAAAAATTCACAATAATTGGCAACACTGTTTAACAACAATGAGCATCCTCTCCGGGTGTAATTTAAGGCATATTTTGATTTTAACATTCTCTTACACGCACACCCGCTACGCTAGAATGACGATGACAAAGTGGCAAAGCAACACATGAGCGCTTCTTTCTCGTCGGTGTCGTTGTAGTCGTTGTCGTCTTCAATGTCTTTGTCTACATAGTCGTCGTTGTAGATTGCATGTATGCCGTTGTGCTAGAAACTCTCGATTTAGTGAATCACCCAAAAATCATTTCTTCATTTCACTTCAGTAACATATGTTTCACTATATTATACGCGTCTTCTGTTCTTTTTTTCGGCTGTTTTTAAATGAACTGCATATTGTTTAAGTCGCCTCTAGAATGTAAGCAAGGTACAAATATAAACCTGCATCTGGCTCCTTATTTTAGATTTAATCAAAAACTCTACACAATATTCCCAAAATTAGATTTCAAAATATCAATAGCTGATATATGGAAGTTAAATTGATGTTCCTGTCATTACACATCAGAATAGCGCATCTGGGCTTATACTCGTATATTGGTCTTATGATGCTTTATATCATATCCTTGCAAGGCGCTGAAGTCATTGTTCAAATGCTCAAAGACAGGATAAAATATTAGGATACAACCAAGACATTTTATATGCAAAATAGGAGGGTGGGAGAAGGTGGCCGCACTCATTCACTCACACTCCTTCTGTTGTTTTCCCTCCTATCTTTTATTAGCTTTGGCAAAATATGACAACGACAGCAACAAGGACCACAACGAAGGATAAGACGGTATAAATCTGTCGATTTTAAAAGAAACCAGTAACAAAATAAAAAGGAAGCCAAGCCAAACAAAAAGACGTCTCTTCCACTGAAGTGCACGCACTCAATAGCTTGTAATCATCGTTATTATAATCACCAAGTCATCATCATTAGTCGACATCGTTTTAATCATAAATGGCTTGTGGTTGTTTTGTTTTGTTATTTCAAAGGATAACAATAGACGAGATAACAAAAAAAAAGTAGAATACAAAAAACAGCGACAGGGAGGGGGATTCCATCACTGGTGGATTCATGTGCCAGCCAGGACCCAAAAAGGATACAAAACAAAAATAAAATAAAATAAAAAAACGATAATGGATGCGATTGATTGCTAAGCATTAAGTTGTCGATACCAAATTTTGTATATGTATGCATAGATTTTAGTTCAATTATATTTATGGAGAGGGAGGGACGAAAAAGGGACGTAAGGGTGAGTATACTGCATTTAGAATATTGTGATGTTTTAGTGGAATGTGATATACCATTATTAAGGTGGTTGACATTGGGTATTGATCTATAACTTTTAGGATGTAAGCTTGTGAGAGTTTATTTTTGGTGACAATTTATGATAGATTATAGTTTTATTGAATTATTGTTATTTGTTAGATTTGTGACGTATTTATTATTTGGATAGTTTTAAAGCTAACCAATTTTGATCTTTTGGCAATAAAATCTATAAATTCTGGTTATATAATAAAGCAATAGAAGAAAAGAATTTAAGGAAGATCGAAAAATCCTCATATATGTAAAAACTCCTTGAGAATGCTAAATGTTTGTACTTTATATGTTAACTTCAGCAGCAATATTCAATCTTCAGAAAATTGGTTCTAGGTATATGTAAGATTTTGAATAGGAATAGTAATGGACAGGAACAGGAATGGTTGAATGTGTAAAATTTTTAATTTCCCATAAGAAGTTAATGAAATCGGTCCGATTTGTCGAATTGAAAATTTTGACAATTCTCGATGTTTCAAGGTCCTTAGAGTTGAAATAAACGATTTTTAGATAGATATCTGTGCATGCGTGTGTACGTACGTTCGTACGTTCGGGAAGATTTTTTTCCGTCGTCCATAGCTCAAGAACCAGTAGAGATATCGACTTCAAATAAATTTGTTTATACAGATAATAATGCAGAAATATGCAAAAAGGACTCTCAAAAAAATTGAGTGGGTGGTTTTTTACCAAATCAATTAAAAAAAGGGTGAACATTTTGGTTAAACCAAAATATCTCACGAACCAGTAAGGGTCTCCCCTTACGATAACACAGGCGACAAAGTTTATTGACGGTTTTGTATAGAACAGTTAACAAAAAAACATTTTTTACTATGGGAGGGGGCCTATCTCCCCCCGTTTAGGCGGTAGGGGCAATTTAAAAAAATATGTACGTTAAATAGAAAAAAAATAATTAAAAAATAACGGTAATACTCACAATTAAGTATTATACATTTTTTTAAAGCCAACACTTTTGTCTATTAGCTTGTTATCAAGTCAAAACTATGCATAGTTTTTGAAAAAAATAGTTTCAAACTCAAAATTTGGAGAAAAACCACAAGCAAAAAAAAATTATTAAATTAAAATATCTATTAGTTGTGGTTATTTTCAATTTTCTCAAAAACTAAAAGACATATGTAAAATCATATAGTTTTCAGTTTTCGATTAAAAGCAAATAAGAGCAATAAATTCTAAAATAAAAACAATAGTAGATAATCTTGAAGTATTGAAAAATTACACTTTAAACCTTTTTTTAACTTTTTTTTACTCATAGTTTGAGTTTAAAATTAAATTTTTCAAAAACTATGCATTGTTTTGACTTGATTTAAGAACTGACTAATAGAACAGAATATCGGCTTTAAAAAAATGTATAATACTTAATTGTAAGTATTACCGTTATTTTTTAAGAATTGTTTTTCCATTTTAAGTAACAAATTTTTTAAATTGCCTAAACGGGGTGATACCTCCCCTCACATAATAAAAAATGCTTGTTTTTAACTGTTCTTAAAAAAATCGTTATAATAACTTGGCGCCTGAGTTATCGCACTCTTCTCCAGATTCAAACATAAACAGTCAAAAAGCTTAGAAAAAGTGTAATTTGACTGTCACCTAGGTACATTAATTTGTTGAGCAGTGTAATTTCAGTTATGTATGAAAATCTTTAAACTTAAAATCATTTAAAAAAATTAGATTTGGTGTAAAACTGGTTTCGAAGAAACTAAATAATATGGACTTAAGCTTAAGAGTGTACAATTATTCTTTTAAATTTAAATATTAAATTTAGTTTTCATTTTTGTGAGATGCTAAATAAAGATTGGAGATATGATTGAAACAAATTAATAACAAATTTCAACCAAATGTATGCAAATAGTTAAGAAGAATGTACTTACCTTTTTTAACTGCATTTGAATTTAAGACTAAAAATTAATACACTTTTAATACGACAAATGTTAATACAAAATTATTTCGGCAAGAGTACGATAACTTAGGCGACAAGATATTATAACGGAATTTTTTAGAACAGTTAAAAATAAGCATTTCTAACTATGGAAGGAGAGGTCTATCACCCCCCGTTTAGGCAGGAGGGGCAATTTAAAAAAAATTATTACTTAAAATGAAAAAAAATTCTTAAAAAATAACGGTGATACTTACAATTAAGTTGTATACATTTTTTTAAAGCCAACATTCTGTTCTATTAGCCAGTTTTTGAATCAAGTCAAAACTATGCGTAATTTTTGAAAAATTTAATTTTAAACTCAAAATTTGAGTAAAAAAAGTTAAAAAAGGTTTAAAGTGTAACTTTTTCAATACTTCAAGATTATCTACCATTGTTTTCATTTCAGAATTAATTGCTCTTATTTGTTTTTGATCAAAAACTGAAAACTAGATGATTTTATGTCTTTTAGTTTTTGAGAAAATTGAAAATAACCACGACTACTATTTTAATTTAATTCTTTTTTTTTTGCTTGAGTGGTCTTATTTTGATAGTAATAATGGTATTTGCGTATGCGTAATGCGTATTTGGGTGTATGCAACAGTAAGGTGTGCGCGAGTTTGGGTGTATGCAACAGTGGCATCTGCAACCCCCCTGCTTGGGCACACTTTAGGATTTGGGGTGGGTGCAAGTTGGAGTGTGTGCAAGGTGGGGAGGGTGCAAGATGGGGTGCATGCAAAGTTTCTTTTGCATTTAAATAAGCTGGATTTAAGAAAAATTAATTTACCCTAGGTATATCTTAATCCATATTCGATTATTACTATCAAAATAAGACTACGTTAATACTTAAGCAAGGAAAAAGTAATTTAATTAAAATATTTTGTTTTGGTAATTTTTAATTTTCTCAAGAACTAGAAGACATCAAGTCATCTAGTTTTCAGTTTTTGATCAAAAACAAATAAGAGCAATGAATTCTAAAAAAAACAGTTTAAACCTTTTTTTTAACTTTTTTTTGCACAAAATTTGACTTTAAAACAATTTTTTTCAAAAACTATGCATAGTTTTGACTTGAATTAAAAACAATCTAATAGACAAAAGTGTTGGCTTTAAAAAAAGGTATAATACTTAATTATAAGTATTACCGTTATTTTTTAATTATTTTTTTTCATTTAATGTACATATTTTTTTAACTGCCCCTACCGCCTAAACGGGGGGAGTAGTAAAAAATGCTTGTTTTTAACTGTTCCATACAAATCCGTCATTAAACTTTGTAGCCTAAGTTATCGTACTCTCCCCATTATTTCATAAGAAAAAAAGGAAATATTTTATGTTGTTCAAAATTTAATCCTAAAACAATCGATTATTTTCAATAACTCTCTGAGTCTGAATTCTCTGTTACCATTACCACTACACTTAAACGACCACCGACCGAACAATACCGAGACCGACCCGAACCGAACTACGATCTCAAATTCCGAGAACAAAACGTTTAAAATCCACTAAGTTTAACATTTATTCGACTAATATTTATATAATTTCGTCACTCAATTAATATTTGTATAACATTTTAAATGCAAATTTATACACGTTTGTATTTATTTATAAATGTATTTATTGACAAATCACTCACGAACAAATTACATGACGCAAACGCACTGCAGAATGAACTAAAACTAACTGTCTATGTTTTGGTTTTGTTAGGGAAGTGCAAGTGCAAGAAGTAGTGCAGAGAAGAAATCGATAACATTTATCGATACAATACATTCTGTGGAGTCAGTAAGAAATCGCGATCAGACATGTTTATGAGGGCGTTCAGTTATCTATCCAGAAGCATCTTATTATTATACTATTGCATGAATACAAGTATGTGAAAAGAAATATAAATTGTGCACTGGATTTCAAAGCAATAACATTAGACATAAACTTATTTAACGGGTGTTAGGTATGGTTTTGTTTGACAACTGATTTTCTTTTCAATTTGGTGCTTGTAGCAATTTTCATATTTGTTAATGGAGAATTTTCGCTTAAATCATAAAATTGTAACTATAATTTTGTTACCATTATCTAAAGATTCAACATTATAATTATAGTTAAGCCAACAAAAGTTACTTTATAAATGAAAAAGTTAAATTCAATTTAATGAAAAATTTATAAACAGAAAAGAACATGAATAAATAATAATCGGCTGAGGCAATAACTTATAGTCACAATTTGTCTAGTCAAATGTGACTGCTACGTCTATGCAGGGTTATTCATTTTGCAGTTTGAAAAGTAAACGTAAATAAAACACTAGGTGGCCAATTGATATCGCCATAACAAGAAATTGAGCGGTCAGGAAATAAAACCACATATTCTCCAAGTCGTATTCTTCAATAGCGGGCAAAAAAAAAGTCGGTTGCAATATAACCATAACGCTCCGAATTGACAGTGACAGTCGTTCCATCGTCGCTTTCGAAGAAGTAAGGTCCAATCACACCTCCTGACCAAAGAGCGCACCAAACAGTGACTTTTTAACTTCCCAAAGAAAGTTATTGCAATCAGTCCGATTTGTCGAATTGAAAATTTTGACATTTTTCTCACAAACAACTTGTTCAAAAATTTAAGGAATGCAAGAAAGTTTTGCAATTGTTACCTTTCTTGAATATTGATGTGAGAAATGACTTCTTACATATACTGGAAAGTTTGCATGTTTTTAGGAAAAGTTTGAATTTGAACGTAAGATGTTCAACTAAAGCAAGCTATAATGATATTTGTATCGTTTCTAGGTGAAATTTATACTAAAAGTTATACGGCCTTTATTTAAAATAAAATTGAAATATTTGGGATATTTGGGTCTTAAAAGTGTTCTTTTCGTTGTTTTAATAAAGTTTTTCTTTTCGTTAATATAAAACACGATATTATGCTTTTGTATGTGAAATATCTAAAATAATTTAACTATTGAAAATCTTACCACGTGTTGTGTAGCATAAACTTATTCTGGGTTGCATCCGTGGCGTGATAGTTAATGCGTATATCAAAGGTCCTGTTTTGTGTTCATAGGCAATGCCTCTTACAATAAATTCATATGTGAAGTTAATGAAAACAAATGTTTTTTGTTTAAATAATTTGTTTGTTAGTTTAAGCTTTGAGATTTAAAATTATTTTTTTTTAATACTTTATACATTTTGTATAAAGTTACAAGAACGGGTTTTTGGCTTTGAGAAAAGTTATATCAGAGTAATGTAGGTGATGACGTTAATTTACAATCTTTGATTTTGTATATCAACTCACTTTCCTGAAAAATTATCTCTCCCGCCCAACACTAACAGGGGGGCTATAGAGCCCCTATACTGTTTTGTTCTTCTTTTGGTCAAATCTTCCAAGAGTTATAGTGAAACTTATGGAAAATTGTCTATTTTTGTTATTTACTTATTAATTCGTCAATTTTTAGTAAAAACAAGTATTTTAGATAAAACAACTGTAACAACCGTTTCAGCTAGAGGCATAATTTTAGACTCTAATTGCAGTTAATCTTTTTGCCTTAAGATCATAGAAAATAATTACATTTAAAAATAATCTTCTTCAGGGTAAAAAATACCAATGAGCGAAAAAAGCGAGAAATTTTCGCGGTTTTTCGGCGTTCGGCGTAAGAGGTTGGAAACTTGGATTATTAATTAAGCCAACATCATCAACAAGTAACCAACAATTTAGAAATACCAGATTTAACGCAAGTCCTTTTTCTATTCAAATGGCAAAGTTACTGAAACAATTCTGGAAGTGATATAATTGTTAAAATATTCCGACTGAAAACAAATTGTGTTCACGATTTTTGATTTATAAAAACTGATTTTTCTAAAATTCATCATTCATCATTTGTTGGAAGATATTTGAGACCCATCCACTTTTTTTTAAATTTGCTATATAAACAACACCCCACTGACATTTTTTTGGATGTCCATCCTGTTAAACAAAATTAATTTGATGTTGATACGAGTATCTTTGTTCGTTCTTGAAATAAGAAGTACGAAAGTTCTAACACATAAATAAACGAGCGTAATTACACAGACGAGCGTAATTATACAGACGAGCGTAATTATGCAGACATCTCTATAAATCCAAGTATTTAGATTTAAGAGACTTTTAACTACTTTCACTTCCATCAAAATCATTTGTTTTCAAGCTTTTGTAGTTAAGAAAAATATTTTCTAAGAACTCTTTATTTTAAAAACTATGATTTCAAATATTTTGTCTTTCTTCAAAAATGTTACAAAAAAATTCAAGTAACATTTTTTGAGACCGTTTCGTGAGGAATGCTGTGATTCACTTAAATAAGATTTTCAATTTTATGTAAAATTCCTACAGTGCGTTGAATGTTTTGCTAATTCATGTGGGATCCAAGCAGAAAGACTAATATCTACATCCTCGGTGTCCTTTCATTCTCAAATATAAGCTAATCTGTATGAATTTTTTTAAAAAAAGAAGGCGACTTACACTAAATCAAGAATAAAGCAAAAATTGTCTCTAAAAATGAACATCACCAAATAAACCATTCTCCCAAAATAATTATCTTTATTTCATCATATCATGTTTAAAAAAAAAGGTCAAAATATCGCTCAAACGGATTCGCAATCCTGTTACTGTTACTGTTACAAAATAAAAATATCGAAGAGAAAAACTTCTTGAAAAACGCAAATATTCATTCGTCGATATCACACACACCTCTAGGGAAATAATATACAGTCATGAATCCTTTTTTTTTTTTTGGTATTCTTTCAAATCAATCCCCAGGACTCAAAAAAATAAAAACATAGACAAATAATATTTTTATATAAGAATAGCGTAGATGGAAATTCCTTACTATTTATTCGTATTCGTCCTGGCTATATCGTTACTGTGATGTTACTTTATGTGAATCTTTCAAAAATTCACGGACCAAAAGATACAATATGGGAATTGAGGAAAGATCTTTTGGAAGTTTATGATGCACACCGATATAATTTAGATGCATACGCTAAACAAATACAACAACAGACAAGTATGTCTAAGGACTTTCGGTGTATGTGCGTTTTTATATTTTATTGAAGAAAAACTACTGTGACCTTCCCACAGGAGTGAATCGAAATTTTGGAGAGAAACCTGATGCAATCTTTTTTTTTTGAATTTTCCTTAAAAATATCTACCTTTACATTTACTCTTTCACCATCAGGATATTTTAAAGTCCTCGGTTGATTGTAGGTGAATACAGAAAGGTTATGATGTGATATGACCAGGTTTTGAGAAGTTCCGTAAGAAATAATAAAAACAGCAAAACAAACTAAAAATAAGAAACCTTTTGAAGCGCTCACTGTTATTCTTATGTTTCCTTTCTTTTCGTTTTCATCCTATTTCTGTCAACACTACCTGTCTTTCCTATAAAGAACTAGAGGAATGAAATTTTTGTTCAAAATATGAACTTATCACTTTTGGTCTTGGTCTGGTCTTGGTCTCGGTTTTATGGTCTTGGTTTGAGTTTTGGTGTTGATCCTGGTAAGTGTAGTGTATTTCTTATGGAAGAAGAAAAGGAAATTGCATTATGCCATCGCACACATTGCCATCCATCTTGTGGATGTTTTTGATGCTTGGCAGGTTTTTTAACTTTGTCGGTTGAGTTATTTCCTTTCGACTGCTGTGGACTGACTCTCTCGAAGCCGAAGCCTGGGTGTCTGACGAAGATGAAACGAATTGAATGTTTTTTTATTAGATCTCATGTGCTTCTTCTAGAAATACACTTAAAAAGGACAGCATGAAACACTATCCTATAGACCCATAGACCACAAAACAAGACAAACAAAATGCAAGCAACTATCGATGCCGACTTTCGTTCTTTTTTAATTTTTTCATCTCCTCCTCTGGATCCAAAAATATTTTATATACCTATTCCCTTTTGCAGTAAATTCAAAAAGTAAGCCTGATATGCATATTAAAGAATTTATATCCCAAAGGGAAAACTTTTGTGTGGTTGCGCAGTTGTAAATGCACTTAATGCGGTTCTTCTTTGAAACACACATAAAAATAGTATCTATCAAAAAAAAAAAAAGAAAAAAGAAATGAACTTAGCTGTATAAGAGGTTTTGGAATTATACTCTACAAGAAAAAGGATCTTCATCCTCCTCCAGGCTCATCTTTTACTGTTTACCAAAAAATATCCTATCCTTCTTATAGAGAGCCAAAATCTGATGGTATAGGAGAAGTAAGAAAAAAAAAGGAAACTAACATCAAGTATGCCCAAGGATTAAATATAATAAAGAAAAAAAGAAGAAAAGAAAACGAATTAAATATTCCTGGCATGACTTTGCAGCCTTTCTGCATGGATCCACCATCGTCGTCGTGGGCCGCAACGCCGCGCCGCGCCGAGCGCCGTTTCTTTCATCTCACGCCATCTCATACCCATATCATATACTCCATAATAGCCGAGACGTTGACTGTGGCTCCCTCTGGTGGTGTTGCTTCCCAATTTTTGGTCCTTTTTCCTTCTTTTGGTTAACTCACAAAGGAAACATGAGTTACATACAAAAAGTAAAACAAAACAAACCAAAAAAAGAAAAAAGAAATAGTAATAAGAATATAGACTAGAACGAAAATGTGTTGCAACTTGCAACTGTATGAATGTGTTTGTGTCTGGGTCTGTGTGGTAACAAAAATATTGTGAAAAAGGGATGCGATCAACATCATCATTCCATATCTTCTTCCGCCGGATGTTTTGAAATACGATTAGCTTTGTGATAGTTGGCTGCATTGTTTTGGAAAAAAGATTGCATTATGTGAATTACGCGGAAAATGGAATTTAATAAGTTTTTTTTTTGTTTTCTTTTTATTTATTTTTGCTTTTACTTTTGGTCTTTGTTTTCAGTTTTGTTAAATGGCTTTAGTAGAGAGGTTAGTTAGGGGAGTATAGAGAAGGAGTTTTGCATGGAGTAAGGCAATAAACATTATTAGATAATAGAAGGTTTTTGGTTTTTTGTTTGTTTGAATATTTTTGTCTGAATTTACAAACAAAATATAATAAAAGAAAAGTTTGCTGTTTTTCTTTGTAAAATCCTATTTTTAATTTTCTTTTGTTTTTTTTTCTCAATAGAATACTAAAGTTTTGGATTGTTCTTTTTTTTTGGATTTTATGTTATTTTCAATTTCAAACATAACGTTGTTGAACTATTTTATTTTTGTTGGGCTTCTTAAAATTAAAGAAAAAACTGCTGATTTTGTCGAGGTTTTTTGCCGCACATGGAAACAAATTAAAATAGTAAAGATTTTGTCATATGTTAATGGGTTTCCACTGACATGTGACTCTTAGTTATCAAATAATGGTTGACCCAAAGTAAATTATTTTTTGAGATATTTGTGAACGTTAGAAACCTTGAAGTCAAAAAAAAAGTTTGCCACCAGTCAGGTTAGAAGTTAACAAACAAAATTTTAAAATATTCAAAAACAAAAAATATATTTGAGACTTGAAACATATTCAAAAAAATAGTTAATATTTATTAATGAGTGCCAATATTTACCATTAAATTAGTAACAAATTAATTGAGATTTAAATTGAACCCAATTTCACATTTTCATCATTAAAGTTGTATGCAAACCAAAACTTATATGGCTTAAAGTTGGTGACTTATCCCGAAAATGTTATTTGTTCTTAATATTTCTAAAAAGTTGAAAGTTACACCCATTTGAACCCGTACAGAAATAGATTTAAAGTAAATAAGTGTTGATTATTTTTACAATAAATTTACTACTTGCCGCACAAGCAATGAAACATAGCAATTTCGTTGACTGTGAAATTCTTGGAAGCAGTGATAACAATGGTCAACAATTTAATGTAGGTCGAATTCGACTTCAAAATCAATTTATCGTGATGATTTTCCAAAGCTACAATATCTTACTTCAATTAAAAATGTTCATTAGTTGTAAGTCTTAATCTACCAAACATTAACCTTAAAAGAACGTTGAAGAATTTATGATAAACAGAAAAACGCCAAGCAGTATACAAGCAATTATTGATCTTATTAAGAAAGTTCTTTTTAACATCAAGCTTTTGGAATGTATTGAAAAAAATATAAAAATAAAACTAAATACTAGTACTTATGAGTTTGAGCACATATAGCTAGAATCAGAGTTTGGATTCGGAATGAGCACTTAAAATAACTCTAAGTCGCATCATTCAAAAACATAAATAAATTACATTAAAAGTTTTTCAAATCTTCAGATAGAGTCAAATGAAGAGACATGAGTCAATTCATAACTAATAAGAAAACCATCATACAATTTATTGTTAAAGGATATGTTGTGTTTTAACTTAGTCTTTAAACCAACCAACGTTTTTGGTTTGGTTGTCTTAAGCATTTTTAAAGGGGCATATTTTATAAACCTGATGTGATAGAGAAATTTAAAGTCAAGATGCAAATGAAGTACATCTTAATCATTTGAAAAAACCATTGTTTTATTTTTGCAGCAGGAAAAAACGTAATTCGACAAGTGTAATTGTTATTAGCAGGTTTTTCTTTTTATAATAAATACAAAACCAATGATATAAATACTAGTGTAAAAGACAGTAAAGAGTGGTGGAAGTTGGCAAAGGAAATACTTAACCAAGATCATCAAATCTTCCCTCAAATTTCCGCTCCTGAGTTTAGAACATATTATAGTTCACTTCTTAACCCAAATCAAACGGCAAATCAGATTTTCTATGCACCTAATTTAATTCAGAATCGGGATCGGGATCTGGATATGTCTATAACTGTAGATGAAATTATAAGTATTCTAAAAAAAGTAAAACTAAACAAAGCACCAGGAGAGGACAGGATTACCTATGAATTCTTCATAAATGCAACAGATGACTTCTTGGAGCAAGTGGTAGCAGGATTTAATAGGATGTTGAAAGACTGCAAAGTAGAAGAAGCCTTTGTGAAAACAATTATCTTTCCCATATTTAAAAAAGGGATATTAATCAGCCAAGTAATTACAGGGGAATCTCCTTCATGAATTGTGTGGCCAAGATTATGATGGGAATTCTCAACGAGAGGCTGCACTCATGGGTGGAGGCAAATGATATACTAACAGAATTTCAGGCGGGCTTTAGGAAAAAATATTCGACGGTGGATAACATTTATAATCTGGCATCAATCGTTCATCTGAAGTTGGCACAAAAAAAGAAGGTGTATGCATTTTTTTTCGATCTGAAATCTGCATTTGATAAAATCTCAAGAAAATTGCTTATCTACAAACTACACACAATAGGAGTTTCGACAAAATTTGTAAACTTAATAGAAGCCATATACTCCAACACACAATCAGCCGTTTGGACGGGAGAAGAGCTATCCGAATATTTTGAGACGCTTTTTGGAGTCAAACAGGGATGCTTGCTATCACCGTTGCTTTTCGCACTGTATATAAACGATTTGCATGAATCTTTAGGAGGAGGACTCTTTATTGACTTGTTCAACATAAGATTGCTGCTTTATGCAGACGATATGGTTATTCTGGTGGATGATGTCACGGTCTTGCAGCAGATGATAACGCAACTGGAATGTTACTGCATTAAATGGAGCGTGTTTAGAAATGGTGGAAGGTTATCTAGTCATGAAAATTGGACATTAAATGGAGAAAGAATTCGAATTGTCTCCAACTATACTTACTTAGCAGTTTTACTTTCACCAAAGATGTCGTTTTCAAAGCACATAGAAAAGAGAAACACTGCAGCCAAGAACAGCCTAAATTCGACGTGGCAATGCTTTCTAGCAAAAAGAAATGCCAACTTAAAAACCAAATGGAAACTATTTCAGGCAGTTTGTAGAGCTATTCAAGTCTACGGTGCTCAGATCTGGAATGTTCGATTAAGTGGCTAAACTTCAACGCTATTTTTTGAAAAGAATTTTAAAATTGCCTACATTTACTCCAAACTACTCTTTGGCAATGGAAACTGGGGTGGAGGACGGACATTACTATACCCTTGATCTTCACCTCAGATATATATCGAAAACAATATTTGAATACAGTGCAACAAGACTACCGCATCAGCTAACAAAAATACTTTTGAGGGAAAAATTGTTCTGGGTAAAGGAATTGAACAATCTTGGATATTCTTTTGGACTGTGTTGGGATGAGAGATCTATTTCTCAAATTGATTGGATCCAAAAAGACAATGATCTATTGCGGCTGTTTAAATCAGAGGGTCAACAAGCAAACCTACGAAGGGCATCTGAGAGCAGTACGCGCATCTACAAACATCTGGATCATTTAAGAGGACAGATTTACATTAACGATGGTTTCGAACTGAACAAGATCACCTGGATTTTTAAGGCAAGATGTGATTTAATCAAGCTTAATGGAAACGCATTTGGCCAGAACGAATCAACATTATGTACTGTGTGCAACTTAATGGAGGAAGAAAACATCCAGCACTTCTTGGGCAGATGTCCGTGTTTAAAGGAATTAAGGGTGGCCTTCCTTGGGAAAGTTTGGTTAACAGAAGCCGAAATAATCCAGGTGCTCAATGGAGAAAACAGCACCAGTTTTGAAGGACTTGCGAATTTTATCACTGTAGCCTTACCATACCGAAATGAACTAGTGAGAGAATATAACCAAAAAAAAAATTTTCTTAAAATTATCAGCAAATTTTGATTTAAAACTAATAATTGTTATAATATTTATGTAAATTCAACTACCCGACAGACGACGTTTGTCAATGTCGTAATTTTTGCATTTTTAACTTCAAAAGAAACTTAAAATCTTATTTGAAAATGTTAACTTCTAGATATTAAGTTGGAAATAAAAAACATTTTACTACTACTAGTTTTTTTTTTTAAGTATCTACAATCTTTCAAAAATATAAATATTATATAAATATTATATAAAGAATCTAATTAAGATTATTAATATAAATAATGGTTCTGCAGGTAAGCCCACAAAGTGGCGACTTTACTTTAAGTTTTTGTGTTTTGCTTATTACATACAATTTCTAAAATATTGACATTTCAAATAAATAGATTAGTTTTTTGAAAAGTTTCATTTATAATTACAATTTGTTTATTCTAGTTTTCACTTCATAAAATGTTTTTAGGAACTAACGTTTTAATTTAAGTCTAATAGCAATGTCTTAAACCTTTTATAAAGGTGGCGCAACAGTTCATTGAGATATAGGACCTAGTGACTTACAACTCTCAACCATTCCTGGACCTTCAGATTTAAGCTGAATCCGAACGTCTAATTTGAGAAAGCACTTTTCATGACAAGAATTACATTTATAGGATTTTTCAAATCTTTGGAAGAGGAAGTACCGTGAAAAAAAAGCTTTAGATAATACAGGCAGGTATTGAACCCAAGACCCCTGACCTAACAGTCCAACGCACTAACCATCATGGAACGGGTACTAAAGAGACTATGCTTCAATGAAATTTTGAATTTATGGATATCAAACCATATCTTTTTTCAATGTATGTTTCAAATGTCATCTCACCGTATTAAATCTGCAAAATTTTGGCTTTTTATCAAAATTGCCTTTTTTAAAGATTCGAAAAATAATTCAATAAGCAATTTTAAGAATAACTTTAAAATGTACATGCTAAGACTAAAAATCTAAGCTAAAATTATAAATGGAATGTCAGTTTGTTTGTTCGTCCTTCACGTTGAAACGCAGCTATAGTATGACATTATTTTTCATGTGGAGGTATTTACAAGGAAAGTGCTTTAACTTACGTTTACATTCGATCGGATCCCCGGCGGATACTTATAATTAGTTATTCAAAATTTTCTTTTTTTATAACACCTCTTTTGGACCTATCATCGTTGCCTATCATTAGGTGTTTCTTAAAATGACATTAACGAGTGAAACTATACTGAAACATTATTACAAATATAAGATGGGCGGTTAAAAACCACTGCTAAGGGCTTTGTGAAACATAGTAATTCTGAACTTATTGCAAGTGTTTACTCTGGTTAAACAAAAATTGTATGACGATCAATTTCTCTGTCAAACAACAAATCACTACGAAACAATCTCGTTTGGAAAACAAATATTGGAATTAGCAAGAAAGGACTCAGAACAGACCATTTCATACCCAGTAGAGTTTCGTAACACATTTGAGCTGTCCGGTGTACACTCACAAGCTGCAATTATAATAAGGCATGCAAGAAATACTTATGTGAAATTTAGCTACCACTCGAAACTTCCTGTCACACATCTTGGGCAAAACAGTATCAGTGGTAATATCGCGCGGTAAAATTCCTAAAGATTTACCATTCTTATAAAGAAGGTTTTAATTCCCATTAAAGTTAGTTTCGCTGTGATAATTAAAAAAGCGCAAGGGAAACATTAAAAGTATCGGGTTGAACCTAGGAAAGCCGTGATTCATCACTTTAACAATAGACAGCGTAACTTTTGGCTCCTCTTTGTTGATTTTGACTTTGGAAAGCTTACCAACAAACTCATGTATGCATGCCCCTGGAATGTCTCTGCATAATATTTTGATTCTTCTTTTACCATGCGGGCAATGCCGCGGGTAACATCTACTCTACTAATAATATTCATTCTTTTACATGCTACCATTTGTTTTCAAAATATCGAATCAAAGTATTATTGTAAGGAAATTTAAACTTATAAAAAAAAAACCTTGCTTGTGCACAGCCAGTCAAACTTTGCCAATTACTGTATCATTGTACGAGTATCTATTAGAGCAAAATACCAACTGATAGATTAACGACATTTTATCCCAAAAATAGATTTGCTTGAAGAATCATTCACTTTTTACTGCATTTTCCGTAGCCAAAAACTACCAAATGTTGATAGTTTCATTAGGATTTAATTAATTCAAATTTTATTGATTCCCACGTGCTAAAAATGTGTCACATTCCGAAAATAAAGTCCTTGACAAAATACATGATTTTAAAGTCACTTTTTCTTAATGAAAGTGTAGATATTCCTATAGATGCAATCCGAATTCTTTCATTCCAATTAACACACACTAATTGGAAAGCACTTGTGGAAGAAGCGCGCACTTTAATTGAAGAATCTTTTCTAAACCATCAAAAATCTTCAAGGTAAAAGTTTTAAGTTTTCTTAGTAATAAAAAAAAAAGAAAAACACAAATTAAAATAATAAACTATGTATCTCTATCTTCTTCAAACTTACACTCAAATAAACTAACAAAAACAAAGTCAAAGACAAGGCTAAAGTTTTGAGGAGATGATGTGCTAAACTTGATAGACTTTGGCAAATACAATAATTGTAGGTAGGAGGAAGGTATACAGACGAAACTGAGGTCTATAGAGTTTCTAGGGATTTCGAGTTGGTACATATTTTCGTTCGGCTGCGAGATGTTCCATGTCGCTCATCATTCTATTTTCGAGAACGTTCAAGAAAGATTCCATATCCTCTTTTTGGGCAGACTACACCCCACGACCGACGCGACGACCGACGTTAAAAGAGGAGTTTTGAGGATAAGTTTTGCCAAAAATGGAACGATGACAACAACACCGCGTGCGGTGGTAGTGACGGTGGCCAAAAACTTTTTCACACGTTCGTTCACATTGAAAATTCCTATTCTGTTTGCACTCTGTTCATAGCATAGCTTGTACCTTATAGTTGTTTGGCTGATGATGGAAGGCTCTTGCGGATTTTTGACGCAGAATTATATAAAAGGATTTTTTCTCGATGCTCATCTCTCTGTTTTTAGCAAAACAAAAATACAAAAAGTTTGTTCATCTTCATTTTCATTCGGTATAGATTCCTTTAGGTACATACATAGATATGCGTAGATCTAGAGAGCAAAACAAAAGTTAAGGATAAAGTAGAAAAGTCAAAGTCGTGCCAATAAATTCAACTAAAATCGAGAGAAGTTCGATTGGAATTTTAATTTTGTCGATTTTCACCAGCAACCAAATAATTTTTGTTTTCTATTTTTGTTGTTTTGAACTTTTGTATTGTCTCTCTGCAAAATGGAATGCAATTTGAAAATTTTTTTCTTTCAGACTTTCATTGAATATTAATAGCTGTCTCACCTATTATGCGGTCTGAAAAATGAAAAAGTAATGTACTCGGGAAGGGCTTAGACTTTTTTAATAATATAATAATTATCTTCCCGGTTTTAAAAAAGAAGCTGTCTGGAATATGTAATTTCTTTTTCAAATAGAATTTCAAAAAAGTAGTCTTACATAGAGGCATAGAATTCGTATAATGGTTTTTTACTGTACCGGTGACTGTGTGACACCCCGTTTACATAAATGGCACTTTTTTTTTGGACGTGTGGCTTTCAGGAAGAAATAAAATCTAAATAATTTAATTTTATGGTCAAGAATTTAGCTTTAATATAAAAATATGGGTTCGCCATCATGTTTTAAAAATTATTTGGTTCAAGTATATGGCTCAAATAAGTTCTCGGGCTTATCTGGGTCGACAAGTGAAACTTAAAAAATAAAACTTAGAACTTGTTGTAGAGATTGTGTTTAAAGAATGAAGGACTCATATAAGAGCCACGTTGTTAGCTATTAAAAAAGGCTATAATTTGTATGGTGATGAGAAAGACGAAAGAAAGGAGCCCGTTTGACGTTTCTTGAATTAGTATAAAAAGGAATATTTTCTAGAAGAAATGGTGAGTCTACGAATAATCCATGCTAAAGGCTGGTGTAGAAAGAGAATATCAGCGACTTCGAGGCGTTTTTAAGGGTTTGCATATTTATCATCATAAAGTGGAAAGATTAGATTAGCACCCCAAAGAAGACCGCAGAGAGAAATCTGCGTTGCACAGATTCAAGTTTTTGAGAGTGAGAAATTACGATCAGACCAGACTTGATTATCGTATTCTAGGAGAGGTATATAACCAAGGTTGTATAGAGGGATTTAGTGACATAGGGGTTCGAGAATTCTTTAGTCCAACGTTTGATAAAACCAAGAGATTAATAATATAATCAAAATTTAACTGGGTATCACACATAACTCCTAGGTCGCGTATAGAATAGACACAATGAATGGTAACATCCTGCAGAATGTAAGTTCGGTATAAGGAAGATGTAATCGCTTACGGCTGAATGTTTTGAAATGGCATTTAGAAACATTAAGTTCTAAGAAATTGGTGTCGCACCAAGTCTGAAATAAGTCAAGATCATTTTGAAGTAAGACGGAATCAGATGGAGTAGAAATTATCTTTGTTATTTTCATATCATCATCATAAACAAAGGCAGTTGAATTATATTTGACATTAATAACGTCGTTGGTAGTTAAGACAAATAAGAAAGTACCAGGGTGCCTCCCTTGAGGAACGCCTAAATTTTGCTTAAATGGGACCGGAGATTAAGAACCTGATAACAACTCTACATTCTCTAGGTACGATCTGAGCCACGAAATAAAAAAGGGTGGGAAATCAGGGGCTTTAAGTTTAAAATAAACAATTTGGTATCTAATTTTTTCCAAAGGCTTTACTAAAATCCGAAGTGATAATGTCCATTGCATTTCCTTTCTCTGATTTGTTTAGAGTTTTGGACACAAATTCAGCAAGATTGGTTATAGTGGATTCGCCTTTTAAGAAGCCATGTTGTTGTGAAAAAAAAATAGGTCTACAATTAAAATAGAGAGAGTGGTAGACAATGCTTTCGACAAGTTTAAGAATCTAAGAAAGCTTGTCTGTATGGGACTGTAGTTCACAACATCACTTTTTGCTCCTTTTTTATGGACATTTCAAGTCTAAATTTGTGATTCACAAAATTGTAGATCAAAATGCAAATTTCGTATGTCTGAAGTTAGTGCCAATAATTTTGTATTTCTATAAAATTAATATTAATCATGACATTATATTTTATTGTTATCAATTTTTCAAAAGGTAAAATGTAAACTCTATTGTGCCAAAAAAAAAAAATAAATAAAAAAAAATAAATAGAGTATAATCAGATCAATTCAAAAAGTGCCCAAAACTGCACAAGACAAGTAAATATTGCAGAACTGTTAATTTCGATGTAAGCACGTTGAAGAAGTATTAATATTCTCTCGCATTTAAAGTCTCCTTTAGTATATGAAATTAAAACAATTCAATACTCAAACTCGAATCGAAAATCGAAATTCTTATATCTTTATAATTCAAATCTTTAAAACTTGTATTGAAACCTCATAAATGAAGATCCAATTTTCAAAAAATGTATTAAGAATTTTAAAAACATGGTACCTAATTCTTATTCTAACCATTTAATAGAAACATCAGTCCCAAGTAATAATTGAGAGCTTGAGCCAGTTTGATGGACTTAAATTATCTAACTAAGTCCTTTATTTATTTAAGGTTCTTAAAACCCCAAGTTAAATAATGTATGATAAATAGATTTGTCAATTTGTCCAGATTTAAATTTATTCCTTAATAAAATGTTGTTCTTGACCTCATTTACAAACAAGCAAAAGACCTTAATATCACATTTCATTTCCTAGAATACATAAGGATGCCTTGAAACTCCTACATATATATAATTTGAAACTGGCAAAAAGTTATAATGTAGTTTTATCGTTTCTACAACATGTTTCAAAGAAATTCTACTTACAACTTCGTGATGTTTAAAGTGGAATGGTCTTTTTGACGTTGAATATGTAACTCTTTATACGTGTAGTATAAAAATGAATAGGTAAGGTATATATGTACATGAAAACGAATGATACCTGTTCCTTTTAATCTTATGCAAAAGTTCACCTACTCTACAGTTACCTCGAACGTCCTTAACTATACCCACATTTATTCACCTTCACCTAACTTCATAATCCCATAAAACAAATGCATTTTTTGAATAAAACTTCACCTATAGGTACGAACGACCTACAAATGTACGTACGGTATACCTATACATATTGGTAGATTGGTAACTATCAACAAAACATGCGAAAGCCCTAAGGGGGTGTTAAAGAAAACGCGTCCATACTTCGATTTTCCCAGAAAAAAACTTTTACTTACTTCATATGAACTGAACATCCCACTTCTGAAATGTAGATATGCTGCATATCTACAAACCAAGAAAAATTTACCACACCTGTCTCTTTACCTTTTATTGGGAAGATTATGATGGGCAAAGAATAAAAGGGTTTGATGCGGGTTTACTTGATCAACCCTATACACGTTGAATTGTTGTGTCTCTTTTCTTTTCTTCTTTAGAATTCTAAGGCAGCAATTTGTAACAAGAAGGTTTCATAATATGGAACCTTGTGAATTGCTTAATCAATGTCCAAACATTAAATAACATCCCTTGGTTGTTTTTTGCTGTTGTAAAGGGATTTTTCAATTTCTTAACCGACCTCAAAATACACAGTACATAGTCGGAATTGGCGTTGTGGTACTCACTTCCCTTTCCCTCCCATTTCATATCATTCCTTGTTTTCTATCATTCGAATTCCACCCGAACAATCAGACACTGCTGGAAAAGCAATAGTAAAAATAATAAAAACCAACGTCACGTCCTCGTCATCGTCTTCTTCCTCGTCGCAGTCGTCTTGGCTTGGTATTAGATATATGCGGAAGCTCTGGGAAACGGCTAACCCCATATAACATTCCTTATATATTTTCTTTTTTGTTCTCATTGCCTGAATCAACTGTCTTCACCGATCAACGATGCTAACGAAAACCACCCAACACTTTTCTTGTAAAACATGCCATTCCAACGAGGAGGACTCCACCTTTATTAAGTAGGTGGTGGTTAGAGGAGGATGTAGATCTGAAGAAATAAAAAAACAAGAGCTACTGAGAAACATGGTTGCTATACTGGATGAAAATCTTTTTGAAGAAGACTTTGACTATCCATCGACCTTTAAACTTCAGTATTACATTGGCGTCTACGCGATATCGACAGAACAATCTAACGATACAAGAAATACGATTCTTCTGATTAAGCTAAAACAAATAAATTAGGTGGCACAATAGCTGATAGAGAACCAGAACTTAGAGACTTACTCTCAACCATTTCTGTGTGCGAGGAATATCAGGGATAGAAGGAACCTACAGTTTTAATGCCGAATCTGAGTAAAGCACTTTTTATGACAAGAATTAATCTTGGAAAATTTTTCAATTCCTCGCAAAAGGCATTTAGATGGTACAGGCAATGATTGAACTAAAAACCTCTGGAATGACAGTTCTGCGCACTTAGCGTGACGCCACGGGTACTATATGGTTTTGATATTCACAAGAACACGAAGAGACAAATTAATGCGGTACTGACACCGATACCAATACTTCCAGGGAGACAAATGCGGAGATCAATAAATAAAATAAATAAATTAGGTGGCGCAACAGTCCGTTGAGAACTAGGGCCTAGTGACTTACAACTCTCAACCATTCCTGTGTGCGAGTAATGTTGTCAGGGATGGAAGGGACCTACAGTTTTAATCTACCTACAGTTTATCCGAACGAGAAAGCACTTTTCATGACAAGAATTACTCATGGAGGAATTGTCAATTCCTCGCAAAAGGCAGTACCCGTGAAAAACACTTTAGATGGCATAGGCAGGGATCGAACTCAAGACCTCTGGCTTGACAGTCCAACGCACTAACCATCATGCTACGGGTACTATTGCGGAGATCAATACCGAGGCAAAAATTATATTTTTCGAGACTAGAAAAACCTGACACCGAGATGAGACTAAGTTATAACTTAAAGTGGCAGATATTGTCACTAATTCCGATACCGAAGCCGATACCAATTTTTGAATGTTGACAGGACAAGAAAAAATTTTTAAGGGTCTCATCTCATGGCCTGATTTAATCTCATTCATCAAAAACCCAATTTTGGAAGTAATAATCAAAGTTGGCAACAATGCAAGCCACGTATCTTACACTTTTACCTCACATTTATGGTGAAAAGTGAATAAGATGATGTGATGATGAGGAGGAGAAAATGTACGTTTCGTTAACTTTTAGTGAAGAATCTTTTCTTTCTTTTTGGTTGTTGTTGTTTGTTTTCTATGACTTGTCTTTGGTCGAAGATGGAAGGTGAACAAATGGAATGAGGATGGTTTAAATGAAGGTGAGATGAAGAAAAAGGTGTCAAAGGTTCACATTAAAATAATACCTCGTATCAGAAAATATCTCTTTCTCTCTTCGCTAAATATATATGTATTTATAGACAAAAAAAAGAAAACAAATATTAAGAAAAATTGGGAGGAGGAAGAGGAGGAATAAAAGTAGAGTCAAACTATAGAAAACCTTTTCTTGCATTCGGTGCACGTTTTGAGATCTTTTCTTTTCATGCGAGTTACAAAATGAAAACATTTACACCTCACTTCCTTTATACCTAGATATTTGCTTCTACCTTGTTTCCAATTTTTGTTGCTTCTTCTATTTGCCTCGTCCTTTTAATATATATTTTTTGATATTTCTCTATTTCAAATGCGTCTTTTTTGGAGGGTGTGAAGTAACTGTGAGGTTAAGAGTATAAGGTTGGGGGTGAAAATGCGGTGGTCTCCATGCTCCATCTATCTGTCAAGAAAGGCAATTTCTATCTAACTATGTGTCTTATGAATGTATCTATGTTTCTATGAAGGGTGAAGGTTTTTGTAGTAATTCTGTGTGTAGTATTGGCTTAAATTCCATTCCATTCTTTTCCCTCACTCCTTCTTTTTCTTCTTCTATATGTATCCCTATATTTGTTGACACGTAACGTTCAACCATTGAACTGACTGAGTGGAAAGAATATGAACTACATAAAGATTACATTGGCAATGCTATTTGCTACAACTTCCACAGAAGAAGCAGAGGAGCAGTACCAACACCAGCACCAGCAGTAGTAGCAAAATCAGGATCAGCTGGTTGTGGCACATTTTTAAAAGCGCAGAGGTGCCATTAAAATGCCACCTATATGAGTGTATGACTGGGTTAGAAGTTGCAGCTTCTGTACTCTGTATGAATTGGATCCAACCGCACTATGTAGATGCCACCAATTCGCTCGCATGATAGAAGTCGAAAAAAAATCTAAAAACTTTCCTAGAAACTGCAATCATTTTTTTTACTTTTGCTAAGACTTCTGTTAAGCTGACATGGGAATGAATGTTGCACCTCTGTGAGTGCGGAATCCCATCTCAGCAGCTCAGCATAGCGACAATGAAGTCTGAGAAATGAAAAAAGAAAAAGCTGGTAAAAACTTAAAACGAAGCAAAGCAGAAAAATGTGTTATTCTACCTTGTGTTTCACGAAAAAAAGCAGAACAGAAAAATAACTTCATAAAAATCCATTAGTAAAGCACGAGAATATAATTGTAGTTAAGGGCACACAACCATCAAGAACATTCAAAACCATGGAAATGGCTTCTCGAGAAAAACAACTCTTATCACCTATAGATTTTTTTATTCTGAAAAATCCGATGTAAAAACTAAAACTATTCCTCTCTATTGGTTTATTGATGGAAAAGTAAAATAACTTTTTACAAAATCGGACTTTGATTACCTAAAAGTTGTGATTGCTTTGATTATTTTTGTATTTCTCCTTCTCCTTTTTAAAAAAAATCTTAATTAATTGATTTTTATTTGTTTGTTTTATTTTGTATCAGAGGAAAGCTTGAAAGATTAAAAGTAAATCCATTTGTATCAAAAAGTTAATGGAATTGGAAATGTACGAGTATACGGGTTCAAAAAGGTTTTTATGATTTTTTTTTTAAAGAAGGCGTTATACATGATTTTAAGCTTGATATTTTTGTAAGGTTGACATTTTCTCTTTACCGAATAAGATAAACTAATAGAGAAATAGAAAAGTGAATGGCTTTAAAACGTATTATATGTCCAATAGCCGCTAAAAAGCTATAATAGTCACCTTGAAGGTATTCAATGAACTAGAGATGATTTTTGGAGTTTACCTTTATTATTCAACATATCTCTAAATAATAAATTGTGCATAGAAGCTTAGATAAGATCAAGCTGCCATGCACTGTACTGTCTCCATGTATGCAGAAGCAAAAATTGGAATTTCAAATTTTTAATGAAAATTTTATTTGGAGCTATGTAATGAAAAAAAGAGGCTGAGATGCGACCCACACTGATAACTTCCCATCCCGCCTGTCGATTTGTCTTGCTTAATTTTTTGTACAAAAGCTGTCAATTCATTTTTTTCAAAATTTTACTGAATGTTGACAACAATATTTTTTTAAAGATTTAAGTAGTTTAAAGCCAATATCTCCAAGTTTTGAAAAGATATTTGAGTCGAAAATCAATTTTCATCACCTTTTATAAATTTTGTTTAGGTTTTTATTTTTTGTAAAAAAAACTGTCAATTCGATTTTTCTCAAAATGTTTCCTAATTTTGAAAACAATATTTCTTATAAGTTAAAATTAGTTAGAAGGCATTATCTCACAGTTTTGAAAAGATATTTGAGTCGAAAATCAATTTTTACCAACTTTTATTAATTTTTTTTAGGTTTTTTTTGTTTTTTTTCAAACTGTCAATTCGATTTTTCTCAGCATTTTTCAGAATGTTGAAAACAATATTTCTTATAAGATAAAAAAAGTTTGAAGCCTTAATCTCAAGTTTTTGTAAAGATATTTGAGTCGAAATTCAATTTTTACCAACTATGAGTAATGTTTTTTTTTAGGATTTTATTTTTTATAAAAAAACTGTCAATTAGATTTTTCTCAAAATTTTATCAGGTGTCAAAAACATTATTCTTCGTTGCACAAAATTGTTTTGGAGATGAAATCATATTTTGGTCGTACAATTTTCGAGGTGACAAATTTTTTTATTGTTTATTAAAAAAAACCGTTAATTGGATTTTTTTCCAAAAATATAATTGTTTTGTATCACGTTACAATATATAATATGACATTTAATTCAAGTCTCTAGCGTCATTGGTTCATGAGATATTTAGGTTTAACCAAAATGTTCACCTTTTTTTAAACAGTTATGGTAAAAAATCTACCCACGCAATTTTCTTGAGAGCCCTTTCTGCATCTTTCTGCCTTATTATCTGTATAACAAAATTTATTTGAAGTCGATATCTCTTCTGGATCTTGAGCTATGGACGACGAAAAAAACGTCGGGAACGTACAGACGTACGGACGTACGAACCTACGTACACACGCACGCACAGACATCTTACTAAAAATCTTTTATTTCGACCTTGAAACGTCGAGAAATGTCAAAATTTTCAATTTGACAAATCGGACCCATTACAATAACTTCCTATGGGAAGTTAATAAATCATTTAAATTACTCGCGAAGCTTTATGATTAGTAAAAACCCTTCTTTTCATAACAAGTTTAGATTAAAACCCAAATTCTAAAAAAAAAAAACAAAATCCAAACCACATATTTTAAACCTAAAATAAAAAACATAATACTTTTTAATGCTTTCCAAGAATACCATACCTATTTGCAAAAAGAGACACCTACAGGTTCTTTAAAAATACATTTGTGATTCAAACCAACATCAATAACTTAAATAGATTTTCTAAAATATGTATGGTTCTTTAGAAAATAGAGTTTTTTACTCCACTATTTAGAGTCATACATGTAGTTTGTAAATCAGGGTAAACACTTGCAATGCGATCAGTATTATATAGATACTATGTAAATTACAAAAATCTGCCGTAATTGTCGTATAGCCTTCGACATAAGTTTTTAACCGCCCTTCTCCCATTTTTGATAGGAAAATGAGGTGGGGTGTAGTTTATACCCAACCCACCAAATAAAAGAAGAAACGCTTAATGTTATGCAACGATAGTAGGTTCAAAAGCAGGGAGCACATAATGAAAAAAACGCGTAATTAGTGTTCTAAAAAAAGCTTGGAATGAGATAATTTATAGCAACAAAAAGTGACTTAAAACACTCTCACGCCTCGTATCTACCTCGACACAAAAAATTATGTCAAAATATTGCTCCGTAGCGACATGAAGTTACAACTTATCCGAAGTACTTTAAATGTTCGTGTATTATTAAAATTGTCTTAAAATCAAAGCAGAAGATTTTTTCTACAATAGCGAACCTTGAAAATGTATTTTCTCGGCCTTAAATTACGTTTTGTCGTTTGTGCAGCTAATACTTCTTTGGAAAACCTTTTTCCTTCTACTTATCTTTTTGAAATTGTAACAATCAGTGCTGTAAATTAAGGATAAGTCATTTTAATATTCCCACAGTGAAATCTTATTCAACGGTTTTGGTAATGCAACAATCCATTTTATCTTTTTATCAATTTGTGATGTACCTTGGGTTCATAGGCTGAGGAATGCTCGTCGGATCCAGACTTGAACTAAGGAAGGTATACAGAAATATTAAATATAAGGTCTTTTCTTTAATTATATTTAAAAATATTAATGTAAATTAATCTCCTTGATATGGACAAAGTCTCAGAGGGTACATGTCAAGAATGCGGATTTAAGGGTTACTCATTTCTTTGAAAGGTTTCCTTCGACTGCTGGCTCTTCACTTTGATCACCTAGATAATCTTTTCAAGCTCTTACCAAGCTATTAATGGATTTCAACTGGCTCATCAACGGCTTTCAACGAACTAACCAACGGCTTTAAAGCAGCTTATCAAAACCTCAAAATGTATAAAATTTTATAATATGTACACTAGGTTCTTGCTTTACCATTCGAAAAATTAAGGATTCAGGTTACTTTCATGACGTTTTTGAGTTTTTAATAGTGTTCCTAGATAACTGTTTCTATTTTGTCTTTGTTTAAGGTACGATTTAGGAAACTTGGTGTCCCAACAATCAATTATTGTAACATGGGCTGTGTGGCATTGCGTGCCATCCTGTATCAACCAGATACATTTTTAATCCATGTTTTCAATGTCAGTAAAAATAAACCTCTACTTTAACGTTCTCAGCCTCATTTTTAAAGACAGAAGGTCAAACAATGCCATCAACCCACAGTTCGATTTAAACTGTCAATCTCTGGGGATGCTTTGCCTTCTCGACAATAACGTTGAGGGATTTTGAGACTCGGAAATTTTTGTTTGTTAACGAATATGCCAAAATGAAAATGCACCACATCAGAAAAGAGGACTTTAAGCCCCATTATCGTTGTCTGTTTCAAATATAGAAGCCTTACGATATCGTCGTAATCGAAGAATACAAGGTCTTTGTGCAGAATTTTACCGTGGCAAGTATTTTAAATGTTGAGCTGTTGAGATCGATGGCGGGTAGCTATTCGTTAATTGAGTCTCACACTTTCTTCAGCTACATTATTAAGGATGTCATGATGAAGGAGATGAAGGGTCATAGGTATGCTAAAAGATAAGAAAGTTCTCAGAGTCGGAGCTGACGAGCTTGAACTCGAATGTCAGATCGATCGAGCAGACTCGTACTCGGACTCAGTTTCATACGCAAAAAAACGAGTTCACTCTCTACAGTTCTGACTCAGTGATATGAGAAGGATCTCAAAGTTTTCTTTCCGCTTTTATTTCTTCAGAAATGTGTGTTAATATGAAATTGCACGGCTTGCAATTTTTGTTGCGACTTGCTGTACCACCCTAGATATCGGTGATTGATTGACACCAATGTCTTCACCAACACCGCTTTGAAATCCAGGATCTCCTATTTTCAAAAATCTTCACCAACTGGACATCTTCTATTTTTATAAACACGATTTGTAACAAAATTATTTAGAAACTCGGCGCTTTTGATAGTTGTTTATAAAAAGTCTTAATGTTCGCTGATGACATCGTTGTCTTGGCTGAGTCACCTGGAAGTCTCCAATTGATGATCAATAGATTGTTCGAGTACTGCAACAAATGGAGGCTCCAGGTAAATCTCGCCAAGTCGAAAATAATGGTATTTCGGAACGGTGGAGGCCGCAACTGTCGCAATGAAAGCTGGAAATTTGGAGACCAAAATATCGAGGTTGTGAAAGAATACAATTATCTTGGAATAAGAATCTCCAGAAACTTAAACCTGAAAAACCATATGATAGATAAACTAGCGAAGTCCAAAAGTGCCCTAAACGCAACTTGGAGGAGTGTGATGCAATGCAAGGATGTTGAATACGAAGCCAAATATCGTATTTTTAGAACAACAGCGGAAGCAATCATGTGTTACGCAGCTCAAGTGTGGGGACACAAGCAGTTTGAAGAAGTGGAGCAGCTATTGAGATACTTCTTGAAACGAACTTTGAGGCTACCAAATAGGACGGCTAACCACATTCTTATGCTAGAGACGGGGATTTCTCCTTTATTCACATCAACACTAAAAATGCAGATTGACTACATACTTAAAACGATAGAAATGGAGGATAGTCGTTTACCAAAGAAAATAACAATGCTGGTGATACGGAAGAAGACATCATGGTTCGAGTTCTGGAGAAGTTTAGCCGAGTACTGTGGAATCTCACTTTCACTTCAAGTTGAAAGGATGGAAACGTGGAAAAGCGAACTCTATCGTTTAATTAGTTTGGTAGAAGAAAGGAAAAGAGAAGAATATATTGAGAAAGCCAGGAGCTCAACTCACAGGAGTATATATGCGCAACTTAACTACAACTTGGCAGCTAACAATTACTTCAGGGCGGAGTACTCAACCGACCTCATGGCACTCATTTTAAAAGCACGAGGAGAGTTACTCCCCCTGAACTTCTTGCCGCATAGAAGTGATTTACGAGAAACGTGTGAGCTATGTAATCTTGGAGTGAAAGAGGACGTTTTTCACTTTCTGGGTAGATGTCCAATTCTGGCAGAAACGAGAAGAAGCACCTTTGCAAAGAGTTACCTAAGTGATGCTGAAATGATTAATACTCTTAACGGGGTAACTGATTGGGATATTTTGTATCAATTTATTAAGATAGCTCTTAGCTACAGAAAACGAATTTTTGATGAACTTTTTTAAAATAACTTAAAAACACTGAACACTTATGTACATATATGTTATAACAATTTATTATAATATTCGCCAACTGGCAGACGGCGCGCGTATGCCATGTCATATAATGAATGTGAACCAAATCTTTGTAAATTGTATTATGAAATAAAATCATTTGAAAATTGAATTGAAAATTGAATTGATAGTTGTTTATCAACTGAGTAAGAGAAAACCGATCCTCAACAATTTGTGAGATCGATCTCATGGAATCGAGCGTTTGCTCATCATTTAGAACTTTCTCACATAGAGCTTTCATCGAGAGATCGATCTCAATACTTTGAGTTCGAACTCACAGCTTGAGATCGATCTCGGTCTCTGTATTTTGTTTGCATACTACTCTAAGAAAGTTCTTAGAAAAGTGAAGTGAGTGTTGTCCATTGGCAAACCAGTTTAACGTACTCTTTTTCACAAACTCTCAACTAAGTCTCTCTTTTCATTATCGAAATAAGTACTAAATATTTTTCATTTATTCCCACGAAGGTATGAGACCGACCTATTGTCAACACTGAACTATTAGATACAAAGAAAGATGCCACTAAAATGGTCTAATTTATCTTATCGATAACCACTATTTAATGCAAAGTTTGTGAGTCCCTATTAGAAATATTTAAAAACAAAAACCCTTTCAAACCCTTCTAAAAATTGTTTAAGTTTATGTTTTCCTGAAAAATCAGATGAAGTTCGCTTTCCATATTTTGAATAAAGTTTATAAAATATTTCGTAATGTTTTTCAATATTTATCTACAATAGCATCGCCGTTTTGATAAAAAAAATTCCTCAAAGCTCTTAAAGACTGCAAACTACTGTAAGAAGAAGTTTGTAATACCCCACCTTACATTTTACTTTTAATACAAATAATTTCTGTCTTTTAACTGCACAAAAAGTAATTCTTAAGCCATTTCCAAGCATAAAACCTTTTGCTAGCCAATTTCGTGAATCGAGTGAATAATAACGCACAAATAGTCAAATAAGCTCAATCCTAAAAAAGTATGAATAACCAAAACAGGATAGTGCTTTTTTAGGTAATTCTTAGATATGTGCAAAAGGAGCAAAATAAATCAAATTACATTAATAGCTTTATGGCAAAAGACGGAATTCGCTCGAGGATAAGGACATAAACAGAAAATAAAACGATAAGGATCTAATATTTTTATATCGAAAAATAATTCTTCTCATTTTTCAAAGAGATAGTTGAATTAGAGTATAGCAGTAGAGCAGAAAGATAATATTCCTGGAATTCCTGGAATTCCAGGAATTCTAGGAATTTGTTTCTTTTTGTGTTTAAGAGTTGTAATTTTTTTTAATTCATGTAAATGTATGCAAAATCCGTCGTGTTAGCGGTAAGTATAGAAGTACTTTAATATTCCTTCCTTTTTTCTTCGAATATCGTACTGCGTGGGAAGAATTCAGGACTCCGACACGAGCGGTGGCGGCAATGGCGTAAGCAAGCACATAGAAATCTAACCCTTTGGGGCAAAGTACTATACTTGTTGGCCTTTAAGATTTTTGTTATATAGTTTAAGAATGGTATGATGGTATTTGCTATGCGGTGGGAATGTGCTCTATGAATATACGAGTACAAAACCAAACTTACTCACTATGATCCTAGAGACCTTTTTTTGAAGGATATGCTTCAAAAAGGATTTTCGGAACGATGGTAGTGCTGATGATAGGATGGGGGCTTGGGGGCTAACGGGAGTTTGTCGAATGACTTTACACTCAGCAAACACTGAAGCGTGCCTGAATTATTTTTATCCAATGGAATTTTTTGGCTTATAGGGATGATGATTTTTTTTTTTTGAAAAGGAAAAGAATTCCAAGAAAAGTGGTAGGGTTAGGGAGAGAGTTTTGTACGTGTCAATTGATTTTGAAAATATAGAGCAGATGAGATGGGAAATTTCAGTGGTTTTTTTTTTATTATTTATACTTTCTTTCAAGTATGAATAAAGGATCTACATTACAGTGTAGATATAGATAGATACGCATTCCAAAAACCATGTGCGAGAAAGCTTTAATGTTTTGAATATTAAAACAGGAATGTTGTGTAAAGTTATAAGAAATTAAAATTGTATCGTATAAAGTAGGTAGGTACTGTAAATTCAAGGAAGCTTTAAAAATAATCATATCCTGACTTAGTTGCAAAGGGATAGCAATCAAGTCGAAATATTTGATCTTTAAATAAAAAAAAGCATCTAGGAAGCGAACCACACTGATATAAGTTTTCGATTAGTTCCCTTAAAAATTTGCACCTGATATTCTTTTGCAACAGTAAGATAAGTTTTCATTTAAGAAACTCCGAAAAATGTACAACCAAAAGTTGAAGTTAAAACTATTTTCTGTAAACGTATTCGAGATATAATATAAAAGAAAGTACCTCTGTACTTCACAGCACGTCTGACATTGGGCTCCAAGGGCTTATTGCTAAGAATTCCTGGTAACACTTGTATAAGGGTTAACTTGTTTGTAACTGGCAATTTCACTAAAAACATTCTTTATGAAAATAGCAATACAAAATTGAAATGCACACATAAAACCTTAAGCCCATGCCCAAGATATACAAATGCTTCAGATACACAAACAATCGGAAAAATCGTGCAAAACTTAAAGCAAACCTGGTCTATAGGAGGTGTAAAAACTCCAGTGCATGCTCGTACAGTTTCTACTGGAGATTAGCAATAAAATAAGTACCTGAACTACGCTGTGATAATTTATGTTTGTCTTTTTAATTTATTAGTCTCTTGTTTTTAATGTTAATTTATTAAATAGTTTAAATATTTTTCTTTCATTTTCTTTTTACTTTTTCAAACGAAATAAAAATAAGATTTAAAAAACAAAACCAACAAAACAATGTAAAATACAACAACACAAAAACAACATATCATAATAAAAACCCCTGAAGAAGTCGTGAGTAGCGACGAAACGTTGGATAAAAGATGGAATAAAGTTTTTTATTTGCATTTAAAATCAATTCACTAAAATAGCCTGCATTACCAAACATAAATCTACAAATGGAGAAAATATTGTTGCTGTTCACAATAGTGTGGCTGAAGAGCCGTCTACTTCAAGTAGTAGACATGTCCAACAATTGCACCTCTCACGCTCGTCGTTGACGAACTTTATGCATAAAGAATTTTATTTACACGCTAACACGAAGCAATTGACTCAAGAATTAAAGCCTCTTGACCATTTCAATCGTGCGTCAAGGGCCAGAATGGTGTCAGGATATGGCAACAGTGGACGATCAATTTACGAAGAAAATCATCTTCAGTAATAAGGCACATTTTTACCTCAGTAGATTCGCCAAAAAGCAGAATTGCCGTATTTAGGAAAATTATAATACAAGAACAATTGTCGAAAAACCAATGCACCCACATCCCTTTATAAAGATTGTTAGATCTGACATAAGTCTTGTTTAACATCTACTTTAAACTGGCTTTACTAAAAGCCTAGTTTTTTATTTTAAGTAAAATATGGCAGCATACATTTTTTCTCATGCAATTAAAATAACGGGTTATCCAGTTTGCGGTTTCAAAAGTATAGGGCTGAATTTGATATCTGTCAAAACTAAGTTGTTAAACCAATTTTTTTTTACAGTTGAAAGTCTTACATTTACCAATATGGATAGTTTAACTATCGCACAACTCAACAAAATTGTTAAAACCTACTACAAAAACGGTGATTCTGTCACAGCCACATATCGTGCTTAAAGAGGAGATTATGGTTTACATAATCGTCCAACTACGCAAGTAATTGGCAATATTGAGAAGAAATTTGAAAAGATTGGATTGGTTACAGATATTCTAGGCATGTGCATCATCGTTTCGCTCGTGCCATTGAAAATATTGCTGCTGTAAGCGAAAGTGTTGCCGAAGACCCGAATAAGTCTATTCCTCGTCGTTCTCAGGAATTAGGACTGTCTTACGGCACATTATGGCGTATTTTGCATTTGGATCTACACCTACATCCATATCAAGTCCAGCTCACACAACAACTGAAGCCAGCTGACCATTCACAACGTGCATCGTAGATACGTCGAATGGGTGCTTTAACAATAAGCGGTGGACGGAAATTTTTCGAACAAAGTTTTCTTCAGCGTAGAAGCACATTTTTCACTCGGTGGGTAGGTTAATAAACAAAATTGTCGTATTTGGGATTCTGAGAATCCTCAAGTAATTGAAAAGAGGCCATTACATCCACAAAAAGTCACTGTTTGGTGCGCTCTTTTGTCCAGAGGAGTGATATTGGACCTTTCTTTTTCGAAAACGACGATGAAACGACTGTCACGAAGTCAATTCGGAGCATTATGGTCATATGATAACCGTTTTTTTCTTGCTTGCTATTGAAGAATACGACTTGGAAAATATTTGGTTTCAACAAGATGGTGCCACAAGCCACACAACTCGAGCGAATATGGCTTAATTGCAAGAGACATTTCCTGGCAGCGTAATTTCTCGTCGTGGCGATATCAAGTGCCCACCAAGATCATGCGATTTGACACTAAAAAAAATAAATAAATTAGTTACCGCAACAGTCCGTAGAGAACCAGGGTCTAGTGACTTACAACTCTCATCCATTCCTGTGTGTGAGTAATTGCAGGTACGGAGGGGACCTACAGTTTGAGAAAGCACTTTTTCGTGCCAAGAATTACTCTTGGAGATTTTGTCAATTCCTCGCAAAGACCCCGTGAAAAAAACTAGGTGGCACAGGCAGGGATTGAACCCAAGACCTCTCGCATGACTGTTCAACGCACTAACCATCATGCCACGTGTACTACACTGCTGGACTTTTTTTTTGGGGCTACACATGCAGATAAACCTTTAACTCTTGAGCACTTAAAAACCAACATTCGTCAAGTTATAGCTGAGATACCGCTTAATATGTGTTAAAAAGTGGTCGAAAATTACCTCAAAAGAGTCGATGTTTGCAACAATTCGCGTGGTGGTGATTTAAATGATGTAGTGTTTCACTTATAATGTCAACGTTCAAAATTTATAATAAAAAAGAAATATCAAAACAAAAATTAATATATGTGTTATTTACGTTTATTTTTGAAACAGCAAAATGGATAACCATTTAAAAATTAAATGCAAATAAAAAACAAGTATACGCCCAAGTCTCCCAGTGTAGATTTAAATTTTTAGTGAAGGAAACTGTGGTATAAATCGCATAATTTATTTCAAAAGCAATTGAAAAGTTATTGTTCACACAAACTTCTCAAGAATGAATTTTCAAAGAGCACAACAAAAATATACAATAACACATTTTAACACAGCTTAAATAGTAAATGTCAACTTTTTCTGAGGCATATTATTTTTGAAGAAAGCTCTTTCTATTTTCTATTATTATATTCAAAAACTCCAAGAACAGACAAAAATGGGGCAATAATCAAAAAAAGTAATTCAAAAACGTAAAATTTCTAAATGTTAAATGTTTTTGACTTCTATAACAGTTTTAAAAAGTTTAAAGAAATATGAAAAATATACAAGTTTTAAAAACATGTGTGATATCATTTTAAATATTTTCCGCATTTTTTCATTACAATGTAGACACATTTAGGCAACTTCTATTTTAAAACACTGTCGTGTTCAACCCTTAAACCAACAAATTGAATTATTTAACAGAATGAAGATTGTTTTAAACCAAAATTTTTGATAACAAAGATGTAATTTTTCAAGTAAATTTATCTCCTCTCTATTATCTCACTTCTGATGTTTGTAAAAAAGAAAACACTGAAGCAAACATTTTAAAATTCAATTAATTTTCTTTATGCTCTTGAGTCAAGAAAGAGAGAGGAAAAATTTTCAATTAATTAATTTGTCTGTTTTATGAAATGAAATGCGTTTCAATTAGCGCGTGTTAATTAGAAGAATTTGACATTGTACCACATCTTTTTTTATTTCATTCTTCAATAATAAACCAGCGAAAATATAAACACATTTTTCTTTTTGAGAAGGTTTACTTTTTTCTTTTAAAGTCCTTCGTTGTGTCATTTATCAATATATCTCCTGATGCGACAAGCCAAAGAGGAGAGACATTTTATTGGGTTTAAAATGAATAAAATAAAAATGAAAAAATAAAGAAAAAAATCAGTAAGTAAGATTAATGTTCCCTTGCTAGAGGGAAAAACGGCTATAGGTATCTTCATGTATATGAATGGCATTTTTGCTTCCAGCTCTATATGTACCTCATTGTTTGCCACTTTATTGTTAGCCTTTTCACCGGTTCTTGGGTGGTTTTGTAGTGTTGGCAGGAGCCAAACATTTATCGAGCAATTAAAGTCCATCAGAGTCTGATAATGGGGCGCGAGTGTGAGAGTGAACTGGCTGCCTGAAACCAAAACCATCAGCAAACCCCTTCCTCCTTCCTCCTTCCTCTCACACTTTTTACTTGCTTGCTTTTGTGCTCAAGGATATACCATTTACGTAATTTGTCCTGTGTACATATACACCGCATACCGCATCATCAGGAATTGCTAGACCTATACCTACCTTTACTACAGGTATGTGTGAGTGTGAGAGAGTGTATAAATTTGTTTACCTCATCATAAAGCCCACTAATTTGTCCTGCTTAAAGATACCCACCAAAAACATTCACTCGTCTCCCCATCACACACAATATTTACAATGTCCGTCCCATTTCGTCGTCTCGTTCGCCCGTCCCGTCCTATATCGTCCTCAACACCGAACAAGAGTAATATACATGAGAATGAGCCTTAATTTTGTGGTCATAAATAACAAAGTGACAGGTAGAGACTATGTCAGAAATTGGAGTAAAGGACATGGCAGAGACTCTTCATCCTAAAGTGCACCTTTCAAACCTAACCGAACCCAACCGAACTGAACTGAACCAAACCTCGCCACACTACACACTATCAGGTCTTCAGTTTCAGCCCCATCAGGAACATCAGTATTCTGATAGCACAAAAAGTCAACATGGTCTATGTCATTGGTAACTTAATATTCAAATTATGTCCGTTATTCTTTTTTCGTCCTTTTGTGAGCGAGTCTTTCATATAAGCGGATATGTTTAGAACTGAATAAATCAACCACTATATCCGTTTCGCTAAATATTCGTCTTCTTTGCCATTTGCTTTTTCTTTTTTGTGTGATCGGTGTCCTTTATTTTGTTGCAGGGCAGGCTGTTGTTTACTTGAGAGCGGAAACAAATTTAGAATGACACTTGACACATGCTTAGTTAAGGGTCCTTGTGTATCAAGTTGATATAAAAAATAAATAAAATAAAACTTAAAATATTCCAAATGATTTGCAATTTGTAATGGAATCACTCTCTGAAATAGCGAGGGGGCGTTTGTACTCGTTGTATTCGTCGTTGGTTGTTGATGGGATGGAAAAAGGATAATACATGGGTTTTGGTTTCCACATATATATTTGTGTCCTTTTTTTCTATATTTCTCTTTATTTGTTGGTTTCTTCTTTTGGTTTTTCTGCATATTTTCCACGCGGGTGAATTTTGTGTTTTTGCATTTTGCTGCTATGCTCTGAAAGCTTATGAATCCATTTCATAAAAGTTTGTGCATCCTGCAGGACTAAAAGTAAATCACACGCTTGAATGACTTTTCACAGTGATTCAACCAAACAGTAGTAGATAGATGCTTGGTTAAGAATGATGGGTATTATTCGAAAAAGGAAAAAATTAGAAAAAACTTCCATAAACTCACAGTCGCGATGATGTGTTGTCGTTCTCGTTGTCGTTGTCGTCCTCATCGTCATTTGATGGTGTACACTCTCGCATGTAACACACATGTCAACTCCCATGTTGTTCTGATGGTTCTACTACGTTACCTATAGTAACTCAAAAAAAAAAAATAATAATAAAATCTCAAATGATGGCGCAGCTTTGTGTCCTGTTGATCCTGCGAGTTTTTCTGTTTTGCTTTTTGTAAAACTTTGCTTTGGGTTCAGAAAACAAAAATATAGCTAGTAACCATTTTTAAAGGGAATTTTGTGTACTAGATTTTCAATTCGACGGGATTTGTTCGGTTTTTTTGTGTCCTTTTTTGTTTTGTTCGTTGTTTTGTCTGTTTGAAGAGAAATAGGAAAGATAAATCCACTAATTGATTGTTGGGAAAGAGATGAGTAATTTTTTCTGTTTTGTTTTTTGGATTTGATTTTGTTGCGGTTAAATGACTATTTTTTACTACATATTCCAGGAATGGAGCTTTGCTGAGATGATATTTTTTATTTCGATGTTATTAATGATTTAATAACAGGATATCATATTCTTAAGACCATTTTCATACAAGAACGAAAGTGAGGCACTTAAGGTGATCGAATGTCAATAATTTATTCTTTTAAATTTCCCATAGCTATATTTTCATGTATTAAATACAATACAAAAATAATAGTTGGTGAATTTCACAAATTTGAGATTTTCATTTATTTTCTTGTTCAAGAGAAAGATTTCAAAAAACTATAATAGTTATACTTAAAGATTTTTTGAAAAAGGTAAAGACTTTCTAGAAACTCGAGACAGATAGCCTTGGCGAACTCTAAATGATTATATGCTCCTAAAATGTCATCATCGGAACTAAGATAAACGAACGAAGTAATGGTCTAGAATGGGCTAGAATAACAAGATTTCAGTCTCACTGATGCAAGTGCCATCCGTGGATAATGGCAAGAGGGTATATCTCGCTTTAACGATACAATACATTGGGTTTTAAAAGCATTAAATTCACCACGGGTTTCTTATTCTTCATTGTGCAATGCTCTTTGTGTCGAAATTTAAAAATCTTATCATATTTTTTGGTTCAAGTTCCACGTCCGAAAAAGAGCGATGTGAGTCTGAAAACGATTTTGAATAGATAAGATAGTCAGCGAAATAATTAATTGGACCAAAAGTTGCAGACAAGAGGTCATTAATGAAAATAAAAAAGAGTGTTGGAGACAAAACAGAGCCCTAGGGCACACCAGAGAAGAGAGGAGTAGGACAGATGAAAAAGTTTACGCAGTGGTTTTGCCAGCGTTGAAGAACACCTCTTCAGAACAATAGCTGGGATACAATCCAGTGGACCAGTGGATTTATGTATGTTGAGATCTCTTAGGACTCTCTCCACAGTACGAGTGTGATAGAATCACTAAAGCGCTCGAGTATAGGCAGAGTCATAGCACTCACTGCCAGCATTAAATTGGCCGCGAACTGCCTAGCAAAGACATTAGCTTTCTCTAGAGAACGAAAAAATGGAGTGTTATTCACAACGAGCGTAGGAACAAACGAAGACGAGAAATACCTCAAGTTCTTAGGAATGACCAAACATTTTTACTGCCTTTTTGACATTGCAATATTTTTTGTTGTAAGTTGTGGTCATGCATAAATTTTGTCCTTCAAATATGGACGTTACAGGCATTCCTGACTTCCTTGAATTTTTCCGGTTTTTCTCAATAGGGTTGACTTTGTAGCAATGTAAACTTACTTCTTTAGCAATAATAACTCCTTTACAGCTCCAAAAAAACTATTCGTTTTCCAACATCATTCCTAATGTATATTCCGAGGACATGGTGGGAAAAGAATAATAGCACCAAGCTATACCTATGAATAACCAGATTAGCAGGATCGGAATACTCACCTTTTTGAGTTTCACTTACTGCCAAAACAGATGTCCTCGTTTTTTCGCAATCATTTTTGGACTTTCAGAGCTCCAAAAGTAACAATTCTGGATATTAGCAATTTTTCGATGAAAATACCGAACTAAACTTTAAAAGCTATAAGGCTTACATAAGTTTAATGCAATGTCTTTTGTAGACTGACAAAAAACCACTATGAATTGAAAAACCTAGGTTTTTAGCAACACTACGAGCTGTAGCAGCAATATCATCAGTTGTTGTTGAGTGACGCACACAGTTTTGATTATTCTAATCACTAACTTATTCCAACAGTTCGAATTTTTCCACCAGTTTAACTATTGCTGAAGAAAAAGTGCTCATTCACTATTTCTCTAGTGAACTTAAGCTATTTCAACTTTAGTAATAGTGTAGTTTTCGACTGTCAAATGTCAAAAATGGCAGCTTTAGAAGTGACAGTTATTTAAAATAAAACCTCTTACTGCTAAACCCTTTTATCTACATTAACGGGAGAATGATGTTGTTAATAACCTCAAGCGTATCGTCGTGGACTAGAAAATAAGAGTATTTAATAACCTAATGATCTTGAAGTCACAATTATAAAAATAAACGCCCACCAAACCAGAGCTTCCCTAAATTATAACCTTTTAATTTAGGAAAGAACAAGTGATCGATAATGTCTCTATAAAGTCCAGTCAATGAACGAAAAAAATTGCCTTCACCTAAAAAAAAAATCCAACAATCTTGAAACTTGGCACACTTAATAAGGGATGTTTGGTGATGACCCAAAAAAAAGTCCCCATGAATCCGACGTGAGCTCTAGCGGCAGTTAAGAGAAACATGGAGTTTATTTCAATTTTTCACGTTTATCTTGAAAACTATTTGTCGTATCAAAAAATAATCTTCTACAAAATTTAAGCTTATTAATTTTTTTTAAAGAAATATGATATTAATTTGTTTGTACAATAACTCTATCAGCATTTAAGGAAAACATGTGTTGAAAAGATGCTGCAATTAAAAGCTTTCGCTAGATCAGTTCGTGCGTAATAGAGACATATTTAGCTAAAATAATAATGGAACAATTCGACATAAGCCAACATGAATTAGAGGAAATCCTAAATCTCACGAAAAATGTTCTAGATGAGTCTTCTTCGTTATGTGCACTAATACATAACCCCCATTTGATCCATCTTAGTGAGAAACTACATTGCTTAAAGATTTTATTCACGCTCAGCGGTCTGGCGATTGGAATGCCCATATTAACTGTGTGAAGAGTATAATTCCATATTTCCATGCCGCCGGATACTTCTCGTACGCCAAATCATGTCACCTGTATTTGCAAGACATGATAAAACTGCCTTCTGTGATGACCCCAGATGAATTAAAAAACTTTGTGCAAGAGGGTTTCTTTACTATGAGAAGAACTGACCGATTTTGGACAGGGTTGTGGTCGGACCAGACAATTGAACAAACTCTAATGCGTGGATTGAAGAGTATTGGTGGCTTGACACAAAGGCGTGGAATCAATGATAGTGCACTTAGCAAATGGGTTCTAGGGCTGACTGCTACTCATGAAATTTGCTCAACTGGCGTTCTTTTTTCTACTATTGAGCAACATGAAGATTTTGGGAGGCACGTAAAATTAGAGATAATACAGACATTGTAAAGCTGTCAAATTGATTCCAAAGTTATCCTCCGTTTCCAGTTACAAATGAAATCATGTCAATAGCGAGTAGCATCGTTGGAGATGATAAAGTAACTTGCTACAATGCTTATTCTCTAGGAATGCAAGCAATGAGCCATATAGTGGGCTAACGAGTTTCAGAAGTAAAATCGAGCACTCCCTTTGTCTTTTATGTCAAATTTTGTAAGGATTCGATGTGAAACTGTGATAATAGATCCTTTGATGATATTCTAAAGATTAAGCATAAGTAAGCAGTCCGATGAAGACTTAAAGACTTGTATGGAGTACGAGTTGGCTCCCTTTCCATTATCATTGTTCGATGAAAATGGGATGCGAAAAACAAATAAGTCAGCGCTATACGACATATTTCACGTATCCACAACGAATATTGATTTCCTTGACTTTGACATTATTGTGGATAGTGGCTTCTTGCTACACAAAGTATTGTGGCCCAAAGATTCCGATATTTCAACAATTTGCCATTCCTACATTAAGTACCTTCAAAAACATTTTTCGACAAAAAGTTGTACTGTGGTGTTTGATGGTTACTCTTCTTTGGAAAAACAAAACAAAATCGAAGATATGGACTTAAGAAGTCAGTGGATATTCAATTTAATCATGTAACAATGATAAACATGAAACAAATGAATAAGTCAAGATTGATGTCTTTTCTATCCACGGCACTTCGTAACCAAGGAATAGAGGTGAGAGAAGCACTTGACGATGCTGACCTATTAAATATTCAAACTTTAATAGAAAAATCTGTGGAGACCACAAACGTTGCAATGATAGGTGAAGATGTAGATCTGATATTTCTACTTATGGCTTTAACACCACCAGAAAAGGAAATAATTTTCATCAAGGAGTTATTTATAACCTAATACTATTTTTTCTTTCGGAAATTTAATAAGCTTTAATTTTGTAGAAGATTATTTTTTGATACGACAAATAGTTTTCAAGATAAACCCGAAAAACCGAAAAACCCGTATGTTTCTCTTCACTGCCGCTAGAGTTATTTTAAAAACTATAAGAGATACGAACAAATTAATGCAGGCTTTTTTTTATAAAATTTAATGAGCTTTAATTTTGTTTAACAAAATTTTTTGATACGACAAATAGTTTTTGAGATAAACGTGAAAAACTGAAACAAACTCCATGTTTCTCTTAACTGCCGCTAGAGCTCACGCCAGATTCTTCGGGACTTTTTTTTGGGGCATCACCAGACATCCCTTAGTAAGTGTGCCAAGTTTCAAAACTGTTGGATTTTTTGGATTTTTTTTTAGGTGAAAACCTTTATTGACTGGACTTCTGGTTGCATCGTTCATAAAATTTTTAAACTAAAAGTTTCACAGAATGTGACAAAAAAGGATAATCTACTCTACACTTCAAAATCTGCATTTTTACTTATTGAAGTAAACTAAAAATGAGCTTTTACCACTGAACAAAATATGTTGGTGAAAACTGAACAAAATTAATATGTTTTGTTCAGGCGTGAAATGGTGAACCAAACTTAAAACAAATCAAATGGCAAATGATAAATGACAAAATCGCTATCAATAAAATCAGTGCTATCAACTTTCAGCTCTTTACCAATATCTTTTAAGCTAATATAAAACTCAAATCAAAGTATTGCAATTCAAAATGTTGGACTTATTTAAATATTAATAAAATTTAAGAATTCAACCTAAAACTCATTTAAATGTTTTAAAGTTTTTAAACAAACATTCGATATTTAATAAATCCATTCAAAATTGACCATTTGAAGTCAATTATTATTGAATATTTGCATTAAATCCACAAATAATTGAGTAGCATTCATTAATTAAATATAAAGCAAAATTAAATTTCTCTATTTTTACCTATGTAGATATACCTTCAATACACAACTTCATACATATGTACCATATATTATTTATTTTATAGACAAATAATTCGAAAAATATACCTAATTTATTATATGAACTGTGAAAAATCAAAACAAATAGCAAAATCATGTAAGCAGATACCTATAGGATTTAAAGTATATACATATATCATACATAATAAATAGGTAGATATTTTGTAATCTATGAATTCAAAAACTCAATTATTATGCCCAATTCTATGAGAAAGATAAAAGTTAAGCTCACACAAATAAAAAATCGAGAACAACTAAAAACACACCTATACTTAACTAATAATTCTATACTTTCATTATCTAATTAAATTTCAAAATTTTGTGAATATTCTACTATAACAGTAGGTATATAAGTTGTATCATGGATACACCTCCCCTTTTTATTATAAAATTTCTAATCACTTAAACGTTTTGTTTACAATAGCTAAGCCATAGTTATATTTCCAGATACGTGAGCAGGTATATGAATAAAACCCTCCAAACTATATTGACCCCCATTTTGGGTCCTTTCAGAGGCAGCCATTGTGCTTCACTAAACTAAACACTCATACTGATGGTGGTGGCACGGTTTGATAGTGGCGTAGCGTGGCATGGCGTGGTGTAGCATGGTGTGGCATAGCGTATAGCATATTCTCCATACTCCAAATATAAATATAGGGAGCTGAAATTTTCAAATATTTGCCTTTTATTCCATTTTATGTCCACTTTTATGAAAATGTCGTGTGTTTCCCTTATAATGTTCAAATTATGCGAATTTACCTGGAGAGCTACGTGAAAAGGTTACGTTATGGGTTAGCAAAAAAAAAAAAACACATACACATTTCACGAGAAATCTTTGTGCATTAAAAGTGAGTTCGAAATTTAACTTTTAACTTCCAATAGGAAGTTGTTGTAATCGATCCGATTTTTCGAATTAAAAATTTTGACTTTTCTCGACGTTTCAAGGATCCTGTAATCTAAACCAAAGGTACGTAAGTTTTTAAGTCCGTATGCCCTTGGGAAAACTTCTTTTCATCAGCCATATCTCAAGAACCGGCAAATTCTCTTTGTTCAATAAATAATAACATCAAAATATAAAAAAAAAACTTTCAAAAATGAGAAGATGGTAGTTTTTTACGATATCAATTGAAAAAAAAGGTAATAATGCGGTTGGCCTTAAATATTTCTTGAGCTAATAACAACTTTAAAAAAATGAACACTTCTAAAAGTTAGTAGAAATGATTTTCTACTCGAGTATGTTTGCAAATAATGAATGAAATTGGTTTCAAACTAATTTTATCATATATACTAAACATTGGCCATTTGTAGCAATTTACTAAGCTCATTGGTCTACAAATTTTGACTTTATAAAAGTTTTCCTTATTTAAAGTATATTTTTGTATGTATTTATATGTACTTAACACAAAAACAATTACTATTAATTAAAATTAGATTGACTTTCAAAAAAAAACTAAATTATGTAGGATTTTCTATGTTTTTTTTTTTCAATCCCCGAAAGAACTGTGACGTGGTTTTTTCGCGGCCCTCTTGTATTTTGCGTCCTTAATATCTCTATAAATAGTCCAATAAAAGTCCGGTAACATTGAAGCGTTCCAATGGCCTTGATACCGCTTTTCCATATTGGCGATGTCCTTATGAAAGCCCTCACCGTGCTCATCGCTAAAAGTTCCGCAATTATCCGGAAAGAACTCTAGGTTAGGTTAGGTTAGGTTAAAGTGGCTGTTGGTTGGGACATCCAACACACTTAGACCAAAGTATGGTCCATTGTGATACCACATGGATCAGTTAATCAGCTTAACTCGTTGAACCAATTGGAGCTTCGAATAAAGCGTAGGAGACTAGTAATGTCTGAATTTTTTAGATCGCTGGTATCGTTAAAGTAGTAGTCTCCAAGGTGGATTCTACGTCTGTGTGATAAGGCAGGGCATGTGCACAGAAGATGAGAGATTGTCTCCTCTTCTTCTTCGTCCATGCAACTCCTACAAAAATCATTTGCAGGGGCTTCAAGTCGAATAGCATGCCTTCCTATTAAGCAGTGCCCAGTCAGGACACCTACATATAACGTAGCTAATGTGCAATCTACTCAGAGAGATTAATTGTTTTGAGCGCCTGGCGCTAAGAATAGGCCAAATTAGTTTTGTTGCGACACAGGTGGTGGTGTTATTCCATCTGAGGTTTGTTTTCTCTATGGTATCTTGCTTTAGCATAAGTTTACATGTAGCTAGAGGAATACCTATGTTAGCATTATGAGCCAGCAGAGGTAAAGTTGTTCCGCTTTTTGCAAGTTCGTCAGCTTTGCAATTTCCTGGAATGTCTCTATGGCCCGGCACCCAGAGAAGGTGAATGTTGAACTGTGTAGCCATCTCCGTAAGAGATGATCGACAATTTAGGGCTGTTAATGAGTTTGTGGAGACAGAGTCTAGGGACTTTAATGCAGCTTGGCTATCCGAGAAGATGCGTATATCATTAGTTGATATAACGTTTTCTCTAAGCCAGGATAGGACTTCTTTTATAGCCAGGATTTCAGCTTGGAACACGCTACAATGAACGGGTAGACGAAAGGAGAGACTTAAGTTTAGTCTATCTGAGTATACGCCTCCACCAACCCCATCCTCCGTTTTTGATTCGTCTGTATAGAAGTTTATAGGACCATCGTTCAAAAATGATGTATTCTCCCAAGAAGACCTGGGAGGTATAGTCACTTTGAAGCTATAGTTATTAAACTGAGGATGGTGTAGTCAATATTACTGTTTATAGTTCTGAACGAGTTCAAAATAGTGGTGTGGCCAATTCCATTATTGATCCACAGAGAGGAGGTTTGAAGCCGTATGGCAGTGTTAGCGGCTGTTTGCTTGCTGAAAATGTCCAGCGGTATTAGATGGAACAGAACATCTAGTGAGGCGGAGGGGGTGGAGCTAAGTGCTCCTCCCATACACAGGCAGGCTGTTCGTTGGACTTTGCTGAGTTTATCGCGATTTGTCGCTGTATCTAGCGCCGTCCACCATACCGCTACTCCATAAGTAAGGATCGGTCTTATGACCGAGATGTATAGCCAGTGTGTAATGCGGGGCTGTAGGCCCCATTTATTACCAATGGCCTTTTTACAGGAGAACAGGGCTACTGTGGCCTTGTTTATTCTCTCTTGAATATTAGGTTTCCAACTTAATTTCTTATCTAAAATGAGACCCAAGTATTTTGCTTGTTCAGAGAATTTAAGTGGTACACCGTTTATGAGGGGAGGGTCAATGTGTGGGACTTTGTATTTCCTTGTGAAGAGGACAAGGTCGGTTTTTTGTGGGTTAACGCCTAGTCCACACCGATTAGCCCATCTGGTGAGCTTATTTAAAGCGTTTTGTAAGAGGTCTTTTAGTATATTGGGGTGTTTACCCGTTACCGCAATAGCAACATCGTCCGCATAGGCAAACACTCTGTATCCCTCTCTTTCTAGAGTAATTAGTAATTCATTTATTACTAAGTTCCAGAGGAGAGGGGATAGGACACCACCTTGTGGCGTACCTCTACTGACACCCCTTTGTGTAGTAAAATCGCCCAGTTTTGAATTGATAATCCTGCTTATCAGCATTTGATTAATCAATTCGCTGATCGACTTATCTATCTTCAGAGATGTCAATACACGTGCAATTGCAGATGTGTCGACATTGTTAAATGCACCTTCTATATCTAAGAAGGCAACTAAGGTGTACTCTTTATGATGGAGGGAATATTCGATTGTACGTACTATACTGTGTAGAGCCGTTTCAACTGATTTACCTTTGTTGTAGGCGTGTTGAGCCTTTGAAAGGAGGGACTTATCAATACTTGCCCTTAAGTAGATATCGATCAAACGTTCAAAAGTTTTGAGAAAAAGAACTCTAAGTTGCAATGTAAAAAGTGAATTTTTAAAGACATTTTACAATCAAATTGTTAGTATGACGCAAGCATATTTTCGACAAGTTCAACATAGTTATCACTTCTCTTATTTCCCAGAAAATTTTGTGCTACAAGGCGAAAATCATCTCAGCCTTTTTTTCCTTACCGTCTAGAACCAAGTCAAAGTTGGCATCTTTGAATAAATCTCTTATCTGCGGAACGACGAATATGCCTTCTTTGACTTTAGCCTCACTTATTCTTGGGAATTTTTGACGAAGATATTGAAAAGCAGCTCCATCTCTGTCCATTGCCTTTACGAAGTTTTTCATGAGTCCTGGTTTATATGCAAGGGCGGAAGTAACACCTTTTGTGGACCAATTAGAGGGTCATTTTTGACATTTTTCTGCCCAGGTTGAAGCGACTGACGATGAGGCCACAACTTTTTAATATAATGCTGTTTTCTATCACGACTGTCCCATTCACAGATGAAGCAACAAAATTTCGTTTAGCCTTATTGCAGTCCAAGCAGCAGAGCTACGACTTTCAGATTTGCCATTGATGTTCCTCATATTTAATCTGCAGCAGAACACTTTTTATATTTTCATAAGACTCCTTCATATGAACTGCGTAACCAATTGGAATCGAAGGTAAAATATTTCGGTTATGTAACAACACAGCTTTTTAGCTTAACTTAGAGCTATCTATGAAAAGTCTTCATTCACTCCATTTATACGTTATGTTAAGGGCTACCATCAAACCACTGACATCATTGCAAAAAACTAAACTTTCATCCATTTCCAAAATATCGCTGGAACTCCTTTTGTCGAGTACGGAAAGATGTTATAACCACACCACTTCCTGAAAGATTCCATTGTTGCAACCTCGAGCCTAGAAGTTCTGCTTTGTTCTTGGGCTATTCCAAGTCATTCAATTCAGCTTGTGTTATCCGGTGTGGCTGTGATGATGTGCTAGGTACTTCGTATTCTGACATGGATGAAATTGTTGTTGAAGCAGGTGTAGGTGTTATTTCTTCTTCGTCAATGTGTTGATTCTCGCCACTGCATTGGTACTGCGAACCGAAATGATTTTTTTCTTCCACTCATCCAATTTTTCAAACCTGTCGCACAGGGATTGCAACAGAAATGCGGAACCCAGCTTTTATCTGATGTTTTATACTTTGTTTAAAATAGTAATATCTTTTATTATCGGCCATATGAAACACCTTTGCTTCCAAAATACCACTTCACCGCAAATGTAACAAAAGTTGTCGGGATTACTTACACATTTTCGTGACATTTTTCAATAAAATACTTTTTTTTAAATTTTAACACTTAAAACCACAGAATAGAACACTAAAGCACAATATATTTACCATTAGTTGCCAGCTACCTTAGTATAAGATCAATATTAACGAGTGAAATGAGAATAGAATCACTGCTAGCTTTTGAGCCAAATATTTTTTCTAAGAAAATGTAAAGAACGGAACAATTTTTCAAACCTGTCGCACAGGGATTGCAACAGAAATGCGGAACCCAGCTTTTATCTTGATGTTTTATACTTTGTTTAAAATAGTAATATCTTTTATTGTCGGCCATATGGAACACCTTTGCTTTCAAAATACCACTTCACCGCAAATGTAACAAAAGTTGTCGGGATTACTTACACATTTTCGTGACATTTTTCAATAAAATACTTTTTTTTAAATTTTAACACTTAAAAACACAGAATAGAACACTAAAGCACAATATATTTACCATTAGTTGCCAGCTACCTTAGTATAATATCAATATTAACGAGTGAAATGAGAATAGAATCACTGCTAGCTTTTGAGCCAAATATTTTTTCTAAGAAAATGCAAAGAACGGAATAAATCAAAATACACATGTTTTTAAAAGATGGCACATGTAAACTCCGGCACGGAAATATTCGCAAAAAAATCATCCAAGTGAAGCACCATTTTATACGGGCTTTTGGTAGTTCATTGATAGATCTTGGGGAATTCCAACGCTCGCTTCCAATTAACCCTATACTTTTATTGTAATGGGGAAATATGTACCCTTTCAAAGGTCGTTAAGCTTTCGGGTATAAACTTCCAACAGGTATAAAAACCGAAAGTCGATTGCAAAATTTGTGGCCTTATTCTAGTGGTTGGCAGTGCATGTAGTTCCAAAACAAATTAAGGACGATATAATTCAATTTTTATTGAAATTTAAATTTTATAATCTTTATTATTTAAAAACAATTGTAAACTGTGGTACTAGAAAAAAATCAATATTATAGGGAGTTGTTTTGAGTGTTTGGCAAGAAAATAACCAAAGTAAATATAATGCGAGCTGCAAAAATCACTAAATCCAAAAATGCAAGTATCGCAAAAACTTAATATAAAAAATGAGTTTTACTCATAAACTTGTATTTAGCATTGGAAGACAAGTCAAAATTAGTTAAAATTATTCCGAATACTTTTTCACTGTAGACCAGTGAGATGATTAAGCTTATTTTAAACGATTTAAACGTCTAGCTATCTCTTAAGATTATGATAAACTTAAAATCACGCAATACAACTTTAATTTTCTAAATCCATAAGGTATCTTTTATTATCCTTGAAAAAAATGTCTTGTCAATTCTCTAGAAAGTTAAATTGTGCCTTTTTTATAATTCGTGAGCTAAAATTCTTGTGTTTTAAATTATGAAAATTTTTTTTCGGAAGTCGAAGATTTTGAAATAATTTAGGAGATGGCTTTGTGCAGAAAAGTTATATGTTTTAAGTCTTTTATAAGAGTTGGATGATGGAGAATTTTACTCTAGGTATAGGTTTGACAAAGAATTGTTTGGTTCTTCCTTGAAAATCTAAACACCTAAGACCAAATTGCACGTCATAGGCTAAAGTTTTCGCCAAAATTATAAGTACTTGTATTACTAAAATTTTTCTGAACATTTACGCTTTTTAGATAAACATCAATCACGCGTTCGGTCGTGCCAACTTTGACATATTAAAAAAACAATGCATTCTTTAGAGGTAATCTAAAATGTTACTTCAAGCCTTGTGTTCGCTTTAGATCATATATATCATAACCTCGAGCACATTACCCAAATATAACTATTTTCAATTTTATCTTACTTTGACAGCTGACAACTGTATTGGCATTGCAATTTAAAATAAATAAATAAATTGGGTGGTGCAACAGTCCGTTGAGAACTAAGGCCTAGTGTCTTACAACTCTCAACCATTCCTGTGTGTGAGTAATGTTGTCAGAAATGGAGGGGACCTACAGTTTTTAAGACGAATCCGAACGGCTAATTTGAGAAAGCACTTTTAATGACAAGAATTACTCTTGGAGAATTTGTCAATACCTCGCAAGAGGCAGTACCCGTGAAAAAAAATTTAGATGGCATAGGCAAGGATTGAACCCAAGACCTCTGGCATGACAGTCCAACGCACTAACCATCATGCCACGGTCATTGCAATTTGGTTTGTTTTCTTTCAGAAACTTTATTCTCAAGGCCCGAGGTTTGAAGCTACATTACGTTTTGCAAATTCTTAGGTTGGACTTTGACACATGATATCGTGAAATATCGTAAATTTAGTAAGAAGCCTGTCAAAAGCTTGACCGACCTAAAGCGTGGTTGTGGTTTGTAAACTTACTAATAGAATACGAGATTTTACTTATTTCGAATTAAATCTAAATCTTATAAGAACTAGTGGATGGTTGGAATGATCCAGTCTAAAGATGGAAATTCCATTTAATAAGGTCCGTTTAAGTATTTTTGAAATATTTTGACTCCAAACTTTGTAAAATAATTAAGAAATATTGACAGACGGGCGCAAAATGAAATTCAGTCAGTCAGTGTGGATCACATCCTAGCCTCTTTTTTCAAATAAATTTATTGAAACGTTTGGTTTCGACTATCGTTTTTTCTAACCAAAAAAAAAGACAAAGTCTTAGTATTGATAGGTCTGTTGGCATGTTTTGTCGATAAATTTGGTCCACTGATTAATTTAACCATCAACCAACGTCCAACACATGTACTTTACATCAATAAAATCCGAAGTCTGCCTAAAACATCCGTGTCAAGGATTAAGCCACATAACTTTGAGAACTATGCGTCTTGACACTAACCTAAACCCGTACTAATTTTAATTAACCTAGGAGCTAATAGGAAACAACTAAAGACAACGTGTTCGCTAAACGGGCTCTAGAGCATTTGAAAATTTACCCTAGTTTTGATTGACAAATCATTTTCAGCATTGAGACCATTTTTATATACACTCCCATACCATATCAATTAACATGAGATCCAAAAACATCTAATGCATCCTAAAACAAAATCACAATTTGATGTAGAAATTCGGTTCACATTTCTTTGAGAACACCTATGTTCAAATTATTGGCCTAAATTTCATTATATGGACTCCAAAGACATGTTGCTAAGGAAGGATGGCACGCGCTACGTGTCACCCGTAGTAGATATACGAGGGTATTTGGTTATATTAGGAAAGGCGGCTGTGAACAGGTCAATGAGGTTGTTCAGTTTTTAGAAATTTTTTAAGGTCACATATCTATTCGAGGGAAATGCAATTCATAGCGGCTCCAAAGCCAACATGAATCCGTGCCTTTTTTGTCAAATTTAGTTTGATTGTAGAGTTGGATATTTCGAATGTGTGTCATTTATAAAAAAAAGCAATCGTTGCGAACAATTGAAAGATGTAATATTTTCTATATAATTGCACCCATCTATAAGGTATCCGGGTTTTTCACTTGAGGGATTTTCACTTTTTGGCGTTAAGCGGACTGTCTAAGTGTAATTGGTTGACAAAAATTCGGGGAAAGCACTGTTTTAAATATGCAGGTTTTTGCTGCTAAAGAAAAACTAAAACAAAAATTTAATAAAGCGAAGAGAAAATAATGAATGAACTACAAATCGCATAAGGAACTGTTAAGTTAATAAATTTAACAATAAGAATTTTAAAGAATAATCTCAAAATTTACTATTTTACTATTTACATTAAGCATTAAGTTCATACAACTCATTTGTCACCTTTATTAACTTTCCCATTTTATGCTTATCAAACATAAAATTGTCCTGTTTTCATTTTTGTTCCTACATATAGAGATACTATACTCGTGTATCCTTTTTTTTCATTTTTATATTTTTGTATTCTTTTCAGGTTGCCTGGATGCACTTTGAGCAATCAGCAATTTTGACAGTACACAATCATGTCATAACGAGAAATCCCAGAATTAGTGTTACCCACGACAAACATGACCGCCACAGGACATGGTATCTCCACATAAACAATGTCCACGAAGAGGATAAAGGCAGATATATGTGTCAGATAAATACGGTCACTGCAAAGACCCAATTTGGCTATTTGAATGTTGTTGGTAAGAACTATACTTTTTACATTATATATGAATAGAAAGTAGAACAAAAATGATTATATTTCTATCTGAGTGCAATAAAATATTATAAATCACAAGAACCTCTCAAAATGAATAAACCAAACAACCATACAACCAACCAACCAACCGATCGGGCCCAAGGACTCTCTCTCTCTCTCTGCAAAAACAAAAATTTATTATAGAGTAGAATTTACAAAATTGTTATCATCACGCTTGTGAAGTTATCTAAAAAATTTTTATTTCTTTATTGAAACAAAAACACAGAAAATTCTATAAGTAGCATAAATATTTCAAAAACACCAAACAAAATAAGGACGAAAAGGAGTAGATATAACCAGGTAAGAGTATAAGTGGTATATTAATGGTAAAGCAGAAACAGAAGCATAGAGCACAAAATCAAAAGGATATGCCATCACCATCGAAATTATTTTATAACTCAGAAGCTACCTACTATTCATTATTTTGTGTCATAACACCACCGTACTGTACAGCACCGCACCACATCGCACCGCACCGCACCATCAAGACCAAGCCACAGAGGTTGAAAAGCGAATTTGTTTGTTTTTTGTTGTTGGAGAGTCCTTGTTGTTGATTCTGTTTGCGCTCGCTATACTGGTTTTGTGCTTCTGCTCCTGAATGGCAAATTCTAGGAGATGGGAGCTGGGGGCGAAATTGAATTCTGAATTTGTAAATTCTAGTGGATAGGTGCGGTATAGAGGTCCTTTTAGTCATTATCTACGACCAGTCATGGTTGAAAATTTGGTAATTATTTCTTCATTATAAAATTGTGAGAGAGTGTTTTTGGAGTGGGTGCATTTTTGTTTTTACAAGCAAGTCAACAACCATCATAACAACCACAAAAGTTATATAACCCCATATAATACCACTATACCTATACAACATAGTTTGTATTTGTATATATTGTATATATTTTCTTGGTAATGTCCTTTGATCCGAGGAGCAAAAATTTATTCAAAATTGTATTTATTCAATTTAAAAGTGTCGCTGGGGCAAACTTGCAAAACTGAAAAGCTCCTTAATCCATCGTGTCCTTTATTTCTCTATATCTTTTTTTGTCTTATTTTTGTTTTTTTCTTCTCGCTCCGCATCTTTCTCTTTATCTTTTGGAGAAGACGAAGATGAAGATGATGATGGAAGAAGAACTCATTTAGACTTTGGCAAACAAAAACCTGAGAAGAAACTCTATCTGGAGTCTTTTCATTTACTTGTTACGTTATGATGCTCCCATCAGCATCATCATCATCGTTATAGTCATCGGTTCGTTCTTCCCTAAGGATTCACCTACCTTTTTCATATAAATAAGTCCTGTCTCTCTCTCTCTGGAGTGTCTGGATAGGTACACTATATACCTACAGGAGCTATTTGAGGTGAATTTGCAGAGGATAACTACGTATAGGGTTTCCTTCGTTTACAAGTGGATTATCTCAGCTATGGAGTAGAAATTTTTGCAATCCATAGATGAAGTTGCCTCATACCCCCCCCCCCCTTAACGATGTTATACCTGTTTAAGACTTGAGAGAGGTGGATTAAATAAAAATAATAGAAAAACTCATTTTTTTTTTTCTTATTTCTTTTCTTCAAACTTATCATCGAAACATGAATTCATCGTTTCATTTTCATCCGATGATGATGATAACGATGATGATGATGATGATGAAAATGAAGATGATAATGATGATGGTTAGTCGATCTTGTTAGTATTCGTATGTTTCAATGTGCCGAAGATTGGAGGGATGCTCTCAAATTATTATCTCCATAGATTTTTCTTTTCTATATTTTTATTTTTTGTAGTTTTTGTTGCTGTTGCTGTTGTGTTATTTATTTTTTGAGATCTTCTATAACAGTTTTTACTTGATAAGTTAAAAGTTAACTATGGCATGTTTTATAGTATATGTATGTTCAAATATTTTATATGATGATGAATGCATGTTATGCTCGTACAACGTACATGTTGTTTTCTGAGGTAAAAAGTAAAATTTACTCTTCTATTTATTCTAGATTAAAATTTGTAAACATAACTTCTACGTGCATATAAAATATGTACGGAAAGGTATCAGGAATGTGTATATTTAGTTTTTCATCTGAAAGATTCAAATTTGATCCATGGATGAATATACATATAAAATTGTATGATTTATATTCTCTAAGGAATAATATTGATTTAGTTTGGCCTGTGGAAAAAGAGAGAATCAACTGTTTTATTGGTCGGAGACTTACCGCTTACGGGGTCCTGTGCACAGATCCCAATAGGTTCCAATAGAGAGAAGATTACAAGTGGGTAAATTCCAGTTCACCGTCAAACCACAACTATCACAATCACTTTCCTTTAAGATTATTTTAACTTTTTTGTATTGGAAATTTTAAATCAAAAAAAAATACTAATAAAAAAAATTATATTTTTTTTTAAACACAATTAATTAGCTTACTTTTTTTTGTTGTACTTATTATGCACTCGCTCTCTATTCTTATTTTTTTTCTTATTCTAACTTTTATACTTTTTTTTATTATTTCTTTTTCTTATATTAATTTTGATTAAATTTATTTGGGGTTTTGAATTCCCTTTTATAATTTTCATCTAACTAACAGCTAATCAACATTCGGGTTATATAAATTTGACGCTTTGCGCGAGACCAGGTGGGATTGCAAACCCCTCCTTTCCACCGCATTTCACCGTACCACGCCGCCGCCGTAGCTCGATCGGGGCTTCAGCCAGCCGATTGGTTTCGCGACTTTCACTTAACTGAGCTGTAGAATGGATCTTAGCTTTCTTGTTCGGGTGTCTATGCCTTCGATTCAGTGATTCGATCAGGGAAGAAAGCCGTTACCGAGCTAGAAGCTGAGAGGAAAACGGCAAGTGCTCCAGTTGTCGAAGAGCTTGGCCTTTGCCTTGAACTTGATTTTTTTGTTCGGTTTCTCTTCTACGATTCGTTTTTGCACTTGATAAAAAAATGACCACGAGACAGGTGCATGTGGTGCAAATTTCAAAAGGCCGATAATTCGGTGTTCTGCATAGAGGCGTCCTAATAATTAAACATAATTCATGTTTTAGCCCTTTTGTTTTTTTTAGATATCATTTGTTATAAATATGTTTGGTTTTAAACTACAAATATGATTTATAATTTACCTCGTGAGGTTCACAGTCTCGATTTGGTTGTGATATTTCTTTTTTTTTAGTTTAGGAAGATAGAATAGATTCGTAACAAAAAGTAATGTTCATAACACTTAAAAAAATTACCAGCTGCCACTTAAAAAATGTGGTGTTGTACGTTAAACAATATTTGAAAAATTATAAAAATTTGACAGCCGTCATCTTACATATAACTTAATATTAGAAAAGCCTTTATTTCATAGATCTTAAAAAGATTTAAAAAAAAAAGCAAAGCAAAAGAAGAAGTTTTCATATTTCCAATTTTTGTTTTATTTGTTTTAAATAAAAATACATTTGGTCTGTTTTTGTTTTTACTATGTTCTGTTCGATTTTGTAAACAATTAACTTTAAAATTGAATAAATTTAATCATGTATCAAATGAGAAAATGTTGTTATTGTTCAAGTCCTTCAATTTAAACGGAGGACTCGCCAGATAAACCAAACTACGGTTTATACATCCAAAAATATTTATTATTAAAAAAAAGACTTCTTCTTTTGAAATCAATTATTTCATGCATATGAACTCACTATTACAATTTTCTGAAAATATTTTATTAAATTCATTTATCACATTTTCACACACAATTTTCAAAATTTAAAATTTATGTAATATACAAATGAAGATTCTGAATGATTCCAGATGCATATATGTATGTAGTAAAAACGCACCTAACATAATTCATAGGTTGATTTCAACTTAAAATTCAATAGCTGGCCTGGAAGACCTTTTCCAGTTCTTTCATGTTCACAGTTTGATACATAAACCAAGCGCAACTAGCAATTGGAGACAAATTTGATACAAAAATAACGTATACGCCCCATTCAGTGTACCAATTCAATATTTTGCCGACTTCTTTTAAAATTAATATACTTTTGATTGAAATTTAACTTATAGGGCCCATACACTACACAAACTGTTTGAGCAAACGAATGTATTTTGTTGTTGTAAAAATGTTTGTGCAAACTGTTTGAGTATTGTGTAGCGATGATGCGTGTTTGCGCAAGCGGTTTGAACAAAATCAAAAAATTTTGAATTTTCCGTGCCTGCACAAACATGTTTGTGTGGTGTGTATTGAATTTTGCTCAAACCGATGCTAATTTTCATAGAGTTAACATGAATAAACAAGAGGAACAAATTTTTTGGACTGAATTCATTGAACTTTATAAAAGTTTACCGGTATTGTGATGTGTAAAAAGTAATATCTCTCAAACATGTTTGTGCAGTGTGTGGCGGGCGAAACTATGTTTGCTTAAACACACGTTTGAACAAACGTGTTTGCGTAGTGTATGGGCCCTATTAAACAAGTGGACATGATTAGGCTACAAATTCAATATACAATTATTAAATGCGTACAGTAAAAAAAGATAAAAATATGCGAATATTGTTTGGAAAAAATAATATTATTTTCTTCTTCTTTTTACAAAATATTTGATTTTTTTTGTTATTTAACTGTCATCTTGGCAGTTTTTTGAAAAGTCTATAATTTTAGTGGTTACAAAACCTGGAGACAGAATGGACAAAAATGTCAAGTCATAAAATGTGCCTCATTCAAGTTTTTGAGTAGACAAAAGAAATAGAAAAACGAAAAACGTCACAGCATTTTAATAAACTCAACAAAAAAATTGGAATGAAATGCTAAGTCTCACATTTCGAAATCGTTTTTGAGAAGCAAAACTTTTATGACCTCAACTGATCAAGGAAAATACTCCACAAAAGCTTTTTTAACGGAATTGACAAATCCTCCAAGACTAATTCTTGTCATGAAAATTGCTTTCTCTTATTAACTGTTCGGATTTGGCATATAAAACTGGAAGTCACTTCCATCCCCAATATTACTCACACACAAGAATGGCAAAGAGTTGTAAGTCACTAATAATACTTGTTTGGAAAAAAATCTATCTTTAAAGAAATCAAGACATCTAAACTTTAGCCACCCTTGGTATACAAAAAAGTGCATTCAATGCGGCAGATTTATATTTTCAAAATTAAATAAGAAAAATCAATTTGATATATGTAGGTATTGTTTTATTTGAAAAATTAAACGACAGACTAATAATGCGGATTTCAATTTATGAACATTATGTCAACGAAATGTCTTCCGTTGAGTTGAACGCACTATTCAAAACGGAGCCTCTTGTTATGCGCCACAACTTCTACCTGAGCGTCGAACTTGTCGAGTTGTAGAAGCTGAGTAAGGTCAATGATTCTCGGGAATTATTTCTCCAGAAGAGTCCTGAAACCAAAGGTCGCTCGCCCCTCCCCTTCCCAATCCTTTACCCCCTCCTCCGTCAGATCTGTGCTATTATGCTGGCTGATGTCTCCTCACCCCCTGACTGTATGGTGTATAACTGTCTGTCATGCCTAGTTTCCTTCCTGGGACGCTTATGGCTTAATTGCTGTTCGTCTCTCCTTTCTCAAAACATATCCTTCCCTTAAACTTCCCAATGGGGCTGGATCTAAGGTGTTATACGACCCGTGCCGATGATCAGCCAGGCTGAGGGCCCAATTAAAAAACTAGCTCAGTCGTGAACGGAGTATCCGGATACCTGGCGACCTCCGGATTAACCAGCCTTATCTGTATACACGGATCTCTGTACAGATGGACCACCCCTTATCCGCTACTCGTGGGATTTCAAATGAATAAAACAAAACAAACAAAACAAACAAAACAAAACCAAAAAACAATATCGGCCAGCAGTACGACGGCAAAGTTGTCTGCTGTACCGGCCAGCAGTACGACGGCAAAGTTGTCTGCTGTTCATCCCTCTTCCACTGGTGCTGACATGGCTGTGGACACTCATAGCCCTGTTGTCGCCAGTGGAACATCGGATAATCCGGTAAAATTACCTTCTTCCTGTAGTGAGGCAGTTGTGAAGAACGGCTCCTCTACTACCACTGAGAGTAAACCTCTCAAATCGTCAACACCTCGAGTCGGAGGTAGCAGGGCTGTGATGCCAGGTCCTTCTACCTCCAAAGCAAAGGCTCCTAAAGAAGGTCCTGGGGGAGATGGGCGTAAGCTTAGACCCTCCAAGGCCTACTACAGGGACTTGCGTAATGCTAAGAGGATTCTCCAGACGTTTGGTGAAAAACTAGGCGCTGGAGGAAACTCTCAGCATGACGCTAAGATAGCTTGGGCCCAGAATTTCCTGGCCAAAAATAATATAAAGACCAGCCAAGACTCAACGTCGAAGCGACAAAGGTCCATGGAAGGTAGTGTTCCACTACCCAAACGCCCCAAGGTGCTAAACATCAGCACTTCAATCGACCCTCGCAAGGCAAAAATGTCCTTCAGTGACGTTCTGAAGGATAAAATGGTAGTCGCGATCATCGACAGAAATGATGTAGATGGCACGATCTCTGCCGAAAACTGGACATTGGCCAAAGGTCAGCTGGCCTTCAGTTTTATAGACATTATGTCTGACAATCCGGGACCACCGCCCATCACAAAAGATGGCGGCTGGCATCAGGGACACATCAAGTTGATGGTCTGTGATGATCAGAGGTCGTGCGACCTACTGACGCTGGCGGTCAGCCGACTTGGAGAGGTCTGGCCTGGTGCTAAGCTCGAGGTTGTAGCAAAGGAAGACATTCCTTGCAGACCAAGAGCTCGCATCACGGTTCCGGCCATATTCAAGGAAGCTGACCACGTTCTCAAGGTAATCCGGCTCTCCAATCCAACCCTTCCTACTCACAACTGGAAGGTTGCGAAACTAGAGGACGCAAAGGGACCCTATAAAGGTGCAATTGTGATCATCAATGCAGAGTCCCTTTCTCCTCTGGCGCAATCAAAAGGTGTGATTAGGTTTGGGTTTGATGAAATTACGCTAAGGGTCTACAAAAAAGATGGGGCCGAGGCACAAACCCTTCCCCCTCCCCCACCCACACAAGCGGAAACGGTTACTGAGGTGCCTGGCGCATCGGTCACACTTCCTTCATTGGAAGACGATGCATCTCAGGTACCCCCAGTAGCAGTGGAAGCACCAAACACCGACCAAGGTTTTTCCGCAATGGAGGCCGAGGTCTACGAAAGCGGAGATGAGGACATTCTGTTAGAATCGTCCTCTGATATGGATGACTCCGACATAACTGTGTTGGAGGCTGATCGGGAGAACAGTAGCGAAAATGCTGCGGTTACTCCAGATTAACCTCCAACACTCCATAAAGGCTTCGGCCTCCCTTCTTCTTCGCTTATCCAGCAGCGATGAAGATATCGTCCTGATTCAAGAACCCTGGATTGTTAAATCCATTGTTCGAGGAATCAGGACTCCCAAATACTGCGTGCTGTATGCATCAGGTGAGGATGAACCCAGATCTTGCATATTAGTAAAACGCAGCCTAAATGTATATTTACTCCCTAATTTCAGCGATCGAGATACCACCGCCGCAAGTCTGGAAACAGCCAGAGGAACATTCTGGCTGGCGTCGGCGTATCTTGGCCACGACCATCTTGGCCCTCTCCCGGGAGATACTCTGGAGAGACTGATAGCTGAATCACAAAGGCTCAACATCGGCCTCATCATCGGTAGTGACGCTAACGCCCACCATACAGTATGGGGTAGCACGGATATAAACGACAGAGGTGAGTCTCTTTTCGACTATATTCTTAACACTAACCTACTCGTAAGTAACGTTGGTAATGAGCCAACCTTTATTACTAAAAATCGACAAGAAGTTTTAGATATAACTCTTGTCTCCGAATTCATTAATAATAATATTTTAAACTGGAAGGTATCTAAAGATCATTCCTTTTCTGATCATAGATACATCCAGTTTGACTTTATAAATGAACCACCTTGCCAACCGATCTTTCGAAATCTGAAAAGAACAAATTGGCCAAAATATAAGAGAACGTTAAATAGTTTAATAAAACCTGAACTTTTTAATACTCCCTCCAACATCGAAGATCTTGACGACAAAGTCAATAATCTAACATTAGCCCTAAACAAAGCTCTAGATACTGCATGCCCTCTTATACAAGTAAGAGGTAAAAAGAAGCCACACTGGTGGAACTCAGGGCTGGATCCACTTCGAAAAGAATGCAGAAAACTCTTTAACAGAGCCAAAGCTTCTAGAGACATGTCTGACTGGGACTCATATAAAGAATCACTGAAGATTTATAAAAAAGAACTGAGGAAAACCAAACGATCGTCTTGGAGAAACTTCTGTAACAACGTGGAAGATTGCTCCGAAGCATCCAGGCTGCGCAAAATCCTCTCCAAAAATCCAATCATGCCAAGCTGCTTGAAAAACGCCTCTGGCCTCTGGACCAATTCAAGCGAAGAATCGCTCAACTTGCTACTAGACGTCCACTTTCCTGGTAGCTCTAATATTATTAATAATATTGCATTTAACAATGGTGACAATACTCTACAACCCCCACAAGGTCTAGTCACTAGGGAAAAACTCAAATGGGCTATTAACAGCTTTAAACCATACAAATCTGCTGGTCCGGATGGTGTAATTCCAGCCGAACTGCAAGAAAATGCAAGTTTTCTAATACCCATCCTAGAAAACATCTTCAAGGGTTGCCTTAATTTGGCATACATCCCGATGTCTTGGAGACAAGTTAAAGTTGTCTTTATTCCAAAAGCTGGAAAATCCAGTCACGTTAACCCTAAAGACTTAAGACCCATCAGCTTATCATCATTCCTTCTCAAAACTTTTGAGCGTTTGATCGATATTTACTTAAGGGAAAGTATTGATAAGTCCCTCCTTTCAAAGGCTCAACATGCCTACAACAAAGGGAAATCAGTTGAAACGGCTCTACACAGTATAGTACGTACAATCGAATATTCCCTCCATCATAAAGAGTACACCTTAGTTGCCTTCTTAGACATAGAAGGTGCATTTAACAATGTCGACACATCTGCAATTGCACGTGTATTGACATCTCTGAAGGTAGATAAGTCGATCAGCGAATTGATCAATCAGATGCTGATAAGCAGGATTATCAATTCAAAAATGGGCGATTTTACTACACAAAGGGGTGTCAGCAGAGGTACGCCACAAGGTGGTGTCCTATCCCCTCTCCTCTGGAATTTAGTAATAAATGAATTACTAACTACTCTAGAAAGAGAGGGATACAGAGTGTTTGCCTATGCGGACGATGTTGCTATTGCAATAACGGGTAAACATCCCAATATACTAAAAGAACTCTTACAAAACGCTTTAAATAAGCTCACCAGATGGACTAATCGGTGTGGACTAGGTGTTAACCCTCAAAAAACCGACCTTGTCCTCTTCACAAGGAAATACAAAGTCCCACACATTGACCCTCCCCTCATAAACGGTGTACCACTTAAATTCTCTGATCAAGCAAAATACTTGGGTCTCATTTTAGATAAGAAATTAAGTTGGAAACCTAATATTCAAGAGAGAATAAACAAAGCCACAGTAGCCCTGTTCTCCTGTAAAAAGGCCATTGGTAATAAATGGGGCCTACAGCCCCGAATTACGCACTGGCTATACATCTCGGTCATAAGACCGATCCTTACTCATGGAATAGTGGTATGGTGGACGGCGCTAGATACAGCGACAAATCGCGATAAACTCAGCAAAGTCCAACGAACAGCCTGCCTGTGTATGGGAGGAGCACTTCGCTCCACCCCCTCCGCTTCACTAGATGTTCTGTTCCATCTAATACCGCTGGACTTTTTCAGCAAGCAAACGGCCGCTAATACTGCCATACGGCTTCAGGCCTCCTCTCTGTGGATCAATAATGGAATTGGCCACACCACTATTTTGAACTCGTTCAGAACTATAAATAGTAATATTGACTACACCATACCCCATCCTCAGTTCAACAACTATAGCTTCAAAGTGACTATACCTCCCAGGTCTTCTTGGGAGAATACATCATTTTTGGACGATGGTCCTATAAACTTTTACACAGACGGATCAAAAACGGAGGATGGGGTTGGTGGTGGCGTATACTCAGATAGACTTAACTTAAGTCTCTCCTTTCGTCTACCCGATCATTGTAGCGTGTTCCAAGCTGAAATCCTGGCTATAAAAGAAGTCCTATCCTGGCTTAGAGAAAACGTAATATCAACAAATGATATACGCATCTTCTCGGATAGCCAAGCTGCGTTAAAATCCTTAGACTCTGTCTCTACAAATTCACTAACAGCCCTTAATTGTCGATCATCTCTTACGGAGATGGCTACACAGTTCAACATTCACCTTTTCTGGGTGCCGGGCCATAGAGACATTCCAGGAAATTGCAAAGCTGACGAACTTGCAAAAAGCGGAACAACTTTACCTCTGCTGGCTCACAATGCTAGCATAGGTATCCCCTTAGCTACATGTAAACTCATGCTAAAGCAAGATACCATAGAGAAAACAAACTTCAGGTGGAATAACACCACCACCTGTGTAGCGACTAAACGAATTTGGCCTAATCTTAGCGCCAAGCGCTCAAAACAATTAATCTCTCTGAGTAGATTGCACATTAGCTACGTTATAGGTGTCCTGACTGGGCACTGCTTAATAGGAAGACATGCTATTCGACTTGGAGCCCCTGCAAATGATTTTTGTAGGAGTTGCATGGACGAAGAAGAAGAGGAGACAATCTCTCATCTTCTGTGCACATGCCCTGCCTTATCACAAAGACGTAGAATCCATCTTGGAGACTACTACTTTAACGATACCAGTGATCTAAAAAATTCAGACATTACTTGTCTCCTACGCTTCATTCGAAGCTCCAATTGGTTCAACGAGTTAAGCTGATTAACTGATCCATGTGGTATCACAACGGACCATACTTTGGTCTAAGTGTGTTGGACGTCCCAAACCAACAGCCACTTTAACCTAACCTAACCTAACCTATGCGCCACAAGCTGCAGTAAGCTTGATTCAGTCGCGCTGATTTCTCGAAGAAATCGGTTTCCACAGGATGTCCCCGAAGTGAATGATAAGTTTTTGAGGGAAAGCTTCGCGAAGCAAATTCATCGAATCTCTAGCCGTTTGTGTGGTCGTACCATCCTGTTGGAACCATGTGTGCGATGAAAACGATGGATAAGCTTGCAGGTTTGGCAAAAAGAAATCCGTTATCATGCGGTATTCGGTATTTATTACCTAGCCCCTAGCATTCTCAAAAAAAAAAAAAAAAATGGTCCAATTATCCCATGCGTGGCTAAAGCGCACCCAACAGCTACCCTTGGGCAGTAAGGGCAGTTTTGTTTATTAACTTGCTAGTTTAAATGAAAATGAACATCGTCGGTCCAAAAAATAAAATTTACAGTACGAAAACGCTCCAATATCGTCTCACAAGAATGTTTCCATGAAACAAAATCACTTCCTTTGAGTTCTTGAACGATTTGAATTTTGAATGGATGGAACTTTAATTTTTTTTTAAATTTCATAAATAATACCTCTTGGAAGTCCCAGTGAGGCTGTTCTTTTCTTGTATTGAAAGTCGTGGATTTTCACGTAAACTCTCTTTAACCACTTCAATGTTTTCGGGAGTCCTTGAAGATTGACTGCGCCCTGACCTAGGAGTGTTCATAGCCGAAGCAGTTGCGCGAAACCTCTGCACCCACGAAAGAATTCAATTCACACTCGGCCCATCACTTATTCGTCGTATACCGAAGTCGGAACAAAAGTGTCGAACGCTTGGTAAAGAGAAAGAAACTTAAGGAAAAAATCAGATGGATTTTCAGTTAACTTACAAGAACCTTTCATTAGATAAAACTGTTAATATGTTGTTAATAGCCCTGAAGTAGTTGATGAAGTATATTTTCACATTCTTTATTCCTTTTCGCAAACAAGCTGTAGTTATATCCCTGTGTTGCAAAGTACGGCCTTTGATCTTCTTTCGTATTGAATTATAACAGCTCAGCCGGTCCTGATGGTATTCCCCCCATAGTATTAAAAAAGTAGAGAAATGTTTTAGTTGAAACCTTGACTTTCATATTCAAACTTTCCTCAAAATCAGGAAAATTTCCCAGTTTATGAAAGAAGTCATTTCTTACACCAATATTCAAGAAAGGTAACAAGGTGGACATAACAAACTACAGGCCCATTCAGAAACTTTCTTGCATTTTTAAAGTTTTTGAGCAAGTTGTTTGTGAGAATGTAGCATTTTTTAGTAAAATTCTAGTTTGCAAATAGTAACACTGATTCGTGAAAAAAAGATCAACCTTTACTAATCTTCTCCATTATCAAACATATGTTCAAACGCTTAAGAAAAAGGTCATTAAGTTGACTTTGTATATTCTGGCTGTTCTAAAGCTTTTGACCAACTTAGAAACAGAATTATTTTATTTATTCAAACCTTGAAAATATATCCTATGACCTACGCGGTAAAATTCAAAAATTGTCATTCAGAACCTTTTGTTGCTCAATTTGGTGTTCCACGGGGAAGCCATTTTGGTCCTTTTCTGTTCATCCTCAAGTGAAGTACACATTTTTGCTGATGACATGAATATTTTTAATACACTTAAGTCCACCCATCATTGAACACTTTTACAAGCTGAAATTAATAGTTTACATTTTGGTGTTGGAAAAATAGCCTTTCCCACAACCCTTTAAAGTGCCGGTCGATAACTTTTACTGAAAACCGAATCGCAAGCTAATTTGATTATTGTTATTCGCAGCAAAAATTCCCTCGCGTATTTAATTTTAAAGATTCATTTCTGTTCCAACTTAGAATATACACATCACATTAATTTTATTGTCAATAAAGCAAGTTCTATGCTTGGTTTTATAAAACGATGGGCATAGGAGTTCAATGATCCCTATGTTACTATTTCTTAAAACACTTCCTATCTTTGTCCTCATCTTGAATATGCTTAATAGGTATGAACTCCCTATTACGAAACTCTTGAAAACGAAAACGTATTGAATCAATTCAACATAATTTCATTCGCTTTGCCCTAAAGGGTTTTCCTTGGGATGATCCTTATGATCTAACTCCCTATGAACATCGTATTCTGTTTCTTTAAATGCAATCTCTTCATCAAAAGCGTTTTAATAATGATTGAATACTTTTTCATCAACTCATTTATGGTGAAATTGATGCACCTTATTTATTATCTTCTATTCATTTAGAAGATATTTTCGAAGGTGATGAACATATTGGCTTCCATAGAATTAAGTATGGGAAGAACGAAGCGCTTTCAAATGGGTCATTGGAGCACTTGCCTAGACATGGGAGTTGAACTCGAATTAAGGCCAGATCAGAAGTGGTAAAAGAAAACTTTTATAGACATAAAAATGGAGGAACCTTTTAAACGAAGTCAAATATGTTAATGTTGTCAATCTAAAAGAGATGCACTTATCTAGAGCTTAAATCTGTTCAGTCTCTTCCATACAAGTGCCACCTATTTAAGTGGCCTCGAGGGAGGGTAACGTTTTAGAGACATTATAGACAACATTAAGTTTTCAATGCATTAAACCTTTCACAGTTCTTGATTCTTCACTTTAAAATATTGACAGCTTCAGATCATTAAATATAATGCATTACTAAGCTGCCTTCAAATTCCAAAAAACACGAAATAAAAGCATACATTTTTCTTTTTAAACTGTAAATCACGACTTATGCAAGTAATAAATAATAAAGGGTTTTTCAATAAGGGTGGGTAGATGTTGAGTGCAGATATCGTGGTGTTTGCTTTGTGGCACGTAGCGCCGCCGTCCTGCTGGAACCACATGTCGTCTACTTTCATATGGTTCAATTTGGAATATTAGAAATTAGTTATCATCCTTATGTTTGCTCGCTTTTAACGGTAATCGCCTCACTAACGGCGTTTTCAAATAAGTACGGACCAATTACGCCGCCGCCCAAAATCCGCAACAAACGGTAACTTTTTGAGGATGCATTATCACGTAGTGAACCTCGCAATACACTTTCAGGAACCGCTGCGATTTTCTCAGCCGATCTTGCGTTCCTTGAACCTACGGGTGTTGGCTGATTGTTTACTGAACCGGTCGTCTCAAATTTGGCCACCAAACGTTGAAGAGTCGACTGTGAAGGGCGACCACGTCTACCGTAAAATGAGCGCGATGCGCGCAACTTTTGCGTTAACGAACACTCATTTTGATAATAAAGTTTTATCATTTGAACGTTCTGTTCAATTGTGTAACTTGCCATGAGGATTTGGCATAAACAACTGAATAATAAACAAAAGACAGGTGACAGATGTCACCAAAACCAAATGGCCGCCACGGGGTGCCAAAATCTACCCGCGCCAATTTAAAAACCCTATATTAAAAGTGTGTACCTATTAGCACAATGAGCGGTGTGAATAAAAACGAGTAGGATAAGTAAATACTTGAGCATATCAAAATAACAAGTAAACGCCAAAATTGAAGTGAATAAAACAAGTATTTACTCTTACTCACGAGTAAATACTTGAGAGGCTAGTAAAACCCGGACAAATGCCAATTTTGGTGTGAATAAACGCAAGTAAATACTTCTGTAGCAAGTAAATATTCGTCTATTCGCAAGTTAACCCGACCCCAGACTTGCAGTCGTACTTGTACACGAAAGATGGCTGCATTTATGAACCTGCGTGGTGTGAAACGTTATACAGACCGGCCGCGGCGTGATATAAGTCCCGATCTATCTAAGGGACTATTACGGTTTGAAAGCAAAAACGTGGATTTATTTAGCACAACACTAAAGTCTTTCAATAACTCTACAAAAACAGCTCTATTGTCACAACCGGAAGTCACACTACTTTCCTCCATAGCTGCAAGAGGGCAAAAACAAACGGGAACGACAACTGAATTGTGAGTAATGAAGGAGAGTCAAGGTTAGTTTAGGCGAAAACAGAACAAGGTTAGGCGAAAACAGAACAAGTCACAATAGGAAATGATGCGTAGTCTGTGTGGCGCTACAAATATTTACTTGCCTTTTTTGTGAATTCAGTTGACTCGCGAGTAAATACTTGCTAGTTTACCCTCGGTTTGCCGAGTACACGGTCAGAAGTAAACTCGACGCTTTATTCACATCGGTTTACTTGGAGTTTAAATACTCGTTACACTTTACTTGTAGTACCCGTGGCATGATGGTTAGTGCTTTGGACTGTCATGCCAAAGGTCTTGGGTTCGATCCCTATGCCATATAAAAGTTTTTTTCACGGGTACTGCCTCTTGCGAGGAATTGACAAATTCTCCAAGAGTAATTCTTGTCATGAAAAGTGCTTTCTCAAATTAGCCGTTCGGATTCGGCTTAAAATTGTAGGTCCCCTCCATCCCTGACAACAGTACTCGAACACAGGAATGGTTGAGAGTTGTAAGTCACTAGGTCCTAGTTCTCAACGGACTGTTGCGCCACCCGATTTATTTTATTTATTTACACTTTACTTGTAAGTAAATACTCGTCGTACTCGTTTTTATTCACACCGCTCAATGTTATTTAGTTTTGAGAAACGCTGAAGGGCTTCCAAAAAAATTAGAAAAGAGTAACAATCGTTCAGAACTCAATTCGTTGTAACCTTTCAAGTTAAGCCTTAATTACCTGAATTCCCCAACAACATTTTAATAACCCTTAATATCTTTTTTTTTAAAGCAGAATAACAGATTAAATACAATACAAAATTTTCTTTTTTGTTCGTTGGACTGAAATTAACAAAAAAATATTAAGCTTAAGCTTTGAGACTTTTTTCCTTTCAATGTGCATTTCAAATCAATCTAAAAAGGGATTTTAAAAAAATCAAAAACAAATATCTATAAAGATAGTGTTAAAAGTAATCACAGATTAAATATATATTTTAAAATAATCAATTTGTTTTTAGTTTATTTGAAAAACATCACTCCAAATAAAAATGTTTTAAGTAAAGCTTTGTCACACACAATTTAATAGTTCCCCCAAAGCTATTCACGTTCAATTCCAATCAAAGTGATAATTTTTTGTATTTTGCCATTTGTCTCAAAACCAAATCAAAATCATATTTCTATTACCTACATATAAATAAATGAAAACCACAAAAATTGTTTGCAGGTAAGCTTTCATAATTTTTATTTTCACCCGAAATCAATCCGAATTGAAAAACACACATACACACATAAAACAAAAACATATATGTATTAAATGGTTCTATCTATATAGAAATTCGAATAGCTCACAAAGTAATCCCTATTCCACCACATAGTTATATTTATGACTTTAAAAATAGATAAATAAGGTTTAAAATGATATAACAAGTTATGTAGAATCATAACTTTTCCAACACACCCCAAATAATATTCCCCAAAAATGCAGGATTAAGGAGAATATTTTCAGTTTTTGTTATTTTTCAATATTCCACTAAAAATTAGTATTCAAAATGCCCAATGACAATGGTATACTGTTCGTGGCCTAGAGAGAGAGAGAGAGAGAGAGAGTCCTGAATGCGTTCACTCACATAAATATGGGACAAAATTCAATTGCAATTGCAACCATCAGGACAAAACCTAATTAAAAAATGATTCAATAAATTTATTGATTTTAATTTAAACATTTTTTAATTTTCAATTTTTTTGTGATTTATATTTTAATTTGTCGTATTTTTGTTTTTTGTTAACAGTTCCACCAAACATCGATGATTCATTGAGTTCGAGTGACGTTATTGTGCGTGAGGGTTCAAACATTTCGCTTAGATGTCGAGCATCAGGCAGCCCCACACCCATCATCAAATGGAAACGAGATGACAACTCGAAAATAGCAATTAACAAAAATTATGTTGGTAAGCGAGGGAGAGAAACGGCAAAAAAAAAACGAAAAAACGTCATGTCATAAAATATTTATTTGTTTTTTATTTCTTTTTGCAGTTAATGAATGGGAAGGCAATACCCTGGAAATCACCCGAATATCCCGACTTGACATGGGAGCTTATTTATGCATCGCATCAAATGGTGTACCGCCAACAGTTTCAAAGCGTATAAAAGTTAGTGTGGACTGTAAGTATAGGTTTTGGATTTTTTATGATATGACATAAGTGATGGTGGTTGGACAGGAGTTGATGTTGATGTATAAAGGGCTTCACAAAGAATATGCTGTGTCAATTTTGGTTTCATACAACTCCCAGTCTCCCTTTCCCGCTCCTCCTGGCGATGATGGCGTCTCATCAGGTGTTTTTTTTTCGCTTCAGTAGACAAGCAAATGTTTTTCTTTCACGTCTGTTTGTTTGTTTTTGTGTGATGTGTGATGCTTAGAATTCGAGATAAAGGACCGCTCTCCCACAGCAGTAAGGACACACTGAAGCGGAAAAATAAATAACACAAACAATTCTTCCTCTTCTTCTAAGGAAAGGTTATTTTTTAATCCTCCTCCCCGCATACATATAAGCCTGTTGGGCTTATTTTGTTAACTCCGTTATATTAGGTGCTATCCAAAGCTTGTAAAAACGGCTTTGTTTCGTGTACGAAGATATGTGTCCTTTTTTTGTGTTGCTCAGCTCTTCTCCCTAGGGGGATATGAATAAAAATGCTAATGAAACAACACAGAGCACCTTTTTGTCACGTCATAGGGCATCAGAGCAGCACAAAAAAAAAAAAAAAAAAACAAAGAAAAACAGATCACATATCATCAGCAAAATACTTTGTGACGAACTTGTGTCCCATAACGTGTCGCCGCAAGCACACTATAATCTCTCCCTTAACAGGGCCCTTTGATGTCTTTTTGATTTTCTATAAGAGTTTTTTCCTTCCCCATGTGGCTCCATCTTCTTTCTTCTACTTTGTTGTCCGAACTTATGGTAAGGCAGATTAGATACAATACTTCTGACACCCTATGATATGATGAGCTTAGTTTGATAGAATTTTATCCTGTGTGTAAATGGCGCCCGGGAGAATACCAAACATTACAAACTTTTTTTTTGTTTTCTTCTTGCACATCTGTCACATCTGTTTTAAATTCTTGTTAACATCCTGCAAGGATTCATTTTTTTCATTTTAGTTGTGTGCTTTTGCATTCTTATTTATGCTTATTATTATCATCCTGGCACGAATTGTGGGAAATGCGAGGACCCCTGTCTTGAGTCCCACCGAGATGTCACTTGAATATTGCGCTTGTACACAGGAAAAACAGTTTGTCAAGCAAAATATTTTTGTGTTATTGTTGGTGTCCAAGTCCATCCACCTACAATGATAACCGACACAAAAAATTGTCTGTCCAATCCGTTCTCGTCTATCCTTTTTTGGTTTGTGTAAGGATGTTTATTTTGTATTTCATATCATTTTTCGTGTAAAATAAAAACAAAATATTCTGCTGCACCATACATCCGATCCAACAAAATGAAAACCGACAAAGAATACTGATTTCTGTTTAAGAGTCAACACTATAGGTAGCTATCTACGTACTGACTTTTGGATATGTCCTCGAGGAGGACCTTAAGAAGAACCAACCAGGACATTTTCAGAAAGTGACTTGCTTCTATTACGCTTGTAAAAATGTAAACCTATAGCTATATACGAGTACACTATACAATCTTTTGGTAATATTTTGCCATCTCCGATATAGAATTTCTTTCTTTTTTTGAGTTCTGTATTCCGAACAGATGTTTTCTGTGATTGAACGTTTCTTGATTTTAAATTAGCAGTTGAATGAAGGAAAAGTTTTCATGCGGACGTCACAACGTCACGGACGACACGGATACACGAATCCCAGATCCAGATCCAGAAACACGGTTAACGCTCCACAAAAAAGAAGAAGTTTTCTTACATATATTACTTTCGGAGAAATGGAGAAAGTTGCCTTTTTCATAAATTTTATTTGTTTCTTTTTTCTTCTTGATTCAACTCTTTTTGAATTCGAAATATATCAATAACGATTAATATTGATTTTATAATGATTCTTATCCTTTTTTTGTATGTATGTATTTATGTATGTATTTCCATCTCTTTTTCTGATTCTTCTGAATCATTGAATGCATAAAAATGTATCGACAAGAAGTAAATCATGCAAGCAGCAGGGATGGAACGGGATGGACGTTGAAGTTATATAAGTTGGGTTGTATAAAGATTTTTTTATTTGGCTTAAAATGCATATTTTTTGGACAAAATCAACAGGAAACTTTTATTTTTGACAAAATAAACAACAAAATTTTATTTCTCGAAGTAAGAAATTGAAATATTGTCTGTGTTATGTAGTGTATGTGCTATGTGTGGGTGTATGGTATATGTTAAAACAAAAGGATTTTGTTTTCATTGTTTATCAAAGCATTATCATTTTGCCAGAAGAATGCATAACTTATTGCACAGCTGGTGTTTTGTTAAGTTGAGATGTCAGTTCTGTATTTTTGAAATTAAAAACACAAAAAATAAACAATGAATCCAGAAAAGTAAAATAATATATAATTTCTTGAGATTGTAAGTTGAATTTTATGTAAAATTAAAGTTTAGAAGGTTTTGGTTTTTTGTTGATTTTCATATTCAACCTTTTTATAATTCTATTTTTGTGGTCTCAAATGTGACAACAAGTAAATTTTGAATCATAAACTTGATTTTTGGTGAAAACAGAATGTTGAAAAGCATTCTCTTTTAAAACGTACATGATTTTGTTTAAAAATTTCAAGCTAATCGAACACACCGCAGTAGAATTACAGACCGAAAAGCTACGCGAAGGTGTAAACAACGTGTTTGAAACATACGCATTTCGAGTTCTTATGATCTAAACAATAGGAATACTTATTTCTTATGTGTTAAATTTGGTTTGCACTATTAATAAAGCTAACATGTGAAGAAATAGTTATATTATACTATTGGTAAATGTGTTTCCAAACTTTAGTGCATAAAGTGAAATTCTTAAAAAAGTCGAAAGTTTTTTGGAAATGGTAATTAATACCAATTTAAAAAATCAGATGAAACCCGAGGATTTCCATCTTAAATAAATGTCAAATAAAAAAACAAACGGTAATAAGATAAACGAGATTTTAGCAATGTCTTTGGTGATTGTGTGTTCAATTCTCGGTATAGAATGAATGAAACGGAAAAATCGTACGTACATATGTACACATACTAAAGAATGTTGCTTACGAAAATAAACTTCTTATAGAAAGCTTTTCAGTAGGATAATGTCCTCATGTACACGGTTGGCCTTCCAGTGCTTTCTTTTTCTATCATAAGTTATTATGACACTTGCAGCTGTTTCCCGCTCAAAATACTGACAGACAAACAGGAGCATGCTTCCGCAAAACCAAATGAGCTTGAGTGACGCACGTTAGAAAATATTAACAACTTATTTCCAAAGTGAGTACTGTGTTCAGAAGCAGTGCATTTCTTTGAAAAGAAGGGTTGGGCGAAATGAATCACTTATAATGTGCCAGCATAACACAAATAACAGTTCTTGAGATTAGTATATCAGTGGACCAATACTCAAAATACTCGTTGCCTTATAGTAGGCACAGACGAGAATGTAACAGCTGTAGCCTAAAGTTTACGACTCAATTCACGAACATCAACTCGCCATCTATTTTAAAAGCTCAACATTTCATTTAATACGCTGACGAGAAAAGAGGAATTGAAGACGGACAACTATTCGCTTTGCTATCACTTCGTAGTTAAGGCCTTATAGCAGCTTAAATAAGACAACAATTTTGTCCGAAAATTCATCTTTTCTGACGCTAAGCACTTGGATACGGGTGGCTATATTAACAAAAGTGAGAACCTGTGTTATGACAACAATCCAAAAATAATTCAAGCTCGTAAGACTAATATCATTCTAGCTACAGCCCGTAACCATAAACAAAGACTTGGAAAATTGGAGTGATATAATGGTTATAAAGCAACAAAATTAATATTTTGCAGTGGTGTTTTTAATAACTAAAGGGTGATTTTTCAAAAGCTATAGGAAAGTTTTTCAGCACGCGCAACAATGGACTTATTTAGAGGCGAAATCGGTGAACATTTTATTTCACGTTTGGGACCGGTCAATTGCGATTTAACGCCTTTAGACTATTTTTTGTGGGGTTATGTTAAAGCTTATGTCTGTACAGACAATTGACGCATTGGAAGACACCATTGAAGCATTTATTCGTGAGATACCGGCCGAAATGTTGGAAAGAGTATGCCAAAATTTGACTAAGCGGATGGACCATTTGAGGCGCTGTCAAGGTCAACATTTGCATGAAATAATCTTCACACATTAAATTATATGGACGTACTATCGATTCAAATAAAGATTTCATGCATTTTTATGAATTTTTTTTTTTTTTGAAAAACTTTCCTATAGCTTTTAAAAAATCACCCTTTATAAGGTAAACCAGAGCCCGTATGGTTGGCATAATTTGGGGTGTTCTTAGGTAGCCTGAAAATACGTTTGAAAAAATATCTTTGAACATTTTCTAGTTCTTCTAAATGCTCATAACCGAAAATTTTATTAACTTAGCAGAGGCAGCTATTCACTGTAGCGTTGAAGACTTTAAATTGGGAAACTGTATCAATAAAGTTTTGAACTAAAAAAATTAGACCACATGCTGTTTTAAGCAGCTTTTGCAACTTTCGTTATTTTTTTAGCATGTGCATGAACATTTTAATTGTGCCCAAATATTTTAATTCATCAACAAATTCGAAAATATCATCGCCAAGTGTCCAGTTGCTAGCATAAACCATAATTTTAGACTTCCAGCTATTTAGTTTGAGATCCCAACTATCGTAGTACTTTTGTAACGTATTAATTAGAAGCTGTATAGGGTAAACGAGTTATCTGGGTAATAACGAGATCATCTGCATATTCAATATCATTAATAAATGAGGAAAATAAAAAAGGACTTAAAACACAGCCTTGAGGAACTCCTGTTTGACATTTGAAGTCTCTAGATTTGTTTGAGCCATCTTGGACGAATGCATCATCTCATATAGGATTTTGGTTGATAATCCTATTATTGCCTATTGGCTGTATCGAATGCAGGTTTCAGGTCAACAAAAAAAAGTATATAGACGTTTTGTTTGTATCAATAAATCGCCTAGCCGCAGTACTTAAAACAAAAATTTGATCAATAATTGAAAGGTTTGAACGGAAACCAGCTTGGTAGAAACCGATCATAATGTTTTTTTCAACACAATTCGTTAGCCTAAACGTAAAGTTATTGTAAGAACAATTTTCTCAATGGGTTTAACAGAGTAATACCCCTATAGTTTTCTGGCTAATCCCGGTCACTTTTCTTAAAAACAACTGACATTTTGGAGCATCACTAATTCGATCATTTAAATTAGCAATAATCATTAAATGTTCATGAATATTACTATTAATAAAATTTTACAGTTAATTATACTTCGCACTTAAATCATTACAATTCAAGAACACCGGAAGTATTTAAAAATGTCTTTTTTTATAAACAATTTCTATAAGAGTTATTTGATTTTCAAAGTTTTTAAAATGTATATACAATATGTATATATAATATTTTGTAATTATTGTTAACACAAAGCAAAAATAACAGTCTTGGGCGAACTAGTGGTGGGTTCCACTAGCTCTTCTTAAATCTTATACAATCCAAATTCAAAGCTTAATATGAAATATAATAATGACCTTAAAATAAATATGGATACATAAAATTGCGAAGAAAGTAAGAAAACAGTGTTTTATTTTTTTATTAAAAAGAAATTGTATTCAACTTTGTCAAGCTGAATTTACATTTATTGAACAACTTACAAAATTGGAACATCAGAAATCTACCTGCATAATTAACAAAAGAGAGAGTTTTAAGGTCTGATTTTATCGTTATCATTATTTAATTCATAATAGTAAGTAATAAATAAATATCTTTACAAAATTATAATACCCTTGCCATTTAACCTTTACCCATTACAATTAGTTTTTCTAAGGGTTATTTCTATCTACATACATATATAGAGCTCCCCATGTTCATTTTGATGAAGATGTTAAGTAAAGAACAAAAAACCCTTAGCAAATAAAAACAAACAAATATCTGTCACACCCTTATGGATAAACGAAGCCTCCCAAATCAAACAAAAATATCATGAAAAATTAATTTATTATATCAAAAAAAAAGCAAGCATTACAAAGTAACCCAAGTTGACCGAAAGCTCTTTACAAAACGAAAACCTCGCGAAATTTTCACTCAATTAAGGTACCCAACAACGAACGACAAAAAGAGCAACAACAATACAAAAATACTGAATCCTTTGAATCTGTAATCTCAATCGGATATTACCAACAAAAAAAATTGAATTGAAAAAAGGTCCTTCACAATTTGGGCAATACAAAATTAATTTTTCACTTTTCTCTTGTTTATATATTTCTGTCTCGTGTCATTTCAAGTAGATAAGTAGGTATAGGTAGAGGTATACCTATCCTATTTTATCCTAGATCCTTCTGTCAATTTTTCCACTTCAATTTGCTAATTTGTACTTCGCTAGAAACATAAGACAATTTTCCAAGTGTCACCAAATTCAACACTGTCAACATCACATCGCAGTACCACCTCCGCCGCGCCACGCCGGTTGGGGTGATAATGATGATGATGCCAAACTTACTTCTTTCTTGTGTTTTTATTCTTGCCTACTTGAAATTTCATTCTTGTACAAATTTTTATTCTCGACGTTGCTCTTCGTCGTCCTCGTAGGTAAGATCCAATCCAGGATGAGCTTTTTTCATTGTGTATACAGCTGGTGGATGTTATAGTGTCTCCTCTTGAAAATGACGCCCTAGTGCAAATATTTAATTTTTTTCTTGTGTTCCATTTCATGCACTTTGGAAATAAAAAGTGCTAACTTTTATTGTGTTGATATGAGACGGAAGAAGCAAGCTCTATTATATTTCCACATCGTTATCGTTAAGGACAAAACACGAAAAAACCAACAAACTTAAGGATGGATATTTTTGGTCCACAGGTCCAGTATTTCGTTCTTGACTTAACCACACGCACGAACCATCATCATCGTCATTATCACCATCACCATCACCAACATCATCATCCAGGTCCTTAAATTCAAGACCCTTTGCTCATTTCGGAACTCTTGAAATACAAAAAAAAAAGAAATCCAGGCGGAGGAACAACAACTTGAATTTTTAAGTATTGCACAAAAGACGACTACGACGACGACGACGACTACGAAGATCAAGAAAGGTATAGATAAATATACAGTATACTACACCGAACAAACGAAACGAAAGTGTTTGACTTTTAAATTATCCCTCTCAAGTTGGCAATGGAGAGGCGAGTGATTTTCATTTCGTTTCTGTCCAGCCAGCTCCAGCAGTAGTATTGTCCGTCCGTTCAGGTTGAGCATCAAGAAAACTCTTGTGATGATATAGTCCTTGAGAATCCACAGGAAAAGAATAAAATGATAAGTGGAAGATTTATGTTAAATAACCAAACCATCCTTTCGTTTGGGGCCAAGTTTCTCCGGCCATCATCATTAATGATGATGATGATGAGGATGACAAAGAGAAGAAGTGAGTTGTTAGCCTTTTTTCTTTCTTTTGCATTTTTCATTTGTTTTGAATTTGAACCAAATGAAAAAATGTCTTTTCAATGGAAAATTGTTCTATATTTAGGTAGAAAAACTTTTGATCCTCTTTTTTTTCAGAGTTTTTATGTTTTTCTGTTTTTCTGTTGTTTTTGTGAAATTTTCATTGAATTTTATTAAAAACCTATTTCAACTTTTTTTCGTTAACCACTAAATTATATAAATTCATTACTTAACTATACAAAATTCAATATAACACAAAAAACGGGGGAGGGAAGCAAAACAAAAAAAAATAAAAAAGGACGTGCTGATGTGGTTTTTTGAAAAGGGATCCTTTGGTCATTTTGGTTCGTTTGGTCAACCACCATTGCTCTCTAGCTAATTAATTATAATTATCAATTTAATTTCATTAAAATTTTCCACATTGACTTTTATATAAATGATTTTTCTGTTGTGTGTTTTTGTTTTTGTTTAATATTAAGTTCCACCAATGCTGCTTATACCACATCAACTTGTTGGTGCTCCCGAAGGTTTCAACGTGACCATCGAGTGCTTTACCGAAGCCCATCCAACATCACTGAACTATTGGACACGTGGCGAGGGACCAATCATACACGATTCACATAAATATAAGTAAGTGAGAAAGAGTAAGAAGGACATACGAGTCCTATGTATGTATGTTCTTCCAATTACGATATTACGTATATTTCATTATGTGGTAAAATTAAATCATTGTCATTTTCTTATTCCTTTTTTTTTTGCCTGGAAATCCTTTATAATGATGTGTCCTTGTACTGAATCCTGATCCTGACATCCGTTTTGTTTCCGTGTTTTTATTGAATTTTGTTTTTGTTTTGTTGCAGAGTTGAATCGAGCATCGGATTCCCCGTTTATAAGACTCACATGAAGCTGACCATTCTAAGTGTGAGTAGTGGCGATGATGGAATTTACAAATGCGTAGCAAAGAATCCGCGGGGTGAAACCGATGGAATTATCAGACTTTATGGTGAGTTTAGTTAAAAGGTTTATAGGTTGAGGAGATGGAGATGGATGGAGGGCGGTTGTGTAGTACAGTTGAATTTATACCACAAAATGCTGCCACATTATATGACCACTAAAACAAGCGGTTACATTTATATATAAAACTTTTTCCCATATTTACCGCCCTCACACAGTTTTACTTCTTTTACATCCCTCGCCTGCTCCACCCCAACCCAAAATTTTGATGGTTCAGGGTGAAAAAGTGGCAGACAGACAGGAATATAACTAAATTAAACGCATCCACACATGATGCAAACAATTTCATGGCAACAACACAGTAATAATCATAATTCTGCGGAAGCACGTTCATGTTGGTTGTCTGTTTGGGATGATGATGACTAGAACGAGGACGAGGACGAGAATCAGGACGAGGATGAGGATGAGGAGGACGCACGGGGTAGGGATAGGGAGGGTGTGTGATGTGTGGTGTGTATATGAATAAGGATAGAAAAGAGACGAGGAATATAAGGGTATACGTATGATGAGAAATGTATGTGGGAGCATCAGTGGTTAGTTTCACTATTAAATTTTCCAATTTAGTTTGCCGACGTGTTAGACAATTCCACAAATCCACAAATACTGAGTGAATGGATGAGAGAGCGTGTGCATGCAAGATGCCATAATTTGAACAAAAAATATACACTGAGGCTAACAAGAAATAATACTATATGAAAATTCCAACCCTCAGTAGCGACTTAAGGACATCTTAACTTAAACGCAATCCACGTCGTTTAAAGGTCACTCAAAGCCATTTTAAAATGTATGTTATGACATAACAATTGTCATCTTTTTAATTTTTAAGTTTAAAATTGTGAAACTACTTTTTTTTGTTGTTTTACAATGAAAATGGGCTTTTTAACTTCCCATAGGAAGTTATTGTAATGGGTCCGATTCGTCAAATTGAAAATTTTGACATTTCTCGACGTTTCAAGGTCCCTAGAGTCGAAATAAAAGATTTTTAGAAAGATGTCTGTGCGTGCGTGTGTACGTACGTTTGTACGTCTGTACGTTCGCGACGTTTTTTTCGTCCTCCATAGCTCAAGAACCAGAAGAGATATCGACTTCAAATAAATTTTATTATACAGATAATAAGGCAGAAAGATGCAGAAAGGGCTCTCAAGAAAATTGCGTGGGTGGTTTTTTTTTACCATAGCAGTTTAAGAAAAGGTGAAAATTTTGGTTAAACCTAAATATCTCATGAACCAATGATGCTAGAGACTTGAATTAAATTTTATTATATATATTGTAACGTAATACAAAACAATTATATTTTTGGAAAAAAATCCAATTAACGGTTTTTTTATAAATCAAAAAAACTGAAAAAAAAATTTGTCACCGCAAAAATTTTACGACCAAAATATGATTTCATCTTCAAAACAATTTTGTGCAACGAAGAATAATGTTTTTGACATCTGTTAAATTTTGAGAAAAATCTAATTGACAGTTTTTAAAAAAAAATAAAATCCTAAAAAAAAAATGTACTCATAGTTGGTAAAAATTGAATTTCGACGCAAATATCTTTCCAAAAACATGAGATTAAGGCTTCAAACTTTTTTTATCTTATGAGAAATATTGTTTTCAACATTCTGAAAAATGTTGAGAAACATCGAATTGAAAGTTTAAAAAAAAAAAAATTAAAACCTAAAAAAAATTAATAAAAGTTGGTAAAAATTGATTTTCGACTCAAATATCTTTTCAAAACTTGGAGATATTGGCTTTTAACTACTTTAATCTTTCAAAAAATATTATTGTCAACATTCAGTAAAATTTTGAAAAAAATCGAATTGACAGTTTTTTTACAAAAAATTAAAAACCTAAAAAAATTTAACAAAAGTAGGTAAAAATTGATTTTCGACTCAAATATCTTTTCAAAAATTTGAGATAATTCTTCTTCTAATTTTAACTTATAAGAAATATTGTTTTCAACATTCGATAAAATTTTGTGAAAAATCGAATTGACAGTTTTTTTTTACAAAAAATAAAAACCTAAAAAAAAAAACAATACTAAAACTTGGTAAAAATTTAATTTTGGCCCAAATAGCTTTTCAAAAATTACAAATATTGGCTTCAAACTTATTTTATTTCACAGAAGATATTGTTTTCGATATTCATATATCATTCGATATAAAAATCCAACAGTCCGTTTTTTCATAAAAAAATAAAATCTACAAAAAATAGTACGAAAATTTGGTAAAAATTGATACATATAGACAAACTTTTAAGCAAGACAAATCGACAGACGGGATGGGAAGTTATCAGTGTGGGTCGCATCCCAGCCTCTTTTTTTCATTTCATTTATCAATGACTTAAGTGTAGTCAAATATCGGGTTTTTCAATTAGAGGGCTACAAAAGTTTCAATGAAATTCTTTATTCCTGTGAAAGTACGTTCGATGCCCTTATGTATAGAATTCGATTTCTTTTGCATGGCCACTACGGGCACGTTTGCAGAAGTCCAGACGCTGAACCCAATTTTCGACGATTTTCAAGCATAAATCGGCTGCAATTTCATGTTCGATATTCGTATGAAGTTCATCAATCGTCGCTGGCTTGTTGGCATAGACCGTAGACTTGACATAGCCCCACAGAAAATAGTATAACGGCGCGGCGTCAAATCGCACGACCGAGGCGGCCAAGCGACAGGACCATTTCGTAAGATAACACGTTCTTCAAACTTGGTGTCCAAAAAATTGATTGTGACATTCGCTGTGTGGCTTGTGGCGACCCCGCGCCGCCGGTCGTCCTGTTCCTCCAAGTCCATATCGTCCGATTGGGGCCAAAAATATTTGGTTATCACTGAACGGTAGCGATCCCTATTCACAGTAACGTGCCGGTCTTGATCATCGCGGGTGAATTTCGGCCTGCCTGACCAAAACCGCATATTTTGTTTATTGACGAAGCCATTCAGCCAGAAATGAGCCTCATCGCTGAAGATGATTTGTCGATGAAAATCCGAATCATTTTCAAGTTGTTGCTCAGCCCAATTGACGAACAAACGAAGCTTCTGGTGGTCAAGCGGCTACAGTTCTTGCGTCAATTTAATCTTGTAAGGATGTAGGCTAAGATCTTTTCGCAAAATTCGCCACAACGACGCGACGTCACAGAGATGCCCAATGCTTGAAAACGACGCCATGTGTGAGAGACATTGGGCTTTCTGCAACTGAAGCCTCAGCGGCAGCAATATTCTCGACACTACAGGCACTTATTTGTCTCACTGGCACGGAAACGTTTTGTACTGTGCCTGTGGATTCAAATTTTTCCAATTGTTTCAATTGTTGATCTGCTAGGACGATTATGACGCCCATAAATTGGACGTACGCTCTTAACGTTGAGGCCACTGACTCCGAATTTCGGTAGTAAATTTTAATAATTTCGACTTGTTTTTGACTCGTGTATCTTTCATCATGAAATGGCAAACCTTACTAAAGATAAATGTCAAAAGAGCGGCAAGAAATATGCCTACGTTTGCTGTGCCGGTCGCTCTACTATCGTAGCGTCACTGTTGAAAAACCCTGTACATTAGGTCTCAATAGCACAAGGGTTCTTATAAACTTATAAAACACTGTAAATCTCTATTGATTTTAAAGAAATTTAAGTACAGGCTTTTAAAAGAAAATATGATAAAAGTGATACAACTTTTGCATTCCGATCTTATAATTTTAGACTACATATAAACATTCGACGATACTTTTCGTTAATTAAAAACTATCTTTAATATCCAAGCTAGTTCTTATTTTCACTACTCTTTGGTCATTTTTATTAACTTTTTTGTTTTCAAAATATTCTTCAAAACGATGCATTTTTGTATAAGATATTTTATAACAGCTTTTGTTGCTATAAACTGTCAAATTCCATTGAAAGTGTAAGGTTTTTCCAAACCCTAAAATGTCATAAAGCCCAAAATTGGTCACAAAAGCCAAAAAGTTAAAAAAAACACCAAAAAACCCAAAGCGAGTGTCGTAACGCCCAAATAAATTCCAAATAAAAAAAAGCCCAAATTGTTAGATGTCATTTTGTTCAAAAGAATTTATAATCCTAAATTTGGTTTTTATGACATATGAGTTGGGATTTGTGACATTCATTTTGGGCATCACGACGATTATGATTTCTATCGTTTCTTATGTATAACCCAAATCATAAAATGACATAAAGCCCAAAAATATAAACGTCGTACAAAATATCACATAAACGTCACAAAGCCTAAATTAAATGTTTAAAAAAATCATAACGCCCAAAAATGTTTAAAGGTTTGCGTTTGGGTGATAAAAGTTAAAACTTGAAATGCGGTAGTGCCCAAAACATGTCAGAATGCCAAAATTTTGAAACACAAGACATATTTTGGGTTATATGTCAATTAGTAATTTGGACGTTATGATAATTTAAAATTGATTTGGGCAATATGATATTGATGTTGGGCTTTTTGTTTCTTCTCAAAAAGTTTTTGGGCGATAGAGCCATTTCTGGGTGATATGACATTTTTAATCTTTTTGGAGTTATTTTATTGGGCAATAAGACCGAATGTTTGGAATGTCATAATTTCCAAAACAGTTTTAAGGCCAAAAGGTTCAGTAATATTGCTCAAACCGTACAACAACAAAACGTTAGTAATATTGTTTTGAACGCTAGGACATTTTTAATTTGGGCGATATGGTTTTGGACGAAAAGACGCCTCCCTTGAAAAATGGATTCAAAGTCGATAGATTAAAAAATCTCTGCAAAATCAAACATTTTTGAAAATAAGATGAATCAATGCGTTAATCCTAAGGTTCCTTAGTAAATTCTTCCAAGTTAAAAATTGTTCCAATAAAAATTAGCCTTTGTCCATGGCTTTGTTAAGAATCAATTACTACTTCATTTTCAAAGCGGTTCATTTATTTGTTTGTTAGTTTTGCACAACTTTTAAAAATAAACTCTTATTTGCATATGAAAATTTCTCTTTTTAAATTATTGAAAAGCTTCATAACATTCGAAATGTAATTTGCAAAGTTTATTGTTTTGTGAAACAAAAAGAACAAATATTTTGCCAAATAACGAAACTTTTAACTTTTCACAAAAGACTTTGCACTTTGCAAATTTGAGTTTAGGAAAACTTTTCAATTCAATAATTTCCCCTTTTCAAACTCGTGTAGTTCGCAAAATAAAAGTGCAAATTTTGCAAAGTGAAAAGTGAAAAGTGTTTGGTGAATAAGGACCCAAGTTTAAGCTTGTTTTGAGGAACTTCTTATCATTGACTCTAAAGCAGTGTTTCCCAACGTGGGGCCCACGCCCCACAGGGAAGCAATTTGATTTTATAGGGGGGCAATTGAAAATTATGCTGCATTAGCCTTCTCTCCGAAAAATCTATGATTCTTGTGTTTCCACCCTTGAAAATATATTTCTGAACGCACCCATGATCTGTAATTCATCAATTTTGTTAACTTTACTTCAATCAATGACACTTTCTGTCAAATATGAATCAGTTGTTTTCTGTCACTTTGATTTATCAGCCTGGGTATTCCCCACATCAGATAGGTATAAACATCAACGTTTTTATTTTAATCATATATTATTTTATTTCTTTTCCTCGATCCAGAGATCATATTGAAATGAGTGGTTCAAGCAAGCAAAAAATTCGGCAGTATATGGAGGAATATTTAAAATTTGGTTTCATACCTGCTGTTCATGATGAACGTTCCCCTTTTTGTCTTTTATGCCTACAATGCTTGACCAACGAATTGATGAAACCAGGTCGTCTTGAGGCACATTTAAAAGCGAAACATAAAGCCCAAGACAAAGAGAAAGACGTTCAAAATATTCCCCTAAGTAACAATACTGTTTGCACAAGAATAAACGAAATGAGTGAGGATGTTGAAATGCAACTCGTTGAAAAACTAAAAATAAGAAATTTCTCGTTGCAAATGGATGAATCCACTTTAAGACAGAGTGAGGCCGTACTTTTAACTTATGTAAGATATATTGACAAATGTAATTTTCATAAAGAATTGCTGCTCTGCAAATCTTTAGAAAGCACCACTACTGCCAAAGATATATTTAGTAAGCTTAAAGATTACTTAGAATTCAATAATACGAGTATACCCCTGACAAATATGTATATCATCTTGCGCTGCAGATAGTGCTCCTAATATAATGGGGAAGAAAAATGGTGGCTTAAAATTGATGAAAGATGAGAACCCAAAAATGCTTATTGTCCATTGTGCTATTCACAGGGAAAACTTGGCAGCCCAAAACGTTTCAACTGTTCTCAATGAACTTTTAAATTCTGTTATAAAATGTATCAATACTATTAAAGCTAGTGCCAAATGTGAACGATTATATAAGACTTATACTTCACACTGAAGTAAGATGGCTCTCGAAAGGGAACTGCTTGAAAACATTTATGGAACTTTTCGATACTCTTAGTGAATTTTTAAACGACAGACCAGAAATGAAAAATCTGATGACAATTGATGGTAAAGCATTTGTGAGTTATTTAGCTTATATCTTCGAAAAACTAAATACATTAAATAAGCAACTTAAAGGAAAAAATAAAACTCCCGTTGAAGAAAAAACGAAGATATTTGAATTGGTTACCTTTATTGAAATGTACTTTGTTCTTGTACGCAGAGAGTTTACTTGGCCAGGCGTTACGCATCATTTCCATGTATTAATAATTATAATTATAAATTAAAAACCTATCAATAAACTTTAAACAAAAAATAACTTTGGTGTCGCCTATTTGCTTAAGCTCGGAATTTTAACCCTAGACAACTTCCTACATATATTTACAACAAAAATTTTGAAAAGTTTCTTTGGCTCCAAAAATGTAAAGTAACCGAAACCGCTAAAAATGTAATTGTCGATCATCTGAAAAATGTATCGGCTGATTTTAAAAGGAAGATTTTTTGATTTGAAAGAAATTGATTTCCCAACTTGGATGATGCAACCAATATTAGTGAATCTTTCTGATGTTTCAAATGTACAATATCAAGAAGAAAAACCTATATTCTAAAGAAACCGAAATCAAATACCCCAATACAACCAAATATGCAAGAGAACTTTTATTACCATTTCCATCTTCATATTTAACGGAATGCGGATTTAGTACCATAAATGACTTGCTGATAAAAAAAGAAATCGTCTTTATATAACAAAACGAGGAGACTTGAGACTGAAGCTGTCTAAACTTGAACCATGACATAAAATTCATTTGCAGGAGGCATCAAGCGCAAGGATCTCACTAAATTTAAACAATACATTACTATTAAATTATTTTTTACTACTTGAATTTCAGTTTAAGATTATACATATGTTTTGAAAACAATCTTACTGTTGTTACTTATTTTCTATAGATTTCTTTATTCAACATTTCAGTTGTTTGTATGTTCAAATTTGTTGAGGTCTACATTTATAATGTAAGGGCACATGAAGATTTTGGAAAGGTTCCTTTGGGACATAGCAGAAAAAAGGTTGGGAAACACTTCTAAACTAACATTCAATCCAAATTAACCAGGATTGAAGAAATGAGCTGAAAACGAGATTTGAGTACAAATTTTGAGATTGTACCATTCCTAATATTAGGACTCTGTGAAGGAATTATCTTTAAGAGTAAGAGAAATCGTCTCAAAAAGTATTTAAATTATTTTCGTTTTGTCCAAGTTTTTCTTCCTCCAAATTTATCCAATATTTTATGACAACAGCCCAATCAAAGAATTGGAGTTCTAATAAAAGAAGCTCCCGAACATATGTATGTAACTCCTGATGCCCCGGACTTCATAATGACAAAAGCTGTTATATGAAATTTAATAACTGAGGTCATTTGATTTTATACTATAACCGAGTTAAGAAAACTAGTTCGAAAACCTGACTGTTTAGAACTTTTAAAATTTGTAATTGTTGAAGGGCTGAGGTCGAGTCATAAGTATTTTCAATCAGAGATGCATTGACCAGAATGTGGAATACTATGTATATATTAGTGGATTTTTCAATTCCTCGCAAGAATTTCATTTAACCATTTCACATATTGTAAATACAACGTGTGTGCTCTCCTAGTGGAGGCCTAAATATACGCTTATTGACAAACTGATAGCCAGGGAAAGGCTAAAGTTGACAATGCACTGATTCAAAAAGAAAAATATACATATGGGATTTTCAATGCAATTGACTTTTTCGTTATATCTTATTAGAATAGAAATAAAATTTCAAACACTTGCACTGCTTTTTGTCAACCTGTCGAAAATTTTGTTTTTAAGAATTCTTTTGGACTTCTTTCTTTCTTCACACACTGTAGCTCCACTCATTCATTCATCACAGAACTATTGCAGCAATGAAACTAGAAAGGATCAAAATATACTAAGAATAGGTATGTGTGTTATGTGTATAGTAACGGGTTAATAGCAACCACTTTACTACCGCCCTCTTTTAGACGATGGTTATGTGCAAAATAGAGGTACCTATGCCATATGAAACATATTATATTAGGAGTATGGGTGTGATGTTGTGTACAAACAAACAAACAAATAACAACTATACACTCATTTCCAGCAACACGCCACGCCAACCAAAACGTCGACGACGACGAGCGACGCCGACAACGATAAGCATAAGCAATATGAAAATATTTTCCTTATGAAGAGATGTATAAATTTTCACAGTTTACCATTGTTTTCTTTTTTGTGGATGCTCGTCCTTACACCCCCTTCCACCCGCCTACTGCTACCCGAATTGAGTGAAAATATATCTTATGCTTGTTTCGGTGAGTGATTTTAATGAAATTCACGAAATTGTTGTCGTAAATAATTAAATTGAACCCGATGTGGGCTGTGTATGGGGCTGTCCTGTCAGTAGGTTGGTTGTTTTCCTGTTTTTGTTGGTGTCTAGAGGTATATTTTATGCAAGAAGGACGAATTATAATATTGTATATGTGGGTAGGAGGATGTAGAGACGATGGATGGGCAGAATGGCAGCAGGATTTGGCCCTCCATAATTGTCTACTGTGCTCGAGCATGATGCGTCTCCCTCCCGATGGGATGTTTTCATGATGATGTTAACTCATGCTTAAATGTCTCATGCGCATTGCCAAAATCTAAATTGAAAATTAGTGCAATGCATATAAAATAATTGCCGCACAGCAGACAAGGCACATCCGTTGCAAGGATATTTTTGCAATAGACCAAGTGCTTTATACTATAACTAGAAATTATACATAGTGGATGTGTGATGAGCTGCAAAAAGGGTTATGTGCACCCAAAAAGGATTAGAAAAGTCCTATACCCATATACGATTGTGTTCAGACTATATATATGTATATAGGTTTAGATTTATGGATGCTCGATTTGCAAGTCATAAGTTTTGTATAAAACGATTTGGGACTTAACATTTCAGCGATTTGTTTTTCCTATAATAAGGATGGGATTTTCCATTAAGTGAACATCTCATAAAAAGAGTTTTTCTTTTTCTTTTCTTTCGTCCTGTCTGATCTATTATTGTATACGTATAGACCGAAGACGAAGACGATATATCTAAGTGCGTTAACGTTAAAACGTGTATATGACAACGCACACACAACAACAACAACAGCAACAACAAATATTATTCCCAAAAAGACATCCCAGCTCGCAATGAAACTCTATCTATAAAAAAGGATAACAGCTTTGTGTCCTTATCGATATATAAAGCAAATCAACCGTTTGAATACTTTAGGGATTTCAAAAGGAAAAAAACATTCTTTCTTCCTTTAACATAGTCACAGTTATAGTCACAGTCACAGTCACACCCATCCTTTATATTTCTATAAATTGTTTGCCTTAACTCAATTTCAATGCCAAATAAGGACTACCCTTACCAAATCGATCTTTATATTCGATTCGATGGGATGTTATAAAAAAAGACGTGAGGGTGTTTTTGTGTGTGAAATGAATGTCTCGAGCTGGTGGAGGTTTGATGTGATTCAACACCTTTTCAGGGCTTCCCAATTTTTCTCTCTATAGACAACTCTCAATATAGAGAATGAGGGAGTGAGCGTGATGGGAAAACGCGATTTCAAGCAACGATTACTGCTACCTATATATAATCCTACATAGATAAATATACATATAGGAGAACAATTGATTTATTGGCAATTATCCTTGATAAATACACTAAACAAGTGAATAGCACTGTGGAGAATCAGGAGTGTGCAGAGGGAAGGAAGTTGTTTCATTTTTGTTTTGGTAAGAGCGCATAAAATGCAGAAAACGTATTGCTACTCTAAGGAATACAAAAGGACCGCGGATGCTATTGAGTTCATAAATCCTTACTGCCACAATGCCACGAATGCGACGACTACGACAACGTAAAGTAGAGTGGGAGTCCTGAGTGAAAACTTTTAATTTACAGCACACGATGGACTTTCTGGGGATTTTGGTTTGTTGTTTTTATTATTTTTTTTTGTTGTTGTGTTTGCAGAAAAATTAAATAGAATTTCTATGTGTTGACTTGTTAGTGGGATTCTTTGATTGGGTTAAGGATTTTCTAAAAAGAAAAATATTCACAGAACATTAGGTAGTGTTTTGAGAACGAGGACGCAGTTCGGGAGGAAATTTAGAGAGACATGTGATAAAATTTTGATTAAATAAATAAATGAAATAAACTCATAAAAGTGGGGAATTTGTTTCAAATTTATTTATAATCCAAATGTTTTATAAAATAGGACAGAAAACCGTGAAAGTGTAAAAAATTGCAACATCAACAAAACATTAAAAAAAAAAATAAAGAAGTGAAATTCTTTTTTGGGTTAAGAATTTAAAACGTGAAACTTTTAGAAAGGCAAATAATTGAATAATTGGAATTTTAATCCAATTTAAGGACAAGAAAAAGAATTAGAAAGATTTACTTTCCGACTCGAAAACTTGCACATGGATTTTAATTGTCATTAAAATTTCAATAAGAAACATTAAACTGTATTTTTAACAAAATCGTTTATAAAATAAAATAGGTCCCATTTACAATTTCATAGTTTTCTCAAGATGTTCGAGTTCAAAAACTATTTTTAACATTTTTGAAAGGCTTTTGCTAAGGTTTGAAGCATTTGTTAAAATTGTACCAAATGTTAAAAACATAGCTTTTCGTAGTATATAAAATCACTTTGAATGTGATGTAATTTCTTAACTTCATATAGAAAATTATTTTAGTCGGTACGATTTGTCGAATTGAAAATTTTTACATTTCTCGACGTTTCAAGGTTTTTAGAATTTCCGTAAGTCCGCTTGTTCGGGATAGCATTTTTGTCATCCATATCTTAAGAACCAGTGGCGATGTTGACTCCAGATAAATTTTATGTAATAGATAATAACGTCGAAAGATCCTGAAAGAACTTTTTAAAAAATTAAGTGTGAGTTGTTTTTACAACAACAATTTAATTTAAATTTAAAAAACAAGTGAAAATTCTGGTTGACCCCAAATATCTCACAAACCAATAACGCTATTCATTTAAATTTTAAATTATATAATGCGATGTAATACAGAATAACTACAGGGTTATCCATTTTGCGTCATGATATTGCAAGCAATTTGTTGCAAGCATCGATTCTTTTGAGGTAATTTTCGACCACTTTTTGACACACGTTGGGCGATACCTCAGCCATAACTTCACGAATGTTGGTTTTTAAGTGCTCAAGAGTTAAAGGTTTATCTGCATAAACACGGTTTCTCAAGTAGCCCTACAACAAAAATCCAGCTGTGTCAAATCGCATAATCTTGGTGGCCGGTTGATATCACCACGACGAGAAATTACGCAGTCAGGAAATGTTTCTTGCAATAAGGCCATATTCACTCAAATTGTTTGGCATGTGGCACCGTATTGTTGAAACCACATATTCTTCAAGTCGTATTCTTTAATAGCAAGCAAAAAAAGTCGATTATCATGTGACCATAACGTTCCGAATTGACGTTGAGAGTCGTTCCATCGTCATTTTCGAAGAAGTAATGTCCAAACACACCTCCGGACCAAAGAGCGCACCAAACAGTGACTTTTTGTGGATGTAATCGCCTCTCTTCAATTACTTGAGGATTCTCAGAAACCCAAATACGACAATTTTTTTTATTAAAAAACCCACCGAGCGAGAAATGTGTTTCGTCGCTAAAGAAAATTTTGTTCGAAAAATCGCCGTGCACCACCTGTTGTTCAAGCACCCATTTGACGTATCTACGACATTCTTAATGGTCAGCTGGCTTCAATTGTTGTTCAGTTGTTGTTGAGCTGGACTTTCTATGGATGTATGGATGGGGAATCTTCGGCACCACTTTCACTTACAGCAGCGATATTTTCAGTGGTAAGAGCGAAACGATGATGCACATTGCACAGACCTTACAATATCTGTTCAATCCAGTCTCTTCAAATTTCTTCACAATTTTGCCAATTGCTTCCGTAGTTGGACGATTATGTAAACCATAATCTCTTCTTAAAGCACGGTATGTGGCTGTGGCTGAATAAGTATTTTTGTAGTAGGTTTTAAATATTTCCATGAGTTGTGCAATAGTTAAGTGATCCATTTTCGTAAATGTCAGACTTTCAACTGAAAAAAAAATGGTTTCACAACTTAGTTTGACAGATGTCGAATTCCATTCCTATACTTTTGAGACCGCAAAATGGATAACATCTGGTAAAATTTAGAGAAAATCCGAAGTAACGGTTTTTACAAAATATAACAACCCAAAAAACAATATTAATCGACTCGAATATTTTGGCAAAAATTAAAGATATTGCCTTCTTATGAAAAATATTGTTTTCAACATTTGGTAACATTTTTAGAAAAATTATATTGACAATTTTTTTATAAAAAATAAGAATCTACAAAAAATACTCAAAATACTTAAAAACTGATGATTGATTCGAATGTTTCGAGGTAAAGGTATTGACTTCAAAAATGCAAAAATGCAAAATTTTATTGTAAACGTAAAATAACGTTCTTAGAAAATCCAGTTGGTATTTTGTGTATAAGATATAAAAACTTTGAAGAAATGCTACTAAAATTGGTAAAAATTGGTTTTCTACTAAAAATCTTTGGGAACAAAAACAGTTATTGAAATCAGACTTATATTTTGGTTGCAAACTTATAGTTAATATCTTAAAAAAATTCTAGTAACATTAGTACGTTAAAACGTCGAGAAAATTTCTAAAATGTTCGATTCAAAAAATGCGACCGATTACACTGACTCCCACAGGAAGTTTATAAAATAAAAGAACACTTTAAACTTAAAAGCGTGATATTTAAAAAGGACAGAAAGTCACATCAACAGATTGAGATACAATTATAAATTCAACCAACGAAAAGACAAGCGGCTCGACGCACGGTTTGAAAGTCTTATTGTAAACTTTTAGTTTTTAAGATTTCTGACCAAATTTTTTGTCAAATTAAAATAAACTTTAATCGAACACCAATGAAATGGAACATAAGTAAGTAAAAATGTACATTCCAGAGAATTTCAAAAGTGGATCAAAGTTATTTAATACTTTTTTATAAGGACTAACTGTAATCCTTTACTTAACGGTGTCCCATTTAAAATTATGCCAATAGTACTTTTGGCAATTGTTGTGGAATAAAGTAATTTAACAAAAGAAAAGAAATCTCTCTCTTGCATTGGGTTATCCTTAATTTAAGATTGAAAAATCAAAACTCAATGAAGTCACGTAATTATACTAAGTTTCGACACATTAAACTTTGGATTATCCATTTTTTCTTAAATTCTTTATAAAAGACATTTCAGGTGGAAGTTTCAACTTCATCACCACCATCGCGTCGAGTCTTCGTCGCGTTCGGTGCCGTGGCCATCAACCTTTATCTCCAGCCAAAAAAGATACAAATTTTACCAAAGTACGAGTCGAATATATGGAAAGAAATTGGTAAAGTTTTTCAGCGCAGATAAAACTCTATCAGCAAAAAAGAAGAAAAGAAGAATTCCTTTCGCCTTTTGTGTAACTGCTGTAAGAACGTGACATTCATGCATCAGTGAGTGTTGTTGTGAGTTCGATACGTACGGTGTACGTTTTTGGTGAGGGTAATTAAGTTTTTGACTTTATGAAAGAAAAATCTCAATCCATTCGCAAATTGGGAAGACAGTACAAAAACAATTCAATAAATGGAATATTGCCAAAGGAAAAGGAGTGAGTGCGGTTAAACCATAATGACCAATTAATTTACCCTACAATAACCGGACAATGTTCGTGCAACAAAGAATGTAGGTGTTTGATTTTTATTTCTTTTCTTGCAATGTGGTTGCGCGTATCTTGAAGTTAATTATTTTGACAATAAATGAAAACTTCAAATCGTTTATAACATTGTTTTGTTGGCAAAGAGAAATGTAATGCAGTTCATGTCACAAGGATTTCTCTCGGAAGTGTACGGAAATAATAACAATCAATTTGACTGATGTAATTTTCTTAGGGGTAGTGTTTTAAGCTGGAAAAACTATGTATGTTACCTGACAACCTTTTTGTCAACTGTTAAGTGAATTATTTTAAGTTTGGATCACAGAATAACCTATCAAGGCTTGTTAATGGTTGAGACACCATTATCCACAATAACTGACTATTTCATGTGCTTTAAGGGTTGGTAAAATAATTGGTCCGTACTTCTTCAAAATGATGCTGGCCAGAAAGTTTCAGTCAATGGTAAACATTTTAGAGCAATTACTACTAATTTTTTCGTTCATCAATTGAACAACCATGTTGTCCAGGAACTATGGTTTAAAGAAGATAATTAGTGCAACATACATGTCACACAGCTTGTGTTACAATTGATTTATTGAATGAAACATTTGGCAACTGCATAGTTGCACGTTACGGACCAGTGATTATGTTCTATATAAGCCCAAAACGTTTTACAATCATTTACGGTGCGACTAGATTTTGTAGCCGGAGTAAAAGCCCTACAAATTTGTTTGCAAAAGGAAAGATATGCAGGAAATATTTGGGTCATTAAGTGATCCAGTAGATCTTTTTATTAATGGGAAAATGAAAAGCTGCCTCAATTATAAGACCAGAAGATTGTGGTTAGGTTTTTGGTGGACTTTTGAAGCAAACTTATACTTATAAGCAATATACTTAACAGCGTATTTGTTAAAACGAAAAAAACACACAAATGTCCTAAAACACAATTTTAGCACTTGGTGATGAATGTTCACTATAGCGTATACGTACTTTTTATATTTAAATTTTATTTGTATGCATTTGACCATATTTATGAATATATTTCACACTGATTGCATTAAATGGAATAAATAAATAAATAAGGTGGCGCAACAGTCCGTAAAGAACCAGAGCCTAGTGATTTACAACTCTCAACCATTCCTGTGTGCGAGGAATTGCAGGGATGGAGGGGACCTACAGTTTATATGCCGAATCCGAACTGCTAATTTGAGAAAGCACGTATCATGACAAGAATTACTCTTGGAGAATTTGTCGTGAAAAAACCTTTAGGTGGCACAGGCAGAGATCGAACCCAAGACCTCTCCCATGACAGTCCGCATTAAATGGAAACAGCATCTATATTGATAAAATAACGTACACTTACTGAAAACTTAAAATCGCAAATTAAGGCAACCGTGGGTGGGTTATGCCAAATTTTGTTTAGATAATTATATGCTATTAGATAGATAATTGAATAACCTTTCATTTAAACCAAAAATCGACTAAATAACTCATGTCTGCACTTATCAAAGCCTTAACTACAGGAAACTCTTGGTTATGCCAAGTTTTCGTTAGGCATTCCTACATTTCTCGAACTAGAACTAAATTACCTTACATTTGACACCGAAATTAATTTAATAGCAGACTTAACTATATAAGCCAGGCAACCTTGCAATAAGGCTAGGATATAAGTAGGCAACCGTGGTTTTGTTCATCTTTTGGTCATGGTCCTTCATTATATACAAGGGCGGATCCAGACTTTTAATCAGGGGGGGGGGTCACACACTTAGATGAGTTTTTACTCACCGCTTAAAAATGTTCTTTAATGTTTTGTAAAGGAGGCTAACAAAATTTAAGTAACATAATGTGTATCTTAACCTTACATTTACAGATTTCAATTGCTAAAGTGGCAACTTTAGTTATCAAATTATTTTAGAACACTGTTGTATAGCAAGGTATGGTCTAACTATTTAATTTGGATGACTCCCTACATATGAAAGCATTCCAAGATTCCAACAGTTTTCTAAATATGCCATATTTAAGAACTAAGACACAATAGTTTAGACGGTTTTTTTTGACGTAGTTTTTTCGGACTCAATTTTCGGGAGTCTATTATGACTATCGCTATCAGTCTGCTTGCTCGTAGGTTGAAGCTGACGCTAGAAGACAAATTCTAAGAAATTACTGTTTTGCGTGAACCTTTTAAAAATATTTTGATCTTAAAGGAGTCAACGAAACCTAAGAGTTGAAGAGATAAAAATGTTTGGTTGTTGAATTTAAGGAAATAGTTGCATTTAGTACATGATTTCTCTAAAAAAATAATTTAAAACAAATTAAGGTAAATAAATAAGTTGGGAAGAAATTTTAGTGTGGCACTCACAAATTACACGTTTCAGAATCTTTTTTCAAATCTCAAGAGATTCAAAGCTGTAGAATCTATAGATATAAAACGTTCATTAAGTTTTTCAATTAACCATTAGCTAAACAAAAGTGTCACTTTTGCTGTTTTTGGGACATTTATATTATTGAAATTCGTGTTTAAATCTCAGTTCTAAACCATCCAAAGCAAATTCACATCAAAAGTAGATTTATTAAATTTTTTAAGAACTTTTGTATTCAACAGAAAATCAATTTTGAAAGAAATTAAATGCACGACTGGGTCGTTAGAACTTTCTAATTTCTTCCAAAAAGTCTGTTTAAAAATCATTTCAAATTTTAAATTTTGTCTTAAAAATAAAAAAAAGCACTAAATAAAGTGCTTATAAACATACATTTTACATTTAAATTTCGTTAAAAAATGTTGACCCCTTTCTGAGATATCTAGTTTTGTAAACAAAATTAATATTTTTTTAAAAATCAAAAAAAAATACATTTTTGATCATCAAAAATCCTCATCAATTTGATCATTTGATCATCGACAAGAACTTGCACAAAAAGAGAAGATTATTGAAATCGGTCCATTAGTTCTTGAGAAAACTTAAAAACAAAATAAGGGTTTTATGAGGGGACCCTTCTATAGCAATACCAAAATATATTTTTCTTGTAGAAAGAAGCCAAAAATTAAGAACACTAAATTTAGAGAAAGTTTAAAAAAAAATCACATATTTTAAGCAAACAATTTGTATGGGGACTGCTGTTATTTTTCGTATTAACAAAATGAAAAAAACGCCTTACGCTAATCGGCTTAATTTCAATCAACACAATTGTTTGGACTGCAGGGACCAGGAAAGACAGACGGACGGAATCGGGGTACCCACTTTTTTCGACTTCTCTACAGTCGTAATGTGATGTTTGATTAAAAGCTCTAGTTCAAAATTGTTTACTAATGCAAAACTTGCTATATAGTTCCTATATGTCGCAAGTAAAAATCACTTCAATGTTCACTATTTATGGGTGTCAAAAAAATTTAATAATTTAAAGGCAACTTAATATAAAATTGACGAACTCTTATTCAAGGTTTCTTCTTAAGAACCTGAATATTTGATTTTTTTCTTAGAAACAAATTTTATGAAAATAATTTAAAGCATGACTAAAGTTTTTTCAAATTCTAAATTGAATGAAAACAAAAATTGGAGTTTTTTTGACAGCAAACCTCTTTTTGGTGAATGTATAGTTAAATTACTAACAAATCGTTAAATGAAACCTTTACTTATACAACTTGACTGTATAAGCTTTATGGCCCATATGACCCCGCCCCTGGATCATCCATTGGTCAAAAGTTTATGAATTTGTGCTGTGTTTTTGGAATAGGGCTGAATATCCGATTCATATTATGTTTTTCGTCCAGTCTTCAGTTAAAATTATTACTTTTAGCAACAAAGTTTAAGGAAGTAAAATACAAATTTTGTTTTCATATACAAAAAATAAATAATTCAAATATAATGGGGGTCATGTCCATTAACGCAATACGATTAGTTTTGAATTAAAGGGAATTCCTTCGAAAAAAAACAAACAAATTATCTCCCAGGGGGGGGGTCATGACCCCTACGAACCCCCCCCCCCTGGATCCGCCATTGATTATATAGCCCATTTTTGTAAATAATAGCTGAGGGTAATAGATTGTAGCTTATAATTGTAGCTTATTAAATGCTTATTTGTGGCTAAAACCAAACATTTGTGGCTAACATGATTCATGAGTAATGGAATGCCATTTAAATAAATCTTACAATTGGAACGAGTTGGAAATATTGAGTCTGATAAAGCATACTTCATTCGTGTAGTGCGACTAAAGAAAGAATCTCTGTACTTTACAGTACGTCCGAAATTGGGCTCAAGGGTAAACTGATGAGCATTCCTAACAAGAACGGATATTACGGTTGAATTCTTTGAGGGGAAGAATGCAACTGGCTATTTCATTAGAACATTGTTTATGCAAGTAGCGATAAAATAACGACAGGCATGAAACCTTACACGGTGCTCGAGAGATACAAGAGTTTCAGTTAGGCAACGGTCACCTATAATTTGTAGGGCTATCTTTTGAATTCTGTCCAAGAGACTCAAGTGGGTTATAGGAGCACCTGCCCAGATATGGGAATTGTACTCGAGTTTCGGACGAATATAGGCTTTATAGATTATAGCCAGATCAGAAGGGGTAAAAAACTTCTTGCATCTTCGGAGAAAACCTTAACACTTAGCAGCATTGTTGGCGATGTCAAATATGTGATCACTCCACAAGTGGTTTGTAATGCACATACCTAGGACTGATAGCTGTTAAGTCTCCTCGATGCAAGTACCACTCATGGATAGTGGCATTGGGGGAGGGTTACGCTTTTGCGACAGTAGACAGCATTGAGTTTTCGAAGCATTAAATTCTACACCGCTCTTGATTCCCCATTTGACAATGCTCTCAAGATCTGAATTTAATGAGCTTATCATACGCTGCCTTTGGTAGTCCACATCCGAAGAACAATGATGAGAATCTAAAAACGAACATGATAAGCAGAGGCTACTGTCATCAGCGAAACAATGTAGTGGGTTAGAAGTTTTAGACAAAAGATCATTTATGAATATAAGGAAGAGAGTCGGAGACAAAACGTAGCCCTGGGGGACACCAGCGTTTATTTTGTGGATAGCAGATTTGAACCCGTCCAATACTACTTGAATTAAACGGTCCGAAAGGTAATTTCTAACCCAACAACGAAGAGATTCAACAATACCAAAAGCACGCATTTTCGATAAGTCAGCTTGATGCCAAACTCTATCAAATGCCCTTGAAATATCAAGTGCTTTCACCAAAACGATGTAAAGATTTTTTCTAATGTTCGGTGAGATAAACCATGAGATCACCGGTTGATCTATTGCTACGAAAGCCATACTGCCGGTCATTAAGAAGCTTTCGTTTTTTAAGATTTTTCTTAAGCTGAAAATTAATCAGCTTTTTCATGACCTTGGAAAGAAAGGACGTAAGTGCAATTGGACGATAGTTAGAGAGGGAGGAGGATTCGCCTCTTTTAGGGACAAGCTAGACATCCACTCGGAAAGAGACCTGTAGAATAGGACAGATGGAAAAGCTTACACAGTGGTTTTGCCAGCGTTGAAGAACACCTTTTCAGAACAATAGCGAGGATAATATCCGGTCCAGCGGATTTGTCAATGTCAAGATCTTTAAGTACTCTAGCAAATGAACGAGTGCGGTGAAAGAAGATTCGTCTCAAAGAATTGTTTACGCTTTCGAGTTCTGGAGGAGTCATGTCACTCATTGGCAGCATTTTGTGTTACAATTTCAAATATAAAAAGTGCACTACCGGTTTGCTGATAACCAATGGACAACATTTTTAGAAGCTGATTTTTTCTGTACCGCTACGTAATAAATGAAAAAAATTTCATCAGCTGATATTTTACCACAAGCTGACTTGAAAATAAGGGACATTTTTCTTGACCAACTTTGCAGTCAACTTTCCAAAAAAGTCGCCTTCATTAGAAAGCAATTTTTGACGGATGGCCTGTCAGATACTAGAAAAGTGCCTTGCCTTTAAGTCCCTAAACTTGAATTATGTAAAATTTTGTTAATTCATAGTAACAGGATTTTAATATTTTGCCACACCTCACGAATGTAACAAGTTGTTAACTATTTTACAAGCAAACAAGAATCTTGAAGAGAAAAGAAAGAATTTTTCCCATTTAATGAATTTAAGTTAGGTAACGAAAATACCGCACACAGTACCATACCAATGGTCCGTCCTTGTACCATTTTAATCCTTGTCTGGGTTTTTTTTTTTTTTTTATAAAAATATCTAACTACATTTTCACCAAAACATTATAAAATGGTGTAATTCAAATTCCATGCAGATTGTGCTGTCATTATACATAATACAATACATATTCACACACTTACTGTTTGGTGATGAATATTAAAAGTTAGAGAATGTGTCGCCATATCGCCATCAGCTTGAAGGGTATTACTTTTGGTTACTGTGACTATGGCTGTGACTGTGAAGGCGCCTTCTGCCTTTCTTGCCACATGTCGTATCAAAAAATACTTAGATTCGAATCTTTTTTTTCTTGAATTTTATTTTGTTGTTTTGTGTAAGTATGCTCGATGTTCTTCTGGTCCTTGTTTAAATTTAAAAAATAAAAAAATCCTGCAACAGCGAAGCGAGTAATGTTTCTTCAAGGCAAACGGTTTAGTACGCGACTTGTACTTTTATTGGTAGTATTCGATTTTGCAACTCTTACCATGTTATCTTTTTTTATACTTTCTTCTTATTCTCGTTCTTTATTTTCTCCTTTTCTTCTGCCAAAAGAGCCAGATGCCATGGATAAAAATATCCTTGTGTGCATATCCTGCTTTGAGAGATGCTCCTGTCTGATATTTCTTTGGGTATCAACATCAGCTAGTGAAAAAAAAAGCCAGTGCGGGGTGGCGCGCGTAGAAGCTAGTTGAATTCAGCGTTGGCGGATGTTTGTGAGGAAGTGGTGATGTTGTAGGTAGATGTCATGGTGTGTTGTGCGACAAACGAATTTTAATGTGACGAATACTTTTTCCATGTGTATCCTCCGCAAACTTCCTGTATCGTAGCGTAGGTACCAACGTAACCCTGCTCTGCTGCTTCTTTCTTTGTAAATTGCTCAAGGCGACAAGTTGAATGAGTAGCAAAAAACAGTTAAAAGAAGAAGGAAAACATGGAAGAAGAATCTTCGATCTTGTCGCGAGAAAAAAGAAATCAAATAAAAAAGCTATAATAATAAAATCCAAAAAAAGGACAAACAGCCCAAGAGAGGCAGAAAAAGGGAGAGAGTGAGAAAGACAGAGACAAAAGAATCTGATATCCTATTTTAAATTATCGTCCTGCCGCCTTTGGGTATTTTAAATTTCTTATGCAAACGAAAGTAAAAATAAGAAATAAAAAAAATAACAACAGCTACAGCTACAGCGACAACATCGAGAAGAAACGAAGATGTATCAGGGCGATAGTATAGCGAGAGTCTATTTCATTCAAGGACATCAAGGACAACACTCAGAGCTCATGGAATAGATAAGTTTTATGGCGTTTGGCGGCTGCCTTGACATAAATTACAACAGACACCTTGGGGTGTGCGTTTCGTTTTGTTTTGTTTCGTTCCCTCTGTGGATTGGAGTGTGGGGTCTTACTATGGTTGGTTGGTGGTTGTTTGGTTGGTTGTTTGGTTGCGGATAGCTTAGAGGGTTGGGAGGAAGTTTGAATAGGAGCGACTGCGACTATAATTAGGAGTTCAATGGAGATAATGAAATGATGGATATAAGCTCATTAAATTGAATTGTCTTTTGTGCTTGGACACAAGACACAAGACGACAGACAATTATTGAGAGGAAAGATGAGAGGTATTTAAGTATAAGTAAGTAAGTAGGTAGGGTAGATAGGTAGGTATGATATTATTATGGTTGGTAGTAAAATAAACTTTGACTCTTACTTGCTGACTTTTGGTATCTATCTACATAAATGTATTTATATATATATAGTCTACTGGCGACGACGATGACGATGACGCCAACAACGGAAAAGGAAAAACTTTTAATTTATTTTAATTCAAAAGACAAACATTAAAATTTTGAAAATTGAGAAACAGAAGAAGTTTTTCGATCTTATTTTCTATGTAAATAAAAAATTCTTTCTTTTTTGTTTGTTGCCTGGGAAGGGAAGGGGGGGGATAAGGTGGTTGTTTTGAGTTCAGTTTATATATACATAAATAGTTTATTGACCTTATCGGTCATAAAATTTGACTTTATAATGATGATAATGGCAATTGGGGGTCGGGGTTTGGAGTGTTAGATGAGTTCTTTTTGAGTGGGTTAAAGTTATGCAAAAATAAAGGGAGATGAACAGAAATACTTTGGTTAAAAGGTTAATAAAAGGAAATGGGTAATGATAGGATAGAAAAGGAAGTAAGGAAGGAAGAATAGTAATTTTAATGGGAATTTAGGGCTTTTGGATACTACGAGGATGGTGTAAATCTTAGAAACTGGTTATGACTTATGAGTACCTAGAAATTAAGTTTCGTTTCAACTTTTTTTTTTCGTTTTGTGTTGTTATCACCTTATATAGTCTAGTCGCTCAAGGTGCTGTGTTCTCTACTCTGTACATTTATGTGCTGAGTAGTGTGAAATGTAATGTAATGTAATTTTCCCAAAAGAACTTCTTAAAAATGACACATTTTTTAATTTTAGTATTGTTGGCCTGGGGAAATTGTCAAAAATGAAGAAATCGTTTATGAAATTGACAAAAATGAAGAAATCGTTTATGATAGGTAAACATATATGTGTAAAGATATATTTCCATATTTTTTCCAAGGAACAATTTTGGAAAATATTATAACGTACTCAGTTTTTAAGCAATTGGCTACATTAACCTGGATTGATGATAAACTTAATCAGTATGAATGTTAATTGCATCGTCAAATTAAAACAACTTTTTTTTTAATATCACACTCATCAAACCATCAAATTCCTGAAACACAGGAAGGAGTTTGAAAGGAGGTTTCTGTGTACTTTGAACCTAAAGTTGAGGCTGAGCTTATCACGTCTCATGTCGATGCTGTTCCACATCCGAAGAGGAAGTATGTGGATTTCAAAATGAATATGAAATGCTATCTATGCTATCCAAGTAGATAATTGGATTAGAAGTTGAAGAAAGGAGATCATTTATTAAAATGAGAAAGAGGTCTGAGAACAAAACGAAGTTCTGAGATATACCAGCATTTATAATGTCGGAATTTAACTCCAATCCATTAAATACAACTTGTATTAGCCAATTTTAACATTTCTTGTCTTAGTATAAAAACTAAACATCAATATTCATATAAATTCTCAAACTGATAAGTCCAACAGTTCCTTGTGAGCTCTGTCATAACCGAACAAGAAAGGCTTCTTGTTAATAAAAAGAGATAGGTAGAGATGGTAGTCACAAGCAGCCCTTGCTTCTCAATTAGGGCTGGAAAGCTCCTCGGAGAAGATTCCCGACACAACTCCACACCCCATCTTTGACACGTCAATAAAAATAGTAGTATCGAAGTCTTTCGTAACCATAACCATGCCATCCTCCCAATTCTTGATGATTTTAAAATTGAAAGTTCAAGGCAGGGGTGGTGCAGTAGTCGGACGTCTGTTGCAAAAATATCCGCTAGAATCAGTTCATTAGTGTTGCCATACCCAAAGGATCTTTAAAACCAACAGTTTGATTCTTTAAGCTTTAGCGCGCTGCAGGTCTACTGGTAGAAGGCAACCACACAATCGATCCATATGACAAAAAAGGTCGTACGACGGCTGTGTACGTCCACAAAATCATCTTCGATCGAATGCGCTACAAAAGTGGGCCTGCTTGAACCAATTAAAAAAAGAGGCTAGGATGCAACCCACACTGATAACTTCCCATCCCGTCTGTCGATTTGTCTTTTATTTATTTGTATTTGTATTTTATTACATATTATTTAGTCTTGCACAGTAAGATACAATATCTTTTAAGGTATTACTAGCTTCAGTTTTATAATTGGTTTACATGAAATAATTGAATACTAAATTTTAAACAAAATGACTTAAAAAAAAAACATTAATATAAACAAAACTACTTTATACTATTTAATTAATGAAAAAGATTTGATTAACGGACTTTATTATAATACCTTATAAACACCTTTAAAGTATACAAACAAAACAAAAGTTAAAATCATCGCAATGCCTCAAAATACTGTCTAAGTCTTATTCCAAACCGAGTAGTGCAGCCTATCATCCTTATAGTTTGAGGTAGGGAATTCCACAACCGAACCGCGTGAACGAAAAATTGACTGCTAGAAACAAGATAGGAGTAGCGTATTGGTATCAGATCGCTGCTTCGATTAGAGCGCGGAAAAAGGATTCTGTTGTAAAGGTACGTCGGTTGTCGTGTTTGCATTACATTGTGGAGCATTATTAAGGTTCTAAACGAGAAAAGGTTATCAAGAGAAAAACCATATATTAATCTTGCATATGAGGAAATGTGAACATATTTCCGTAGTACAAAAATATATCTTGTCACACTATTATAGACAACATAAGTTTCCTTTTGTGCTTGGAATCGCAATTACTAAATAGTTCACACCCAAATAATAAAAGCTGAATAAGCAGCGACTTAGCAAGTATCATTCTAGTTTTTATTGGAGTGATTCTTTTGGTGGTCCATCACATACGTAAGTCTCCGTACACTCTACCTATGATAAGTTATATATGATTTGTCCAAGTGAGTGTCTTATTGAATACTACTGCAAGATTCTTGGCTGAGTCAACAAACTGAATAGGGTTATCATTGAGTAATATTGGAGAAAAGCAAGATGTGTCTGTAGGGTCTTTTGAAATGACTAAGCATTTTGACTTAGTAGGATTTAAACAAAGTCCATTTTATCGAGACCAGAGCAATATCTTATTAAGATCTTCGTTTATCTCCACAATACCATTTTCAAACAACCCCAATGGACAACTGTACCTAAGCTGTACATCATCGGCATACATATGTATGGATGAGTTAAAGCTTAGAGACGGGAGCTCATTAACATACATGGTAAAAAGTAATGGCCCCAAAATAGACCCTTGGGAAAAACCTCGTGTTAGCGGAAGAAAACTTGAAGTTTGGTTGTTAGCAACTACTGCTTGGTGTCTAGAACTAAGATATGAGAAAATGAGTCTCACTGATGATGACGTAAATTGAAGCTCATCCCTTAATTTGATGCATAAATTACGGTAGTTAACAGTATCAACGGCTTTGGAAAAATCCAAAAGAGTGAGAAAAGACACGAAATTCTTATCTACACTTTCTCTTATTTCTTCGACCACATTTATAAGGGCAGTAGTGCAACTGTGTTTGGGATTGAAACCGGATTGACATAGCATGTCGTTACGTTTTAGATATTGCCGCATTTGTTTGTTCATAATTTTTTCAAAAACTTTGGATAAATATGGCAATATGCCTGTTGGCCGATACTCATTTCAGGTTTTTGGAACAGGAACAATTTTAACACGTTTCCAGACGGTAGGAAAAACTCCAGTCATAGTGTTGAAAAGATGTGTTAGAGCCCGTTCACACGATCCCGAATCGGCGGTTTTGCCGTATCGGCGATTTTACCGTATAAGCCAGTGGCAATATAATTTAAATGAGTATATTCAGACGATACGGTATATAACCATATAAGGTAAAATCACCGATTAGGTCGATTTTGTCATTCGGTTTTGTCTCTGCAAATCGTTTTCGGTCGTACGGCAAAAAAACCGATTCGGTTTATAGTGGCAATGTATTTATATACAGTGCGTTCAGACGATTCGGTATTTTGACCGAAAGTGCGTCATTTTTCGTCTGGGCTACTGTGGAATAATGTATTACTAGTATATAGTCGTATTTGTGTTTTACACCGAGTACGGTGTAGGGTTGAGTACGGTGTACGGTTAAATTACCGTACCGTCTGAACACTCCAACCGAAATACACCGAATCGAGAAAATATCCGATACGGCGAAAATACCGAATCGTGTGAATGGGCTCTTATGTATCTCAATGTAATCGGTAGAGTTGCCTTCACAAACTCGGGATGGATTTTGTCAAATGCTATTGAGTTTGATTTAATAGATAAACAGGTTTTTAGAACAACTTCATCATCAATTGCTGAGAAGCTAAAGCCCCTTGTAGAGAAGATGACGGTTTCTAAAAATCCAGAAAAGTATGCGCTATTAAGTCGAAAATCGATTTTTACCAACTTTTATTCATTTTTTTTAGGTTTTAATTTTTTTGTAAAAAAAAACTGTCAAACTGAAAACAATATTTTTTGTAAGATAAAATTAATTTGAAGCCAATGTTTTTAATTTTTTAAAGGATATTTGAACCGAAAGTAAACTTTTACTAACATTTAGTAATGCTTTTTTAAGGTTTTTATTTTTTGTAAAAAAACTGTCAATTCGATTTTTCTCAAAATTTTATTAAATGTTGACAACAATATTTTTTAAAAGATAAAATTAGTTAAAAGCGAATATCTTAAAGTTTTGAAAAGATATTTAAGTCGAAAATCAATTTTTACCAACTTTTGTTAATTTGCTTTTAGGTTTTTAATTTTTTGTAAAAAAAAACTGTCAATTCGATTTTTCTCAAAATTTTACCAGATGTTGAAAACGTTATTTTTCGTCGCACAAAAATGTTTTGGAGATAAAATCATTTTTTGTTCGTAAAATTTTCGAGGTGACAAATATTTTTTTTTTCAGTTTTTTTTTTTGATTTATAAAAAAATCGTTAAATGCAATTTTTTCCAAAAATAAATTTGTTTGTTATCACGTTACAATCTATAATATAAAATTTAATTCAAGTCTTTAGCGTAATTGGTTCGTGAGATATTTAGGGTTGACCAAAATGTCAAAATTTTCAATTCGACAAATCGGACCGATTACAATAACTTCATATGGGAAGTTCATAAAACAAATTCAGGGCAAGATTTAAGAATCGAAAATAGTTTAATCGTTTTAATGGTGATAGAATCAATATCCCACTTCTCAACACAAAAAGTCCTTTAGGTATGCTCATGAATCCGAATGAAAACGTAACTTGCAATGTGGCCAGGTATAAATAATAGTTTTTGGCATTTAAACTGGTAGCAACATTTTCAATTTACATAGAATTTATAATACAATTGAATTCGATTGACAAGAAGTGAAGTAGAAACATAGAATTTTGGTCTAACATATATGTACATAGGTAGTACCTACAGAGTTACCTCCGCTACCTGTTACATGTTGCATTTAGAGTGAGCATTCAACCAATAAACTATAGTTTATAGCCAGAACCACTATCAACACACAACAAAGTCAATGAAACGTAAAATGTTGATCCGCACATAAATGCCACATTTATGTATGTATGTGTAAGGTACTGCATAGACACAATGTCTCATCTCTATCTCCTATAAAGGACAATGGAACATGCAAATGGCATCAATCAATGATATGGCAATGACTCGACGACGACGATGTTGATGACAACGACAAGTGACGGTGCGGTGGCGGCGCCAACTCGGCGGCGGCGGTGGTATTGTCGGTGGCATCGAGAACAAAATATGCCTCACCACGTGCGAAACATTGATTTGCCCTCAAAATACACAGAATAGGTAGGTCTAGATGGAATGTGAATGTGCCTATCTCTACTCCACTCTAGATAGGTGAAGGCGCGGTTTCATCTCGTGCGGCATCGACCTCTTTAATGTGGTAATATCTCTGCTGGATCGAGAGTGGACGCACACAATTATTATTTGGTTGTTAATTAGCATTTTACATAATTTTCAGACCAATAATCAAATTTTAATTATGCACGCAATGTGGGCTGCCCGCATAGTGATGAGTTTTTTTGATGTTACTTTTTTTGGCCTTTTCTATAAACCACTACCACTGGCAGGCGCCATAAATTGATTGCATTTATTTTAATTGGATATTTTCTCTGTGTTTTTGTCGTTTCATCCCTTTTTTAGTATCATATCCACCAACAACAATTTCCACTGGAATTCAGACAACCGAGGCACGATGGGATCATTATGGACAGAATCAGGATCCATCTAGGTCTAACTATCTAGGCAGTGGCATGGACAAAAGTAAGTACAAAAATTCCTCACTCATGGCTTTGAGTTTCAAAATAGGTAGATATTAGATAAGAATCCCATCACCTTTCTCTCACAATTTAATGTTTTTGTTTATATTTAAAAAAAATTAAAAACAAAACAAACAAAACAATCAAATCCATTTCACCATCCAAAGACACCAGATACCAATCGAACCTAAACGACATTGGCTTATCTGAGCAAAAATCCTCCCCAGATAAGACTGGCACCACTGGCTTTGGTTGGCCCGCCCAAGGGGATGAAGAACTGGGATCTGGATTAGCATCTTCAATCAGGAGGCTTAACTCTTATTATGGACTGTTGTTGCTTGCTGTTGTTGGTGGGCTTAATTTGGTATATTTGCTCTAAGGCAATATTCCTGCGCTCCTTTTGCCTCGCCTGCGCGAAAAAAAGATTTTAAAAACGCATCAATACAAAACAAAAATTCTTTAACATATCCCAGAAATTTATTTTAAAGAAGAAAAAAAAAACACAATTTATTTATATGAAACAAAAACATAACAACATTGTAAAGTTACAGTTAAAATAAATAAACATACGTATATATATATACAACTTTCAATTACTACAAATTAAATTAAAAAGACAAAACAAAAAACACAAAAAGAAATCATGCAGGGTTCAAAAAACAAAGAAAGTTAAAAGACAAAAAAGAAATTTAAAGTAGTTAAGAAAATGAAAATGTATAAATTAAAATATTAAAATTATAAAAAAAAAATAAACAATAAAAACAAAATAAGTTTAAGCAAAAATTAAAACAAATATATTAAAAAATAATAAAACTTTTTAAGCGCAAAACTGTAAACATTTAATATTATTACATCTCATAAAGGGTCGTATTTATCTAAAATAACAAAAGAACAAACCATCAGTGATTTGAAGGAAAACAATGCTTGTTGATTTTTATTAAGTTTAATATTTAATACAAAACAAAAATAAATAAATATATATATATACATATATTATACAAAAACAAATATTATAATAATATTAATTAATTTGCGTTTATGATTTTATTTGATTTTTTAAAAACGGAAAGAAATGTTTCAAAAAAGAAAAAACGAAGAACATAAGTAAAATATCTACATAAAAGAGACACACACACACACAATGTAAACACTAAATTTAGCCTTATATAAAGATAGAATATAAATTAAATAAAAATAACAGAAATATATGAAATTATGTGTTTTCTTTAAAAAAAAAAAATAATAACAAAATATTAAAAATAAAGAGAATGCTTTAAAAAAACTGTTTTGGAATCGTTGCCGATTTATATTAGAATTTAGAATGAGTACATATGATATTATTGCTGTTCAGAACCTTTTCAGAAGCATTTTGCTTATAAAAAAAAGTAAGGATGGATTTTAAACTAATACAAAAATATAGAGCATACAACAAAATTGACTGAATTAAATTGGTTGAAAAAAGGTATTTTTTTGTTGTTATAATTAGCGAACACTAAAAGGGTTTTATATACCTTTAATATGCCAAAGACACAGTGTGAGCATTAGGAAAAGAGAGAAGGGTTGGATAGGAGGTGTCGGTGTACATTAATTTTGAATTCCTGAACATTGCATTGACAGGGAAAGATAGAGCGTAACAAGGCGTTCCACATTCGCGTAGTACGGCTAAAAAATGAATCTCTGTACTTCATAGTACGGCCGAAGTTGGGCTCGAGGGTATACTGATAGACATTCCTAGAAGCGCGGGTATTACGGTTAAATTGTTTAAGGGGAGGACTGCAACTGGCTATTTCACTAGAGCATAGTCCGTTAAAATAACGGTAAAAAAGAGTGAGACAAGAAACCTTGCGTCGATGTTCGAGTGACGTAATCGTGTTGATGATGTTAATGTTACCAATCATTTCAAAAGCTCTTATTTGAATACTGTCCAAGAGGCTTAAATAAGTTACTGGAGCACCAGCCCAGAGATGAGAGTTATATTCAAGTTTAGGACGTACGTAGGTTTTGTAGATTGTAGCCGGATCAGACGGAGAGAAAAATTTCTTGCAACGCAACGTCGCAAAAAATCTAGACATCTTGCGGCATTTTTGGCGACATTGCGTATGTGATCGCTCCACAAAAGGTGGTTGCTGATGCACATTCCGAGGATGTCGAGATTTTTTGTTTCGTTGATGCAAGTGCCACTCATAGATAGTGGCAAAGAGGGTTTATCTCGCTTTAACGATAAAAGACAGCATTGCGTTTTCGAAGCATTAAATTCCACACGATTTTTTATTTCCCATTGTACATGTACAATGCTGTGTAGGTCGGAATTTAATGTGCTAATCATATTTTGCCGTTGCAGTTCCACATCCGAAGAGGAGGGTTGTGAGTCTGGAAATGAATATGAAAAGCTGAGAGTGCTATCGTCAGCGAAAGAATGTATTGGATTAGAAGTAGCAGACAGGAGATCATTTTATAAAAATGAGGAAAAGGGTCGGAGACAAAACGGAGCCCTGGGCACACCAGCATTTATTTTATGGGTTTCAGACTTGAATCCGTCCAATGCAACTTGAATTGAACGGTTCGAAAGAAAATTTCTAATCCAACGAAGAAGAGATTCATCGATACCAAAAGCACGCATTTTCGATAAGAGAGCAAGATGCCAGACTTTAGCAAATGCCTTTGAAATATCAAGTGCAATAATCCTACTTTCTCCAAAACGATGTAAAGATTTGTTCTACTGTTCGGTGAGATGAACCATGAGGTCACCAGTGGACCTTTTGCTACGAAAGCCGTATTGCCGGTCATTAAGAAGCTTCCGTTCCTCAAGATATTTCTTAAGCTGATAATCAATCAGCGTTTCCATGACCTTAGAAAGAAGGAACGTTAGTGGTATCGGTCAATAATATGCGGTAGAAGAAGATTCGCCATTTTTACTTTACTTTACTCGGAACGAGCCCAGAAGAATAGGATAGATGGAAAAGCTTATGCAGTGGTTTTGCTAGCGTGGAAGAACACCTCTTCAGAATACTAGCGGGGATACCATCCGGACCAGCGGATTTATGAATGTTGAGATCTTTAAGAGCTCTCGCCACACTACAAGTACGAAAATAGATTGATCCCATAGAATCATTTACGCGTTCAAGAACTGGGGGATGTCAAACACATTATTATTTCAAATTTTGTTTAGTTCTGCGTATTTTCGGGAGATAACTGTTTTTTGTTCTGACGTATGGGTAAGACGAAACAAAAAGTTTCATTTATTTAACTATACACTTCGTGTCACATGAATAGGGACAAGCTTTTTAACTTCCCATAGGAAGTTATTGTAATGGGTCCGATTTGTCAAATTGAAAATTTTGACATTTCTCGACGTTTCAAGGTCCCTAGAGTCGAAATAAAAGATTTTTAGAAAGATGTCTGTGCGTGCGTGTGTACGTACGTCCGTACGTCCGTATGTCCGTACGTCCGTACGTCCGTACGTTCGCGACGTTTTTTTCGTCGTCCATAGCTCAAGAACCAGTAGAGATATTGACTTCAAATAAATTTTGTTATACAGATAATAAGGCAGAAAGATGCAGAAAGGGCTCTCAAGAAAATTGCGTGGGTGGTTTTTTTACCATAGCAGTTTAAATTTTGGTTAACCCTAAATATCTCATGAACCAATGACGCTAGAGACTTGAATTAAATTTTATGTTATATATTGTAACGTGATACTAAACAATTATATTTTTGGAAAAAAATTCAATTAACGGTTTTTTTTATAAATCAAAAAAACTGAAAAAAAAAATTTGTCACTTCGAAAATTTTACGAATAAAATATGAATTCATTTCCAAAACAATTTTGTGCAATGAAGAATAATGTTTTTGACATCTGATAAAATTTTGAGAAAAATCGAATTGACAGTTTTTTTACAAAAAATAATAACCTAAAAAAAAATATAAAAAAAGTTGGTAAAAATTGAGTTTTGACTCAAATATCTTTTCAAGACTTTGATATATTGGCTTTAAACTACTTTTATCTTTCAAAAAATGTTGTTTTCAACATTCAGTAAAATTTTGAAAAAAATAGAATTGACAGTTTTTTTACAAAAAATTAAAAACCGAAAAAAAAAATTTAACAAAAGTTGGTAAAAATTGATTTTCGACTTAAATATCTTTTCAAAAATTTGAGATTATGGCTTCTAACTAATTTTAACTTATAAGAAATATTGTTTTCAACATTAGGAAGCATTTTGAGAAAAATCGAATTGATAGTTTTTTTACAAAAAATAAAAACCTAAACAAAAAAATTAATAAAAGTTGGTAAAAATTGATTTTCGGCTCAAATAGCTTTTCAAAAATTAAAAATATTGGCTTCAAACTTATTTTATTTCACAGAAAATATTGTTTTTTATATTCAATAATTTTTTTATAAAAATCCAACAGTCCGTTTTTTCATAAAAAAATAAAATCTACAAAAAATAGAACGCAAATTTGGTAAGAATTGATACATTTAGACAAACTTTTAAGCAAGACAAATCGATAGACGGGATGGGAAGTTATCAGTGTGGGTCGCATCCCAGCCTCTTTTTTCGTTAATAAATTGAGACTTGTAATGCACAGGGAAAGTGTTAGATATTATATACTTCGTGTCACATGAATAGGGACGAGCTTTTTTCGTTTTTTATTTTTCAGAAAAACTCAAATGTGGAATTAATGAGATATGTATGTATTAAGTTTATATAACATATTTGGACTAAGTTGAGAACTACAAGTTTTTTGGCGTCTTTTCCAAAAAAGACCATACAAATTACCTGTTTTTTTTTTTGTGTCCCATGAATAGGTACATGATCTAAATTTACCTATTAGTGTGTTTTAAATCAGAGAAAAAGATACTCTGATTCAGTGTTGGGACTTCTACCACTTAAGTGGTATTTCTACCACTTTTTGGTGTTCATGAAAATCTACCACCTAAAAAGCAAATTCTACCACTTTTAGCAACTCACCGTTCTACCATATACCATACGCATACGACTACAACTCCACGCGTCCACTCCACAAACACAACAGCATATAAAATCGCTATGATGGATTTCTCCCATGCACTTTTTCACCCCAGTTATCTTTCTTTTTCTCTGTGTTGCTGTTGTGTGATCTTCCTTGTACAGATCTTATATAGTTGTCTAATCTCTGTATAAAATAGATTGTTTACTTTTGCCACAGATAGATGAATATTATCAACGAAGAAGTTTCATTTAATTTTTCCAAGTATTTAATCCACTAATTTATTATTTTTGGAGTTTTGGATTTTAGAGTTTGGAGTTTGGAGTTTTTTTTGGAGATGAAAGCACTGATGTAAGATGTTTCATCAAAAAAGTGTCTTGTTGTTCTTGTGAGGTATTTTGATTCAGTTGAGGGGTCAGTAAGAGACAAGTTTTTTGGGTTGTTTGAGCTAGAGGACTCAACAGCCGAATCAATTTACAATAAAATTGTAGAAACATTAAATCATTTTAATGTTCCCATTCAAAATATGATAGGATTCGCTTCAGACAATGCTGCTGTTATGACGGGTTCATTAAGTGGTGTAGCCTCACGTTTAAAAAATATTAAACCTAATATTTTAACCATTGGATGTAGGTACCTGCCATAATTTGAGTTTGTGCTCCACTTATGCTGCTAAATGTTTACCAGGGCAAATAGAGAAATCAATAAGGAATATCTATTTCTATTTTTGCCACAGTGCGAAAAAACAATAGGATTTCCTTACCTTCCAAAAAGCACTTGGGGTTAATGAACACCAAATTTTAAAGGTTTGCCAAACTCGATGGTTTTCAATGGAAATGGTCATAAACCGAATTATAGAGCAGTGGGATCCCCTGTTTCATTACTTTATTTTGCTCGCATTTGAAAAACCTTCTTCTAAGGCTTCACAAATTTTTATTTTTTTAAAAAACAAAGACAATTTAGTATATTTAAATTTTTTGTCAATAAATCTTAAAATTATAAACGAGTAAAATAAAACATTTCAATCTGAGAACACAAAAATACACTTGATATTGGAAAGTATGACTACATTAAAATTAAATTTAATGAAAAAATTTGTAAAACCAGAAAATATTAATGTAAACACAAATATAAAAAACAGTGAAAACTATTTACCATATTCTCAAATGTATTTTGGCCTTTACTTTGAAAGGTACTTACTTGAAAATGATATTGTTGAACAAGAAGTAATGCAACTACGAAAAGTTATGTGCAGCTATTATATTGAATTATGTGTTCAAATTGGAGAAAGGTTTAACCTTTCAAACGATGAACTAAAATTTTTCAAATATTTAAACCCGAAAAACGTCGTTGATGGAACAATGCCATCAGTTTTAGGTCTCACGACACATTTTTCACCAACTATAAATAACTCAGAACTAGAGTTAATTAATAATGAGTGGAGAAAATTAGTTGGAGAAAATCAATTATTCCAAATTTTTAAAACTGATGACATTATTTCACAATGGCTTTTGATAAAAATACTTAAAAGACGGAATGTACAATTTAATTTTTGAAAACACATCTTCCTTTATGTTGGAGCTTTGTTGCTTACCGCATAGCAGCGCTGCTGCTGAACGCAAATTTTCAGATTTAAAAAATATAAAAAATTAAAAAAGAAATAAATTAAAAACTAAAACCGCTCACAACATTTTGGCTGCAAGGGAAATTTCAGTAAATTTTCAGAATTTTAATCCTCCGAAAGCATTATTGAAATATGCTTCAAAATTTAAATTTTCCGGCGGTCTATATAGCAAAAAATAATTTTAAGTTTTTCTAACTAATTTAATTATTGTGAATTGTGATATTTGAAACTGAAAGAACTGAATTATTATTTATTTAATTTTTTGTATTTTTTCATAAGTTATTGAATATAAGATTTAGGTACTACATAAAAATGGGTTTTAATTTCTACCACTTTTCTACCACCTTTTTGACATCATTTCTACCACTCTTTTGCTTCTGCGAGGTCCCAACACTCCTCTGATTGTTTGGGAGTTTAGTACAAGTACATATTATGTAATTTGATAGAATCAAGAAGTATGGGAAGTTGTAAGGGTCTAATCAAGGAAGAAATTGGTCAAATTTAAGCTTACCGGTGATCTTGGCAAAACCATACTATAGCTAGCAAGATAAGAAGAAGTTCAACTGTTGTATACAAATACCTCAAGGACCTAGAGAGGTATGGAAAAAAAAACACAAAGGAAGAGTCAAGAAAGCCACAACATTTCATGAAAGGTAGGTGATAGTGAGAGCAGCTTCAAATTCAAGGCTTTCCAATAGTAAAATCAATTAAGAACCTGTGGTAAATGCTAGTAGATCAACTGTTGCTCGAGTGATACAGTAGGCAGACCATATGAGACACCAAAAAATTAAGATAAAAACACAATTAAATGCTGCACGCAAGAGCCAACGCAACGCCTTAATTTTGCAACAAATCACATCAGGTGGGATCTCGGGTTTGGCATAACGTCGTCTTTTCCGATGAAAACAAAATTAATTTGGACGGACCTGATGGATATAGCTGCTATTAAAATGATTTAAGAAAGGATGAAATCAATCTTGAAAAACGGCAAAGCAAAGAAGGCGGTGTTATGGTATAGGGAACAGTCACCTATTACGGGACCGTGGAGCTGGATTTACAAAGCTCTAAAATGACAGCAATCACTTACTAATCGATTCTGGAATGAGCTTTTCCGCAGTTTTCTAAATTATTTGGTGGACAACGATGGACTTTCCAACAAGATAATGCACCAATACATTACGCCCGGACACCAAAAGCCTGGATTCGGGTGAAAAATGTGAACCTATTATCATATTCTCCTCACCAGAACATAATGGAAAATGTGTCGGGATAGCTTTCAAAAAAGTCTACGAAGAAGGACGGCAATGGATAAAAACCGAAGAGATTATTGAAGCCATAAAACGGTCGTTGGCCCAAATTTCCCTCAATTATCTAACAGCACTCTATGAATCCATACACCACATGTTACTTGAAGTAGTTCAGAAATCAGGAGGCAGTACCCATTACTAAGAATTATTTTAATCCATTCAATAAAACCAGTATTTACCTAAACCAAAAGATTTTTTATTATATTCTTTATTTTAAAGGGTCTTACAGGTACATTTGGATCTTGTCCCAATGCATGTGACACAAAAAAAACAGGTACTTTTTATGACTTTCCAAAAAAATATTAAGTTTCTGCCGTAATGTAAATAGAGCTAACAGACGCTTGCTCCAACGACCATAAGTTTTGACTGACAAAGGTTTCCAGATTCGAAAAAACAAGAATATTAATACTATTTTTACAGCAACACTCCAATTGGTTTATTTAGTTTAGATATACCGTAGAAACCACTTTTAAAGTAGGTAAAAAGAAACAAGGAATTTTGAAATTTTAATTTTCAATCAAATTGAATTGAGTTGAATCCTTTTAGGACACTGATGAAACACAATTTCTGACACCTCTCTTCTGAATCCTTTTAGACAGACGGAAAATTTTGGCGATAGTTAATTTGTTACTTATCACACAATTCTACTCCTGTTTTTTTTTTTTTATTCTGTGAAGTTCTTATATGAGTAACTTAATGTTAATATTTTGATTCTGAGCAATGATTAAAGCTTTAACTAGACGGTGATCTTAAATGTCAACTAAAACCTCTAATTCTCACTCGAAGTTGTCGATCCGTGTTATCGTTTGTACAGAGTAGTGACTGTATTTAGGTTATAGTTAAAACTCGCATTGATATCACTTTTAAAAATCCCCACATTGTTATTTTTTTTACTCATCATTATTATTTCCATCTAAAGTTGACATTATACAGTTCTTTGTCATATCAAAAAAAAGTCTCTGTTTTGAATCTCAAACATTTCAGATGTTTTAAAAGTTTTTTTTCCTGCTAACATTAGAAAATTATTAAATAGTTAGTCAAGAATATAATAATATTTATTAATTTATTTATTAGCTTTCAAGTTTTAACTTAACCTAGAACTTACGATTTAACACAAGCTCTGACTTTAATTAGAATGAATTTAAGCCTATTTTTTGTATAATTTTAATTATGATATGGGCTCTTAAGTTCTTTTATTAAAAAACAAAAAATTAAATCAACAATTTAAAAAAAGGGACATTAGAAGCAGGAATTAATATTGCTTGGAATGGCAAAGGGTTGTTTTAAGTGAGTGTTTACTTGTATTAAAATCAAAGGAATACATGGCATTATTCCAGAGACGTACAATTCTGGACATTAATTATTTTAATTAATTAATTAGATTAAAATTGGGCGTTATTGGTTTGATAAGAAGGAAGGTAGAAAAAAGGACAACGCAGGTTACGAGGATTTGTGTTTATATTAATTTGACTCAGAAGGTTTGAAGAATCTCCATATGTTGCCTGCAAGCAGTTAGAGTGCTTTTTGCCAACGTTCGGCTGAGATTAAAAACTTATTTGATTAAGACTATTCTGGTAAGGGCCTAAGTTATACTCGTATCTATCTTCCCATGGGATGGCGCGTAAAGCAAAACAAAGCTTAGATGGTTATAGAATTTTACTCATTTTACACTGTCGCTTCAACATTTCATTTCGCATCCATTATTTAAATAGAATACAAATGTCAGCTACTGTTTTAAACTGTCAAGCATGACTAAATTGTTGAAAATACTGTTACAGTGCAAAAAACTGTAATTGATAATTGATTTGTATGTTAAATAAATTATAAGACCAACTCTAAACGTGCACTTAGGCGTATACGCATGTTTTTCAAATCCATATTTGTGATTTTTTTTTCTTCAGGTTTACATTTACATTTACATTACATACTACTCAGCACATAAATGTACAAAGTAGAGAACACAGCACCTTGAGCGACTAAGAGCCCGTTCACACGATTCGGTATTTTCGCCGTATCGGATATTTTCTCGATTCGGTGTCTTTCGGTTGGAGTGTTCAGACGGTACGGTAATTTAACCGTACACCGTACTCAACCCTACACCGTACTCGGTGTAAAACACAAAAACGACTATATACTAGTAATACATTATTCCACAGTAGCCCAGACGAAAAATGACGCACTTTCGGTCAAAATACCGAATCGTCTGAACGCACTGTATGTAAATACATTGCCACTATAATCCTAATCGGTTTTTTTTGCCGTACGACCGAAAACGATTTGCAGTGACAAAACCGAATGACAAAATCGACCGAATCGGTGATTTTACCGTATACGGTTAAATGCCGTATCATCTGAATATACTCATTTAAATTATATTGCCACTGGCTTATACGGTAAAATCGCCGATACGGCAAAACCGCCGATTCGGGATCGTGTGAACGGGCTCTAAGACTATATAAGGTGATAACAACACAAGACATTAATACAAGACAGAAGGACAGAGGAGAAAGAACAACAGACAGAAAGAACACATGACAACAGCACGCGGTAGGTTTCGAGACGGTCCCCCATCTTTCTACTAACCACGCTCACTGATGCTTGATTTCGGTGATCGATGGGAACCGAAGCTTTATCAGTGACTAGGCCGTTGCCATTTCTTCAGGTTTATAAACGCCTCTAAAATTGTAACACTTAGTTTTATCTATAGCATGCTTAGCCTTTCATGTCATGCATTTCAAATTTTACTTCTTAATCAGAGAACATTCATGCAAAAAATGTATAGTGTTCAGGTTCACATACCTTGCGGTAGGGCTACACTTTATAAACTACATCTAAATTTTCGTACTAAGGTTAAGCTCTTGATTCTATATAATAAGTGTGTTCCAAAAAGTTTCTGAAACTTGTTTTATAAAACATGGCAGAAACATTTCAAACATTTGAGAAACATTTTTCAAATAGTGTCGTGTTTTAACATCCTGAATTTTGTTTCTACCTCATGTTTTTCAAAATTGTATATTTTCGCAAATTTCAAAAAAATGACTGGCCTTATGGATTTTATTTTTAAAATGTTCGTTAAGTGAATCGCACAAAACTTTCATACATTTTTATTTATTAGATAACATTTTCGTTGCTCCAAACTTTTCGCGAAATTTGATATCTATATTAATAGCCACTTACCCACTTTCCACCTATATAAATGTTTGAGAAACAAATAAAGTTTTCTATTCGGAATGGGACACAGAGAAACATTTCATTAACATTTCAGAAATATTTTGCAAGCGTTAAGATTATAAAAAAAAACATTTCAGAAATATTTAAAAAACATTTCAGAAATGTTTTTCTGTTTCTGAAATGTTTTTTAAATGTTTCTAAAACGTTAAATTCGAATCATTAGTGAATCAAAAATTGGTACGAGTACATTGGCTTTTCGTCCCGGTATTCTCATTTGGACTCATCAGTTAACAAGTGAGAGAAAACCTTGTTAATACACAACTTTTGTTTTTGTTCGGTTTAACAAAAACTTAATGTGAACCATATCCAACCAGATTCAAATTTTGAATCATATAATCTGAAATGTTTCAAAAATGTTTATTCAAAAGAAAAGTGAAGTTTGAATTGAAATGAAAAATGGTAAATATTTTTATTTAACATAAGATCACACTCAAAAAACACTCTTATTGTTATGAAACCAGTTTAATTTAATTTTGTCTTAATTTCCAATTATGAGAAACGTCTATATTTCGAGTAAATTTCCAAGAGGCAAAATTTTTGCTAAAAGCTTTATTTAAACTTCTTAAACACTTCCTGAAAAATACACTTGACTTAAAGGGTATCAACAAATTGTAAATTGGTTTTATTAAAATCATTCAAAAACTTTTTTTATTAAAAAAAAAAAGTTTTAGTTAACTTTTTTGTCTAAAATAATGCTTCCTCTGTCAATACCTGTGGACAAATTATCGCCAAGTTCAAGATTTATCTACTCTCAACAAACTTTTTTGTGGTTCAGTAATTTTTAAGAATTAAACAATGTATTCTCCCATATTCGTAATATAGGGTTTGAAATATTAAAGTTTATTAATTACAAAGTAGAAAATTGAACATTATTTTTCGGCACGAACAAAAATTGAGTCTAAACTTAAGCACTTCAATTCTATTGTTTTCACTTAGAATTATTTTAAAAATGAATTCAGTTAATAAATAGCACAAATATAATTAAAGCTTATTTCATGGAAAAATATTAAAAATTCGATTATATTAAATTTTTGATTTGAATAGTATTTCGATAATGAATACCATTCATTCCCGTAAGCTAAGTATAGAAAATGAATCAAATACCCTGCATAGGGAGCCTCTTCTTTATTTTTCTATGTATATTTTTTTGTTTTGGTTTAATCTTGAGGCTTAAAATATTTAATCCTTTCAAAAATTGCCACACGGCATTGTTCCTTTAGTATATGAGACCATTCTCACAATTAAATTATAATCAGCCTAAAGACTATTATGTCCTAAATAATAATAATATTACTAATACCCGTATACAATATGGAACGTGTGTATTACAAAGTAAATGGCTCGTGAACTTGAACAGAAAATTAATTAATAGAATCCTCCATCCTCTACTATCTAGTTCCACCATAAAATACCCATACCCAACATTTATCCAAAAACACACCCTCACCGAATTATAGTCCTTTCACTTATTTATGGAATAGGTACAGGGTATACGGTAAATGGTATGGTATGGTATGGTATGGTATATCCCTCACATATTGCTATCTTTCACGATGCCAAATAACTCGCCCCTCCTCCTCCTCCTCCGATCCGTGATCTCATCCTGCGGCTATAAAGTACAATATAGACCAAGGTAAGCCATGATTACTTTGAACATGGACCGCGTCGTCGTCGTCATGTAGTTCGGTGGTATTAGCGGCGACGACGACGGCGGCGGTGGTGGCGGTGGCGGTATTACCAAATTACACAACCAAGAACTGCTAGAACGGTTGGTTTTCCATTCGAATCCTCTAACAAGGACACAGCGATGATATCCCAGATAAGATTGCATCTGAAAATCTCTCTTTTTTTAAATTGTTTGAAAAACGTGTGTGCAGAACGACCGGCACGGGACACGGGAGGGCGAATATATACTAACTAGGCGATGCTTTTGGTCATGGTCAAACCGATCCCCATAGCCAACACATGTTATCTGTTTTGGGTCTTGTTCATGAGTAGTATAGAGTCGTGAGCTAGTTATCTCTGGCACTGGCTCTGGCCCTGACTCTCTGTGTGTTCTGTGTCTAAATGGGACAGGACCTCCATTTGTACAATTTGGTGAGTTGCCCACGGGAACAAAAATTTTTCACACTATACCTACAACCCCACGATTATGTACATATGTACTTCATATGGAGCACATACCCTTGGAATTCTTTTGTCAGCCGAACAGCAGTTACATAGTAGTATCAGGAGCAGAGCATTCACGTGTTTTCACTCCCCACTCCAGTCCTCCCGGCCGGCCCTTTAGCTGCTCAATTTCGGGTGTAGAATAAATTCTATTGCCTTCAAGGCATGTGTGTGCAATGAGGATTTTTCATTACACACTAAACACACAGATACTAAAAAATAGACCAAAAAATACAACACACATTCAACATCGCACCATCGCACCATAACCCAGGCACCATAAGGAGGCTAAAAACGGATACGGATACGAAGAACCCTTGGAGATGAGATGAGGAAATGATGATGATGACGACGGTGATTTACATGTAGAATTAACGAGTTTTCGTTAACTTAAGTAGATTTGCACTTATTATTCAAAGTTTGTCTACGACACGACACAAGCACAACGACAAGAACGGGGCAAGAAGGACAAGGACGACAACCTAACGAAAACGAGAACGTGAACGAGACTTTACACTTTACACTGCGATGTGTACTCGTACTCGTATAAAGGAGTAGAAGATTGAGATAAACTTCTGCAGCACTTTTCATATCTTCTCTGGTGATGCTGTGCATTCGTGTAAATGTACCCTATGTACTCTTGCTCATCCTCGTAATCTATGTGCATTCACGGTAAAGTGTGGTTGTCCGGTTCGTTCAAAAGGGATGTCATATAGGTACAAGTAGACAACGAGTATACCTACCTATAACTTTGAAGAAGCTAAAAAGAAGGAAACCTCAACAACAACTCTCGTTCCTAGGATGACGATGACGATGGCCAGTTTGCCATCATACGATATCCTTGTTATAGAAAAGACTCTTCTTCGCTTTTTACTCCTACTTTCTTTTTTCTCTGTTCAAGAGGAAATTCCAAAAAAAAAAAAAAACAAGAAGCAGAAAAAACAAGATACCTACCTAACCTATAAAAGCACATAAAAAGGTTGACGATTAAAGAGATGAGAAATGCATTTTGTAGCTTGAGTTCAACGGTGAAGTGAGTTAGTACTACTCCTCGACACTTGAGTGATGTTCTCACTAACAAGATTTACACACAAAAAGTATGGTGAATAGGGGGGATGGTGAGGTGATGCACAGCACAGGCGGTCGGTGGCGACACGGTGCCGAGCGGTGTTTCAAAGAAGAAAAAAGCAAACAAAACACATCACAAGAGTGATATACAAATGGAGTCGTTAACATTGGTTTTGTTGGGTGCTTGAAGAAGCAAGTTCGATGTTTTTACGATGTCTTGTGAGTAGGAGTATGAAGATGCGGAAAAAGACGTGTTTTTCTTTAAGAAAAGTTGAGTATTTTAATGAGCTCTCAAGGTAGGTTAGGTATACCGAAGTCAATTATATAGCATTTTGAAATGGGAGTAAGAAGTACCTTTTCTTTTTTTATAAAAAGGTTTGTTTGGTTTTGAAATTAATTTCAAAGGGATAAATGTTGTTTTGGGACTTGAAAATGACTAGAATGGTGGAAATGTAATGTAGATTTATCATAAAAGAGTAGACAAACCGATTACAGTGGTCTTAAAAACTGCGTTTTTTCTTGTCTGCTGACAATATTTTTTTAAAAGGATTAGATGTCCTGAATGCCAAAATCGCCTTTAAATTTGTCTATCACATGACGTTTTTAAAATATGCCCCTTTAAAAATGCTAAAGACGACCAAAAAAGGAGGTTTTAAGGCTAAATTAAAACACAAGGTATCCCTTAACAATAAATTGTATGATGATTTTGCAAAGTTCAAATCTTCGTTTTCTAGAAACAGTCCAAATCCTTTAAGCATCTCATTTAGCTTTCGTAATTTCTCATTAGGTATGAAATGACAGATATTGGTTGCTTAGAATTAAATATTTCCGAAATTGAAGATGGTCTCTTGAGTTTAAATGATGACAATAAACCAGGTCCAGACGAAATTCCACCTATTGTTCTTAAAAAATGTGCTGCTTCTCTAGCTGAACCGCTTTTCTTAATTTTTAATAGCTCTTTAAAGAACGGCGAATTTCTTCCATCATGGAAGAAATCATTTTTAAACCCTATTCACAAATCAGGGTCTAAACAGCAAATATCCAACTACCGTCCGATTTGTAAATTGTCATGTATTCCAAAACTTTTCGAGAAATTGATATATGAAAAACTAACATTTTTAGTTAAGGAACACATTTCACCGGTACAACATGGTTTCGTAGCAGGAAGATCAACAACGACTAATCTTTCTATTTTCTCCAATTTCATTTTAAATAATCTCGAAGAAGGACATCAAATTGATGTAATTTATACCGATTTTTCAAAAGCATTTGATAAAGTAAGTCACTCTATTTTAATTAAGAAATTAAAAAACTTTGGATTTCATTCCATGTTTTTGAAATGGTTGGAATCTTATCTTAAGGGTCGAGTTCAATTTGTTTGCATTGACGAAGTTCTCTCAAAACCAATTTTGGTTTCATGTGATGTGCCCCAAGGTAGCCATCTTGGACCACTTCTTTTCCTAATTTTTATAAATGACTTACCTAATATTTTCCTTAATTCTAGTCAACTTCTTTTCGCCGATGACTTAAAGTTTTTTCGTTGCATGAAATCTATTAATGACTGTCATCTCTTACAAGACGATATTTCGAAACTATCCCAATGGTGCACGAAAAACCAACTTTATTTAAATGTCGCTAAATGTCAATGTTTTTCTTTTTGCCGCAACTTTTCTGAAATCATCTTTGAATACAAAATTGAGAATCAAGTTCTAGAAAGAGTAAGGGAAAAGAAAGATCTTGGTGTTGTTTTTGACCCTAAACTTAACTTTGTTAAGCACATTGAATTTAGTGTAACCAAAGCAAATTCCATGCTCGGCTTTATCAAACGCAATAGCATAGACTTTAAAGACCCTTTTACTCTAAAATCGCTTTTTACCTCATATGTAAGACCAATCTTGGAATACTGTTGTGTAATCTGGAACCCTTTTTATAACATTCAATCTAAAAGAATTGAAATGGTCCAAAAAAAATTTACAAGATTCACTTTTCAAAAATTTGGGTGGAACATCGAAACTCCATCATACAAAACTAGATGCCAACTTTTAGCTATTCAATCACTTGAAAATAGACGTAAAATGTTTTCTGTGATGTTTATAAGTGATATTTTATCATATCATATCAAATGCCCTTTTTTGTTGTCTTTAATAAATTTGTATGCTCCATCGCGACAACTTCGAATACGTTGTTTGTTTCGTTAAGATGTACACAGAGTTAATTACGCGAAAAATGAACCTATAACCCGCTGTGTCAAAGAAACAAACTTAATTTTAAATTGTATTGATTTTGATTTTCAATTAAGTAGATCTTCTTTGAAAAATAAACTATTATTGTATTTTCATTTTAATTGATTTTATATTTTGATTATGTATGAACAAATTAATTATATATTTTTATTTATATTTTATTTTTATATACTTTTCATACTAATTATAATTTAAGTATTTATATTAAACTTAAGTTTATTTAATAAATTATACACATGTAATTATTTATCTAGTAGTCTAATTGTAGATTTTTAAATCTCATATTGATGAATAAATAAATAAATAAATGACTTATAGGTCTTCATTTCACCCTATATTAGTATTTGAAAAACCTTGAATATAATTCCTTTATGTTTTTAAATTTCAAGTGCTGATTCTGAATTCAAACTCAGAATTTAGCTTAATACCCGTTTGCAACATTATTTTTATATTTTTATTTTTAATATATTAAAAACAACTTGATGTTATAACCTTAAGACGAGTTTTTTTATTAAATACTCGTAAGTAAGATATTGGACAATTTTAAACGGAATATTGAAGTAAGAGATTGTATGTAGATTTGAAAAATAATAAACAAGTGAGAAATTTGTATGATAAATCTCTGTAATCTTAGAAATATAAACGGGCCAGTTGTAATCGTTCCAATTTGTCGAATTGAAAATTTTTTGACTAGATATCTGTTGGATTAATATCATCTTTAAATAAATTTTGTTCCACAGATAATAGCATTAAAGGTGGTGGAAAGAACTTTCAACCAAATTCGGTAGGTAGTTTTTTTAAAGGGACATTCATTTTTTGTTTTTATATTGTGCGCGCACCCAAAGGGTTAACATAGTGCGAGCAATTAGGAAAGGAGGCTAGGATTGGAAAGGAGATACTGATGCGCATTGGTTTTCAATGTCTGTACATTTGTGCAGACATCATAAACCGAGCTTCTAAAAAAAGAATCTCGGTTTATGACAGTACGTCTGAAATTGTTCTTAATAGTAAACTGACGAGCATTCCCAGAAGTTTGTGTATTACGGTTGAGTTGTTTTGAGGGAAAGAATGCAACTGGCTATTTCACTACAACATTTTTCATAAAATAGCGATAAAATAATCACAGACACGACTCGAGAAATACAAAACTTTCAGTTAACAAACGGTCCCTTATCATTTTTAAAGCGCTCTCTTTCAAATTCTGTCTAAGAGACTCAAGCAGGTTATTGGAGCATTTGCTCAGATTTGGCAGGCGTACTCGAGCTTCAGACGAATATAGGCTTTACAAATTATAGCCGGATCAAAAGGGGTAACAAACTTCCTGCATCGGCAAAGAAAACCTAAGCGTCATTTTGAAAAATAAGGAAGAGTTACGGAGACAAACCGGAACCCTGGGGCACGCCAGAGTTTATTTTGTGGATAGCAGATTTGAACCGTCCAATACTATTTGAATTGAATGGTCCAAAAGGTAATTTCCAACCCAACAAAGAATATATTCATAAACACCAAACGCACTCATTTTCGATAAGAGACCTTGATGATAAACTCTATCAAATGCCCTTGAATTATCCAGTTCTTACTTTCTCCAAAACGATGCAAAGATTTGTTCCTTTGGTCGGTGATATAAGCCATGTGATCACCAGTGGACATATTGCTACGAAAGCCATATTGACAGTCATTAAGAAGCTATCGTTCTTCAAGATGTTTCTGAATCTGAAAATAGATCAGCGTTTTCATGGCCTTGGATAGAAGGGGGAGGTGGATTCGACTTTTTAAGGGACAGGCTAGACAAATGGTGTTTACAATCCATTTGGAAAGAAATCTGTAGAGTAGGACAGATGGAAAAGCTTACGTTATTTCAAGTTGGTGGTGCTGGCATTTGACACCTGGCAAAGCACCAGTGGATATATTGGTACAAAAGCCACATGGCCGATCATTAAGAAGCTATCGTTCTTCAAGATAGAAAGATACATAAATCAGCGTTTCCATTACCTTGGAAACAAGGGGGAAGTGGATTCGACTTTTTTAGGGACAGGCTGGACAAATGGTGTTTACAATCCATTCGGAAAGAAATCTGTAGAGAAGAACAGATGGAAAAGCTTACGCAATGGTTTAGTTATTTCAGGTTAGTGGTGCTGGCATTTGACACCTGGCAAACCACCAGTGGACATATTGGTACAAAAGCCATATTGCCGGTCATTAAGAAGATATCGTTCTTCAAGATAGAAAGATAGATAGATCAGCGCTTCCATTACCTTGGAAAGAAGGGGAGGTTGATTCTACTTTTTTAGGGACAGGCTAGACAAATTGTGTTAACCATCCATTAAGAAAGAAATCTGTAGAGTAGGACAGATGGAAAAGCTTACACAGTGGTTTAGTTATTTCAAGTTGGTTGCGCTAACATTTGACATCTGTCAAACTCAGCTGTCCTTTGAAGTGTCATATTATTTGTTGAATGTTTGACATTAATGATAATAGACCATTTAAAAGCTCTTTAAAATTAATTAGTCACCTAAAAGTGGTGATTTAAACGTAACTAATTTTCACGCATTACGTATTGAATATGGTTGTCATAACTGGCCGACTTTCTAGTGCAAAATATTTGTTCTGCTAGTGGAAGTGTTTCTTTTAATATAAATTTATAGATTTTCCGGTGTGATTGATTCTTAATGGAGTTTTTTAGCCAGCGATCATTGATGGCTTAAGTGTGTAAAAACTTTCCTGGTGGCGTAATTTCACGTCTTGGTGACTTCACATGGCCACCAAGATCATTCGATTTTACACCTTTAGATCTTTTTCAGTGAGGCTAACCAAAAGACCATGGTTATACGAAAAATTCCCAACAATAAGATGTATTGAACATTACTCAAGTTATGACCGATATACCACCCGACATGTGCGAAAAAGGGGCTTACAATTGGCTCAGAAGCATTTTTTACACAAATGTCAATGGCAAAATTCGAGCTTCATAATGACATAAAATTTTAATCAAAAATGTTAATTGTAAACGAAGTTAATTTTTATCAAGGAATTGATACAGCTAGACTTAAATTTATTTTTGTCCAGTTTTTTATTATGCTTAGGCTTGGGCCCAAAGGCCAAACACATTAGCTTTTAATGTACAAAAACTAAGAACGATTTGTAGAGGTTGTTTCTTAGGGAGGAAGGACTGAAAGTCAAAGTTGATATTCACGTTGTTAGCTAATTACAGCAATCTTGTGATAGGCATAAATAGGAATCTTTTCTTGAAGAAATGGTGAGTATATGGTCCCTGATAAAAGCTGGTGTTTGCGTTTTTGGAGGTCCTGCAGATTAAAAAGTTTTAAACTATCTTCAAAAGGTGGTAAGAATAGATAATCACCCCGAGGAAGACCGCTGAGTGTAAATCGGAGAAATTTGCGTTGTACACATTCAATTCTTTGTGAGTGAGAATTCTGGTGGGGAGAGATCTAACAAAGGTGGTGTTTAGTGACATATGGTGGTTTTTAGCGACATATGGTTCGAAAATTCTTTACACCAGCGTTTGATAAAACCAAAGGTTGAGTTGGCCTTGTTAATATTATAACCAAAATGAGCTTGAAAAATTTAATTGAGTATCACAAATAACTCCTAGCTCCCGAATAGAACAGAAAGAATAAATGGTAACATCGTCAAACTGTAAGTTTGGGGTAGAATATTTGATCGCTTACGGGTGAATGTTATGAATTGGCATTTAGTAAGTTTGAGTTCTAAGAAATGTTTGTCAAATCAAGTCTGAAATTAGTCAGGATCATTTTGGAGTAAGACAGAATCAGATGGAGTAGAAATACCTTTGTTATTTTCATTTTATCAACGGTAATAGAGATAGTTGAACTATCCATAACATTAATAATGTCGTTGATAGCTAAAACAAATAACAAAGGACCAAGGTAACTCCCTTGAGGGACTCCTGAGTTTGTATAAATGGGGTCGGAGATTGAGAACCTAAAATAACTTTGTTTCAGCTGTTCTCCAGGATCTAAGCCATGAAAGAAAAAAAAAAGGTTGGAAATTAAGAGCTTAAAGTTTAAGATAAATAATTTGGTGACAAATTTTATCAAATGCTTTACTACATTCAGTGGTGATAACGTCCACTTAATTTCCTTTGTCTAATTTCTTTTCAGTTTTGGACTCAAATTCAGTAAGATTAGTTGCTTTTTCAGAAGCCTTGTTGATGTGAATAATAGACAATGTTTTAAAAAAGCTTGGGAATTGAAGAAAGCTTGGCTATGGGCCTAAGGCTTATTACATCATTATTTGCTCTTTTTTTGAACAGAAAAATTAAAAGAATTTTTCCAAATTCTGGGAAGAAAGCTTGTTTGTAGTTCAAAACAACATTTTTTGCTCCTACAGTGAACAAGAAATATAAAGGAATCTTTAAAAAGTTTTGGGAAGAAAACTTTAAAATTCCTACTTTTTCCTGATAGTAGTTGCTTACTATGGTCTTTTGTGTAATTGATGTTTATCCTTTATATTTATCCCTGTTCTTATCAACTATAAGGATATTAAATTATTAAACAAAACCTATTCTAAGTCTTCATTTTTATAAGTCTCAAGGGCCTGATTTTTTGCAACCAAATTTATTTATTTATAGGTTATCAAGTTAAACGCTTTTAGCTATAAAAAAATACAATCAACCCAATACCTACTACGCCATCATTGCGATTCATCTATCAAAAGGATCCTTATTAAATTTTTCAAATCATTAATTTTACAGCCAACTGGATTCCTATTTACAAAATCAAGACGAAATTTCAATTGCATTAATTTTAAATTCAACAAAAAAATTTAAAAAACTCGAAAATAACCATCAAAAACAAAATTGCAAATCATCTTTTCCCATGAAAAAGTATATATATATGTATATCCTCTTTGTAGGTACTATAGTCTCAAGAGAGATCGAGTAAGATTGCTCTTTCAAAACGCATAGAGTAGACAAGATTACATTGCGGCAAAGATATCCTTAAACAATCAACGCAAAGTCCTATCGCTCCTATATATCGTTCGTATCCAATTGACTGTGCGCCCTCAAGTGGAAATCGATATTCAAAAGCTCTATACTCTCCATCAGCAGCAAAGATTCCAATAGGCAAAAATGCGCCTATATAGAAATGTGAAAGGATAAGGAATTTATATGCAAAGTCTCGTCTTGTGTCTCGTCCTTTTCCTATGCCATTCTATAATATTACACCAACCATAAAACAACAAAAAACCATCATCCTCTTAAAATCAGTGTATTTGGTAGACGAAAAGGATATAGCGTACAGCAATGTGCGTCAAGGGGATAAACAAACTGACATATACATAGAGATGAAGGAGGTAATCATTCAAAGCCACTTCATTTATCATGATGATGATAATTCAATGCGATAGAAGATGCGGATTTAAGCTTCGAATATGCATTTCAGCCGATTACATAGCTTTGTGAGGAAAAGAGAAAAATCTTCATTTTCATCTTGATATTTGAAACTTCGATTTGATATAATTTGAAATTGTTTCTTTCTTCTTTTTTTAAGGACTTTTATCCTTCTTTTCTATTGTTGTTATTGTTGTTGTAATGACTTCGACGAGGGAGACGACGTATCATCCTTGATGGGCAATATGGTTCTATTTGGGTGTGATTTTTATCTGCGAATCAATCGATCAATAGTATAGGAGGGGCGACTTTGATAAGGAAGAACACAAAATATAAACAATATAGAAAAGAAAAACAACCCTTTTTTGTGTTTGTATGTGTGTACGAGTACTATTTTGGAATTAAAGACAAAAGAGAAAAACATAAAAATACGAAATTATAGAACAAATTATATCCTATCAATTTTTTTTCCAGCTGAATTTACTGTTAAACAGATTTGCTCCTGTAATGCTCTCCTACTTTTTATGGGTTGAGATGTTCAATGGAATTTTTTCCCAGTTTCCTCCCTTTTTTTTGTTGTCATTCAAGTTAAATCATCCCGTTCATTGTCATTATAATGTGCAACACAAAAGATGAATCGGGCCATAGACTATGATGAAATGATTTTGTTTTTATTTTTTTTCCCGATTTATCTTATTTTTCACTTCAAAAGAAGTTGTTTGTTAAAAAAGGATATTTTTCTGCATTTTTTTCATGGAATTTTAATTTATAGAAAAAAAAGAATTCAGCAAGGGAAAAAATAAAATAAAGACTGTGTTGACAATTTTATTTATATGAGAAAGAAACTAGAATAATGCATCAATTTGAACTTAATATTGTAAGTTTAGACAACTTAATTAAGATTTGCAAGAATTCAATTCAATCAGCAAAGTTATTGACTTCAAATAATTTTTCTTCCCGATGATAACATTAGCAATTTTCAAATAAATTCATGGAATGTTTTTTTTTTCAAATGGCAATTCAAAAATAAATGTTGTTTCCTCTCGTAAAAAACTGAGGCTTTCAACTCTTAGAGAACCAGGGCCTGTTGTCTTACAACTTTCAACTGTTCCTGTGTGCGATTATTTTCAGGAATGTAAGAGAATTTTGAGGAAGAACTTTTTATGACAAGAATTAATCTTCGAGGATTTTTTAATTCCTTGCTAGAGACAGTACCCTTGAAAAAACATTCAAGTGTCATCACGTCACGGGTTCGGGTACTACTCCACTACTTCTAAATTTAGTTCTACCATTGATATGATTTTTTTTCTTTTTTTTTTTACACTTCAGAATTTCAGAAAGTAGTAAGCTTATAGCAAGCGTCAAACTACGATCAGAGGCTCATCAAAAGTGCATGTGTTAGTTGTTAGTAAAAAAATAATAGAATTATAGCCTAACACACGCACAAAATCATCAAGTGATAGTTTACAAACAAATAGTTTTAACATTACCTCATTGATCAATTTCCGAAATTCTTTTAAGAGCTCAAATCGAATGTTATTATTTTGGGTCGCAATTCAGACAGTGGTAAACCTATTTCTTACGCTTTTTTGACGTTCCTAGGTTTTGGGCGATCTGACATTTTGTTCTTTTACTGATTACTTTTGTACGATAAAATTTAAAAATGAAAATGTCGTATAGTGTCCAAAATAAACAAACATTTGGTCAGAATTCCCAAATTTTGAAACACCTAACATCTTTTGGGCGATATGTCAATTAGTAATTTGGGCGTTATTATATTTTAAAATTGATTAAAGCAATTGGATGACACGGATTTCGGGCTTTGTGGCATTTTCTTCTGAATAAGTTTTTGGATGATAGAGCCATTATTAGGCAATATGATATTTTTTCGTTGGAATGTCATAAGACCCAAACAAAATTAACGCTCAAAGGTTCGGTACATCGACATCAACAAAATTTTAATAAAATTGTTTTGGGTGATACGACATTTTTAATTTGGGCGACATGGTTTTGTGCGACGTGATTTTGGGCGAAGGGACCTAACGCCATATTGAATAGGCCGCTATTTAGGCAGTCGTCACTTTTAAAGTTGTTACTAAAAGTGAAACGAGAACAACACTTCAACAAAATTTCGAAATAGTTGAATTCCACAAAATAAGGTGAATATTTTCCAGTCAAAGTTTTACAATAAAAATTCCCTGACTGTGTCATTTCTCGAATAGGGGATCTCGGTTTCCAAGATCTTGTGATTGAACACCCTTAGTCTTTTGCTCTTTTGCTTGAAACCACGTTAAAGTCAATGCGAATACTCCACAATCCAATCAAGACCTTAGGGATGGAATTCGAGAAGTTATCATATATATATATCGAGAAGTTTCATTGAAAATTTCATGAAAAGTATATGATGCTTCAACAGCAGCCGTGTCTACCATTTGGCTAATATTATTTTCAGCATAAATGTTGGTGTCCCCCAGGGCACCGTTTTGTCTCCGAGTCTCTTCCATATATTCATAAACGATCTCTTGTCTACCACTTCTAATCCGTTAAACTGTTTCGCCGATGACAGTGCCCTAAGCTTTTTAAATATATTGGTTTTTAGATTTACACCCTTGCCCTTTAGATGAGGAACTTCAATGGCAACTTATGATAAGTTCATTAAACTAATATATTGGTGAATTATTAACCGTGTAGAATTTAGTGCTCCAAAATTCATGCTGTCTACTGTCGTTAAAGCGTAACCCATGCCGATGCCGCTATCCATGATTGGCACTTCATTCAGTAAACTAATCAACTTTCCTTGTTAGGTATGAGTATCACAGATCACCTATCACATAACATAAAGCATGCTGCTAGATTCTAAGGATTTCTCAAATGTTTCAGCCCTTTTTAAGTCTTTTAGATAGAATCCAAAATAGAGTTTTGAAAATGATAGACAATAAAACTTTTACCGAAACATTTACATCAATCGAATAGTAATGTTTCTTGACTTTCGTTATCTTACCGATATATAAATAAAATCTGTCAAATTAGCCCATTCAATCTGAGAATGACCATCAGTTTACCCTTGAACTCAATCTCTGACGTTTGTCAAGTATAGAGATTCTTTTTTTAAACACACATCGAGAATGTTGAATGCTTTAACGAACTCCGTTTTTCCCTCTCATTTTGATATTAAAAATTTTAAGATCTATGTGCACCGGTATCTTCTTTTAAAGCCTTCCCTATTTTCCCTTAGTGTGTGCAAATTTAAAAAAAAATACCTTATTCTTTATAATGAAATAAGGTGGTAAGTAACATTTGCAACGTTTCGAGATAGAAGGACATAAACTTTTTGTTCGGAATTTTTTTCGTATTCCAATCACAGAAAATGTTGATAAACAAATAAAACAACCAACATCGAAGTTATGTGGCATGTGCCACCGTCTTGTTGAAATCACATATTCTCCAAGTCGTATTCTTCAATAGCAGGCACAAAAAATCTGTTATCATATGACCATAACGCTCCGAATTGATGGTGACAGTCAAGTCAAGCAAGGTCCAATCACACCTCTGGACCAAATAGCGCACCAAACAGTGACTTTTTCTGGATGTAAAGGCCTCTCTTCAATTACTTGAGGATTCTCAGAACCCCAATACGACAATTTTGTTTATTAACATACCCAAGAGAAATGTGTGAGAAATGTGCTTCGTCGCTGAAGAAAATTTTGTTCGAAAAATCGCCTTCTACCACCTGTTGTTCAAGAACCCATTCCACGTACCTATGACGACGCAAGTTGTGCTGGCTTCAGTTGTTGTATGAGCTGGACTTAATATGGATGGAGGTGTATATCCAAATGCAAAATACGCCATAATGTGTCGTAAGACAGTACTAATTCCTGAGAAAGACGAGGAATCTTCGGCAATACTTTTACTTACAGCAGCGATGTTTTTAGTAGTACGAACGAAACGATGATGCACAGGCCTTACAACATCTGTAACCAATCCAGTCTCTTCAAATACCTTCACATTTTGTAAATTAATTGCGTAGTTGGACGATTATGTAAGCCATAATCTCCCCTTAAAGCATGATATGTGGCTGTGGCAGAATCACCATTTTAGTAGTAGGTTTCAACAATTTGTATGAGTTGTGCGATAGTTAAGCGATTCATTTTCGTTAGTGTCGGACTTTCAACTGACAAAAAAATTGGTTTAACAACATAGTTTGACAGATGTCGAATTCCAGCCATATACTTTTGAAACCGCAAAATGGATAACCCGTTATAAAAAAAACTGTCTTTTTTATTTCTTTTTTTCAATTTCAATCAATCCTATTGGACTTTACAATGTGTAGAATAAAATTTAATTGAAGCCATAATGTTATTATTCACTTTTTTCTCTATCCTTGAGATGTATAATAGTTTTGTTAAAATCTCACCTTTTACTCTTCCAAAGTTTTTTTATGGAATTAAGGAATTATGTTACAAGTTCTGATTATTTAACTTTTTTTTTTTTTGTTTTTCTCTTATTTTGCTCGTTGAAATTCCTTTTGTTTCTCACAGTCCTTCCCAATGACAATCTGCTACCTTTACATAAAGTTCTTTCATTTGTAATGAGAATGACATTGATTCCCTACAAAATACCAAACAAACTTCAAAAAGCACCAATTCAATTTGTGTATATTTCGAATTCATGCAGGAACATTCGAAAAATGCAAATAAAATAAAATATTTCCTGAAAATCGTGTCTCGTGTGCCTTGAGAGATAAACGAACAAAATCTGTTCAAGCAAAAATAACCAAAAATTGAGAATTTGTGTCTCCATTTCCATTCAAAGCAGGCACACACACCCTCCATATTGTATACCTAGCTCCTAGATATTGAAGAGCATTCTCTGGTCAGCCAACAGCCACTCTGAGGCTGAGCCGCCACAAAAGAAGGGTGTCATATTGGAATGCAGACTGCGACAATCCCAAGTGGAGATATATAGAAATAGATAGATAGGTACCATCTGCCTTCCACATTTATATCCCTTCCACCATAATCTCTTCCTGCTTTCCTATATATCGACAAAAGTTTTCTAATTAAATTTTCCAATTTTCCTTGCGTTTTGCCTCAGCTGCTCTTACACTGCTCCTCTAACTGTATACCTACAACGACGTAGTCCGAGTACCTAGACCTACACTCTTCGACTCGTACTCAGTTGTCCGATGTTATTACCGCACAAGACTACTCGGAATAGTGAAATTGCAATCGAAATACACTTTCGGAAAAACCATGTTTTTCACAATTTTCTTCTTTCTTTTTTAGTTTTTGTTGAATTTTATTTGTTTTTGAATTTTGTATAGATGGTCCTTATTCCATTTTCCAGATCGTTCCGGTTCCGGGTCGAATGGTTTGTGCATCCATTAGACATGAATGTCGATAAAAATGAAGAAGATTGTTGGGCCACGTAGGCCCAATTTCGAATTCTGTCTTTGCTTTATTTTTTAGTTTTCAAAAAAAAAAAAAAAAAACTTTTTTAGCCAGTTATGGTATTTTTTCTTGCTTAGAAGTTGTGGTACTCTAACAGCGAAAGTTGTCTTTTACCAAAACCCAGAGAAAAATACAGAAAAAAAAAAGAATTAGAAAAAGAAAAATCCCTGCATGGGACAGGGACATGTTTACATTCGCTTTCAGATGGACTCGCTGCTATGTGTACTCTACTACTGCCACGATTGCGACTGCCACTACCAGAGTGGTCCATTCGAGATGACATCCAGTTTATTTTCTTTCGTAAAGTAAAGCTAGTTACGGTCAAAGTATCTTAAGTTAGTTAAGAATTGAAAAATATTTGTCAAGAAGTTTTATTTTTTAAGTTGAAAACTTTATTTTCCCTTTATTTTGTTTTCGTTTTCCTGTATTTTTTCTTACAACGACGCCAAAACGAATACAAGAAGAAGAAGATAAGAAATAAAACTGCATCAGTAATATGGTGGAAAGGTCCTATCCTAATAATCAAAAGTGCTTATTTGTTTGATTAAGAAAAATATGCATGCATCTATGCATTTAAAAAGTTGAACACATAATTTTAAAAGTTTTCTTCGGGTAACAGGGGCGTATGTGGAACATTTTTTTTTTTTTTTTTTTTTTTGTTTCAGAAAGTTTTAGTATGGAAGATCTTGAAAAAGGTAGTAAACTTTTTAAGTTATTTAAAGTACATCATAGATTTTTGAATACAAAATATTTTTAGTATGGTACAGAAGATATGAGTAGGGGTGTTTATCTACAAGAAACCTATATCCATGGCATATAATGTGAAAAATAAAAAAAGGCCAAACTTGAAATGATTCTAAGCAACTTAATACCATTTCGCCAAAAAAAAATAACGTCTACCTTGTATTCCAAATCCACAACTTCCGAGGCCCAAGTTTATATCCACCGGGTTCGGGTACAATAATCGGGTATGCGGAGATGACCGTGTGCACAAAATAATATTCATTATACATATATTTAGAAGGGAAGTAATTACGAAATGTTACAAAATTTTGTAATTCATACAAAGCTCAGTAATATGAATTAGGTAACAACATTTTTTCCTTTCATCAAAAACATCAAATTTGTTAAAACTGGGACAAATAAGAGCAGTTGAAAAGATGAAAAAAAAAAAACTTAACTATGTCAAAAATAGCAAAAGTCTTTAAAATATTAGTGTCAATAGTTTTCCAATAAGAAATTCCATTAGAATATTAAAAGAAAAGAAAGAATTTTTTTAAAAAGAAATACATATAAGGATGTTTCTTTGATTATCAAGAGTAAAATATAACATTAACGATGGGAAAAGATATCAGCTAAATGGGCGCTTCGGCTACTGTTGCAGCACTTTTCCATGTCCTAGCTATAACTTCAAGAATTCCATCTTTATTTTTGTAAGTTTACAGGCAACCATATAGATTGGTCTTTAAATTTTGAATATTAAAATGGGAGGGAAAAACAGAGTTTGATAAAGCATTTCTCAATGTGAGGTTAAAAAAGAATCTCTGTAATTGCAGCTCCCACGTCAACGCTAGAGGCACTATCTTCCAAAAGTCTGTCCAATTACTAGTATATGCTGATAATATTGACATAATCGGAAGAACTCAGCTTGATGTCAATGGGGCTTTTGTGAGTATTGAGGCACAGGCGGCAAAAATGGGTTTAGCGGTTAATGAGGCCAAAACAAAGTACATGCTGTCCTCAAGAAAGAACTTACAACTCCGACGTCTCGGTCAAAATCGTCACCATCGACAGACGTAACTTTGAGGTAGTCAAGGACTTTGTCTAGCTAGGCTCCGCCATAAATGCAGAAAACAACACCAGCGCTGAGATCAAACGAAGTATAACTCTTGCTAACCGCTGTTTCTTTGGGCTAAGAAAGCAATTGAGTAGCAAAGCCCTCTCTCGAGGGACCAAAGTGTCGCCATATAAGACCCACATCATCCCCGTCCTACTATACGGTGCAGAAGCATGGACTATGACAAAAGCGGATGAAAGCACCTTGGGTCGTTTCGAGAGAAAACTTCTTCGTTTGATCTACGGTCCCGTATGCTTAGAAGGAGAGTGGAGGAGAAGATGGAACGACGAACTGTACGGGCTGTACAGCGACGTAGATTTAGCCAGAAGGGTAAAAATCCAACGACTAAGATGGCTGGGTCACGTAGAGCGTATAGAAATCAATGCTCCGGCAGAGAAAGTCTTCGAATCCACACCCACAGGACAGCGTAGTAGAGGAAGACCGCGGATCAGGTGGCGCGAACAAGTGGAAAGTAACCTCACCCGACTTGGAGCGCGAAACTGGAGACATCGTGCTAGGGACCAAGCTAGATGGAGAAGTTTGTTGGGTGAGGCCCTAGTTCACACAGGACTGTAGCGCCACCTTAAGTTAAGTTAAGTACTTGACAGTATGTCTGAAATTGAGCAAACTTATAAGCAATCTTGGAAGTACGAGTATTAATTGCTGATGTGAGTGATGTAATTGTTTCAGTTATAGTTCTATCGCCTATCATTTTCAAAAACCCTATCCAAAAGACTTATACTTGTTTCCTTTATTGACTACAAATGTCAAACATTGACATTTGTAGTCAATAAAGGAAACTACCTTCATATATTTTTGAAAAATTCGACTACAACATCGGTTCGCTACTTTTAAATATTAAATTTTGAAAGTTTCAACATTGGAGACAGTGTTCCAGGGGGTGTATATTATGGTGATTTGCTTATTAAGGTGCTTTTATATGCGGATGACCTTGTCATTCTTACTGATAATCCGGTAACTCTACAACTGAAAATTAACAAACTTAACCAGTATTGTAACTCCTGGGATCTTCAAATAAATACATCTAATTCGAAGATTATGGTTTTTAGATCGCATAATCGCAATGTCAGAAATGACCGTTGTTGGGACCTTAATAGTGAAAGAATAGAGGTAGTTAAAAATTTTAAATACTTAGGTTTTACAATAACTAAAAATTTAAACATACGACCTCATATAAAAGATAAAACATCAGTTGCGAAATTAGCCATTAACTGCATTTGGTCAAGTTTTTTTTACTAACAAATGTATCGAACCGATGGAAAAATTCAAAGTATTTCATGCAACAATTAAAAGTTCACTATGTTATGCTAACGAAGTGTATGGTTACGAAGTATGTGAAGACTTTGAAGTTATCCAGAGATATTTCTTCAAACGTGTATTTAAGAACCCTTTAAACACACCTAACTATGCAATATATGTCGAATCTGGACTACCTCCAATTTTCTTAAAAAACCTAAAGGCAAATGCAGACTATATTGTCAAAGTTTTAAAGAGATGTGATAATAATCTTCAAAGAAAAGTACTCATGACTGCACTTCAGCGTTGTTACACGCCGTTCAAAGATTGGCAAGAATTAGCTCCTAAATATAATACGACATTGAATTTAGCCTTGAATAACTTTGGTTCGTGGAAGGATGAATTCTATGACTGCATCTCAGCAATTGACGAAAAAATATTTCAAAATTCTCTGAACCGTACTAAAGAGTCCATGTCAAGAACGATATACAGCAAACTGAATCATTGTTTGGCGGAAGCTAATTATTTTCGAAAAGAATTCACAGTTAACGAGATGAGTTTAATATTTAAGATCCGAACTGAAATGCTAGAGCTAAATTACAGACCTCATAGGGTTGATATAAATCATAATTGTAATCTTTGCAACCTTAATCAAATTGAAAACGTTTATCACTTCATGTCCAATACTCCAAGAAATTCGACGTTTATACTTTAGGAAAAGCTTTCTTTCTACAGAAGAGAGTTACTCAATTCTAAATGGTGAGTTTGGTTGGAAAGTTCTTATCCGGTTTGTTACTGAAGCTATCACTTACAGAAATACGTATGTTAATCTCTTTTAGAATCAATCTATTATTTTGTTTTAGCTAAACTACTCGTAAAAGCCCATCTTTCAGTTCATGTCGAATCCCTTAATCTTCCATTACTCTTTCATCGATTAATTCATCAATCTTTTAAATTTAAAAAATGTAACTTTTGTAATATATTTATATTAATTTCTATTAGTTTTAATTAGATCTGATTAAAATAAAGTCTTAAACTCAAATGATATTTTGTTAAAATATGTCTATGTTAACTGGAAAAATTATATTTAATGTTGAAATACTCTACACTTTTTCATTTTCAATTTTGTTGCTGTGTTTAAAATTTATAAATGTAAATTTTAATGTTATAATTTTAGATATAATCGGCAGACGGCTTTTAAGCCATGCTCGTAAATCTTTTATATTAAAGCTTTTGTACTTTATATGTTGAAAAAATAAAGATAATAAATAATAATAATAATAATTTTTGGCAATATCGAATATTTGATAATTCCAAAAAAGGTGATCTGTGATATACATACTGAGTACTGAAAGTACCACTCATAGAAAGTGAGATGTGTTACATTTTAACGACATGAGACAGCATTGAATGTTTGAAGCATTAAATTCTACACGCTTCATAATTCGCCATTGGACACTGCTGTCGAGATCAGAATTTAATGAACTTATCATACCCTGCGTAGAAGTTCTAAATCCGAAAGACAAGGATGTGAATATAAAGAAGAGAATCTGAGAGGCGTGAGGGCCACCAGTATTAATTTTTTGCGTTTCAGAAATGAAATCATCCAGTAAAGATTTGTTCCACTTTTTGGTTAAATAAACCATCAAATCACCAGTGAGCTAATTGCTACGAAAGCCATACTGCTGGTCATTAAGAAACTTTGGTTCTTCGAGATATTTCTTAAGCTGATGATTAGTCAGCATTTCCATGACCTAAAAGCCTTGAATCGTTTGGAACATTGGCATACCCTGGGTGTTTGAACAACAGACGGTGACGGCGATTTTTCGAACAAAATTTTCTTCAGCGACGAAGCACATTTCTCGCTCGGTGGGTATATTAATAAACAAAATTGTCGTATTTGGGGTTCTGAGAATTCTCAAGTAATTGAAGAGAGGCCATTACATCCACAAAAAGTCACTATGGTGCACTCTTTGGCCCGGGGAGGTGTGATTGGACCTTACTTCTTCGAAAACGACCATGGAACGATTGTCACGTTATTGTCATATAATAACCAACAATTTTTTGGCCGCCTATTAAAGAATACGACTTGGAGAATATGTGGTTTCAACAAAACAGTGCCACCCAACTCGAGCGAATATGGCTTTATTGCACGAGACATTTCCTGGCCGCGTAATTTCTCGTCGTGGAGATTTCAACTGGCCACCAAGATTATGCGATTCGACACCGCTAGACTTTTTTTGTAGGGCTACGCGTAAGACCGTGTTTATGCAGATAAACCTATAACTTTTGAGTACTTACAACCAACATTCGTCAAGTTAGTCAAGTGAGATACCGCCCAATATGTGTCAAAAAGTGGTCGACAATTACCTCAAAAGAATTAACGCTTGCAACAATTCTGGTGGCCATTTAAACGACGTAGTGTTTCACACATAATTTCAATGTTCAAACTTTGTAATAAAAAAGAAATATCATGAAAAAAAATATTTTATATGTATTTTATTTACAACCGTAAAAAGGATAATCCTGTATTTTACTCAATTCCTACAATATAAGGAACCATTTAGAACAGATCCAATGAATTTTTAGAAGTAAAATTCGAAGTATTGAGAAGGTTTTCGATTTTTGTCTTAAAGTCTTTAATCTAAATCCCAACTACTCGTATAAAGAATCCCATACATATGGAGGACACAATATATATTATTGTAATTCAGCTAAGCTTTATAAGATTCATTACATACATTTCTAATTTTTCTGATTCAAAAACATTTGAAACACATTCAACTCAATTGAATAAGTACCAACTTAATCAGTTTCGAAGGCTCTCTTACAATGAAGAGTGCCATAAAATGTAAAAAAAAAGCTGAGAGTAAGATGTTTATTTTTCAAGCTCCAGATTTGTTTAACCTCATAAACAAATGATACATTTTTCCTAACACTTGTTTTAATGGCTCAAAAGTGTTGAAAAAAAAAACTAAAAAGCAGTTTTGTTTCAATCTTTTTGGACTCCACTCGAATTATGTTTACACAAAATCTTTCGAGTTATTATTGAAGAAAAAAACACTTTTTTCATTTTATGGATAATATCTCAATAATATAAAGAAAATAATTTGTACTTACCACATTTTAATACAATCGGTTGGTTTTGTCGGGCATTTAATTCTTCTGCAGCCTCCAAAACCATTGATTTGGTCAAAACTTTCCTACGGAAAAAAAAACACAATTCATTTAATTAGCTTTCATAATTAAAAAAATCGTAAATTCATTATGAGACTTGCTACAGAAGGCTTGAGACATGTACGTTATTTCATTTCCAAGTGTAGTTATTCACAACTAACTACACGTGGAAATAAAATGTTTGTTTTCGGGAGATTCCGAACGGGTACACTAGTTATCAAACTATTGACTCCATATTGAGTCATGCGGAGAAAGTGTCAAGAGTCATAAGGAGAAAGTGCGTATCTTTGAAAAAACGAAAATCCTTTTTTGTTTACGTTCAAGTCTTTTTAAATGATTTGTATGCAGTCAAACGTATGCGTTGTGTTCAAATAATGGTCTTACAAAAGAAGTTTCAAGACGTTACGGTTGAGAAAATATTAAGAAAATCGTTTTGTGAAACCTATTATTGTATTTGCTTTTTTCAATGTGAAGTGGTCAACAAACCAAGTGATCAACAAACCAAGGACTGTTTTAATCGGGGTAAAGTCATTTACATATAAAATAAACAATAAGGGACCCAAATGGCTTCCTTAAGGGACCCCAGAGTTGATGCAAAATTGAACAGAATGTTAATCAGTAAGTGAATGGGTAAAGACTAAATCCACATCATAAATAACAAAAAAATCGTTTTATCAATTAATTAACTAACGTTCAGTAATGAAATAATTAAATTAAATTTGCCTCAACATTGATAAAGATATTAGTATTTCTATTTCCTGTTTTTCTTCAGAAAATAACTTTTCGTATTTTTAGTTTCAATGGAAAGTAACTTAAGCTCGCACAATCTTTTAAAAATGGATAATCTCTCATATACACATTACACAACTTTGCAATTATTTTATACGAGCAACGACGATGACGAAGCGAGGATGAGATGATGATTATGAAGATTAATTTTCTTTTTCTTTCATAAAATATATATGTATAATGAAGTTACCCTACATTATTCTATCAATCCTACATAAATATATACAAAGGTTAACATTATTGTATATATTCATATTCACTACACACATGTATTAAAAAACTCCTACTGAAGTAGCATAGAAGTGTTTTTGAAAACTACATATGTGATTATGTCACATCTTTCAATACCTTACCCTATACTTCTACCTTTACCTGAGTTTTCTTCTTAAAGTTTGCCTTGTTATATCAAATGCAGAAGGATATGCACTTTATAGTTTTATAGCACATATCCTTGAACACTCCTTTTCTTATAACGGGTGATTTTTTAAGAGCTTGAGAACTTTTTTTAAAAAAAAAACGCATAAAATTTGCAAAATCTCATCGATTCTTTATTTGAAACGTTAGATTGGTCCATGACATTTACTTTATGAAGATAATTTCATTTAAATGTTGACCGCGGCTGCGTCTTAGGTGGTCCATTCGGAAAGTCCAATTTTGGGTAACTTTTTCGAGCATTTCGGCCGGAATAGCCCGAATTTCTTCGGAAATGTTGTCTTCCAAAGCTGGAATAGTTGCTGGCTTATTTGTGTAGACTTTAGACTTGACGTAGCCCCACAAAAAATAGTCTAAAGGCGTCAAATCGCATGATCTTGGTGGCCAACTTACCGGTCCATTCCTTGAGATGAATTGTTCTCCGAAGTTTTCCCTCAAAATGGCCATAGAATCGCGAGCTGTGTGGCATGTAGCGCCATCTTGTTGAAACCACATGTCAACCAAGTTCAGTTCTTCCATTTTTGGCAACAAAAAGTTTGTTAGCATTGAACGATAGCGATCGCCATTCACCGTAACGTTGCGTCCAACAGCATCTTTGAAAAAATACGGTCCAATGATTCCACCAGCGTACAAACCACACCAAACAGTGCATTTTTCGGGATGCACGGGCAGTTCTTGAACGGCTTCTGGTTGCTCTTCACTCCAAATGCGGCAATTTTGCTTATTTACGTAGCCATTCAACCAGAAATGAGCCTCATCGCTGAACAAAATTTGTCGATAACACATTTCGAACCGAACACTGATTTTGGTAATAAAATTCAATGATTTGCAAGCGTTGCTCGTTAGTAAGTCTATTCATGATGAAATGTCAAAGCATACTGAGCATCTTTCTCTTTGACACCATGTCTGAAATCCCGCGTGATCTGTCAAATACTAATGCATGAAAATCCTAACCTCAAAAAAATCACCCGATACTACACTACACATGTACTTATATACTAGTATCCTGGAATTCCATCACTTAAATATCCTTCTATCTTTTTCTCTTTGGTTCTCTTGATTTCTCTCTTTCTCTCACACTAATTCTCTCGTTCACAGTTGCAAAAGTTGCAAAACAGAAACTAATTACGAAAGAATCTCTCAAAAGATTTAATTAGTTTCTTCTAAGGATCATGTTGTTAGCTTTAGCACACAAGTTGTTGATAACGACACACAAGGCGCCACAGTTTGCCACTACTATTTTTAGTTTTTATTTATAAATTTTTCTTTTCTTTTTCTTCAAGGAGTTTTTTGTTTCCTTCTTATAACTAAAATCCTTGAGTTTATTGCGGTTTACCATGGGGAAAATTTGTATCCCTATATCTACTTCTGATTTCTTTTTGTTGTGTGTTGCTTTATCGCTTTTGTCGTACCCAGATCAGGTATATGAGTTTTAAAACAAGTTGTGACGACGTTAACGGTGACAACAACTTTTCCTTATAGAATATAGTCTCTCAAGTGATTTCATAATTTACTTTTTAGGAAGGTGTGCGCCCCCTTTTAGCCACAAGTTTTTTGCGAGACGGCTTTTCTGACATCGTTTTATAAGGAAGTATCTTTTAGGCATGCCGTCGAACCGTGTTGTGCGTGTCGCTTGTCGTTGATTTTTGGTAAAGAAGTTACCTTCGTTTTTGTCGTTCAGATAATTTTCGACAATAATCTTTAACTCCACTTTATAATCCCCCTCACTTTCTCTCTCTCTTTCTTCTTGTATTATTTTACCTAACTTTCATTGGAATATCCAGACCCTCTGATGATGAAGGCAAAGCAAGTTTACCTCTGTCTATGTCTAGTGTTACAAATTGCTTAACAAATGAGTACACGAAAAACTTCTTCTCCACCTGAGAGCATTTTGATACATATTCTCGAAACATGTGCGTGTGTATAGATGAATAAGGCTTTTGGTTTCAAGGTTGCCACTTAAAATAAATTACCTTAACCCTAGTTTTTGTTAGAGGTTCTTCAACCCTTTAATCAACGACAAAGATAGAAAAATCGCTAAAAACAAGATTTTTATCTACGCAATCAAATTGCAATTTTCTTTTGGTTTTGATGGTCTTCATTCAAATCCGACTCCGAAATCTTTCTTTCACGTCAAGTTTTGAGATATTACTTTTAAAAATTTGAAAAAAAAGTTATTTATGATTTTCAAAACCTACAGTCCCTTTCTTCAATATTCAATTTAAATACTTACAGTTTTTGTTAAAATTTTCGACAAATCTTCATATTCATTTATAGTTACACAGTTGTTAACACAATGGTGAAGAACGGATTATAAGAATTTTTAACTTCCCATAGGAAGTTATTGTAATGGGCCCGATTTTTCGAATTGAAAATGTTGGCATTTCTCGACGTTTCAAGTTCCCTAGAGTCTAAATAAAATATTTTTAGAGAGATGTTTTTGCGTGCGTGTGGACGTACATTCGTACGTCCGTACATCCGTACACTCGGGAAATTTTTGTCGTCGTCCATACCTCAAGAACCAGTAGAGATATCTACTTCAATTAAATTTTGTTATACAGATAATTAAACAGAAAAATGCAGAAAGGACTCTCAAAAAAATTGAGTCGGTGGTTTTTTTACCATAGCAATTTTAAAAAAAGGTGAAAGCTTTGGTTAATCCAAAATATCTCACGAACCAATAATACTAGAGACTTGAATTAAATTGTATATTAAATATTGTAACGTGATACCAAACAAATATATTTTTGGAAAAAATTCCAATTTACGGTTTTTTTATAAATCAAAAAAACTGAAAAAAAATGTTTATCGCCTCGAAAATTTTATAAACAAAAAATGATTTTATCTGCAAAATAATTTTGTGTAACGAAGAATGACGTTTTTAACATCTGGCAAAATTTTGAGAAGAAAACAAATTGAAAGTTTTTTGTATAAAAAAAAACTTAGAAAAACATAACTGAAAGTTGGTAAAAATTTTCGACTCAAATATCTTTTCTAAAATTTGAGATTATGGCTTCCAACTAATTTTATCTTATGAGAAATAGTGTTTCCAACATTCGGACAAAATTTGAGAAAAATCAAATTGAAAGTTTTTTTTTTTTTTAAATAAAAACCTTGAAAAAATTAATAAAAGTTGGTAAAAAATGATTTTCGACTCAAATATCTTTTCAAAACTTTGAGATATTGGCTTTAAACTATTTTTTCTTTTAAAAAATATTGTTGTCAACATTCAGTATATTTTTGAGAAAAATCGAATTGACAGTTTTTTTACAAAAAATTAAAAACCTTAACAAAATTAACTAAAGTTTACAAAAATTGATTTTCTATTTAAATATCTTTTCAAAACTTTGAGATATTGGCTTTAAACTAATTTTATCTTTTAAACAATATTGTTGTGAACATTCAGTAATATTTTGAGACAAATCAAATTGACAGTTTTTTTTTATATTCGACTCAAATATCTTTTCAAAAATAATGTCTTCAAACTTATTTTATCTTACAGAAAATATTGTTTTCGACATTTAGTACTTTTTATCCAAAGTTTTTGTTCATAAAAAATTAAAATCTACAAAAAATAGTACGCAAATGCTACTAAAATTGGTAAAAATTGGTTAACGACTAAAAATCTCGTTAACAAAAATAGAGTTTGAAATCAAACTATTTCATCACATGCAAAATATTGTTGGTTTTTTTTAAATTTTTTAGAATAATTTAACTGATAACTTTTTTAACAAAACACGAAAACCTACAAACCTTTTAAGCAAGACAAGTCTACAGACGAGATGGGAAGTTATCAGTATGGGTAGCATCCCAGCCTCTTTTAATTTTATTGTTGTAACGAATACGTAGTCTAATAAAGGCTACCGCATCAAGTTTTAGAAATATATTTAAAAAACATACAAATAATGTTAAAACCGGATAGTTTTAAAATTTGAGCAGATATTTAAATTCGAAGTTCAGATTAAAATACATAATAAAAAAGATTTTAACTGTATCTAGAAGACAAAGATTTGTGAGAGTTGAGGACGTTGCGTTTTATCTGAGCCTTAAAAATATTTAAATATTTTCATAGAGGCGTATTTTACTATGGAAGTCAATATGAAAAGCAACTGCGTAGGCCTTACTAAGACACCTTGCTATTGGTTCATAATTTACCCTATGAAAATTTTAAAAAATATTCTATATACTCTAAGATCTCTTATAGGAGCATATATTTTTATGAGGGACAAAAGAAGAGGAACGTTTATTTAATTTTTAATAATTAATTTAATTTTTCAAAATATTTTCTCCGAATTTCTAAAAATTGGATACCAATTTAATTACATCTGGTAAGATAAGGAGGCATTTGTATTTTCAAATAAAGCCGTTAAATAACCAGCCAGGCAAAACAATTTTGGATCCTTTCAAGTCGATTTGAGTGAATAGCATAGTAGGGGTTCCATATTACACAACAGTATTCAAGGACCGGCCCTACATAAAAAAAATAATGCTCTGAATGTATAAGGGTTGGAAAACTCCTTAGAGTAACGTGAAATGAATCCAAGTAAGGAATTTGCTTTCGCAACAACAAAATCAATATGAAGGCAAAATGTTAGCTTAGTATCAAATATCACACCTGGGTATTTTTTGTGCATAATCTTTCGCAATGGAATATTACCAATGTTTATAGTTGAAAAATTTTGGTGAAAAGATAGAAAATCACATTTGGCAACTAACTGATTTGAGTTACATCAAAATCGGCTAAATTATTTAGGTCATTCTGAAGAAGAAGGCAGTCATCAACGAATTTAATGCATTGAAATATTTTTATATCATCGGCAAACATAAGGAGATGTATAAAATCAGAAATTTCGTTAATAACAAGCAGAAAAAGAAGTGGACCTAAATGATTTCCTTAAGATAGTGCAAAGGTCACAACTATGAGATCAGATATTATATTATTAATACGCACGTATTGAGTGCACCCTTTTATAAAAGACGCAAACCATCTCAATATATTGAAGTGAAATATATAGTCCAATCAAGACTGTGTGATTTACCTGAACGAATGCCTTAGATAAATCAGTATATGATAGATAGATAGATAAGTTCTTTATTTTTTCAATTTTCTTATAAGTACAATATTTCATAATAAAATATATACAAAGCATGGCTTTATAAGCCGTCGCAGAAAAACGAACGACTCATGGAAACGAACAACACACAAATAACCCTTTGACAGATAAGGCCTTCCACGCGTCAATATGATTTAAATATAATGTCTTTTCAAATAATTTCAGGGCATGCTTCAAATTATAAACGGTTTTGAGAAAATTAAGTATGTTTACAATTACACCCCTTGACCCTAATGGGCTTTTAGTTTAGCTAAAACAGATAACGATTTGTAAGTGAAAAAAAAAACAAAAAATAGGAAGAAGAACCGCATATTTCTCGTTTTTTTTTTTTTTAATTTTAAGGGCTTTTGGTTAAAACGAAAAAAAAAAAGGAGAAGATACAATCACTTTAACATCTTGTTACACCTCAAAACAAATTGAAACACTCGTTTCGATATTTTCTTGCATGTGAGACATAGCGTATAAGAGGCTTCCAGCCACGATCTCCGTTTAGTACACCAACACATTCCTCTTGGGAAAGAAAACTAGAATAAAAGTAGAGCCTTCGGATTTCCTGTAATATTGGACAAAGTGCTAAAAAATGCAAAACATCTTCGTTTTGACCAAGGTTTCAAAGGGAACACACAGGCTTTAAGTCTGTTCTATGTGGTCTATAATTCAAATCGAGCATTTCCGTTCTGATCTTGAAGATCAAGCTCATTTCCGAAACTGTAAACTCTTCTCTAAAATAGTTTCTTTCACCAAGTTTCAGATTAAGTTGTCTGTATATATTCCTGGATGTTGATGCAGTCCCTCGCGCAACACAAAGCCTATACATCGAGTCATCTATAACAGAGATACATTCATATAATGCATTTTTTAATGCTTCCACATTGTCCACTGGCAATGATATTGAAAGGTTATGTGCTACAGCAAGATCATACCAGTTTTTGACAAGAATATATCCACAACTAAAACAAATTTTAAGGAGTCTTTTTTGCAAGTTTTGGTCGAACCGCTTCATAACTTTGATCATAAAATCGGCGTTAGCCTTTAAGTTTTTCAAGAAAATTTGAGGTAAGCCTGACTCTAGGTGGATAGCATAATTAGGAGTGTTGATATTTAACCTAAAAATTCGCTTGAAAAAATACCTCTGTATATTTTCCATTTCCTCCAACTGTTCGAAACCATATACTTCATTACCATAGCAAAAACAAGTATTCACGGTGGCATTGAAAACTTTAAATTTTGAAATTGGATCTACGAGTTTATTTGCGAAGAACTGGGACCAAATTGTATTTATTGCAATTTTTACAGCGGTTGTTTTTTCTTTTATAAAGGTTTGAATGTTAAGATTATATGTCATTGTATACCCAAGATACTGAAATTAATTTACGACCTCAATTATCTCACCATCTAAAGTCCAATTGCGTCCATAGCCAATTGATCTATTTCGAGATCTGAAAACCATTATTTTAATGTTGGTGGTATTTATTCTAAGATCCCATAGACCACAAAACTGTTTTAGCTTGTTAATCTGGAGCTGTAGAGTAAGCGGACTGTCTGATAAAATCACTAGGTCGTCAGCGTAAGGCAAGACTTTAAGAGTAATATCCCCGAACTGAACCCGAACTGAACTCCAGGTATACTGTTTTCGACCTCGTTCATATACAGTGCAAACATGATAGGGCTTAGAACACATCCTTGAGGGACACCTGCTTCACAACTAAATTCTCTAGATACTTTTCTACCATTCTGAACAGATGCCATCATGTTTTCTAGAATTTTTTCGTAGACTCTGATAAATTTAGTAGATAGGCCAATTGCTGAGAGCTTATAAAGTAAGGACCTCCTATTAATAATGTCAAAAGCCGCTTTTAAATCAAAGAAAAATCAGTATATTTCCTTGGTTAAGATTGTTAAGTTTAAATTTCTAAAAACAAAACCATGCTGAGCATCTGAAATAATTTCCCAAACAATGAAGTATAACTTTTCGTAAACTAATTTTTAAAATAATTAAGTGATTGTTGAAAGTTTGCTTTTTGGACGATACTTAGAAAAACTTTGCTCAGGATCTGATTTGTGAATCAGAACAATATACGTATATCTTTCAGTCATCTAAAAAAAGTGCAACTCGACTCTTTGAGTTAACGGATTTGAGAGGGGGACTAAACAAGATTTTAAAATTAATGGGAAATTCCATCAGGAACTAATTGGTTATTCTAAGCAATTATGAAGGAAACTTAGGAGAATCTCAGAACTTAACAATAAATCCGAAATTGGCCTCAAGGGAAAATTGATAAGCAATCCTAGAAGTACGGATTTTACTATTGAATTATTAAGGGAAAAAATGCAACTGTTTATTTTTCAAGAACATTGTTCATGAAAATAGCGATACAATAATTATTAATTACATACTTGAAACATTGTGTTAGAGACTGAGAGATGCAAATATTTTGGTTAGAAAACGGTCAGCTATCACTTTTAGAACTCTCTTTTGAAATCTGCTGCCCAAAAGGCCCGATTTGAAATACCTGCCCAGATATGAGAATTGTAAACGAGCTCTAGACGAATAAAAATCGTATTAATTGCAGCCAGTAAGAGCAAAATGACTTCTTGCGTTATAGGAGAAAAACTAACATTTTGAGAGTTGATTAATACAAGTTTTAAGTCCAATATCTACAAAGATTTAATTACAGAAAAATGTGGTGAAAATAAAGAGCAATCAAAAGCATTTCTTGTGTATCGGATGTACATAAGTATTTATATTGTTTTATTTATGTTTATTATTTATAAAATTGTTGCTTCAAAACACATCTAAAATTTGTCGAGATATCTCGATTAGTTTGAGTTTCTCAAACTAGTTTAACTTCAAAACATAAATTAATGGGGTTTACAGTTTTAAGTTCTTCAAAAATTTGATTTAGTTGTCAATCAAATCAAATAGTGCCTGAAAAATAATAATTTTATTGACATTTATGCTAAATCAAATTTCTCAAAAACTTAAAACTAGTTTTGGAAATACCAAAATGGTTTCGAGTTTTAATATAGGCAAAACTAGTTTTTTTTTCATATATGTATAGTGTGGCAACATTGTTTATTGTGTTGAAACAAAATACCTCTGTCTTAGAGTTGATGATTTATGCGTTACTATCCTTTGCATAAATTGTATATACATACACAGGTATATCGTGTACATATGGGGAAAAGATAAGGTTATGAGTTTAGAAGGATCAACTGAAAATGAGTAATTTTATTTTTCAACAAAATCAAAAAGGAGAAAACAAAAACTTCCTTTGCAACTCCTCTGAGTCCTTGATATAGTCAAATGAGTAAATTCGAATGAAGGGTTTATCAGAATTGAACATCATAATCATTTGAAATTTTTGAGATATATTTCAGAATGGAAATTGATGTGTAGGTATACCCTTTTCCGTTACATGCATAACCTATGTAGAATACCTAGTAAACTTTATTAAAAGTTACCATTTTAAATGTTCACTTTGAATGATAGATATGTTTTGATTTAAGTTACTCTTCGAATGGTTATAAAGGAAGATTTGAATGTTTAGATCAGAGATAGGATATCTGCATGATACTATCTTTTTTAAATATTTATAACTTACATGTACAAATTTTGCTGTATGTAAACATACGTACAACTAAATATTATCTTATAATGTTTTGTGGTTGAGGGTGAATGATGAGAGGGAACTTAATGTGTAATCAAGTTACCTATTGATAAATTCGATGTGATTTGATTTTGGCATAAGCTTGAGGTTTTTGATGTGGTTTATCATCAAATACTTTAAGTAAGAGCTTGTAAGAAAGATTAAATTTGGTAGTTTGAAGTTACAATTTATATTCGTAGGACTGCAATGGGATGAAGGTAATTGATGAATAGGCAAACAAGAAATGATAAAATTTGTTAAACTTTATCTTCACGTGATATTTTTTTTTGTAAAAAATTAGAATTAATTTTACTAAAAGTTCATGACAATATTTTGTTCATATGGAAATGAATTTGAAGTTATTGTCGTTCTTTATTCTCAAGATATCTGAGTTAGAAGTCAATATTTACAATTTTTTAGTTGTATTGTTTGATGTTTTATTTAATTGTTTTAAATCAATTGATTTTTCCTAAAAATTTAAAAACATTATTTTTTGTTGCAGTAGTACCCGTGGCATGATGGTTAGTGCGTTGGACTGTCATGCGAGAGGTCTTGGGTTCGATCCCTGCCTTCTCCAAGAGTAATTCTTGTCATGAAAAGTGCTTTCTTAAATTAGCCGTTCGGATTCGGCATATACACTGTAGGTCCCCTCCATCCCTACAATTACTCGCACACAGGAATGGTTGAGAGTTGTAAGTCGCTAGGCATTGGTTCTCTACGGACTGTTGCGCCACCTAATTTATTTATATTTATTTATTTTTTGTTGCATAAAATTGATTTGAAGGTAGAATAATTTTGAGTTTGCGAAATATTCACGTTGACAAATTTGTTTGTTATTTTACCTCTAAAATAATTTTATGCGACGTAGAATAACGTTTTTGACATCTGTTAAAATTTTGATAAAAATCGAATTGACAGTATTTTTTTACAATAAATAAAAATCTAAGACTACAAGTTGGTAAAAATTAATTTTTGACTCAAATATCTTTTCAAAAATTTAAGATATTCGCTTCAAACTATTTTTATTTTATAAAACATATTGTTTTCAACATCCAACGTCCAATTTTGTTTATAAAAATTAAAACCTATACAAAATTTGTAAAAACGGCTGTTAGACTCTCGATACCACGTAAATAATTGAGAGTATATTGTTCCTAACTTTTAGTTATTTTTTTAAGAAAAATTCAACTGACAACTTTTTTAACAAAACACGAAAACTTACAAAAACAACAAAAAACTGCTAATAAATGGTTTTCGACTCAAGTATTATGAAAATAAGAAATGATAATGACTTTAAATTTGTTCATCTCCCACAAAAGTTGTTCAGTTTGGGTCACATCCCAGCCTCATATTGTAATGGGAATCAGGGACATATTTCACTAAACACTTTTCATTTTGCAACATTGCAAACAAAAAATATCCTGCAAAGTGAGAGTGCAAAGTGTTTCACAAAACTTGCAAAGTGAAAATATTTTTCAGACTTCTTTTGAAAAGTGAAAACTTAAAATGTTTCACCATTTTCAAATGCAAGTTTGCAATTAATTCGTAATTTGAAAAGTTGCATAAGAACTCTTAGTCGATTAAACAAAAAAACTTAAAAGTCTTGGAGGTTGTAAGAAATAAAAATGTAGTTTTTTAATGCTAATGTTGTTGCAAGGAACTTAGACACATATTCCTTTGGCTATTGAACTGTAGTAAGTAAGTAAGTAAGTAAGTTATTCATTTATTTACATTTGAATATAAATAGAATACAAATTATGAATTTAAGAGCTATGGCTAAGCCGTCAGTCTGGTTGGCAAGTTTATAAATGTTTATTTTAAAATTTAATTAAATTTTCAATAATCAACAAAAAAAGATCTAAAGTATCAAACGTATTCTGATATTAATAACATCCTATACTTGTAAACTGTTTTTAAGAAATTGCTTAGGGTTTTCCAGTCACACTCGTTTAGAAGTTGGATAGTTTCCTGCATAGTTAATGATTGTTTTCCAAAGGAAATTTGCCTTTGCGCTTTGAATATTGGGCATATACTTATGATATGAAATAAATCTTCTTTCGATTTTAGGTTGCAAAGCGTACAGAATTGATAAAAGCTTCCATTATAAGGGTTACCGCATTTAAGGAAATAAGCTCACACCTTGCTTTAAATATCACGGATATTTCATCATAGCTAAGTGAGTCGTGAAAGTAGTTTTTTTTGTTAAGATTAAAATTAAGCTGACTGTATAAAATTCTACTTTCAGAATTCCGAGCTTTAACGATGAAGGCATCACGAATAGAGTCTTCGTTTTTCTGAATAATGCGGTAGAGTTGGTCTTTTAAATTACGTTTGTTGTTCACATCAATATGTAGGGTTTCCCCACAAGCGTTGCCAATAGATTGCCATCTTTCATACCACCAGTCCTTATTCCGCAACTCATACAAAAGTAGTTTTTTGAAAGCCTTGATTCCTCATAATGACAGCATACCTTTATTATGAAGTCAGCCCGTGACTTGAGTGTATTTGTCAAGAGTTTTGGTAGTCCGCTTTCCAAGTATAAAGCGTAATAAGGCGTATTTTGGGGTAGATTGAAGAGCTTTTTTATGAAATGCCTATGGAATTTCTCAATTTCCTCGTACTCATATGACCCCCAAACTTGAGAAGCATAGCAAAGAGTTGATTTAACTACTGCATTGAATATCTTATATTTTGCAGATAAAATTATTCTTTTGTTGGAAACACTTTTTTCCATGATAGGTTAAGCAAGCTTTGAGAGCTATTAGCTTTTTCGGTTAGGTGTTTGTTGAAATTTAAAGCCGGATTTAGTTTAACTCCCAAATATTTGACCTCTTTAGCTGTTTCTAGAAAATGACCATCATAAGTCCATTGCCTTTCATTGTGAACTCTTGGATATCGCGCAAACACCATCATTTTTGACTTCTCTGTATTAATTGTTAGTCCCCATCTTTTGCAGTAACACGATAAGCGATTAATCATTAATTGCATATTCTCTGGTGATTCAGAGAGTATGACAAGGTCATCTGCATATAACAACACATTAATGGTAGTATTTGCAATTCTTACTCCTCCGGGAAGATCATCTACTACGTCGTTTATAAACAGAGAAAACAACAATGCACTGAGGAGACAACCTTGTTTCTGGCCAGTATTTGTCTCAAACCATTCTGAATAGGTTGTTCCATCCCAAACTGCTGCATTTGTATTAGTGTACATTTCTTTTATCACTGTAATGAAGTTAGAAGATATGCCAAGTTGTGAGAGCTTATAGAAGAGCGCATTTCTGTTAACCAGGTCGAAGGCAGCTTTAAAATCAACAAAAAATGAGTAAACTTTTTTGTTCCTGGCATGAAACGCTTTGACAATGGATGACAGCGTAAATATCTGATCAATGGTTGAATAATTTTTTCTGAAGCCAGCTTGAAGATCAGGTAGAATATTTTTCCGTTCGACCCACTTTTCAATTCTCTCTACAAAAACGCCACAGAATATTTTCGCTATTACATTCATAAAAGAAATTCCTCTGTAATTTTCAACAACGTCAAAAGGTCCTTTTTTGTGAATAGGAAATATTACAGATTTTTTAAAAGAAGAGGGGATCTCAGCTGTGAAGAAAACTTTGTTGTACAGAATTTGGAGATTGTTAAAGAATGTAGGTGTAGCATTTTAAAAAAACTCATAGGTATGGAATCCCGTCTTCACCTGGAGCTTTTCCATTCTTCGCATTTAGGATCACAGCTTGTATTTCCTCAATTGATATATCAGCGTCTAATGTGTCATCAACAGTTAATGGTTCAGCGTAGGAGAACATTAAATTCGAATTCTTGGAAAGAAGGAGCCTGAAGTGAGCTGAAAGATCTTCAGCAGATACGCCTACGCCTATTTTATATTTCATCCCATTGATCTCCCTCGCGATTTTCCAGAAATCCTTTGAGTTTCTTGTATGACCCAATGCTATTGCTTGTAGATTTTAAAATTCAATTTTCTTTTGAAGACAAAGGTTTTTATAATATGTGTTAGCTTCAATTTACCAAATTTTTAGTTGATGATTGTTAGAAGTTCGCATGGCTCGCAGAAGAGCAAAAGATTTTGTGCGTGCTTTCCAACAGTCCTTATTGAACCACTTTTGTTTATAAGAAGTGTTCTGACTTATAGTTTTGTTTGATGCTGAACTCTGAATATATTCTGTGAGCTGATTTGAAAGTGTTTCTGTGGGTTCTGTAATCAACTCGTTTTTAGAAAAGAAATCGTCCAAATTACGCTGATAGGAAACTTTTTGTTCATTTTTCCTAGAAAGACGAGGTATTAGGTGAAGATTTATTTCTTTTGGTGAAGATTCACATAAGAATTCCACAACAATAGGCATTCAGAATTATAGAATCGTACATTTAAAGCAACTGAAGCAGATAGTATTTTTTCAATTTTAGACAATACAAATTCGGTGGTACTTTTCGTTTATCGAAAACTCTATTTTGTCGAAAAATCATTTCCGATATCGAAGATAATTCTAAATTTTTCTAAACTACAGAACATGAACATATAATTTAAACTGAACTTCTTAATTTTTAAAATGGTTAATTAATTGTGTTATTAGTTTTCACAACTTTTCAAAATAAACTTTTATTTGAAAAGCTTTTTTAAAATTCTTAATATAATTTGCAAAGTTTATTGTTTGGTGAAATACAATGAACAAATACTTTGCAAAATAACAAATCTTTTCACTTTTCAGAAAAGACTTTGTATTTTGCAAATTTGAGTTTGGTGAAACGTATTTTGCAAAGAGGAAAACTCATTTAAATAATCTCTAGAGAATATTTTGATAGAAATAAATAACTTATTGTAAGTATGTAAGGATATGGTATATAAGTGGCAGAGATAAACGGTGACAAAATGTTAAAATAACAAATCACCAACAAATTTTTGATAATTTATTAAAATTAATTCTTTAAAATTATATACATATCGCTAATTATGACTACACTAAAGGGTGATTTTTTAAAAGCTATAAGAATTTTTTTTCAGAAAAAAACACACATAAAATTCAGAAAAATGCATGAAATCTTTATTTGAATCGATAGTACGGTCCATATAATTTAATGTTTGAAGATTATTTCATGCAAATGTGGACCTTGACTGCGACACAAATGGTCCATCGGCTTAGTCCAATTTTGGAATACTCTTTCCAACATTTCAGCCGGTACCTCCCGAATAAATGCTTTAATGTTGTCTTCCAATGCGTCAATTGAAGGGGCATGTCTGTATAGACATGAGCTTTAACATAGCCACACAAAAAATAGTCTAAAGGCGTTAAATCGCACGATCTAGACGGCCAATTCACCGGTCCCGAACGTGAAATAAAATGTTCACCGCACTCGTCTCTCAATAAGTCCATTGTTGCGCGTGCTGTGTGGCATGTGGCACCGTCTTGTTGAAACCACATGTCATGCAAGTCAAGCTATTGCATTTTGGGCAAAAAAAAGTTGCATATCATCTCACCGCAGCGCTCACCATTCACAGTTACGTTACGATTCGCATCATCTTTGAATAAGTACGGTCCAATGATGCCACCAGCCCATAAACCGCACCAAACTGTGACTTTTTCTGGATGCATTGGTAGCTCTTGCAATGCTTCTAGCTGATATTCACTCCAAAATCGACAATTCTGCTTATTTACGTACCCATTGAGCCAAATATGAGCTTCGTCGCTGAACACAAAAAGCGCGCGATGAACTTTATTAACAGAGCACGCATTTTGATAATTTGCAAGCGTTGATTCATGGTTAAATTATAGACCAAACTGAAGATGTTTGACAGTGAAACAAAACACGAAACGTGCGTCCGCTGTTTAAACCAGTGTTGCCAAAAAGATAATAGTTAAAAATCACCCTTTAAAACAAAAACAATATCAATCCCTTAATGCAACAAAGTGTACAACCACTCGAGAGCACGCCTCGTATAATTGTCCGTGTGAAAAACATGAAAAGACGCAGACATACATCGTTTGGTCTTGAGACTTATTAATAGTAATTGCAAATGCCAATCTTATTGGAAATTGAAGGCGTTTGAATTGAATTGGCACATCTGTGGGTATAATGGGAATTCGCGGAAATAATATATTTTCACCTCGGAATTTGCCATTTAGAATTATGGCTTCGATAACATTTTTGTATTAATTTTTTTAATTACTAATCGCGTGCCATTGCACAACCGTGGTGGGTTCAAATTACAAAACAAAATTACCGGAGATCCAACCCTCAGTTGTAAATTATGCGGTGGCATGCCTGGTAAATCCAATGAGTTCAAAAACTCAGTTGGATAATTTACAGTTTCGGTAGCATCACAAACTGTATCAATAGGTTTGTATGACACCAAGTCTCCTGGTAACAAATGTTGTATCTTGAGATTTAATTCGTTGACATCCACATTCCACATTTTTTTCCACTCATGATTTTTATATTGTCTGTGTACATCGGGAAATATCTGGTCAACGAGAGCGTCTTGTGAATCAATAATCTTGCAAAATCGACCGGTAATTTTATGCATCCAGTTTCATCTGTAGTAACTTTTCCGTCGCCTATATCTAACAGTCGTTTTGAGAATGTTTCAGCGGATGGATCTTGAAATATCTGAACACGCATATTTACGTTCAGTTATACTTTTTCAACATTACGCCACAGTGGCGATGATTTTAAGTACGCGTTGATCTCATCAGGGTACGTTGAACGCGGAATAACGGGAAGTCGTTGTCTGGAATCACCTTAAAGGAGTAACAGAGTGCCGCCAAAAAGTCTGTCGTTGTTTTTTATATCTTAGAATGTCCTGTTCAACACCTCAAGCGAATGTTTGTGCGCCATAAGGTATTTATCCCACATGATAATTTTACACTGTTTCAGCACTGTGGCCATGGATGGTTGTTTTTTTATATTGCACACCGCGTCTGGGTTATTTTGAATATTTAGTGTCAGTTTTAAGCTGTTCTGTCTCCATCCAATTAAGTTGCGCAATCTCAGAAAATGCAACAGCCATTGCGATACCATTATTTGATCGTAGTTTAGCAAGTATTAGCGAAATAAGGAATATTTTGTCAGTTCCACCTGGTGCATCCAAATAAAAGAATCCACCTTGTCTTGCCGAAACTGCGAGCATGATGTGGTCATAAATGGTTCTTTGTTCTTCATTCAATAGTGAGACTTTGCGAGCGACAAACTCTACCATTTCTACAGTATTGTATTGTAGTTCACGTTTCAATTCAGTGTCTAGTAAATAAGATGCATTTTGATTTGGTGAATGCATACCGAAATGACTGAGTGGTATGTTGGCAATGATATTGCAAAGATCCTCAATAGCAATCAATGCTTCATTGTACATCTATCGTAAGATCGTTGCACCGTGTACGATGTTGATGCAATTAAACAATAGCACTTATGAATATAAAAAATAGATAAAAACCTATTCTCAGACCTACCGAATGTACGAGTATATGCAAAATTTCATTGAAATTGGTTAAGCCTTTTCGGAGGAGTATGGCAACTAACACTGTGACAGGAGAATTTTATATATTAGAAGATGGCAACTTACCAAGCCCTTTGTGAAACAAAGCAGTCCGGCCCTGTGAACTTTATATGAAAACAGTAATTTTTCAATCGGGAAAATATTATAACACATTCATAACTCATAAGTCATCAACAATAAAGCCGAAAGCAACAGATAAAAAATAGAAGGTTATAAAGGAAAATATAATTCCGTTAGGGTAATTCACAAAAAGATTAAAAACAAATTCTGTGGAAATATAGGTAATGTTATTTTGTTTATGAATAAAATTTGTATTTAAAACCAATTAAAAATACAGATAACAGTGCTACCTGATTCCAAGAGTTTGACATGAAAGCAGGTACTTATTTGAATATATATATCTACACTTCGTAAAAAGAGGTTTAATTCTATTTGGACAGCTGTCACTTTTGAAGCTGCCATCAACCAACTAGAGTTTAACTTAAAATGGAACGATACACACGGTTCAACGACACAATCAAATTATTAAAATTACTTACAAAAAACTAGCGCTACTTGCAATAGAAGAAAAGTAACAATTTCAATTTTAAAAGAAAATTTTCCTGACCGTGTTATTACTCGAACAGGCCACCGAGATCTTATGTTTTAACACAAAGAATCATGGAATATTTTATGAAAACGATACATATGGTTCTGCCATTATAGCCATGGAGGCTATTTGGCTGATATCATTAATGGCATAATTTACTTCTTTACATGAAATATATATTTATTTATTTCTTTTAAAAAATACTCTTTTTTTAATAGTTAAAATGAAACCTTTTATTATACTCGTAACAGAAAGAGATGTTTTTAAAAACGATCTGTTTTCCTACAAATTTCAAAACTCTTTAATTTAAAATTCTAAAATTTGTTTCCTTTTTCACATTACTTTAAATGCAAAAAACACGTGCCTTATCAGAATTCAAAACAACAACAATAAACCACTCTCAAAAAACAAAAACCCCTTAAAAAAAGAAAATGATTTAATTACCATAATATACTTTTACTGTCCTTTACTAAGAAAAAACAAAACTGATGACGAGAAATGAAAAATAATAACAAAAGGTATGTATGTATGCATGTTCGTATGATGGTGTTCATTAACATTATGAAGGTTACGCTGATAGATACAATATGTTCTTTTAACAAAAACCTAATGTATTCCATGAATAGTAATTTGTGATAAGGCTTCCTTATATGCATGTGTACTCCCATTTTTGAATATTAACACAATGTAGACAAAATATTATTTTATTTCTGTTTATACTCGTAGAAGGTATCCTTTAAAATGAACTCATGTGATAACTTGGAACTTCTATAAATTTTCACAATTTTGTGTTATTTTTCTTTTGGCTTTCAATTACAAATCGTAAAAAAATTAAAAAAGTAGCAGAAATTAAATTCCTATTTATTTAAGTGTTGAACACAAATTTCATGCACAACAATTTAATAAAAACATATTCCAACTACACCTATTTTCTAAATACAGCGTAAATTGTGAAATCCAATTTAATACAAACATTTTAATTTATAAAATCTAGACTAAAATTTTTATTTTTTAACTAATAATTATGTAAAATGTACATTCGTTTTATTTGTTAGTTTATATCTTTCAATACGTACAATTCTAATTCCAATTGCAATTGCAATTGCAATTCCAATTCCAATTCCAATTCCAATTCCAATTCCAATTCAAATTCAAATTCCAATTCCAATTCCAATTCCAATTCCAATTCCAATTCCAATTCCAATTACAATTCCAATTCCAATTCCAATTCCAATCACAATTCCAATTACAATTACAATTACAATTACAATTACAATTACAATTACAATTACAATTACAATTACAATTACAATTACAATTACAATTACAATTACAATTACAATTACAATTACAATTACAATTACAATTACAATTACAATTACAATTACAATTACAATTACAATTACAATTACAATTACAATTACAATTACAATTACAATTACAATTACAATTACAATTACAATTACAATTACAATTACAATTACAATTACAATTACAATTACAATTACAATTACAATTACAATTACAATTACAATTACAATTACAATTACAATTACAATTACAATTGCAATTACAATTACAATTACAATTACAATTACAATTACAATTACAATTACAATTACAATTACAATTACAATTACAATTACAATTACAATTACAATTACAATTACAATTACAATTACAATTACAATTACAATTACAATTACAATTACAATTACAATTACAATTACAATTACAATTACAATTACAATTACAATTACAATTACAATTACAATTACAATTACAATTACAATTACAATTACAATTACAATTACAATTACAATTACAATTACAATTACAATTACAATTACAATTACAATTACAATTACAATTACAATTACAATTACAATTACAATTACAATTACAATTACAATTACAATTACAATTACAATTACAATTACAATTACAATTACAATTACAATTACAATTACAATTACAATTACAATTACAATTACAATTACAATTACAATTACAATTACAATTACAATTACAATTACAATTACAATTACAATTACAATTACAATTACAATTACAATTACAATTACAATTACAATTACAATTACAATTACAATTACAATTACAATTACAATTACAATTACAATTACAATTACAATTACAATTACAATTACAATTACAATTACAATTACAATTACAATTACAATTACAATTACAATTACAATTACATTTACAATTACATTTACAATTACATTTACAATTACATTTACAATTACAATTACAATTACAATTACAATTACAATTACAATTACAATTACAATTACAATTACAATTACAATTACAATTACAATTACAATTACAATTACAATTACAATTACAATTACAATTACAATTACAATTACAATTACAATTACAATTACAATTACAATTACAATTACAATTACAATTACAATTACAATTACAATTACAATTACAATTACAATTACAATTACAATTACAATTACAATTACAATTACAATTACAATTACAATTACAATTACAATTACAATTACAATTACAATTACAATTACAATTACAATTACAATTACAATTACAATTACAATTACAATTACAATTACAATTACAATTACAATTACAATTACAATTACAATTACAATTACAATTACAATTACAATTACAATTACAATTACAATTACAATTACAATTACAATTACAATTACAATTACAATTACAATTACAATTACAATTACAATTGCAAATTAGTACTTAAATGTTTTTACGAAAATCAAATTAAAAATATTACACCTGGGCGTATGAGTGGTTTTTTTATTTTAAAATTTGATTTCCTTTAAAACATTGTTTCTCCGCTACGGCCTTGAGTAAACCATCAGTATATTTATGATATAAAAAGCTGTTCCTATCATCGAATACTCAAAACCTTATCTTAACTTATCTTTATCGTTTACAACGTATAAAATTTCTGCTTCGTCTGATTTTTGCTTTTATTTTCAATTAAACATTCGTTCTCTTAGCTTCGGAATTGGAAATTGTGTAGTTTTGCTCTAAGAAATTAAAATTTGATTTGAAATGTTCGTTGTCCTATTGGGATTCTTTTACATCCAACTAGGTTAATGTTGTTAATTATTATTTTTGTTTAGTTTTAATAAAGTTCAAGTGTGTGATAATTTATTTCTATAATTTTTAGCTAATTCATTGGAATGCTACAGTTGTGATTCAATGCAAGGCTGTAAGTCACCAGGAAAAATAACTTGCAATTCAAACAATTCCAATGATACAAACAGATATTTGAACCAGCATTTCAATCAAAATTTGACTAATATAACTTCGTCAAATTTCAAGTGCGTGTTCTTAAATTATACAACAAGTAAGTAAATCATTTTTTGTATTAAAATGTTTGAATTCAGAAATTTAATTAATTTATTTTCAGGGCAATCATCATATAGTAATATAACCTACAAAGGTTGTGCTTTTGATCGCACCCCAGCATGCGAACTTTATCCCAGAAATCCTGCTTTACAAAAACAAAAATGTATTCAATGCAGTGCCAAGCTTTGCAATCCTGCAGGTACTTTCTCTTCAAGCAGTTTAACTGTATTTGCTTCAATTATTGTAGTGGCTCTGTACAAAGCTTTGAATTTGTAAACAAAAACAAGTTGAAACTAAAATCTGTTTCGATTTTTAAAATGTGTGACTATTTATAATTTTTTATTTTTTTTAATAAAAATCAATTAATAAGAACAAACAAGAACTTTGAATGAATGAAAATTAAGACTTTTTGTAGAGTTTAAAATGACGAAAGGTAAATGCGAAGATAATAAAAGAATGTAATCTTCTCTGAACGAAACATTTCATTGATGTTTCAATTGAAAGAATTCATCAATCGACTATCAGAAAAGAACTCGAAGAAACATAATGAAGGAGTTCATAAAAGATTCCTTTCAATTGATGTCTCTAAAGTGCACGATCGCAATCATATGAATATATCCTTTGAATAAATTCATTAAAAATTGCACCTGCATACAAAATTGTATGCAACCGTAAATTCAACGAGTGAATGGATTAAAAAAAACCAGAACATTTTCAGATAAGATTTCAAGAAATGTAATCAATAACCTAATTATTATTTAGTACTCTCAAAATATGAACTATTTAAAATGTCAATATTCTTGAGTAATGTTTATCTCATTGAGTGTTTACCAATAATATGCTTAAAATGAAATCAATTAACATTTGTGAAATCAGAGACAGAGAGATTAAAGAACCTCAACTAAAGTGTTTCCTACGAAGATATCATATCATAAAATATGAAGCAAATAACCTTTCATATTATTATCTTATCGACATTTTAACAATAAAAATTTTGATTCACAACTTGAAAAAATCGATCGAAGAAAAGATTAAAATAAAGGTGATTCGAAGCTAATAAAATTTTGTATTGCTATAAACATTATACAGTCATCAGATCTGGGTGGATACTTCATATGATATTTAAAGGCCTCTATACATCATTCAAAATATGTATATCTAACTTGTATATCTGCATTATTTTTATATAAAATTCCATAGACTCATGACCAATTTATATGTTGAGACGTTTTGGGTCCAAATATCATGCACTAAATCATACTCTTTTCGACCAACGACGACAACTATGACGATGACGACGGATTCCCTTAAGTGTCTTATACTGCATAATTTGTCCTCATATATACTCGTACTACCAAGCAAACAAGACACACACTATCTCCGCCTGTCTCCGCATAACAAAAACAACAACAAACCCTGCTACTATCCTATCACCACAAGATGGAATGCAGCAACGAAGCTTTTAGTGTGACAAATTTAATCTATGCTTTTGATAGTTTCCTTCCTATCTTTCAGATAGTTCCTTCTGTCGGCACATAATATGTCATATTGCATTCATACACAACACTTACATATTTTCAAAAACCCTATACTGCATCAGCAGGACTATGAGTCTATGTGTTGTGTACATTCTAGGACGCACGACACACACGACTATGCATACCACACATGCACAACTTTTGACAGAATGTTGAGTTAAAAAAATAAAAAATAAAAATTAAATCAGCAAACCACATAATGAGTTTTGTAAACATCTTATTTCCCTTGCATTTCAAATCTCTAAGCAAAACGTGTCAGGACCCATGGTATAAGCATGTGTTTCTGCAAATAGGGTTTTGTGGAATGTGGGATATAAATACTCCATAAGGATTTTAAGAAATTGTCTCGGAAAGAATTATAACGAATGTGTGGCAATTTAAGTAAGCTTTATTCAAAACCTAAATGAATTTTAAGTCTTTGAAATTGGAAAACCCTCAAAATCGAAAATTTAAATTTTGTTCCTGTCGTAATCCTGCACAAATTGTTAACTTCCCATTGGAAGTTGTTGTATTGGGTCCAATTTTTCGAATTGAAAATGTTGACATTTGTCAAAAACGTTCAAGGTCCCTAGAGTCGAAATAAAAGATTTTTGGAAAGATGTCTGTGCGTGCGTGTGTACGTAAGTTCGTACGTCCGTACGTTCGCGATGTTTTTTTCGCCGTCCATAGCTCAAGAACCAGAAGAGATATCGACTTCAAATAAATTTTGTTATACAGATAATAAAGCAGAAAGATGCAGAAAGGGCTCTCAAGAAAATTGGGTGGGTGGTTTTTGAAAATCACAATCACAATTTTTTAAAATTTGGTAAAAAGGTAAAGGTGAGAACTAAGTTTTTTTCAATATTACCACTTTGGTTTTTACATTAATTCCTAGTACTTTTTTTCAAAAAAACACTAAAATTAGGCTGCTGTAGGGAGACTTTTTGGACTAAGTGCATATTGTAACGTGATACTAAACAAGTATATTTTTGGAAAAAAATCCAATGACCGGTTTTTTTATAAATCAAAAAAACTGAAAAACAAATTTGTCACCTCGAAAATTTTGCGAATGAAAAATGGTTTTATCTCCAAAACAATTTTGTGCAACGAAGAATAAAGTTTTCAACATCTGGTAAAGTTTTGAGAAAAATCGAATTGACAATTTTTGTACAAAAAATAAAAACCTAAAAAAAAAATTAATAAAAGTTGGTAAAAATTGATTTTCGACCCAAATATCTTTTCAAAACTTTGAGATATTGGCTTTAAACTAATTTTATTTTCTAAAAAATATTGTTGTCAACATACAGTTAAATTTTGAGAAAAATCAAATTGACAGTTTTTTTTACAAAAAAAAAAAACTAAAAAAATCATTACTAAAAGTTCGTAAAAATTGATTTTCGACCCAATATCTTTTCAAAACTTTGAGATATTGGCCTTATACTAATTTTATCTTTTAAAAAATGTTGTTATCAACATTCAGTAACAGTATCAACAATAAGTAAATAAAATTTACAGTTTTCTAACAAAAAGTAAAAACCTAACAATACTAAAACTTGGTAAAAATTTACTTTCGACTCAAATATCTTTTCAAAAATTAAAAATATTGGCTTCAAACTTATTTTATCTCACAGAAAATATTGTTTTCGACATTTAGTAAATGTTTTGTTTTTCATAAAAAAATAAAATCTACAAAAAATAGTATTCACGCAAAATTGATAAACATTCATGTTCGGTTCTCGATATCTCGTGAAAAACAGAAGATATTGACTTTAAATTAATTTCTTTCATTCAATTTGTATTTGTTTATATAAGAAATAAAAACTTTTAAGAAATGCTACTAAAATTGGTAAAAATTGGTTTTCGACTAAAAATCTCTTTAACAAAACTAGATTTTGAAATAAAACTATTTTATTATATGCAAAATATTGTTGGTAATTTTGAAATTTTTAAGAATAATTTAACTGGCAACTTTTTTAACAAAACACGAAAACCTACAAACCTTTTAAGCAAGACAAATCGACAGACGAGATGGGAAGTTAGCAATGTGGGTCGCATCCCAGCCTCTTTTTTTTAATATATATCAATTCGGTTTTTGTTCAAAACTTCAAGGAAAAATTAACTGAATTTGCGAATGACACATCATTAACGTACTCCACAAAAACATTGTTCGACTTAAACATTTTTGTCAATAGTGATTTGGAAATTTTCCACCATTGGTTTTTGGTCATAAGCTTCTTATAAGTGAAATAATATTGCCACTTCTCCTGATTTGGGGTCCCAATTTCATTCTCCAAGGTATATTTAAATTCTCCTGCAAAACTCCTGTTAGCATGATTTAGATTCCTATACTTTTAATCATTACCTTTTTGTGTTGAATGCTTTAGGTGTTATTTTAGAATGTCGTATGAGTTAGAAAGAACACACGTCAAGCCTGTTTTTCTTTAAAATATTAGCTTTAAGTATGTTAAATAAAGTAAAGTTTAAAAAAACATATTCTTTATTTAATATAAAATTGTGTGTTAACAAGAATATTATTTTTTAATTCATAAATATGTTTAAGGAAAAACTATAGAATACCACCATTTATGTTGAAAAAATGTGTGTCTTATATTTCCGATCCATTGTTTCTTATTTTCAAATGTTTTAAGTTCCCATATCTTTAAAAATATTCATACCTAACGACGCGCCGCCGCCGGTCCACTAAAAAACTTCTAAAAATTTAGTTACGAATTATCGTCCTATAGCAAAATTGTCTGCTATTCCTAAATTTTTTAAATCCCATAACATAATTTCTTTTCATTGTTCTTCTGTTACATAGATGTACATATGTAGATATGTATGTGAAAATTACACATGGGTTTTTGAAAGAAAATCTACAATTATTAATTTATTACAGTTCCTTACTTTTTGTTTGGGTGCATTCAAAAAGCATTTTCATGTCCATTGCATCTTAACAGACTTCAACAAGGCATTTGAAGGTCATGAAATTTTTCTTAATAAATTAAATAAATTTGGACTTAACGACCGTTTCGTTTATAGCTTCATGTTCAAGAGTAACTCTTCATGTCAATTTAAATTCAATTCTTGTGTACCTCAAGGGAGTCAACTTGGTCCATTGCTATTTATTTTATTTATTAATGATTTGCCTCCTATTTAAAATAAGTCTATATCGCTAATCTATGCAGATGATGCTAAAATTGTTTGAATTATTAACTTCATCAAGGATTCTAAAGAATTACATTACCTTAATCAATTTTGGGAATGGGAATGAAATAAAAACCGTTTGATTTTAAATATTGACAAATGTAAGACAATCTGTTTTACACGGAAACGTAATACTATGACTATGAATAACTAGGACTACGTATTGAATTCGTAACTTTTGAAAAGAGAATCCAGTTTTTCTCAGCTTGTTGATGTACTACACTCAAAAGTAACGTTTACTGATCACTTTTATTATGTTAAAAAAAAAACTAACAGAACCCTTGGTTTCGCCAAAAGATTTTCCCGAGATTTTCGTAATCCATATGTTATTAAAAATCTGTATATTTCTGTTTTCAGGTTAATTTTAGAATACGCTTGCGTTGTATGGGCGCCATACTATTCCGTTCATATTGATATAATAGAAAGTTTTTAACTTAGATTTTTAAGATTTTCTCTCCGTTTTTTTCGCCTGATAGGCTTTTATTAACTCCATACACTCAAAGGCTTCCCATAATAAATTTCCCATGGATTTCTGGTCAAAGAGACTATTTGCAGTTTTGTTTAAAATCTGATATATTCAATAGAACGATTTCATGTCCATCTATTCTTTGTCGATTGTATTTCAATCTAAGTCAGCCTAGCTTAAGAAGGAATTTACCCTTTAGAACTATTTTTAGCAGATCGAACATAACATATTCTCTATACTCATTGACTCTACAATATGACAATCTTAAATCTGCATGCTTTTAATCAAATTTTTTTGCTATAAGTAGTTGAAATTCTGTAATACCCGTGGCATGATGATAAGTGTGTTGGACACGTACGCCGACGATATAATTGCGTACAGAACGGCCCGAAATGTTGAGGTTATTAGAATTCTCTTGCAGCGTGATTTCGACAAGATTCAGCGATATTGCGACGACTGGAAACTGAAAATAAATGTCTAGAAGTCGGAGACAATTCTGTTCCGGACTCCGTTGGCTAGGGCCACGAGGGATACGTGCAAGAATTGGCGCAAGATGGTCATCGTTGATCTTCACGGGCAGCGATTAACGAGCAAAAGTGTAGTGAAGTACCTCGGTATCTGGTTAGATCAGTATTTATATTTCGACAGACATATAACCAGGGCCAGAGAAGCCTTCGATCTGACGAAACAGCTGTTTTACAGCAGTCGGCTTGACCCCAGAGTAAAGGTAATTTGCTACATGGCCCTCATCCCGCCGATGATCGTTTATGGTTGTCCTGTGTGGTTCAACGTTGCCCCTTCCCAGATGGAGAAGTTTCGGGTGTTCGAGAGGCAGTGTTTACGACGACGCTGTACCGGCTTATATCGAACAGCCTAATCTTCTTTCGTGCATTACTATTCCAACGCTGTCCTATACAACGGGGCTCGAATCAACAGAATGGACAATTTCGTGATAAAACTCGTTCGAGGTCACAATGCAAGAGCTATGTCTTCAACGAACAATTCAATTTTCGAGGCGTTCTATCCGAACGACGAGTATTTTGAAAGTGCACGCTTGAGCGGCTTCATTCCACCAGAGGCATTCCTCTACTACGTCAGACGCCGCACCGTGGATAGGCGACTACTGTATAATCGGCTGTGTCCGAACGGGACCGAACTGATAGTGTGAAGCAGGAGGACCAGTTTTGGAGGCTTCAATCGGCACTTAATAGTGGGTAGTCGAGATGGGGGGGTTTTAAGTTTTGGCAGGCTTACATACTTGTTTTAAAGTTTTAGGGTTTAGTTTTAAGTAGAATAGGCATGGTGGCACAAAAAAAAATAATTACAAAAACAAATAATAAAATAAAAAAAAATTTCAAAAAAATTAAAAAAAAAAAAACATGGAGTAAGAAAAAAAAAGGGAAAAACAACAAATGAAAAACGAACATTGTTAGATGGTTATATTTGCTGCTGTGGTTGATCTAGTTTTAAGTAGTTTATAGGTAGAATAGATAGTTTAAGTTAGCTTAAGTTTGTTTTAAGTAAAAAAGTAGTTTTTAAGTAAAAATGAAAAAAAGATATTGAAATTAGTTTTTTTTTTTAAATTACCAAAAAAATAAATAAAATGAATTACAGTAAAATAGATCTTTGGGCCGAAAGGCAATAGAATTAAGTATTATTGTTTAACTTAGAGTGTTCGTATGGGAACAGTAAGTTAGTTGTAAGTTATGGTTAATTAGGCTAGTTGTATGAATTTTTGTCTAGCTTTAAGATAGTTTTAAGATGGAATTAATAAACTGCTTAAAACTGTAGGTCCCCTCCATCTCTGACAACAGTAGTCGCACAGGAATGCTTGAGAGTTGTAAGTCACTAGGCCCTAGTTCTGAACGGACTGTTGCGCCACACAATTTATTTATTTAGTTGAAATTCTGTTAGTTTTGAGTTTAAATTTAAGCAAATATTGTAAACTTAACGTTAGCATTTAACGTATTTAAAATAATGATATAATAATGGTATATGATCAGAAATAACTCAACCTTCAATTTTGACTGCATACTTTTTAAATATATTTAAATGGAAATTTGAATATATTATTTTTTAAAAAGAAAAAATCATTTGCATGAAAAGTTATCAGTGTGGCTCGCATCCCAGTCTCTTTTAATTTGTCAGTAATTGTTTATACTTTAGTTTTATTCCTTTGAACTGAAAAATCCAACTCATTTGCAAAGAAGAGTGTTCTTCATTCATGGAACATTAAATGACATTCAGATCATACATATTAATAAATACCAAACTCATTATTACTCCCAACTGGCCAAAAATACTCTATTTTATTTTATCACACCATTGTCCAATGATGTTGATTACTCTGCAGAATTTTCGACAGAACTTCAATTTAAATTCAATCCCCATTCAGAGCACTCTTATACCTTCGAGTACCTTACCTATGCTCCATTCAAAAGAGTTAGAAAAGATTTGTGACCTCATGTGGTAGTGGTACATGTACATAGTACTGATAATGCCAAATCAAAGGTGTGGAAAAGATGAATTCATGTTGTATGTGCAATGTGCAATCTTCTGGTGTTCCACAAATCTTTCCTGCTCCATGGCATAAGAGTAGTCATTATTTTCCTTTAAAAGTATGCAAAGATAGTACAGAGATACCACCTGCCACCTTCAAAAGGATTCTTGCTGCATAAATGTATATGCCTACAAACTTGTAAGTGGTTACCTTGCTGACATAAAGAGTACGACGACGACGACGACAACGAAGCGTCGACGACCGCCAAACAGATCTCCATTTGGTTTCAGGTCTTCTCCTCCAGTCAGTGTTTCGTATGAATAATGATCAACAACATAGAACTTTTTAAGGTGTGGTATACAATATACATACGACTGCAGAGCTGGAACCTATACAAATTTTGGTTTCTCCATGAAAATTCACTGAAAACAAATGAGGAAACCCCAAAGAGTCAGGAATCAACTCACATAAATATACCCAAACTCTAGACTCCAGAGAGCTAACGGTTGGTCTATGGTACATATGTATGCACTATACATATGGAACTTACTGGTTTTGTATTACATTCGGTATACCCTATAGTAGCTCTGTTTATATGGTTTCTTCCATCGAATTCTCAGAGTTCCTGTTGAATCTCAAGTGCAAGGGCATCCTACTCCTGCTCCTGGGTTGGATGACTATAGTTTTTGTTCTGGTTGTATATGTGTATGGAGACTCCAACAATAAAAGAGGTGATGTTCATATAAAATAAGAACTATATTCACTGGCAATGGCAAAGCAGCACAATGCAAGAACGAAGCTGCAAGGACAGCTTCTACAAGGCACTTGCAACAATGTACCTCTATACCTCTATACCTCTATACCTATACCACTTTATTTTATTTAAATCGCGATTGAATAGGGATTTATGGCTGCTACATGGAATGTGTTAGCAACTTGTGGTTTAGAATTTATGTCTTTGGAATGCGTTTTTCACAGTTATATTGCATAGAGTGTTAGTTGGTAATGCATCCACATCTCCACCTTTTGGCTGCCATCAATATTATGGTATTCACACTTTCATTGTGTGATGGTTTTTCTTTAATGTGGAGAGCAGTGTAGTATATAATATAGTTGGCCCAGTTAAGTATTTTTGAGCTTCAGATCAATAAGACGGTATGGCGATAAAAGTTAATATAAAATTCAATAGCGTATGATCCATATTCACGTTGCTCTGGTTGTGACCTATATTTTTTTAAAGAATTTAAAGGACGTTTTAACATCATCGTATACATAAATATTAAAGCTTTGAAGAACATATTCTCAAGAAACAATGCTAGAACATATTCATGTCTGACTTATGAATCCAAAAACTATATTCAGATTGATTTTTGTAATACGTACCGTACATATGTACATTGTACACATGTACAAGGATGGTCCAAACTGAATTTGATGATAGGCCAGGTCAGAACCGTGACGTGAAATAAGGCTAAATGAAATAAGACTAACTTTCAAAAAATTTAGCGAAATAAGGCTAATTTTCAGCAGTTGATCATATTTCACTTTGACCAAGTGAAATAAGGCCAAATTATTTTGAGAAATAAGACGTATTCATTTTACCGTGAGGTATGTCCCCCTGCAATACCCTTACTTGGGCACACTATAAAATTTAGGGTAGGTGCGAGCTTAAGTGTACGTAAAGTTTTGTATGCATTTATGGCAAACATACTGTTGAAAGGGTTTCAAGCAGCCACCAACAAGGAACCCCTGGTTATTTGGTAAGGAGCATGCACCAACTTATCTGTAAGATATGGTCGGAAGAAAGCATGCACGATGAATGGAACCTCAGTATTGTTTGCCCGATTATGAAAAAAAGAGACCCTCTAAACTGCGACAACTATAGAGGAATCAATCTACTTAACATCGCTTACAAAACCTTCTCTGCCTTAATATATGAACGTCTAAAGCCCATCGTCATCAACCTGTTAGGTCCTTATCAGTGTGGTTTTAGACCAGGAAAGTCCACAGTCGTTCAAATATTCAAATTACGGCAAGAACATCAAATCGATACCCACCATCTTTTCATCGATTTCAAGGCCGCATATGACAGTATTTAAATGGACGAGCTGTATAGAGCCATGTCTAGTTTTGGCATCCCTGCCAAACTCGTCCGTTTGTGCAGGATGATCATGGAGAATTCGCGCTAATCCATAAAGGTTGGAAACAACTTAACAGAACCCTTCGATGTCCAAAAAGGTTTTAGACAAGGTGATGCGCTGTTATGCAATTTTTTTAACATCGTATTTGAAACAATAGTGCAGAGCTCTCACGTCAACACTAGAGGCACTATCTTTCAAAAGTCTGTCCAATTACTAGCATATGCTGATGACATTGACATAATCAGAAGAACTCAGCGTGATGTCAATGGGGCTTTTGTGAGTATTGAGACACAGGCGGCAAAAATTGGTTTAACGGTTAATGAGGGCAAAACAAAGTACATGCTGTCGTCAAGAAAGGACCTACAACACCGGCGGCGTTTCGGTCAAAAGCACCTTGGGTCGTTTCGAGAGAAAAGTTCTTCGTGTGATCTACGGTCTAAAAGAACTCTTACAAAACGTTTTAAATAAGCTCACCAGATGGGCAAATCGGTGTGGACTAGGCGTTAACCCACAAAAAACCGAACTTGTCCTCTTCACAAGGAAATACAAAGTCCCACTCATTGACCCTCCCCTCATAAACGGTGTACCACTTAAATTCTCTGAACAAGCAAAATACTTGGGTCTCATTTTGGATAAGAAATTAAGTTGGAAACCTAATATTCAAGAGAGAATAAACAAGGCCACAGTAGCCCTGTTCTCCTGTAAAAAGGCCATTGGTAATAAATGGGGCCTACAGCCCCGCATTACACACTGGCTATACATCTCGGTCATAAGACCGATCCTTACTTATGGAGTAGCGGTATGGTGGACGGCGCTAGATACAGCGACAAATCGCGATAAACTCAGCAAAGTCCAACGAACAGCCTGCCTGTGTATGGGAGGAGCACTTAGCTCCACCCCCTCCGCCTCACTAGATGTTCTGTTCCATCTAATACCGCTGGACATTTTCAGCAAGCAAACAGCCGCTAACACTGCCATACGGCTTCAAGCCTCCTCTCTGTGGATCAATAATGGAATTGGCCACACCACTATTTTGAACTCGTTCAGAACTATAATCAGTAATATTGACTACACCATACCCCATCCTCAGTTTAATAACTATAGCTTCAAAGAGACTATGTTACAATGATTGGGAAGGCGGAATGAGAGACTTAATTTCAGTCGTTCAGAGTACACACCTCCACCAACCCCTTCTTTTGTTTTTGATCCATCTGTATAGAAGTGGATTGACTCGTCTTCCAGGAATGTCCTATCCTCCCAAAAAGATCTGGGAGGTATAGAAATCTGGAAATTTCTGTCGAATTGTAGTTGGGGGATGGTGTAGTCTGTGTGCTTTGGGATTGATTCTAAATAACTAAGAATAACGGAGTGGCCAATGTTGTTGTTAGTCCACTGCGACGAAGCTTTGAGGCGAATAGCAGAACTTGCAGCTATTTGTTTGCTAAAGATGTCAAGAGGTGTTAGGTAGAGTAAGGTGTCCAGTGCCGCAGATGGGGTCGTGCGAAGCGATCCACTTATACATAGGCAAGCTGAACGTTGGACTTTATTTACTTTATCTCGGTTTATACCTTTTTCTAAAGCAGTCCACCATACTGCCACACCGTACATTAAAATCGGTCTGATTACCGATGTGTATAGCCAATGCGTGATTCTGGGTTGCAAGCCCCATTTATTACCGATGGCTTTTTTGCAAGAAAAGAGAGCTACAGTAGCTTTTTTGACTCTTTCCTCTACGTTGCGTTTCCAATTTAGTTTTTTATCTAAGACAAGACCCAGGTATTTAGCCTCGTCTGAGAATTTTAATTGGATTCCTTTAATATGGGGAGGGTTGACAAATGGAATTTTGTATCTCCTCGAAAATAAGACCAAATCGGTTTTGTGTGGGTTAACACCCAGTCCACACCGATCAGCCCAAAGTATTAGTCTATCTAAGGCATTTTGTATGAGTTCTTTTAACGTGTTAAGATGCTTTCCTGAAACTGCTATAGCAACGTCGTCCGCATATGCTATCACTCTGAAACCCTCCGCATCCAGACCAGTTAGGATTTCATTCACCACTAGGTTCCAGAGGAGAGGGGATAGAACACCACCTTGCGGTGTCCCTCTACTAACGAATCGTCTGCCAGAAGAGTTGCCCAGTTTTGAGTTAATTATCCTGCTAGTAAGCATTAAATGAATTAACTCCCGAAGCGAACTCTCTACATTTAGAGATGTTAGTGCAGATGTGATTGCAGATGTGTCCACGTTGTTAAAGGCACCTTCGATGTCAAGGAAAGCAACCATAGTGAACTCTTTATGATGGAGGGAATATTCGACGGTGCGTACTAAGGTGTGTAACGCTGTTTCCACCGATTTACCTTTACAGTAGGCATGTTGAGACGAAGACAGAAGTCTTGTATCAATACTTGCCCTTAAATGGATATCAATCAATCTTTCCAAGGTCTTAAGAAGGAATGATGATAGACTTATAGGTCGTAGATCTTTAGGATTAACTTGCGAGCATTTACCTGCCTTGGGTATAAAAACAACTTTAACTTCTCGCCATGCCGAGGGAACATGGACCAGGTAAAGACAGCTGGTAAAAATTGCCTCAAGGATTGGTGCAATTATGTCAGAAGTCTTTTGTAGCTCGGCTGGTATTATTCCATCTGGTCCTGCAGATTTAAATGGTTTGAAGCTGTTGAGAGCCCATTGTAGCTTGTCCCTTGTGATCAGACCTTGTGGATATGTTGTATTGGGACTTGAACGTATATAACCGTTGCAAGTCTCGGTAAGAGAACTTCCAGGAAAATGAGTATCCAGTAGTAAGTTCAGCGATTCATTACTTGAATTTGTCCAGGAGCCGTCTGCATTTTTCAAGCAGCTTGGCATCGCTGGATTAGTTGAAAGAATTTTCCGTAACCTAGAGGCTTCAGAAGTTTCTTCTATCGTGCCACAGAAGGATCTCCAAGAAGATCGTTTAGATTTCCTTAGTGCCTTCTTGTAAATTCTTAGGGATTCTTTGTAAGAATCCCAGTGAGAGGCTAGTCTTGCGGCTTTGGCTCGGTTGAAAAGTTTCCTGCATTCTTTCCTGAGCGAGTCAAGCTCTGAGGCCCACCATTGTGGTTTCCTCTTTCCTCTTATGTGTATAAGTGGACAAGCAATTTCTAGCGATCTGTTCATAGCTGAGGTAAGTTCATTGACTTTGTTGTCAAGTTCATTAGCGTTAGAGGAAGGACAAGATAGTCCAGGTTTTAGTAAACTCTGTAATGAGTTCCTGTATGAAGTCCAATCAGTTTTCCGATAATTTCGAAAAGTCAATGGACTCGGGTTATCATCCACATTGATATTGAACTGGATATATCTATGATCAGAGAACGAGTGTTCTTTGGATACTTTCCAGTCCAAGATCATATGGTGTATAGTATCTGAGACAAGAGTTATGTCTAAGACTTCTTGTCGAGTTTTAGTTATGAAGGTTGGTTCATTTCCAACATTACTTACTAAGAGGTTAGTACCAAGAATATAATCAAAAAGAGACTCACCTCTGTCGTTGATATTGGTACTTCCCCATACCGTATGATGAGCGTTAGCATCGCTCCCAATAATTAGGCGGATCCTTTGCCTTTCCGCTTCAGCGACGACTTTCTCCAGGGTTTTTCCAGGGAGAGGGCCAAGGTGGTCATGGCCAAGATACGCCGACACTAGCCAGAAACTTCCTTTGGTTGTTTCCAGCCTAGCTACGGTGGTATCTTTGTCACTGAAATGATGGAGTAAAAATACATTAATGCTACGTTTCACTAGTATGCAAGATCTAGGTTCACCTTTATCTGTCACACACAGTGTGTAGTACCCAGGAGTCCTGAGTCCTCGAACAACGGATCTCACAATCCATGGCTCTTGGATCAGGACAATGTCTTCCCCGTTTCTTGCCAGCCGGAGAAGAAGTGAGGCCGAGGCCTTTACGGAGTGCTGGAGATTAATCTGTACTAACTGCAGCATTTTGGCTACAATTAGGCAGATCAACCTCCACCACGGTTTTGTTCTGATCCTCTGAGTCTGAGGATGAACCCAAGAGTTCGTCCTCACTCAAAAGGATCATGTTGAGGTCGTCCTCAGTCTCCATTAAGGATGGACTGTCTACGACTTTTGTAGAGGGTGGGGTCGCTATTGGAGAGGGCATTGGTGCATCGTCACCTTCAGTTAAGAGAGAAGACGATGTCCCAGGCTCACCAACCGCTAGTTCACCCTCGGTTGTTTTTGGAGGCCCGCTTTCCGCGTTAACCTCATCTTTTTTATAGACTCGAATTTTAATGGTTTCGAAGCCATAGTTTATCGAGCCCTCGTTTATGGCTAGAGGAGCCAAAGATTCCTTATTGAGTACCAAAATGGCGCTCCTATAAAGATTCTTTACCTCCTCTAGCTTGGCTATCTTCCAGTTGTGCGTCGGAAGGGACGGGTTGCAAACTCTGATCATCTCGAGAATTTCATCGATACCGGCAGGTTCCATTGGGATCCAAATGCGGGCTCTAGGTCTGCTAGGAATGTCTTCCTTAGCGACTACCTCGAGCTTCGCACCTGGCCAAACTTCACCTAACCGGCTGACAGCGAGCTTATACATTTCACAAGACCTCTGATCGCCACAAACCATGAGTTTTACGTGGCCTTGATGCCAACCCCCATCGCTTATGGAAGGAAGTGGTCCTGGAAGCTCCCTTAAAATGCTTAAAAAGCCACCCGAGAGCTTAACCTTGACCAACTGCCAACGATCAGCCGATATTGTTCCATCATCATCACTCCTGTCAATGACCGCAACCACGACTTTGCCCTTCGCGACGTCACTGAAACTGGCTTTCTTGATGGGATTGAGGGGAGTGCTGGTGTTGTGCACCCGAGGCCGTTTTGGTGTCGGTACGGCCCCCTCGAGAGACCTTTCTCGTTTGGACGTAGAGTCCTTACTGGTCTTAGTTGTAGCAAGTATGCTTTTTGCCCATTCGACGCTAGCGGTTTGCTGCGGTGTCCTTTCAGCCCCCGATGATGCACCAGAGGCCTTCAGGATTTTCGCCGCTTGCCGCCTTTGCCTATATTGGCTTTTCGAGAGTTTCCCCTTTCTCTCATTAGTAGTGGTAGGGCCATTTTTCACAACCCTGCCACTACTGAAATTAGGTATCACTACCTTCCTATCCTCGTTGCTGCCAGCTGCAGAGGAGGGTCCATGGTTAGCCACTACTCCCTTCTCTGTGCTGGCCGCAAGAGATACGGCAACAGGCTTTGACGCCAAATTGCCGCCCGGTCCTGAAGAGATACCGGTCTCATCATCCTTTAAATTTTTGTTTTTTGTTTTTTCCATTTTAATCCCACGAGTTGCGAAGAAAAGAGGTCCGTCTGCACAGAGATTCGCATGTACAGATAAGGCTAGTTAATCCGGAGGTCGCCAGGTATCCGGATACTCCGTTAGAGACTGGGCTATTTTTGAATTGGGCCCCCAGCCAGGCTGATCATCGGCACGGGTCGTTTAACACCTTAGATCCAGCCCAATAAAGATAAGAGGTGGTAGGGAAGGAAGAGATAGGGTTAGGAATCAGTTGATGTTAATTCATCATTCTGATATGGGAGGAAAAGATTGGGATTCGGTAACAGCAATTCAGCTAATTTACCTAGAGTGAGAAGGAGCATAGGAGATAGGAGCGCTGTCTAGCTTTTTCGCCATTACAACGTGGGAGGTGGGATGGGAGTTGGTGACATAAACGTTGGCTGGTATGCCTTGTTTATGTGGGAATGGATGATGATTTTGGGAAAGGTAGAGGGATAAGAACGTCCTTTAGTTTCGGGACTCATCTGGAGAAAATTCTCGAGAATCATTGACCCTACTCAGCTTCTACAACTCGACAAGTTCGACGTTCAGAGTAGAAGTTTTTTTTTTTTTTTTTTTTTTTTTTTTTTTTTTTTTTTTTTTTTATACTCCCAGGTCTTCTTGGGAGAATACATCATTTTTGAACGATGATCCTATAAACTTTTATACAGACGGATCAAAAACGGAGGATGGGGTTGGTGGAGGCGTATACTCAGATAGACTTAACTTAAGTCTCTCCTTTCGTCTACCCGATCATTGTAGCGTGTTCCAAGCTGAAATCCTGGCTATAAAAGAAGTCCTATCCTGGCTTAGAGAAAACGTTATATCAACTAATGATATACGCATCTTCTCGGATAGCCAAGCTGCATTAAAGTCCCTAGACTCTGTCTCCACAAACTCATTAACAGCCCTAAATTGTCGATCATCTCTTACGGAGATGGCTACACAGTTCAACATTCACCTTCTCTGGGTGCCGGGCCATAGAGACATTCCAGGAAATTGCAAAGCTGACGAACTTGCAAAAAGCGGAACAACTTTACCTCTGCTGGCTCACAATGCTAGCATAGGCATCCCCTTAGCTACATGTAAACTCATGCTAAAGCAAGATACCATATACAAAACAAACCTCAGGTGGAATAACACCACCACCTGTGTCGCAACAAAACTAATTTGGCCTATTCTTAGCGCCAGGCGCTCAAAACAATTAATCTCTCTGAGTAGATTGCACATTAGCTACGTTATAGGTGTCCTGACTGGGCACTGCTTAATAGGAAGGCATGCTATTCGACTTGGAGCCCCTGCAAATGATTTTTGTAGGAGTTGCTTGGACGAAGAAGAAGAGGAGACAATCTCTCATCTTCTGTGCACATGCCCTGCTTTATCACACAGACGTAGAATCCACCTAGGAGACTACTACTTTAACGATACCAGCGATCTAAAAAATTCAGACATTACTTGTCTCCTACGCTTCATTCGAAGCTCCAATTGGTTCAACGAGTTAAGCTGATTAACTGATCCATGTGGTATCACAATGGACCATACTTTGGTCTAAGTGTGTTGGATGTCCCAACCAACAGCCACTTTAACCTAACCTAACCTACGGTCCCGTATGCATCGTAGGAGTGTGGAGGAGAAGATGGAATGACAAGCTGTACGGGCTGAACATCAACGTAGACTTAGCCAGAAGGGTAAAAGTCCAACGACTAAGATGGCTGGGTTACGTAGAGCGCATGGAAACCAATGCTCCGGCCCGGAAAGTCTTCGAATCCACACCCACAGGACAGCGCAGTAGAGGAAGAATGCGAATCAGGTGGCGCGCACAAGTGGAAAGTGACCTCACCCAACTTGGAGCGCGAAACTGGAGACATCTAGCTAGGGACCGAGCTAGATGGAGAAGTTAGTTTGGTTAGGCCCTAATTCACACAGGACTGTAGCGCCACCTAAAGTAAGTAAGTATACTGTTGAAAGTGAAATTAAACCAATATGGTTTTATTTCACTTTGTTTAAGTGTAAGAAGACCAACTGTTTGAAATTGACTTTATAACACTTCACAAAAGTGGCTTGGCTTTACTTTACGTCTTTTCAGGAATTGGTAACTTCTTTATCCCATATTAAAACAGTTTTCTAGTTGTTGTTTTTATGAAATTTTGAAAAATACCTACTGCTTTTTACTCACCGTTTTCATATTTTTTGTTTTAATATTTTTGGCATTTTAAAACAACCAAACGTCAGTGTTTTACATTAGAACCACAATTTTAAAAGATTTTGAAAACCGATACAAATTTGGTCACAGTAGTCAATAAAGATTGGTATTCCAGTTCTGCAATGCAGTTAGATCGAATGGTTGATTAATTGATTTAAACTGAAAACGCCTTTTAACTACAAGGACACGCTTTTGTTGTTCACACAATCGAATTAAACTTCCCAATATTTCACGAAAACATCAAACCTTGCCAAATCTCCCTAAAATTCATTAACCCTAATAAAAGAAAAATTCATCAAACCTTATCAAACCTCACCAAAACTCATGCAATCTCACCAAACATTTTAACAAAGTAATTCATAAAATTGTGCAATAACCTTAAACATTCTTATTTAAAAATCTTTACGACACACCTCTTGTAACTCCTTTAAATTGTATTTTCGTTTTGCCATATCTTAGAAAGGATAATACGACTTTAGATCATCAAGAAAGATCAAAGAAGAAGCATAGTTTTTTAACAAGAAAAAATTACTTAATTTCCTATAGTTACTCCTTTTTGATTTTTTAAAATGTATTTATGTAACAAAACAAACACTTCATTTCCTTTCTTAACTTCGATCTTGGGAATACATTTTTTTCATTTTAAAAGAAAAATTGATTTCCTGGTTTGACAATATAACACATTATTGACATCTATATCTATGTCTGTATGTACATTGTACATCCAACAACAAATAATGCAAATATTATAATAGACTCACCTAATTTGCATCCCATCATCATGCTACACTTATACGTGATACCATTTTGTTTTTAAGAATATTATTCATCATACATACACAAACAAAAATATGAAGTAGGTATCTAAGAAAAGCATGATAAAAGCTAAGAAGCTGGTACTATATCATAAGGACGAAAATTCAAGACTTTCTCGCGACACCGACAGCAGCAAAGACAACAACGTAGCTGACAACAACGACACGACGAGCGACGGGACATTTTCAATTTTGTATGCAATGTGAATACATTATATGATGAGATGCAAATTTCCTTAAAGCAAATAATAATAATAAAACAAAAACGAAATAGAAATAAAGAAACAAAAATAGAAACAGAAAACAGGAAGAAATTAAGAAATAAAATAAAATTAATTAGTCCGCCACGATTTTATTTAGAAAAAGAGCTACTAGAAGTCTTTTGTATCGATAGGTGTTGAAGATTCTGATTTCATTGAAGAATGCAATGCTTCCTTTAAAAATATATTTGCTACATACGAGTAGTTTTGTTTCCTTGTTCTTGTGAAAGAGGAATTGCAATGCATTCTGTCACTGTGAACTAATATTTGACATTATCCTTGCAGAGTTATACATTAGCAAGCACCTAAAGTCATCTGATCTGCTTGATTTCAGACTGAATTTTTTTTTCAAAACTCTGAAAGCTTATCCCACGTTTCAGGTTCTTGAAAAAAATAAAATAGATTTCATTTAGTTCAATAAGACAAAATTTAATTTGTCAAATGAAAAATCTACGCCTACATTCCACATTTTCCATTTGCCAAGTTTTAAAACAAATCTAGAATGCACCGAAGGAACGTATACAATTCTTCCAAACTAATGAAATTTAGGGTTTTCCAAACATAAGTATCAATTTGAAAAGCATATTACTAAAAATGGAACACTCTTTAACAACGCATTGGTGTTAAAATTTTAATCATCCAACAATCGAAATTTTGCAAAGAAATTTTCCTGACAATGTTATCTTGAAGTGATCACAATTGGACAGTATGTACCTGTTATTTAAGACCTTTATACTTTGAATCTACGTTAAAGATAAAATCTATGCCAATGTTCTGAAATAAATTCAATTTCTGAAATTCGTGAAGTTATTGAGGACTTAAGAACGCAAATGTGTAAATTGTATTTGACTGATATTGTTAACTTCTCATAGGAAGTTATTGTAATGGGTCCGATTTGTCGAATTGAAAATTTTGACATTTCTCGACGTTTCAAGGTCCCTAGAGTCGAAATAAAAGATTTTTAAAAAAATGTCTGTGCGTGCGTGTGTACGTACATACGTTTGTAAGTCCGTACGTTCGCGACATTTTATTCGTCGTCCATAGCTCAAGAACCAAAAGAGATATCGACTTCAAATAAATTTTGTTATACAGATAATAATGCAGAAAGATGCAGAAAGGACTCTCAAGAAAATTGCGTTGGTGATTTTTTTACCATAGCAGTTTAAAAAAAAGGTGAACATTTTGGTTAACCTGAAATATCTCACGAACCAATAACGCTAGAGACTTGAATTAAATTTTATATTATATATTGATACCAAACAAGTATATTTTTGGAAAAAATCCAATTAGCAGTTATTTTTATTAATAAAAAAAAACTGAAAAAAAAATATTTTCCAAAAATTTTACGAATAAAAAATTATTTTATCTCTAAACCAATTTTGTACAACGAAGAATAACGTTTTTAACATCTGGTAAAATTTTGAGAAAAATCGAATTGACAGTTTGAAAAAATAAAAACCTAAAAAAAAACATTACTTAAAGTTGGTTAAAATTGAATTTCGACTCAAATAACTTTTCAAAACGTTCAAACATTGGATTGGCACTAATTTTATCTTTTAAAAAATATTGTTGTCAACATTCATTAATATTTTGAGAAAAATCGAATTGACAGTTTTTTTACAAAAAATTAAAAACCTAAAAAAATATCAAAAGTTGGTAAAAATTGATTTTCGACTCAAATATCTTTTCATAACTTTGAGATATTGGCTTTAAACTTATTTTATCTTATGGAAAATATTGTTTTGAACATTCACTAAAATTTTGAGAAAAATCGAATTGACCGTTTTTTTACAAAAAATAAAAACCTAAACAAAAATTAATAATAGTTGGTAAAAATAGATTTTCGACTCAAATATCTTTACAAAAGTTTGAGATATAAGCTTCAAATTAATTTTATTTTATAAAAAAATATTGTTTTCAACATTCAGTACTTTTTTAATAAAAATGTAACAGTCAGTTTTTTCATAAAAATTAAAATCTACAAAAAATAGTACTCAAATTTGGTAAAAATTTATGTTCGGTTCTCGATATCTCGTGAACAATAGAAGATATTGACTTCAAATTAATTTCATTCATCCAATTTGTATTTGTTTAATTAGAAATAAAAACTTTTAAGAAATGCTACTAAAATTGGTAAAATATGGTTAACGACTAAAAATCTCGTTAAAAAAATAGATTTTGAAACCGAACTATTTCATCATTATGCAAAATATTGTTGGTTATTTTTAAATTTCTTAGAATAATTTAACTGATACATTTTTTAACAAAACACGAAAACTTACAAACCTTTTAAGCAAGACAAATCGACAGACGGGATGGGAAGTTATGAGTGTGGGTCGCACCCCAGCCTCTTTTTTCTTCTTGTTAATAACATAGCTCTGTCTTAACAATGAAATAGTTAAAATTTCTGTTTGTAATAATTATTCCAAGACCGTGTAATTATTTTTTTTTTTTTGAAAATAAGCGCACACTCAAGGGGATATTACTATCCTTATTATGCAGAGACACAGTATGACTATTATGAAAGGGAGAAATGGTGTAAAAGGAGGTGCCGGAACTCATTGGTTTTGAATTCCTGATTATGATGATTGGGAAAGACAGAATGTGGTAAGGCATTCCACATTCGCGTAGTACGGTTAAAAACGAATTTCTGTACTTTTAAGTATGACCGAAGTTGGGCTCGAGGGTATACTTTTGAGCATTCCTAGGAGCACGAGTATTTCGGTTTAAATGTTTAACGGGAGTAATGCAGCTGGTTATTTCTCAAGAGCAAAAACCGTTCAAATAGCGTTAAAACTTAACAGCGATGTTCAAGCGACTTAAATGATCCAATGATGATATTATCACCAATCTATTTAAATTCTCTACGTTCGAAACTGTTCAAGAAGCTTAAAGAAGTTGCACCAACCCGGAGACGGAAGTTATACTCATGCTTTGGACGTATAACCAGATCAGAGGGGGATAAGAACTTCTTGTATCGCCTTGTAACATAGAGATTTTCAGTCTCATTGATGCAAGTGCCATCCATGGATAATGGTAAAGGGGTGTATATCGCTTTAACGATACAAGACAGCATTAGCCTTTCAATGCATTTAATTATACGCGGTTTCATATTCCCTATTGTGCAATGCTGTTTTGGTCGAAATTAAATGAGCTTATCATGCCCTGCCGTTGAAGTTCCATATTCGAAGGACAAAGATGTGAATCTAAACACAAATATGAAAAGCTAAGAGTACTATATCGTCAGCGATAGAATGTATTGGAAGTGTTAAAGATAGGAGATCGTTAATAAAATTAAGAAAGAGTGTCGGAGACAAAACAGAGCCCTGGGGCACACCAGCATAAATTATGTGGTTTTCAAACCTGAACCCATCCAATACTACTTGTATTGAACTAACTAACTAACCAATAATCTAACGAAGGAGGGATTCATAAAAACCAAAGGCACTCATTTTTGATAAGAGAGCCTGATACCAAACCCTACCAAGTGCAATACTCGAACTTTCTCCAAAACGATGTAAAAATTTGTTCCACTGTGATATGAACTATGAGATCACCAGTAGACATTTTGCTGCAAGAGCCGTACTGCTGGTAATTAAGAAGCTTTCGATCTTCGAGATATTTCTTTAGCTGATAATAAAACAGCGAAAGAAGCGACGTAAGTGCAATCGGTCGATAATTAAAGGGTGATTAAGATTTGCCTTTTTTGGGGATGAGCATTTGGCAAAAAAAAAGTTAAACAAGAGTTGCAAAAGTAGTGAACTTGAACTTTTTTTGTGGGAAATATTAATGATGCAAAATAATATTCGACAGTGGAATTTGCAGTTGGTTGGGCTCAAAGATATTCACAAAAAGTAAAATTTTGAAAACTTTAGTAATGCTTTAAGACCAAATTTTCAGATTCTTAAGAAGAAACTTTGAATAAGAAATCATCTATTTAATATTTTATTTTGAGAAAACTGCATTTTTATTATCTTAACACAAACTGAAGTTGCATTGAATTCCTAAAACTCGCCTTGAATTTCATATTTTTTGACGCACATAGGTTATTTTAAAGCGTTTTTTTTCTCCTACTTTTTAAAATGATTTTGCTTTGGAAGGTCTATAGAATTAAGTTTGAAACATGATTTGAAAGAATATAAATGTCCCACAAAAAAGCAAAAACGACGCTTTAGTTAAACTAGAGGCTAGTTGAAAAACATAATGAACGTAATATAAAAGCTTTAAATTTCTCGATAATTGAAGTGAGAAGAGATTCTGCATGTGTAATTTTTGAGAGCCACGGTATAGTTTATTTCCAACTTATTTTCTTACCTTAGTTTGTTTTCTACGACCAAGTAATAAATTCTGTTCTATTTTCCTAAAAAAAAAGATGACATTTATCTGGCAAAATTTCCAATCTTTTTGATTTTTGCATCTATATTTTGGTAGCGTTGTTCGCATTTAAAGAAATGGCAAGAACAACAGAACATAAAGGGTGATTTTTTAGCTATTATCTTTTTGGCAACACTGTCAAACATCTTCAGTTTGGTCTATAATTTAACCATGAATCGTCTTACAAACGAACAACGCTTGCAAATTATTGAATTTTATTATTAAAATGCGTGCTCTGTTAATAAAGTTCATCGTGCGCTTCTTGTGTTCAGCGACGAAGCTCAGTTTTGGCTCAATGGGGACGTAAATAAGCAGAATTGTCGATTTTGGAGTGAATATCAGCTAGAAGCATTGCAAGAGCTACCAATGCTACCAATGTTTGGTGAACGTTTTATTTCACGTTCGGGACCGGTCAATTGGCCGCCTAGATCGTGCGATTTAACGCACTTTTTGTGTTAAAACTCATTCAATTGACGCATTGGAAGACAACATTGAAGCATTTATTCGTGAGATACCGGCCGAAATGTTGGAAAGAGTATGCCACAACTGGACTAAGCGGATGGACCATTTGAAGCGCAGTCAAAGTCCATATTTGCATGAAATAATCTTCAAGCATTAAATTATGTGGACCGTACTATCGTTTTAAATAAAGATTTCATGCATTTTTCTGAATTTTATTGTTTTTTTTTTTTTTGAAAAACTTTCCTATAGTTTTTAATAAATCACCCTTTATAACTTCTTGAAAAAAGCTACGGTTCAACAGAATTTTTAACATCTCTGCGTGAAATTCACCCAAATTCCTTCTAAACTCTTGTATTTTAGCTCTTAAATAGTGTGAATACTGAAAATAGTGAATGTTGGAATCTTGGAATGATTTCATATGTAGGGAGTCGTCTAAATTAAATAGTTAGACCATGTCTTGTTCTAAAAAAATCTAATAACTAAAATTGTCACTTTAGCCCTAGAAATATGTACATAAATGTAGCGTTAAGATACACATGTCTGTAACCAACCCCCACCCCCCTCTGATTAAAAGTCTGGATCCACCATTGCACCCGTTAAACATTTGTAATTCCAGCCTTGTGGTAGTAGAATCAAATTGTTATTGTAATATTTAAACCCAAATAGTGTTAAAGACATAAGCCCGATCATTGCTCACATGTTTAATTTGATAAACGCATTCATTTTTCCATTTCACGTGAATTCAGTTTTTTTTTTTAATTTAGAAATTCTGAATAGTGAAACGCAAAGTTTTGTATTTTTCACTAGAGTTGATAACTAAATCTTAAAGGTGTAAGTGAAAACAAGTCTATCTGTACAGACCTTGACCCTTCCAATGTCTGTTTCAGCCTTTTAGCATCTACACATTTTATTCGTGTTGAAAATATGTAGTGACAAAAAAAAATCTCACTGCACGGATTTCTTTAATATTTTCCTTTTTTGATTTTACTTGCATGAAATAAACGAAGGAAAAGAAATTACAAAACCATGAAAGTCGCACCCGTGAAGAAGATGATGAATGAGGTTGATGAATTTGCTGAATGGATGAATGCTCCATAATGCCGGCTTACACCATCACCACCAATACCATCACTGTCACCCTAGTCTTTTTCCTTTTTTTTGCTTCTAAATAGTTGAGGTTGCTTGTTTTCTTGTTTTAAAAATCCATTTGCATATTAAAATCTACACCAAGAATCTTGTTTGCATTCTCTATTAGGTAAAGATACATAATCTTGTACTTACCATGCTGGTGTTTAAAAGAAAAGTAACACAAAAAATAGAGAAAGATTTCAATCCTGGAAAGGTGATTCAAAATAAAAAAAAGGTCATGTTTTGTCTCTTGCTTTACCAATTAATTGGTGTCCTTTAAAAATTATGAAAAATCTTGCAGTGTCATCAGAATTAAAAACCGCATTTTTACAGGATACTTAATTAATAACAAGAATTCTATCCATTCATTCCGAATTCCTGAAATTTTTCCTTTGCACTCGTATCCAAATGTCACATACTTATTTTTTGTTAAGGAGAAATAAAATTACGTCGTCGTATAAACATCAGCAACATTATCGGAGTTGATAAAATTTCCATTTAAATTATTTCAAATTGAGAAATTAAAGATGTGATTTAATCCCCTAAGTGATTGCTTTTTGCGTCAAAATGTTAAACAAAAAGAAATCCATCCAATTAAAATAATTTTTCCCAAACAAATGCAAGTGCACGTCTGGGAAACTTTGTCGCGAAGGAAAGAACTTTATAGAAATTTAACTTGAAAATTTCTCTTCCTTGGAATTACCCAAAACCCAAAGATGACGACCGACGACGACGAGACACAGTAGAGAGAGAGAAAAGGGCAAGGAACTCCGCTTAGAAGTGGGTTATAATGTTAATATACAAGTAACTGAATATGTGTAGTTTTGTTTGTTTGTAAAGGGATCTGTCTCCTTCTTTCCCACCATTTTTCAACGCAAGAAAAATCGTCAAAAACATTTCTGGAAAACGGCAAAAAAAAAAAAAAAAATGTTGGTCCCTAAAAAAACATACAAACCTTAATACTTCTTTGGAACAACCAATACAACACATTTCGATATAGTGTAGTATCAGCACCTGGAGAAGGATAATGTCCTTGGATTTTTGAGTTTCCAATATCTCTGGTTTGTGATATGCGATGTCTTCTTTTCGATTTTCAGACAGACAAATTTAAACCATATTAAAGATGCAATTATCACAGCTGTCAATATTCCGCGAAAGGTTGGCTGTCAAAATGTCAAGAATCCATATTGGACGCACAGTGCTACCGTTACTTATGTGCCATTGCCATTGCCATATATCATTTCGATTCTGAACGAAATATTATTTTTAATGAAGTTGTTGTCCAAATCCGTTATTGTAGCTCTCGCTAGCATGACCAACACCTATGTATATGGCATTGGCCGCCACCAATGTCATATCTTCCGGCATTATCATCATCATCATCATCACAGGATCAGAATCAGAACCAAACTTATGTATGTATGTATGGGAAACAGAAACCACAAGGTTGGCTTCGCATCACGCATTGGGTGTTTCCGTAAAATTAATACAATTTTGGTATTATGACAAGGATGCGCACAGGTTATACGTTGTATGTATAGTGTATACGTTATATGTACCTATTTAGAGAAGGCATCCAACATAAGTTGGCTATCTGTGCTTTTGCTGTTGCTGTTTCTGTTGTACAGGATCCTGGATTGGATATAATGTTGGATGAATCAACACGCTTTTGGGTTGGATGGAAGCAATATTTTTCACTGTGAATTCTGTGGCGATGCCATCAATTAAAATTTGCCATCGGATAAGTCCCGCATTGGATGTCCTTTGGGTAATTTAACATTGCTCTAGAGTTGCATCAATGCCGTACCATCAGTATAGTTGCTTGGCTTTTGATGTTTCACAATATTCAAATACATATACACATACACTTATTGTATATGAAGAGTGACATAATGAATCATTGTTGGGTTATCTCCTGAGCCTTTGTTGGTTGTTATTCAATAATTTTCGGACGCACGAAATTGAGATGAATGGTAAATAAATGGATTTATCGATATATAAAGGGACAAGTCTTGAATTATTATTATATTTTTTTTTTCGTTTGTATTTTTGTCTTTTAACAAGATAATGTAGGTAATGAAAAACAAAAAGTATAAAAACACAATAATTATAACAATTAGCAAACAGACGATGCGACGACGACGACGACGATGTCGAGGAATGTGAAATTAATCCGTTTTATTGGTAATTTTATGTGTGGATTAATTCTTGAGTTGTTTAAAGGTGTTTAATGTTATAAATTCCTGAAATATCAAAATTACTTTAAGAAGGTTTAAGTTGAGCTAAAAAACATTTGATTAGAAACATTCGATTATTTTTCGATATTTGAAAGTTAGAAAACTTTCAAAAAAAAAGGCATTTAGATTTGCACACCACGCAAGAAAATGGGGATTGAAAACAATCGTTCCGGTAAAAAAATGAAAAAAGAGGCTGGGATGCGACCCACACTGATAACTTCCCATCCCGTCTGTCGATTTGTCTTGCTTAAAAGTTTGTAGGTTTTCGTGTTTGGTTAAGAAAGTTGTCAGTTAAATAATTCTTAAAAATTTTAAAATATTTTTCATATAAAGAAATAGTTTAGTTTGAAAATCTAGTTTTGTTAAATAGATTTTTATTCGAAAACAAATTTGTACCAATTTTAGTAGCATTTCTTAAATTTTTACAAAATGTATCAACGAAATTAATTTGAGAGATATAAAGAACCGATCATCAATTTTTACCAAATTTGCGTATTATTTCTTGTAGATTTTATTTTTTTATGAAAAAAACGGACTGTTGGATTTTTATAAAAAAAACTACTAAAAATCGAAAACAATATTTTCTATGAAATAAAAAAAGTTTGAAGACAATATTTTTAATTTTTGAAAAGCTTTTTGATGCGAAAGTAAATTTTTACCAAGTTTTAGTATTGTTTTTTTTAGGTTTTTATTTTTTGTAAAAAAACTATCAATTAGATTTTTCTCAAAATTTTACTAAATGTCGATAACAATATTTTTAAAAAGATAAAAGTAGTTTAAAGTAGTTTTAGAAAAAAAAATCAATTTTTACCAACTTTTATGAATTTTTTTTTAGGTTTTTATTGTTTGTACAAAAACTGTCAATTCGATTTTTCATAAAATTTTTTAGGAATGTTGAAAACAATATTTCTTATAAGTGAAAATTAATTGCAAGCCATAATCTCAAATTTTTGAAAGGATATTTGAGTCGAAATTCAATTTTTACCAACTTTTGTTAAATTTTCTTTAAAGTTTTTAATTTTTGTAAAAAAAACTGTCAATTCGATTTTTCTCAAAATTTTACTAAATATTGACTTTTGGAAGATAAAAGTAGTTTAAAGCCAATATCTCAAAGTTTTGAAAAGATATTTGAGTCGAAAATCAATTTTTACCAACTTTTATTCATTTTTTTAGGTTTTTATTTTTTGTAAAAAAACCTTTAATTCGATTTTTCTCAACATTTTTCAGAATGTTGAAAACACTATTTCTTATAAGATAAAATAAGTTTGAAGCCTTAATCTCAAGTTTTTGAAAAGATATTTAAGTCGAAATTCAGTTTTTACCAACTTTGAGTATCTAATGTTTTTTTTAGGTTTTTATTTTTTATAAAAAAAAAATGTCAATTCGATTTTTTTTAAATTTAATCAGATGTCAAAAACCTTGTTTTTCGTTGCATAAAATTGTTTTGGAGATGAAATCATATTTTAGTCGTAAAATTTTCGAGGTGACAATTTTTTTCAATTTTTTTGATTTAAAAAGAAAATCGTTTATTGGATTTTTTTCCAAAAATATACTTGTTTGATATCACGTTACAATATATAATATAAAATTTAATTCAAGTCTCTAGCGTCATTGGTTCATGAGATATTTGGGGTTAACCAAAATGTTCACCTTTTTTTTAAACTGCTATGTTAAAAAAAACACCCACGCAGTTTTCTTGAGAGCCCTTTCTGCATCTTTCTGCCTTATTATTTGTACAACAAGATTTATTTGAAGTCGATATCTCTTATTATTATTATTATTATTATCATCTTTATTTTTTCATTTCAAAAGTTTACAAACTTAAAACTAAAGATTACAAGCATGGCTCATGGGCCGTCTGCCGGTATATTTTTCTAAACTAAACATTTTGTGAGAGAAAGTACAAAAATTTGGTTATATAAAGAAAATAGCAATTGAAAAAAGAAAAAAAAAATAATGCCAGAGGGAAACAAAAATATTCGTTTTAATAGTGTATGTAATTTAATAGATAAATAAATTTATAAAAAAAATATAAACAAAATCTGATTCGGGCTTTTAGTTTAGCTAAAACAAAATTATTAAGTTTATAAGAACAGCAATCATTTAATTATGGCAATATGTGTTAAACAATTGATTCAAATGTTCTAAGGGCTTTTAGTTTGGCTAAAACAAAAAAAAGGATACATAGATCTTAAAGAATTTGCAATTTCAAATGCGGTTTGGGCTTTTAGTTTGGCGAAAACGAAAAAAAAAGAAAAATATCTCAAGGAATTTAATGATTAGCAATTTTTCAAATGCGATTTAGGCTTTTAGTTTAGCTAAAACAAAATTGTAATAGAATTATTACTCTAGTATATATTGATGTACATGTTTCTATATGAAACTGCATCTAACAAAAACTGAATGAGTAGACGCCAACCGTTATCTCCATTCAGAACGCCTAGACATTCTTCAAGTGACAGAAAACTCTTGTTAAAATAAAGCCGACGAATTTCCTGCAAGATTGGGCACAATGCAACAAAGTGGAAAATGTTTTCAACTTGATTAAGGTTGCACAAAGTGCAGTTTGGGTTGTTACCAGTTCTGTGCGGTCTGTGATTAAGCTCTAACATCTCCGTGCGTGCTTTAAATATGATGGTCATTTCCATTACAGTAAATTTATCTCTAAAGTAATTAGAAGACCCGAGTCTGAGGTTAAGTTTACTGTAAATTGATCTCGACACAGACTCCCTCGCCCTATCTAGATAGCTTTGGAATAAGTGATCATCAATGGTAGATATACAGTCGTAGAGAGCGCTTCTCCACGTATCTAAACTATCAACAGATAGAGACAGAGGAAAGTTGTGTGCCGAGGCCAAATCATACCAGTCTTTAAATGGTGTATACCGGCATCTTAAACACACTGATAGGACCCTCTTTTGCAAATTGTTGGCCGACCTTTGCATTACCCTCAATATATAATCAGCGTTTGCTTTTAAATTCATAATAAATATTGGAGCAAGTCCCGATTCAATATGTATAGCATAATTGGGCGTGTTAGTTGGGAGTCTAAAGATAGGCTTGAAAAAATATCTTTGGACAGCTTCGATATCTTCTATTTGCTTGTACCCATAGACTTGGTTGCCATAACACAAACAACTTTTGATAGTTGCTTCAAACACTTTGAACTTAGACGTAGGATCAACAAGTTTGTTATTAAAAAAGTTTGACCACATACAATTTATTGCAGTTTTTGCAACTCTCACCTTATCTTTTATGTGAACACCAAAATTCAGGTTATGAGTTAATGTGTAGCCTAAATATTTAAATTCTTTCACCACTTCTAAGTTGGAACCATTGAGGGTCCAGTTGCGGTCGGTTCTAATGCTACGATGTTGGGACCTAAAGACCATAATCTTCGACTTTGAGGTGTTTATTTGGAGATCCCACAAATCACAAAATTGTTTTAATTTGTTTATTTGAAACTGAAGTGTGACTGCATTATCAGTTAAGATCACCAAATCATCGGCGTAGAGCAAAACTTTAATAGATAAATCACCAAAAGTAACTCCACCAGGGATATAGTCTTCAATATCATTTATAAATAGTGAAAAGATAAGCGGGCTTAAAATGCAGCCTTGAGGCACACCTGTATTACAACTAAACGGTTTCGATTTGCTACTACCATTTGAAACTACAGCTGTCATATTTGAGAGCAGCTGCTCATAGATTCGGATAAATTTTGTCGAAAGCCCGATAGCTGCAAGTTTAAATAGTAGAGATCTTCTGTTAATGGTGGCAAATGCTGATTTAAAGTCAACGAAAAAGGAGTAAAGATTTATTTTTTTCTCTAATATATCTCTTCTTGAGCTATGGACGACGAAAAAAACATCGCGAACGTACGGACGACTGACGTAGGAACGTACGTACACACGCACGCACAGACATCTTTCTAAAAATCTTTTATTTCGACTCTAGGGACCTTGAAACGTCGAGAAATGTCAAAATTTTGAATTCGACAAATCGACAAATAACTTCCTATGGGAAGTTAATAAGCCACCTGCGTTGCGGTTGAGAACTAGGGCCTAGTGACATACAACTCTCAACCATTCATGTGTGCGAGTATACTGTTGTCAGGGATGGAAGGGACCTACAATTTTAAGCCGAATCCGAACGTCTAATTTGAGAAAGCACTTTTCATGACAGGAATTACTCTTGGAGAATTTGTCAATTCCTCGCAAGAGGCAGTACCCGTGAAAAAAACTTTAGATGGCATAGGCAGGGATCGAACCCAAGACCTCTGGATTAACAGTCCAACGCACTTTTTTTTTCTTTTTTTTTTTTAATTCATTTTTATTAATTCATTCTTAAGACTATCTTAAAGCTAGACAAAAATTCATAAAACTAGCCTAATTAACCATAACTTACAACTAACTTACTGGTCCCATACGGACACTCTAAGTTAAACAATAATACTTAATGCTAACGCCTTTCGGCCCTAAGATCTATTTAACTTCAAATCCATTTTATTTATTTTTTATTCATTAGAAAATTTCAAAAAAACTAATATCAATATCCTTTTTTTATTTTTACTTAAAAACTACTTAAAATAAGGTCCTTAATATAAACCTTAAAGCTAACTAAAACTACCTATTCTACCTATAAACTACTTAAAACTAGAACAACCACAGCAGCAAATCTAACTATCTAACGTTTTTTGTTTTTCATATTTTGTTATCTTTTTTTTTTTTTTTTTTGTATTTTTTTGTATTTTTTTTTTGATTTTTTCTTGTATTTTTTGTGTATATTTTTTTTTTTTGTATTTTGTATTTTTTTTTGTGCCACCATGCCTATTCTACTTAAAACTAAACCCTAAAACTATAAAACAAGTATGTAAGCCGGCCAAGGCTTAATACCCCATCCCGACTACCCACTATCAAGTGCCGATTGAAGCCACCAAAACTGGTTCTCTTGCTTCACCCTATCAGTTCGGTCCCGTTCGGACACAGCCCTACTGAACCGAAGGAGCTCTGCTCCGCCTTGTGCCATGACGTCCCGATTGTACAGGAGTCGCCTATCCACGGTTCGTCGTCTGACGTGGTAGATTAGCGGAACTGCCAATCTATCCTGTATCAGACCGCATCTTTTTAAAAAGAGGAATGCCTCTGGTGGAATAAAGCCGCTCAAGCGTGCACTCTCAAAATACTCGTCGTTCGGATAGAACGCCCCGAAAATTAAATTGTTGGTCGAAGACATAGCTCTTGCAATGTGACCTCGGACGAGTTTTATCACGAAATTGTCAATTCTGTTGATTCGAGCCCCGTTGTATAGGACCTCGTTGGAATAGTAATGCACGTAAGAAGATTCGGCTGTTCTGTACAAGCCGGTACAGCGTCGTAAACACTGCCGCTCGAACACCCGAAACTTCTCCATCTGGGAAGGGGCAACGTTGAACCACACAGGACAACCATAAACGATCATCGGCCGTATGAGGGCCATGTAGCAAATTACCTTCACTCTGGGGTCAAGTCGACTGCTAAAAAACAGCCGTTTCGTCAGAGCGAAGGCTCCTCTGGCCCTGGTCAGAGCAGCATTTATATGTCTGTCGAAATATAAATACTGATCTAACCAGATACCGAGGTACTTCACTACACTTTTGCTCGCTAATGGCTGCCCGTGAAGATCAACGATAACCATCTTGCGCCAATTCTTGCACGTATCCCTCGTGGCCCTAGCCAACGGAGTCCGGAACAGAATTGTCTCCGACTTTTGGACATTTATTTTCAGTTTCCAGTCGTCGCAATATCGCTGAATCTTGTCGAAATCACGCTGCAAGAGAATTCTAATAACCTCAACCTTTCGGGCCGTTCTGTACGCAATTAGATCGTCGGCGTACGCAATTGCCTTTGTAAGACTACCTATCAGATCGCTGGTGTAAATGCTGAAGAGAATCGGCGAATTCACCGCTCCCTGCTGAAGACCATTTTTAATTAAGAATGTTGTGGTAGAAGTTACATTGCCACTTTTGACAACAAACTTTCTACCGTTAAGCATATCATAAAGTATATACAACAATGGCTTGCTTATGCCAAGCCTGCTCAGTTTTAGGTAAAGACCCTTTAACCATACGGTGTCAAAGGCCTTTTCCAAATCAACCAGAACAGCACCTGTGCATTGTTGTTTTGTTTTATTCCATTGGATATCAGAAACGAGTTTAGACGCAGCATGAATTGTGTCATGACCCGCCTTGAACCCGAACTGTTTATCCGGAATTATTTTGTTGTCCGCAGCCCACTTAGTCAGAGCCCTATTGATGATTTTTTCGAAAACTTTGCTGATGCTCGGAAGAAGACTTATCGACCGAAGATTTGACGGGTTGGAGTTGTCCTTTCCCTTTTTCGGGAGAGGATGAACCACAGCGGTCTTCCAATGCACTGGATAATATGCATTATTCAGTGCATTATTGAAGAGTGTGGTGTAAATGTCAATTGCCTCCATCGGTAAATGTCTTAGTACAACGTTGGATATACCATCGACACCTGCTGACTTTTTGTTTTTTATTGAATTGAAGATGAGCTGAAGCTCAACCTTCGTTACTAACAAGGGACAGTCCAACGCACTAACCTTTATGCTACGCGTACTACATTTTTTTTTATATAATAAGCGCACACTCAAGAGAATATTACTACCCTTAAAAAAAAGAGTGGACGTTTTTTATTGGGTAGAGTTATAATGTTCAAAAAATTACTTGGCTTATCATTGCATATTTTACGTTTATTGATAAAGTCAAAATTCGTATGTCCGTACGTTTGGGTACCTTTTTTCATCGGCCATACCGCAAGCGTCAAAATCATCGATGTCAAATAAATTTTCTTTTTTTTACAGATAAAAACAATTGTTCCCATTTTCCACACAGTGAGATCGTTGTTACGGGCGATTTTAATGTACACAATTCTTCGTGGCTGCGCTATTCTGGTCAGACAACCCCCGAAGGAAGGTATGTCGAGATTTTTGATGAGTTAAACCAACTAACTCAGTTAGTTGACTAACCAACTCGGACTCCTGACGTTGCAAGTCAGTCCGCCAACACTCTAGACTTGTTTCTCAGATTTGGTTACAAACTTAATTCTTTGTTAAATGAGAAATTTTATCCCGAATAGGGTAAAAACTATCAAACCTTAAGAAAACTAATGGTTTGATTCGAGCTTTAAAGAGGTTATTAGGATCAAAGATACAAGTTTCCGGATTTATAAAGCCAACCCTCCTGAGGATAACCGGAATAAGTTCAAACAAGCTAGAAGAACTTGTAAAGGACATATTTGAGGCATTACATTTTTGTATGACCAGAAATAAAGGCAAAAAAATACTTTAATGTCCCAAAGGTAGTCAAAATTTCTGGTCATTTGTAAAAACTGGGCGCAACATCGTCAGTTCCTACGCTCGTTTCCAATGACACTTCTTTGGTAAGCTCGATTGATAAAGTCAATTTGTTTGCAGCACAGTTTGCTGTTCGATGCTGCCAATGAGTTACATGATTCCTTCTGTACCCGAAAGCGCAAACGATTCTATGGGACTAATCTTCTTTCACACTCGTTCAGTTTCTAGAGTACTTAAAGATCTTAGATTCCATAGTATAGTATCCCCGCTATTGTTCTGAAGAGGTGTTCTTCAACGCTAGCCAAACCACTGCGTAAGCTTTTCTGTCTGTCCTATTCTACAGGTCTCTTTTCGAGTGGATGGAAAACAGCATTTGTCCAGCCTGTCCCTAAAAAGGTGAATACTCCTACCCCACTAACTATCGTCCAATTGCACTTACGTCCTTTATTTCCAAGGTCATAGAAACGCTGATTAATTTTCAGCTTAAGAAATATCTTGAAGAACGAAAGCTTCTTAATGACCGGCAGTATGGTTTCCATAGCAATAGATCAACCGGTGATCTCATGGTTTATCTCACCGAACAGTGGAACAAGTCCTTACATCGTTTTGGAGAAAGTAAGATTATAATTGCACTTGATATTTCAAAGGCGTTTAATATAGTTTGGCATCAAGCTCTCTTATCGAAAATGCGTGCTTTTGGTATTGATGAATCTCTTCTTTGTTGAGTTAGAAATTACCTTTCGGACCGTTCAATTCAAGAAGTACTGGAAGGGTTCAAATCTCATATCCACAAAATAAACGCTAGTGTGCCCCAGGTCTCCGTTTTATCTCCGACAATCTTCCTTATTTTTATAAATGATCTTTTGTCTCAACCTTCTAACCCACTAAATTGTTTCGCTGATGATAGTAGCCTCAGCTTTTCATATTCGGTTTTAGATTCTCATCCTTGTTCTACAGATATGGAATACCAAACGGCAGCATATGATAAGCTCATTAAATTTTGATCTTGACAGCATTTTCCAATGGGGAATAAAAAATCGTATAGAATTTAATGCTTCCAAAACTCAATACTGTCTATCTACTGTCGTAACCCTCCTCCAATGCCTCTATACGTGGGTCCTACTTGCATCGAGGAGACTGAACACTGAACAGCTTTCAGTTCTAGGTATGTGCATCACAAACCACTTGTTGTGGAGTGATCACATATTCGACATCGCCAAAAATGCTGCTAAGTGTTTTCTCAGACGATGCAAGAAATTTGTACCCCTTCTGATCTGGCTATAATTTATAAAGCTTTTATTCGTCCAAAACTCGAGTATAATTATCATATTTGGGCTGGTGCCCCAATAACGTACTTGAGTCTTCTGGATAGAATTTAAATAGAGAGCTTTAAAAATTATAGGAGATCGTTCTCTTACCTAGACATTTGCTTCTCTTGAACACCGCTGCAAGGTCTTATGCCTATCATTGTTTTATCGTTATTTTTATAAACCACCTACTGTTTTTTTTTACGGTTACCGCCTCTTGCTTTCTCAAATTAGCTGTTCGGATTCAGCATATAAACTGTAGATCCCCTTTATCAATGCAATTCCTCGCACACAGGAATGGTTGAGAGTTTTTACTAGGCCCTGTTTCTGGAAGCTAATTAATTTATTTATTTGTATGCCCGTATATGTTTTTAAAGACGACAAATTAAAATTGAACTATAGAGGCCCTGGATTGAGACCACAAGAGTAGATACTAATCCCAAAATATGAAGGCCTAAAATAAATGCATCCCTATATGTGAAAGTATCTATGGTATTTTGTATTTCCGTTGAAAGGTGTATTTGAAACTAAGTTGGGAAAAATTGATTGCAAATAAATTGTAATTAAAATCTCCATACACTTTTTTAATTACTTTAAAATGTAATTGAAGAATTTATATTTTAGAATTACATGTTATTGAAAAGTACTTGCCAGCAAACAAAATTAATAATCAAACAAGCAGTAATGATTAGTTCTAATAGTAATCAATACACAAAAATGTAATTAAATATTCTTTTCGCCAGATACATTTTACACGATATGAAAAAATAATTTCCTGAAATGCTTATTTCTTGCATATGTACATACATACATATGTATGTGTTAGAAATAAATAACGAAATTGGTTATCTTGAAAGTACTGTGATTTTCCCCAATAACTTGAATTAAATCATTACTTTTTTTCAATTACATGTAGTTAGTAAATTTTTAATTACAATTTAAGTAATTAAAATATTAATTCTTTGTATACAATTATACTAATATAGTTAAAATAACTATTTTTTCAATTACAATAACGCATAATGAAATAATTTCGGTACTAATTACTTGTAATTGAAATGAAAATTAATTATTAAAAGTAATCATTATTTCCTGCCAGTAGTCTGCCAGTTGAAATTCTTCTAGTTTCATTGGTAAAAAGAAAAAGCCAAAATCGCTTAAACAAAAACAAATTAGAGGAGCTTTTGTTGGGTTGATCCAGTTGAGGATCCCAATACTTGTTTACAGTTTAGAAAAAAAAAATTAAAATAAAACCCTAGAAAATTAGATGCAATGCACATAAAGGTCGAAACTGAAACTATATTAAAACTACAATGCACCCTTTGAACAGACTGTGGATATCAAGAGCGACTAATGACTATTGTACAGTAAAATTAGTTATTTAAATTAAATACATTTAATATGCGGCATCTAAATATATATTCTGAAAAAAAGGAGCCCCTTAAACTGCACCAACTATAGAGGCATCAGTCTACTTAACATCGCTTACAAAATCTTCTCTGCCGTAATATGTGAACGTCTAAAGCCCATTGTCAACAACCTGATAGGTCCTCATCAGTGTGGTTTTAGACCAGGAAAGTCCACAGTCGATCAAATGTTCACATTACGACTGATCCTGTAAAAACCCCAAAAACATCAAATCGACACCCACAATATTTTCATCGATTTCCGTTTGTGCAGGATTACAATGGAGAATTCACGCTGCTCCATAAAGGTTGGAAACAACTTAACAGAACCTTTCGATGTCAAAAAAGGTGATGCGCTGTCATGCAATTTTTTTAACATCGTTCTTGAAAGAATAGTGCCGAGCTCCCACGTCAACACTATAGTCACAATCTTTCAAAAGCTGATGACATTGACATAATCAGTAGAACTCAGCGTAATGTCAATTGGGCTTTTGAGGCAGAGGCGGCAAAAATGGGTTTAACGGTTAATGAGGGCAAAACAAAGTACATGTTGTCGTTAAGAAAGGACTTACAACACCGACATCTCGGTCAAAACGTCACCATCTACAGACGTAACTTTGAGTAGCAATTGAGTAATAAAGCCTTCGAGGGACCAAAGTGTCGCTATATAAGACCCTCATCATCCCCGTCCTGCTATACGGTGCAGAAGCATGAACTATGACAAAAGCGGATGAAAGCACCTTGTGTCGTTTCAAGAGAAAAGTTCTTCGTGCGATCTACGGTCCCGTATGAAGGGGAGTAGGAGAAGATGAAATAAAGAGCTGTACGGGCTGTACAGAGACGTAGACTTAGCCAGAAGGGTAAAAGTTCAACGACTAAGATGGCTGGGTTACGTAGAGCATATGGAAATCAATGCTCCGGCCCGGAAAGTCTTCGAATCCACACCCACAGGACAGCGCAGTAGAGGAAGACCGCGAATCAGGTGACGCCCACTAATGAAAAGTGACCTCACCCAACTTGGAGCGCGAAACTTGAGACATCTAGCTAGGGACCGAGCTAGAAAAAAGAAGTTTGTTGGGTGAGGCCCAAGTCCACAGAACTGTAGCGCCACCTTAAGTAAGTAAGTTAGTCGTGGAAGAAATAAGACAGACCATGGGCTACTTGTGCTACTCCACTTTTCTAAAGCTTTTGACACCTTAAACCATAGGATAATACACCACACACTCTTGACTATAAATATCTTTTCCTTTTGCTCTGTTTATTTTGTTCTCTCATAACTTAATAATAGAAAACTAGATGTTTTTTTTTAGGGAAAAAATGCTCGAAGTTGTTTCCCCACTTCCAGATGTGTTCCACAAAGCTCTATTCTTAGAATTTTACTCTTCTCCCTTTATATTAACGAGCTTCCCAGCTGATAACGACTTCTATTCAAATGTATGCTGATCATGTTCAATTAATCAAAAGCTGTTCCTTCAGACTTATTGAAGACTACGTAAGTTCTATTAACTCTGATGATCTGCGAAACATCTATAGGTGGTGTAAAACCAATGGAATGTCAAAAAGCTTGGTATGACACTTAATAGAAATCTTAACTGAGACACTCATATCAACCAAGCCCTAGGCAAAACATACGCAATACTCCACCACTTTTCAAACCAAACTCGCCTCTTGCTGGCGAAAACCCTAGTTTTAATGACCCTTACTTATGAATTTGAGATTTTTCATTTGTGATGAATTTGACATTCTCTCTTACAAAACCCTTATACTACTTTTTAATTTAATCCACACACATCAACCTAGCTACCTCTTTGACCGATTACGTTTTCTTCGGATGCAACGATCTTCAGCTTCATATTTTATTATGATAGAATATAAATCAATTGTTAAGGGTTTTTCAAATATAATGTTAATGTGTTTTAAGGTTATTTTATAAGTTATAACTTTTAAGTTGTTGCCTCCATTTGGGAAAATCACGATAAATATGAACTTAACGAACGAAAATAACTCGATTTATAGAAATCATTTTCGAATCCCCAAAGCTATTATAGTTATTTTACTCTTGGCTATATACTGCTGTTTTTATTTATTAAGTTAACCACAGACATACATATATATCAAGTTTTTTAATATCATTCAACTTCACATTCCTCAATTTATGTATATTCAAATAGACCTCACATTAAAAGCAACAACAAAAATATGATGAAAAAATAAAAACCTTTCAAATGAACCATAATGACAAATGATACCCGAAATATATATAAATTGTAACCAGAGCCACTTTGTGATAAACAGAGTTAACCCTCAGGAAAATGATATTGCTCATTATTATAAAATGAAGCCACTCTCTGACTTTCTGACTTTTGTCAAATTAAATGACTGAACAGCAAAAAAAGAAAAACTTTATCGAAGTTTTTCCATCACTGATGGGATGAATGGATAAATATAATTTTTAAATTGTAAAAAAATAACGGAAAAACAACAAGAATAAATAAACGTTGATAGCTTGCAGGTATAAATTTATCAGAATCTACATTGAAATGTTGAATACGACACATCCTTTTTTCAAAAAAAAAAAAAAAACTATAGTGCAGATAAATGTAGGTACATTCATAACCTATGTATATATAAACATACATATATATTTCTAGATTCGCATGATATGTTTTTCCATCAACGAAAGACAAACGGCACGGTGCAGAATTTAGTTTTTTTTTTCCGTTATTTTGCCTTCGTTTACAGAAGAAAACAAAATAAAACAGCAAAATGATATGACGACCAACAAATACAAGAAAAAATTGGAAACCAAAAGAGAAAGACCCATCCTGTTAATTTTCGAGTCACGTATTCTTTTTAATCCTGACAAGAATATTCCATCCAACAAATTCCGTGTTCATTCTAACATCTCTCCTTTGAATCCATACTTTTTTTTCTGTGCTTTGTGTTATCCTTGCGTTACCTACAAACAACTAAGATGAACATAGTTCACATTTACACACAGCTTCTAGACTGACAGTTGGACAGAACTGAAACAAAACAAAAATTAGAAATAGAAATAGAAAAAACAACACACAATTGATATGAGCTAAAAAGAAAAATATTCTTTATCCTTTTTTGCGTTGTTACTGTACAATTGTTGTTGGCGTTTTTGATGTTTAAGCAAAAACTTATCAAACATACACAACACACACACACATAAATAGATAAATGTTGGTTATTCATTTTTCTATTTGCCGAAGCCGATATCATCAGGATAAATTTAACAATTCTGATGAATCTCAGCTTCAAGATGGCGCGCGGCGAGTCGGCGACACATGGCCCACCATTTATGGTTTGAATTTGAATTATATTTGGCCCAAAATCAACACCGCTTTCATTCCGTATCGAAAAAGGTATACTCAATCACATTGGACGATCTGAATATACACTCCAAATCATAATCATAAAGATAGAAGCATCCACAGTATAAAATGCCAGATAATAGAAGATTTACAATTATAGTGAACTTGTCAACTGTTCTTCGTTTTATCCGCAGTGGTGAACATTTGAAGTGTGTATAAAGCTTTAAAAAAATATTCCATAATAATTTGAGATTTCAGTTAGAAGCTTTCCAAATGGTATGGAATGTTCAGGAACTTACTTACTTAAGGTGGCGCTACAGTCCTGTGTGAACTAGGTGCTCAGCGAACGAACTTCTCCTTCTAGTTCGGTTCCAAGCTTAATGTCTCCAATTTGGTTGGACTTGTGCGCGTCATCTGATCTGCGATCTTCCTCTACTACACTGTCTTGAGGGCTTCGATTCGAAAACTTTCCGGGCCGGAACATTGGTTTCCATGTGCTCTTTACGTGACCCAGCCAATTTAGTCGTTGGACTTTTATCCTTCTGGCTAAGTCTACGTCGCTGTACGGCCCATACAGCTCGTCGTTCCGTCTTTTCCCAAGGTGCTTTCATCCACTTGTATCATAGTACATGCTTGTGCATTATATAGCAGGAAGGGTTTGATTAGAGTCTTACATACAGTTTGGTTTCTCGAGATAAGGCTTTACTACTCAATTCTTTTCTTAGCCCACAGATACAGCGGTTAGAAGGAGTAAGTTTTCGTTTGATCTCAGCGCTGGTGTTTTCCTTAACTGCCGCAAAGTTAAGTCTGTCGATTGTGAAGTTTTGACCTAGACGTCGGTTTTGTAGATCCTTTTTTGATGATAGCATGTACTTTGATTTGCCCTCATTATTCGTTAAATCCATTTTTGCCACCTTTGCCTCAATACTCACAAAAGTCCCATTGACATCACACTGATTTCTTCCGATTATGTCAACGTCATCAGCATATGTCAGTAATTGGACAGACTTTTGAAAGATAGTGCCTCTAGTGTTGACGTGGGACCTCTGCACTATTTTTTTAAGGCGATGTTAAAAAAATCGCATGACAGCGCATCACCTTGTCTTAAGCTTTTTTTGACATCGATAGGTTCAGTTAAGTTGTGTCCAACCTTTATAGAGTAGCTCGAACTCAGTATGGTTACATAGCACAAACGGACGAGTTTGGCAAGGATGCCAAAACTTGACATGGCTCTATACAGTTTACCCCTGTAGATGCTGTCATATGCTGCCTTAAAAATGGTGAAGAAATGGTGGGTGTGGATTTGATGTTCAGAAAGGCATATTTTAGGAAGACTGGTGGAAAGTAATTTTTCCGTCCAAAAAATTTTAACGTGGATATAATTTAGATCCTTCATAAGGACCATTAAAATGTTTATTTGTCAGAAAACACTAGTTTCCATAAATCTTATATCAGTGCTAATATCTTATAGTTTTACTTCAATACCTGGTTCTATCTTTATGACTTGGAGTGTATTTATGTATGTCATGTTTGCACGAGAAATTTGTGTACTCTCTCAACGTCTAAACATTGAACGACAGTGATGGCTGCCAGAGTGCGTTTATACAGAATTTGACATTGGCTATTAGTTCAATGCACAGAGTTGAATTGTTCCTTCTTTCTGCTTGCTTGAGCTTACTAGAAGCACAACAATGTTTCAATTTGTGAGCGATTGTGGAATTGTCCATGTTTTGAAATACCTGACTTCGGTTTGGCTATACATTTGTCCTATGCGGTTTGATTTTTTTGTGTTCATAAATTTAAACAGTTTGAAAATATGCACTAACTTTTTTAAATTGAGTTACAAATCGAAATAAACATTAAGGTTATTTCTGTCAAAAATAGAATTTAAGGTAACGAATGGGCCTAAGAGAATCAGATACAATTATATGTGTATTATTAGTTATGACAATATCATGTTATCAGTCAACGAAGAAAGTAACTGATGGAAAATAAGTCTGCGGTGCTATTTTTCTTTCCTACATGTTTAACCAAATGTTATTCACTTTTTTGCATTCTAAACCTTTAAAGAACTTACATACATAAGTATTTCAGGACTTCATTCCTTTCAAATGTACTCATTTCTGTTTACCGATTTATGTACATATGTACATATGTGCTTTGTGTAGTTTATAATCATTTTTCAATGTGAAAACTGCTAGGATTCTATTTTGTTGTTTTGTAGAATTTAAGCAGAGTTTGATCAAACGTGAAGTCAGCCACACTCGGCTTTTACTCCATTAGCTCGGTCATTTTTTTCAGAGCTCATAGAACGCGCTGCGAGCTACCTCTGATTGCAAAAAGGAACACAAACTGAGTGATCTGATATGTTTGAGTTAAAAAAGAAACACAGATCTTTTTTTGACAGCTCAATTCTCTGCTCTGACCTTAAATATAAAAAGAGGCTGGGATGCGACCCACACTGATAACTTCCCATCCCGTCTATCGATTTGTCTTGCTTAAAAGTTTGTCTAAATGTATCAATTCTTGCCAAATTTGCGTTCTATTTTTTGTAGATTTTATTTTTTTTTATGAAAAAACGGACTGTTGGATTTTTATAAAAAAATTATTGAATATAAAAAACAATATTTTCTGTGAAATAAAATAAGTTTGAAGCCAATATTTTTAATTTTTGAAAAGCTGTTTGAGCCGAAAATCAATTTTTACCAACTTTTATTAATTTTTTTGTTTAGGTTGTTTTTTTTTTGTAAAAAAAACTGTCAATTCAATTTTTCTCAAAATTTTTCCTAATGTTGAAAACAATATTTCTTATAAGTTAAAATTAGTTAGAAGCCATAATCTCAAATTTTTGAAAAGATATTCAAGTCGAAAATCAATTTTTACCAACTTTTGTTAAATTTTTTTTTCGGTTTTTAATTTTTTGTAAAAAAACTGTCAATTCTATTTTTTTTCAAAATTTTACTGAATGTTGAAAACAACATTTTTTGAAAGATAAAAGTAGTTTAAAGCCAATATCTCAAAGTCTTGAAAAGATATTTGAGTCAAAACTCAATTTTTACCAACTTTTTTTTTATTTTTTTTTAGGTTATTATTTTTTGTAAAAAAAACTGTCAATTCGATTTTTCTCAAAATTTTATCAGATGTCAAAAACATTATTCTTCATTGCACAAAATTGTTTTGGAAATGAAATCATATTTTAGTCGTAAAATTTTCGAAGTGACAAATTTTTTTTTTCAGTTTTTTTGATTTATAAAAAAAAACCGTTAATTGAATTTTTTTCCAAAAATATAATTGTTTTGTATCACGTTACAATATATAATATAAAATTTAATTCAAGTCTCTAGCGTCATTGGTTCATGAGATATTTAGGGTTAACCAAAATGTTCACCTTTTTTTTAAACTGCTATGGTAAAGAAACCACCCACGCAATTTTCTTGAGAGCCCTTTCTGCATCTTTCTGCCTTATTATCTGTACGTACGGACGTACGGACGTACGTACACACGCACGCACAGACATCTTTCTAAAAATCTTTTATTTCGCCTCTAGGGACCTTGATTTCCACTTCTTCCAAGTAGTCCGTGACAGACCTGGCAACGTGAGTTCTGGAATTGCCTTGCATCAGCAGGAAGTCTTCACCAACAAAGGGTGCAAATGGAACCACATATTCCTCCAGAATATTGCTTATATAGTCATTGGAGTTCACAGATTCCTACACGATGAACAGCTCCGTTTTTCCGTGCATGGAAATTCCTGCCCACATCAATGACGGAACATCCTTAGAAATTCTCCCGCTGGGCAACTGTTGCCGAAGAGTAACTCTCACCTGATCTTCTCCACATTCTGCTACGTCCATCTGGTGAGCGTAGACAAACATGGACTCATCAGTGAAGAGAACTCTAGCTCAGTCGGCTTCGGTCCAATCTTGGTGAAGGCGATCAAGTTTCAACCGACGAACGTCGCTTGTGCTGTACCGTGAGTCTTGATACACGAGCATGTCTTTTTGCCCTCAGGCCACTCTCCACTAAACACCACTTCACCGTTTGAGCATTCACCGCTGTCTCTTACGGATCGAAGACTGTGAGACAGATCATCGGCTGCAAAAACATAGCGGCATATTATCAAAACGATAACAACGCATCAAAAAGTAGACTGCAGCATTTTTTTGTAACTCAGTGTATCGAATTGACAATCTGAACTCACCAAAAATACTGTGATTACAAAAATAGAATGAAAAATTGAATAAAACTTGAAATATGATTTCAATTCAATTTTCTTAAAGATGTAGAACTTTCAGTTGGCAACACTTTTTTTTATTTGCCAGCTGTCAAGTGATTTATTTGAATGACCCCTGAACAACGCAACGGTTCCAAATAATGAAAATGTATTTTAAAAATGATGGTTCTGTCGAAATACGTACCGCGCGAATTTTGAGGAAATGTAAAGCGCCGAGAAGCCTGAAATGATTGACCACAAGTTTTGGAAAAAAATTCATAGTAAATGACCGTGTTAGTCATATATCAGAAATTATAATGACAGAACATTATCTTTCAAAAAAAGTTAATTTCATGTCAATTAAAAAAAAATAACCTTTGTTTAATTCCATTTCAAAATTCTATACCTCTAAAAATGGTGCGGGGAAATAAATCCACGGGAACTTACTCCACTGAGGGATTTAGTTCTCACTTAGTGAGAACTAAATCCACTTTAGTAAAGTGGCTTTAGTTCCCATGCTAACTGGGACTCTAATTCCGAAAAAAATGTGTGATTTAAGTTCTCCTTGAGTTTGAAATTAATTCCCACTTTTTAAAAGAAGAAGCAAGTAGAATAAGGCGCAGGGACATAGGGCCCAGGGACATAACGCCAAACTTTTTTTTTGGGGCTTATTTCTCACTTCGGTGGGACATAAAACCGAAATCTTATTTGGGCCCTAAGTCCCACCCAAGTAAGACCGAAGCCCCAAATAAAAATGTTGGGGCTAATGTCCCACTTAATAAGAATCACCAAATGACACAACTTGGAGCACTTTAAATCCTGAGATCCCGCGAAGCGGGCCACCCACAGGTGCTTTTATTGAAAGAAGTTGTTGATATAGGCACCTGCCTGGCGACTTTACATACCCTAAGCGGAGCAACGGAGTTGCGTGAGCGGGTGTGACCCCGAAAAAGGGAGTTAAAATCCTGAGAACCCGTGAAGCGGCCCACCCACAGGTGCTTTTATTGAAAGAAGTTGTTGATATAGGCGCCTGCCTGGCGGCTTTACAAACCCTTAGCGGAGCAACGGAGTTGCGTGAGCGGGTGTGACCCCGAAAAAGGGAGTTAAAATCCTGAGATCCCGAAAATAATGTTGAAAATAAACTTTTTTTGTTTTTCCTAATTTTTGTATTATCACCGTATCAAAAAATTATTGTTCTTTGTATTGAAATACAAAAACTTTATATTCTTTTTTGGCTCTGCAAAAATTTGGGGACAATGTTTTATTAGTTTTTTATCACCTTGCTCATCAATAACTAAGCTCCCCTTGCAATTTTGACCATATTAGCAAATGTAACGTGAAATATTATTTCGAGTATATTTTTTAACATAAATTTGTTTTTCTTCACGGTCATAAATTAACACACTATTTTTACGAAACCCGGTAATAAATTCAATTTTATTTTCCATGCTTTTAATTTTTTATTTTATTTTATTCACACTACGCACTGTTTTCTTAAATTGCTTAAGACTGATGTTCGACTGTACTCATCAAAATTGAACAAGTTTCAAGAATCTGATAACTAACTGTAATTTGAAGCTGTTGTTGTTAGAAATTATTTCCCTCTTCATATTTTTGAATGTGTACTAAATTCCCATAAGAAACTGGAGTTCGTTCCCACTTAGTGGGAACTAAATCCCTCAGTGGAGTTAGTTCCCGTGGATTTATTTCCCGGCACCCTAAAAACACCCTTTATATGAAAATGAAATTAAAAAACTCAAAATCACAGTCGGTATAAATTTACAACAGAAATGGAAATATTGTATTAGAACAACATATCAACAGGAACAAGCTAAGCAAAAAGCAAATCATTTTAAAACCAATGTACACAATTGTTAGACACACAATGCAAGGACCAGCAGTGAACTCGATTCTTGAGTTTGTCGATTCAGGTACATATGCAAACAATTTCGAAAAAATTTAACTTTCGCCTAGCCCATTCTCAATCCGGCATTTACATGAGTCAAGTTATTTCGATTCTCCATCAAAACGTAGTAAGACGGAAAACAAAATCTACGTTAATTTCGTGACATTTTAAGTCAATAATGCCGCTTCTCAATTGACTTCGAAAAGGGCAAGCAACTGGATTAGAAATCTTTAACTAATACTTGCTTCTATGTGACCAAGAAATTCTGTTTCCTTAACCTAAATAAGTAAGTTCTTGATAAAATCATCAAATCTTTAACGGAAAAACATATATTTCAAAGTTTTGAACTTTTTTGGTTTTCAAAAAAGCGTTTACATAAATTGTTGTTACATTCTACAAATGAAATCCTTTCAAAGTCTATCTTTTAAACATTCTCATATTCTTGAAGAAAAAAAAATCCACAATTAATAACTTCGCATTGCTGTTTAAATCTTGACCGAACTTTTGTTCCAAAATATATGTATATAAATATTTCATTCATCGCTTTTAATTGCTCGTAATGTATCAAAGCCTAAAGGTTTGCATATAAAGAATGATGATTCTTGCATTCATTCATTCATCCACCAATCCATTCATTTTGGTATCTATATCTCTGACCATCATCAGGATTGTGTGCATGCATAAAATGTTATCGGAATCCTTTTTCTCAGAAAGAACATATTCTGATATCTCTTTGACTGTTATTATTTTTTGCATTTTTTCGGGAATATTGATTCCAATTAGAGGGAATACCAAAGAGTTTAATTCCGATAGCTTTTTTTAACAATATCGTTTCTATGTAAGGCTTTTTGGTGTGGTTTTATAGAAATATAAAGTCCCATGTAAATATCAATAGCTTCGAATTGACAGAGACGGGGTAGTATGGATACAAATTCATTCTGTAGCAACAATGATACTTAAAGTAAAAACATGGATTGAACCAAATATTTCTCTAAATACATACCCATAAACGCCTATGCAAATAGTTTATACATTTAAATTTACCACAGAAAACCATGAAATCTTATCGTCAATGTCCTCTATCTTTAATTTAATGCATTACGAAATACACGCAAGGACAAATTTCTATTATTTCTATCTTTTAACACCAACTACTCATCAAAAACTGCTACCCCTTTTCTGAAATTACTTTGATTTATTATAATTTACTAATAGATCGCTAGAATTTGCTTGTCAACTTATACTCATAAGAGGAAATAGGAAACTACAATGGTCGGCCTCAGAGCTTGACTCGCTCAGAAGAGAATGTAGGAAACTCTCCAACCGAGCCAAAGCTGCAAAACTAGCCTCTCACTGGGATTCTTACAAAGAATTTACAAGAAGGCACTAAGGAAATCTAAGCGATCTTCCTGGCGATCCTTCTTTGGCACGATTTTAGATTAGATTAGAATAAGATTTTATTAGATACAATAATTTATAAGAATTTACATAAGGTTTACAAATCTTTTATGACATGGCAAAAGCCGTCTTTCAGATTGACAATATAAATGTAATTTAACAAAATAGTTACTCAAGTTACCTATAATTATTATAATTAAAATGCTTCTCTTAAAATTTGGTTTCGATATCGTAATGCGGATTTTACAAATTTGAAAAGAGCCGACCAATCATTTCCATTCAAAAGATAAATAACTTCTTCCGTTGTGAAAGTAGCTTTTCCTAGGTATAGTTTTTGTATTTCTTTAAGTAATGGACATATTCCCACAAAATGCATTATATCTTCACGAGTATTCAGATTACACATACTACATTGGATTGGGAGATCTGGGCGGTGGGGTATAAAATTTAACGGCAGTAACTCTTCTCGTGTTTTAAAAATGGTAGATATTTTATTAATACTCTCGTTATTTCCGAAATAACTTACATATCTTGCTGAGATCGTGCTCGAGCTTGGGATAATATACTCTGTATATTGAAGATTGTGCTTCTTCGATAAATTTTGTGCATACTTTCATCCAGAACCCGAAGAATATTGTATAACTCTGATTTTATTTGATGAAAGTTAAACGCTTCTAGATTGAGCGGACATCCGGTCTTCTCAGCCAATTCCTTCCACTTTTCAAAACATGACGATTTTTTTTCCAAGGCACATGTTGCTACTATTTTAGGAAGACGAGATACATTCATGTTAAGCACTTTAAGGGTGTAATCGAAATGTAGTTTCAGTGTTGTGATGTATATTGGTGGAAGTCCAGTTTCAATATGTAACATATAAGTGGGCGTTGACATGGGCAGGTGTAGAACTCGTTTGAGAAAAAATCTAAGCAGTTGTTCGACAGTCTCATATTGAAGGTATCCCCAAACCTGGGCTGCATACAACATAATTGATCGAGCAGTTGCCTCAAATATCTGGTATTTTGCACGTAGACCAATTTTTTTATTTTTCATGCAGCTGAACCAAGTAGAGTTGATAGCATTTTTTGAACTTTTTAGTTTTTCTCCTAAATGAAACTTCATACTATTTTGTGGCGTCATTATCAAGCCGAGGTATTTGTAGTTGTCTACTATTTCTACAGGAACCCCTTCAAGTTTCCAATTAAAATTACCACTCCGAAGTCCCTTACCTCTACCAAACACCATTATCTGAGATTTTGCACGATTTACGGTTAGGTTCCATCTTTTGCAGTACTCTTCCAATTTGGTAATCATCATCTGAAGTTTTATGGGAGTGTCGGCTAACATCACAATGTCATCAGCATACATCAAGACTTTCATTAGACTGCCTCGTATATCAATCCCACCATTTAAATAACAAACTATATCATCAAGGAAGAGGGAGAACAGTAGTGTGCTCAAGATACAACCTTGTCTCAATCCCATAGGAGTCAAAAAACTTTCTGACATCGAGGTCCCGTCCCAAACTTTTGCTGAGCAATTTGTATACATTTTTTTTAGTGTTTTCCACATTTTAAATGGTAGACCTAATACCGATAGTTTATAAAACATTAAATCTCTATCAACACTGTCAAATGCGGATTTAAAGTCTATAAAATAAGCATAAACTTTTTTATTCTGAGTGCGTTTGATATCGACAATAGTACTAAGTGTAAAAATTTGATCCACAGTGGAATATCCTTGACGAAAGCCAGCTTGAAATTTACTTAGTATCTGATGGTCCTCAACTCAGTTGGTTAAGCGCTTATACAAAATACTTCCAAATATCTTGCGGATTGTATTAAGTAGTGAAATCCCTCTATAGTTTTCAACCCCATTTTGGTTTCCTTTTTTGAAAACTGGAAGAATAACAGATGATTCAAAGCATGGAGGGATATAATCATTTTCATACAATTCATTGAGCTGATGTAAAAGACAGTTGGCAAAATCGTCAGAACAATACTTATAAAATTCGTGAGGGATTTGATCTTCTCCAGGCGTTTTGGCTTCCTTCATTTCAACTAGTACTGCTCTTAGTTCTGTAATTGTGAAAGGCTGGTCCATTTTTTGATCGTTAATGTAATTGACGCAATACTGAAAAGGTAGAGCTGACTTCTCTACATTTAAAAGGGATTGGAAATGTATTTTCAAATCCGAAGTGGGTATGTTTATACCAATCCTAAGCTTTGATCCATTTAAAATACGAACTGCTTTCCAAAACTCTTTAGTATTTCTACTCCCAATTATGATCTGTGCTTTTTCTTCGTAGTATTGAGCTTTCTTAAGCGTACAGATTTCTTTGAACGTCGCTTTTTCTTTGACATACTCTTGTTTAAAATAACAGGTATCATACTTTCTAAATAGCTTAAGAAAAGCAAATACCTTATCTCTCGCTCGGCTACAATCATTATCAAACCATTGCTGTTTAGCTTGAAGTTGATGAGCTCTTTTGATAACTTTCGGCGCTGCTTTGCGAATAACATCTTGCATATTTTCTATCGATACTGCTTCCCCTTTCGATAGCAATGCATTCATTTGCAAATTCAATGCTGTTTGGTACGAACTTTTGCAATTGTTTCGCCATATTAGTCTGGGGCATAAGAGTTCATTGGTATCCAGCGAATGATTCACTTTGGACATATTCAAAGTTACAGAGATTGGCATATGATCGGAGAAAATCCTTGCATAAATTTTAAAGTCAGATATTTCGTAAAACCAATCATCAGCAACAAGGCAATAGTCTATTACAGAGCATGCATTTCCTCTTATAAAGGTGTACTCCCCTTTGATATCACCCTTAGACCTTCCATTTAGTATCATTAGATTGTATGAATCAGCAAAGTCAAGTAGTGATCTACCTTTTCGATCAGTTTTGGTGTCTTTCGAAGCTCTTCGTTGGGTTAATTGGGGCTGATGGCCATTTTCATTGAAGAATCCTTGTTCGTTTCCTATCCTTGCGTTCAGATCTCCTATCACTATCAATTTTTCCTTCTGCTTAGCACAAACGATGTCATTCAAAATGTTGAAATCATCTTCCCAGTGGTTGCAATTTATGTATGCCGGAAGTATACGGTGCTTACAGGTGTTACGAAACTTTAAGCTAATAGTGCTATAACCTTCGATGCTTTCAAATTTCAAAAAGTGTTTATATATTTTCTTAAAGCCATATATACATCCACCACTTGCTCTTCCAAATTTATTTGTTTTAACCGCTTCAACCCAATCCAGCTCGTATTCGTTAAAATTACAGTTAAATAATTCATAATTTTCTTTTAATATAAAGGTTTCAAATAATAAAAATATATCAAAAGTTTTTACAAAATTAAAAAAGTTAGAGAACAATAGTTTACTTTTTAAACCATTAACATTATAACTTTAAATATTTAAATATTTAAGACTATTATTAGAATTACTAAGCGACTGACAGACGGCTAATTCTTAATTTTCAGAAATATTAACTCGTAAAGATTCAGATACACCCGGTATTTTATGTTGTTGTGTTGAATGTGTAGATGGCACTGCAATATCATGAGAGATATTTTGAACCAGCTGTGGATGACGTTTATCTCTATTGTCAGAGTTGACAGCACCTTCTACGATGTTACACCTCAGATCAGGAAAAATTGTTTTCAAAACTACAAAACCACTTTCTTTGCCGCACATCAAACCATATTCTGTGGCACGATAGAAGAAACTTCTGAAGCCTCTAGGTTACGGAAAATTCCTTCAACTAATCCAGCGATACCAAGCTGCTTAAAAAATGTAGACGGCTCCTAGACAAATTCAAGTAATGAATCGCTGAACTTACTACTGGATACTCATTTTTCTGGTAGTTCTCTAACCGAAACTTGCAACAGTCATATTCGTTCAAGTTTCAATAGAACATATCTACAAGGTCTGATCACAAGGGACAAGTTACAATATGCTCTCAACAGCTTCGAACCATTAAATCTGCAGGACCAGATGGAATAATACCAGCCGAACAACAAAAAACATGGGACATTATTGCACCAATCCTTTAGGCAATTTTTACCAGCTGTCTTTATCTGGTCTACATTCCCTCGGCATGGAGAGAAGTTAAAATTGTTTTTATACCCAAAGCAGGTAAATGCTCGCAAGTCAATCCTAAAGATCTACAACCTATAAGTTTATCATCATTGCTTCTTAAGACCTTGGAAAGATTGACTGATATCCATTTAAGGGCAAGTATTGGTACAAGACTTCTGTCTGCGTCTCAACATGCCTATTGTAAAGGTACGCACCGTCGAATATTCACTCCATCATAAAGAGTTCACTATGGTTGCTTTCTTTGACATCGAAGGTGCCTTTAACAACGTGGACACATTTGCAATCACATCTGCACTAACATCTCTAAACGTAGAGAGTTCGCTTCGGGAGTCAATTCATTTAATGCTGACTAGTAGAATAATTAACTCAAAACTGGGCAACTCTTCTGTAAAGAGTTATAAACCGCGACAAATTAAATAAAGTCCAACGTTCAGCTTGCCTATGTATAAGCGGATCGCTTCGCACTGGACACCTTACTCTACCTAACACTGCTTGATATATTTAGCAAACAAATAGCTTCAAGCTGTGCTATTCGCCTCAAAGCTACGTCGCAGTGAATTAACAACAACATTGGCCACTCCGTAATTCTTAGAGATTTAGAATCAATTCCAAAGCACACAGACTACACCATCTCCCAACTGCAATTCGACAGAAACTTCCAGATTTCTATACCTTCCAGATCTTTCTGGGAGGATAGGTCATTCCTGGAAGATAAGTCAATCCATTTTTATATAGATGGTTCAAAAACAAAAGTAAGGGGTTGGTGGAGCTGTGTACTCTGAACGACTTAAATTAAGTCTCTCAATCCGCCTTCCCAATCATTGTAGAGTGTTCGAGGCAAAACTTTTGGCGATAAAAGAAGTCTTGTCCTGGCTTAAAGAAACAGTGATATCAACATCTGATAACCGTATCTTCTCAGATAGTCAGGCCGTTATCAAATCTCTGGACACTGTCTCTACAAACTCTATAACAGTTCATAACTGTCGATCATCTATAATGGAGATGGCACAGCAGTTTAAACATCACCATGTGTCAGACAAAAATCATCTGGCCAACACTAGATTTAAAGCGATCAAGGTGCTTGCTATCTCTAAGCAGATCGCATATAAGCTCGATAATAGGTGTCATAACCGGACACTGTTTAATAGGAAAGCAAGCCAAGTGGCTAGGCGTATTCTCCAAATGACTTTTGCAAAAGCTGTATGGACGAGGAAGAGGAGGAAACAATTCTTCACCTTCTCTGTACATGCCATGCTCTTAGCTCAAAAACGCAAGAATTACCTTGGAGAATTCTTCTATAACGATATAAACGATCTAAATCGTATTAGCATAATCAGACTCTCACGTTTCGTAAGGGACTCAAACTGGTTCCATTGAGCTTAGGAAGAAGTCTCAAGATTCATATGGTATCACAATGGGTCATTAAACTGGCCTAAATGTGTCCTATTCCATCATGGACAGCCACTTTAACCTAACCTAACCACCATTATAATTTTAAATTTGGCAATTTCTGCTGATTATTATATGGAAATCTAAAAAATAAGAAACAACAGAATGGATGCTATTTTTTCCTATAGCAAGTTCAACTTCATAAATTATATCAAAGCAAACATTAAGTTGCTAAGCAATAAATTAGACACCGAACTTTAAACTTAAATCTATATAAACTACAAGCTTCTAGTAGACGAAAAATCAACACAAATTTCGATACTATTTGAAAACAAATACAGCATTTTAAGGCTCCATTAAGACTGATCCCATTTTGATCCAGACGAATCATCGGTTGTCGATTGCACATGCACAATGGCTATTACGGTATACGACTGGTCAATATTCCAATAATGCCACCAATTTTCTGAATATCTATACTCTAGTCCTTCTATGCAACATACTCCTTCATACATATACCATAGAGTGTACACACATTGAATTATATCGAAATGCTTTAAACTAAACGGATGAAATCCTCACCGGTCGGGCCGGGCGGCTGGTCGGCTTGCCGTACAACACAAAACCGACAAGGACCAAGTATTAATATGTGGAAATGGACAAGCATATAGCAGGAGTGAAAGAATGAATCCACTTTCTATTATTAAAGCCACTCTCATTGAGCAAATAAAGCTACCTACCATAAAAGCGGAGGGCTAAAGGGATGTCAAAAGTACTACTCGTATACTTATGCTCGTATATGATTGCAAACATATCCTACATCCAGGCCGTATTGCCATGGCATAGAGGTGAAAGGATTCAACTGCTTTTTGCCAAAAATGAGTGGGTGATATATGGAAGTGAAAAATCAGAAATAAAAAAAATAAAAAACAACTTTGTGTAAACAAACTGAGAGAGGTAAACTCTGTATCAGGATCTGGTCCGGTGTATATGTGGCTTCTGTATGGATAGTTTTGGCAACACAGAGTTTCATGTGTCGTTTGTTTTTGCGGGGGGGGGGGTTTCAACCCCCTCTACCTTACCTACTCATATAAAATAGAAAACGATGTCATATTTGCCATTTGATTTTGGGTCAATTGAATGAGATTTCAAATAAAATCGAGGTCAATCAAAGACAAAGACTCTCATCCTCCATGAAAGCAGGCAACATATCAACATCGACATTTTTATATTAAAAAATCGGTTCCTGAATATTTTATCGGGCAAACAGATATTTTATCAATAAAATTAATTTATATCAGGTAAATTTGTGAATTATATCTTTAACGTCCGCCGATGATTACAGTTTACATCCCTTCCATAACTGATGCACAAACAGCTTACAGCACATCCATAACCTCACATGTTACTACGGTTCCTACTCGGAGTGTTAAGGACTATTTGAGAGCGACCAACGACCTACAAAGGAACAAATATTTGTCCATTATGACATTTCTTTCATATTTGCTTGTTCTTATTCGTTATTACAGATGTCCAACAAAGACTAGAATGACATTTTTAGGTTAAGACGCGTACGAGTATTTCGTTAGTTAAAGTGTGGATCGTATGTGGAACGCGAATTTAATTTGTCAGTTCGTTACAATGAGATTGAAATTTGCGACGAACAATTTGTTTTTTTAAATTGCTCTTATTTTGGCAATGAAGAAACTAATTTTATTACTTTAAGCCGTGCTTCTACCTTTTTGTTTACAATTTCGACATACTTTATGTGTACACTGTTTAAAATCACATTTATTCATTCGTCGGTCGGTAACATGAATAGAGCCACTTTAGGGGAAAGAAAATCAATTAGTTTTCCAAAATGGGGACCTTATTAGGACCTCAACTTGTTTCTACTTCTTTATTCCAAAAATTTGTGCAACATGTGCAAAGTTATGGAAACTTGTGGAACATGTGAAAATTGTGGAGCACGTGAAACTTGTGGAGCATGTGAAACTTGTGGAATACATCGACAGATACGAAAATACAAATTTTAAGTTTTAGAATTAAATGACTGGATTAAATAAACCAACAACAATTTCTTAAAAATGATTCTATTTAAATTTATATCAAGGTTACAATTAGCTTCATTAAACAATTAACAACAAAGACTTAAAGACTATCGTAATCCATAAGACGTTCTATGTGCAACCTCAAATATTAATGGCTTTAGTCTTAAAGCTCTTGAAGGTGCATATAGAAAAATTGTAGCAAGTATGTTCAGTTTAAAAAACTACAAAGAATGTCACGAACAACCATTTCACTATACATTTCTCTAAGCAAATTAAGAGTTTGCATCCCTAATAACAAACATTTTGACTGATACGAATGATGAATTGTGTTAACTTTACCGAAGAATTTTCTTAAAGCAAAGCGCAAAAAGTTCCTTTGAACAATCAATCCTGTTTATAACATATTGAGTTGTTGGGTTCCATGCAACACAAGCATATTCCAACAAAGGCCTAACAATACGACAGTAAAGGGATTTAAGAGTATAAGGATTTTTAAAATGTACGGAATTTTTTTTTTAAATCCCAACATTGAATTAGCTTTGGAAATACCAGAATTAATATGAAGTTTAAATGTAGATAGGTATCTCATCAAATATGACACCAAGATCCTTAATATCATGAACAATTTTAAGTTCAACATTTTCAAACGAATATAATGGAACTATATGATGTAAAGACCTATTATAGGATATTGACATACATTTATCTATATTTAATTTTGTGATGTTTGACAAAACCACAAATAAAATCAGTCGATGATTTCTTTATAATTCATTTTATTAATCTTATACTGAATTAATGATAGTGTACTTATAATAGTGGCAGAGCAATAGGAGGGTGTTTATTGGATGGTGGTCTGTATGTCACTGACTAAAAACTATATGCAAAGGTAAAATGCATATATGCACTATAGGTACATAATAAATGTTAAAGCTTAAGGCAACTGCATACGTGCATATTATATTATTACATCGATACATTACAACTCTCCCCTCTTATTTCTCTGTTACATTCTAAATATATGTTACAGTTCTGTTTCTTAATTTTCTATTTCTATAACATTCTTCATTTGAATCTGGAGTGGGTGATGGTGAAGGATTTTCTACATTTAAAAAACTTGTATCTAGTTTTTCATTATCTTCAAAATTAATAGTTTTAGCATTAATTATATCATCAGTGTTCGCTAATTCATTAACAGGCTTATGAACATTGTTATTTTTACATTCAGTTTTTCTAATTTGATTAACATGTCTCTTCCAATTTAAATTTTTAGATAATATGTTCACAATGTAGTATTGTTTACCAAGAGATTTTACAATTTTACCTTTCACCCAACCTACTTTTCCAGCTTTACTAAAATCTTTGGTCATTACAAAATCACCAATGTTTAAATTTCTTTTTCCATGACCTTTGTAAAATTTTTTTTGTTTTGATTGGTTTTTCTTGACATTATTTTTAATTACTTCTAAGTTTACATTATTTTTCAGTTTCATTGGGTTAATTAAATCTAATCTAGTTTTAATACATCTATTAAATATTAATTCTGCCGGACTAACACCAGTTGTGCTATGAATGGAACTGCGATAATCTAATAAAAAACGTTGTAAGCACTGGTTTAAATCGTAAACAGAATTTTTTCCATGTAAAGCTTTTTTTAAGGCTAACTTAACAATTTTGACACCGTTTTCCGCTTGCCCATTCGAGGCTGGATGACCAACTGGTGAAGTCAAATGTTCAATTCCATTATTTTTTAAAAAATTTGAGAATTCTTCTGACTTAAATTGTGTACCGTTGTCGGTAACAATTGTGTTTGGAAGTCCAAAACGCGAAAATATACATCTAAGTTGATCAATTGTACTTTTACTGCTAATGGATTTGTTCATGTCGATACATTCGATTCACTTACTATGAGAGTCCACCAATATTAAAAAGTACCTGTCAAAAATTGGACCCATAAAATCTAAATGAAGCCTTTCCCATGGCTTAGTTGGCCAATCCCAGGAAATAAGTTCATTTTTTGGTGGGTGTGCAGTGTAAGGGAGACATTGATCACAGCTCTTTACTAGTAGCTCCAGTTGTTTGTTGATTTCAGGCCACCAAAAATATGCTCGGGCTAAACTTTTCATTTTAACTATTCCCAGATGCGACTTATGCATCTCTTGCAAAACTTTTTCGTGCATGGTCGTGGGTATAATTAGTCTGTAGCCCCAAAACAAAACACCGTTCGAAATCGAGAGCTCATTTTTTCTTAAAAAGAAAGCAGTAAGACTGGAATCCATTGATTTCTCTGGCCAACCTTTGTTAACCAATTCTAAGACTTTTAGTAAAATTTCATCTTTTGCAGTTTCACGTTGAACGTTTGTAAAAGTAACAGATACAGGACTTTCATTACTCGTAATATAGTTAATAAACACATCGTTCGAAATCATGCCCGGGATACTAAGTTCTGACTCGGCAACATTATCAACTGCACGAGAAAAAAAATCTGCAATATTGTTTTTTGACTTTACATGTTGAATTGTATAATTGTACCCAGACAAGAACAGAGCATACCTCTGCAGCCTATTTGCGGTCATGACAGGAATTCCTTTTTTATCCCCGAATATGGATATTAGGGGTTTATTGTCTGACACTAAAACAAATTTTTTACCAAAAAGATATTGGTGAAATTTGTTGACACCAAAAACGATTGCTAGAGCTTCCCTTTCTATTTGGGAATATTTCATTTCCGTTTTCGAAAGCCTTTTAGACGCAAACGAAATTGGAAGCTCTTTACCATCAGCATACTGATGAACTAGCACAGCGCCTAATCCTACTGGGCTTGCATCCACTATTAACTTAACTTCTTCAGAGGGATCAAAATGTGCAAGACAAATATCTGATGACATGATTTTCTTTACTGACTCAAACGCTTCCTTTTGAAGTGTTTCCCAAATAAATTTTTTAGACAGGTTTTCATAAAGGGGTGCTGCTGTTGTGGCTAAATTTGGCATAAACTGACGGTAAAAATTAATTACACCGAGAAAAGATTGGAGTTCAGTTATATTCTTCGGTTCCGACAGGTTCATAACAGCTTTAACCTTAGCTGGATCTTTACGTAGACCGTTTTTATCTATTACATGACCCAGATAGCAAACAGATTCTTTAAAAAATTCGCATTTATGTGGAGACACCTTTAAACCGGCTTCCTGAAGTTTGGAAAGCACTAACGACAGGGTTTTAAGGTGTTCCTTTTTATCTTTTCCTGTAGTTAGTAAATCATCCATAAAAATTGTAACCCCATCTATTCCACTTAACAAAGATTCAATTTTTTCTTGAAAAATTGCGGGTGCTGGTGCTACACCGAACACCATTCTTGTATATTCGAATAATCCTTTCGTAGTGGATATGGTGGTCAATTTTCTCGAATCTTTGTCCAAAAGTAATTGTTGATAAGCCATTGCTAAATCAATTTTCGAGAATTCCTGCCCCCCATGCAATTTTGCAAAAAGCTCCTCAATTCTTGGAAAAGGATACTGATAAGGCTTCAAATGTGGGTTTAGAGTGACCTTGTAGTCACCACAAATTCTGACTGTGCCATCTTTTTTCATAATGGGTACAATCGGAGTACCCCACTCACTATAGTTTACATACTTAAGAACTCCAAGGCCAACTAGTCTATCGATTTCAGTTTCCACTTTGTCTTTAATTGCAAATGGCAATTTCCTTGGACGAAAAAACTTTGGTGTGATACCTTCTTTCAGTTTCAATGAAACTGTGCCATATTTGAAGGTTCCCAGACTACCATCAAAAAGATCTTTATAATTATCTAAAACTTGAACTAAATCATTATCTAGATTCTGCTGTGAGATTTTATTTAAAAAATTAATATTTTCAAAACCTATGTTGAATGCTTTCATCCAACTTCTTCCCAATATTGGCGGACCCCCATTTTTAATTATAAAAATGTCTACTAATTTTGTCACGTTTTTGAATTGAACATTTACCTTACATACTCCAATCGGTTTTATAATAGCTCCATCATAAGCCTTTAGAGATATATTTGATTCGTATAATTTTATTTCACTAAAAAAATTTCTATAAACGTCATCAGAAATAGCGGAGATGGACGCACCGCTATCAATTTCCATTTTTAAATCAATTCCATTCATAGTAACTGTAGTAGTGATCGGCTTTAACAAATTATCTTCTCTGAAATAAAAAATTGATAAATCATTATTTTTTTCTTCTAAAAAATTACAATTATAATTATTGTTGCTTCTCTGCTTAACTTTGTTTGCTGCATTATTGCTTCGATGATTTTTGCACATCTTCTTCAGGTGCCCTTTTTCCCCACACTTTTGGCAAGTGTAGCCTTTAAAGCGACAATTTTCTGCTATGTGATTCTTTAATCCACATCTGGTACATGCTGGATGCTGCATTGTTTGTGCTTGTGCTTGGGCTGCCGATGAATTACTTCTCCATTGATGTTGTTGTTGTTGAGGTGACGATGATGATGATGCTGCTGGTTTTCTGTGCTGAGATTTGAGTCGAAAAACTTCTGGTTCATGTTTTATTTCCACGTGTAGTGCTTCGTACTGATGTCGTATACATTCGACTGCTAGGGAAATTTCCATAGCTTTTTCAAACGTTAACTTGGTTACACTTTCTAGGAACAATTTATCTTTTTCTGGACCTTTTTCCAATCCCATGATGAATTTGTCTCGTAAGATCATGTTAAGATGTGTGTCAAATTTGCAATTCGCTGCCAATGACCGAACACGTGCTGCCCACTGCCGAAGAGTTTCATGAGGTGACTTCTTCGCTTCGTAGAATTTGAGTCTTTCCGCAAACGCAGAAAAAGCTGGTTTGAAGAGATCACCCAATTTTTCCATTAAGACTTTATAATCTTTTGTAGCAACTTTATCTGGAGACACGAGGTCAGTCAGTAATTTGAGAGTATCATCGTGTAAAGAAATTAACAAAAGTGCTCTCCTTTGCTCTACACTTTTTTCTTCGACACTGTTACCAATAAAAAACTGTTCCAATTTGTCTTGGAATATCTTGAAGTCATTTACTTCATGATGAAACTTTGGAAGTTCTCCAAACGTAGCCATTTTATTGAATTTTAATTCTAACCTTTTAGAATATCACGTGCACTTTTACTTTTAGTTCTCTGAGTATGAACTATCGTAAATTCGTCTCGAGCAATCCTCGTCGCCAATTGTGATGTTTGACAAAACCACAAATAAAATCAGTCGATGATTTCTTTATAATTCATTTTATTAATCTTATACTTAATTAATGATAGTGTACTTATAATAGTGGCAGAGCAATAGGAGGGTGTTTATTGGATGGTGGTCTGTATGTCACTGACTAAAAACTATATGCAAAGGTAAAATGCATATATGCACTATAGGTACATAATAAATGTTAAAGCTTAAGGCAACTGCATACGTGCATATTATATTATTACATCGATACATTACAAATTTAAGATCATTTAGATAACACCATCTGCATAATTCATCCAGGTCATTTTGGAAGAGCAGGCAATCATTAACCCTAAAATTTCAGAATTTAAGACACAGCATTTATTTAAATAAGAAAAAAACGGGAATACCAGAGGTAACGTGAATACTTTTAGAACAAATGTCATCAACAATTACAAATTGGTTACGACCAAATAAATATAAACCAAACCACTTCAACAATGACCCACTAGTTATATAGGACTCAAGTTTTCTTAAGAACGAATTTCGGAATCTAGAGAAACTTGTAAGGTCTTAATGGACAGGGTAAGAAAATTTCAATAATATTATCATTCAGAAATTAAAAAGAAATTTGGAACAGATACAGGTCCTAATATCAACCACTTCTGTAAGTGCACATAGGATTTTGAAATTTCTTAAACTCAATACTAATGCAACTTCATAAAAATACCAGACCTATGAAGGAGGTTAAAAAGGATAATTTTTTAAAAGCTATTGGAAATTTTTTCAAAAAAAACACATAAAATTCAGAAAAATGCATGAAATCTTTATTTGAATCGATAGTACGGTCCATATAATTTAATGTTTGAAGATTATTACATGCAAATGTTGACCTTAACTGCGCCTCAAATGGTCCATCCTCTTAGTCCAATTTTGGCATACTCTTTCCAACATTTCGGCCTCTATCTCACGAATAAATGCTTCAATGTTGTCTTCTAATGCGTCAATTGAAGCGGACTTGTCTGTATAGACATGAGCTTTAACATAGCCCCACAAAAAATACTCTAAAGGCGTTAAATCGCAAGATCTAGGCGGCCAAGACCGGTCCGGTTGTGGCATGTGGGACCGTCTTGTTGAAACCACATGTCATGCAAGTCAAGCTCTTGCATTTTGGGCAAAAAAAAAGTTGGATATCATCTCACGGTAGCGCTCACCATTTACAGTCACGTTACGATTCGCATCATCTTTGAAGAAGTATGGTGCAATTATGCCACCAGCCCATAAACCGCACCAAACTGTGACTTTTTGTGGATGCATTGGTACCTCTTGCAATGCTTCTGGCTGATATTCACTCCAAAATCGACAATTCTGCTTATGTACGTATACGTACCCATTGAGACAAAAATGAGCTTCGTCGCTCGCTGGAAGATATGCGCGATGAACTTTCTTAACAGAGCACGCATCTTGATAATAAGATTCAATAATTTGCCAGCGTTGTTCGTTTGTAAGACGATTCATGGTTAAATTATAGACCAAACTGAAGATGTTTGACAGTGAAACAAAACACGAAACGTGCGTTAGCTGTTTAAACCAGTTTTGCGAAAAAGATAATAGCTAAAAAATCACCCTTTAGAAAGCATCAGTGTAAAATGTTAACTCTAAAGCCACATGACCGAAACTATGTACATTGATAAGAAACGTTATCCAATTTGTTTAGAATAAATAATAAATGTGATTGTTCAAATAATAATAAATGTATGTATGTGCAAATTCAAGTCGATAAATTTGCACTTACTCTGAAAAACGGCTAAGGAAGACTGCTCTTAAAACTGGAATTGAGATTAGATTCCCAACTAAAAGTTATCTCCATTAAAAAATCATACTTTGCTCATTAATAAAATTTTATTTCAATCATTGTTTTGTTTGTTGTAAGTGTTCTATTTAAACACTGCTGACAGTTGTAATCCATTCCCGAACTGATGACACACGGGAGTAAACACCAGGATAATTAGGTACAGCGCATCCATAACCCCATGAAACAACTCCGACCAAAACATCACCTTCCATCAATGGACCACCTGAATCTCCCTGACAGGCATCCTTACCACCTTGTTCGAGACCAGCACAAAGCATACGATCGGTTACACCGCCATAACGGGCATAGGAAGAATTGCATTTATCCTGATTGGCTTTAGGAACTGAAGCTGCACGCAAATGCAAACGGGATTCTTGTGAATTCTGGGTGTTTCCCCATCCGGTCACTTGCAACAAAGTTCCATCGGCAACATCTTGTCCAGCTTTAGGTAACTTAGCATTGCCCGAAGTCAATCCCTTGGTGTTGTAGTCTTCCAATTCCAAAATTGAGAAATCATAATCAATGGTTGAAGGATTGTATTTAGGATGAACTGTCACTTTCTTCACGGCAACTAAAACACCACCACTGGCATACAGGGATGAACCAATACGAACTTTGAGTGAGGAAGCACTTGCTCCGCTTGTACAATGAGCTGCTGTGAGGACAATATTCTTCTTAATCAACGATCCTCCACATGAGTGGCTGTTGTAACGTTGTAAGGATATTTGATGTGGTGCATCGGCGATATCGATTTGATGACCACCCACAATACGTCCATCAAGCATAGGTTTTTTCAGGAACCTAGCACTTTGAGCAAGAGCCAGCAGGCAACAAAGTAAAACCAAGCGGAACATTGTTGTATTAATGGGAAGTTCAAAAGAAACTGTATCTAACTGAAGGCAAATCAATGGTTTATATACTCGAGATCGATTCACATTTCACTTACTTTGGCATTGACTTATTTACGAAAAGATAGCAAAAAGGGCTTAGTATAGTTTGAGAAAAAAAAACTACAACTACCACTAACAAAACTAAACCACTTGATTTCAATTTTATATATTTTATGACGCTAGCAGCCTTGTTGAGATTTCCCAAGACCTGCACTAAAACAATCTTATCAAAACCTTACGATTTATTTACTTACATTAAGTTCGAAGCTATTATGTTTGTTTAGATTATTATGGAGTAGCTTTGACATTAATCCAATTTATTGCATTATTATTAGTTTTTATTCAATGTTTTTAATGTCTCGAGAGTAACTTATAGTGGAGTATGTATTTAGAGAAATCGTGTCTGGATTCTTTCGAGTCCACTTCATCTATCTTGACTTTTTACACTTGTCACTATTCATACCTAGTGTTTTAAATTTCAAATTGAGAGAAAATGAAAAGTAACGTAGGAAACCTTCATTCTTAACGTAAGTGCCACTATTTCTAAATATGGTTTTTTAGTGTAAAATTTAATTCCACACCGCTTGCGTTATTATTCACTTAACGTTCTTTTCGGAGAAATTGTCTTCTGAAATGATATGGAAAGTATTTGCGACAAAAGACTTAAGTGAAGTGTTAATGAAATGTTCATAATTTGAATGCATCCAGTAAGAGATTTTAAGGGCCTTGCACATGACAGCGAACAACGAATGAACGAATGGACGAACAAGCGTGATTTTACACATTTCAAAGAGTCAATTTCAAACAAAAACATATTTAAATTATAAGAAACCAATTGACACTAATGTTAGGATAATAAAATTTGCATTTTTTTCTCTAAAACAAAAAAATTTTGTAAAAACAATTTGGTAGTAACGAATTGCAGTGTGGTTGCTACGAACTGTCAAACTCTATTCGCGTTCCACATACCATCCACACTGCAACGAATAAATTGTTCGCGCGCAACTTAATCTCAAAATCATACCACTCTTGTTTTGTTTTTTTGTGTGAAAGATCATGGCTGAGGAAAATATGGAGAAAAGGGTTGACAATTCGTCGCTGTCAAAATATGCGAACATCCACAGTTCGCAGTTCATGTGCAAGATGCTTTAAACTCCTCTTTTTTAAGTACTTGTTGATCCGTATTTTTACTTATCAATTTGAGCAAATTAAACTCAAGCTCAAACCTAGTTACGGTTTTAAGTATGTGAAAGCAATAAAAAAAAAGGAATATAAAAACTGACAAGAAAAAAAGTTGAAAAATACCAAATCCTTTTATTTAAGCTTTAAAATACATATTTTCTTTTCCAAATCCGAATTCAAGAATCCATAGTTTCCTTAATAGTATTTTGCTCAAACATAGCAATAGCAATCATAGCCTGAACAAAATCCACCATAATAATAACCCACAGACCAGCAAGCAGCTGTGCAACCGGAGTGATCATAAGGATTGTAATTGCATGGATCTATACACAAATTAGCAACACGATTAGATTGAAAATTGAAAAATTGTGGAACTTATTCGTTTTCATATAACAAAGAGAGCAAACAAATCAGAACTCACCATAAACTCTAGCTTTTCCAGCGTTTTCATCTAATTTTCCAAATTGAACAGATTTTTTTGGTTCAATATGGGCCTCTTTAGCTTCGTTAATTTTAACCTGAGCTTCAACTTGGCTCAAAGTTACTCCAAGAATTACAAACAATGAAACAACAACGAAGAACTTCATATTGATAGTATTTGATGTTTTGCTTTGAATTTGGTGCGTCTTTTATTTAGTTTTCAACTAATTATATATTTTTGAAACAAGCTAAATTACTAATGGGAATGTAGCAATATGAAGAAAGAAACAAATTACAAATAATTATCTTCTAGGTGTATATAGTATACATACATATGTTCTAATATTGATGACCGAAGACATTTAGATAAAAAAAATGCATTAGGCATAATTCTTTATGTAAATCAAAATGTAATTAGTTTAGCTTTGCTTAGCTTATGAAAAATGTAAGGTACATTATAAAACAAAATGTTAAAAGAAACCCTTTAAATTATTCATTCATTAGAAATTGAAGCCTAAATCACATTAATTAGGTCTTAGGGAAATCAAAAGAAAACATGTCAAGGCTTCAGAATAATTAATATCTAACTGTCTTTGTTTGAGATCTTTCTTTTTTTTTTTAAGGTGTTCTAAAGTCAATCGCATCGATTACAGAATCCGATAAGTAGACTGCGGAGGGAGTCAAAAGGTAATTTTGACATTTCTATCCTATTAAAAATGTCGAAAAACTCGCTCCGAGTCCATTCGCAACTTATTCTATGGATTTCTAGAACTTCTGAAATGTTTGATATTAAAAAACAGCCTTTGTTTGATATGACGAAAAACTGTGTTATGTCAACTTTAGATGGAAATAAAAATGATGACTAAAAAAATAACAATGTGGGGATTTTTTAAAATCGCACCAATGCGAGTTCTTACTCTACCCCAAATTCAGTCACTACTCTGTACAAACGATAACACGGATCTACAGTTTTGAGTGAGAATTAAAGGTTATAATTGACATTTAAGTTGGCCGTCCAATCGAAGCTTTAATCATTGCACGCAATTAAAATAAAGCGTTATGCATTTTGCGGTTTTAAAAGTAAACGTAAAACGTAAAACGTAAAACACATACACAATTTTGTCATGACATTTCTTTTTAATTATAAAGTTTGAACGTTGACATTATGAGTGAAACACTACATCATTTAAATGATCAACACGCGAATTGTTGCAGCAACGATTCTTTTGAGGTAATTTTCGACCACTTTTTGACACATATTGGGCCATAACTTGACTAATGTTGGTTTTTAAGTACTCAAGAGTTAAAGGTTTATTTGGATAAATACGGTCTCTCGCGTAGCCCCACAAATCACACCAGTGGTGTCAAGTCGCATGATCTTGGTGGACAGTTGATATCGCCACGACGAAAAATTACGCGACCAGGAAATGTCTCTTGCAATAAAGCCTTATTGGCTTGAGTTGTGTGGCATGTGGCAAAGTCTTGTTGAAACCACATATTCTCCAAGTCGTATTCTTCAATAGCAGGCAAAAAAAGGCAGTTATCATATGACCATAACGCTCCGAATGGTCCAATCACACCTCCGGATCAAAGATGTAATGGCCTCCCTTCAATTACTTTAGTATTCTCAAAACCCCAAATACGACAATTTTGTTTATTAACATACCCACCGAGTGAGAAATTTGCTTCGTCGCTTGTTCGAAAAATCGTCATCCGTCAAGTACCCATTCAGCTGGCTTCAGTTGTTATGTGAGCTGGACTTTATACGGATTTAGGTGTAGATCCTAGTGCAAAATGCGCCATAATGTGCCGTATCACAGTCCTAATTCCTGGGACCGACGAGAAATCGACACATTCGGGTCCTCGGCAACACTTTCACTTGCAGCAGCGATATTTTCAGTGGTTGATGCGTAGGCCTTACAATATCTATAACCAATCCAGTCTTCAAATTTCTTCACAATTTTGCCAATTTCTTGTGAAGTTGGACGATTATGCAAACCATAATCTACTCTTAAAGCACGATATGTGGCTGGTAGAATCACCATTTTTGTAGTAGGTTTTAACAATTTGTGTGCGTTGTGCAATAGTTAAGCAATCCATTTTCGTGAATGTCAAACTTTCAACTGACAAAAAAAAATTGGTTCAACAACTTAGTTTAAATGTTCAAATGGTAGGCATGTGCATTCAAAAGGACACAAGCGTCCACGGGTTTTTCTCAAAACCCACCTCTGTCTATCAACTCCTACTCTCACCACCCCGCTGTGAACATCGGGTGCCTAGTACCTCAACTGAAGATTGGGTTCTAACCCCAGTGGAAAGTTGTTGGGGGCAGCAAACGAGAGAGGGGGGAGAGGTGTTTCCACTAAGGCACCTCTCCTTATCCAGACGGCAGCGGAGGACTTCCCAAGATGGAATCAATGGTGGCGTCTACAGTTCCAGTAAGGTTTAACTACTTAGTGAACACCTTATAGGGCTTCTACGATATGTTTGGAGCCCAGGCCTACAAAGAGCGGTTTATCCGGCTCCCCGTCCTTTGAGTTATACTAAGGCCCTCCAGGTTAGGGGTTGTGCCGTCGCGTCGGGGTGACTTCCTGGCCACGTAAAAAATACCTTAGTTGCGAAGCACCAACAAGCCTCGGATACGGACGGATTCACTGTTGACAACCCAAGCAAACGAAATAAGGGCAACGAACTTCGGATCTGTACGTGGAATGTTAGGTCCCTTAACAGACCACGCGCGCAGCCGAACAATTACGGGAAGTCCTAAACTGCTGTAAGGCAGATATTACCGCCATCAAAGAAGTGCGATGGGATGGACCGGGCAAACGCAAACTAAAAGACTGCGATGTATACTACAGCGACTGCTACCGAGAACAAAGACAGCGTCTATTTGGGTGTGGATTTGTTGTTGGAACTAGACTCAGGCAAAAAGTCTTGAGTTTCAACAGTGTGAGCGAGCGCATCACGACAATCCGCATCAAGGCTAAATTCGCCAACATAAGCCTAATATGCGCGCATGCCCCAACAGAGGTGAGAAAGATAAAGACACCGAAGACAAGAACAAGAACAAGAGCTCGAAGAATATGTCATATTCTTCGAGCTCTTGGACAAGACATATGAGCAGTGCCCTTGCTATGACATTAAAATTGTCTTAGGAGATTTTAACGCCAAGCTAGGAAGAGAAGACATCTTTGGTGGCACAATCGGGAGATACAGCCTGCACGACACCACCTCCGACAATGGATTCAGGCTGATCGATTTCGCTGCGGGGCGAGACGTTCTGGTAGCTAGTACTCAGTTCACACATCTCAATATCCACAAGGGGACATGGAAATCTCCTGATCAATCAACTGTCAACCAGATTGACCACATTGCGATCGACGCACGACACTTCTCCAGTATACAGTATACAGGATGACATTCCGATGACATTACCTCGTTGTAGCCAAGGTACGGCTACGGACATCCCGATCCAATCCAAAACAAGGAAGTACTGTGAGAAGTTTCGACGTTAGACGGCTTCAATCGCAAGAGACTGCCATGTCCTTTTCCGATCGAGTCTCTAGTAACCTCTTAAGGAGTCCTATGCTTCATGCATTAAGCATTGAAAACCAGTGGCAACATTGCCTTGCAGCCATCAGAGATGCCGCCTCTGAAGTGCTAGATTTCACACGTCCACAACAGCGAAACCCCTGGTTTGACGACGAATGCCGGCAAGCGCACGCAGCGAAGCAAGAGGCATACAAAACGGCGCTGCACAGAAGGACCGGAGCTGCTCGCGAGCTCTACGAGCAGAAGAGGAGAGAGGAACACCGGCTTCTTAGATGGAAAAAAAGAGAGCATGAGAAGCGCACTATCGAGGAGATAGAGGGATGTTACAACAGGAATGAGGTTCGTAAATTTTACCAAAAGGTACAAAAAAAAACTCCCAACGGTACCAGCCACGAACCGAAGCCTGTAAAGAATATCAGGGGAACATCGTAGTAGAACCGCAGTCTGTGTTGAGAATATGGAAAGACCACTTCTCCAAATTATATAACGGCGATGACGAACCGAATTCCGCTGTAAGGGAGATAGAACCACTCAACCTAGGCGACGCAGATCAACAATTCCGCCTACCCGACCTAGACGAAGTGAAGATAGCTATATCTAAACTGAAGTCAAACAAAGCTGCTGGAGCTGACGGCATCGCTGCCGAACTATTTAAAGCAGCAGGCGATGACTTGGTAGGGAGCATGCACCAACTCATCTGCAAAATATGGTAGGAAGAAAGCATGCCCGATGAGTGGAATCTCAGCATAGTTTGCCCGATACATAAAAAAGGAGACCCTTTAAATTGCGCCAACTACAAAGGGATCAGTCTCCTTAACATTGCATATAAGATCCTTTCTGCCGTATTATGTGAACGTCTGAAGCCGTTCGTCAACAACTTGATAGGTCCTTATCAGTGTGGCTTCAGAACAGGAAAGTCCACTATCGACCAAATATTCACACTACGGCAGATCTTGGAAAAAACCCAGGAGCTCCAAATCGATACCCACCATCTCTTTATCGATTTTAAAGCCGCGTATGACAGCATCCATAGGGAAGAGCTCTACAGAGCAATGTCTAGTTTTGGCATCCCTGTCAAACTTATTCGTTTGTGCAGAATGACGATGGAGAATGCACGCTGCTCCATCAAGGTCGGAAAAGATCTCACCGATGCATTTGATGTCAAAAAAGGTTTTAGACAAGGCGATGCACTGTCATGCGACTTCTTCAATATCGTTCTGGAAAGAATTGTGCAAAACTCAACCGTCAACACTAGAGGCACAATCTTCCAAAGGTCCATCCAATTACTCGGATACGCAGATGATATTGACATAATTGGAAGATCAAAGCGTGATGTCAGTGGAGCGTTTTTTAGCATTGCGACGGAAGCGAAGAAGATGGGTTTAGTGGTCAATGAGGGCAAGACCAAGTATATGCTCTCATCAAAAAAGGACATTGAACAACGACGTCTTGGACAAAACGTCACCATGGACAGCTAAAGGGTGTCCCAAAATTAACGCAAGATTTGAATTTGCCGCCATTTGTGCAGTGAAGTGTTGGCAACCCTGAAAAAAAAGCAATTTGACAGCTAACAGTATAGGGTTATTAAAAATGGAGCGTTACACGATAGAACAACGTGTCTTCATTATTAAAAAATATTTCAAAAATTGTGAAAGCTTGGCGGCTGATTTTTCGAGCAAAATCATCCTAAGCGATGAAGCACATTTTCATCTTGATGGCTTTGTCAATCGCCAAAATTGCCGCATTTGGGGTTCGGAGAACCCACATGTGATTGTCGAAAAACAAATGCATCCACAACGCGTGACTGTATGGTGTGGATTTTGGGCTGGAGGCATAATTGGGCCATATTTTTTTGAAAATGATGCTGGTCAAGCAGTGACTGTTACTGGTGCTCGATATCGCGACATGATTACACAGTTCTTTCTGCCAAAATTGCATGATATTGATGTGTCCAATATGTGGTTTCAACAAGACGGTGCCACATGTCATACAGCCCGTGAAACAATTCAATTACTGCATGAGACATTTCCAGGTCGTGTACTCTCTCGTTTCGGTGATCAAAATTGGCCTCCTAGATCGTGTGATTTAACACCATTAGACTTCTTTTTATGGGATTATTTGAAATCACAAGTCTATGTCAACAAGCCCACAACCACCCGTGCATTAAAGGAGGAGATTCAACGCTGCATCAACGAAATTCAGCCACATTTATGCAGAATGGTCATGGAAAATTTCAACAAAAGAGTGCGCATGTGCATGCAAAGCCGTGGAGGCCATTTGTCCGATGTGTTATTCCATACATAACCCTATCCTATGCACTTTACGAGTCAATAAAAATATAACTATCAAAAGACTAAAAACAGCGTTTTCTATTTAATTCAAATCTTGCGTTAATTTTGGGACACCCTTTATAACTTCGAGGTAGTTAAGGACTTTGTCTACCTAGGCACCGCTATAAACACAGACAACGACACCAGCGCTGAAATCAAACGAAGAATAACTCTTGCAAATCGCAATCGCAAAGGCAATTGAGAAGTAAAGTCCTCTCTCGAGCATCTAAGATCACCATCTATAAGACACTCATCATCCCGGTTATCATTTATGGCGCTGAGGCCTGGACCCCGTCAAAAAAAGATGAGAACGTCTTAGGATGCTTCGAGAGAAAAATTCTTCGGGTGATTTTTGGTCTCATACGTATAGATGGAGAATGGAGGAGAAGATATAACGACGAACTGTACGGGCTGTACAGCGACACTGACCTAGTTAACAGAATTAAAGTCCAACGGCTTAGATGGCTAGGTCATGTAGAGCGAATGGACATCAATGCTCCAGCCTGGAAGGTCTTCCAATCCAATGCCGAGGGACGGCGGGAGCAGTAGAGGAAGACCGCGACTCAGGTGGCGCACGCAGGTGGGTGAAGACCTCAACCAACTTGGCGTGCGAAACTGGAGACAGCTAGGGACCGAGCTGGCTGGAGACGCATGTTGGTTGAGGCCCAGGTCCATCCCGGACTGTAGCGCCACCTTAAATAAGTAAGTAACTTAGTTTGACAGATGTCGAATTCCAGAAGTCAATATCTTTGCTGGTTCTTGAGATATTGAACGTTGAACGTACGGACTTACAGTCCCAACCACATTTTCAAACCTCCGCACATTGAATCCAATTCCGGGAAAAAAATCAACATTCTTAGTGAAGAGGCGCCAACAGAATCGTTTTTAATCAAAAGTTGTGGCTTGATTTGTTGACAAACCCGTTTTAAAAAATGATTTAAAAAATTACTTTAAATTTTTTGAAAGCTGATTTTAAGAAAAACATACCAAACAAGCTTTCCAAAAATGTGAAAAACTTCACATAAAGATCATAAAGGCAACGGTCTAGTCACTGATAAAGCTTTGGTTCCCATCGATCACCGAAATCAAGCATCAGTGAGCGTGGTTAGTAGAAAGATGGGGGACCGTCTCGAAACCTACCGCGTGCTGTTGTCATGTGTTCCTTCTGTCTGTTGTTCTTTCTCTTCTGTCTTGTATTAATGTCTTGTTGTTGTTATCACCTTATATGTAGTCTTAGTCGCTCAAGGTGCTGTGTTCTCTACTCTGTACATTTATGTGCTGAGTAGTATGTAATGTAAATGTATAAAAAAAGATCTTTAATTTAATTTATTTATAATTCGTTAAATACCTACTAACGTTAACAATTCTTAATATATACTTAAAATCTAAAAACTTAAACTAAAAGAAGAAAGTCGTATTATTGTGATTTTAACTTTAACAAAACGTTTAATACACTCATTAATATGTATATTATTTAACTGGCTATAATTTTCTGCCTAAGACTTTAATTCAATCGGTGAGTGTAAGGACAGTAAATACAAGCGCCAATTACTCAACCTTAGATGCAAAAATCATCTACACTGGTGTGTATCAGCAAAATATCAATACATTTGGAGAGCCCAATTCATACTGAGTTACAGGCTTCAAACCGAATTTGAGTAAGAGCAATACTCATTTGGTACTTAAGCTAAGTATAACACGATAGGAAATATCTTCCAATATTGGCAGATTTTTCGCAAAACATTAAAATCAATTTCCTATCAACCATTTAAACGCCCAATTTTATCTGTCAAAAGTAGAAGCAAAAAATTGTCAGTCAATCGTCGGAAAATTGTATATCATAAAATTATCCGACTTCTTGCAATAGTTTGAATTCACCTCTGTTTTAACATTTAAAAAATGTAGTTCGTTTACAAAAATTTAAATGCCATATAATTATCAAAAAGGCTTTTATTTTGTTTCGAAAATCGTTTGAGAGTTTTTTTTTTATTAATTTTGTATCTATGTATAAAAATTTTCTATTTTAGTTTGAAGTTATTTAGGGCCTATTAATATATGTACATACATACGTTTTGCATTTGATTTTTGTAAAAAAAATTATTTTCGAATTTTGAAAAAAAAAATTCTTTAAACTTTAATTTCGAAGTTTGAACTCAGGCTGTAGGGGCGAGGACAGACAGACAGAAAGACGGACTGATTCGGGACCCAAACTTGTTTGATTTTTTTACGAATTCAATACTTGCATATGGTTCTTATATGTCGCAAGTAACAAAAGTATCAATAGACTTTCTATTTATGAGTCAATTTTTGTTGTTGTTATAACAACTAAGATTTTGTACTTGTATTGTTTTTACAATCACAGATTCAATTATTGAAGGCTGAATATTTTTAATAATAAACCACGAACATCAGACTCTACTCAAACAATACGAACTCTTAAATAAATATAAATTAAATTTATCATGAATTTTAATAACCACCCAAATATCATAACATTCATAAAATGAATATATCCACAAAATTTTAAGACCTTAACCAAAAAAAAATAAGTGCTATTATTTATAACCTTATATTGGTCAAGTTGATATAACATATCGATGAAGGCCATGGTCGGAAAAAACTGATACCGATAAGAATTTTAATGCTTGACCTTTTCTCAGACAAAAAGGAAAAGACATAGGTATAAAGTTTTAAACAGGTACTAGCTCTAACCAGCTATAACATGCTTTAAGTATGAATATAATTCCCCTGTTCTAATTGAATTTTTCAAATCTTACGAGGAATCGTCAATTCGTCTTCGTTGCGGTACATTACCTTTTCATTTTCATATTAGCCATGATTTTCTCAAAGATTGAGAATTCTATTAGTAAGAACTTCTTTTTTAACAAATGCAATGTGTTTTTAAGGGGACTGGTTTCGATACTAACTACAAAAGTTATTTAAAAACAAAATCGGCACGAGTACGATAACTTTGGCGCCAAGATATAATAACGGTTTTTGGTAGAGGGGCTTAATACAAGCATTTTTTATTTTTTATTTATTTTTTTATTTTTTTATTTTTCTTTATTACCAAGTAAAATAAATTACAATAATAATATTTGTATAAAGCCTAGTTACCAGGACTATCAGCTAGATACGTAAAATATATCGAAAAAATAGAGCATAAGTTTTATTTAGAAATTTAGGATAATGTGTGTTAGTTGTAGGAGTTAAAGTACGAAGATAAATGTGATAATATGTGTTACATATATTAGATTAAATTATCAATGTTTAGTAATCGAAGTATCTTAAAGGTAGTGTTTATATTAGATTCAGAAGGTGTTTTAAGTAAAGCAATAAATGAACAGTTTTGTAGAGTGTTAGTAATTTGGTTGACCTTGTGACATACGAGGAGGTGATCCATGGTAAGACTGGTGTTTGTATTGCAAAGATGGCAGGGTAAAGGTGTAGTTTTGTTAAATATGTGGCTATGCGTTAAGTTAGTGTGTCCCATGCGAAGTCAAAGAAAACATCTCATCATAAATTTGGAGCAGTTCAGTGGATAAAGTATATGTTCTAATAATGGGTTAAGTCTTGAGTAATGATGGTTATAGTTATTCCATTCTTTTTTCCTTTTACTGAGCCAATTTTTTTTTTGATAAGAGCTTTTAAGTCTCTGTTGTTTTGAGGGTCAAATGAGAGAAGTGGTTTCTCGGCTGCAATTTTAGCTGCTATGTCGGCTTCCTCGTTACCATGTATCCCTACGTGGCCGGGTACCCACATAATTTTTAATTTAGTTTTATTTTGTATAAGGCATTCTCTTATATACTGTACAATTGGAGTTTTGTTGTTGACATTTTTTATTGCAGATAACGTGGATAGACTGTCAGTGCAGATAACAATTTTTTTTAAATTCTTGATTTTTGTAGCTTTATAAATTGCGAGAGCTTCAGCAGAAAAAACAGAACAATATTGTGGCTTTAAAAAAGGTATAATACTTAACCCTCTACTGCACAAGAAGCCATATATGGCTTTTGATTTTTAAACGCCGACTGCTTGGATTGCGCAACTGATATTGGAAAAGTACCGTTTTGATATCTTAGAACAGTTCATTGTTAATATTTTTTTAGTGTATTTGGTTTTATTTTTCGTTGCACAATCGCGAAAATCCGCAATCAAATTTGACAGTGCGCGTGGTGTGACCGTTGAAAAAAAAACATAGATATAAAAGCTTATTTTTCATTGGCTTGTGCATAATTTATTGGCATTACATTTTTTTTTAGATAGATTCAATATTGGTAAGTAATATTAAAGTGTTAAATGTTCAATTATGTCCGTGGAATTCAAGACACGGCGTGTTTTTGACAACATCCATATATGGCTCCTTATCCATTCACAACAATATTTATGGTGTCATATATTTATGGCTGCTTGTGCTTTTTTTGCAGTGAAAAACAATGATCTCGTCAATTTCATTCTACGGAAAAGGATTTTGTGCTATTCCTGGTGATGGTTTTCAGAGTGAGGATGAAATCCTTGAATCGGAGGATGAGCAGAATATGGATATGGACTGTAAAGAACACATAGAGGTGCCTGAAATCGATGAAAGCGAGTACGATTCGGATGATGAAAAACCATTGTCAACTTTGAGATCGAAAGATAAGAAAAAAAAGCAAAAAGTAACATGGAGGAGCGAATCCCGTGCAACATACATGGAAAGCGATTATCCCTTTTTAGGGACAAAAGAGCTTCCAGAAGAAATGTCCTCCCCCGCTGACTTTTTTTCTTTTCTTTTCACGGGAGAACTGTTTGATATGATTGTTGAGGAATCTAACAGAAAAGCATTGCAAAACAACATAAATAAGCCAGTCAACATAACGCGAAGTGAAATGGAACAATTTGTCGGTATTTCTCTTTTCACGTCCCTCATAAAATTGCCTTCTACCAGGCGGTATTGGAACTCCCAACTAGGACAGCCTCTTGTTTATGAGACCATGCCATGAAGGCGGTGGGAGGAAATAAAAAAATGTCTCCATTTCGCTGATAATTATTATAATTATTATTATAATGATAAATTTGTTCGATTTGGTCAACCTGGACACGACCAGCTTTTCAAAGTCAGGCCACTCCTAAATAATATAAGGGAACGACTTCTTCTTATACCAAAAGAAGAACATCTTGCAGTGGACGAACAAACAATTCCCACTAAGTGTCGACATCACCTTAAGCAGTATAATCCAAAAAAGCCACATAAATGGGGTTACAAAAACTTCGTTTTAAGCGGAATATCGGGATTCAGCTATGATTTTGATATATTCGCAGGGGAGCAGAGCAACGTTATACCAGATGGTTTTCCAGATTTGGGTGTAAGCGGAAATGTTGTGTCCAGGTTGGTTTCAACGGTGCCAAGACATATAAACCACAAAATCCTTTGACCCCCGCTTCCTCAACTCAACATTTGAAGAAAAAAGGAAGGCGCCATGACTTTCCATTGAATTCTGTTCGTCTGGACTCAATGGATCACATTTTGGAATGGCAGAAATCAAGGCAGCTATGCCAAAACGACTGCAAATACAGGTCATTTATTATGTGTAAAAAATGCAAAGTAAGTCTGTGCCTGAACAAAGATCGAAATTGTTTCACATCATTTCATTCCTAGTTTTTTTGTTTCTTTTATTAAATTTTGACTTTTGATACGAATATTTATGAAAATGTTTTTTTTTTTTAAACTGTTGAAGTAAGTTCTAGGTATACATGTTTGATTTTTTTGTAAGCTTGAAAAATGCGTAACTGCACAAGCAGCCATATATGGCAAAAGTTAAGTTTATTGAAATATGTGTAACTGCACAAGAAGCCATATATGGCAAAAGTTATTAACTTTTAATAAAATTTATTTAAACAATTTTTTTTTGTTTAATTCTTTTAATTTTACAAAATGAAAAACAAAAACGAAAAAAAAATAATTTTTTTTTCATTGGATCATAGTGCGTGCAGTAGAGGGTTAATTGTAAATTACCGTTATTTTTTAATTATTTTTTTTCCATTTAATGTACATATTTTTTTAAATTGCCTCTACCGCCTAAACGGGGGGAGATAGACCCTCCCCTCCTATAATAAAAAATGCTTGTTTTTAACTGTTCTATACAAATCCGTCATTAAACTTTGTCGCCAAAGTTATCGTACTCTCCCCACAAAATCAATTAGCTGTTCCAAACTAAACCTTATTTTTTCTAAGATATTTGCAAGTGAACTTGAATCCACGATAGCATTCATTGTTTGTAGCTTTGGTAAGCTAACGTTATCTCAAAGAATAATAAGGTATATATTATTTTTGGAGAACAAGATTTAAACTTAGCAAAACAACATTTTCATAAAGTTGATATTAAGACTTAAAAAAAAAGAGGGCACCGTAGCACATTCATCACCTCCATGCTTCATTCGTATGGGTACATTTCTCATAATTTCAGTTCCCATTTTTGATAAAAGCCCTAATCAGCACTTAAATTCATTTCTCAAAAAAGCAAAATTTGTCGAGATTTTATATTGAACTCTTATTAGAAAACGTAAGATTTACAAAAAACATTTTTTTTTTTAAATTTAGTTCAATTTATTAAAGGAAACGTTTTGAATCCGCTTAGTTTCAGGTTACGGACCAGTGAATGGGCCTCCAAGATCATTAGATTGACTACTTGGAGCACAACATTCGCCTTGGAATTGCCGATATACGACCACAAATGTTGGAAAAAGTCATCGAAAATTGGACCTTCAGATCAGGCTACGACTGAGCCAGTCGTGGAGGTTATATGCCATAAATCATATTTAAATTATAATGCCAGATGATTAGCTTTCGAATAGGCTAAATTTCATGTCAGTTTAAAAATCATCTTTGTTAACCACTTCAAAGTTCTATACATCTAAAATAAAACACCCTTTAGAAATTGTTAAGTTAAATAAAATGGACGAAACAGTGTTCGAAAATATGTAATATTTTTTTAAAGTTAAGCAACTTTAATTTCTTCTTCTTGATTCATAAAACAATAATTTCATTTAAAATAGTTCGTTTTGAAACTACTTACATACCTTTCACAATTCAAATTCAAACTAAACGTTTGATTTCAGTTTTTGAAAAATCAAACCAAATCATTATTTCGCACTACACTAACCGTCTACCGAAACCGACAATACCGACCCTCTTAAAATACTACCGAAACCGACATTACCGACACTCCCGAAACTCCAACGGTACATTTTATAAGCAAAGACTATATCTACAAATTTGTATACACAAACATATTTTTGTTGGTTCAATAGAAGAAATAACACTTTAAAACAACGCAATTGTTTATTCAATTCACTTTTCACTTTTTTAATATTTTTATTAACACATTTCACATTGTAAATACAATTTTCTATTATTTTTTAAACAATTTATTTGCGGAGAAAACTAACGAACGAAGCTTACGCACTGAGTATAAAAATGAACTGGAGAAAAGAATAGAGATGGAGAAAGGAAAAGGAAATGATCATGTTTAATCTTGCAAAAACACTACTCCACAGGGCTGTCGAATTATTTGCACTCCTCTTAGAAATTTCGTAATGTCGTACTTCTCGCATGACCAAAGTACTTTCTTTTTCTGTGTTATAATCCAAAGATCGACTTTTAAATTTTAACAAACCCTTCAAAAGAAAAAAAAAACAAATAAACAGAGCAATGTCTTGCTGTGAACAAAGAAGCCATTTGATTTCAATGATAAAACTCTATGAGAAATGGAAGAGCATAATCCAAGAGATTTGAGGAAAATGTTTGATGGAACTCATGGGTCTAGAAACCAGGAGTATGATCTAGAGCAGTTTTGGAGTGCTGTATTCTCAGCAAAAAATGTGGCCTGAAATAAAAACGGTTCGCAAATATAAAGAAGTTTGGAAGTTCCTTACTTTGTTCTGCCACAAAGTAAATGTGACATTTGTTAGCGGGTATCCTTTCAACTAAATTATCAATACTAAATTACCCAGACCCGATATATGGATTGATCAATAAAATAAATTAGCTGACGCAACACTAGGGCCTAGTGACTTACAACTGTCAACCATTAATGTGTGCTAGTAATGTTGTGAGAGATGAATTACTCTTGGAGGATTTGTCAATTCCTCGCAAGAGGCAGTATCCGTGAAAAAAAAATTTTAGCTATCACAGGCAGGGATTGAACCCAAGACCTCTGGCATGACAGACCTACACAATAACTATCACGCAACGGGTACTACCAAAATATAACTTAATTATTTTTGTTTGTAAATATTAATACAGTTAATGAATGAATAAAAATTGTTGGGAAGTTTTTTTCATAAAGTAAAACGACCTGCCTGGTTGTCAATGAAAGGCAGGTTCAGGTGTTGTTGCAGTTTGCACTTTGTGTCGTCTTTCGTTTGGTATTATTGATACCAAATGCATTCAAAACGGAGTCACGGTGGTCACTTTGGTTTTTTTTTAAATAATTAACCTTTGCATATAAATACTCCAAAGGAACATTGCAGCTGAAGCGAACGTAAAAAAGATGATAATGATTACAAAACTTGAAATAGTTTTTTTTTTAAATACTCTTGAACGTACTCTACACACTGTAGTTTTTTCTGCAACAAATAGTATATTGCTAATTTCTTATTAAAAAACGAGCATCCAAACATGTCTAAAAAGTGACAGTTCGTGAAAATAAACAAACCAAATACACTTAAACGGACCTATTGATTGAAATTCCCAAGTGTTGACTAGACCATTCCACCCACTGCTCTTATAAGAATAATTTTACAGATGTCATATGGATTCCGTGATTTAAACTTTTGGAAATTGTTAAGAGATAGTAAGATATTAAAATCTTTTAAAATTATGTAAATTATCTAAAAAAATAAATTGCTAAAAATGACTTTAACATTTTACTAAATCGTTTAAAATCAAAGCCAGTGGTTACAAATGGAACGCGACGGTCAAGTTTAAGTTTAAGAACGCGATGGTCAAACGTCAAAATAGAAAAACTAACAAGGAAGGAAGGAGAAAAAGGGCTTTATTTTCGCTGCTGCTGTTGACGAAAAACTTAAATTCTTCTCTGAAATTCTTATTTTTAGCTGTAAAAAGAACACCAGAACTTTTTGAATTCGTTTTCTAAATTATTTTTTGTCGCAGATACATAATTAAAAAAGCAAAAAAAAAGGATTTGCCTTGACCTTTAGAACTGTGTCAATAGAACGCCCAAATTTAACAGCATTTTGTTTGACGTATCACAACGCAGAGGTCAGCGGCGCTAATGGGAGTATTTAATTGAATAGTAATTTAAGGAACAACTCAGAACTTTTCTTTTACATTGTGGAACAGACCCTAGGACCTAGGATTATGAATGTCACGGTTTCATTGACTCGAATTGAACGGTCAAACTTATTGTTGGATGGGAAACAAAAAATGTTGACGTGTTGCTGCTTGTTTGTCAAACAGATTGGTAAAAATGAGCTCATGCTTGTCAAACCTGAAATTAAATTAATTTTAAAAGAAAATTTGAGGCAGTGCACAAAAATAGAATGATTGCAAATTATAGATTACAAACAATTCTTGAACTTTTAAAATTTCATTGATACTCCGAGAAGTTCTGCGTCGGCCAAGATTTAAATGACAAGTGATGTTTGACGCATGAACGTAAAAATTGTTGGTTTGTCAGACATATTTGTGAATGTTTTAAGTGTGAATTCTAGAGAACTTATTACAAACTGATAATGAAAACTATAGCAACAGGGTTTATAGAACCAATACTTATTACTCTGTTTGGCACTTGTAATTGTATTACATCTTATGGCTATTTCAAATAACGTAGAGTATGTTCGTTTGTTTTGCAAATTCTAAAAAATACATTAAAAAACTAAATTGAAGTAGTAACATACATGGGACAGAAAACAATTTTGCCTGTCGCTGTTATTTAAACATAACACGATTAGGGCCAGTGGTCACAAAGGGAACGCGACAGTCAAATTAAAGTTGTAGATTTTTACAAAGAACGCTACGGTCAAAGAAAAAAACAATAAAAAAGAAAAGGGCCTCATCTTCGTTGCTACTGTTAATTTTTTTGCTGCTCACTGTTGACGAAAAAGTTAAATTCTTCTCAGAAATTCTTATTTTTTGTTGTTTAAATAAAACGCTATAATTTTTTGTATTCATTTGCTGATATTTTTTGTCGCAGGTAATTACAAAAACAAAGATAAAAAGTAGCCTTGACTTTTATAAACTGGGTCAATAGAACGCTGTAAGTTAACCGCGTTTTGTTTTTCCGCAAAGGGCAGCTGTCACCGCATTCTGTTTGAACAAGCCTTTAGACACCAATTTTGTATGCGATTACTTTAACGTGTAAACGTAAGGGACGAAAGTGCGAACACAATTTGGATTTGACTTTTGATAATTTGTATATCCAACACATAAACCATTAAATTATAGGAAATAAATTCACCAACAAAAAACTACTTTTAATTTTCAGATATAGGTGGCTTTTAATTTAGAAAATAATCAGAGATGGCAGACCAAATTATATAAAAATAACAGTAGAAAACTACTAGGGTTATATTATAGGAAACTTGTGTTTGGTTGATGTCACAGCCAAGTTTTTTTAGAACAAGAATTACTGGATATCCTAATTTCATATTCTGAAATTAAATAAAATAACTTGTAAAAACTCCTTAAAAGAAAACACAAGTTTACGAAATTTACTGAACTTTCGAGCTACCAAACTTGGATTGGAAAAGACAGAAAAATTAAAAAAAATAGTGAAACCTGAAGAATGGTGAAACTTTTGCCTCTAGATCATGTTAACGGAAAGGAGCCAAATGATGAAGTAAACCTGTGTGACTGACGCAAGACTTTTCAGTTTTAAATTAACTTTCTTGCTTTTGTTTAAAAATGCAATTTTAAAGTTAAAAATGAGTTTTATGAGTTTTTCAGGTTAATCATTCAACAACTTTCCACATCAAATTGATCTGCTACCATACAAATATAAAATAAATACAAAATGTGAAGCCATTTGTTCAGAAACAAAATATCTTCAAATTACGACATTGGTTAGCAAAAAAAAGATGCTGAAAATTCAAAAGTCAAGCCTAGCCATCTCAGTTTCACCATACATGGTCGTTTTTACATCGGCTCTGGTCTATTTGGCTCTTGAGTTCTGTCATGTATGTCTAGCTTTAAGCTTACCCAGGTTTTCCGCAACTTTAAGTTGCTGACAACTTATTTGCTTAGTAATCGACAACCCTTACATTTCTTACTAAATCCATTTGTTTAACAAAGACAAAGGCGCAAAATTTTAGACGATTTAGTACGATGTTAAATCATTTTTAGTATGATATTAAGGTATGTTTGTTTTGTTTGCTCCACAATCTGTCATTATATTTAGATGTGTTCATGTTTTTTTTAATAAAATGGTTTTAGCATGATACTAGTTAGCAAAAAAATAAAAAGTGTTTAAAATTAGTAGATTACTATGTATATAGTAAATTGTTAACTAGTATTGTGCTAAGGCCTTAATAATAGGTTGTTTAAAATTTTGCGCCAAAGTTGTCTTCTACTTTCAACAAAATGATCCTGTAGTGTCATCAAATATGTAGTTTCCTGAAAATATTCACAACCATATTTTTCTGTCTCCCACGTATGGCCTTCGGTTACTCCGTTACGTCCGCAACTCGTTCACCATGATTGTACCATAGAGAACCTATATTATCTTGAGTCCCGACTGGTACCTGTCTGAATCACCCTCAAATTCCATTTGCGGTGTCAAATTCCATTTGAGGTGAACTCTCTCAAATTCGTTATCGGTGATACACGTAAATGGTGGCGGAAAAAAATGGCGGATTGGGCTACAAAAACAACTTATGGAATTTTTGTGACGTAAACTTTATCGTGAACTCTGGCGTTCTCTTTCCAATTGGGACTTGTCGATCCTGAATTATTCGATCCGGGTTTCATTGGTGTTGGTGACTTAATAGATGCTACCGATGCCAGTGAATCATTCAGCGAATTATAACCATTTAATGAATCCGACGAGTTCGTGGCCGATGAATGTGACTCATGTTCTAAAGTTCTGAGTCCATCTTCGAGTTCTTGGAATTGCCTGGTTAGAAGCAAGCTTTGATGCTTCTATAAATGAAAAATCTGCATCAATTATATTTTTTTAAAGAAAAAATATCCATCACATTTTTTTTGTTTTGTTTTCATTTTCGCTGTCAAAATACTCACCTCGTTGTTAATCTGTCAAAACTAGGACCAACTCAAATTGGGTTTGTCCTGCTTAATGCATTTTTTTTTTCATCAAAATCATAGAATTTGTATGCCAAAAGCAATAAAATATTATTTTTAGCACAGTTTCCACTGTAAAGGAGCTACGAAATTCATTTTTCGTAAATTATTATTGCATTCATTTTTCAATTTTTAAATTCTTGAACGGCTGAGTTCACCTCATAGTTTTTTCCCCTGCAGGATGGGCACAAATTCCATAACAACTACATTTAAAATGCATGGGACAACTAACACATGCTTAGTCCTATGGGCTCAACAGTTTTTTTTATTTGATAGATATGTGCAAATAATCAATAATTATAGTAATTTTAGAGCGAGGAAAAATGTATTTCTATTTTATTTATTTTAAACACACGCAAAAATGATTTTGACATTTCTTCCCTATTTTTGTTGCAGGGTGGCAGCATGCCCCCCTTAGTCCTTACATATTTCGCTGTTAGTATGTCGCACAGTGGTTCGGTTTGTATGGGAGAGCGAAAAAAAGTCTGTTTAATCCGAACGGTTCAACGGATTTAAATGAAATTTGGCAAACATATTTAGATTAGTCTTATACATGTTTGATCAAAATTTGGTTGAAAAAAAATAATTATAAACAAAGTTATTGACATTTTTCTAAAATTTGAGGGTTTTTGATTTTTGTATGGGAGAGCGGAAAAAAGTCTGTAAAATCTGAACTATTAAACGAATTTTAATTAAATTTGAAGCACATGTTAAGATTAGTCTTATACATGCTTGGTCAAAATTTAGTCAAGAAAAAATTATTAGAAAAAAAGTTATTGACATTTTTCTAAAATTTGAGGGTTTTTGATTTTTGTATGGGAGAGCGGAAAAAAGTCTGTAAAATCTGAACTATTAAACGAATTTTAATGAAATTTGAAACACATGTTAATATTAATCTTATACATGCTTGGTCAAAATTTGGTCAAGAAAAAATTATTTGAAAAAAAGTTATTGACATTTTTATAAAATTTGAGGCTTTTGATGTTATATTTAAATAAAAGTTTTTTTTTGTAAAATCTTAACTTTTTATTTTGAACAAAATATTATCATTAACTATGTATATTTTAAAATTAAATAAATAAATAGATAAATACATACACAAAATAAATAAAAAACAATTTTGAAGTAGTAATTTTATAACGCTAAAATGAGGTTTTTAGCGTCTGCGCTAATTGGAAGTATTTTCTTCTTAAACACCTTGCACAAATGGTCAATAACTCAATACTGACTTTTTTTAATTAATCCATTATATATATAGATTTAAGTAAGAGATTTTATTCTAATAAGCCAGGTTATAAAAAATTACGCAATACATAACAAAAACAAAGCAATAAAACTTTAAAAATAGCACCTTTTTTATTTCTACTTGCCCTACTTTTAGCGAAAAATTTAAAAAATAAAGGACTATCCCTAATCCTTTTCTTTATTTTGTATTAAGCTCTATCATATGATTTAAAATATCATAAAACTATACTGTTTTTCTTGTGTTGTTTTCAAGAAAATTGAGTTCAAAGTTGACAAAATTTTCCAGGCAGAAATAAATGGTTTCGCAAAAATCGAATTTCTCAGACCTGTGTCAATGTATTAATTTTGTTTTATTTTTAAAATAAATTTTGACATTTTTTCTTAAAATAATAGGCTTAACCAGTTCATTCTGACAATTAATACCGAAGAAATCAAACTTTTTGGTAAACACCACCGTCAAAACGCAGTTTTTTGAAATCCGATTCAGTGAAACATTTTTGATCATAACTTCCACATCTGCACGTATCTGCAGCTGATTTTGTCTGTGTTTTAACATCAATGTATGGACCATATGCTGGCATACTTACTTTCTTGGTATCTTTTGGCGCTTTTTTTTTTAATCAAAAAGTTTAAAAAAAACGCATTTTTTCCTATTACTAAAGCTTCAGACTACTTATAGAAGGTATATTTTATAAATAATCAATTTTTTTTTTAGGTAATCGAAAATAGACCAATTAAATTATTTAAGAAGCTAGAGAATTTTATTTAAAGGAACTTCGGAAAAAAACATCTCAAAATTTGTTGAAAATACGGTTCGCGATTTGAGTAAAATTATTTTTCAACTTTGAGGGCTTACAAATCAGAACATACAATATATATGTATGTTAAAAAATACTTTTGAATCATACGCTCGGGTTATCTAAGAGTACTTAAACATAAAGTTTTAAAGGATAAATATGACTTTTTAAAAGACTTTTTTCCGCTCTCGCACCACTGTGCGTCGTACTACCAATTCAAAAAAACTTGTTTAAGGCTCAAAAAACAAAATACAAAAAAATAGGGTTAAGTCAAAAACAGAAAATGTTTTTTTATGACTTAACGGCGTTTCCTCACCTTAATATTTTAAACATGTTCTATTGAGACCAAATAAAAATCATAAGGAAATTCGTGCTGCGTTAATGGAAAATTGACACCGCCTTTTAGACAAAATCCTCTCAATTTAGCTTGTAGCCCGAGAGAGAACAAACCCATTAAGTCGGGGCTCTAGATAATATAGGTACCAAAAACACTCTAGTAAAGATATAAATCCTCGGTAGCCATATTGGTTTGCCTACAAACTAAACCGGAAACGGACCTGATAAAACAATTCTTAGTGTGCGTGAAAACACGTACCCTAAGACACAACTAATCAGTTCCGGTCCGAATCGAATTGTTGTTGGATTTCACATTTATTCATGGACATCATGTCAAAATTACAAATACAACAATGTAAACAAATGGGTTTTGGAGGGTGATACGTACGAAGGATTTATATCTTCATTAGAGTGTTTTTGATAGGTACTCTATGATGATTACATGAACCAAATTCAAAGAAATTAAAAAATATATATCTGCCATCACCCTATACCAAAAAAAAACTTTCAAAAGCTTTCTCCCTTCCATGTACTAAAATCCCACCATTATAGCAACCTCACTGAACGCACTCAACACTTCACCACGAACATGCGCCATAATTTCATTTGCTGTACGAACAAAAATCTTTGAGTGTTTTCTTTTATTATAAATTTTTATTTGTGGTGTTGTATCGCGACGAAGAATGGAGGAGTGAATTTTTGTGAATAATAATTTTTTTATCCACACACAACTTATAACCAAGCAGAGAAAAGGAAAGAAAAAATCAAACCCCAAAAATGCAAAAAAATAAACGCCATTTCTAAAAATCTTCTAATATTTTCAAAGTGAATACTACAGAAATAGATAATAACAAATAAAAAAAGAAAAACTTTTTTTGTAGGTTCTTTACGAAATCACAAAAATCTATTAAAAAATCGTATATTACAATTTACAAAAAAGAAAAAAAGAAAAAATATATTAACTTATCGTCGTATCTCTCCAGTCCGCGCCTCGGCAAAAAAGAGTGCTGCTACTGCTACTACGATAATAATGTCCCTTTAAACAAAAGAAAAAGTTTTGAAAAAGAAAAACCCGACCAAAACGAAATAAAATAATAAAAATAATAGAATTGCAATTGTGCACAAAAACTACAAAAGTTAATATTAATATCAATCTCGACACGAGAACGTACTTAGACTTACTTTAAGCTTTACCAAAAAAAAAGAAAAGAAAAATTTATTAAGAAGTGAATATTAGGATTTTTTATTCCTCAGCTCAGCTCTCCTCGGTCCACCCGTGCGTCGTCACCCGTGCTGTGGTCTACCTGCTGAATGTGATTAAATAAAATTACAAAAAAAAAAAAAAAATTCTTATGCGAGACGAGTTTTTTTCACAATTTTCTTCATTTTATTTTTGCCATTTCCAAGGAAAAGTTGGGAAAACATGCACACAGTTTTATGTCGTCGAAGTTATAAAACCAATAATGCACATAATTTGTGAATATGAATAAATTGATCAAAACTATCGAGAACTATGTAGATATAGATAAATAATTATAAGAAACCCAAAAACAAAACTTAAATATTATTTTTCTAAAGCGAGAATATTGTAAAATAAGAAATTAAAAAAAAAAATAAAAGAAAAGAAAACTATTTCCAATGAGAAAAATGTCGACAAAAGCTAACAAAGCAGCAGCAGCGGCAGCAGAAGTTTCATCATCAGCGTCAGCGTCGTCATCAGGAGGCGGAGGTGGTGCTGGTGGTGGAGTATCATCAGTGGGGGGCTCTCCAACGACAACCAACACAGCAACAACAACAACAAATGGAACACCACAGAGACGCCTCAGGACCCGAACCTCCCAATCAGCCAGTGGTAGTGATAAAAAGAACAGTGATCGTCTCTCTCAATCGACAAATTCAACGTCGACATCCCAATCGTCCGATTCGAGTTCGTCCCTTCCAGCTGGTGGTGCTCAAATTACTGGCAATGGTTCGGTTTCAGGTCTGGATGACTCGGCAAAGAAGCGAAACCAACAACAACAACAACAATTTGTACGAAGCAAACCCTCCCCACACACCCAGCCGCATTCATCGTCGACCTTCTCCCAGAACAAAAACGAAGAATTCCACTTCGACACACCACGTGAGTGTCCAGTCTTTCGTCCAACAACCGACGAATTCCGAAATCCGCTTGCCTATATCTCGAAAATCCGCCCTATTGCCGAGAAATGTGGCATTGCTAAAATCCTACCGCCAGCCGAATGGCGTCCACCATTTGCTGTCGATGTTGATAAACTCAAATTTACACCTCGCGTTCAGCGTCTCAACGAATTGGAAGCAAAGACACGTGTTAAGTTGAATTTTCTCGACCAGATTGCTAAATTCTGGGAGCTGCAAGGTGCTTCATTGAAGATTCCTATGGTCGAGCGAAAGGCATTAGATTTGTATTCATTGCATAGAATTGTTCAAGAAGAAGGTGGCATGGAACAAGCAACCAGAGAGAGAAAGTGGGCTAAAGTAGCCAATCGAATGTCATATCCTTCGAGTAAAAGTGTTGGAGCAACTCTAAAGATGCACTATGAGCGATTGTTGCATCCCTACAATGTCTACACGTCGGGCAAGATCATTGATATGAAAATTGAAGAAGACGCAACTGGAACAGATGATTGTAAGTATATTTATTTTTGTAAAAAAATTGTATGCGTTTAGTTTTATTACGTCATTTTTAAGTTCACTTTATTTCATATTTTGGTTTCTGTTAAGTTTTAGATTAATAATACATAATTAAATAGATATAATATTTCAATTGAAAATACCTACATCAAAGAAGAAAAAGGTTAGTCGTTTTGTGTGTCTTGTTGGCTTGGCTTGTGAAATGAAACATATGGAAGTTTTGGTTGAAATTAAGTTTGATAGTGAAAGAAAAATTATGTGTTCCTTGTTGTGATGGCATAGAGGAGGAGGTGAAGGAGGAGGAGGAACCGCAACACCAGGCGTCATATTTCTTTAAATACCTAAGTACTGAAAAACTTTATTCAGTGTGTTACTTTTATTTTTTACTCTTTATCATTATTGTAAGCTCAACAACCGGCGAACCTACCATAGAATGTGCTACCAAGTCGTTTTCGCTAATGCGAGCTAGAGTAGATTCTACAAAACTTAATTTCTTTTCACAACATCTGCTGCGAGGTAGCTTGAGGACAGTTCAAAATTGTAGAGTCTTCCTAATCAACAAAAACCAAAAAAAAACTCGACTGTTATTGCTAGCTATAGGCTAGAAGCCCATAAACGTAGTTTTTATGATCATCATCATATTCGAGAGGTGTGCGCGTTTGTCTTTGAGGAGGAAGTTTAAATTTGTATTTATATCATCTAAAACGGGAATATCAAAACGTCAATATAAAATCATTTAAACATAACTACACCCGATGTCAACAAGTTGTACAACCCAAGACCAAAGGAGCCCATCTCCATTCATAAGCCATCGCATCAATAATTTAGTACCTTAGATCTTAGCTGTAGTACTCGTTACGTGATGGTTAGTGCGTAGGACTGTCATGCAAGAGGTCTAGGGTCTTGCGAGGAATTGACCAATCCTCCAAGAGCGATTCTTGTCATGAAAAGTGCTCTCTCAATTTAGCCGTTCGGATTCGACATAAAAACTTTAGGTCCTCTCAATCCATGAAATGATTTGTACCCAGGAATGGTTGAGAGTTATAAGTCACTAGGCCCTAGTTCTCTATAGACTATTGTGCCAGTTAATTTATTTTGTTTTTTAGATCTTAAGCTTCCGAATGAGCACATCTGTTCATTCTGATATGTTTGCTCAAACAAAAAAAAATCGTTTATAGGCAATAAAGATATTGCACCATTTTGTTTATGGAATTGTTGAATTTTATGAATGAATGAAATAAATTTTATTGCCACAAAGCAAAATAAATAATTTCCAAGTTTTGAAAAAAAAAAAAACAGTGTTAAGAGTATTGTTTTTATCTTCGTCATCGTCTTCTTGGCTTCAGTGTGACCTTAACCCCTATTTAAGCAAGAGATGAATGCAAAAAGAAGAAGGTTACCAAGAACTGTCATGTTGGCGCCAATCTGCAGAATTTGAAACTGCCAAAGAGTTAACTCCTTCATTAAACATCTAAGATTGTAAAGAGTGGTTAATTTTTAAGGGCCGGTGTTTATTTTCTATAAACCACAAATTACTTAGTTAATTATTGTCATTTCTTTTTATTATAATAATTTTGGTATGGTTCAATTATGTATGGAACAAAATTTAGGCGGCACAGTACCATCAGATGGTCAAAATGTTCGATAACGCTGAGGCATAATTGAGGTTCTATGCCGTAAATGTGCCGAATTATCTTATCCTTTAGCTCTTGAATTGTTGCTGGCTTATCGACGTACAACTTTTCTTTCAAATAATTCCAAAAAAAAAAATCCAACGGTGTAAATTCAGGTGATTTTGGCGATCAATTGACATCACCATCACGTGAGATAACAGGGCCATCAAATTTGTCGCGCAAAAGAGCCACTGTTTCGTTATCTGTATGGTAAGTGGCACCGGCCTTATTCTGGAAAAAAAATACGGTCCGATGATGACGCCAGCCCATGAACTAAACCCCACCAAACAGTCACTCTTTGTGGGTGCATTGGTCTTTCGACAATCATTGATGGATTATCATTCGCCCAAGTGCGGCAGTTCTGCTTATTGACTGAAGATGATTTTCCACCCTTGACTAGTGTTAGAACTGAAATCCATGGGAATTCATTGCACTGATTGTATGCTGAGGGTGTTGGCTCGAATTCCTGTCTATGTCCATCTCGTAAGAAGTTGATTTTGGTTCCAAATATTGGAAGGAAAAAAATTCATTCAATTGTTTCTACGCTATTTTTCTTCAAAGAAATTTGTCTATAAAGTTTATGTTAGATTATCTAGTTGTAGGTATGTATCTTTTCCGTTTGCTGGAAATTTTAATAGTTTGTATTTTCTCGCTTTTGGTTTTTGGTTTAACTCCAATTTTTCACTTATCGTATTCCTCAACAAACTTTTAAGTTTTTCGATTGATTTTGAATTTTTGCAGGTAAAGACTACAAATCACACGAAATAGTCTCACGCCAGCAAATAACCCCACCGAATGAGACAACAGCTCGCAGATCGAAACGTTTTGCCTTGGGCAAAGGTGCAGTGTGTGGCTTAGGAGCGACCACAACATCTTCAACAACATCGGTTGCCGGACATATCGAGACAAAGGAAGATTTCAAACGGAATTTGATGGCAACTTTTAATGATATAGCCGCTGGCGGGGCGGGTTCGAAAAAGGCTGCGGCTGCCTCTACTCCCCTTGATATGGTAGATCCTTTGATGAAATACATATGCCACATCTGTAATCGTGGTGATTCGGAGGAGAATATGCTGCTTTGTGATGGATGTGATGATAGCTATCATACATTCTGTTTGATTCCACCGTTGGTGTCGATTCCTAAAGGTGAATGGTTGTGTCCTCGGTGTGTGGTGGAGGAGGTGAGCAAGCCCACTGAGGCGTTCGGTTTTGAACAAGCCGAACGGGAGTATACTCTGCAGCAATTTGGGGAAATGGCCGATCAGTTCAAGGCGGACTACTTCCGCAAACCGGTGCATATGGTGTCGACGGATTTGGTTGAACGTGAGTTCTGGAGGATTGTGTCGTCGATTGATGAGGATGTGACTGTTGAATATGGAGCTGATCTCCACACCATGGATCATGGTTCGGGATTCCCGACAAAGAGTTCTTTGTATCTGCTGCCCAGTGACCAGGAATATGCCGAATCGCCATGGAATTTGAATAATCTTCCTCTACTGGAGGACTCCATTCTGGGACACATCAATGCCGATATCAGTGGTATGAATGCCCCTTGGATGTATGTGGGAATGTGTTTTGCAGCTTTTTGCTGGCACAATGAAGATCATTGGAGCTATTCCATCAACTATCTGCACTGGGGAGAGCCCAAGACTTGGTACGGCGTTCCGGGTTCTTGTGCTGAAGCTTTTGAGGAGACCATGAAGAAGGCAGCTCCAGAATTATTCGCCTCTCAACCCGATTTATTGCATCAATTGGTCACAATCATGAACCCGAATATTCTGATGAACAATGGGGTTCCTGTTTTTCGCACCGATCAAAATGCTGGAGAATTTGTTATCACCTTCCCGAGAGCCTATCACGCGGGATTCAACCAAGGCTACAATTTTGCCGAAGCAGTTAATTTCGCCCCCGCCGATTGGTTGAAAATGGGACGTGAATGCGTCAATCATTACTCGATTCTGCGACGTTTCTGCGTCTTTTCACACGATGAACTGGTCTGCAAAATGGCCCTGGAACCGAACAAACTGACTTTTGGCATTGCAACTGCCTGCTACATCGACATGGCCGAAATGGTGGACTCTGAGAAGAAGCTTCGCAAATCTTTGCTGGAGTGGGGTGTCACCAGAGCCGAACGCAAAGCTTTCGAGCTGATTCCCGACGATGAACGACACTGCCTGGAGTGCAATACTACTTGCTTCTTGTCTGCGGTGTCATGCGAATGCAAAAGCTCGATTGTGTGTTTGAGGCACTACACAGCTTTATGTTTCTGTGGTGCAGACAAGCATACTCTACAGTATCGCTACACTCTGGATGAGATGCCGCTAATGCTGCAAAAACTCAAGGCAAAAGCACAGAGTTTTGAGAGGTGGCTATCACGTTGTCGCAATATCATGGACACAAATACACCGACAGTGGTGACGTTGGCCGAGCTGCAGGAGCTCACGAAGGAAGCCGAATTAAAGAAGTTCCCCAGTTCGATGTTGATTGACCGATTAAACGCTGCTGTCTTAGAAGCAGAGAAGTGTGTGACCGTGATCCAGCAATTAGGAATAAATAAAGTGAGTAGAAATCATTTGGTTTTGAATTTTGTTAAAGAATATTTTATTCATATTGTGTCTTTTTTTTTTTTTTAAAAAACAGGTTCGAACTCGGCTTGATCACTCAATTGACGCCGCTCAATACAAGCTCACCATGGAGGAGCTTGAATTATTTGCACAAGAAATCGACAACCTTTGCTGCATCATCGAAGAAGGTCGCAGTGTCCGAGAGCTGCTTGCCATCGGCAAAGATTTCGTAGGACGTGCAAAAGTAATGCTTGCCAAGCCAACAGATTTAGCCGATGAGAAAACAATTGAAACCCTAATTGACGACGGATGTGTGCTCCGAATCGAGATGCAGGAGCTCATTGAACTGGGCAATCGTTTGAAGGCCATCAAATGGATCAAACGCTCAGAGATGCTGCGTGATTCTACCGTCAAGATGACCGCCGCCGAGATCAAGAACCTTTTGCTAGCCGGACAAGATCTGGAGAGTGATCCGGCAGTGGACAAGGAGATGCTAATGTTGCAGAAAATTTTGGGACAAATGGACGCATGGGAAAGGATGGCAGCTAAATTTTTCCGTGGTAGTGTACAACACGATTTACAGGAGATCGAGATGTTTCTGAAGAGCGCTGATGAAATCAATGGACAATTACAGTCGTATGGAGCCCTGAAGGATGCCATCAAGAAGGCTAAGGAATGGCTGAGGTCGGTGGAAGCGCTGCAGGCGAAAGATCATTTCCCTTATTGCCATACACTCGATGAGATTGTGCAACGTGGCAGGAACATTCCCATACAACTAGAAGAACTCTTCCGAATGGAGGGACACTTAAAGAGTGCCAAGGAGTGGAAGGATAACACGGCTAAGGCATTCCTTAAGAAGAACACATATTACACTTTGTTGGAGGTGTTGATGCCACGTGATGAACCAGTTGTCATTGATTCGGATAGTAAAACGCCATTCGAAGCAGATTTCCTGAAGGACATGAACCCAGCTCAAATTGTGGACTCGTTCAAAACCGCCGAGGAAAAGGAAATACGAAACATGCGAGAACTACGACGCTTGAATATGGGAAAGAACCCTCTGAAAGATGACTATTGTGTGTGCAATAGCAAGTTCCATGGTGTGATGTTCAACTGCCAACTGTGCAAGGATTGGTTCCATGAGGATTGTGTTAAAGAGACTTCATCAAAATCAAGATCCGCCGCAAGCACTCCTACGCTAGTTGGAAGCCCAGCTCCTCCAACAATGAATGGCATCCATACTAAGCCGAAATTCCTGTGTTCATCGTGCGTGCGATCGAAGAGACCTCGTTTAGAGACCATATTGCCATTGTTGGTCTCTCTGCAAAAACTCCCAATTCGTTTGCCAGAAGATGAAGCGCTAAGATGCCTAGCAGAGCGTGCAATGAATTGGCAAGATCGAGCTCAAAAAGCCTTGAGTAGTCCTGAAATCAACGCCGTACTGGAATCCATCACGCAACAGAGAACAAAGCTACGACCAGAAAAACCAATTCGTCGCAACCACCTGCAACCGAGAAAACCAATAGCCCATCCGGAAAAACAGTCCAGCATCTCAGACGGTGAAGATATCGATCATGAGGACGACGAGGAAGATGATGACGATGATGAGGGCCGGCTGCGCATTGATCTGGATGGCTTTAGCGATGACGAAGACTCCTCCCACAACCTGCTGGAAGAAGAAAACAGTAAGAATTCCCCCCTCAAATTGACTGACATGGAATATGAAGCAATGGAAGAACTCATGATGGAAGGTGATCTCCTCGAAGTCTCTCTAGATGTGTCCCAAGAACTGTGGCGCGTCATAAAAGCCTCATATCCACTTGCTTCAGCAGACCTAGCCGCCCGCTATCAACAGACATTCAATTTCCCCTCAGAAGAATCCAACGACAGTCTAGTCCACCACCATACAAATAACAATTCGAGCAGCAGTAGCGGCAGTGGCGGAGGCGTTAATACTCTCAAGAAACGACGTTCCCTAGATCCTGCGGCCCTTTGTCCGGTGCCGAGGAAGAAGACAGCCACTCCCAATAAGCTACAGCAAACAAATAACAAAAAGTCCGTCTCCGGACGCCGCTCAGAGCCCACAAAACAGACAATTACAATCTCCACAGAGGACAACACAGAAAACAACACCCCAACGCAGACAAAAGCCGGCAACACCAAGAAACGGAAGCGTGCCACCAACAAGAAGCTCTCACAACGTGCCCAACAAGCACAGCAAGAAGACGACGAGGAGGAATGTCGAGCCGAGAATTGTCACAAGCCAACTGGCCGCGAGGTCGATTGGGTGCAATGCGACGGCGGCTGCAACGAATGGTTCCACATGTACTGTGTTGGCCTTAACCGCAGTCAGATCAAAGCCGACGACGACTACATATGCTTAAGGTGCGCAAAAGCCAATCCATCGCCGCAAACCACCAATAAAAACCGAACGCAGACGAGGTAGGCGCTGCCGCTATAAGCAGCTAAAAGCCTACATATAATTTTTCATTTATTTTTACTTTTAACTTTTGTGTGTGTTGTGTTTAAAAAATGCAAAATACAAATAAAACAAAAACAAAAACCGAAACCAGCATAAGCACATTTTTAAATTTAAAAACTAAAAATTACTTTAATTCAAATTTAAATATTATTTCTTTTGTACACAGCTGAAAAATAAGAATTCGAAATCGATGGAGAGAAGAAAACGAGAGAGAGAGGAAAGTAGGGAGAGAGAGTATGCTCAGTTTTTATATAAAAAGAAATAAGCATTCCTCTCTTACTTTTACTTATATGTGAAATATGTTATTATTTTTAAATTACTTATTCTATAATTCTTTTGTGTAAAAAAAAAAAACAAATATTTTAATGAACAAGAGAATAATATTTCATCATACCCAGAGAAATCATTATAAAATAAATGTGTTAATTTATTACAAAAAAAAAAAAAACAATTTTTGATTTATTTGTTTTTGTTGTTATTCTTTTTAAGTTTTTTTTTCTTTAATTTCTTTCAATCCATCCTTTTTTTGTTTTGTTTTGTTCTTTAAACTTTTTCCAGCATTCAAAAATAGATTTAGATGTATTTGAAAAGTATATATTTATAAATAAATATACAAAAAATAAAAAAAAATATATATATGAAATAAAACTTGTACAATGTACTAAACTAATGTAAGTGTGTACAATAACTTTAAAACAAACAACAACAAAAAAAGAATAAAATTAATTATTTAACTTGTAAATGTTTCAAAATCCAATGTGTTGTGAGTCGTTTTTATTTTTGATTTATTATTCAACGGGACAGTTTTCTAAAAGTGTGTCTTTGTAGGTGTACTCAACATCGCATATGGTCTACTTGTTCATTGGATTTAAATCTTCTTTAAGAATTGGGAGTTCAAGCATTTGTATATAAACCTCTTATGCATGGGTAAGTTTAAGTCGTTCAAGAAAAGTCCATCTAGAAAAACTTATCTAATGCTGTACTATTTGATTAGTTTTATTAGAAGATTTTATAGAAAGTCAAAAATAAAACGGTGATTAGGTTCGCTTGTATCACCTTCATCGTACAGTAGCGTCTCGTTTAGTTTATTTTATCCCTCTCGTAAATGAAAAATAAGGGTTAATCGCGCTAATGGCTCTTGTCCAATTGAAGTATCTTTAGTTGATTGGACAGGTTCAGACTACATAAGAAACTTGAAAGTTAAGAGAGTTTCTAGTATCTGATTGGGCAGGTTCAGGCAATATAAGGGACTTCATTTGCAGTCAACTTCATTCTTTGAACGTTAATTTTGACTTATAGGGCCCATACACTACGCAAACACGTTTGTTCAAACGTGTATTTGAGCAAACATAGTTTCGCCACACACTACACAAACATGTTTGAGAAATATTAGTTATAGCAAAAAAACAAAGAATTTTTACACACCGCAATACCGGTAAACTTTTATAAAGTTCAATGAATTCAGTCCAAAAAATGTGTTCCTTATGTTTATTCATGTTAACTATAAAAATTGGCATCGGTTTGAGCAAAATTCAAACATGAAACACCACACAAACATGTTTGTGCAGGCACGGAAAATTCAAAAGTTTTTGATTTTGTTCAAACCGCTTGCGCAAACACGCATCATCGCTACAGACTACTCAAGTAGTTTACACAAACATTTTTACAACAACAAAGTACATTCGTTTGCTCAAACAGTTTGTGTAGTGTATGGGCCCTATTAGGCAACTAGTTAGTTTTCCAAGTGTCATGAATTTCAAATTCAGTCTACTTCTATCAAAATGACAGTTGATCATTATTTTTCATTTAACTGAAAGCTGAACTTTATTACTCTATGATTTATTTATTTAACGCTTTCTGTAAAAGGGTTCCTTGCCCGTCTTCTGTCGATTTGTCTTGCTTGAAAGTTTGAGTATATGTATCAATTTTTACCAAATTTGCGTACTATTTTTTGTAGATTTTATTTTTTTTTTATGAAAAAACGGACTGTTGGATTTTTATAAAAAAAAAATACTGAATATCGAAATCGAAAATAATATTTTCTGTGAAATAAAATAAGTTTGAAGCCAATAATTTTAATTTTTGAAAAGCTATTTGAGTCGAAAGTAAATTTTTACCAATAGTAAAAAAGTATCGTTTTTTTTTGGGTTTTTATTTTTTGTAAAAAAAAATGTCAATTCGATTTTTCTCAACATTTTTCCTAATGTTAAAAACAATATTTCTTATAAGTTAAAATTAGTTAGAAGCCATTATCTCGAATTTTTGAAAAGATATTTGAGTCGAAAATCAATTTTTACCAACTTTTGTTAAATTTTTTTTTCGGTTTTTAATTTTTTGTAAAAAAAAAACTGTCGATTCGATTTTTTTCAAAATTTGACTGAATGTTGACAACAATATTTTTTGAAAGATAAAAGTAGTTCAAAGCCAATATCTTAAAGTTTTGAAAAGATATTTGAGTCGAAAATCAGTTTTTACCAACTTTTATTCATTTTTTTTTAGGTTTTTATTTTTTGTAAAAAACTGTCAATTCGATTTTTCTCAACATTTTATCAGCATTATTCTTCGTTGCACAAAATTGTTTTGGAGATGAAATCATATTTTAGTCGTAAAATTTTCGAGGTGACGATTTTTTTGTGCAGTTTTTTTGATTTATAAAAAAAAACCGTTAATTGAATTGTTTTTCCAAACATATAATTGTTTTGTATCACGTTACAATATATAATATAAAATTTAATTCAAGTCTCTAGCGTCATTGGTTCATGAGTTATTTAGGGTTCACCAAAATTTTCACCTTTTTTTAAACTGCTATAAACGTACGGACGTACGTACACACGACGCACAGACATCTTCCTAAAAATCTTTTATTTCGACTCTAGGGACCTTGAAACGTCGAGAAATGTCAAAATTTTCAATTTGACAAATCGGACCAATTACAATAACTTCCTATGGGAAGTTAATAATTCAAAGTCTATTTAGATAAATATGAAGGTTTGTTGTGTAAAACCATCCTACAAATAAAGTTATAAATTTTAAATAATAAGGTAAACAAATAGTATAAGGAGTTATAAATATTAATTAACTTAATATTCTACCTCCAATAATTCTTATAAATATTAATCCTAATATACCCTTTAATATTACTCAACTTTCATCATTTAAAACATTTAAACTTCTACAATTTATATCTCCAGTTATTGAATAATAAACTAAACGTAATGAATAACAAACAGTTAATCCAGTTGAAAAAAAAAATAAATATATTTAATATACTTAAGGAAGCAATTTCCAAAATTAAATCCTTTGAATAAAATCCAGCTAAAGCTGGCAACGTTCAAATAATCACCGTTTACAAAACCTCCCGCTGAACAATTCAAAATTTAATAAGTTATCTTACTTTTTTGAACTGATTGGAAGATTTAATTTTTTGAACATATCTTTGAAAATGTACATTAAACACATTTAATTTTTTGTGATATTAAAATTTAACTGGGGTGGAATCGGCTATGGTGATAATTGACTATCATATATTTTTTGATAGTCAAATTTGACTATCATTTTCATTCCGTCTGTGTAAGATGATTCAACTCAATTCAATTCGATTGAACAATTTCAGATTATAATTGTCACAATTCATTGTTGCTATGGTGAAATTTTAAAATGATTAAAATGATTTTTTGTAAGCGTCTGATAGCTCTATTCAGAAACGACATATTTGTAGGAAAACGACTATCACATTTTCTTGTGACAGCTTTTTAGGTATCAATTTGACTATCACCTTACATAGATCAAAATTCGATTATTTTGACTGTCAATTATTAACAATTACCTTAGCCGATTCCACCCTAGTTCTTATAGAAAGTTCTCTTTTTTTCAAAAACGATCTTTTGAGTTTTTTGAAGTACCTGTTGCTTTTGTTTCATCGTGCGTTCTTGTGGTTTTTTTTTTTTGATGAGTCTTAATCTTTTTTGTTCTTACGATATTTTTTGTATAACTGCTTTTATTAAGAACTCTTCGTGATGTCATTTCACCTTTATTAGTCAGCCCTATCCACTGTAATCGTATCTCGAAAAAAAAACTCACCAAATCCATTCGTAATGTAAAATTGTATGAAATTTTCTTTTCGGGATTCGTAAGTTTTCGAAAAGGATGAAATTCTGCGTTAAATCGAATAGGAACACAATCATTATTGATAAAAGGTGCGATTTACATGTTCTCATTTTTAGTTTCATTAGGAAATCGTTAATCTTGGGTGAAATCGGCTAAGCTGATAATTGACTATCATATTTTTGATAGTCAAATTTGACTATCATTTTCATTCCGTCTGTGTAAGATGATTCAACTCAATTCAATTCGATTGAACAATTTCTGATTATAATTGTCACAATTCATTGTTGCTATGGTGAAATTTTAAAATGATTCCTATAAAATATCTAAATAAAAGTATGAAATTGGCTGTGTTTAAATAACATTCTTACTTTTCTTGTGTTTTTTCGAATTACGTAAGCTTTGTCGGTCACAAGAATGTGTTTTTGTACCTAAAAAAGGTAACTGAACAAATTTTCCATTCGTTTTTCTTAAGCGTCTGGTAGCTCTATTCAGAAACGACATATTTGTGTGAAAATGACTATCAACTTTTTCTAGCGACAGCTTTTTAGGTATCAATTTGACTATCAGCTTACACAGATCAAATTCGATTATTTTGACTGTCAACAATCAACAATCACCTTAGCCGATTCCACCCCTTATTTCTTTCTGTAAGCTATGATGCTTAAGTAATATGCTTTACTTTCACCATCGCCATCGGGGAAATTTGAAAATTCCAACAGTTTTCAATAATTCCGTGTGCGCTCAATTTGGTCTATTTAAATGACGTACAAAGTTCCTAGAATCGTGCTTTCTAATACAATTTGATTTCTTGAGATTTTATTCTCGAAGCTGGATAAAATTCCTTGAGAGATTAAGTCACTGTGTCAAAAATGCAATCGACCTCAAAAAATGCCTTCTACCATAAACACCGTACTCATCCAAGCAGAATAAGAAATATTCTACCTTAAATGTGACGGGCAGGACAACAACACGTCACTTGACGTTGTATCCGGAAATGGTTCTATAAGCGCTATCGGTAACTTAATATGCTATTCTGTTCTGTAAGCTCTTTAAACCACAACCAGCAATCGAAATGAGTTCATTATCTTCTCCCTAAGAAAGCGCAGCCGTAACGAACTCTAATAACAACATTGACATTTTGTCTGAAATAATATCCTCAAAATACGAATATGTGGACATTGCAGCAAACTCATCAGAAAACACACCCGTTTACAATTTTAACATCTTCACCAAATTAGACCTCCTTGAAACTATCAAAAAAAAATATTAAAGCATATTACAATCCACAACTGTACCAACATTACTTTAGAAAAAGTTAATTCCAAAGAAATCGCAGCCATATAAATCACAAATGTTTCGAAACAAGATATATCCAACTTCGTACGCCTTCGTCTTGGACATACCACTACATCACACTAACATCTCCTCAACAAAACCTCGTCTCCGCTGTGTAATATTAGATTGGCCATACCACACTTCAGGTCTCATTCCGAATTGATGGAAAACAGCATTTGTTCAGCATCCAGCCCATACTGAAAAAAGGCGAATCCTCCTCCCCTCTCATTATCAACCGATCGCTCTAACGTCCCTTCATTCTAAGGGCAACTTAACGCTGCTTAATTATCAGCTTAAGAAATATCTTGAGAAACGAATTCTTCTTAACGACCAACAGTACGGCTTTCGTAGCATTAGGTCCACTGCAGGTCTTATCATTCTTTCGTTGGATTAAAAAATTGCCTTGCTTGCCCTTCAATACAAGTAGTTTTAGATGGGTTCAGTCTGTAGACGACAAAATAAATGCTGGTGTGCACTGTGCACTAATGCCCTGTTTTGTCATCGACCCTCTTTCACATTTTTATAAATGATCTAGTGTCTGTTTGTTACTTCTACATAAATATTTAAATTCTATGTAAATAATAATATGTACATACATATTCTCGGCATTTGCATCGAAAACCACCATATCGTCAAAAATGATGCAAGATATGTATTTAGGTTTTCTGATACGATGAAAGAAATTTGTCTCTTCTACATCTGGCTACAATCTACAAAACATTTATACGTCCAAAGCTTAAGTATAACTCCCATCTCTGAAGTTGTGCTCTAGTAGCATACTTAAGCCTCTCGGATCTTATTCAACAAAAAGCTTTTAAAATAATTGGAGAAATTAACTTTATTACGTCACTCGAACATCGTTTCACCCTTTTTTACGGTTATTTCAACGTACTATGTTCTACCCGTAGTACCCATAGCATGATAATTAGTGCGTTAAACTATGGCTGGCTACTGAAAAGCCATCGTATCCAAAAAGCTGCTCCTTTCTGAATCTTTTGCTGTACGGCACCAGACTGACAGTTACAGACAAAGTGGTTAATCACTCTCGAAACTGCTTGCAGACAGTCGAGTACGACAGTGATCACTGCGGACTGGCTACTGTAATACAGATTCCGAACGAACGCGTGGAGTTGGAGGAATACGTTGCAACGCACTCTTATAATTACAGTAAGATGCGCTGGCCTCGTTTCACCAACGCCTTAGCGAGAGAACTTCGTTCGAGTGACATAGCCCCACCAAACAACAGAAACCTAACAAACACAGAAATTGACCAACATTTACAACAGATGGACGAAACAATAAAACGAACGATGGAATGGACAATACCAAAGTACAAAGAACGGGACCAAATGGACGCCTAAAGAAACGCGACTATTGACGCACTGCGTAGGCACAAGAGTGGCTTACTGACAAGACTCAAAAACTTGTACAGACGACTTACAGACCCACACGACTTGGAGGTTAGGACACTGAAGTCGTCAATAAAAAATGTCAATCTGTTGATTAAGGAGAACTACAGGTTATCAATTAACAAGTACTGGGACCGAAAGATCCGGTCAGTTAATTCCAGTATGTTCCCTAAAATCAACAAGATATTCAGGAAAAAGAACGATAATGACCTTCCTTGTCTGAAACTCCAAAGAACTGAAGAGAACAGAGATGTACTCAGGACAGCGCAAATAGATCCAGAAGAAGCCATCTTTGACGATGACTTTTTTATAATTGAAGATCCCAAGGAAAAAGTGGAGGCGGTGAGAGCTGCTTTCCAGCAAGTGTATAAGGTGAATGTTAATTTAATTTATTAACTTCCCATAGGAAGTTAATGTGGTATCACAATGGACCATACTTTGGTCTAAGTGTGTTGGATGTCCCAACCAACAGCCACTTTAACCTAACCTAACCATAGGAAGTTATTCTAATGCGTCCGATTTGTCGAATTGAAAATTTTGACATTTCTCGACGCTTCAAGGTCCCTAAAGTCGAAATAAAAGGTTTTTAGAAAGATGTCTGTGCGTGCGTGTGTACGTACGTCTGTACGTTCGCGACGTTTTTTTCGTCGTCCATAGCTCAAGAACCGGAAGAGATATCGACTTCAAATAAGTTTTGTTATACAGATAATAATGCAGAAAGGGCTCTCAAGAAAATTGAGTTGGTGGTTTTTTTTACTATAGCAGTTTAAAAAAAAGGTGCAAATTTTGGTTAAGAGACTTAAGAGACTAGAGACTTGAATTAAATTTTATATTACATATTGTGATACCAAACAAATATATTTTTGGAAAAAAATCTAATTAACGGTTTTTTTATAAATCAAAAAAAAAATGAAAAAAAATATTTGTCAGCTCGAAAATTTTACGAATAAAAAATGATTTTACCTCTAAAACAATTTTGTGCAATCAGGAATAAAGTTTTTAACATATGGTAAAATTTTGAGAAAAATCGAATTGATAGTTTTTTTTACAAAAAATAAAAAACCTAAAAAAAATAAATAAAAGTTAGTAAAAATTGATTTTCGACTCAAATAACTTTTCAAAACTTTGAGAAATTGGCTTTAAACTAATGTTATCCTTTAAAGAATATTGTGGTCAATATTCAGTAATACTTCGAGAAAAGTCGAATTGATAGTATTTAAAAAAAAAAAAAAAACCTAAAAAAATTAATAAAAGTTAGTAAAAATTGATTTCCGACTCAAATAACTTTTCAAAACTTTAAGATATTGGCTTCAAACTCATTTTATCTTATGAAAAATATAGTTTTTAACATTCAGTAAAATTTTGAGAAAAATCGATTTGACAGTTTTTTTACAATAAATAAAAACCTAAAAAAATTAATGAAAGTTGGTAAAAATAGATTCTCGACTTAATTGTCTTTTCAAAACTTTGAGATATTAGCTTCAAACTAATTTATCTTATAAGAAATACTGTTTTGAGCATTCGATAAAATTTTGAGAAAAATCGAATTGACAATATTTTAACAAAAAATAAATACCTAAAAAATGCATTACTAAAACGTTCGTAAAAATTGATTTTCGACTAAAATATCTTATCAAAAATTTGAGATATATTCTTCAAATTAATTTTATTTTATAAAAAATATTGTTTTCAACATTCAGTAATTTTTTTTATAAAAATCTAACAGTCAGTTTTTCATAAAAATTAAAAAAAAATAGTACGCAAAATTGGTAAAAATCAGTTTTTTTTTTCATAAGTCAGTTTTTCATAAAAATTAAAAAAATAGTACGCAAAATTGGTAAAAATTGATGTTCGGTTCTCGATATCTCGTCAACAATAATGAAGACATTGACTGCAAATTAATTTCATTCATCTAATTTGTATTTGTTTACATAGAAAATAAAAACTTTTAAGAAATGCTACTAAAATTGCTAAACATTCGAGAACGACTAAAAATCTCGTTAGCAAAAATAGATTTTGAAATCAAACTATTTCATTATATGCAAAATATTGTTGGTTATTTTTAATTTTTTTAGAATAATTTAACTGATAACTTTTTTAACAAAACACGAAAACCTACAAACTTTTTAAGCAAGACAAATCGACAGACGGGATGGGAAGTTATTAGTGTGGGTCGCATCCCAGCCTCTTTTTTATTATTTATGTTCTAGTTAAATAGCCAATTGCATTTCTCCCCTTAAACAGTTCAACTGTAATGCTGGCGCTTTTAGAAATGCAAATTAGCTTGCTTACGAACTCCTCACTCTTTTCCTAATGTTCAAATTGTGTCTCTGGCATATTAAAGATATTCAAAACCCTTTAAGTGTTTGCAAATTATATAAAAAAAATCATATTTTAGAACAATGCCCATTATTACAACCCATAATAAAACTATATTTAATAATATCAAGATTTACCAAATTCATAAAAACCATAGTCGAAACAATCTAGAAAATGTTTCTTCATTAAAAAAAATGGAAACATATTTTAATTATTAAAATTGAAATAAAAGTACCACAAGCTAGGCTCTTCTTTACCACGTAATTTACTTGTTAATAAATAATAACAATATGTAATAATGTTTGAAGGAGAGAAAACTGTAGAGCGTTAACGATTTTATGGGAAAAATCTTCTTTCGCACTCATGCAGTTGCAAAATTCTGAAGAGGTGTTCTTCAACGCTGGCTTAAGAAATGTCTCCAAAAACGAAAGCTTCTTAATGACCGACAGTACGGCTTTCGCAGCGATACGTTCACTGGTGATCTCATGGTTCATACCACTCAACGTGGAGCAAATCTTCATCGTTTTGGAGAAAGTAAAATTGTTGCACTTAATATTCCAAAAGCAAAAGTTTGGCACCAAGCTTTCTTATCGAAAATGCGTGCATTTGGTACTGATGAATGTCTTTTTCATTAAATTGGAAACTACCTTTCTTAAGGTTCAATACAATGGATTCATGTCTGAAATTCACAAAATAAATGCTGATGTCTCCCAGTTCCGCGTTTTGTGTGCGACTCTTTTCCTTATATTCATAAACGATCTCTTGTCTGCCACTTCTAATCCATTAATGTGTCGCTAACGACAGTACCCTCAGCTTTTCATATTCGTTTTTAGATTCACATCCTTGTCCTTCGGATGTGGAACTTCAGCGGCAGAGTATGTTAAATTCATTAAATTCCGATCTCGACAGCATTGTCCAATGGGGAAATATTACCCGTGTAGAATTTAATGCTTTAAAAACTCAATGCTGTCTCCTGTCGTTAGAGCGTAACCAACACCCAATGCCGCTATACATAAGTGGCACTTGAATCCAGGAAACTTGCTTACTAACCTTATGGAATGATCACATATTCGACATAGCCAAAAATGCTGCTAGGTGCTTAGGATTTCTCCGACGGTGTAAGAAATTGGATAGAATAAAAAAAGAGCTTTGAAATTCATAGGCAATAGAACTATAACCTAAAAATGTACATCGTTTGAACTCGGCAATGTTTCATGCCTTTCGTTGTTTTACCGATATTTTTACACACAATGTTCTGTCTAATTACAGCAGTTGCATTCCACCCTTTAATTCTCCCGTAATACTCGCACTTCCATTAATGCTAATCACTTCATCAGCTTACCCTTGAGCTCACTTTCGGACGTACTATCAAGTATAGATAATCTTTTTTCAACCGCACATCGAGAATGTGGAATGCTTTGACCAACTCTGTTTTTCCCTCTCATTTAAAACCAATGTCAACGGTATCTCCTCTTAAATCCGTCCCTATTTTCCTAACGCTCGCAGTGTGTTTTTATTGTAGTATTACACAACCCCTCGAGTGCCTCTAAATGATAAAAGTTCTCTCTTTGAAAACCTCCATTGTAACCTCTTTTCAAAGAATTAACACAAATTCCGAACTGAAAACAGCTTTCACTTTTCAATAAAACACTTTGGGATTCTTTTCCTTTAATATTATTATTCCTTCAATTTTTTTTATTTAGACAATTTAATTATTTGCATCCAATTTGTTTATATTGTTTTTGTTTTTAATAATTTTATTTTAATTGCTGGGATATAATTTTGATAATTTATATGCATTCATTTATTTTTATTTTTTGTAAGTATTTTCCAAATATGTAGTTTGGTGTTCTGCCAAAAGTTGGTTAATTTTTGTTTTGCTTTCAAAGGATCAAAGTAGATAGACTTGAATATGATTTAAGCCTAATAAATAAATAACGTTTTTGAAAAATTGTCTGCTCCACAATGAACTTAACAAAAATTTGAATTTTCGAGTTTCTTTTTTGTTTATGAAGAAAAAGAAAACAAATTTAAATTTCCAACTGAGTGTGTGTGTGTGAGTTCTGTAATATCATAAAATAAAATCAGACCTTGTTTTTCTGTCTGTCTGTCTCTGATTTGTTTAAGTTTATTTTGAAATAATTTTGTATCTCTTTTATTTAGAATTGATTTCTTCTTTTGTTCTTGTTTTAAATATTTACAATTTAATACTTCCATCGGTTTTATCTGTTTCTATTTAAATAAACACAAAAACTAACAATAGGAATTTAATCAAAATTGAATTTGTCATATTTTGAGGGGGCGGGTGGAGGGCATGGAATACAGATTAGGGCAAGGAGAGAGAAAGAGAGATAGATAGAAAGAAAATATATCAAACAAAGAAGTATACATATTATATAAAATGCAAATGTATGTAAATGGTTTATGGGGAAATCAGTCTCTTAAAACCTAACTAAGAAAAATGTACTGTCTTAAATCGATATACTACTTTTTTGTTGTTGTTTTTGTTATTAATCTCATGAGTTTTTAATATTCAAACTGTTGATTGTACTGCCATTGATGTCTCTTCGAATGTAGAAGAGTATGTATGGTTTGCATTCGGCCACAGCCGATGAGGGAACTTCCTTGACGGTATGATCATTGAAATGTAACCAAGTGCCATTGTTTATTGCAAAAGATGTATAATGACCACAACTCGAACTGCAAACAGCAACAAAAAAATACATTAATAATCATATTTGTAGAGATCGATTTGAAGAACAAACCCATTGCCATGATGAACAATTACAGCTGCCAAATCGTAAACATTACACGACTGACTGGTCCTCCTTGTTTCGGGCATGTTATTGAGAACGTATTGCGACATGTCCAGGGATTTTATAGGGAATGAAATCCTCAAATCCAGTTTGGTTCTAACAAAAGCAAAACAAGAGTTGGGGTATTTTATGTTCTTCCATAGAATCTTCTATCACAAAACACTTTACCTGAAAAAATTATTCCACCTAAACCGTTTAATATGCAAGCAAAGCACATTAGGTAGCCTTCGGATCCAGAAACGCTTTGTCGATCGTTGCTTGCATTTGCAAGAACTGCAATAGTATAGCTCAGTTTCAGCCAATTCTTCAACCTTTATTGAAATATCAAATTTAAAATTAACTTTTAAATTTAAAACAACATTAACTAACCTCAGTAAAACTTGATAAACAATCACTAATGTTACACAGTGGTTTGACCTTAGTTGGTGTTGAACCATTCCCTGAGGCCGCTGCTGATCCTCCTGCATTGCCACTCAGAGTCGAACTACTTGCTGCACATTCCTTATAGAATTTCTCGGGAATGTCCAAGGACAAATCAAGAAAAGGATCATGCTTCTTGCTCTCCATGCCACAAATCAGACATCGCACTTCACTCTGCAGAGTTCCACCAAAAACATTTGTCACAATCGAACTGCGTCCACCTTTGTAATTGCTATTCGCTGGTGTAGAAGGAGATGCAGATGAAGATGATGATGATTGTGATAGAGTGAATGATGATGATGATGAGACAACATCTTTGTAGCACGACGGACCAATAGAATTGATATTTCCATATGCGATGGACTTACCATTGCTTGTTCCTATGGTCGTGGCAGCTTTGCATTCAGCAGCCAACAATGGTGTCACGTCAATGCTGAGGTGTTGCAACTCGGTGTGGAGGCGATCGAGCATGTAGCGTAAAAATTCATGGGCATCATGTTGACGATGACCTCGAAATTGAGGAACTACCTTCCAAATGACCAAGAATAGACATTCAGGTGATATCGCTTTGGAACCATCGCCACCCTTGCTGAGATTTAACAACACTTTGCGCAATTCTTCCACCACATTCGCATCGCTCATGCTTTCTTTTAGACTTCGCGAACAATAGACACGTTGTTGTTTCTGTTTTCCGCTAGGTTCTAGACAGGGAAGGGCATTAAAATAACAACTAAACTCTTTGATGTTGCTTAGTGATTGTAGAACAGAATTCATAAAGCAAGTATTGCCCAAATTCCGTAATCCTACAACCTGGAAAAATTAAATTGAAAATCCATCAAAATGTTCATCTCTATCGTTTTGAGTGTTTTTTTTTTTTTTTTGTTGTTCACAAACCTTTCTAAGTGACTTTCTTTTAGGAGTCGCTGCACTGTCACCACTTTCACTTGAAATTGTCCTCTTCCTGGGCCTTAATTTTCTTCCTGGTTTTGGTGTATCCTCCCAACCAGAATCATTGGACGAAACACTTGCAGTTTCTTGTTGTGATTTTGATGATGAAGACGTCTCCGAACTTGAATCATCTTCACTTTTAAGTTCTTGTCGAAGTTCCTCAACTGAATGTGTTTCATTTATAACAAAATCATCACATTTGTAACTAAAAGAAATTAAATTTTATCAAAAATTCGAGTTATTGTTGTTTCCTGTGTAACTTACCAAAATACGGAATAATCAAGAGTATTCATACAGACTTTATGATTTTTCGCCTTAAAATGACTTAAGGCATGGGCTTTTTCATAACGGCCACATAATACTGCCCCACAATGCAAACAGATCCAATTGTTTTTCTCCGACTTGCATTCTGAAATTAAGAGAAAAAAAAACAACTCGATCAATTATTATTGAGAATAACATAAAGGCCTCTAAAAAAAAAGCGCACTTTAAGGGTTAAGTCCACAAAATAACCTTAAAAATTTTAACAACGATACTGTTTATGTTAATGTTTTATGGTAAGCGACAGCGTGACAGTCCATGCGTACTTAGAACAAGACGCCCGAAGCCTTGGGGTGCGCAACTAGATGGCGTCAGCGGACCACTCTTTGAAAACCAAAAAAACACTCTTTAGAAGTTATTGTGCAGTCTTTTTTAGACTTATACCATTTCAAACGTTTATGTATTTAATTTTTTCATATAGTGAAGCATTTTTGTTTGGCCTTTGTTTAACCCAGGAGATCCATAATCTTGAAATTCTTTTAATTTAAAAAGCTCCCTGGTTTTATTTTCTCTTAACAGTGTTTTTAATTCCATCAAGAATATTCAAGGAAAGTTGGTTTAGGTAGAAGTTGCGGTTGGCATACACATGGGCTCATTTAAAGAGAATTCGAGCACAGTTGTAAAAATGTATTAAAATGAACAAAACTTAATTTTTTTTCCGAATGGTTTTAAACCATTTCCAGCAAATACGGTTACAGATCCCTTAAAATTTGTTAATAGGAACGTCGAATGTGAAATTCCCTTTGTCACGCTCTAAGAAGTAATTAAACTAAGATACATATGTACCACATCATTGGAAAATTGCAGAAGTCATTGTTTTACCTAAAAAATGTAAGCCACCAATAGAATTAACATGATACAGACGCTTATACCAATCATAGCATAAACTTTCGAAAAACTTATAAAGCTCAGTAAAATAATAGAATGAAGATAATTATAATTTTAAACCAAGTATGCTCGGCTATATTCTTAGATGTTGCTTAAGCCTTGAAACTTGGGACTTTAAACTAACTGCATAGGGACCTTCCCAGACAGTACTACGAAATACTGAAATAATATGTTACGAACCGAATTTTGGGAGTAGGGTACTACCAGAGTACCCGGAACTTAAGAAAACTATAAGCCGGTGTACCGCAAAGGAACCTTGTATTTTTTATTACAAGGGATATTCCAGTACATAATCTACGCTGTCAGATGATACTACAATTGTGCCAGATAGGCCTTACGCAGATTTCACAAGAATCGTAAAATGTAGGCAATAGGCAATTTTACCAATCTTATCAAAGATTATCGAAAAAGTTATCAACAACCAATTACTCAAATATATCGAGCAAAATAAACTGTCAAGCACAACATATTGTGGTTTCCGGAAAAAAATCAGACACAAAAACAGCACTGGTAGACATGATATCACACCTTCAAAGTAATAAAGACAATCGCTACCTTGCCAGCGCGCTTTTCATAGACTTGTCAAAAGCATTCGACACCGTCAACCATAAAATTCTGCTACGAAAGCTTTTTGCTCTAGGAGTAAGAGGTTTTTCACATAATTGGTTCAAATCTTACCTCGAAAATCAAAATCAGTACATAAGTTTGGACGGATATACAAGCCATAAGCAACCAGTTGAGATAGGGGTACCACAAGGAAGTGTACTTGGACCGACACTTTTTTGTTTATATATCCAAGATCTTACAAACTAGATTCCAAATGGACATCCAGTATTATTTGCAGATGACATCAGTCTAATGTATTCTGCACGAACTGCTGTTGAACTCGAAGAACAGATGAATAATGATCTTAGTAAGATTCAATCTTGAATGAATGCCCAAAAATTATGTGTTTACTCCAAAAAAGCCAAATATATCGTCTTTAGCAAATCGAATACACCTCTTAACATTATCTACCAAGGCTCAACTGTGGAACAAGTTAGTCAGTTTAAATATCTTGGACTTTGGGTGGACTCATCGCTGAACTGGAAATACCACATATCAGAACTATCGAAAAAGCTTTCATCCCTAACTGGCTTTTTCGGTCGAATTCATAGCAACGTACTTGAAGATCTAAAAACACAAATGTACTTTGCCCTTTTTCATAGTACGGAATCATATACATTTTACATTTATCGAAATAATGTTCCAAATTCTATAAACGGTACAGAAGTACCATACTAATGCTTTTAAATACATTGGAATGAATTTGGATGCAAAGCTTAATTGGAAAGACTACTACTAGCTCCTCTCATGAAGTACAGAAGAACGTACTAATTAATAAGAAACATATCTATCTAGAAGAAAGCAAAGAAAGATAATCGTTAACCGGTGGTTTTTGTGCGGTAATAGTCCAACACTGTAGTATCCGTGGCATGATGGTTAGTGCGTTGGACTGTCATGCGAGAGGTCTTGTGTTCGATCGCTGCCTGTGTCACCTAAAGTTTTTTTCACGGGTACTGCCCCTTGCGAGGAGTTGACAAATTCTCCAAGAGTAATTATTCTTGTCATGAAAAGTGCTTTCTCAAATTAGCCGTTCGGATTCGGCTTAAAATTGTAGGTCTCCATCCATCCCTGACAACAGTACTCGCACACAGGAATGGTTGAGAGTCGTAAGTCACTAGTCCCTAGTTCTCAACGGACTGTTGCGCCACCTAATTTATTTTTTATTTTATTTTAATAGTCCCACACTAGGTACAGTTTCTTAACAAGTGTCAGTTAAAGATTTCCATCGGATAGCTTACAGATTTCTTGAATGTTATTGGCCTTAAATGCTTGAATAGTGCCCGGATTGTTAGCATAACATCGGTTCTTTACGCTTTCGCTCAAAATAGTCGGAAAGTGCCAAATCGCCAAGACTTCTGATAACACGATTTGGGAATTTGGTGCGCAAAAGATCGATAAGGGCATAAGTCGTTTTACAAGGCCTAATCAACCGATCGCAAACTTAAGCGTTGATCCACAGCAAAAACTGTTATTCTTTGTAGTATGGCCTCTCGACAAAAATGTGTTCCGAGTCCCAGATGTAAAAGATAATTTTTCGCCCAATTTGCTGAACTAATTGGACTTTGCAAGCTAACAAAACGAGATCTTTGTGGATAATTCTTCATCGTCAAATAAGCAACACACTCTCAGCTACACTCTCCGAAAAAAAAGCTCCCAGTTTCAAAATAATCTACGATTTAAAAAGAAACCACGAAATTGACCACCCTGTATACTTCTGCATAGTGTCTAATAATTCGAGCATTTATGAAATCTACTTCGAGTTACTTATAGTGTATACCTTAGGTTCGTTTTCTATATAGCATTAAGTACCATATAACCATATGCATCCGAAGGTGGGGAGAGGTGTCGGAAAATACACTTGGACCTTATGCTAGCAGCAACTTATGCTTGGACCTTATGCTACCATCAGCTAAAAAAGTTGGTCCTACTTAAGCTGTTAAAATGAATTAGATGGCGCAACAGCTCGTAGAGAACCAGTGCAGAAAGCACTTTTCATGACAATAAATATACTCTTGGAGGTATAACAGTCCTATGCACTAATCATCACGCCACGGTTGATACAGGAAACTTTTACAACCTATCCCAAGCATGTAAGCCTGGAAGGTGAGGGGACAAAATTTCTCGGTCTTCATAAAACGGTTTGAAAAAAAAAAAAAACAAACCGAGCTGATTTTTTTATTTATAAATCCTTAAAAGACAAAGACCCCTAGAATTATGTAAGAGGGAAAATATTTGTGCATTGTTTTGGATACTCTTTTTTTTAGACTTTGATTGTGTTTCTAATTCTGTAGATAAAGCGAAAGGGTCAATACCTGTTCCAAAGTTCAACTAAGATTATAGTTTCAAACAAAATGAACTACCAAATTTCCACAACCCTATACACGGTCTTGTTGGAAATCTTCATAGAACTACCTAAATACCTACTTTTCTTTTTGTCTAACAAAACATTCACATCCACCTCAAAAAATAAAAGAAAAACACAAAATGTTGTAATAAACTAAGCAATTGTTCTAAATTAACAATTTGTTTTGCTTCTTGGTGGAGACTTCCACGCATACATCTCTCCACAAATAAAAATATGACACTAACTAAACTATCCCCGTAGTCGACGTCGTCGTCGCTGTCGCCATTGTCACCGACAGCAGAACAAGCTTAATAAAAAAAAAAAAAAAAAAACTACCTTAAAAAACTAGTCTCCTGCTCCTCTCTCTCTCTTTCTTTTCAATTACACAAAAATATTTAAAAGCTGAACAAAAAAGTAAACTTTGATTCCATTTTCCATTCCATCCATATTGGGGTTTGGGCTTTGGGGGTATAAAAGTTTACCTCACTGTTCGTCTCGTTTATTCTCATTTCTTAGCTCAAAGCGAGAGGCCACTCATTCATTTCGGATGGGATTCAGTTTCAGATGTAGGTATCGCCTCCGCCTCAGGGCTAGGCTAATCAACCTACTCTGCTCTACGTCGTCTACCATACCATAAACCGTACCCATCAAGAGGAGACTTCTTTAAAATTTCATTATTTTCACCAAATTGCCACCATCATCATCAACATCACCACCACCACATTACCACAAATTACCACTACCACAAGTCTGACCGAGACCGAAGACGAGGAGGAACCTCCAGAACTTTTTGATTATCGAACGTATTTTTTGACTCAACAACAAGAACAACTCCACATCCACACTATCGATTTTCACTGAATCACGTAAATCTGGGGCTTATCTTAGTTCGTTTAATGGACAGACAAAAAATATTATGAAATTATTGAATGACCTTCCCCAATCACCCTAATCATACACCTGAACCACAATAAAACCATGACAAGCCGTCTGAACCCCTCTTCACTCCCCTCTTGAATGACTTTTTACCTGAACATTTCCATAATTTTTGCTGCTGTTGGTTTTGGTTATGATGACCACTGATGCCGACTGTGACGGTGACGGGCGTTACCACCACAGGGAGGACGGAACCACTGCTGTTGCTTGTGCTGTCCGCTGCCGCAAGAAGAACCCCACCTTCTTCCTTTGCTGTTCCTGTTTGACTGGGCCTGGGACTAGGGCTGTGATGGGTGCCCGTGATTGTACCCGCACCCGTAATCGCGCTACGTCCATCAATCAGCTGACACTTTTTTGTTCGTATCAATCCACGATTTATCTTGCAATTGTCACTCAGATGTGGGCAGTCCATCACTGGGCTGGGATCTAATCCTTCCTTTTATGTCTTTTTTCAGTCTCAGGGAGTCACACGGGAAACTTCGCTCTTAATAGTGCAGCATACACGGCTAGAGCAGGCCCAGAGTCAGTCCGAGTCAAGGGACAAAATTATAAAAAAATAAAAAGCTGTGGTCGAAGAATTTTTTAGTGGAGAATATGCAAATTTATTTTTCTTCCACACGAGCGCTGCGCTGCGACGAACCGAGTCGAGACCGAATGCAAGAGCAGTATGAGTGTGGAACCTGAACCTGAGAAGGAAAAGAATTTTTGCAACTTTGTCTCACGCACAGGTACAAGTCGGCTATGATTTTGTGTCCTTTTCTTTCTTGTGGTGTTGTTGTTTTTTTTGTTGGTGAAGTTTTTGCCAAGTTCTTGGAGTTTTCTTTTTGTCTTTTGCTGCGGCACTTTTTCTGTTTTGTTATTTTTCTTTAGTATGCAGTGATTATTTAATTTTTACTTCACAAATTTTGATTTAAAAATTAATTCTAAATGTAAAACGATGATGAATGAGTAAGTGAACTGAGATTTTTGTGTGTTGTTTTCACTCCACTTTGCCGTTTGTCCTGACTCCTTGTACTCCTGGGCTGGGGTACAATAAACGCAAAGAACGAAAACGAACAGAAACAGAACAGCTCAGACACAGAATCACAGTCGCAGGCACAGACAAGACAAACACAAGAGACAACGGATGATGAGCTGCTTTTCTTTCTCATTATAGGCAAAATAAATGACATGGACAACGATACAATCGAATCCGAATGTGTATCTTTCTGTTTCTTCTTTTTTCGTTTCTTTTATAGACAATTTATTTTGTGTCGGTTTTGGTTTTCAAATTTTATTTTATATCATAGAAATTTAATCAATTGTTGGATTATGGAATATAGAATTACGTATTCTACTTAATCCGAATTATTATGAGAAAAGACTGCTGAAAATGTTGATGGGGGGATTTTAATAAGGTAATACAGCTGTAGCTGTCTCTTTCTAGTGTTTTGTGTTTTAATTTTGCAATTTAATTTGTTTACTCGCTTGCTCTTTCTCAGCTGGTGTGGGATCCATTGTTCTAGTACAATTTTTGGATGTTGTTCATTTGGCTTGACTGATTGTACAGTAATGACATTTTTTCTGAGGGTTATTTATTTTTACTTTGGTTATTTTTATTCACTACTAGCAAACCCGGCGAACTCCGTTTCGCCACCAGATGGCTTCGTTTTTTGTAACATTTCGTTTGGGGATTAAAAGATGAAGAACAATTAATTTTTTTTGTTTTATATTTGAAAAGGAAAAATTTTATTTCATTTCACAACAGTAATGAATTCATTTCGATTACAAAAATGAAGTGTAATTTAGTTGAACTTCTCTACGTAAAAAATGAAAGTGAATCCAAAGTAAATACTGAATCGAAGCGTTATACTTGTCCGCAAATTATCCGTTTCATTGAAGTGCTCTTTGGTTAACCACATTTTTTGTTTTTTGGTCTGACGTTAACACAAACAAAGCGAATGGTTTCCCAACTCGTGAACACGCAACGTATAGCTGCCCATATGAAAAACAATTATTTTCCAAATTTATCCCGCAAACACTAATCGATTGGCCTTGCGACTTGTTAATTGTCATTGCGAACGCAAGACGAACCGGAAATTACAATCGTTTAAAGTCATACGGAAGATCAGTCGAAACCATTGATATTCCAGGAATACATACATTTTCACCTGCGTACTTTCTCTTAAAAATGGTTGCCTCAATCAAATTCGGCATAAGTCTTTTCACCGCAAGTCGAGTACCGTTGCAAAGTCACGGTGGATTCAAATTACGCAATATCATAATAACTGAACCAACTTTAAATTGCAATTTATGTGGTGGAAATCCTGGTAACTCCAGAGAATTCAAAAACTTTGTTGGATAATTTACTACATCATCGGGATTTGTTATGGAATCAACGGATTTGTACCTATGTCACCAAATCGCCAGCGATTTTTGATTGCATGATGAAATTCAGTGCGTGTACATCATTATTCTTTGCGACGAGAATTGCTCGTTGACTTAACCAAGCATAATTCTGATAATTCTCACTAATGTTTGGGAAAACATTTTTAATAAAAGCTAATTGAAAGTCTACAAATCGGCAAAAGTCGTTGGTAAGAATCCAGTTGTCGCATCAACTGGCACTTTTCCATTTCCATAACAGCTAACAACTGTTTGGAAAATTGTGCAGCACTTTGATCATTTTGAAATTGATTTCTCATATTAGTAGTTAGCGATAATGTTTTTACGTTATTCCACAAAAGTGATGCCTTGAGGCAAGCATTCAATTCATCTGCAGGCATTCCACGGGGAATTACTGGCAACCTCTGCCTGAAATCGCCTGCCAACAATATTATGAAACCGCCAAAGATGTTGTTACTTCGTCGAAGATCCTTCATCCTTGCATTAATGTTTCGTATACTTGTTTTTGCTGTTCATTCAGCAACGGCAAATTATTTCGAAAGAATTCCTGCAATGTATCAACATTGTATTGCAGCTCTTGATTTAATTCTTGGTTCAATGCATCGTACATCGATCGATTTGCGCAATCATTCCTACTTCAATCAGTAGCTTGTTTGCAATAGTCAAGCATTGATCCTCAATCAGAATTATTCCGCAAGCGAAGTAAGATATCTTCACATACATATGTCGTCTTTGTATTTGTTCCAAAACGGAATTGGTTGTGAAGGAAAACATGTGGTGATGATAATTGCGAACAGCGTTCGTATTTGGTACGCATTTGATGAAACAACTGAATCCACCAGTGTTAAATAAATGAGAATCGTTCTCCAGCAAACCCAATATTTGATATGTTTGCTTCTCGATATGTTTGGCATTGGTGGCCATTCACAGTTTTCAAATGCTCAAATGATTTTGGTGCTCGTACATTTACCAAGAGCAGTCGCAAATAAAAACATTTATCATTTCTAGGATGAACAGTGTACATGCGACCTAGCGCATCAGTGAAAAACACCTGTGGCCAATCTGGAACTGGGGTTCCTTGTTTTCGACGTTGGAATTTCTTTGTTGATTGATTCCAAGTGTAATATTTGGGCATTTCAACGTACATTAGCGTCGCTGCTAATGGATCGTTTTAGCATTTTTTACTTATTATCTTTAAAACAAACGTTATTTGAAGTCGAATTCTCTGACGTTTCTAGAGATATGGTTGACTAAACAAGGTTCCCAAAAGCAAGCTTTGGTTTAGAATAGAAATTCCAAAAATCGAAACTTTTACAATAGCTTTCTATGGGAAGCTTGACGGAGTTCACCGCTTTTCTGTTGAAATTTTTTCTGAATTTTGTCTGCTATAAACCGAAGCGATTCCGAGACCTTTCCAACGAATGCAAAACCGTGGAAATCGATTCGTGCGTTCTGGAGTTATAGCGTCAGGAAGGAAAACCCGACTTATTTTTATACGAGTATTATAGATTTAAAAACCAATACTATAATTATATACATAGGTACAGCTATGTTCTACATTTCACTTTCACTCGAAATGAATCCATTCAAAATATAAATTAGAATTCTAAAATTCAATTTCAAGGATATCGATTTCATTTTTTTTCGAACTTAAAACAAAGTGAAATTACGTGTTCTACATTTGGATTTTTCCGATTTTCAAGTGATTTGAATTCGACCAGATTAAGTTGGTGTGACTTAAATTTGACAAGAGGAAATTGTTTAAAAATAGTAATAGTTGCACTTATTTGCAAACTGCTTATCGAAAAGAACCGCAAATAAACAGCAAATGTGCATCAACACAGTGCAAATAGAAACACACTAATATTTTATATTTATTTTATTAAAAAGTACAGTAAAAATAAAAACATAAGAAATTATACAAATTATAACAATGAACAAAATTGTTTATTGACTGATGTGATATATGACAGCTGCTTTAATTTCACTTGAATTGATTTAAAAAAGTATTCGAAGTTATAAAATCGATCGAAAGATAGAATCCTGAAACAATTTCAATCGATTTTCAGTTTAGATTTCGATTATATTTCACTCGATTTTGGGAATCTAGCTGATAGGTTCTCTATGTTCTCTGCAACCAACAAGCTGCACTGAAAGTAAACAGACCCATTTAACAATTTACATAATTTATTACAATTTATTTAAAAAAGTGCATGTTTTAAGTCTTTATCCCCTTTTTATTTTATTTTTCAGAGCATTCACAAAGTGGGTTTCAGGATTATTTAATTTTTAACTAAAACCATGCGTATACTTTACAAAAATATAATATTTAGGAATACATTGTACCACATCAAAAATTAACCAATTTTCTTGAATTGTAATACAAAGAACTATAAAAACAGTTGTGAGCATGTATTTGGTACATTTTTGAGTGTACGAGAACTTTTTCAGACGATTTAAATTTAAAAGAGATTTCAAAACGCAGCTGCGCGCAGGAGCGGCTCTGAAAATGTTTTTAAATTGGGTATACTCCTACTTCCATCCCTAACAGCATTACTCGCACACAGAAATGGTTGAGAGTTGTAAGTCATTAGGCCCTAGTTCTCAACAGACTGTTTCGCAACCCAAATTATTTGTATAATACAGCCGCTCTGTAAATGGTCCAACACAGAGCAGACCAAAACCTCGTCTTCTCTACTTCTTTTCTTTTTCTTAAATAAATTTCAATACATACAATCATCATTCATATGCAATAGACTTTCGTAAATAGGTGAAAAGTTATGCACTGCAGAAGGATTTATTTAGTTTCCACATAACGTTTCACGTATTTATAAAAAATGTTCCAATAATTGTAATTATTTGCATATGTCAAAAAAAAGTACAAAATGGGGGACATCTATTCCATTTAGCGATCATTATCAAATCAGCTGTTTGTAATATGTGTCACTATGATTGAATAAGGCAACCTCTGCCTGAAATCGCCTGCCAACAATATTATGAAACCGCCAAAGATGTTGTTACTTCGTCGAAGATCCTTCATCCTTGCATTAATGTTTCGTATACTTGTTTTTGCTGTTCATTCAGCAACGGCAAATTATTTCGAAAGAATTCCTGCAATGTATCAACATTGTATTGCAGCTCTTGATTTAATTCTTGGTTCAATGCATCGTACATCGATCGATTTGCGCAATCATTCCTACTTCAATCAGTAGCTTGTTTGCAATAGTCAAGCATTGATCCTCAATCAGAATTATTCCGCAAGCGAAGTAAGATATCTTCACATACATATGTCGTCTTTGTATTTGTTCCAAAACGGAATTGGTTGTGAAGGAAAACATGTGGTGATGATAATTGCGAACAGCGTTCGTATTTGGTACGCATTTGATGAAACAACTGAATCCACCAGTGTTAAATAAATGAGAATCGTTCTCCAGCAAACCCAATATTTGATATGTTTGCTTCTCGATATGTTTGGCATTGGTGGCCATTCACAGTTTTCAAATGCTCAAATGATTTTGGTGCTCGTACATTTACCAAGAGCAGTCGCAAATAAAAACATTTATCATTTCTAGGATGAACAGTGTACATGCGACCTAGCGCATCAGTGAAAAACACCTGTGGCCAATCTGGAACTGGGGTTCCTTGTTTTCGACGTTGGAATTTCTTTGTTGATTGATTCCAAGTGTAATATTTGGGCATTTCAACGTACATTAGCGTCGCTGCTAATGGATCGTTTTAGCATTTTTTACTTATTATCTTTAAAACAAACGTTATTTGAAGTCGAATTCTCTGACGTTTCTAGAGATATGGTTGACTAAACAAGGTTCCCAAAAGCAAGCTTTGGTTTAGAATAGAAATTCCAAAAATCGAAACTTTTACAATAGCTTTCTATGGGAAGCTTGACGGAGTTCACCGCTTTTCTGTTGAAATTTTTTCTGAATTTTGTCTGCTATAAACCGAAGCGATTCCGAGACCTTTCCAACGAATGCAAAACCGTGGAAATCGATTCGTGCGTTCTGGAGTTATAGCGTCAGGAAGGAAAACCCGACTTATTTTTATACGAGTATTATAGATTTAAAAACCAATACTATAATTATATACATAGGTACAGCTATGTTCTACATTTCACTTTCACTCGAAATGAATCCATTCAAAATATAAATTAGAATTCTAAAATTCAATTTCAAGGATATCGATTTCATTTTTTTTCGAACTTAAAACAAAGTGAAATTACGTGTTCTACATTTGGATTTTTCCGATTTTCAAGTGATTTGAATTCGACCAGATTAAGTTGGTGTGACTTAAATTTGACAAGAGGAAATTGTTTAAAAATAGTAATAGTTGCACTTATTTGCAAACTGCTTATCGAAAAGAACCGCAAATAAACAGCAAATGTGCATCAACACAGTGCAAATAGAAACACACTAATATTTTATATTTATTTTATTAAAAAGTACAGTAAAAATAAAAACATAAGAAATTATACAAATTATAACAATGAACAAAATTGTTTATTGACTGATGTGATATATGACAGCTGCTTTAATTTCACTTGAATTGATTTAAAAAAGTATTCGAAGTTATAAAATCGATCGAAAGATAGAATCCTGAAACAATTTCAATCGATTTTCAGTTTAGATTTCGATTATATTTCACTCGATTTTGGGAATCTAGCTGATAGGTTCTCTATGTTCTCTGCAACCAACAAGCTGCACTGAAAGTAAACAGACCCATTTAACAATTTACATAATTTATTACAATTTATTTAAAAAAGTGCATGTTTTAAGTCTTTATCCCCTTTTTATTTTATTTTTCAGAGCATTCACAAAGTGGGTTTCAGGATTATTTAATTTTTAACTAAAACCATGCGTATACTTTACAAAAATATAATATTTAGGAATACATTGTACCACATCAAAAATTAACCAATTTTCTTGAATTGTAATACAAAGAACTATAAAAACAGTTGTGAGCATGTATTTGGTACATTTTTGAGTGTACGAGAACTTTTTCAGACGATTTAAATTTAAAAGAGATTTCAAAACGCAGCTGCGCGCAGGAGCGGCTCTGAAAATGTTTTTAAATTGGGTATACTCCTACTTCCATCCCTAACAGCATTACTCGCACACAGAAATGGTTGAGAGTTGTAAGTCATTAGGCCCTAGTTCTCAACAGACTGTTTCGCAACCCAAATTATTTGTATAATACAGCCGCTCTGTAAATGGTCCAACACAGAGCAGACCAAAACCTCGTCTTCTCTACTTCTTTTCTTTTTCTTAAATAAATTTCAATACATACAATCATCATTCATATGCAATAGACTTTCGTAAATAGGTGAAAAGTTATGCACTGCAGAAGGATTTATTTAGTTTCCACATAACGTTTCACGTATTTATAAAAAATGTGCCAATAATTGTAATTATTTGCATATGTCAAAAAAAAGTACAAAATGGGGGACATCTATTCCATTTAGCGATCATTATCAAATCAGCTGTTTGTAATATGTGTCACTATGATTGAATAAGGCATTAGGTCTTTTCGCCCAAAACCATAACGTTCATATCCTAAAACATCATAAAGCCTAAAATTGGTCGTAACGCCCAATTGAATTTTAAATAAAAGAACGCTCAAATTTCTAGTTGTCATTTTACCCAGAAAAGTTTTTAATTTTAGTTTTATGACATACGGGATGGGCTTTGTGAAATGTTTGGCATTACGACGATTATGATTTCTAACGTTTCTTGTGTCTTGTCACAAGATGGGGGGGGGTAGATGCGAAGTTGGGTGGGGAATAAATACAGAATTACAAAAAAAAAAGTTAACAAAGTTTTTCTATCTAAAATTTCTGTATACTATATCTTAAAACAAATACATATGCATATACTTTCAACTATACAAATTTTTGAAAATAAATCAATGTGTCAAAGAGGCTTTATCGTGTATTCCGAGTAAATTTGGACCGTGTCTAAAAGGCTCAGATCCTATTGGCTCGGTATATTACTTTAGACTTATTAAATTCAATCTTTTTATATACACTTACCCTTGTCGGAATACCAATTATGGACAAACATTAATATGACATTTGGTCACTACAATTTCCTTATGTAGGACTCATTAAATCTCAAAATCCAAATCAAATCCCACGTTTAACTTTTAATGGCTATATGCAACGTTGCACATGCGAAACTTTAATAAACAGCATTTTCGAGCTTAGATGCATTAAAAGAAGCACCTAACTAAATAAGGTTGAATAATGATGTAAAATCTTACTTCAATATAAAGTTATGTGTTTTTGTAAACATACTTAATTATTTCTTCCTCCAACAAATCCATATGAACAAAATTTTATGAAATTATCAAATCAAACAGATCCAATTAATTCGCAAAACATCATGTTCCATTTATGAATACAATCCACACAAAATAAATCTGCCACCAGCTGTCATCAAAACTGTCATCCAACTTCCACTCCACAAGAAGGTAGTCGTTTTCTCGTTTCTGGTGGTGTTTTTCGTATTGTACGCGCCTGCACGGTCGCCGTTGTCGTCTTCGTCGTTGTTTTATTTTTTTTTCTTCCATCGTCGTTCGTCGATTACAAAATGCTTTACACAAAAATTATCATAATTTATTTTTCAATTTAAACAAAGCAAAGTTATACTAGTAGAAAACTCAGAAAAAGTGTCTCGTAAAAATGAAATCCCATCTGTGAAATAAAAACAACACCAAAACTCGGAAGAGGAAGCATTTTCTTTCGATTCTTGAAAACGAAAAAAAAATAAATATATAAGAGTGCTCCTCCTTGCCCCCCCAAAATACCTCTCTCTCTCTCGTCTCTCTGTACGATATTAACTCGCAATGCCGAAAATACTCTATCGTCCTTTGGGCAATCAATCGCGCCAATCATCAACCTCAGCCTGGGCCGCAGCAGCAACCTCGAGGAATTCTATGGCATTTGCGATTGTCGTTTGCCTGGTCATCGTCTATGTGATTTGGATATCGTCAAGCAGTTCAACGCAATCAGGTAATCTAGCTGCGACCAGCTTGCATCATCACAGCAGCATGCATCTGATGCGTTACAGCAGAGATGAGAATGAATTCATGTCGGCTGTCTCGCGAATCTCTGCCGCCGCCGCTGCAGCTGGAGGTTCTTCTACCGCGCATCACAGATCAAGTGAGTAGGGTTGCCACAAGGATACCATAATTCAGCATAGCATAATACAATAAAAGTCTAGGTACATCATAAATGTGCTTTCACTCTTTCGCAAAGTTCAAGAGCACTCCAAGTCCCAAGTTAAGGGGGCGCGTGCTCAAATGCGAAGGCGAACTTCAATTAAAAAAGAAGATACAAAAAAAGTTTTTGTTTGTAAATAATTTTTAATCATGTTTTAGGGTTTTTTTCTTCTCTTATTTTTGTTGGTTATAACTTTCATACAAAAATAGTTGTACAGTGTTTTCAAAAAGATTTCATTCAAATTGGACAAGGGGGTGGTTTTGGTGGGGATGAGGAGTTAGATATATACATAAAAGAAGAACACATTCCTTTTACTTGGTGGTGGTTTCCTTCCTTTTTACTTAAAAAGATGAATTAAACATACATAACATGGAATATAAATTCTGTTTATTTATAGTCTCAACCTTGCTTCATCATCTTAATACTACTATCACTTGCTCACCAATTAACTTTTCTTATCTTAATTGCCTTTTTTTTAATAATAAAAATAATTGGTAGGTATATATTTTATAATTGGTATATTTTCTATAAATTATTTAAATGATTTTTTTTTCATTTTGTTTTTCAACTGTAGATATTTTATTTCTTAGTCATCAATTATTTGTATTTTTGTTCGACTTGAGATAAGAAAAAGATAATTTACTACTGGTGCTGGCCTCATAGCTACATAGCTCGTCTATTAAGAACAGGAACAAACACTAATTTAGGAGAAACTTAATACTTTTGTATTTATATTTCTTTTAATTATCTTTACGAATTTAGGATCTACCTACTAGTAGCTTTTTGAATTTAATTGTTCAAATATTTCACTAACCGTATTTATAATTTTTAATTATGCGCTTCCTATTTTGACATTTAGATAATATAAAATGTGTTTAAGATATCATACATTTTGCATTTGTTTGAAACGTCTTTGTCGTATAGAGTATAAAACTGTTCAAATGCCTCTAGCGGCTTCTCTGGTTGTTGAGCTTCCGATATGTCCAATTCTTCATGACTACCGCATATAAATAAATAAATAAATTAGGTGGCGCAACAGTCCATGAAGAACCAGGGCCTAGTGACTTACAACTCTCAACCATTCCTGTGTGCGAGTAATTGCAGGGATGGAGGGGACCTACAGTTTATATGCCGATTCCGAACGGCTAATTCGAGAAAGCACTTTTCATGACAAGAATTACTCTTGGAGAATTTGTCAATTCCTCGCAAGAGGCAGTACCCGTGAAAAAAACTTTAGGTGGCACAGGCAGGGATCGAACCCAAGACCTCTCGCATGACAGTCCAACGCACTAACCATCATGCCACGGGTACTACACTACCGCATATGTCATGCTCAATTTGTCCGATTTGGTTTTATGCTAGCTTTCTGGGTGCTGCGCTGATGTTTGAGGCTGAGACGCGTAGACCTGCAAATTCAGTCGAACGGAGTCAAATCACAAGATCTCGGTGGCCAGTCGAAATCACCATGTCTTCAAATCGACACTGCAGAACTGCCAATGTAGTGTTAGCTGTGCACCACTTAAAGTCGTTCTTTGGAAGCTACATACCCTTGAACTTAATAATTATCGATGTATACATACATAGCTCTTGCCATTGATGGTATTGGATTTTTTTTTTAAATCCTAAACATTGCAATGGTAAAGATGTTTACAAAAGTGGGTTTCATCGTGCGGTCAGCCGCGCCTATGTGTAAACCTATGCATTTTGTACTGCTTTTATATTAAACTTGAGCTAAATTTTCGCAATGCATTTTCACCAAGAATGGAAAGTATAAAACTGTTTAACCATTTCTAATGATATTTAAAAACATTTTTATTTTAAATTAGCTAAGATTACAATTTAATCCATTAAAAGGCAAATTAATATTAACCCTCAAGCGTTCGCGCGGTCACTTGTAACGGGAGCGGGCACGCGTAACCGAAAAGACCTATCGGATGAATAAGAGAAATAAAGTATTAATTATTCCATAAATATTTATTTATTTGTACTCAGATACATTATCATTGTCTTTAAAGTCTAATTTGTCAAAAAAGTACTTAAAATTATGAAAAAGGCTACTAGAAATGAGAATTACAATGATGGGTAAAAATAATAATATGAACGAAAATGTACTAAGCGCGGTCGATTCGACTACGCGCGACCGCTTGAAGGTTAAGAACAAAAGCCACTCTTTAATTTAACACCTCACACATAATCAGACATATTTAGTACTTAGTTGTGTATCCTTTCTTTCGATTTAATGGCTTTTTCAAGGCGTCGAGGTATTGAAGAGTCAAGTTTTTAGCATACTACAGGACTTATTTTTTTGCAAATTCTTCTTGAAGACCCGTCTTAAGGACCTCAATGTTTCTAAAGTGTTTTTTTTTTAACAACTCGACGTCCAAGTTCATCCCATATATGCTAGATTGCATTTAGGTCAGTTGACTTTTTTTTTGTGTATTAAGCACCTTAGGGCAGTTAAACAATAACCACGACTTGCTATACAAGCTAGTGCTTTCGGTAGTTGTCCTGGTAGATGATGAAATTGTCTTGTATTCTGAGCTCACTTACACTTTTTCTGATGTTTACTTTGCTGACTTCTTTACTGATGGTCTCTTTCAAAAAAAATCTTTAGAGATTCCGAAGATAAGGAAGGATTTTAGTTGGTTTGTCCTAAAAAGTATCTTCTCTTCTTCCCTTTAACTTTTCTGCTCACATTATAAATCATTTTTTCGTTTTTACATCGCGGAAAAATGTAGTGATCTGTTAAAGGCTTCCGACGCACAATTTCTCATACTGATTTAATGTCCTGGAATTTCCAAAGATGTTTGTTTTCCTTTTGGTTTCATTTCGACGTGGAGCAAGAAACTAACTTAAATTTAAGTAAAAGTCTTCCGTAATACAAGGTTAATAATAACATTGTCATTTGACGGTAAAATAAAACCGTTACAGAGTTACTAAAATGGGCAGTTTCAGTTAGTTGGTCAAGTGTCATAAGTTTCAAACTCGGAACTTTAAATCACTTACCTCTACCTTCAGTTGATCGTGCGAAAACTACCAAAAATATAATTGTCTACATAAAACTTCTCAGGCAAACTACAAGTCCGTCACTATTTGTATTTTGTATCGTAAAGAAATATCACATTTCTTCTCTAACTATACAAGGAATCCTTTAACACAAAACATTAAATGTAATTGAGTTGAAAATAAATAAATCACATAGTAAAAAACATGCTCAGCTGTCATTTTGACAAAAGAAGACTTGACTTAATTGTAAGGGAGATTTTTCTTAATTAAGTTTCCAGTCAACTTTCAAATTAAGTTGCTTTAATTTGAAGGCAATTTTTGACAGCTGGCCAATCAGATACTAGAAACTTGCATTACTTTCAAGTCTCTTATGTCGTCTGAACCTACACAAATCACAGCTAGTGTCTGATTATATTCTCTTTGTCCGATTAGTCGTGGGAGCCACTGTATTTAGTTTGAGCTTATCTAGAATAATGGTTTCTATGATGATTTTATTTAAAGTTTAAAGTGAAAAGTCGACTAAATAATTTCATTAAATAACGTTTAATAATTATCCATATTTTTTTTTTTTATAATTTCTGTTTTATTTTTGTGTTTTGTGTCTGTCGTTGGGTTGATTTTGTTCATAAACTTAATGTGGCATAGCCCTATAAGATCTTTTATTTCCGGCTGTTTGACTAAGTTGAAATTTAGACTCTCAACGATAACTACATTATTCATTCTATTTTTGAACTTTTAGTGGCATACCCATTAATATGTCAAAATAATTTTACCTTTTGAATGAATTCTTTTTGAAAACATTGTTTTGCTCTTTTTTTTTTATAACATTGACATTTCTTACAGTAAATAAACTTTTGTTATTATTGATTTCTAACAGATAAGATTAATGGGAAAACGTGGCAACCCTAAACATTTTTTTTATTTTCCCAATTAGTAAATCTAAATAAATATTTTAAAGTGCCAGATTTTCCATTAATTCTTCGCCTTATATACTCAAACTATGTATTTTATATTTAAACTGCTTTTCCTTATTTCTTTTTCAATTTATGTTCATAGACAAAAAAAAATAAAATCTATCTGCCAGAGAGATGGATAAACATTCTTAACAAGAAAAAAATATGAAAATATTCATTTTAATTCATATCTATCTATCTACAAACCTACCTACATACATATATATATATATATAATATTCATCTCATCTTTTTCAGCTTAAACGAAAAGTCCCAAACTGAACCAATTAATATTCTTTAAGTAAATCATCTAGATTTCCTGTATGTTTGTTCTTATTTCTCTCATCATGTTCATGCCAAAACGCAACAACAACAAAATATGATTTTCTTATTTTTAAATATAAACAATATTGTATAGGTACATATTTATATACACGTACCCGAGGCTAGACAAATTAACACCAAGCTAGTGAACATATCATATACTATGTACATTTTTTTATTTGCTTTTAAAATTTAAGTCAAGCCACAGAAGCTCTACCCCTCATAAATATAAAATACAAAATTGTAAAAAAGTTAATTAGTAGGACAACACACATGAGTTTTCTGAAGCGATATAATAAACAAATAGAATTAAGTTCAACGGGCACAAGCAATTAAAATACGAAGCAGAAAAAACCTTTTAGGTTTTTAATTGTTTTTTGAAATTACCCACATTTATGCGTTATTGACCTTTAGACAATACAAAAAAAGTGGTTATAGACAACACAAAAGTGGTGCATCATGTTTGTTTGCTTTGGGATGGCATTGAATTTATTTAATCCAGTTTTTTAAATGTTTAAATGAAGATAAATTAAATAAATAAAGTATTACGTAATAGAAATCAGGTTTTTAATTTTTTTAAAAGGACAAGCACTGAATTTGTGTGGTAGATTGAGGTTTTAGTCAACAGTCATATTAAATATAGAACACATGTAGGTAGATTTATTAGCAGCCGTTGGTTAATTTGAACATCTTACATACCCAAAAATGAAATCAGTTCTCTGCTTCTAATAGGATAAACAACTTTGCTTTAAATTTGGTTTATTTATCGTTCATTAGGCCAGCCAAATCGTTTGGCTTATTGTATAAATAACGGTTTCAATTTAAATCAACTTCATAATATTTATTTCGACCCGGTATGACAATACTATTTAACATTGATAGCTGTACTGAGGCTGAATACATTGTATATTGCAATAGAGCATTTGAATTTTAAATTAAAAAATAAATAAAAACTCTTTAAGTACATATATCACGACACTTCCTTTAGAGCTTAGATGACTTACTCATATGACTTATGATGATTGTGAGAAGAGAACGTAACAAAAGGCATATTTAAAAATGTATACATAGATATTAAGAATGTCATATGTTTTTGTATATTGAAGACATTTTTGAGAGAGATACGTTTTCCCAATATTATAATGTTGAGGTGATTTCGCTTAATTTGTATCAATTCCAAACACCTTTGAATTTAATTCAAATAAGAGACTTTAATGTTCTTTTTCTTCACCAAACTTTGATTTTTTCAGTTTAATAAGAAAAGATATTAATCAAGTAAGATTACAAAAAAAAAAAACTTACGATTAGATTAATTTTGGCATTATGTGCTAATTTATCAAAAAGAAAAAAAAATACCTATAATCCTTTCTATCACGAGTTCTTCTGAAAAGTACTTCAATCTCTAACATAGAAATGAAGACATACATACATATGTACATATGTAGTTAATTTATTATACGTACTCAGGTAGATGTCCTTTTCAATATTTTGATCAAAGGCAGCCTAGTTACTTTGTATGTAAAATGGTAGGGAAAACTATTTGTTTAAATTATCGCGCGGTACATTTTTTAAAATGTTTACTCTTCTTTTTATACACGGTTATCCATTTTGCGGTTTCAAAAGTAAACGTAAATAAAACACATATAAAATATTTTTGTTTTCGTGATATTTCTTTTTTCTTATAGGTAAAGTTTAAATTCTGACATTTTGTGTAAAACACTACATCATTTAAATGACCACCACGTGAATTGTTGCAAGCATCGATTCTTTTGAGGTAATTTTCGACCACACATATTTGGTGGTATCTCAGCCATAACTTGACGAATGTTGTATTTTAAGTGCTCAACAGTCAAAGGTGTATCTGCATAAACACAGTCTTTCGCTTAGCCCCACAAAAAAAAGTCCAGCGGTGTCAATGATGATCTTGGTGGCCAGTTGATATCGACATGAGGAGAAATTACGCGGCCAGGAAATGTCTTTTGCAATAAAGCCATATTCGCTCGAGTTGTGTGGCATGTGGCATCGTCTTGTTGAAACCACATATTTTTTAAGTCGTATTCTTTAATAGCAGGCAAAAAAAAGTCGCTTATCATATGACTATAACGCTCCGAATTGATGGTGTCAGTCGTTCCATCGCTGTTTTCGAAGGAGTAAGGTACAATCACACCTCCGGTCCGGACCAAAGTTCGCACCAAACAGTGACTTTTCAATTACTCTCTTCAATTACTTCAGAATTCTCAGAACCCCAAATAAGACAACTTTGTTTATTAACATACCCACCGAGTCAGAAAGTCACTGAAGAAAATTGTTGTTCAAGCATCCATTCGACGTATTTACGAGCGACGTTTTGAATGGTCAGCTGGTTCAGTTCAGTTGTTGTGTGGATCTGGACTTTATATGGATGTAGGTGTATATCCAAACGCCATAATCTGCCGTAAAACAGTCCTAATTCCTGAGAACGACGAGGAATCGACACAATGTCAGACTTTCAACTGAAATAAAATTGGTTTGACAACTTAGTTTGACAGATTTCCAATTCTAGCCCTATACTTTTGAAACCGAAAAATGGATAACCCGTTACATATACACAATACATTTTGAGTATCTCGCATGAGATACAAATGAGAACATTTTGAGTAATTTATGACTTAAACAAAAATGAAAATAAAATAAATGCTTTATTAATACCTAATCATTTAAATTCACATTCATTATTTTATTTTTAAGAACATTATTAAAGCGTTCGGCCTTTTTATTGAAAAATGTACAAGTTCGTGTTACTGGCTCATTGATACCATAATTAGTCGAATGAAATGGGATAGAGAAAAAAAGTTTAATTTAAAAAAAAACAATTGTAAAGGCGGATAATGTTGACCAGTTAGAACATCAAGCGCAAAAGATATTACAAACTAAACCCTTCTAACGGGTGATTTTTAAAAGCTATAGGAAAGTTTAAAAAAAAACACATAAAATTCAGAAAAATGCATGAAATCTTTATTTGAATCGATAGTACGGACCATACAAATTAATTTTTGAAGATTATTTCATGCAAATGTTGACCTTGACTGCGCCTCAAATGGGCCATCCGCTTAGTCTAATTTTGGCATACTCTTTCCAGTATCTCACGAATAAATGCTTCGATATTGTCTTCCAATGCGTTAATTAAAGCGGGCTTGTCTGTATAGATCGATAGATATAAAATCGACAATTCTGCTTATTTACGTACCCATTGAGCCAAAAATGAGCTCCGCCGCTGAACACAATTTGTCGGTAAAAATGTGGATCTTCGGCCAACTTTCCAAGAGCCCATTCACCAAAAATTGTACGTTGCAGTAGGTCGTTCGGCTTCAATGCTTGCACCAGCTTTATTTTGAAAGGCATCACATCTAAATCCTTTCGCAAAGTTTTCCACATTGTTGAGTAACAGAGGCCCAATCGCTGCGAACGGCGACGAATCGATAATTGATGGTCATCATTAAACACTGGCCGATACAGCTGCGATATTTTCTTCAGTTCGCACTCTACGTAAGCGTGTTGGTGGTTTAATGTCCAACAATGTAAATTTGGTGCGAAATTTAGTCACAATAGCCCGAATAGCCGCTTCAGTAGGTCGATTAAACTGACCATAAAATGGAAGAAGCGCGCGATGAACTTTCTTAACAGAGCACGCATTTTGATAAAAAAAAATTCAATAATTTGCAAGCGTTGTTCGTTTGTAAGACGATTCATGGTTAAATTATAGACCAAACTGAAGATGTTTGACAGTGAAACAAAACACGAAACGTGCGTCAGATGTTTAAACCAGTGTTGCCAAAAAGATAATAACTAAAAAATCACCCTTTAGATTCAAGACTTTGAACTAAATTAAACTACATCGACATTTATGTATAGAGTTGTCTCTAGAGATAACTTACTCGACATGCATTCTAAAATCTAATTTTGCATCATATATAACTCCTAAATCCTTATGGTTATAAACTCTCTCAAGCTCATTGCTTAAAACTGTATAATAATAAATGATCTTGAGAATGATAGAACACTACAAAGAGTAGTTTATTTAAATCATGTTGAAGATGAAAGCAGTCTGCCAGAGATTTTGTTGTTTTATAGCTTTCTTTACATATTCAGCTGCAATATCTTCACGATTTTGCTTGCAAAACAACGAATCCTGAAACTGTGACTGTAAAATTTGCAGCATTTTTGGAGCGAATTTTAACAAGTTTATTGCGTTTTTCAAGAGTGTATCGTTCTATTTTTAATAATGGCAAAATTTCAAAAGTGTTGTTACTGCCCAAATTCAAAATGAAATCTATTGGCAAACGTTTTTGGCGCGGGTAGTTTCGACTCTGATTTTAAATCTAGAAGCAATAATCTCTCTTCTTTTCTCAATCTGAAGTGTCATAAATTCTGTAGGTCCCCTCCATTCCTAAGATTACTAGCTTACACAGGAGTGATTGAGAGTATTATGTTAAGTCACTAGTCCTTCGCTTTATTTATGAATGAAATAATCAGACAATGAAGTTAATTTGGAATAATTACCGCATGGTCTTCCTAAACACCATAATTCCTAAACTAAACTAAACTTGACGAATACAACGGATATGATAAAGATATCTACTTCTTTGTGTATAAACAACAAAATCAACCAAGAAATCATAATCTATAAATGCATCATATCAAAGGCAATTTGTAACGCATATTGTCAATAAACAATCTCAGTTTATTCTTTCACGTATTCAATTCTGGTGTATTTCCTATACCTACCTATTTTTGAATTATTAATTAATCATGACTGTTCGATGTCATGATAATGTTCCTGTCTTTGCACAGTAAGTAAAGTATCGATTGTTATCTTTTGGATAAATTAATTTGAGTAACAAAAAGTCCCTGGTGGAACGATTAGATACAGTTTTGTGGCACAATATTTATAACTGTTTTTGTTTCGAGTAAATGCATCATAAATATTTGCTGATGTTACCATAATCAACTTAAAATACAAATTATTGTTTACCAGAAATGATATTAATTTATGTTGTGGAAAGAAAAGAACTTCCAAACTATGAATAAGTAGGTAGAAGGTAGTTAAGATACCGGTAAAATCATGAACGTGAAATTCAGGTTAACCAGTCACCCGGTATTGAATTCCGTTTTTTTTTTTTTTACTTCTATTGCTTAACGACAGATATAAATTTAACAACTTGGCAAGTCTTGGCAAAAAATTGAATAATTAATAAGTTTTGTTTGGCTCGAATACAGAAAAGAATCACGAACGCTATGAGTAACTTTGTAAAAGAGGCCTACAATACAAAAATGAACTACAAGCATATTATTAATACAACATTTCTTGATTCGCGCAATTCTATAAATATGTACTCATAAATAATGCAAACGATGAAAACTAAAGACTTATCGTCTGTAGCGACAATTGTTTTGAAAAACTATATTTTTGATTTTATCACTTAGAAATTCATAAGATTTTCAATCTTCTTAACATACATTTAATTACATCTGGGTTATGTTTTTGTTTTATACAAAAAAGCTTTATGTGTGCCATGGTCGATGGAATATATAAATTAAGTAAGCCTCAGATAGGTGACATATTATTCACATGAACACCAAACAACCAGAGATTCGCATCGGAATAATGTTCGTTACAAAAATACGAGGTAGATTTTTCTTTCAGGAATTTAAAACTTGCCCATCTTAAGTTTACATAAATACAGTGTTGGGAAAAATAATAGAAACAAGTGTCTTCATCATTTTCGATACACAATATTTTTTTAGAAATTAAATCTTTTGTCGATACTCTTTCTATATTTTAATCGTACCTAATAATGCTCTCAAATGGCAAAGTTGTTGTATGGAAACAACTTTTTGTTTTCATTTAATGGTAAAAAGTTCGAGGCCAATGATGATTTCGCCTGGAAAAAATAATAGAAACAACCTACTTTAACTGTTATTCTAACGAAAGGATCCATTTGTTTGTAGTTTGTTTATAAGTTTGTCAGATATTTTATATTCGATACTAAACAACATTTTTTAAAGTCATCTATAATTGTAATAAATATGGGACGTGGATAATATTATACTCCCTTTGAACGCGAAGTGATGACAACCTGGAAAAACGATGGTTGAAATTGCAAAAACCTTTAACTGTTCGAAGAAAAAAAGTATTTAAATCCTTACATTCACGCCTAATGAAGAAACAAGATGAAGAAAAAGTTAAACTTTTTCGCGTTTTAATACACTATTGGTAAGAATATGCAAGAAGAAACCATTTCATTCTTTAAGAGAACTCAAAACTGAATTAAACGGATCAGTGACAGCTAGAACAATAAGAAAATAACTTATAGAAGCAAGTCTTCCTGGTAGAAGTCCACGAAAAGTGGACAAGCAAAACATTATACAAAGACTTCCCTTTTGCAAACAAACATTTACACCGTTCTTATTGGAATAAAGTTTTGTGGTCTGATGAAACGAAGATCAGTTTGTTCACTTCCGATGGAAAAATGTATGTGAGAAGGCCAAAAGACAAGAAGTTTAACTCAAAATACACAAAGAAGACAGTGAAGCACGGTGGTGGGAATATAATGATTTGAGGGTACTTTTCCGCATCTGGTGTAGGTCCAATATTTTGGAGCAAAGATAAGATGTGCAATGTGGATTATGTCTACATCTTTAATTCAGTTATGCTAAAATTAACTGGAGAGGAGGTGCTAATCAAATGGGTGTTCCTGTTCTTGCAGGATAATGACCCGAAGCATTTTTCTATTATTTTTTCCAGGAGGAAGCAATATACTATAATAATCACAAGTCTATTTTTTATCATTATTTCCCAATATTGTATTTAAAAAAAAATTGTTGTATTTAAGCAATAAATTGTTAAAAATCTATCTGTGTAGTTTTATTTTCCTACTCTTCACAAATAAGTTTTTCTGTGTTAAAAAGAATGAACACGAAGCTTGTTTCTATTATTTTTTCCAACACTGTATTTAAGGGCCAGTTATAGCTATCATTGAAATCGATCCAAAAAATGTTTGAACCGGTATTTGACAATTTGTCCCTTTAATTTGAAATGAAAATTATATACTGATCGATCGCAAATCACGCAAAGAATTTTCTTTTGAGAAAAAAAAGTGTAATTGCGCATTTATTTTTCTCTAAAAATGTTTTTTTTCTATTTTCCGGATGGAAATTCATTTTCCTGAACAGCTGATACTTTTATGTTCAAAAGTGAAACGAATCGTTTCACAAAGTTCCAATGACAGATTTCTGTAAGTAAAAAAATTCAAGAAGTTTTTTTTCAATGACAGAAATTTTTACTGAGAGCTAGAAACGACCTGTCAAAAAAATTATAATGTTTGTCTTCAATGATGAAAACCAATGATAGCTATAACTGGCGCCTTATGTAGGTAAAGATAGGTATAAATATTATTTTATAATTCAATGCTAAAACCAAGTGAAATGAAATAAAATTGATAAGTTTCTGAATAAGAATGTTTTAAGTTATTTGCAAGTAATAAAGTGCTTTGTAGAGCACATAAATAAATACACATATCATTTTTAAACAAATTGATATAATGAATAACTAGATCGCACATACTTGCTCAAATATATTGTAGTTTCAATTAAAAGGCTGTAGTCGATGGCAGCTTATTAGCATAGATCACGTAACCCCACAAAATTGTATAAGAAAACGTCTTAATGGCTGCCTTCTATGTTGGTTTTCTATCCCGGAAAGGTGAAATTTTAGATACCTTTTTGTAGTAGTAGTACCCGTGGCATGATGTTTAGTGCGTTGGAGAGTCGTTCTTTGACTTTCAAAGAGAATAGAAGTGTTGTGATTACTAGTTAATTTTAAATTAAAAAGTAAAGTACATTTGTAGGGTTTTATATTAACAAGGCAGTAAGCCACAATTTTGTTAAGTAAGCGGTAGCCTAGTGGAGGTGGCGTCAGAAGACAAATCCGGGGGTCGTGGGTTCGAATCCCGTGCGGAGTGCACGAAAAATATTCAAGCTTTTTTTCACAATCGAGAAATTGTGGAATTTATTGATTGGGAAGAAAAGCTGATGGAGAAGGAGAGGAAAGCAGGGGTATCGAAAGATACCTCTGCCAACACATCGGGCGATATTGCGGTGGTGCCAGCAGCGGTACCGCAAACAACCGCAACAACATCAGGTCAGGCATCTGACCAGTGGACAACAGCAACAACCAACAAAAAAAGGAAGCTAAAGAAGCATAGCCCTAACAAGGTGGAAAGAGCTAACGCCGCTAAGAGGCGTGATATGCGCAAGCAAATGGAGAGTGGTAAGGTTGGAATTACCACTGAGAGTGAATTCTCAGACTACTCCGAGTCTGAGAAGACAGAATATGTGTCTGAAGGTGGAGAGGGGCTCTTTAGGCCTCCGAATATGGATTTAATCCTATCGGAGGCAGAGCCAGTCCCGGCGACAACGAAGGCTTTGGAGGTAGTGGCGGACCTCCAAAATGAAAAAGAACTGGTGCAGGCCCTGCAAACCAAACAGGCAGAAATCAGCCAGCACGAGCAAAGACTCCATAAGCTCAAGGAGGAAATAGAGCCCCTCCTCAGTGCACTAAAGGTGAAACAAGAGGCGCGCCGACAGGAAGAGGCAGCGCAAAAGCAACTGCAACAAAAACAACAGCAGCAAAAACAACAGCAGCAAAAACAACAGCAACAACAACCACAGCAGCAAAAACAACCACAACCCAAGCCCGCTTCCAAAAAGACAGGAGCGGAGCAAAGTAAAAAGACGCCAGCAACAGAGACAGGCCCAATTGCTGAGGGCCCATCGACTTCGGCTAAGGCCAAGAAGCAGCAACAACAACAGCCACAACCAAAGCAGCAGGAGCAGCAGAAACAACAGCAGCAGCAGAAGCAGCAGCAGAAGCAGCAGCAACAGCAGCAACACCAGAAGCAACCACAGCCCAAGAAGGAGAAGGTGCCACCAATTAGGACCTACCGGGTTGACCTACAGGACTTAAAACAGGTATGTAAGTCGGCCACTAAGGGCAAATTTTTAATAAACATTTTGAATGAAAAAGAAAAGCGGTATTCGGTGCAGTGCTTCTCACTGGCCGATTACAAGTTAGTAAAAGGGTTACTTAAAGAGGCCACAGCTGAGTTCTTCAGCTTCACGCCGAAAATCGAAAAATTTAAGACGGTCCTTCTGAAGGGCATAAGTTCCTGCACGGAACCGGAGGCGCTCTTAGCTGAGCTCCGTGAAAATGCCAATGATGATCTCGATTTTATCGGGGTCAAGCCTTTCACTACGGTGAAGTCCAGGCGAGGGGGTTACAGGCTGCCAATGTTCCTCGTAACATTATCGCCCCAAAGTAGGTTTGAGAGTCTGAGGGAAATCAAATGCCTCGACTATCAAGCCATACACTGGGAGACATTAAAAAGGCACGACGACATTTTACAATGTACGAAGTGCCAGAGGTTCGGCCATGCCGGAGCCAACTGCAATATGCAGTTGCGCTGCGTCGGGTGCTCCGAAACCCACAATGAGGGAGAATGCAAGCTGGGGAATGAGCGGGTTGAGGATTTAACCCAGCTCAAGTGTGTCCTTTGTGGAAACCAAGGGCACCCGGCTAGCTATAGGGGTTGTCCTAAAGTCCAAGAAATTAAACAGAAACAGGCCAGTCAAAAAGCCGAAAGAAGTCGAACAGTTCGACAGGCTCCAACACAAAAATTCGTGGATCCCAAATTCTCTTACGCCCAAATGGTGTCAGGGAATGGGAATACGAGACAGGCTCCACCAACGGTTGTCCCAAAGGCCCCCGCGCCTAAGGCACCAGAGGTGCAGCCTGACATTGTAGCCTTGTTGTTGAGCATTCAAGGTCAACTTACAGGGCTGCAAAGTCAGATAAAGGAGCAAGGCAAAAGGGTAGACCATCTCTACTCTTTGTTGCCTGGCCTGGCGCAATTTAGACCATAATGGGCGCGCTGCCGGAGACGCGCCTAAAAGTCCTAGCTGTGAATGTAAATTCACTGATTAGGATTGAACGAAGAGCCAATATGTTCCAAGTGTTGAAAGACTACAGTCCCGATGTGTTTATGGCTAGCGAAACTAAGCTAAACCACAAACACAAATTGACTCATAAAAATTACAATATCGTAAGAAGAGACCGGCCCGACTCCACTCAAGGGGGCGGTGTCGCTCTCTTTATACGAAAAGGCATTAATTATAAAGTCATATACAACAATGAATTGCGAAAGCTCAAGACGCTAGAAGTTTGCGTTGTATGCATCTCTCTCACTCAAGGGAAGCGGATGTATATGATTGCGGCTTATGCGGCTGGAGCTCCGCAGGTTACTTACTTTGCATCAGAGCTCGAGATTCTTTTTAGGGAACTTAAACTGAGCTTGGAAGAAAACTATTTCATCTTGGCCGGTGATTTGAACGCAAAACATGAAGATTGGGGAAATCAATATAGTAATCCCAGAGGTAACCATCTTTTTAATTTGATGAATCTTTACAGCGTTGAATATGGCGTCGACCTGCTGGCTACTGAAAAGCCATCGTATCCAAGAAGCGACTCCTTTCTGGATCTTTTGCTGTACGACACAAGACTGACAGTTACAGACAAAGTGGGTAATCACCCTCGAAACTGCTTACAGACAATCGAGTACGACAGTGATCACTGCGGACTGGCTGCTGTAATGCAGATTCCGAACGAACGCGTGGAGTTGGAGGAATACGTTGCGACGCATTCTTACAATTACAGTAAGATGCGCTGGCCTCGTTTCACCAACGCCTTAGCGAGAGAACTTCGTTCGAGTGACATAGCCCCACCAAACAACAGAAACCTGACAAACACAGAAATTGACCAACATTTACAACAGATGGACGAAACAATAAAACGAACAATGGAACGGACAATACCAAAGTACAAAGAACGGGACCAAATGGACGCTTACAGAAACGCGACTATTGACGCACTACGTAGGCACAAGAGTGGCTTACTGACAAGACTCAAAAACTTGTACAGACGACTGACAGACCCACACGACTTGGAGGTTAGGACACTGAAGTCGTCAATAAAAAATGTCAATCTGTTGATTAAGGAGAACTACAGGTTATCAATTAACAAGTACTGGGACCGCAAGATCCGGTCAGTTAATTCCAGTGACCCTAGTATGTTCCCTAAAATCAACAAGATATTCAGGAAAAAGAACGACAATGACCTTCCGTGTCTGAAACTCCAAAGAACTGAAGAGAACAGAGACGTACTCATGACAGTGCAAATAGATCCAGAAGAAGCCATCTTTGACGATGACTTGTATATAATTGAAGATCCGAAGGAAAAAGTGGAGGCGGTGGGAGCTGCTTTCCAGCAAGTGTACAAGGTGAATGTTAGCATTCGCCCCAACCACGACCTGGAAAACAGAGCCCTACTTAATCACTTTTACCTTCGAAATAATATAACACAATGGCGATCTGAGAACCGCGGTTTCGTGCGGTTCAATGACGATTCCTTGGCAAATGCCATAATCGCCGAGCAAACGGGACCAAGTCCCCTGTTAGTGACGAAGATTGAGCTTCAGCTCATCTTCAACTCAATAAAAAATAAAAAGTCAGCAGGTGTCGATGGTATATGCAACGTTGTACTAAGACATTTACCGATGGAGGCAATTGACATTTACACCACACTCTTCAATAATGCACTGAATAATGCATATTATCCAGTGCATTGGAAGACCGCTGTGGTTCATCCTCTCCCGAAAAAGGGAAAGGACAACTCCAACCCGTCAAATCTTCGGTCGATAAGTCTTCTTCCGAGCATCAGCAAAGTTTTCGAAAAAATCATTAATAGGGCTCTGACTAAGTGGGCTGCGGACAACAAAATAATTCCGGATAAACAGTTCGGGTTCAAGGCGGGTCATGACACAATTCATGCTGCGTCTAAGCTCGTTTCTGATATCCAATGGAATAAAACAAAACAACAATGCACAGGTGCTGTTCTTGTTGATTTGGAAAAGGCCTTTGACACCGTATGGTTAGAGGGTCTTTACCTAAAACTGAGCAGGCTTGGCATAAGCAAGCCATTGTTGTATATACTTTATGATATGCTTAACGGTAGAAAGTTTGTTGTCAAAAGTGGCAATGTAACTTCTACCACAACATTCTTAATTAAAAATGGTCTTCAACAGGGAGCGGTGAATTCGCCGATTCTCTTCAGCATTTACACCAGCGATCTGATAGGTAGTCTTACAAAGGCAATTGCGTACGCCGACGATCTTATTGCGTACAGAACGGCCCGAAAGGTTGAGGTTATTAGAATTCTCTTGCAGCGTGATTTCGACAAGATTCAGCGATATTGCGACGACTGGAAACTGAAAATAAATGTCCAGAAGTCGGAGACAATTCTGTTCCGGACTCCGTTGGCTAGGGCCACGAGGGATACGTGCAAGAATTGGCGCAAGATGGTTATCGTTGATCTTCACGGGCAGTCATTAGCGAGCAAAAGTGTAGTGAAGTACCTCGGTATCTGGTTAGATCAGTATTTATATTTCGACAGACATATAAATGCTGCTCTGACCAGGGCCAGAGGAGCCTGCGCTCTGACGAAACGGCTGTTTTTTAGCAGTCGGCTTGACCCCAGAGTGAAGGTAATTTGCTACATGGCCCTCATACGGCCGATGATCGTTTATGGTTGTCCTGTGTGGTTCAACGTTGCCCCTTCCCAGATGGAGAAGTTTCGGGTGTTCGAGCGGCAGTGTTTACGACGCTGTACCGGCTTATATCGAACACCCGAATCTTCGTACGTGCATTACTATTCCAACGAGGTCCTATACAACGGGGCTCGAATCAACAGAATTGACAATTTCGTGATAAAACTCGTTCGAGGTCACATTGCAAGAGCTATGTCTTCGACCAACAATTTAATTTTCGGGGCGTTCTATCCGAACGACGAGTATTTTGAAAGTGCACGCTTGAGCGGCTTCATTCCACCAGAGGCATTCCTCTTTTTAGATAGATGCGGTCTGATACAGGATAGATTGGCAGTTCCGTTAATCTACCACGTCAGACGACGTACCGTGGATAGGCGACTCCTGTACAATCGGGACGTCATGGCACAAGACGGAGCAGAGCTCCTTCGGTTCAGTAGGGCTGTGTCCGAACGGGACCGAACTGATAGGGTGAAGCAGGAGAGCCAGTTTTGGTGGCTTCAATCGGCACTTGATAGTGAGTAGTCGGGATGGGGTTTTAAGCCTTGGCCGGCTTACATACTTGTTTTATAGTTTTAGGGTTTAGTTTTAAGTAGAATAGGCATGGTGGCACAAAAAAAAAAAAACATACAAAAAAATACAAAAAAAAATACAAAAAAAATACAAAAAAAATACAAAAAAAATAATAAAAAAAAACATGGAATAATAAAAAAAAAAAAATAAAAAAAAAAGACAAAATATGAAAAACAAAAAACGTTAGATAGTTAGATTTGCTGCTGTGGTTGTTCTAGTTTTAAGTAGTTTATAGGTAGAATAGGTAGTTTTAGTTAGCTTTAAGTTTTATATTAAGGACCTTATTTTAAGTAGTTTTTAAGTAAAAATAAAAAAGGATATTGGCATTAGTTTTTTCTAAATTTTCTAATGAATACAAAAATAAATAAAATGAATTGAAGTTAAATAGATCTTAGGGCCGAAAGGCAATAGCATTAAGTATTATTGTTTAACTTAGAGTGTCCGTATGGGACCAGTAAGTTAGTTGTAAGTTATGGATAATTAGGCTAGTTTTATGAATTTTTGTCTAGCTTTAAGATAGTCTTAAGAATGAATTAATAAAAATGAATTTGGAAAAAAAAAAAAAAAAAAAAGTGCGTTGGACTGTCATGCCAGAGGTCTTGGGTTCGATCCCTGTCTATGCCATCTAAAGTTTTTTTTACGGGTAGTGTCTCTTGCGAGGAATTGACAAATTTTCCAAGAGTAATTCTTGTCATGAAAAGTGCTTTCTCAAATTAGCAGTTCGGCGTAAAACTGTAGGTCCCCTCCTTCCTGACAACAGTACTCGCACACAGAAATGGTTGAGAGTTGTAAGTCACTAGGCCCTAATTCTGAACGGACTGTTGCGCCACCCAATTTATTTATTTATTTATAGATACCTTTTTGAACAAATTGGATAACTTAATTGAGATACCTTCTAAAAATAGACGGCAAACAACTTCTTCATCATCTATTTTATATAAAGCTTCAACTATAATTTCAACTAACATCTTTGCTTTTCATATTTTTGTTTAAAAAAAAAACACTAACCAAATATTTTGTAATTAATCTCATTTATTTTTATTGAAATACTTAATTCATTATTCTTTCATTAATTATTGTGCGATTTAAAGTTATGAAAATATTTGTATTCAATTTTGGTATTGCCAAATTGTCAGATCAACAATTTCTAACAATTTTCGTTCCTAAATGATTCTAATTAATTCCAATGCAAGTTCAGACAAAGCACTTCATTTACAGTCAACTGCATTCCTTGAACGTACATTTTGACCCACGCTAGTTAGTTTTTCAAGTGTCATGCATTTCAAACTCGGAACTTTACTTCACTAATCAAATCAAATAAAACCAATTTCAGGCTCCTTCAAATTCAACTATATGTTGAATCAGCTGTTATGTCAAATACCAGAAATTTTGATAGCCGAGCTGTCCATCTAAATACCCTATCTATCTGATGTCAGACGTACTCAATGTCAAATTAAGCATAAGAAGTGTCAACTGTGACGTTTGTATCATTTGCATCCAACATTCGAAATTAAAAGGAATGGTCAAGTCTAACAAGCTGACATTCTAGTACGAATAGTACAATACAAATAATAACAATAATAACTTAATAGTATGGTTCGTTACCGATCTTCCAACCTCTCCCCCTTTGATACGTACTACGAATTGTAAGTCTATCAAATAAGGTATGGAGAAAAATGGAGGCGGAACAAAACAGCATACTTAAAGGAGCTTATAAAAATGTTGATGCTTCAAATGCATTTGATAAACAACTACCACATCTCGACCTGTGACGTCAGTGGTCTAAAGTAGTGGAGTGCGTAGTGCACACGACTTCTAAGACTGAGCAAATCTGATATGCGTGGGTTCGAATCCTATGGTGTGTATAGAAAGTTTTTCAAATAAAATTGGATTAAAGCTCAGCACCACAAAAAAGGAGACTGATGAGTGCAAAAGTGGCAAAGCACGAAATAGCTATATCTCCAGCCAAAAACAATGAGTGGTAGCACCTTTAAGTTGTTGTTGTTGTTCAAAAACATTCATTGTTAGATTTTGTTTATATTGTTTGTTGATTACTTAGTAATATTTAGTAAAACTATGCTACTTTCGAAGATAAGTGCATAACGTTAGGTTAAATGTCAAAAGTCTGTTTTGAAAACTGATATAGTACGAGTATTTTCTCCCAGTATTACATATTAATAATTATTTTGAATTGTTACTAAGTAATTTTAAGTGATCATTATTAAATCCTAAGAGATTTTTACTAATTTGTATTAAATTTCATTATAATACTTTCAAAAGTGTGTATAACATGTATCAGTAGGTACTATGTTACCTCGTCAGTCCCCTGATGGCAGTCAAATTCTGAAATTTTTAAATATCTTACAATGTACTCAAAAAAGTGACTGGCCCGATTGGGAACAATATATTAATTAGATTAGCTATCATATTACACCCAAATTTGTAGAAGTTCGATTTAATAAATATCGTAAACAAAATATCCTCAAAAGTTACCCAACTTTTGTATAATCACCCATATACAAGTTTTTTTTATGAAAAAACCTTCAAAAATTACATACAATTAATAAATAAAAATGCAATTGCCAATTCTTTTTTGATGCACTGTAGGTTCTTGCAGTAAATGTTAAAAACAAACTAACCCAAAAAGTTACAAACATTTTCTTGGTCTTACCTTTTAAAAGCAATAAAGCAAGAACTGATAACCAAAAATTGATGCATATAAAATGAGAACTCTTAATTGCTTGTGTCAAAAAGAAAACCCGATATTTGTAAAATTTGATAACACAAAAGTTGATTTCAGATTTGTCTTTATTTATTTGTTTATACATATGTAGTACATAATTTTGTAATACTTATACAAATTTATTTGTTTGACAAATCTTTATTAATGAAGTATGTTTCCATGTGAGTATTTACTTTCACCACAATAACTTTTTGACAGTTCAAAAATGTGTGCATAGTTTTTGTTTGCACAAAATCTAATAATTGTTATCGTTTACAAAATATAAAGTTTTAATTATTAAAGTGTTTTGCTCTGTTTGATCGTAAATTTATTACTGTATTCTACATATTCAATCGATAAGAACACAATACAAACAAAAAAGAGATATAAAATTGTTAATTTAAAATCTAAATTCGACTTTATTTCTCAAACCCATAACTTTACCTTTAATTTGTTTTGCAAAGTCTTGACTGACATAATATTAGTCATCGGGCAAAATTGAACAAAAACAAAGAGAAAAATCAGAGTGAAAGTTTATTATCGTACGTTATTTAACATAGTATATATTTTTAGGTTTATATTCATTCATTAATTCAACGGAATATAATTATTATTTGTAATCAAATAATAAAATACGACCGTATTCCACTTGAGTTCCCCAAGATAACTGTTTATAATTTACTCAAAATTCTTATAAAAAAAGTGTGGACTTAGTACAAGTTACTTATTTAAAAACTGCAAAAATGTACATATTAGGGCTCTATTAAAAAAGAGCAAATACTCACATTAATTAGGGAACAAAACTTAGCGTGTAGTTCAAGTGGAGACCTCAGCTGGCTTCGTAGTAGCGCAATTGTTTCACACAAAGTTTTCACGACCTTGTTGATGGTTTAGGGTTGCAGCTTACTGATTGATTGCATGAAATTGGCCTTTAGTTACATAATTGTTTATCGGTTCACGGTTCCCACACAAAAACGTCCTGAGCGGCCAATTGTATTCGCCAAGACGGCTGATAAAAGATAAATTTTAGCATGGGTTGTATGGTTTGTCACGCCATCCGTCAAAAAAACAGAAGTCGTCCAAATCCATGTCTTCAATTCTGTAACAACTGTAACGCCCGTCATCGCCCGAAACATTAATCATAGCCACATCAGCCACATTCTGGTTAGAACGTACTCTTCAACGATCGGGGACCATGAGTGTTGTCCACTAGCTATCCAGTCTCAGGAAATGTTTGCACAAACTTGCGTACAGGTGGGTGCTTCTTTCGGACAACAATTTTTTTTTTCAAAACCCACTGTTTGAGCTACACAGCAGGGGGCTACAGTTTTAAAGACCTTAAGTTTTGTGCGATTGAACAATTTATTTTTGTTGGTGATAACTTTCAAACTAGCTGTCATACTGATGAAGTAAAGGGTCCGCCAAATAACTTTTTTTGAAAATGCTATAGAAAAAAAACTACTGAATATTTTCTCAAATTTCTTTTTTTATGTGAAAGTACAATCCTTCCGGTTAATAATGGAATATTATTTCATTCAAATGGCTGCCTCGGCTAGCCATGCAGTAGCCTACCCGATCGATCCAATTTTTAAGCACATTATCGATTGTTTGTAGCTGTATTTCACCAATGGCTTCACGTCCTTTAAAGCGTCAATTGTCTCTGGCTTGTCGGCGTAACACTTATCTTTTACGGCACCCCACAAATAATAGTCCAACGGTGTCAAATCTCAGCTCCGAGGTGGCCAAACGACATCAGCTCTGCGGCTGATAATTCGATCTTTAAAAACCAAATGTTGGCAATATCCTCCTCTTCAATTTTTATGAACAAAAAATCGTTCAACATGGCCCGATAACGATCGCCATTGACTGTAACGGCCACTCCTTGGTTATTTTCGAAGAAAAATGTCCCAATTATGCCTCTGGACCAAAATCTGCACCAAACAGTGACTCGCTTTGGATGTAATGGCTTTTCAATGTATGCGTGCGGGTTTTCTGTGACCCAAATGCGACAATTATGCTTGATTACATACCCGCCAAGATCAAAATGAGCTGTATCTTAAAAGATGATTTTTTTGGCCAAATCGGCATCTTCTCTAAGTCGATCACGCAGGCTCACTTAGCGAAGCGAAAAGGCATTGGATGGTCAGTTGGCTTCAACTCCTGAACCAATTGGCGTCATACCAAGGTTTTTTATGCAAAATTCGTCTCAATGATGTCTCCGAAATGTTCGATTGTTGAGAACGACGCACGGTCAATTGATGTTGATGGCGCTTCACATATACTTTCTGCCACAGCAGCAATATTCTCGGGTGTACGCATTGTTTTTGGCTTAAACAAGATAACGAACATCGGAGCTGACGGTGCTTCTCTTCTTCCAAAATCCGTTCGCAATTTTCGCACACATTCTGTAACATAACCATGATTTTTAAAGTAATGTCGCAATATTTCCCAGCGTTGTTCAAGCGTATACACAACCATATTCGTTCAGCGGAAGGATAAAACTAATTATCTGTCAAATCAGACATGAGCCAAGTGTTACTATTCACGAAATAAGCACTAGTTGAAAAAAAACGTTAGATGGCGGACCCTTTATGTTTACTTGTTTTTCAATATACATCAAAACAACGTTTACAAATTGTGGACATTTATTTCTAAAAATCGCGGTCTGTTCGAAATACTTATAGCGAACTTTAATTGTCAAATAATTTCGGTGATGAGGCTAAAAGCTGATTTAGGGGCTGGAAGAAGAAGAACTGAAGCTATCAATTGACCCACTCATTGACATCTTTAGATACATTTTTTGTAAGCTCTCGGGAATATCTGCTCTATGTTGATAAACCAGCATCGATTGATCATTTAGAAGCCAACATTCAACAACGCCTATCGAGAAAACAAGGCAAAAAAGAAAAAATATTTTCTTTGACTGGACAATGTTGACTAAATATTTATTTACTCACAGCTAAATACTTTTTTGTTTACCAGTTGTTTCATCAAAGAACCCATGAGGGCTATCAATTTGATAAAACAAAATCAACAAAAAGAAATAAAGCGAAATACTCAATCAAAACAAATAAAATACACAATGATTTATAAGCATTTAGTCGTTGAACTCAAATTTTGCGAGGGATTTCAAGAATTGTGTTGCATGAATACCAAACATTGTCGCCTGTTACTCGTCTTCTTCATATGATGAAAAATTAATTTGCGTTTGCAAATGTTTTTAATTTTAAAAGTGTGTTTTTTTTTTCTACCATTGTTTGCATAAACCAATTAGGTCAAACTTAAATAAATCAAAACACAAATATATCTATATGTATGCATATGCATTACATGAGTAGTACCCGTGGCATGGTGGTTATTGCGTTGGACTGTCATGCCAGAGGTCTTCGGTTCGATCCCTGCCTATGCCATCTAAAGTTTTTTTTCACGGATACTGCCTCTTGCGCGGAATTGACAAATTCTCCAAGAGTAATTCTTGTGATAAAAAGTGCTCTTTCTAGGTCCCTTCCATCCCTGACAACAGTACTCGCACACAGGAATGGTTGAGAGTTGTAAGTCAATAGGCCCGAGTTCTCAACGGACTGTTGCGCCACCCAATTTATTTATTTATTTTTATGCATTACATGATAGAAAACATTTATTTATGAGAAAAATTGAAGAATAATACTAATACCTAATATACATAACTAATTTATAACATAAAATGATTAATTTAATGCCTGGGTACCACAATTTAATTTAAAGCTGAAGTATGAAAACATACATTTAAGACTTATATCACGTTTTTATTTGGAAATCCAAAATTTCTCAGTATTTTGGGACCACAAACGGTATGATTTTATTTATCTATTTGTACAAGATACCAAAAATGAAAATTGTTTGACGTTTAAGAAAATGAATATGTTAGTGGATTTATTGGGCAAATTTACCTGACATAAAGGACTTCAAAGTAAGGTAAGATTTTAGATTTTGATTGGCGAGCTATCAAAAAATTGGAAATTAAGTCAATTAAAACCTCCCTTACAAACAATTCAAGTCTACTTGTGTCAAAATGTCAGCTGATCTTTTTTTTTTATTCTACTTCATAACTCTGAGAATTATTTATTTAGTGCACAATTTTATATCTATAAAGTATTTCTTAAAAGAGTTCCTTAACATTTTGAAAAATGAAACATGCATTTTTTGTTACATTACAAAACACAACTTGTGATGATTTTGTAAATAAAAATGTTGTTGTTAATTTCTGCAATTAATAGATTGCCATTTCCAAGTTTCAAATTAAAGACATCTAGAAAATAAACTAACTGTCTTGGGTTTAGTAAGTGTTCAAACTACAAATGAAGTGCATTACATTGCCCATTTTCTTATGAGAATCAGAGTTTCGGAAGACTTCAAAAAGCTTATAAAATAAAAACGATGAAACTAAAAAATGACAAAAATAGGCGTCTGTCAGAAAATATATGTGTTCCTTTTTTAGCTCCGAAATATTAGAAAAATCATAGCGCCCGCGCCCTTTAGATAGATAGATAGGTTTTATTACTTAAATTGTTAAATACAATAGTTTCGGTTACATTTGATTGGAATATAAATTTAGTAATAAAAGTGTTTTGGCGGTGCCAATGCCGTCTGCCAGACTGACTATGTGTTTTCAAATTATGTTCAAAGAAGATGTTCACTATTTAACAAAATGTAAATAAATAATTGCAAAAATTATATAAAGATGCAAATAGGGCTTTCAGATTAGCTAAAACAAAAATAAATTACTTAATAATTAATACATAATTTTTAGGCTAAAGCATAAACAGCTTTTAGTTTGGCAAAAACAAAACTAGAGTTGAGTAAAACCTGGATTCAAGAATACAAAAATAAAGAGCTTTTAGTTTGGCTAAGCGTTATGTAAAGACTTTTAGTTTAGTTAAAACAAAATTTCAGATATTTAAAATAATAATATAATAATATATAATATACAACAATAATAATAATAGTAAACCAAACTATCGGCCGATAAAAAGTCTGCAGTCTGCGGGGGCTCTAACTGTGCCAGAGTTTGGGTTATGTTTGTTGTCTATACACGTGCTTAGCCAGTCAACACGTCAGTCCTATGGTTAGGTTAGGTTAAAGTGGCTGTTGGTTGGGAAGTCCAACACACTTAGACCAAAGTATGGTCCGTTGTGATACCACATGGATCAGTTAATCAGCTTAACTCGTTGAACCAATTGGAGCTTCGAATGAAGCGTAGGAGACAAGTAATGTATGAATTTTTTAGATCGCTGGTATCGTTAAAGTAGTAGGTGGATTCTACGTCTTTGTGATAAGGCAGGGCATGTGCACAGAAGATGAGAGATTGTCTCCTCTTCTTCTTCGTCCATGCAACTCCTACAAAAATCATTTGCAGGGGCTCCAAGTCGAATAGCATGCGTTCCTATTAAGCAGTGCCCAGTCAGGACACCTATAACGTAGCTAATGTGCAATCTACTCAGAGAGATTAATTGTTTTGAGCGCCTGGCGCTAAGATTAGGCCAAATTAGTTTAGTCGCTACACAGGTGGTGGTGTTATTCCACCTGAAGTTTGTTTTCTCAATTGTATCTTGATTTAGCATGAGTTTACATGTAGCTAAGGGGATACCTATGCTAGCATTGTGAGCCAGCAGAGGTAAAGTTGTTCCGCTTTTTGCAAGTTCGTCAGCTTTGCAATTTCCTGGAATGTCTCTATGGCCCGGCACCCAGAAAAGGTGAATGTTGAACTGTGTAACCATCTCCGTAAGAGGTGATCGACAATTTAGGGCTGTTAGTGAATTTGTGGAGACAGAGTCTAGGGACTAGGGACAGCTTGGCTATCCGAGAAGATGCGTATATCATTAGTTGATATAACGTTTTCTCTAAGCCAGGATAGGACTTCTTTTATAGCCAGGATTTCAGCTTGGAACACGCTACAATGATCGTGTAGACGAAAGGAGAGACTTAAGTTTAGTCTATCTGAGTATACGCCTCCACCAACCCCATCCTCCGTTTTTGATCCGTCTGTACGTCAGTCCTATGGTGAGTTGTTATTTTTTTGTTAATCTAAAGTTTATTTTTATTTATTCATATTAGAGCCCCCGCAGACTGCAAAATTTTTATCGGCCGATAATTTGGTCGGGTTGGGCTGAAAGTGCGCACACCGAACCCAGTAAACAGTTTGGTTGGTGAACAGGGCGCAGACTATCCAACAGTCGGCCGACTATTCTCGAATCAACAATTGTGATTTGGGCGACGCCATATTCAAAATACACACACACGACGCCAAATCACAGAGCGAACTGAACTATCGGCCGACTAAACAATCGTCATGTATGCGCAGGCGTGTATGCGCCAATACTGATTAAACAGTCGGCCGATAGTTGGCCGACAGAAAAGTTTGAATGCAATCGGGTAGCCTATCAAACTTTTTTATCGGCCGATACTGAATCGCAGTTTGTTGATATTTGAAATTACAAAAAAAAAAAACATAAGTCCTGATTATAATCTCAAATTTCGTCTTTTTCGTCAGTTCTATGGCGTCAGTCCTGTGTCAGGTATATTGTTATTGTTCTTCATTTCATGATCATTAGTACTTTTAAGATGAATATTGTTAGATTTTGTTTATATTGTTTGTTGATTACTTAGAAATATTTAGTAAAACTATGTTACTTTCAAAGATAAGTGAATAACGTTAGGTTAAATGTCAAAAGTCTGTTTTGAAAATTGATATAGTACGAGTATTTTCTCCCAGTATTACATGTTAATAATTATTTTGAATTATTACTAGGTGATTTTAAGTGATCATTATTAAATCCTAAGAGATTTTTACTAATTTGTATTAAATTTCATTATAATACTTTCAAAAGTGTTTATAACATGTATCAGTACTACGTTACCTCGTCAGTCCTCTGATGGCAGTCAAATTCTGAATTTTTTAAATATCTTACTATGTACTCAAAAATGTTACTGGCCCGATTTGGAACAATATAATCATTGGATTAGCCATCATATACACCCCAATTTGTATAGGTTCGATTTAATAAATATCGTAAACAAAATATCCTCAAAAGTTACCCAACTTTAGTATAATCACCCATAATAAAAACTTTTAAGAAATGCTACTAAAATTGGTAAAAATTGGTTTTCGACTAAAAATCTCCTTAGAAAAATATATTTTGAAATCAATCTATTTAATCGTATGCAAAATATTGATGGTAATTTAAAATTTTTTTTAGAATAATTCAACTTGCAAAACTCGAAAACCTACAAAACCTTTTAAGCAAACCTTTAAGACAAATCGACAGACAGGATGGAAAGTTATCAGTGTGGGACGCCTCCCAACCTCTTTTTCAAAATCGTTTTTTTTTTGAACAAAATGTTTTGAGGTGACATTTTATGCACAACAGCTCATAGAGAACCATTGCCTAGTTCCTAACAACTCTTAACCATTCCTGTTTCCGAGTTATTTCATTGATAGGGGCCAGAGGGGACCTACAGTTTTGTATGTCGAATCTGAATGGTTAATTTAAGAAAGCTTTTTTCATGGCCAGAATTACTCTTGGAGAATTGATACCCGATTATCGAAGTTTTAAAACTATTGAAAAATTTACATTTCTATTGAGCTCAATGGTTTTCAGATTGAGATAGCCTAAAATAATTTAAATGTATTTTATTATAATAACCATATAATTTATCCCTCTGCACAAAATTATAATCAAATTAAATAAATTTGCAAAAAAAAAAAAAAAACAAATAAATAAAATACGTTTCTTCCTCAATTGTTTAATCGATAGCCTTGACATTTATATTCAACCTAATGCCTGCCTGCGTGACCTAACCACTTATACTTACATTTTTTATGCCCATCAGCCTAATGTCCACTCTAATAATAAAAGACCATCATTGCCTTAAAAACCAAAACAAAATTCTTCTACTATTATATATCGATTGGGATTCGCCATTACAACAACAAAACAAAATAGAAAAACACAAAATTCTCAATTACTATAATTTTCTGTTTTCTTCTTCTGACCGATATGCACAAAAAACATTACAAGAATTGAATTTCATTTTTCTTTTTCGAATAATGAATTCATTTTAGGAGTTTTGATATAATATGGTTGGTGCGGGTATAGTTTTGTGTGGTTCCCTTTGGTAAGTACCCATCATTGTCATTCATTTCAAATCCTCGATCTGGATGTCCTAATTGAATTCCGGTAGATTATAGGAACCATTTGGAAACAACCATTTCGAATAACACACACGCAATATAGTGTGATTTTGTCATCTAAGAACATAGCACTTTATTTCAATTATATTATTTTTGTTCGATATGATTTTAGTTTGATAACATAACCAATAATGTGTTTTTGTTCACGTAATCGATTAGCATTTATTATTTACAATAACATTTTCACTTAAGTAAAAAGCCTTCATCCTACAAAATTTCCCTTAGTCTTTTAATAGACTCCGCGAGATCTTGGAACTTCATTTTTATGATATTCGAGAAAATAAGATGCCTACAACTGAGGTGCACTTTTGTACAATAATATATACAATCCAATAATATTAAACAATTACACCTTTAATTGATAAAATTTATCATTTAATGTCCTACGAATTCGGCGCTAAAAATGTCCATGTTGAAAAACTTAAGTCATTGGTTGAGAAGTGAAATGCAGACTAATACGTAAATTGTCGACATTCTTTAAACTCCAAAACATTTTTATTTATTTTGCGAATATCCCACACATAATTTTAGAGATATTCAACAAAAAAATTTGTATAGGATTTATTTAAGAAATAAAATATTTACAGTTCATATAGTATGTTGATTCAGATATTTTAATAATAAAAAGTTTTAAAAATGAGGTTGTTTTAAGAATAAGGCTGCAATGAAGAGTTTTTTACAGTATTTTTGATTAAAAAATATTTATCATAGTAAAAGCCAGTGCTGTAGGGATAGGCACATTTTTCTAAGGAGAAGGATGGGTGGTTGTGGCAGACGAAAAATCAACTAAAACATTGTTAAATAGTAAAATTTTGGGTTGTGGTCGAAAACCCGTAAACCGATATCCCCAAAAACTGAAATACTGAAATCAAAATCCCGAATGCTCATATTTGGATCAAAGTTTTAACAATTCATGCGGTTGTAAATTATGCTTGACAGGTCCGAAACGTGAAACTATGATGTTACCAAATGTTTCCCTCCACTGAACTATGTCTCTGTGAATGCGTATTATAATTTTGAGTAAACGTGGTGCGAAAATGTTTTATAGTTAATAGAAATAATTGCTCTGATAGACCGTAAAATTATTGTAGTACATTATAGGTATTTCAAACAGAACCATCATTTATACAGAATGAATTGAATTGAAATGAATTGAATCGCCAGTTTGTATCGTTACCCAGTCCTGTACTTTCAGCATTACATAATACAAGATCTTTTGATGGCTTTCCGGTTTCAACAGAAACACCCTTTACATATTCTAGAATAGATAAAACAAACTTCGTAGAGGCTTTATGAAATAAACCCAGTCTTTATCAAAGCCATATTGCCATTGTTGTTGGACTATTTCACTCATGTGATAAATACAATTTTTATGACAGCTATTTTTCCACAGCAATGGAAATTGGCAAAAATAACTCCAATCCCAAAGAATTCAACAGGTGAAGAGTTTAGACCTATATCGATTCTTTCATTTCTTTCTAAGGTATGTGAACGAATAATGTATAATCAAATTAATAAGTTCTTAACTGCAAACAACCTACTCGTTCCATTTCAGTCTGGTTTTAAAGCAAAAAATAGCAGCACAACTGCTTTGTTAAGTGTCGTTGAAGATATAAGAGAACAATTGGATCAAGATTATGTAACGTTTCTAGTTCTTTTAGATTTTTCAAAAGCGTTTGATATGGTGGATCACACTATACTCCTTAAGAAACTACGCTATTGCTTTAATTTTTCTCCTTTTGCTACAGAACTAGTCTCATCTTACTTATCTGGTAGAAACAGTCAGTTACTCTTGGGAATGTTTCGTCAGCTTTTGTCTCTTTGGCCAGAGGTGTTCCTCAAGGATCAATTCTTGGGCCACTTCTGTTCTCCATATTCATTAATGATATTGCTTCCATTATTCTTCGCTCGTCTAAGCGCTTATATGCTGACGATATCCAAATTTACCTCAGTTGTCCATTAGGTTTAATAGAAAACTGTGCAAACATTTTAAATGAAGATTTGAAACATATCGAAAACTGGTCTTTGGAGAACGGTCTCGTGCTCAATCAAAATAAGTGTAAATGCTTAGTAATTTCACGAAAGATAGTAGACCTTCCATATTTTCCGCCTATTTTGCTTAACAACTCAAGAATTGAATTTGTGAATAGTGCAAAAAACCTTGGTGTTATTTTTAACCGTACACTTACATGGAATAATCACATAAATTTGATCGTAGGAAGTCCTAAGAACTTTGTGGTTCGCACAAAAATTTACACCCATGAAAACAAGATTGCTCCTTGCGAAATCATTGGTTATTCCTGTGTTAGTTTATGGTTGTGAAATTTTTTACAACTGTGATAGTGAAAGTAGGAGAAAACTACAAATAGCTTTCAACAGCACTATACGCTATATTTATAGTCTAAGGAGATATGACCACGTATCACACTTAGCAAAAAACTTGATGGATATGACCTTCGAAGACTATATCAAGTTTAGAACTCTTGTTATCCTTCAGAACATAATAAGAACAAAACAACCAAGCTGCCTTTACAACAAAATCAAGTTTCCGACATCAAACAGATCTCTAGACTTGATTTTACCACGATTTTACTACTTAGTATCCGAAAGACAATTCTTCATTGCTGCCATCCGGCTCTGGAATTCACTTCCGCGCTACCTAAGAGAACTGAATGACACACATCGATTTAAGAGGGAACCGGGGACATTCCTGTCAAACTAGAGTAAAAAAACGTATTTGTTTTGTTTCAAGCAATCTCAAGTGAGATTATAAAATATATGTATACAATCTATTTTCTTTTCTTTATTTTCTTACTTTATCAACTTAAACTTTTGCATTTAAAATTAAATTGAAAATTATATTATTTTTATCATTAGCATATTCGAAACTCTATTTATTTTATTTTTAGTGAAATATTATTATTATTATTATTATTATTATTATTATTATTATTATTATTATTATTATTATTATTATTATTATTATTATTATTATTATTATTATTATTATTATTATTATTATTATTATTATTATTATTATTATTATTATTATTATTATTATTATTATTATTATTATTATTATTATTATTATTATTATTATTATTATTATTATTATTATTATTATTATTATTATTATTATTATTATTATTATTATTATTATTATTATTATTATTATTATTATTATTATTATTATTATTATTATTATTATTATTATTATTATTATTATTATTATTATTATTATTATTATTATTATTATTATTATTATTATTATTATTATTATTATTATTATTATTATTATTATTATTATTATTATTATTATTATTATTATTATTATTATTATTATTATTATTATTATTATTATTATTATTATTATTATTATTATTATTATTATTATTATTATTATTATTATTATTATTATTATTATTATTATTATTATTATTATTATTATTATTATTATTATTATTATTATTATTATTATTATTATTATTATTATTATTATTATTATTATTATTATTATTATTATTATTATTATTATTATTATTATTATTATTATTATTATTATTATTATTATTATTATTATTATTATTATTATTATTATTATTATTATTATTATTATTATTATTATTATTATTATTATTATTATTATTATTATTATTATTATTATTATTATTATTATTATTATTATTATTATTATTATTATTATTATTATTATTATTATTATTATTATTATTATTATTATTATTATTATTATTATTATTATTATTATTATTATTATTATTATTATTATTATTATTATTATTATTATTATTATTATTATTATTATTATTATTATTATTATTATTATTATTATTATTATTATTATTATTATTATTATTATTATTATTATTATTATTATTATTATTATTATTATTATTATTATTATTATTATTATTATTATTATTATTATTATTATTATTATTATTATTATTATTATTATTATTATTATTATTATTATTATTATTATTATTATTATTATTATTATTATTATTATTATTATTATTATTATTATTATTATTATTATTATTATTATTATTATTATTATTATTATTATTATTATTATTATTATTATTATTATTATTATTATTATTATTATTATTATTATTATTATTATTATTATTATTATTATTATTATTATTATTATTTTTGTAATTAATTAATTAATAATGTACATAGATCTATCACAGATTTAAAAGTGTATTCTTACTGTGTTAGGATGTATTCAATAAAGATTAAAGATTAAAGATTACAGACCAGGCGTCGTCAGTCTATTGATGTTGAAATTTAATATACACTATAATATTATAAAGAGGAAAGATTTGTATTTTTGTATGTAACGAATGAACTCAAAAAGTACTGGACCGATTTTAATAATTCTTTTTTCATTAGAAAGCTACATTATCACTGAGTAACATAGGCTGTATTTAGTACTAGATTACTATAGAATTCTTTAGAAATTCCTATTAAAACCAACCGAAGGTGTAAAAAAAATAGCCATAAAATGTCTTTTATCGCATACGCTACGAAGTAATTAATGATAGGACAAAAAAATGTTTTCTAATTTAGTGATTCATGGTCGTTTTAATTTGCATGCTTATAACTTAAATATCTGTACCTATTTATGTCCACCCGTGCGAAGCCGGGACGGGCCGCTAGTTTAAAATAAAACAGTTGACATCTTACAAAATGGCCACCAGTTAAAAAAGTATTTGTCAACAGAAAATTCTACACCTCTAAAAAAACATCAGTTACTTTCAATTCTACACCTCTAAAAAAACATCCGTTAGTTTCCATACTTTTTCTTGAAATATAGTTTAGGAAAAGTGTATTGCTTTTCACAACTTTTTTTTTTTTGAAATAATCATTTTACCATGTTTTTTAAAAACTAAAATGAATCAATTAAAAAATAAAAAAGAGGCTGGGATGCGACCCACACTGATAACTTCCCATCCCGTCTATCGATTTGTCTTGCTTAAAAGTTTGTCTAAATGTATCAATTCTTACCAAATTTGCGTTCTATTTTTTGTAGATTTTATTTTTTTATGAAAAAACGGACTGTTGGATTTTTATAAAAAAATTATTGAATATAAAAAACAATATTTTCTGTGAAATAAAATAAGTTTGAAGCTAATATTTTTAATTTTTGAAAAGCTATTTGAGCCGAAAATCAATTTTTACCAACTTTTATTAATTTTTTTGTTTAGGTTTTTATTTTTTGTAAAACAACTGTCAATTCGATTTTTCTCAAAATTTTTCCTAATCTTGAAAACAATATTTCTTATAAGTTAAAATAGTTAGAAGCCATAATCTCAAATTTTTGAAAAGATATTTAAGTCGAAAATCAATTTTTACCAACTTTTGTTAAATTTTTTTTTCGGTTTTTAATTTTTTGTAAAAAAAACAGTCAATTCTATTTTTTTCAAAATTTTACTGAATGTTGAAAACAATATTTTTTGAAAAATAAAAGTAGTTTAAAGCCAATATCTCAAAGTCTTGAAAAGATATTTGAGTCAAAACTCAATTTTTACCAACTTTTTTTTTTTATTTTTTTTTAGGTTATTATTTTTTGTAAAAAAACTGTCAATTCGATTTTTCTCAAAATTTTATCAGATGTCAAAAACATTATTCTTCGATGCACAAAATTGTTTTGGAGATGAAATCATATTTTAGTCGTAAAATTTTCGAAGTGACAAATTTTTTTTTCAGTTTTTTTGATTTATAAAAAAAAACCGTTAATTGAATTTTTTTCCAAAAATATAATTGTTTTGTATTACGTTACAATATATAACATAAAATTTAATTCAAGTCTCTAGCGTCATTGGTTCATGAGATATTTAGGGTTAACCAAAATGTTCACCTTTTTTTTAAACTGCTATGGTAAAAAAACCACCCACGCAATTTTCTTGAGAGCCCTTTCTGCATCTTTCTGCCTTATTATTTGTAAAACAAAATTTATTTGAAGTCGATATCTCTTCTTGAGCTATGGACGACGAAAAAAACATCGCAAACGTACGGACGTACGGACGTACGAAAGTACGTACACACGCACGCACAGACATCTTTCTAAAAATCTTTTATTTCGACTCTAGGGACCTTGAAACGTCGAGAAATGTCAAAATTTTCAATTTGACAAATCGGACCCATTACAATAACTTCCTATGGGAAGTTAAAAAGAAGTTAAGATGCAACCCACACTGATAACATCCCACCCGTGCCTGTCTATTGTTCTAATAACAAAATTTTGATAAAGTCAATATATTTATTTGTTTTTCTAATTCTTGAGTCGAGAACCATTTTTTATCCGTCTTTGGTTGTTTCTTTTTGGATTTGTTGTTTGGTAAAAAAGTTGTCAATTGAATTTTTCTAAAAAATATAACTAAAAGTTAGCAAAAATATTTTGCATCTGATAAAATAAGTTTGATTTCAATATCTGTTTTTGTTCCCGAGATTTTTAGTCGAAATCAGTTTTTCTTAAATAAAGGGTTTTTCAATAAGGGCGGGTAGATGGGCATAATGTCAATCGTGGCGTTTGCTGTGTGGCACGTAGCGCCGTCCTGCTGGAACCACATGCCTTCTAGGTCCATATGGTTCAATTTGGGACATAAGAAATTAGTTATCATCGTTATGTAGCGCTCGCTGTTGACGGTGACCGCCTCACTGATGTCGTTTTCAAAAAATTACGGACCAATTACGCCGCTGCTGGCCTAAAATCTTTTCTAGGCCGATCTTGCGACCCTTGAACGTACGGGTGTTGGCTGATTGTTTACTGAATCGGTCGGCTCAAATTTGGCCACGGAACGTGTGAAGGGCCACCACGTCTACCGTAAAATAGGCGCGATGCGCGCAACGTTTGCGTTTACGAACACTCATTTTTATAACAAAGTTTTACCATTTGAACGTTCTGTTCAATCGTGTAACTTTCCATGATGATTTGGCATAAGCAACTGAATAATAAACAAAAAATTTGACAGATGTCACCAAAACAAAATGGCCGCCATGGGGCGCCAAAATCTACAATTACATTTTCTAAGACCATTATTTTCAGAAAAAAAAAAAACAGAAAGTTCGTTTATTCATGAGATATCGAGAATAGAACATCAATTTTTACCAATATTGTATAGTATTGTTTGTAGATATTAATTTTTATGGAAGAATTCCCTGTTGGATTTTTGTTTAAGTTTTCTGAATGTTGAAATCAATATTTTTTATGAGATGAAATTAGTATATATATATATATGTATTAGTATATATATATATATAATGGGTGATTTTTTTGAGGTTAGGATTTTCATGCATTAGTATTTGACAGATCACGCGGGATTTCAGACATGGTGTCAAAGAGAAAGATGCTCAGTATACTTTGACATTTCATCATGAATAGACTTACTAACGAGCAACGCTTGCAAATCATTGAATTTTATTACCAAAATCAGTGTTCGGTTCGAAATGTGTTTCGCGCTTTTTTATCGACAAATTTTGTTCAGCGATGAGGCTCATTTCTGGTTGAATGGCTACGTAAATAAGCAAAATTGCCGCAATTGGAGTGAAGAGCAACCAGAAGCCGTTCAAGAACTGCCCATGCATCCCGAAAAATGCACTGTTTGGTGTGGTTTGTACGCTGGTGGAATCATTGGACCGTATTTTTTCAAAGATGCTGTTGGACGCAACGTTACGGTGAATGGCGATCGCTATCGTTCAATGCTAACAAACTTTTTGTTGCCAAAAATGGAAGAACTGAACTTGGTTGACATGTAGTTTCAACAAGATGGCGCTACATGCCACACAGCTCGCGATTCTATGGCCATTTTGAGGGAAAACTTCGGAGAACAATTCATCTCAAGGAATGGACCGGTAAGTTGGCCACCAAGATCATGCGATTTGACGCCTTTAGACTATTTTTTGTGGGGCTACGTCAAGTCTAAAATCTACACAAATAAGCAAGCAACTATTCCAGCTTTGGACGACAACATTTCCGAAGAAATTCGGGCTATTCCGGCCGAAATGCTCAAAAAGTTACCCAAAATTGGACTTTCCGAATGGACCACCTAAGACGCAGCCGCGGTCAACATTTAAATGAAATTATCTTCAAAAAGTAAATGTCATGGACCAATCTAACGTTTCAAATAAAGAATCGATGAGATTTTGCAAATTTTATGCGTTTTTTTTTTAAAAAAAGTTCTCAAGCTCTTAAAAAATCACCCGATATATGTGTGTCGAAAATCAATTTTTACCAACTTTTATTAATGTTTTTTTTTTCTGTTTTTTTAATTTGGTAAACAATTTTTCTCGAAATTTGACCAGATGTCAAAAGTTATTCTTCGTTGCATACAATTATTTTGGAGGTAAAATCATTTTTTGTCGTAAAATATTAAAGGTGACAAATATTTTTTTCAGTTTATTGATTTATAAAATTTGTTTCAAAATTATTCCCGTTTGGTCACATTTTATACTTTTAGGTGATATAAAATTTATTTTAAGTCACTAGCGTTATTGGTTCGTGATTGGGATCAATCCCAAATTATTAATTTTTTAAATAGATTTTGTAAAAAAAAAGACCTACACAGTTTTTGAAAGCCTTTCTAAATCTTTGGATGTTATTATCTGTATAACACAATTTATTTAAAGTCGATATCTCTCCTGGTTCTTGAGATCGGACCGATTACAATAGCTTCCTAGGGGAAGTTTAATATACTATAAATGTTACTTTGAATGTATATAACAAAGCTGCAAACCAACCTTTTTATATAAGTCCCCACAGAAAATTATCACAGTGGAAACGAAGTTTTTTTTGCAGATATGTAAGTTGTATTATGTACTTCTTTATTATTTAATTTCTAAAAGCTTGAAAATGCTTACTTCAAAGAAATAATTTCAGAATTTTGGCTTTTTTGGATTTTGGGTTTTCGGGATTGTAGGTTTTCAACAGTCTGAGCTTAACCTTGTCCCTCTTCTTGGGAATGTTACTTATCTTTGGATTGCAATTATTTACGAATTAATTTTTATTTAGTATTCATTACTTTTAACTCATTGTATATTCTCTCAATTCCGAAAATTTAAATTCGAGAAAAACCAAAAATCACCAAAACCAAAGACATTGGAAATCCAAAAATCGTGGCACCCAAGTATTGAAAATCCAAACAAAGACAATCTATTTTAGAGAAAAACTAGCTTTTAAAAAACCTTAAAACTCAAGATAAAAATGGAAAAACTTCATTAATTTTAATAATCAAACTTAAAAACATAAAATTCCTTTCAAGCAATATAAAATATAAAATAAAATGGTTTGCATGTGATTAAAATTGTAGTTCTTTTCAATTCTCATTCAACTGTTATTAACTAAGTTGTTTCTAATGTGTCATGTTTAATACAAATAACAATTGGGAATATACATATATGTACATACTCGTATGTACATAGCTTTAAACGAAACGAAACGAAGGATGTCATTTATTTTAATCACTTTAGACTCTTTTATATCTACAATAAAATGGATAGTAGTGCACTTATTTACTGTCACGAAGAAGAATTATTATGAGCGCATATAAAATACCTGCATAGCTTTTTGTGAAATACTCAAGGGAATGTTACATCACCTAAAAATTAATTGCAAAGATACAATTTATATAACTTTTAATTTGATAATATAAATTCTGTTGCATCAACTACAAAAGGATCTAAAACTTGATGCATTATGTTTAATGCAATAAAATTTATTTTAATGTTAGGTAACGTACTTACACTAGAGGTATATTCGTGTTTTATTGCTAACTTGGTAATGTGCGTTCAAGTTTCACCCTTTTAATGAGCTTTCTTTTTAGTTGTTTATGTTTGTATTTAAAATATTTGATTTCAAGAGGTTATAAATTAAATTTTTTAAATGAGTTCCTATAATATGATTACTTAACATTTTGTATATACCTATTCTTCGTGTGTTAGAAGGTTATTAATTAGGTTCGATCTAAAAAATAATTCGGGAAAAAGTAGCAATCATAACCCCTAAGGAGGTCAAACCGTAGAATTTGTTGACGTTGACGTATAAAAATGACAGCCCGGTTTATTAAACCAGTATTTCATGTTATGAGACGCAAAATTAATTTAAATGCGTTCTTCTCAATAAGACTTTCCATTTACTTCTGTGGTTCCAGTTAAATATAGGAAGCCTATAAAATAAAACCATCCGTCAAAGTAACTTTGTTCTCAAGATAGTTGAGTCAATATCATTTTTTATCAATTTTTGTTTCCTTTTGTAGGTTTTCGTTTTTTTTATTAATAAAAGTTGTCAATTGGATTTTTCTAAAAAATTAACTAAATTTTAACAACAATATTTTGCATATGATAAAATAAGTTTGATTTCAATATCTATTTTTTCCCCGAGATATTTTAGTCTAAAACAAATTTTTGTAGCAGCAAAGGTTAAAGGTTTTTATTCTTTAAAAAAATAATTTCGACTGGATTTTTATAAAAAAAAATCACCTTATGTTAACAGCAATATTTTGTATAGACTGAAATACTTTTTGAAATCAATACCTTAATTTATTCGCTAGATATTCTAGTCGAAAATGAGTTTTTACCAATTTTGTGTAGTATTTTTTGTAAATTTTGTTTTCTTTAAAAAAATTCAATTTATTTTTATAATTTTACTTAATGTTAAAAACAATGTTTTTTTTATAAAATACAATTAATTAGAAGCCAATATTTTGAACTGTTGCCGACATATTCGAGTCACAATCAAATTTTACCATTTTTTTTAATTTCGAATTTTCTAAAAAAAATAGATGTAAAAAACTTTATTCTTGGATGCATAATACCAATTTTTGGGGTTGGGGTCAAAATACTGTATAGATTATAATACTGTACTTAAAATACTGTAACTCAAAATAAAGTATTTCAAAATACTGTATGTACAAAATACGGTATGATCAAAATACTGCACCTCCAAATTCTGTATTTCAAAATTCTGTATATCAAAACGAGTTTTATTTTTTAGGCTTATTTAGAGCATTTTGAAATACAGAATTTTGAAAACAGAATACTTTTTTTTAAGAAAACATCATGATAATTTTTCATTAGCATAATGTTCTAATATACTTCCATTGAACAATAACATATGTATGTACCTATGATAATTCATAAGTCTTTGAAATAATAAAAACAAAAACAATATAAATGTTATCTTCTTCCTATGTTCTCTTTACCATTTTCTTATTCTTAGTTGTTTGTATCTCTCTTTCACATTTTTACATGAATTGTACCTATCATAATCAACAATTGCATAAACATTTCCACCAAACTAATTGATCTGTCAAAACTTCCAGTATTATACAGTATTATGAGGTACAGTATTTTGACAATACAGCATTTTGAGACACAGTATTTTAAATTTACAGTATTTTGAAATACAGAATATTAATCATACAGTATTATGACCATACAGTATCGTACAGAATTTTGACTATACAGTATTTTAAAATACAGCATTTCGACCCGGTCCCCAATTTTTGACATGTGGTAAAATTTTGAGAGAAATCTTTGTAAAATACTAAAAGTTGGTAAAAATTGATTTTTGACTCGAATATTTTAGGAAAAATTAAAGATATTGACTTTACACTAATTTTTTCATATAAAATATACTGTTTTCAACATTTATTTTTATAAAAAAAATAAAAACTTATGAAAAATACTACACAAAGTTAATAAAAACTGATGTTTGATTCGCGATTCGAATATCTTGAAAATAAATGAAGGTATCGACTTCACAATGGTTTCATTCTAAAAACATTTTGTTTTTAACTTAAGATAAAGTTCTTAGAAAAATCCAATCGGTATATAATCAAAAATGCTACTAAAATTGATAAAAATTGATTTTCCACTAAAAATGTTGGGACAAAATATAGATATTGAAATCATACTTATTTTGTTATATGTAAAATATTATTGCTTACTTTAAGTTAATTGCTTTTAAAAATTGAATTGACAACTTTTTTTTACAAAACACGAAAACCTACAACAACAACAAAAAACTGATAAGAAATGTTATCCGACTTAAGTATTATGAGAACAAAGAAATATATTGACTTCAAATGTTTGTATATTGCAAACGAAATATTGCTACTGATATTTTCTTAAAGTTTTAGAAAAATTGACAGAAGAGCGTTTTTGGGATGTTATCCGTGTGGGTCGCATCCCAGCCTCATTTTAGTTTTATGTTATTAACTAATAAATATTAATTTTTACAAACAGTTTCAAGTGTGATTGTGCTTTAACATTTATGTATGGAAATTATTGATTGATAGAAAATGAAGGCCTTTCTAGTTGGGAATTCGGAAGCATTAATATCAATAAATTGTTCCAAGCTATGTTTTCGTTTATATTAATCAAAATTTGAGTTGATTTTATAATTATTGACATTTCAATTATGTGTTTTTGCTAATGTTTCAACCCGATTCTGAATTGAAATTTAAAACAAAAATTGTTTATTTGTGAGGTTCAATTGGCTTGTGAACGAAGATTCGAAAAAGAATTTATGTTTTTAACCAATTTTGTTTTCCTTAAAAACATTGTGAGGTGTTGACTTACTTCTGATTCGGAAAGCATTTTTCACAGTAAGAAATATTTGTTAGGTATTTATCAAATCCTTGCGCGAAACAATACCCGTGAAAAAATTTGTTAGGTGATTTTTTAATGAATTAAATCCAGACTTGTACATAATGCAACCCTCCCTTAATGCTTAAAAATTAAAACTTTTGTTATTTCCTCTTGTTATGTAGGCATTCCATTTTATTATTTGAGCATGGGATATTTTGAAATATTTATTTCCTTTTGAAAGCTGTAAAAGCCTTTGCTGACGTAGTTGAAAGGACGAAAGTAAACATACCCATGTTCTAAGTTTAAATTCAAATTTAATGGACCTACCCATGCTAGAATCAAATAATATGGCTATTGAAATTTGCAACCGACATTCCACATTTGTTCTATATTTTAAATCAAAATAAATTGATTGACAATAATGATAAAAATTAGAAAAGCTTTGCACGTGATAAAATTAATTATACTACGAGTAAATTAATTTCCAACTCCCTTTTTGAATATAATGTAGGGGCAGGTATCTACAAGTACAATTTTTTCAATGATTTATCTTGATGGTCTCACGCTATGATATATAAATAATATAAAAGATAAGAATGAATGGCACCCATAATCGTGTGTTTTTAATTTCATATGGGAAATTGTAAATGCTTTACTTAAAATTCGGGGAGAGTACGATAACTCGGGCGACAAAGTTTAATGACGGATCTGTACTCTTGCTTAAAATTCATTAAGTTGAGCTATTTAAATTCAACATCTAACGATGTAATGTTTTTCAAAATTTTTTTTTTTTGCAAATGTTTCAAAATTAAAATTGTATCTACTTTGACATTTTTTGAAGCATAAACAGATGCAAAATACACCTCGATTTGGCATGGATAGGTATTTGCACCTCTAATGATTTTTTGTTGTGGTTGATGACAAAGTATGTACCACCTCGTTTTAATCAAGCCATCAATTTATCTAATCTACTTAATGCTATATTTACACTTTAACAACACGTAACAAGTAACAAAATAAATAATTTATGCCTGAATTGTCATTAGTTTTGACATGTCTTGACATTCATATTAATGACCCATTGACAGTCATACCAATTAGCGTCACAATCTATGTTCGATAAGGGAAAATTCAAATCAGCAAAAAAAAATGAAATCGTGAAATCAAAAAATAGCAATAACAACAAAAACGTTCATAAGCTTAAAGTTTGTGCTAGATTCATATTGACTTAAGTGATGAACTTAGCAAAAACACAATTTAAATCTCATTTTCAACCAAATGATATACAACTTAAAAGCAACCAAAACGTTTAACCTCAAAAATATATATTTAGGTATAGGTACATACATAGGTGCTATATAGGACTTAATAAAATTAACTGCTGTGGGTCTTCCTCTCAAGAATAGATTCACATTACTATGCAATTTAACAAACGTGCCAATAAATTCAACTTATTTCCAGTAAAATGATTCTAATTAAATATGCCACACCACCTGCAATTTCTTTCCCTCAACCTTCCAATTTCACAAAAGGTATACGTACATATATATTGCATATACCTATGTGTAGTAAGTACATGAACTGCATTAAAAAAAAAAAAAAAACAAAAGAAGGGTTCTCATGTATTCTTGGCACGTTTCGGGCAAATACACATCTATAATATATTATTGCAATAAAAGGAACGGGTGAACTAAACTAAATGGAAGAATAACAAATTAAAAAAAAAAACTCATAACATGTCTCACGTAAATTGCTCTTTATTTCTATTATTACAGCTTAGATAATAGTTTATAATAATAATGCTGAAATTGCGTTGTAATTTTATTTTTAATGTTATTGTTTTCTTTTGTACTTGAAGTCATTTATGTAAAAATTGAAAAAATATATTTTTAAATAAATTCAACTAAATCATTATGAAATGGTCCAAATAAAGTCTTTGGAAGTTGATCTCCTCAAAAAAATTAATTAATTAATTAGTTAATTAGATCTTATTTTTGGTCAATTCTACAAAAAATAAAATACAAATTATCAATTTTGTGAATAACAACACTGGTCATAATCATAAAAAATAATGTTTCTTTTTTCGACGCAGTCAAAACAATACTCAGAATGTCTTGGAAACCGAATCTCTCCTTTAAATTTGTCTATCAAATCAGGAGCCTGTTTCACCAGACACTTTTGACTTTGCAAAAAAAATAATGTCTTGCAATGCAAAATGCAAAGTTTTTCACAAATTTGCAAAGTAAAAAGATTTCACTTTTCAATTTTTCAGTCTTTATTTGAAAAGTGAAAAGTAAAAGTGTTTCACTAATTCACCAATTATGAAAAGTTGTAAATTAAATCTTAGATTATCTTTATTAAGATCAAATATGCATTGATCATGTTACTTTGAAGACATCCGGCTACATAAGGAAATTCTCATTGAGAAAAAAATCTAGAGGCTAAGTCTGAAAAATTTTGTGCCCAGCAAATGGTGTTATAGAATCACGCATTGGCTATACACATCGGTAATCAGACCGATTTTAATGTACGGTGTGGCAGTATGGTGGACTGCTTTAGAGAAAGCTATAAACCGGGATAAATTAAATAAAGTCCAACGTTCAGCTTGCCTATATATAAGCGGATCGCTTCGCACGACCCCATCTGCGGCACTGGACACCTTACTCTGCCTAACACCTCTTGACATTTTTAGCAAACAAATAGCTGCAAGCTCTGCTATTCGCCTTAAAGCTTCGTCGCAGTGGACTAACAACAACATTGGCCACTCCGTAATTCTTAGTTATTTAGAATCAATTCTAAAGCACACAGACTACACCATCCCCCAATTGCAATTCGACAGAAATTTCCAGATATCTATACCACCCAGATCTTTTTGGTAGGATAGGACATTCCTGGAAGATGAGTCAATCCATTTCTATACAGATGGGTCAAAAACAAAAGAAGGGGTTGGTGGAGGTGTGTACTCTGAACGACTGAAATTAAGTCTCTCATTCCGCCTTCCCAATCATTGTAGCGTGTTCCAGGCGGAACTTCTGGCGATAAAAGAAGTCTTGTCCTGGCTTAAAGAAAACGTGATATCAACATCTGATATCCGTATTTTCTCAGATAGTCAGGCCGCTATCAAATCTCTGGATTCTGTCTCTACAAACTCTATAACAGTCCATAACTGTCGATCATCTCTAATGGAGATGGCACAACAGTTTAATATTCACCTTTGCTGGGTGCCGGGCCATAGAGACATTCCAGGTAACTGTAAGGCAGATGAACTCGCCAGGAATGGTACAGTACAGCCCATCCTACCACGTTTGGCACGTACTGGAATACCAATCGCTACATGTAAACTGTTGCTAATGCAAGACGCTGTGAGGAGGGCAGGCACCAGGTGGAACAACATCACCACGTGTCAAGTCACAAAAAGCATCTGGTCAACACTGGATTTAAAACGTTCAAGGTGCTTGCTCTCTCTAAGCAGATCGCATATAAGCTCGATAATAGGTGTCATAACCGGACACTGTCTAATAGGAAAGCACGCCACGAGATTAGGCGTATTCTCAAATGATTTTTGCAGAAGCTGCATGGACGAGGAAGAAACAGTTCTTCATCTTCTCTGCACATGCCCTGCTCTGGCTCGAAAACGCAAGAATTACCTAGGAGAATTCTTCTTTAACGATCTAAACGATCTAAATCATATCGGCATAATCAGCTACTCACGTTTCGTAAGAGACTCAAACTGGTTCCATTGAGCTTAGGAAGAAACCTCAAGATTCATGTGGTATCACAATGGACCATTAAACTGGCCTAAGTGTGTCCGTTTCCATCTTGGACAGCCACTATAACCTAACCTAACCTAACCTATGGTGTTATAGAGAAATTCATCAATGATAATATTCGACACTAGATGAAAAACTCTGAAAACGGTTGATGTGCTTATTCCATGCAGAGATGCAACACCGTGATATTGGGCTCTATTCCCAGCTCAATGCATTGTACACAAAAGATGGTGCAAGAGACTACATATTCCTTTGGCTTTTGAATTGTAGTTTATTTCCAATTTTAGACAACACAAATTCGATGTATACTTTTTGTTAATCGAAAGCTCTCTTTTGTCGAAAAATCATTTCCGATATCGAAGGTAGTTCTTAATTTCACTACTCTTTGGTAACTATTTTTAACTTCTTCGTTTTCATAATATTCTTCAACACGATTCATTGACCCCAAAAAATCAAAATTTGTGTTTTTTGGTTAATTTGTCAAAATGCAAAAAAAAACATATGTCCATTGTCTTGCTAACTATGATTAACTTCTAAATTTTCAAATTAGTTCATATATTTTTTTATTAGTTTTCGACAATTTTTTAAAACAAACTCTTATTAGCAAATGAAAATTTCTCTATGTATTGTATATTGCTGAAAAGCTTTTCAAAATTCGTAATATAATTTATTTGGTGAAACAAAAACAACAAAGTTGCGTTTGGTGAAACGTAATTTGCAAGTAATAGTGCGAAATTGCAAAGTAAAAAGTGTTTATTAAAATAGGGCCCAGATTTTTAAAATATGCCCTGCAAAAATGCTAAAGACAACAATAAATTGTGTAAAGATAGGGCTGGAATTCGACATCTGTCAAATTAAGTTGTTAAATCAATTTTTTTTTTCAGTTGAAAGTTTGACATTTACGAAAATGGATCGCTTAAGTATCGCACAATGCATAAAAATTGTTAAAACTACTAAAAAAAATGGTGATTCTGCCACATATCGTGCTTTGAGAGGAGATTATGGTTTACATAATCGTTAAACAACGCAAGCAATTAGCAAAAGTGTGAAGAAATTTGAAGAGATTGGATTGATTACAGATATTGTAAGGCCTGTGCATCATCGTTTTGCTCGTAACACTGAAAAAATCGCTGGTGTAAGTGAAAATGTTGCCGAAGACCCTAATGTGTCGATTCCTCGGGAATGAGGACTGTGTTACTGCACATTATGGCGTATTTTGCATTTGGATCTACACCTACATCCATATATAGACCAGCTCACACAACAACTGAAGCCAGCTAACCATTCAGAACGTCGAATGGGTGCTTGAACAACAGGCGGTGGGAGGCAATTTCTCGAACAAAATTTTCTTCAGCGACGAAGCACATTTCTCACTCGGTGGGTATGTTAATAAACAAAATTCCCTTTTTGGGGTTCTGAGAATCCTCAAGTAATTGAACAAAAAGTCACTGTTTGGTGTGCTCTTTGGTCCGGCGTGGAGGTATGATTGGACCTTACTTCTTCGAAAACGACGATGGATCGACTCTCCCCGTCAATTCAGAGCGTTATGGTCATATGATAACCGACTTTTTGCCTGCTATTAAGACGGCTGACGGTGCCACATGCCACACAACTCGAGCGAATATGGCTTTATTGCAAGATACATTTCCTGACAGCGTAATTTCTCGTCGTGGCGATATCAACTGGCCACTAAGATTATGCGATTTGACATCGCTGGACCTTTTTTTTTGTGGGGCTAAGCGAAAGACTGTGTTATGCAGATAAACCTTTAACTCTTGAGCACTTAAAAACCAACCTTCGTCAAGATATGGCTGAGATAAACCCCAATATGTGTAAAAAGTGGTCGAAAATTACCTCAAAAGAATCAATGCTTGCAACGATTCGCGTGGTGGTGATGTAGTGTTTCCCACATAATGTCAACGTTCAAACTTTATAATAAAAAAGAAATATAAAAAAAAATATTTTATACATATACTATACATATGTGTTTTATTTACGTTTACTTTTGAAACCGCAAAGTGGATAACCCTGTATAATTTGTAAAGTTATTGCTTGGTGAAACAAAAATAACAAGACTAACTTTTCACTTTTCCGAAAAGATTTTTACTTTGCAAATTGGCGTTTGGTGAAACGTAATTCGCAAAGTAAAAGTGCAAAGTTGTAAAGTGAAAAGTGTTTATTAAAATAGGGCCCAGGTTTTTAACATATGGCCCTTTTACAAATGCTAAAAACAACAATACATTGTATAAAGATTTTGCAAAGTAGAAATCTTTATCTTCTAGATAGAGTTTAAATCATTTTAACATTTCTCTTAGTTTCCGTAATTTCTCATTAGTTATATGTGATGAATTATAAGTCTTTATTTGACTCTATCTGAAGTTTTGGAAAGTCTTGAATTTGATTCCTTTATATTTTTGAATAATTCGGTTTAGCATTAAGTTTTTAAGCTGATCCCGAATTCAAACTTCGATTTTAGCTGTATGTGCTCAAACTCAGAACACCTTATTATTTTTATATTTTTTCGAATTCGTAATAAGATCAAAAATTGTTTTCATATACCGGTTTGCGTTTTTCTGTTCGGAAGCATTTTAGCATAAATGCTTCAGCGTTCTTTTAAGATCACTGTGTAGCAGGCTAAGACTAATAAGGATTTTATGAGAAATTAGTAAGATTTTCAATATTCAATTCAATTCAATGTAATATTGATATAATAAAGTATAGATTTTAAAAATTTGATTGCCACGTACCCATGTAGTACAATGTGATAAACATATTTTCTCTAAAAGTGACAAATCGCAAGATAATTACGAAAAGATGATCTTAACCCCTTTTGCAGTTATAAAATGAAATCTATTTATTTTCAGCAATATTGGAACATAGTGCAATGTCTTATTCCCACGTCACTATTTATATTATTCCATGTTAATATACGAGTAGTTTCAAATTATAAATAAATAAATAAGGTGGCGCAACAGTCCATGAAGAACCAAGGCCTATTGACTTACAACTCTCAACCATTCCTGTGTGCGAGTAATGTTGTCAGAGATGTTATATTTTTAAATTAATTTTCTCTAAGTTAAATAGATCTTTTGAAACTTTTTCATTATGTTGGTGTCTGTCAAAATTTCACTAAAATGTCCATCAAATTGACAAAAGCAAATTGTAACTTTCTGAAGATAAGAGAGATACATTTATAAAAAAAAACTATTTCTACAAATTAAATCTTAAACAAAAAATGAATAAAATTATTTGGCATACGAGTACAATGAAGAAAAACGGTGTCTTAGCAGATCTAATTCAAAAATAATTTATTTTATTGCGTTTTCCATTGGTAAATTGGATTTCAGATTAAAACAAAAACTATTCTTTTGGCCAATTGACCACGATTGATAAAACCTTTTTTCAGTGTCGTTGTAGGTGTAGTCTTTTTTAACCAAATACTTCATTATGCAACTTCGTTACAAATTAAAAACAAACAAACCTTTAAAATTAAAACTATTCTTTTGGCTAATTGACCACGATTGATAAAACCGTTTTTCAGTGTCGTTGTAGGTGTAGTCTTTTTTACCCAAATACTTTATTGTGCAACTTCGTTACAAATTAAAAACAAACAAACCTTTAAAATTTGTGTACACAATTTCACAATCCAGTAAACCACATCAGTTAACACCTACAGCTACAGCTACAAATTGTAGGGGGTGAATCTTTCTAAAAAGGTTTTCCATTGGTAAATTTAGATTTCCTTCAAAAATTGAATTTTTTCGTGGCGCATTGAACACAATTAGAATTTGTCATTGTATAAGTATAGCGAGTGCCGCAGAGCTGTCAAATTCCTACCTTAACATTTTTTTCAAACCAAATTAATTTATTTTGCCCAATGGAATGCAAAAACAGGAGAAATTTGTATTTTGATAGAACTAGATCAAGAATAAATTGATCAATTTTACCCATGGAAAACCTTATAAAAACTTAGATCTCCAAATTTAATTTTAAATCTAAAATAAATCAATTCATTTTGCCCAATGAAACTCGAAAAAGTAGAAAATCGATGTTGAACAAAAATCCACTATTTCCCTATTTTTAAAAACATTTTGAAGCTAACATAAATTCAATAACTCGACGTTGACAGATTCTCCTTATCCGTATTGAATAGATATTATTTCTAGAGCACTCTTACTATCTTCCATCTTTTAATCTGACGATAACTTGTTACTTTATTTGGACAGGAAAACCTTTGTTTTATTTCTTCTAACTTTTGTTCATTTTCCGGACTAAATTTATAATAATTATGTACTGCCAAAAAAAAAAAAGAAGCGTTGCATGCAACACGATTTGATTTGTTTATTGATTGAATATATTCGTATGCAAATTTTACTTTTATAGAACGAACAAAAAAAAAACACAAATGAAAACCATCTACATATATGCATTTGATTAAACCCACAAGGTGAAGGTGATGACTGATGGCTACCTGCGTGCAAAGAGTAATTTATGGAACTTGATTCCAAATGTAACAAAAGAAAATTGTCAATACACATTAAACGAATACATATGCGCTAGGTGTTTTGTTGCTATATTTGTACCTTTATCATGAACCAGCTTAAGAATCAATTTTCCAAGTGGGTTTCTTGATGTTAACCAACAAAATAAATTAAATGCAGGTAGTTGACAAATTAGTGTTAAATTGTGTACATTTGAGGAAGCCTAATAAATAGGTTGTAAGGTAGATTGATTTTTTTTGTCCGTAGAATTACTGATTAGGTTTTCCTATTTCGTTTAAAACTACACGTATTATTAATGGCTTACTATTGAACAAAGAGACAAACATTTCCGTGAAGTTCAAGGATACAGTCCCGTCATGTTTCTGTCCATAAGCCAATGTATATTTAGTTAAAGTGTGCTCAGAAACGCTGTTCTGGCTATTGCAGTAACAATAACAATTTATACGATGAAAATGTCGTTATGAGCTGTCTACCACTGTCTTATTAACTTTAATAATAAAGGGTGGTTAAATTTTAAGGGCCGATGTTGATTTTGACCTCGGCGACACACCTCCATCCGATGGTCCAAATTTTCGGTGACGCTGAGGTATTATTGAAGGTCCAGGCCGTTAATGTGCCGAATTATATCACCCTTTAGCTCTTGAATTGTTGCTGGCTTATCGTTGTCCACCTTTTATTTTAATTAACCACAATCACTCTTGGATTATCATTCGCCCAAATACGGCAATTCTGCTTATTGAAGAATCCAATGAACTGGAAATGTACCTCATCACTGAAGTTGATTTTCTTTGAAAATTGATCATTCACTCTTGCCATTTCTTATCACCGTTTTAACCATTGATGATCTCGACACTTGAAAATGGTCAAGAGGCTTTAGTAGTTGAATTAATTGCACAGTAGGCACATTTAGACGATTAAATTGATCGAAAATATGCACTTTGATTTGAGTGCGAATTTTTATAATAAGCCTGAAATTAATTTAATGCGTTGCTCGATTGTATATCTTTCCATAGTTTAAATTGAGTTGGTCTGAAATTGAGAAATGTCAAATGTACGATAACTCAGGCAACAAAGTTTAATGACGGATTTATATAGAACAGTTAAAAACAAGTATTTTTTACTATGGGAGGGGGGTAGGGGCAATTTAAAAAAATATGTACGTTAAATAGAAAAAAAAATAATTAAAAAATATTGGTAATACTTACAACTAAGTTTATATTTTTTTTTAAGCCAATACTTTTGTCTATTAGCTTGTTTTTAAATCAATTGAAAACTATGCATAGTTTTTGAAAAAAATTGTTTTAAACTCAAAATTTGGGCAAAAAAAAGTTAAAAAAAGGTTTAAAGTGTAATTTTTCAAAACTTTAAGATATACTATATATACTATTGTATATATATATATACTGTATATATATATATATACTGTATATATATATATATACTGTATATAATATTGTTTTTTTTAGAATTCATTGCTTTTATTTGTTTTTAATCAAAAACTGAAAACTTAATGATTTTATGTCTTCTATTTATTAAAAAAATTGAAAGTTACAAAAAAAAATATATTTTAATTAAATTATGTTTTCCTTGCTTGAATATTTACGTAGTCATATTTTGATAGTAATAATCGAATGTGGATTAAGATATATCTAGGATAAATTAATTTTTCTTAAATCCACTTATTTAAATGCAAAAGAAAGTTTGCATGCACCCCATGTTGCACTCACCGCACCTTGCACCCTCCCCACCTTGAACTCTCCCCACCTTGCACCCACCCCAAATCCTATAGTGTGCCCAAGCAGGGGGGGGGGCAACATGCCCCCCCCCCCATACACATCCCCCTGTTGCATACACCCAAACTCGCATACACTTTACTGTTGCATACACCCAAACTCGTACCTACCATTATTACTATCAAAATAAGACCACTCAAGCAAAAAATAAAATAATTACATAAATTAAAATAGTAGCTAGTTGTGGTTTTTTTCAATTTTCTCAAAAACTAAAAGACATAAAATCATCTACTTTTCAATTTTTGATCAAAAACAAATAAAGACAATAAATTCTAAAATAAAAACAATAGTAGATAATCCTGAAGTATTGAAAAATTACACTTCAAATCTTTTTTTAACTTTTTTTTCTCAAATTTTGAGTTTAAAATTAAATTTTTCAAAAACTATACATATTTTTGACTTGATTCAAAAACTGGCTAATAGAACAAAATATTGGCTTTAAAAAAATGTATAACACTTAATTGTAAGTATACCTGTTACTTTTTAACTATTTTTTTTCCATTTTAAGTAATAATTTTTTTAAATTGCCCTCCCGCCTAAACGGAGGGAAATAGACCCCCCTCCTATAGTAAAAAATGCTTGTTTTTAACTGTTCTTAAAAAATCCGTTATAATATCTTGTCGCCTGAGTTATCGTACTCTTGCCGAAAAAAAAACTTGACGTATATGTAGGTGTGGTTCACATTCAACATCGGCCCTTCAAAATTAAACAACCTTTTTTAAGGCATGATTTGTCTTTTTTTGTCTCTAACCAGGACCAGTATAAAAATTTCTATTTCCCCACATGCAAGACAATTTTAGTAGCTTTGTCAGTGAAAGCCACTTTCTTGTTTATATCAATTTCTGCTCCTTTATCAAAAATAAAAATTGTTCCTCTAAATACAAAAAAAATATTCCAACAAACTGTTTTCAGAGAAAACATATACGTCATACATTTCCATCCATACATCGAAAAACAGAAAACATTTTTTAAACCCCTCGAAAAAATGAGCCCAAACGTTAGCTTTTCACCTACATTATCTGTCCCTTGAACAAAAAAAAATTGAAAAGTCCTTTCTCCCCAGAAGCAGCAGAAAAATACTTCACCCAATTTTCAATCTGCTCTATGCTGTCCTCAACAAAACTCCTGCTATTGGCAGTGTAATATCACAAAATAAATAGTTTTTCCTTTGTTGGTCTTGGTAGTATAGGACTCTCCAGGTTCCAGTTAAGAATGAATGAATGCATGCATCAGCTCAACAGAAGACAAATTTGAAATTCTAAATTTTTCACAGATATAAAGTGTTTTCTTTTTGTGGTTGGTGCTTTCCGCTTCCCACAGACTTTTTATATTCCCAGATCCCGAAGTGTTATTTTTTTTGTGTCTTTTATTCTTAAAACTCATGTGAATCTCGTGCATTGTAAACGGCATGTGGTTTAAATTAATCCCGACACACGACAATCATCTTCTTCCACTCAAACACAACCCAAATCCAAATCCCCAACAACAACAATAACTACCACTACTTCGTCTAGGTTCCAGATAAACATACTTTACAAAAAAAGTTAAATCGTTTCATAATCCTGAAAAAATACATTCAGCCCGCCAACACTCAGCTGAGCTACTTGTGCAAGGCAAAGGGAACAGGAAAAAAAATATGAAAATAAGAAAGATTTTTACATTTACATGATGTAGACCCATTAAGGGCAAGGTGTGCTTACTTAGTTTACCATCTAACTACCGCCCACCGGCCGTGCCGTTACCGTCACCGCCAGAGCCATCGCAACGAAGCGTGTGAGGTTTTTTTTATATCCGACTATATGACAAATGTTGGGTATGAACATGAACAAAAAGGAAAATGTAAATTTAAAGATATTTTCATAGTTTATTTAAAGTATGTCGTCAATTCAATGACCGAGATCGTCGGTCGGAAGTATTAAACTACAAAAAAAATAGGGGATAACCACGCAAAAGTATAGAGCTAAGAATCTAGGACAAAATGGGTTTACAAGTCTCAGAGGCCCCGGTGTGTATACTGTATATGTATGTATGTGGGTAGAAGTTGAATCGCTTCCAAATAAACATCAACTACATAAATCAACAACAAAATAACTACTCTTAACATGCCAAACAAACTTTCCCTTGTGAGTTTGACCTTGACTTAAATATTTAGGCTATCGTGTTTTGCCATATGTACCTACATATAGTTGCCCAAAAAGGTGTGTCAATGGTTGCACACAAAAAGCTGACATGACAAACCCTTTTTGATGATGAAAAAACGTCCATTTGATGAAAATATATGTATTCATACATAGGTAAAAAACAATTTAAACGATAAATATCTAGGCCAACAAACATATTTTACAAATTACATACTTTTTCTTACCATGTTGACTTTTGCCGGTTTTTGTAGAGCCAAACAAAAAAAATAATATTATTATTATTTTTATCATCTCCTTGCAGAAGACACATCAAATTATATCGTTAACGATACATCAGTTGTGTGTAGTGAGAATTTTTCTGACACACGACAATTTGTACAAAACCGTCCAATAAGCGAATTCGATGGCCTACCAACAATATACTTCATAACGCCAACCTATCCGCGGCGTGAACAAATTCCTGAACTCACACGATTGGCACATACTCTGATGCATGTTCCGAAAATCCATTGGATAGTTGCAGATGATTTTGCCGAATGTAATATATTTTTAGGTTATTTATTTAATAAGTTTGGTAAGTTTACAGTTGAATTGATCTTTTAAACAAAATATTTGAATTTTGTGTTTTTTCTTCTAGGAATTCCATTTACTCATATTTCTAGTCCGATGCCTGATGTCTATCGTAGTCTAACTCCTAACCCTCGTGGTGTGGCGAATCGTCGAGCAGCACTTAATTGGTTGCGCCAGCAAAAACAAACCTCTGGTGTTCTGTATTTTGGGGATGACGATAATACATTCGATTTGAAGTTATTCTCGGAAATTCGAGATACAAAAAAGGTTTCAATGTTTCCTGTTGGTCTAATTGGAATGTTTTCAGTTAGTACACCGGTTGTACAAAAGGTACGTTTCACATCTATCATATTCCTTTGCTTAAATTGGTAATTCAATTTATTTATTCTTTGTTTTCCAGGGAAAAGTTATTGGCTTTTTTGACTCATGGCCAGGTAATAGGAGATGGCCAGTTGATATGGCTGGATTTGCTGTAAATCTGGAACATTTTGCCAATCATCCTAATGCAACAATGCCTTATAAAGCTGGCTATGAAGAAGATTCATTCCTACGGAGTATATCGTTGTCTTTGAAAGATATTGAACCTAAGGCAAATAATTGTACAGAGATTTTAGTATGGCATACACAAACGCAAAAAACAAAAGCTCCGACAATTCGAATAAATTCACAATATTTAGATGATAAATCTAGTTTAGGATTATTGTTTAAAGAACTTGAGATCATGGGTGTGAGTCATGCATCAGATTATGATGGTTAGTAGCTTTGTTAATAACACTAAGACTTTTGTACATTTTATAATAAAAGGAAGTTGAGGAAGTTTTATAGATAATAGTATAATAAATAAATTAGTTTATGAATTCATGACTGGCGACAGTAAGACCACCTATTTTATTACATTACCTTAACTATTTAAACAACCGCTGAAGAACAAGATTTGTATGGTTACTTCTGCTATAATTCGGTCGACTAAGCAGGACTGTCAATCGAATATAATGTTCTTCTTACAAGTGGTTGATCGAGTAATTTACTTGATATAGAGATAAAAGTTCCTTATTTTCAATATAAGGGGACTGCTTGTATTTGTATGCGCTTTCCATACCTGTCGACCAATAAAACGCGAGGAAATAGAAAGTGATTAGATCCTTGTATCAGTGATTATCTCGTTTCAATAACTTGATTATTGTACTTATAAATCTCTCAATTTCTTTTAATATAAGTTTATTAATAAAAGTGCATTTTAATTTTTTTAAATTAAATTAATTCTAATAATTCTTCTTTCTTTTTCAGGTGTTAAAGCAACAATAACGAAAAATGGCAAAACGAAACCAATATCTTATTATCTTCGGTGAGATTCGGCCTTAATTAAATTTTGGAATTGGTTATTTCCTAGTTATGGCTGATGATAGTGATGTTTGGAACAAAAAACAAACGAACAGAACTACACCGGCGCCGCCGTCCGATTTATTGAATAAACACTAGAAAAAGCGGCCTTTCTCTGTTTTGGTATCGAATTTTGTGAAAATTAGTACTGTAAGGAAAGAAACAAAAAAGATTTTTTTTAAAATGATTTAAAAGACATCACAACAAACAAGAAAATGCAAGTAAGTTTGTTTAAATTTTTGGTTCTGTATTTTCTACTAACACTAGAAGAAATTAATATCAATGATATGTACCTTTGTTAATTAATAGACATAATACCTCTTGGATTTGTAATAAAAAAAAAACTGCAACAGCAACAACAACAAATAGAAATTATAGAATTTTTAGATTAGAACTAAAAAAAACCTAAATAATTTATTTATTATTTAAATAATAAAATTAACATGAAAAAAATAATCTAAATATTGGCGTGGCTGTGCTTGTTGCCAATTGGTACTGATTATGATAAACAAAAAAGAAAACAACATACTCACAATTTTCTTTTGATAATTGTTTTACTTAATCATGTTCTCAATATATGTATGAAAAAATGCTCTTTTAAAATTTAAATTATTTACCATTTGATCATTTTCGTATGACTTCTAATATTTGTTATATTTGGTCATAGGGAAAACTATTTGTTTGCTATCAAAAAAAAAAACAAAAGATGTTTTAGTAAAACGATTATTGAATCAAACATGATAATTAGTATTAAAAAAAAAAAATTGTTTCTTCCATTGTTAATATTTCGCTTTTGCAATAATATTTTTTCTAAATATTATACAGTTAAAAGTTTATTATAGAAAAAACTGAAACTGGTTACCCCGATCAAGAATGAACAAAAATCTTTCACCGGCTTCTTTTTACTTGCTTGTAAAAGAAGTTTATTCATTTAGTTAAAAAGCTGTCAATAATGACAATTTTTTTCTCCTACTTTGATGTGCCTATAATGTCTTCCTGATGAAGTATTGGGATGAAGACCTTTCAAAAATTAGAGCATTGGCAGGACTGTTCACTTCGACTTGACTCATCTCGAAAGGAAATGCTACAGGTTATAAATTGATTTTTTCTTGTAATTCCGTTCGCAAAAAGTAGCTCGATGTATTTTAGCATGACATGAAGTAAAAATTATCTTTTATGTCAATTATGAATGTGAGGACGTTCCTTTAAGTTCAATGTTTTCGGATTCGCCGCTGAGCGCGCCGTTTTCATAATTTGTATGATCGTAGTTATGTTTTTATAGTTGTGCAAAAAAAGAAGAAAACTTATTTGACTTTAAAAAAAAAATTGTATGTCATTCACAAAGTCGAGATGAACGGATAGTCAAGAATACGACATGTCATAATCCCAGTTTCACTGGCTACCTTGTTATAAGAAGAAATTTGCAGGAATTACTTTTGAAAGAGGATTCGAGTTCTGACATCTGTGGAACGAGCCATTGCAAGTTGGCACTATTGAACAATTCGATGATACATTCAAGTTATCAGACCAATTTGTTGATATTATAACTTTAGAAGTTCATTCGGGTGAAGTAGCTGCTTAAATGTTTTGTATTTAATTAATTTATAACAAAATGATGTGAATCTCTTATCTTTAAAAGCAGTTATTTGTAGTTTCTTTATTCTTTTATAGTTTAATGCTAAATGGAAGATTCAACTTAAAATAAATATAAACAAAACTTATAAAATATATCGTTAATTAAATAATCAAATTGAATCATATCATGTGAGTCTTATAATTTAACAGCGATAATAATTATTACAACACATATACATACTATAAAGGCAAATATTTTGTATTCTCCTGTTTTGCTTCTTTAAATTAAAAAAAAAATATTTATTCCCTTGGCTCACAAAAAAAAAAAAACAATGACAAATAAAGAATAATTTGCAGTTCCTGCTTATGCTCTTAATCTAAATTTAAAAACAAGAACAAAATTTAAAATATGTATTTAATTTCAAAATATAAACAAAAATATACACATGCATTATAGTTATTTATTAAATTTAATTTAAACAAAATTGAAACATAATATATAAACCAAATATTAAATAGGAGTACATAAATTTAACAAAATATACTAAATTAAAATAAAAAGAAGTTAAATAAAGAAACTAATAACATAAACAAAATACAAAATTAGAATTGTAAGGTGCTTTGCCGCGCTTGCTCTTGTATGTAAATACAATTAATTGATCCTTAAAGGATTACTATTTTTAAATATAATTATGTACAAAAAATTATTATAAATTTATTAAAACAAAATAAAAGAAAGTTTGTAAATTATTATATTATACCATCATGTTTTTGTTTTTAATTTGTATTTATTTTGGTTAAGTTATTTATTTTCTCCAAAAAAATTAAATCTCAATACATTATAATTTTCTTAATTTTGAAAAACGAAATAAAAGTTAATGGCAACATAAAAAAAACTACAATAAGAACTAAAAGTCTTTTATTCAAAGCACATCATGCAAACAAAAAAAAACTAAAATAAATAAAAAGTTCCAATACCACAATCAAAGCCACATTCTAAAATAGAGTAATGTTGAGTAGAATTTGAAATCATTCAAATACAAGAAAAAGGAACACGTATCCTTAAAATGTCCATCTCGTTGACCAAAAGTTCTTCTGAATAATTCATTTTCATTTCTTTTATTCTTTGCTTTTCTACTTTTTCTATAGTTTTGATAGTTTTGGTTGCAATCTATATGGATAGTGCATTTCTTCAAAAAAAAAAAAAAAAGGAAGAATAAAACACATATTGATAAATCCTCCTATCATATGCGCCTTGAGACGAATATTTTTCATGTTATTTTATTTTCGGGTGAGATTGTTTTCTGCCACACACATGAAAAGTAGCAGCTAGCAGTATAGTGAAGTTGCAAAACTCTGGTTCTTCGTCTCTTCCCTAACTCATCTATAATGCACATTTGCACACATCTGATATTCTGAACTATAAAAATAAACTTAAAAAAAAAATTGGGATATATACTTTGCGGCATGCAACAAACCGTAAATTTGAATGAAAGTTTTCGGGCAATCGGGAATATATATTTCAGAAATTTAATTTAGTTGAATGCAAGGGTTAGTGTAGAAAATACAGTGTGTTCGAAAAGATTAGTTCTTGGTATTTGAATTGAATAAGTCGAAGATTATATTGAAAGTCTAAGTATTACAATTAAGGTACATGTCTTTTATGTATAGTTTTAATAGTTCAGCTTAAAACATGGCTATGAGGTATAAGTTATGAAAAAAATATTTGAATTCAAAAACTTGTTGACTATTTCCATTCTTGATCGAAATAAAGCGTGTATTATCATCCGTGTTGGCTCTTCTCTTTTCTACTATATAATTTGATAAAGGAATGTTAGTAAGGATATGCTGTTTTGGGTTTCAAGTTTCAAGAATGAGAAAATATTACGAGGCGTATACGTAATTTTTTTGTATGTTTGACTATGTTCATACATATGTAGATTTTGAAGAGCAATCAAATGCTTACACCAGCTTGAACCAATTTATTTGTGTGAAAGCTTTATTCTATGTACTTACCAAACTTTCTATACTTACTGCAGAAAACCTTTTTTGAGAATATTAAAAGCTCCCTTCCACAATGTCTAGAAAAGACAAACAAACAACTTTATCCACTCAATCAATTAAAAGGGCCATAGTCCAAACCAAACATACTGTCTCCTAACATTTGTTAGTCGTAACAATGTTCCTTACATCTTCATTGTTATACGATACACATTTTATGCAAATGTTACACTTCGGAAACTTTATATACCAAAAAGCATTTGTTTCCCCAAATTGTAGGGAGTGTGAATTTTGTACAGACTTATATAGTACAGCGGTACCCCCCCTTTATCCGTATATGTGATATGATCCGTTTTTATGTTGCACTTTCTAAGTTATTACTGCAATATTTGATTTTTCACAAAATAAAATTTGGATTAAGGGCAAGATAAAGTTAAAGTTAAAAAAAAAGAAGAAACAAAGTAATATTATTTTATACCCCTTATCCTCATACAATTCATCCCATCATACCCCCATTTGGTTTACATGAACCACATTCAACACCCACTTCCTTTCTTTGCCTACCATAACCGACAATCTGTTAAGCATTTTTTTATTGAATCTCTTTTTTTGAAAATTAAGGGTAGAAAAACAGATGTGCCGTAGCCAACCCCGAAAGTGATGCTGATGCTGATGTGTTGTTGTTTTTGTTTTTTGAAAGTGCGGTAGATGGTATTTTTTTACTTTTTGCTAGTCTTTCTTTATTTTTTCAAAATACTTAATCTGTGCTCACTCAAGCTTACTGTGAGTGTTGTTATAAAAGATTATTATAGGAAGTGTTGGAATATGTTGTAAGGTACATATGTACATATAAAACACATTGAAATGTATGGGAGGACGAGGGAGGGCTATAGGGATGAAGTGATAAAAATTGCAAATTAAATTGAAAGACACTTCTCATTGAGTAAAGTAAAAAAAAATAAAAAATAGAAAAGAAAATATTTAGTCATAAAGGACGTTAGGATTTTTTACACCTACAAACCTATTCACTGTATAAACTATAGCCTGAGGTTTAATATATAAATAAATCTATTTCAGAAGAAACGACCGACACGACGAACCTCTAGATTTTCCTTCATACAAACAAATGTATGTTCATATAAAGAATTAAATAATCTATTTATGCTTACTTACCTTTTTGTTTGTATAGGTATGAGAAAATTATGGAAAATCTTTTGAGGGTGAAAATAAATCCATTTAAAATGGCATTTAAATAAAATACCAAGAAAAATATAAATAAATCAACAAGAGAAATCTCTTCCCAAGGAGAATTAAAAAAAAGTCCTTTTTGCTTAGTAAATAACCACAGTACATAAAATAAACAAGAATGTAGGTACTGAATATATTTTTAATTTTTTAATTTTAAGATACCTAAATATTTATAGAGAAAAGAAAAGGATAAGGACTTCAGTTTTATTAACTTGATTCAAGCAAACAATCAAAGAACCTTATTTTCATAGGAACTTGAATCAAACATTCAGTATTTGAGTTTGAAAAAACGAGAAACATAATTAAAAGAGGTTAAGGTTATAAATAGTTAGTTTTCTGATTAATTTTCTTAGTCTATAATTTTGATCTGAGGGCTGGACATATTAAGAAAATGTCTTTTTCCCGTGAGTCTTTTTGAAAAATGAATAGGTCCAAAGGAGAGGTAAGATCTGCCTTTCATACCAGCACTTGTTTATAATATCGAACGCAATATGTAAAATCAAGCAGTTGTTTACTTTCCACCTATATGAAAGGAGACTGCTGCGTCATACTCTAAATAAGTTTTGAAACTAATTGTCAGATTTAAAATAGTATTTAAGCAGTTCTAAGTGTAATTTAAAGTGCACCTGCTACTATGTACACTCTTATAATGTTTCCTGAAAAAGAAAGCATGTAGTAGTATTATTTTAACAATTAATAAAAAAAGAACCTTCTGTCACTAGGGATCAGCTAAAACTTCCCAACTTTCTGAATGAATTCTAAGACAGTTTTGAAGGAGCTTTTAATTGTTTTGTTTTGGTAAACAAATTTTAACGGACATATTATTGACTTCTATTTGTAATACTTATTTAATTACAGAAATGCACTATTCTAAAAAGCTTTTAAATTTGTTGTTTTGGACACATACTAGTTATATTGAAAACATTTCTGACCCCTAAAGGGTGGTTAAATTTTAAGGGCCGATGTTAATTTTGAATAAACCAGAAATTATTCAGGAAATTATTGTCATTTCTGTTTTATTATGATAATATTGGTATAGTTTAATTATGTATAGAACAAAATATCAGCCAAATGGCTGCCACGACCTCAATTTTCAATGAATCTGAGGACTAACTATGCTCCTTAGGTGCCGAATTATCTCATTCTTTTGCTCTTGAACTGTTGATGGGTTATTGACATACACCTTTTCTTTCAAATAACCACAAAGAAAGAAGTCCAACGGTGACAAATCACATGATGTTGGCGGCCAATTTTCATCGCCACCACGTTATTGAATTTGTCGAGGAAGAGAGCCATTGTTTCGTTAGCTATGTGGCGGGTGGCACGGTCCTTTTGAAACCATTGGTTTTTCGACAATCACTCTTGGATTATCATCCGCCCAAATGCGACATGGCAATTCTGCTTATTGACGAATCCACTGAAGTGAAAATGTGCCTCATCACTGAAGATCATTTTCTTCGAAAATTCACCATCCACTGTTGACATTTCTTGCCACGGTTCTGACAATTGACGACGAGATGCTTGAAATGGTCAAGAAGCTTTAATTCTTGAGTCAATTGCACCTTGTAAGCGTTTAAATGGAAGTCTTATGCATAATGTTCATCATTGGATATGACGAAGAGTTGAGTTGGACGGCTCTTCAGCAGCAATATTTTCTGCAGTACGAGCATGAACTGGTGTTTTCACACGATTTTTACAATTGTACGCATATTTACAAGAATTAATTGACCAAACAAATCAAATTGAGTTAGTCTGAAATTGATAAATGTCAAATAAAATGCAGAAAAAAACTTGACGTTAAGGTATGGTTCACATTCAACATCGGCCCTTTCGGCCCATTCAAAGAAATTAGACGGTTTCCACATTGAACTCTTTATGGCTATCGATTTTCACTTATTCCTTCATAATTTTCATATTTTTCTCCCAGTGCATATATTTATAAACGGTATTTTCTCCTTATGTGCAAGACCTAGCAATTTAAATTTATTAAATATCAATTTATCATAATTTGCTTAAAATTGATTTTATGTCAATTTTTGGCAGAAATACATATTTAAAACAAAATTTGAATTGTTCTAATCTTGTGCACAGCCTTTTCATGGTAAATGTCTAAGTTCCAATGAATATTTGTCAAATTCAGACACCACATGTTATGTATGGGTATGGTACATAACTTCATACATACATATGTACATATGTGTGTACATATCTACAGATGTTATAATACAATCGATGTGTCGTAAATCTGCAAGAAATCCAATAAGGCAGAACTGTATATCCATGTATGATGACTGATTGATGGGCTGTCGACATAATAGAAAATTCATCACTTTTCTATTCCTCGTACATATGTATATTTTCAGATCCCACAAGTTGCAAACACCTCTACCGGAACCATCTTTTCAATATCTGAAATGAGGTTGTCTTACATCGTCCCTACACCGAAACTGATGTGGTGTGGTAAAACAGCTTGAGTTTCACAGAAAACACAAGCCACCGACCGACACGGCCCCCAAAAAACTCGAAACTTCTACCAAAGGTTTTTTGTTACAATGATGTTTGGTTGAGTTGAAAATCATTAAAATGATTTTGGAAACGAAAATACCGAATAGAGTTAAATTTTCTTTTTGCTTATCTCTGCTCAAAAGAAAATGATGATGGACATAGATTTTTCTCCTTACTTTGATGTAGGCAGAGCATAACATCAGGCACAACACCTACTGGGTGTTTTAAGTTTGAAAAACAAATTTGTAGGAGAAGTAGCTACTTGCTTTTTCGTACAAATTATGGAATGATTAATTTTTTTCAAACAAAATTTCTCAAAATAGTCTTTGATATTAAAATTTCGAAAAACAGGCATTTGATATTTGTTTTATTTGTGTTCTTCATTTTCAAGTGGAAGATAAACAACTATTCCTTTGACAAGAATATAATAGGAAAGGATTTTGATCTACGAAGAAGGAAATGCTAAGTTATTTTTGTATCTAAAAAACGCCTACAAAGGCGACCACAGAAACTTTGAAAGCGCTTTATTTCAGAGCCAAAAGGATCGAAAAATATTGAGTACAGAGGGTTATAGATAAGAAAACATTTTGCATTCTTCAAAAATACCTAGTTCAAAATTATTAAAAAAAAAACAGCAGTACATTTAAAATTGGCCTTAAAACACAAAAACGAAGTTGATAACGCCCCTCAAATTGAATAAAAAATTGTAATGACAAAATTAAGTTTCATTTCAGATTTTTTTTTTCGAATGAGTGTCGTTTTGGTTGGTGGACATTTTCTGTGAATATATAGGGTAATTCAATTCGTAGTTTCAAGTTGGTAGCGATGTCATTTTTGACACCTGTCAAACTCAGCTGGCATTAGTAGTTTCGAGTTGGTAGCGATGGGATTTTTGACACCTGTCAAACTCAGCTGTCATATGAAGTGTCATAATATTGATCGAATGTTTGCTATTTACGATAATGGATGACTTAACAATGGAACAACGCAATTTGTACAATTTTCAACAAAAATAAGTCTGTGTGTGTGTTTTATTTAGGTTTAATTTTGAAATCAAAAAAATTAGAGCTTGTGTTGATTAGTTCTTGAGAAAACTTAAAAACAAAATAACGGTTTTATGGGAGGTATGGAGCAATATAAAAATATATTTTTCTATTGAAAGAAGCAAAGTTAAGAAACAAAATTTTAGAGAAAATTTATTAAAAATCTATAGTTTCGATTTTAAGGAAATTCAAATTTTCCATTTTTGTTCTAAAAATTTGTATAAGGACTACTTTTATTTCAATTTCTAGTCAAACAAAAATAAAAAAACGCCTCACGCAAATCTACTTCAAACCTTAATTTTCAAGTTTGAACTCAATCGACCCAATGGTTAGGGTTGTAGAAGCGGGGATATACACGCAAACAGACAGACGGACGGAATCGGGGGACCCACTTTTTTCGACTTCTCTACCATCGTAATGTCATGTTTGATTAAAATCTCGAGTCCGGTGACACCGGTCTCACAGGCCAGGTTTGTAACAACATTTTGAAACGTGTCCTCAAGTACGGATTAAGTTAGGAAATTTGGAAACGGGTTTTGAAATGCGACAGCTACTCAAAATTTCAATAATAACTGGCCGTAGAGGAAAAACTTATTCGCTTTTTTTAAGAAACCTGGTTAAACCGGGTTAATTTGACAAATTATAATTCTGTTAAAATATTTGCAGCATCTTATTTGTTTTTAACCTAATCACTTTTAGTTGTTAATCTTTACCTGTCGTGTATACGTTTTAAGAAACACTAGTGAAGACTTAGAAATAATAATAATTTCTGGAAATTAAGTCAGATATATTGAGAATATTTGAGTTGTATGTAGAATGAAATAAAAATGTCAATCGGTATCAGAATAATGTGCGAATCACTTGATTCTTATAATGCAGTCATCAATAAATTAAATGAAGACAATATTGTCAATATTACACCAATTCCTTTAAATCTGAAAGAGCATTCAAAGTTGTTTTGTATGGCCTTTATGAAATGAATGTTAATGAACTAAAAGCCCAGCTTAACCAACTCGGTTTATTGTGCAAAGAAGTTAAATTAATTGCCAAAAAATATGAACATTACACAGATACATTTTACATAGTATCCCTTGAAAGTGGTTCTGTTAAATTATTTCTATTAAATACAAATTATCGTTCGCTGTATCACACACAAGTTAAGTGGGCATATCAAAAAAAAAAAAAAAAAACAATTAGCACAGTGCAGAAACTGTCAAATGTTTGGTCACGGTAATAGAGGTTGTCACGTCAAAACCTATTGTTCCAATTGCACGGGTTCTCATAAAACCGAAGAATGCATCAACACTGATGCTCTTAATTGTGCGAACTGTAATGAAAAGCACAAATCAACCGACAATGGATGCGATGCACGATTAGAAAGAGATATCTCAAAATACGAGAGAAACTATCGAACAAATCAAATAATCATCGTAATGGTAATTGATCTCAAACCCAAACCCAAGTTAAGATCATCTTAAATGCGCATGCTCAGAGAGCAATACTTTCTGGACTTTAAAAATGCTAATTGGAGTCGTTTCAGATCAGAAATTAGGTCCAAGTTTAGGCCAATTCAAACTGATTTGAATAGAGTATCTTCAAAAGAAGATGTTGATTTTCATGTCGATTTTTTCTCAAACCAAGTTCTGGAAGCGGTGCAGACATGTGTACCGAAAAAAACCAAGAAACCATTTGTCATTAAAATGCCGGATTATATTTTAGCTTATATTGGTATAAGGAATTCCTTTAAAAGACAATGGCAACGTTATCGCTTACAGAAGTACCGCAATAAAGTTAAATTTTATAATAAAAAGATTGCGGAGGAAATAAGTAAATTTACTCGTAGAAATAAATATTGGAATGAGAAACTTAATAAGTTGGAAAAGAATGCTAAACCTTTCTGGAACATAGCAAAAATTATCAAAAATAAAAACAGACAAATGCCTAACCTTCAAAATAATGATGAAGTTGTTTATCAAAACTAAGATAAGGCCAATGTTTTTGCAACAACCTTTCTGAAAAATCATTTTGTGTCTCAACACCTTAGTGAAGATCCTACTAAAATGCTAGTAAGTGAAAGAGCAAATACAGTTCACTCACAAATCACTGAAACTCCTAGGGATCAGTTTATTTCCAGGGAGGGTGTTAAATACATCGTTTGAAACTTAAAAGTCAAAAAATCTGATGGACATAAAAAACATATGTCTTAAAAAACAACCATAAGCAGGCCTTGAATTTCTCACGTTTTTGATAAACGCCTGTCTCAAAACGCAATATTTTCCATTGAATTGGAAATATGCAAAGGTAATACCGATTCCTAAACCTGGAAAACAGTCAAAACTCCCAACAAGCTACCGACCAATAAGTTTACTTAGTTGTATAAGCAAAGTCTTCGAAAAAAATTTGAAATGTAAAGTATTACGCAGCGTTGCGTTGATGAGTTTCAGATATTTCCGAATGAACAATTTGGATTCAGAACGCATCACAGTACTACTCAACAGGTATTTTGAGTCTGTGAACATACGAGTATTAAGAAAAATCGGACCCTTGGCAAATCGACTGGACTCATTCTACTTGATATAGAAGAGGCACTTGACTCAGTTTGGCACGATGGAGTTGTGCACAAGATGGCTTATTTAAGGTTTCCTTCGTATCTTGTAAAAATTATCCAAAGTTTTTGTCCAATCGTTACTTTAGTGTTTTCGTTAACAACTGTTCGTCTAACTGTTACCAAGTCAACTATGGTGTCCCTCAAGGTTCAGTACTAGGTCCTTTATTGTACAATACTTATACTTCTGATATTCCTAGATTACCAGGTTGTCAGATAGCCTTATTTGCGGATGATACAGGCATCTTTTCATCGCATGAATTTAGTCTTACCATTGAGACAAATTTAAAAAATGCGATAGAATTGATGACTAATTACTACACTAAATGGAAAATAAAACTGAATGCTGACAAACTACAAGCCATCTTTTTCAGTAGAAAAAGAAAACTTCTTACCTACAAAGCAATCAACTTACTGTCAATGGTGTAAATGTTAAATGGGATCCAAGTGTGAAATATTTTGGTATTTATTTAGATCAAAAACTGACTTTTAGAGAACATATTGTCAGAACTCTGCAAAAAGTTAGCATTGCTATAAATATTTTGTATCCTTTTATAAATAGAAAGTCCTGTCTTAGCAACGACAATAAAATGATAATTCAAAAAGTTTTATTCCAAGCAATACTTCTGTATGGATGCCAGGTTTGAGGGAAATGTGAAAAATGTCATTTTAAAAAACTGCAAGTATCACAAAACAAGCTTCTAAAAATGATGCTTAACCTTCCACGATATCATTCCACCATAGACTTACATCAGAAGGCAAATGTTGAATTGATTTCTCTAAGAATCAATAAATTGACTGAAAATCCGCTTATAAATTAATTGATTCATTAACCATCTTTCCGATATGTTTTTGTTAGTTTGAATTATTCGTACCTTTGTTTGAATATTACTCGTTAAATTGTAAATTTATTAATTTATTTTCTATATGTTCATTATTTATGTACTGTTTGTCTATACTTATCTATTTATTCATTTACTTATTTATTAATTAATAAATTTATTTATTTACATATTTATTTATTTAGTTAGTTATTTGTTTATCTGTTTATTGATTTATTTATTAATTAATAAATTTATTCATAAATTAATACATTTTTTTTTTATATTTATTAATTCTTACTTATAAGTTACTAATATACTACACAATATATTTATCTATTATCATTTATACTAACCTTTGTTTTACTAACATACTTCTAAACAAAAGTTTAGAAATCTTAATTTTATTTTAGTCAAAATATACCTGCCATTTTCAATTTGCGCTGAAAGTTTTGTTTGTATTTTTTTCTTCAAAATTATTACTTAAATTATTTTTATGCAAATTCTATATACAAATTAATAAACTTGTTCAGCAGAAAGATATCATAGAAAAATATCAAATCTCTGTATGCAAACTGTGCGGTAGCTTACCAATTGTAACTGTTAATACGAAAATAAAGAATATATATATCTAAAAATGTATACTTTGGCAAATCATCTTTCCTTGTTAAAATCTATACTGTGATTTGACTTAAACTCAGGACACTAAAATATGTTGGGGTTTGAATTTTTAAACGGCTTGACATAAAAAAAAATGCAATTTTCCTCACAAATAGATTTGTGTAATCCAGAATGTTTGATAAACTGTTATAATTTCAATTTATTTTTACTTCTTCTAAATCTCCATTGAAATTCAAATAATATTGGGAAAAAGAAATGTATGCTTACCATATTCATTATAATCATTGAATTTAAAGAACAAAAACATGCGATTCATCGTGCACTTTATATTTAATATCCAATATCCATACCTATCCACATTTTCTGAGTAAATAATAAAAATGTTAACATAACAAAGTTCAAAGAAAATAAAAACAAAAAATACATAACCAAACGAAGTGAAAAATTCGAAATTTCATTTGTTTTAATAAAATTTTTAATATTACCATAATAAAATGGCCACCTGTCTGTGGCTTCAAATTTTTTTTTAAATTTATGCATTCCGTTTCATATCATAAAGATACCTGTACCTACCAGTACCTACTTTTTAAATCAGAATGAATTTCATAAACCAACAAAAAGAAAGGGAGACGAAATTGATGGAATATTATGTCAAAAAATGAACTTCTCAATTTAAAGATGAAAATATGTACATATGTATTTCTTTTGAGTATTTATTGACAATTTATGCAAATTTAATTTCCTTCATATACCATAGGTATGTATGTTTTCCCGTTTAAATAATAACAGAAGAAATATAGGGGAATAAGTAAGTAGGATATTTTGTGTCTTGGTTATTATATTTCCAAGTTAATGCTACATTTCTTTTAAAATTTCTAAATATAATATTTTAGTAGACTAAACTGTACTCTTGTTACACTTTGAAATCAAAAATTGCCCCTTGGAACAAATATTATAAAAATTCTTTTCTTCCCTTTCAATTGACCTTAAAGTTTTCATACAGAAATCAATTTATTTCCTTTCAAAAATTTGTACAGGCTTTGAGATAAATTCAATTAAATAATTCCCAATTATGTGTAAGTTTATGTATTTGTACGAGTATGATTGGAATCCTCATAAAATAAATTCTGTCACGAAATAATAAAATAATAGTCTTTATCTTATTGTCTTTCACAAAAATACATTACATATTCTGTTTTCTGTTTGCCTTACATATTACCAGATTCAATAAAAATAGCAAACAAAAAAGAAAGATATTAATAACGATGGAAACGTATAAACGGCAAAGTTCAGGAGATTATGTCGTTAATAATAATAATCAAATAAAATTCATCAATAAAAAGACATTTATTTTCTCTCCGGCACCGGATCCGGATATAATATACATAATATCGTAGAAATGTTCATCATGTTCACCTCATAAACACGGAGGAATGAAATCTGCCAAAAGTTTCAAAGATAGCACTGTGTTGTGTACCTCTAGATACATCATCACCCACCTATAGGTACTTTGAGGGTTAATAAATTCGCGATGAAGATGACGACGACGATAGAGACGAAGATGAAGACTAAAAGCACGAGCTACGTTAAAGATGGACCATGACGAGAAAAAAAAAAGAATAAAGATAACAAACGTAACGTCCTTACAACATCCTTTAAAATTTGTCAAAAATACGTCTTATTTGAATGTCTGTTTTTTTTTTTTGTACAGAGTAGTTACCTTCACCACACCCAAAGAAAGTGGTTTGTGGGGGTAAAAGTGGGGACAGTATTTCAAAATTGGAAATGCTCATAAATATTCAAATATTATCTCTTTTTTTTTATTAAAGTATGACCATCCCAATGAAATGTTGTACATCTAAATATAAAATAAAACAAAAGATTATAATTTAAATTCATAACAGAGTAATGATGTTGTCTCAAGGTTACCTGAAGCATATTTATTATTATATAAACAACAGTTAAAAAGCAAGGGTTGAATGTGGTTATATTTTGGACCAAGAGAAAAGGATCTACAAAAAAAAAATAACAATGAAATAGGCTTGAAAAAAGGACACAAAAGATGACATATTCGTGTAAAATTTCTCGAAAATAATTCAAATGAAAATAAATAAACTAGGTGTCATCCGCGAAAATCAAAAAGTATACACTAGCAGTAATAAATATTATAAAAGGGTATTTAGGTGGGGTACGTATTTGACGAATGGTTTAAAATGTAAAGCAAATTCAAAACTTAAGGGTGCTTCAGACTAGGTATACATTTATTTACGAAAATAAATACCTTTTATTTAAAAATGAATTATATTTCATGAGATATTTAAAGTCAACGAAACAGTGAATGAATATTTTTTTTTGAATAAACCACTCCCTAAATTTTTTGAAAGTTCTTCATTCTTTCATTTTGTTATCTGCAAGACATACACCTGTGTGGTTATCGAAAAAGGGTATTATTACGTTCTAGTCACCTTGTAACGTGCAGAATTGTCCAAATGTTCATTTCAACAACTGGAATCGATTATTATAGAACTTTAACAACTTAACGCAATATTATCGCTTAACATAATATCGATAACATAATTTGATACACTTTGGCGTATACGCACTTTTTTAAATAAAGAAAACAAAGACATTGATAAGCGTCTATTAACAGTTGTCAGTGAAAGCTCGAGTGAGGAGGTTCATGTCCTCTCGTCGTGTTCTGCGTTTTGCATTTATTGTTGTTTGTCTCCCGTCCCCTTCCCCGTCGCAGTCTCGTTTAATTTAATTTAATTAAAACAAAACAAAAAAGAACTCAAATAAAATCAAAACAAAAAAAAACAGTGATCAACAAAAATAATCAATAAATCAACAGAAAATAATAATGAACACAAAAAAAAACAATGAATATTCACAACCCTCCTCTTCGGATGTGGAACTTCAACGGCAAAATATGATTAGCTCATTAAATTCGGACCTACACAGCATTGTACAATGGGAAATTAAAAATCGTGTGGAATTTAATACTTCGAAAACGCAATGCTGTCTTGTGTCGTTAAAGTGAGATAAACCCTCTTTGCCACTATCTATGAGTGGCACTTGCATCAACGAAACGGAAAATCTCGACATCCTCGGAATGTGCATCAGCAACCACCTTTTGTGGAGCGATCACATACGCGATGTCGCCAAAAATGCCGCAAGATGTCTAGGTTTTTTGAGACGTTGCAAGACATTTTTTTCTCCGTCTGACATGGCTACAATCTACAAAACCTATATACGTCCGAAACTTGAATATAACTCTCATCTCTGAGCTTGTGCTCCAGTAACTTATTTAGGCCTCTTGGACAGTATTTAAAGAAGAGCTTTTAAAATGATTGGTGACATTAACATCATCAACTCGATTACGTCACTCGAACATCGACGCAAGGTTTCTTGTCTCACCCTTTTTTACCGTTATTTTAACGGACTTTGCTCTAGTGAAATAGCCAGTTGCATTCCTCCCCTTAAACAATTTATTCGTAATACCCGCGCTTCTTGGAATGCTCATCAGTTTACCCTTGAGCCCAACTTCGGCCGTACTATGAAATACAGAGATTCATTTTTTAGCCGTACTACACAAATGTGGAACGCCTTGCCACGCTCTATCTTTCCCTATTATTGCAATGTTCAGGAATTCAAAATCAATGTACACCGACACCTCCTATCCAACCCTTCCCTCTTTTCCTAATGCTCACACTGTGTCTTTGGCATATTAAAGGTATAAAAAAACCCTTTTAGTGTTTGCTAATTATTAAAAACAAAAAAAAGAATTCTGCTGATTATAATTCAGTTTTTAAAATTGCAGTAAACAAGAAAGTAAAGTTTATCATTTCATTATTAACAACATTTTGGAAACAAATGTTTCCAAATTTCAATATGTTGAAAAGTATTTGCTTTGAAAAAAATGAACCTTTCGTAGATTTATTTCAACTTGAGCATTATTTATTTTGCATGAATCATAATAGAGTGTATAAATGTAGTAGGTACCAACATCCGAGTCGCAACTGAACTATTTCAAAAACATTGCCAATTACGACAGGTAATAGGTGACAATTTCTTTATTTACAACTTGACAATTGTCACTTTTCTATAAACAATTTGACAATTTTGTAGAATTGTGGGAAAATACCCGACAATTGTCATTATTGAACTGTCAAGTATTTTTCCACAAGTTTTAGGAATATTTCGGAAAATTTGCATTGAAAATTCTTTTTTAAAATGGAAACTTAATAACAATTTACATATTTGGCAATTCACAATTGCCACATAGGTGACATTTTAAAATTGAAAGAGTGCCAGCGTTCTATTACTTCTAACATTTAAAAAAATTGGTCGAAAAACGATGAAAATTTAATCAAAAATGCAAAGGTTTTTTTCCATGTTTCATCGTTTTTCGATCATAACACATTTCAAGATTATAAAATTAATTTGTCACGATAAATTTGTCAGTAAGTATAAATATAAGTATGACAATGACAAAATTTTCACCACAATTTTGTCTTTGTATTCTTCTGATAAATCTGAATCGACAGAATTAAATATTCCTTAAAGTAAACCTTCATTATTCTGAATATTTCCAAACCCAACCGTGAAAACTTAATTTTGAGAAGAAGAGTTTTTGAAAAGGTTAGTAGAATTTTTTAAAAATAGAATAACAAAATCAAAACAAAGCAAATTCCATATTAACAAGAAGCTAAAAAGTGTTTGGTTGACATTAAACAATGCCCGCCGTTCTTGCTATTTAAATAAAGGTTGGTTGAATTTTAATGGCCAATGTTGATTTTCAATAAAACACAATTTTTTAAGGACATTATCGTTATTTATTTTTATTATTATATTATTATTGGTAGGGTTTAATTATGTATGGAACAAAATATCGATTAAATGGCCGTCGCGACCTCGGCGGCACACCTCCATCCAATGGTCCAAATTTTCGATGAAGCTGCGGCAGAATTGAGCTTCTATGCTGTTAATGTGCCGAATTATCTCATCCTTTAGCTCTAGAACTGTTGCTGGCTTATGGACGTAGACATTTTTATTTCAGATAACCCTAAAGAAAGAAGTCCAACAGTGTCAAATCACATGATCTTGGCGGCCAATTGACATCTCCACCACGTGAGATAATACGGCCATTAAATTTATCGCGCAAAAGAGCCATTGTTTCGTTAGTTGTGTGGCAAGTGGCACCGCCCTGTTGAAATCACACATCGTCCACATCCATATCTTCCAATTGGGGCCACACAAATATCGTTATCATCTCACTATAGCGAACACCATTTACAGTAACTGCCTGGCCGGCATCATTTTTGACAAAAATACGGCCCTATGATGGCGCGCAAATGCGGCAATTCTGCTTCTGCATCTCCTACAAAATCAGTTTGCTTAAATTTTTCTACGATTTTTTCGATTGCACTTACATTTGGACGAATAAATTGACCGACAAAATTACGAAGAGCACGATAGCATTTTGATTTGAATGTCCATTTTCATTATAAGTCTAAATAACTTTAGCGCGTTGCTCGATTGTGTATCTTTGCATGGATCAAATTGAATTAGTCTGAAATTGAGAAATGTCAAATGAAATGAAGAAACAAATTTTACGTTTAGGTGTAGTTTACATTCAACATCGGCCCTTAAAATTTAACCACCCTTCATAAATTAATGTCATTTATTCTCTATTTTTCTCATGGACTTTAATTTTTCATGATTTCAAAATTTAAAATTTTTGACAGATTAAAATTTATTCATTTCTCCTTAGCAACTAAACATTTTTGTCAGAATCGGAACATATGAATATATGTATGTAAATTTAATATAAATTGTATTATCTAACAAAACCTCATTGAATTTATTCGACCGTAAGCACACGATCAAGGAACGTTCTTTCCTACAACAAAAATGTCACTTCCTTATAATTTTTTTTTTTCTATGAAGCATCTGTAAAGTCACTTGGGTCGATTTTTGTATCTCCGTATTAAGTTTAAACAGCCATTAAAAATGGCAAAACATAACAACTCATGAAAAATAATAAAAATCTACTAATTTATTTTTTAAAATACCTATTTCCTAGACTGAATTTAAAAACATTGAGGAAAGTCCCCTGTTTCACCCTTTTTACTTCACAAATTTGCCATAAACATTTTTCAAACAAGTACCTCTCATGTCCTTCATCTTTTTCTTATAAGTCCAACATTTAAAATATATTCTTCTCTACTTAATACCTCTAATATGTTGATAGAATTTTGATCTTGGGAGTGATAAATTCATACATTCAGATGCCTATTGTAAATTTATTCGTATATAATTTCTGTCCACTTCAGTCGCTATACCTCAATTTAATCTTCTCTCAAAATGAAGTAATATCTTTCTTATATGCTTCCTGCCAAATTCAAAAGAGGAAGAAGAAGAAGAAGAAGAGATACTTCTTCCTACAAATAAACCAACCTTTGTCGTCTTCGTTGTCGTTGCGATGGTCGTTATACCCACTCGTATGCTCGTATACTCCACACTCAAACTCGTACTCGCATAAAATCTTATTGCAGACACTTCAAAAATATTGAATAAAATTGGCAACATATGTGTGGGAAACATAAAACGCCAATTCAAAGATACGTATGCCATGTCACCACCCTCCAAACAAAGTACTCGATCCCTGTCTATACAATTCCCTTATACCTACGATGGCTATACCACATGTACGTACAATAAGACTATGGTATATCTGCTCTTCCCAATATCAGCTTTAGCATCATCATCCAGAAACCTCTTGATTACACAAGTACGGTGACATACACAAAAAACAATTTTACAATCGTTAACGGAAAATCACTTTCATTTATTCCTCTTCTGGGTATATTCCTTCATTCAGAGTATAGCATCATCATCCCTTGTTGGATGTCGCAATATTCCAAATCGCCCACTTAACCAAACCACCCACTTACATTCATACTCGCACATGACAACGCATCATTGTGTCAAACCAACAGCCTCAACTTCAGCCTCCACCAGCGTAAGGAGTCTGATGGTACGAGTGGTAGGGAGAAGTTCTTTTAACACCCCATTCATCATCATACCCAATTGAAAAGGCATGAATCAAATCAATTCGTCCACCACTTGTGCATACATCACCCCACTGCCACTGCTACTACCACCGTCTTCGTCTTTACTCTCAATCCACATTTCCGTCCCTTAAAAATTTATCAATGAAAACCAAGGGTATATAGAACAGGTTTTTCAAAACTCTTGTCCGGCTTTCTTTCTCTTTGTGCGATCTTCAACTCAACAGCCCCTATCTGTAACTTTTTTGTTGTTGTTTTGTTGTTATTGTTATTGTTGCTGTTGTCAGTGATGTTGATAAGCCCCTCGAGAATTGTCTTGCATCCCACAGAAGCATCTCTCTTCTTCCTCGGGCTTCAGGGACTTCGTTGCGTCCGTCGTCGTCGCCTCGTCGACCTGAGCAAAATCATCGCGTTCGTTCATACTCTCGAAAACTCTCCAATACCCAACTACACTACAATACAATGGCGATAAGCAAGTCAGATAGTGAGTGGACGTGGAGTATAGAAGTATCATTATATATGCTCAACAACTACTATACCTACACTGAGATTTTCCACTGCTCAGCAGAAAAATAGAAAGAAAAATAATACGAAGTACGAAGTCACTTGCCCCACAACACAAGCCAGAGCCAGAGCCAAAGCCAGAGCCGATGCCAAGGCATCAGACAAACACGAGGTGCTATCAGGACTCCAGTTGGTCGTATCATCTCGGTTCGTTCGCACGCTTTTCCAGCTTTGCTCCTCACTTACAATCGAAATAAAAATAAGAGAAACTAACGGGTAACGAGTCTCTGCTGACAGCAACGACGACGACGACGTGGTAGAATAATTTTTCGTTCTACGTTTTTTTTTTGAAATAAGTTCCCTTTAAAAAAAGGACGTGTTGCCGAATTGAGTTTTCTAACCAAAACCGGGTTAAGGTAGTCAAAAAATAAAATTTGAACAAAAGAAAAAAACAAAAACATCCTCGTTTAACTCCTTCAAACTTATCCCATTATATCTTTGTTTTGTGTTTATGTGTGTGGTGTTGTTTTCTTGCATTGTCGTCATTTATATGGGGATGATTTTCAACAAAAAAAAAATATATAACGGTATAAAGTCCATAATGCAATTATCCCCATACGTGGTCTGCAGATAAATTTTGTCTTATTTCCCTTATTTGTGCATCATAACGACGACGACGATGACTTGTGGCAGTATCAGTGGCGGCAGGCGGGAAGGTTCTAAAAGCTCTTTCCCTGAACAGTAATCTAAGAGATAATGTTGGAGTAAATTTTAAAATTGGATAATTTTTAAAGGATTAAAATACTTAATATTTTCGGAATCAAATGTAGTCCCTGGGAGAAAGGAATATTTAGTAAAATTTCAGTGCTCGACGTTTTCTGTTTTTTTTTTTTTTCAATGTTCTTCTAAAACTATTTTGTTCAGTAGGTTATATTATGGAAATAAGATTTTTAAAATTGTTCTATGTTTTTCGATATTTTCTTGTGTGTTTAAAAATCATCTACTTGCGGAGTTTTTAAGAAAGATATTAAGTAAATTCATAACGTTGAAAATCGAGTGGCGAGATCTATAAATATTTCTCAATTTTTTGAAATAAAATTTGTTCATCAAGATAATTTTTGTTTCAAAAACAAATAAATAAATATTATAGAATTATCAGAATTTCTCTTTGTTGTTGACGGGAAATGTGTGCTTGCAGTAATTCGATGTTTTTCCTACGAATTTTGCGAAGTTACTTTTGAAGCCAACGTTAGTGTTTTTGACTGCAGAGATATGACAAAAAAAATATTTTATTTATTAAAAATGCTTCTCACTGTTGTTCGATGTTTTTTCTATGTTTTTAATTTTCTGGTTTAATGAAGAATTTGTAGTTAAATTGTTTTAGAAAATCCCGTGAATTCCCGTTTTAAAATCTTACTTTCGGAAAAAAACATAGAATTTCTACGTAAATTCAATAAATAATTCCCTGTATTTAAAAAGTTACAACACCACCATTTGCTAGAAAAAAAAAACAAATTCTTTCAAAATGCAACATTTCTCTGCCAAACTATGCGATTTAAGGATAATTTCATTTTAATATTTCCAAAGTATATTAAAATAATTCCGAAAATATTCGAATATTCTGTTTACTTTGTTCGAAAGAAAAGTTGAAAATTTTGCAAAATCTCGAACCATGTCTCTCGGCGATAAGAGACCTTCGGAGAGATAACGCACGGAAGTTGTGCCCTTATCGCCTATATAGAATGATGACCCTAAGGGTCAGCTCTAAAACCTTAACAAGCATATACAATACACATACTCGTAAGAGGATTATCTCTATTAATTTATTCTTATTATTATTATATCTGTGAGTCTGTGACGGCGGCGGCGCGGCGGCGGCGGCATGGCAGCTTGTGGGAAGTGCGGCAGTGTAAAATCCAAGCCAAACCGCTGCTGGCTGTGCTCCTGCTCGCTGTGTGCTGCGTTGATTCAAATTTTCAAAATCTATTGAAATCAATTATTTTGGCTTTTTCTGTTTTTTTTTTTTTAATTTTTTTGGAAAGAGCACTAGTAGAGGAATATTCTATTTGGTATAATTGGCACGTGCTAAGGGTTGTAAATTCCATGCAAGGATTGTAAAGTTTTTTCACCCCAACAATACTACGCGAGTGATGGCATTTGGGGGTTAAGGGGAGTCATAAAGTAACGGGTTCGTTTTGATTGAAACAGTGTGGTAAGAGGGATGGGAGGGGTGGTGGGTAGAGTGAAAAAGCGGTTGATTTTATTTGGAATTTTACTTCTAATCGCTGCTGATGGTTGGTCGGTCATGGTATATGGTTAGGTTATATGGTCGGGGAATGGTCTTATGGTATAAAATCTACTTTTACTGTGAGTGCTCTCTGTGCTGTGTTTTTGTGTTATCTGATTGAATTATATGGATGATTGAAATTTTGGGATTTTCGAACAAACCTTCGTTGCCGCCACCCGTCGCTCTTTTGCGTTGCCGTGCGTCCCTTGTCGTCGTCGTCTTCGTCGTCAGCTCTCCTGATACTGATAACTACTATATCCCCTCCTCATGTTAATTAAATTTTTATATTTCTTTTATATTTTTGTGTCCTTTTTGTGATGATAATGATGATGTTTTGTGTTATTTTTATTTTAGATAAAAATTCAACGATAATGTTTTAAAATAGAAAACAAAAGGAACAAATATTTCAATTGAAAATAAAGTGCCATCAGTGATAATTTTAATGGTGAAAATGAAAATCAAGAGAATGAGAAATTATAATGTTGAGCATTTGTTATTGATGCTGATAATTTGTGGATTATATTTGACAACTGATGCAGCGAGACAAAGTAAGTGTATACATGGAATTATTTCTTTGTTTTGTTAATAATTTTAAATCAAAGAAGTCAAGTATTGAGTAAAATAAAATTATAAACATTTTTAAACACTTGGAATATTTACTTTTGAGATTTATTTTATAGAAAATTAAATAATATCAGCAAATTTCTTAGTGGGAAAACCAAAAACTTATAAAATTAAATTTATGAAACGAATTTCATTTGGACTAAAAATGTAATTTCTTTATAAGGTTTTGTAGACACTACGGCCTTAACACATAAAGTTTTACAAACATATTTATATATTAAAAAATAGAAATAAAACGTTATTTGTAGCTGACATTGAAAAAGCTACTATGAAAAATTAGTTCTGTTTTATTCTTCCTAAAAATGACATTAAAACAGTATGGTGCACTTAGGCGAATACGTATTGAGATCTCAGCTTTATTATTTAATTTTACTTGCGACACATAGAAACTCTGTGGCAAGTTTTGCATTCGTAAAAAAATGTTTACTCGAGATTTAAATCAAACATAACATTACGATGGTAGCGAAGTCGCAAAAAGTGAGTCCCCCGATTAAGTTTGTATGTCTGTCGGTCTGTCCTCGCCTCTAGAAGCCAAAACCATTGGTTCGTTAGAGCTTGAAAGTTAAGTTTTAAGTAGATTCGCATTAGACATTTTTTTCATTTTCAAGATAAAAATAACAGTAGACCCCATACAAAATTTTTGGTATAAAATCAAAAATTCGAATTTTCTCAAAAACGAAATGATAGATTTGTATTAAATATTCTCTGAATTATTTTTCTTAACTTGGCTTCTTTCAATAAAAAAAATGTGTGTATGTTGGTATAGCTCTAGAAGGGTACCGTAATTTTGTTTTGAAATTTTCTCAGGAACTCATGAACCGATTTCAATAATTTGTTTTATGCACAAGCTTTCATATTATTGTCTTAATAATATTTGATGATCAAAAATGTGTTTTGGATTTAAAAAAAAAATGTATATCGGTGATTATATAAAAGTTGGGTAATTTTTGAGGAAATTTTGTTTACGATAGTTATTAAATCAAACTTCTACAAATTCGGGTGTATATGATAGCTAATCTAATTAATATATTGTTCCCAATCGGGCCAGTCACTTTTTTGAGTACATTGTAAGATATTTAAAAATTTCAGGATTTGACTGCCAGGGGACTGACGAGGTAACATAGTACTGATACATGTTATACACAGTTTTGAAAGTTTTATAATGAAATTTAATACAAATTAGTAAAAATCTATTAGGATTTAATAATGATCACTTAAAATCACTTAGTAACAATTAAAAATAATTATTAATATGTAATACTGGGAGTTTTTGTTTTTGAACACATTAAAAATGCATTTCAATTACATGGTAAAAGTGATTGCGATGGAGGAAGAGAGATTACCTAAAAAAGTCCTTAAGCATATTATAAGAACAAAAGGAAATCTAATGCAAGAATTGGAGCTTCTAGCTTCTGAATGTAGAGTAGCCCTTGACATTACGCCAGATCTTAATTCTGAATCTCTAAAAAGACAGTTTGATAACTTATTAGAAAAAACTAGCAACACTGTATATCAAAAATATGTCAATGAAGCCCAAGCTTCCCAATACAGGATGTACTATAGCAAACTTAAATACAATCTTGAAGAACAAACATATCTTTTAAACTGCTATACAAATGATAAAATAAGCACTATTCTGAAAATGAGAGGAGAATTAGTTAATTTGAATTACATTCCACATTGACCAGAACTACCTATATTATGCAACATATGTAATATGAAAGTAAGGGAAGACGTTTTACATTTTCTAGCAATATGTCCAATTTTAAAGGTAATTCCAAAACAATTTTTCGGTTCATATGTTCTGAATGACGGAGAACAAGGCTGGGACCTATTGTACAACTACACCGTAAGCGCACTTTACTACAGAAAACGCATAATCGAGGGTGACTTCTAATCCATCCGTATATAAATTAAAATAATATAAATATAAATAATAGACTTAACATTTTATTTAAATCAATGCCAATCTGGTAGACGGCCTTGGGCCAAACCAAAATAGACTTAGAAAACTAAAATTGCTTGTAACTTTTATAATGAAATAAAGTCAATTATTACTACTACTACTACTATTACTACTACTACTACTACTACTGGGAGAAAATACTATATCAGTTTTCAAAAGAGACTTTCGACATTTAACCTAACGTTATTCACTTATCTTTGAAAGTAACATAGTTTTACTAAATATTTCTAAGTAATCAACAAACAATATAAACAAAATCTAATAATATTCATTTTAAAAGTACTAATGATCATGAAATGAAGAACAATAACAATATACCTGACACAGGACTGACGCCATAGAACTGACGAAAAAGACGAAATTTGAGATTATAATCAGGACTAATGTTTTTTTTTTGAGAAATTAAATGGCATTTAAATTTTTGAAACCTATTTTACAGGTACATTTGTTTTTAAATTTTGAATTATATGCACTATTTTTAAACACTCCTCTGTGCTTCATAAGTAAACTTTTCATAGCCCTTAAATTGCAAATTTGTCCAAACTATAGTGTTTCAGATCTAAATATTAACTATTGGAATTATGGAGTTAGTTAAGTATTATCAATGTATATTGAATGTCAAACTATGTTACATAATAAAATAACAATCAAGAACATTTTCTAGAAAATGGAATCCTAAAACAAGTTCAAGTCTTTTGGGTAGGATCTAAAAAAAGAGCTTTGAAAATTAAAGGCGATATAAATATAACCAAAACATTAACATCACTCAAACACCGTCGCAATGTTTCATTTTATAGATATTATTACAAACAATGTTCTGTCGAATTAGCCAGTTGCATTTACCCCCAAACAATTGAGCCGTAATACTCGCACTTCCAGGAATGCTCATTCACCTTTGAGCTCAATTTCGGGCGTACCGTTAAGTTTAGAGATTCTTTTTTTTTAAGCATTCATCGAGAATGTAGAATGCTTTACCGAACTCTGTTTTTCCCTCCCATTTTAATATTCATAATTTTAAGACCAATGTGCACTGGTATCTTCTCTTAAAGCCTTCCCTATTTTCCTAAAATTTGGACGGTGTTTAAACTTAAACATGTTAAGGGTATTAATAACCCCGTGAGTGTAAATTTAAAAAAAAAATATCATTTTTAATGTGGATTTACGAGATCTCCATTATAGCAACAATATCTAGATTTACTATGACGTTAAAGAAAATAAAAGAAAGATTAGGAATCGATCTTCTGGCGATCACTGACTTTGATTTTTAAAAGGAAGTGCTTTATCAAATTAATTGTTTACTTTCTCATAGTGCAAATTTAAAGATTTTTGTCGCTACTCAGAAAATCTTCCGTTTTTAATTCTTATCTCCGTGATTACGTTTTGAACTAATATCAATGAACTCATGTTTACATATTTACTTACTATTTTTTTCCATGTACCTAGTCTAGCCATAAGTTCTGTTACACGATTTTAAGAGTGCATTGCTCATAACTTACACTAGGAATAATACCGTTAACTGTTTTTTCGAAACACGTGATCTTATTAGTAAAAATTGGAAGCTAGTTTGGTTTCAGCTTTTGATCGGAAATCATGGAGTGGGGCGTTAAAGAAAATCGAATTGCGAAAATCGCATTAAATAAATGTGGAACAAATTCAAACCAAATGTTTGTACTTTTAAAACCACTTGCTTTATCGCGAATGTTTGTGTAACGTACTATAAAACGTTTTGATGAACTGTCAAGAGTAGAGGACCGACCAAGAAGTGGTTGTCCACGCGTCGCTCGAACGAGCGCAAAAGTAAAAGCTGTGCGTGAACGAGTTCGTAAGAATCCTCTCCGGAAGCAGAAGATCATGTCCAGAGAATTGGATATATCCGCCAGATCCATGTCAAGGCTGATCCGAAATGATCTTCACATGAAAGCCTATCGTCGAGCAACAGGACATCTTCTAACTCCATGTCTTAAAAAAATAAGACTTGAAAGAAGCAAAAAATGGACATAAAAATATCTTGTTTACGGATGAAAAATTCTTCACAATAGAAGAAGTTTATAATAAACAAAATGATAAAATTTATGCAACGTCATCCAAAGAAGCTAAAAAAATTGTTCCAAGGGTTCAGCGTGGACACCACCCCGCTTCAGTAGTGGTTTGGTGAGGGGTTGCCCATAAAGGTGTCACATCACTGCATTTTTGCGAAAAAGGTGTGAAAACCGTTGCAAAAGTGTATCAGGAGAATGTTCTCGAAGGTGTTGTTAAGAGATTAACAAATACTCTCTTCAACGGGGACAGATGGGTCTTCCAACAAGACTCTGCTCCAGCACACAAGGCCAGCACAATATTCCGGATTTTATTGCAGCTGCAGATTGGCCGTCGGGGAGTCCAGATTTGAATCCATTGGATTACAGTTTGTGGTCCGAACAGAACATGGCCTGTAAGACTCCCATCGAAATTTGGATAGCCTAAAAGCTGCTTTGTTTACAGCAGCGTCATCGATACCCATCGACACAGTGTGTTCCGCTATAGACCAATTACTACTACGTTTGAAAGCCTGCATTAAGGCTAAAGGCGGCCATTTTGAGTAAGACTTTTTTTCTTAAAACTAATATTGTGAACTAATTTAAAAAATAAATTTATTGATATAAAATTTACTAGATTTTTTTTTATTGCGCTCTTAAAATTTAACAGAACTTATGGCTGGACTATTCAATCTGATTTACTTTTAATATGGTCATATTTGAAATAAACCATTACCAAATCTAATAAAATAAATAACCAACAAAATATTGCAAAAACAAGAAACATCAAATTTTTCTACTAAATGATAAATAGTACTGTCGTGTATCTTCACATAAATTTTCATTTATGTGAAGGCTCTTACTCGACCTATAATAGGCACACTGACAGAAATAATGAAACCATGTTTTTAAAACTAGAAAACCTACAAAATTTTAAATGTCAACTTGAGTTTGAAGTTTGTTTTGCTAATATTGAGAAAAGTTAAAAGTGCATAACGAATCCTTCGATTCGTGCTAAGAGTGTCAATTGGTCTAACTTTACTTTCGTGGACATATCATCCTTAACCATTGTGTTCATACCTAATTCAAAATAATCCTATTAAAAATTTAGTTTTCACTTTTATGCATTATTTATACCTAATTGTTATTCTACCTACCCTACCTTATAAAACCTTTACGGTAGAAATAAAAGAAAGAAAGTTGTCTGAAAACTTTAACTTTTTATATATTAAGAACAATCCAATCCACTACTGTTCTACATTCTTCTCAATGCAAGTTAGTTGCTACTCTGGCTTTGGAAATCCTCCATGGAGCGTGTCGTCATCGGCCGGCCGGGCGTAGTCCCCATTTCATCATGTCGTTCTAGCACACCTTCTCTCTTGTCATCATCATCATCGAAGGATGATGATAAATCTTTCGCAGAATGAACATTTTTTTTTTAAAAAAAGGAAAAGAATGGAAAAAAAATTATCATTTCTTCCTCTTTCTTTTATTATTTTTCTATATCTTCTAATCTAGATGAAATCATTTTTTATAAATTCAAACCGGAAATTCATTCTGAAGAATGCAATTCCTTCTTCTCAAGACGTTTAATATACTTTATAGTTTTGAAGTTCTACCAAGGGAGTTAAGACTTTAGATAAGAAGATAAGAAAGAAAATAAGGATATATTTCACCGTCAGCATTATACATAATAGAGGATTATTATTGTTGCGTGCTACATACATATATGTACATACATGTCTACAGGACAACATTGGATACACTCCTAATTCCTTTCTGTTTATGCAGAAAGCCTTTTTTTTAAATAGCCCTTCTTATTCATTTGACAGTTTTAATCCAATTTCGAGATGAATTAATTTGCTTTAAGATAGTTTGAAGTAAATCTCCTAATTAGACAACCGCTTACTGAGAAAATATATTTTTTTTTCAATAATACTTTATTGGCTTTATATTTATTTAGCTTTGATATCTGTTATAAATTCTTAATGAATCCCTATCATGGAAAAATTGTTTTGTTTGATTCAAACTTGATTGTTATTGGCTCAAAGACGACAAATATTTCGTGGAGGTTAAAGTTTTAGGGAAATATCATGTGTGTTTGAATCAACTTAACAGTGACTGAAAAAGAGACTCGAAACGATTTGATGGGAACAAATAAAGCTCTTGAAATTTGAATACAGATGAGATTTCAAAATAGTGTGCTTTCAATTCAAAACAATAGCATAAGTTTGTGTCAACTGAATACACACAAACATTTTTGAAGAAATGTTGACCGTTTTTTCCAAATATAATTGGGTATTGTGTCAACTATTGAAGCTAATTGAGTTCCAGTTTTTTTTTCAGTCAATAAGTGAATTGGTAAAACGAAATTTTCTTCGTGATTTTCTTAGGTCCTGGATAGTATACATCAATAATTTTAGTGATTTCCGTAAAATTAATTTCCTGATCTAAAATTTTAAGAAAAATACGTAGATCTAAGCAATTTTATTTATTTATTTATTTTTTTTTTATTTTATTGCTTAGAGACCTAGGCCTAACCCTGGACTTGCAATAGCTGATAAAATCGACCAAAGTCTTATTTTATTTTATTCTAACTTAATCACAAGAACTTGCTCCTGTCTCCAAAGGCTTTGTTTACAAATATAACTTATATTTTAAAATTTTAAAATTTACTAATAAAATAAGTTTGTCTTCAATGATTTAAATACCAGGTAATTAATCAAAAAAACCTTGATTTTTAATTTTTTTCGAAAGTCTTTAGAACTGTAATCAGAGCTTATCAGTATACGTTTTATATTTTATATGCTTTAAAAAAAATTTGAACCGTGTTTGGGATATAGAATTAAAAAAAAAGAAAAGAGGCTGGAAAGTTATCAGTGTGGGCCTTACACTGATAACTTCCCATCCCGTCTGTCGATTTGTTTTGCTAAAAAGGTTTGTAGGTTTTCGTGTTTTGTTAAAAAAGTTTTCAGTTGAATTCTTCTAAACAATTTTAAAATGTGATGTAAAATGATGAAATAGTTTGATTTCAAAATATATTTATTTAACGAGATGTTTAATCGAAAACCAATTTTTACCAATTTTGCGTAATGTTTTTTGTGGAATTAAATTTTGTATACAAAAAAAACTGACTGTTGGATTCTTTTAAGTAGATTACTGAATGTCGAAAACAATATTTTCTGTGAGAGTAAAAGAGTTTGAAGCCAATATTTTTAAATTTTGAAAAGATATTTGAGTCGAAAATCAATTTTTACTAACTTTTATTAATTTTTTCAGGTTTTTATTTTTTGTAAAAAAAAACTGTCAATTTGATTTATGTATCTCAAAATTTTACAGAATGTTGAAAACAATATTTCTTATAAGAAAAAATAAGTTGGAAGCCATAATCTCAAATTTTTGAAAAGATATTTGAGTCGAAATTCAATTTTTACCTACTTTGAGTAATGTTTTTTTAGGTTTTAATTTTTTATAAAAAAAACTGTCAATTCGATTTGGCTCAAAATTGTACGTGATATTGAAAACGTTTTTTCTTCGTTGCACAAAATTGTTTTGAAGATAAAACCATTTTTATTCCTAAAATTTTCGAGGTGACACATTTTTTTTCAGTTTTTTTTTTGATTTATAAAAAAAAACCGTTAACTGGATTTTTTTCAAAAAATATACTTGTTTGGTTTCACGTTACAATTTATAATATAAAATTTATTTCAAGTCTCTAGCGTTATTGGTTTGTGAGATATTTAGGGTTAACCAAAATGGTAAAAAAATCACCTACGACATTTTCTTGAGAGCCCTTTCTGCATCTTTCTGCACTATTATCTGTATAACAAAATTTATTTGAAGTCGATATCTCTTCTGGTTCTTGAGCTATGGACGACGAAAAAACGTCGCTAACGTACTGAATGAACCCAAAGTTTTGGGCTGCAAGGGCGAGGAAAGACAGACAGATAGACGGACGGACGGAATAGGGGGACCCACTTTTTTCGACTTCTCTATTACCTTAATGTCATGTTTGATTAAAATCTAAAGTTCATATATGTCACAACTAAAAATAAACTCGAACAAATCTTCCTTAACTTTCTAGCATCTTTGCACTAAAAACTTGACCTACCAACATGATAACGCGGCTATTCACTCGGTGGGCATAATGTGAAAGAGTTCACTACTTAACTTATCAAAAACTCATGTGATATTAAATTTTTGTTACTGAAAAGCTTTGGTGAAAGAAGGCCTAGTGATTGTCTTGTATAATTCTTTTTTTAACATCTTAAGAGGTCAAGCCCGAAATAACTTCTTTTTTATTTTTAAACAAATTGTGATTCTTTAAAAAGAAAACTTACTTACTTATTATTTCGATTTGTCGAGCATTAAAAGTATTCAGAAGAAAAAAATGAACAAATGGCGTCTTCCAATCAATCCGTTTTTATACCTCCTTTCGTATTAAAATAGTTATAATTAGTTAAAATTTATTAAAATTATCGCAAGACTAAACAACCTCTTGGTAAAGAATTAATATTTTACTACTCAGCACTTCTCTAAAAAACTAAGTAATTAACTAAACGATGCATCTTTTTACGTCTAAAAGTAATATTTCGTAAAAAAAAATATTTATTATTGGAAAGGAAAAAAATTTAATATAACCAATTTTTAAAGATTTTGATAACCTTGAGTTCTGGAAACTCGGTCACTTTATCTTCAACACTAAAAAGTGTATAATTTTCAAAAGCTTTAGAATTTATGGAACAAAAAATGTACCTGTCCCAAGTTTTCGTGAGGAAGCCATGATTTATTGGACTAATTTGACAGTTCTACTCTTTATACCGTTATTTGTATAATTAGAAAAATATTCTCATTCTTCGAAAATCTAAAAATATCAGATTTCCAGTTAATTTCTTCACTATAGCTGATGTTAAGTTATTCAATGATATACATACATACATATGCTACAAGAATGCGAGACTAAATTCTTTTTATTTTAACATTCCCTCTGCTTGGTTCTGCATCATTCTCAAAGTCGTGTCAAAATAAATTTAAAATCTCAAAGTCAATTTATTATTATTTTACAAACGCAAAACTTTCCCTTAAACACCTTAAGCTATATCAAGTTCCTACCTAACCTTCCTAGGTATGCGAAGAAGAAAACAAGAAAAAAAAGGGAATGAATAGAAAATTTTCACTTATATTTCCCTCCTTGAAGACGTGCCATAAAATAAAAATAATCCTCCCTCTGTTAGTTAGATCAAAAAAATAAATAAATAAAAGAAAATACGAAAAAAAAATAATGAAGCTTATTGATTCCTAATTTATCTTTTTCCAAGATTCAATTTGAGGGACCTATTTTTGCCTTGTGTCAACAACAGGTGTATATCTTTCAATCCATTGTGTACCTGTTTACTTTTTCATCAAATATCTCTAGCCCCCTAACTCTCACCCTCAACCATCATCCCTGGTCCATCATTCTCAGCTAGCTCCTCGTCCTCAGAAAAAGAGAATGAGCGTATTTAATTTTATCTATGGCCTTTCGGTTCATTTAGTTGCGAATTAATCACGTAATGGAATGTATAAAAGCAAAAGCAACGATGATCATGATGATGATGATGACGGTGTGTCTGTCCAAAGATTTAATGCCAAATGATGATTCTCCTGTTGGCTGCAAATCCTCGAAACAGAATGGTTAAGGCAAATTTTAAAACTACTCAAGCGTCACCCGATAAAAATCCCCAACAAAAACTGGGTTAATGTATCCAAGAGCCAAGACACACCGATGGCGATGCGATGCAGGCGTCATCGTCACCAGGCGGCGGACGTTGGTACTATACTATTGGATACTGGGTACTGGGTCGCAATGCAACGCAAGGACGAACTTGCAATATGGGGATTGTTGCAAAAATATTTGAATTCCCTGTTCGCACTGAAGTGTCTGCGACTTCCAATTGCGATTTAATGTATGTAAGTTTTCAATGAATATCCTGCGAACATGCAAGAAATCCTTGATGGTTGAATTCCTGAATAGTCCAAAGCCCAGCCCAGCCCAAACCTACAATACCCAAGGCAAATGCAGGGCAAATGTGTAAAATGTGAATATGGGGAAGCTCGGCATAGGATATGGATAACCAGAACCACATATGCAATGCATATACTATTATAAGAAAAACCAAAGACGTGGATACGTTAGACTATAGTATTCGTAGTACAGTTGTTTTTGTTGTCTCACATTATAACAGACGGGAGTTAGAAGTTGGAGTTGTTCAACAACGACTACGACATAGACGACGACACGACGACGATGATGAAGGCAGGAATATTATTTGAAGGATTTGGATTTGGAATTTGGTGTCAGTTTTTATACATATATTTTTTTGAGACTCTTCCTCTTGTTCTTTACTACGAGCCAGTAGTTTGTAGCGAAATTAAAAACTAGTCTTTGGGATTTACGGATATTTTGCATACATACATATTTCTGGAATATAATCAGATAGGGGATGAATGATAGTATGAAGCTTTTGATGCGATAGGGAATGCTTTGGCTGATGCCAAAGGACAACACATGCATTGCATATGTGATGCTTGGGTTGGTTGGTTTATTGAATATCGGGGTCATCGAATAGGGATAAACCGTTAACCGTAAACCGAGTCAGTTCAGTATGATGATGAACATTATAATTTAAATTCCTTAAAGCTATGTTCAGTATGATGATGAACATAATAATTTAAATTCCTCAAAGCTATGTGTCATTTTTTGTTGTTATTCTGACATAAACGAGTTTATAGTTGAGTATTTTTCAATATTTATCAATGAAAATATTTTAACATTTCAAATTCAAATACGTATAAAATATGTATGTTGTTTTGATCTTCGATCTTTAGTTTCTAATCAAATTCAAAAGATAAGACATTCATTTACGGAGAAGTCTAGTTTTATCAATTTTTTTTAAATTTTGTTTGGTAAGATTAATTTTTCAAAGCCAATAAACTTATGGAAAAATATCGCTTATCAATTCTCAGTTCAATCTTCAAATGAATCTTTCTGAGGTCTTAAATTTAAATTTTAACAAATTGTATGTATGTACATTCAGTTAAGAATGAATACATTTTTCTCTTTTGAAATGGAATTTTTAAATAGTATTGACTTCTATTTTTGAAAATTCTTACAAATCTGAATGTTTTCGATATTTGTTCCGATTTTAATTATATACACAGTTATTCAAGATAATAGAGAATTACTTAAACCAGGCTATCGATGTTTCGCAAACATTCTTTAAAATGTTGAAACCAAAATAAACCTGTTTAGGTTTTAAATTTTAAAAATTTACTTGCAAAAAGGTTTTTTTTTTTTTCAAATATTTAAATGCCGCTTGATATCTCAAAAAACCTTCATTTTTCAAAATTTTAATTTCAAAATCGTTAGAGTATTATTTTGTAATTAATTTGTTTATAAAGGGTGATTTTTTAAAAGCTATAGGAAAGTTTTTTAAGAAAAACACATAAAATTAAGAAAAATGCATGAAATGTTTATTTGAATCGATAGTACGGTCCATATAAATGCTTCAATGTTGTCTTCCAATGCGTCAATTGAAGCGGGCTTGTCTGTATAGACACGAGCTTTAACATAGCCCCACAAAAAGTAGTCTAAAGGGGTTAAATCGCACGATCTTGGCGGCCAATTGACCGGTTCCCAACGTGAAATAAAATATTCACCGAGCTCGCCCCTCATAAGTCCATTGTTGCGCGTGCTGTGTGGCATGTGGCACCGTCTTGTTGAAACCACATGTCATGCAAGTCAAGGTCTTGTATTTTGGGTAAAAAAAGTTGGATATCATCTCACGGTAGCGCTCACCATTATCAGTTACGTTACGATTCGCATCATCTTTGAAGAAGTACGGTCCAATGATGCCACCAGCCCATAAACCGCACCAAACTGTGACTTTTTGTGGATGCATTGGTAGCTCTTGCAATGCTTCTGGCTGATACTCGTATTCACTCCAAAATCGACAATTCTGCTTATTAACGTACTCATTGAGACAAAAATGGGCTTCGTCGCTCAACACAACGCGATGAACTTTCTTAACAGAGCACGCATTTTGATAATAAAATTGTATAATTTTAGTGACGGATTAAGGCTTGCTGCCGCCTTAGGCCCCGTTCGATGCGCCGCCCTTATTGATACATTTTATTTCCTAGCGTACATCTTCTATTTTTGCTAAGGAATCTTTGAGTTGATGTTCGAAATGAATACATTCATTGCCTAACGCCTCTTCCAAATCGTCAGGATACTTATTGACTAGTTTATTTGCAAGATTTTTCAACTCATTTTTAGCTATTTCACATAAATCGTCGAAAAAATTAAATGTTTGTAAAGTTTTTCATATGCACTTTTACGCCCGGCTAATTGTATAAAAAGAGTATCTAGAATAGGGCAATAAACATTTGTGCGAAAATGTTCTTGTCCAGAAAAAGGTGGTCTTTCATTTACCAGTGAGCCATCTGGCTGAATTTTTCGTTTTTTTGCTACGCGTTTCATAACGATAATAATCGTGAACTCCAGAAAGTGCTTTAGCTTTTTCTTCATATTCAGAAAATTGTCTGTTTTTCATGTCTTGAAGAAATAAAGCCAGAGAACTAAAGATCTACATAACAAATGATAAATCAGCTTGAAATTCTTGAAGCTTCTTACTAGCAGCATTAAAACGACCTAAAATTAAATTCCAGACAATGACTAGGATTAAATGTTGTAAATTTCGCTGCAATCCCGTAGCTTCAGATTGCGTAGTCGGTTTCTAATCTCTGCTTTCGGCGATAAATTCCAGTGAATCAATTATTGCATACCACTCTTTTTCTAATGCGTAACATGCATCATGTCGAGCAGACCAACGAGTCTGAGAAAGAAAGACTCTTAATTCTTAAATGTGTACGCTGCACCAAAATTTCCCAACAATGAGTAGATATAGTAAAGAAATTGTATAGTTCTTGTAAAGTAGAAAAGAAGTCAACAGCTTCTGTTACCGATTTAACTGCACATGACCCTACCAAATTTAAAGAATGGGAGGCATAAGGAACATAATCTGCTAAGGGATTAATTGTTTTGATTCGTGTCTGAAGGCCTGAATATGTATATACCTGACATATTGCTCGCATTATTATACGATTGACCGGGACCACGACAGTTCATTATATCAAAACAATTATTTTTTAGAGATTTTAATAATTTTAATAATAATCCTCAATATCTTCAGCTTTACGGACGATATTTGGTAGAAATTCTAGAAACCTTACAACAGTATAATTTCTTCATAGATTGTTTTAGACAAACACGATGTATTCCCACTACCAGGGTGTGCATACAATTTTAAATGTTCAGAATGGATCAAACTCAGCAAGGAGCTCTACTGTTCCTAAAAAATTCCCATTATGAGGATCTCCAATTCGTTCTGAATTTCCGCGAAATGGAAATCCTCTTATTGCTAGTGATTTAATAATTGCAATTACTCGGTATAAAATTTGTTTACAATACACTATTTCCTCATCGAGTTGTTTTATTAGATTTTGATCAACACGCCCGTGAACTACTGCTCGAGCTTTTAAACGACTAACGTTAGTTTTGTGAAAGTCAGAATTTTCATGAGCTTCGATGCGTGCTTCGGCGATGAACCTCTCCATTTTTAAAATACGTTGAAATAAACTTTTGGACCAATACCTTGTTTTATCACTAAAAATGTCTGCATTATCATTTCGTAGTACACCGTTTATAGATATGAAATCCCGTATTTCTTCATTCAAATTGCAAAAAAAAGGGATCAGTACCTTGTGATAGGGAAGAGTGTATTTTTTCGCTATCTTGTTCTGAAGTCTCTTCGGATTCCAGCTGCAAAGATAAAATCAATGCCAATAAGAAAATTATGAGCAATCAAAACAAGATCCTTACAACCGATGAACATGATGCTTGTTGGTCATTGTTAGAAGATTCAGTTTTGCTAGATATTTTTGGAATTTTTTTAAGTAAATTATCTAACTTCGTAGATTCTTTTTCTTTTATTTTACGATATTCAGCACCGCTTAATTTTTTTTGTTGACACTCATATTTAATTAAAAAAATAAAATCAACACTACCACAAATTATAAAAAAATCGATGTCTGATTTAAAGTTAACTATCAATAATAATTATTCTTTCAATGTCGAATGTTAAGAAAAGCGTGTTATGACTTATGACAATTTCAAAATTAAATTAAATTTAAGTTTGAAAATGCGAAGTTGCGAAAACAAACAAAATAAACTATAAGAATAGAAAAATCTCACCTCATCTCTTTGTTTGTGTAACTCACATATTCAGAGTTATCTAATCGATCTGAATTTGAATTTGACGTTAAGTACCTATACTACATTAAATTTTATTTTTTTTTTTCATTTGTTTTTCTTTTCGTGTGCATGAATAAATGTGAGATACAAAAACAAAGAGATGAGGTGAGATTTTTCTATTCTTACAGTTCTGTTTTGTTTGTTTTCGCAATTTCAAATTTAACGTAGATTGCTAGAATCAATTTTGAAATTGTCAAACACAAGTTATGATTTTGGATGCGTTCCGAAACTTTAGACCGAAGACGTATTTGTGCCTTCCATTAAAGTATGTGTAAATGCAGAAACGTATTCAAGTGTTAAGCATTTCATAAATTTTGACGCCCTTCAAGTTATGCCGCCCTAGGCATGGGCCTCACGGGCCTAGGCGTAAATCCACCACTAAATAATTTGCAAGCGTTGTTCGTTTGTAAGACGATTCATGGTTAAATTATAGACCAAACTGAAGATGTTTGACAGTAAAACAAAATACGCAACGTGCGTCAGCTGTTTAAACCAGTGTTGCCAAAAAGATAATAGCTAAAAAATCACCCTTTATAACATTTTTCAGTTGAAGTTTTAAAATATTTTAAATACGCAATTTTTAAGAGCTTATTAAAATACGTTTTACATTTCTACTCGTATTTCGTAAAAAATTAACGACCAATTTTCGAGATATCGAATTACAAAAAAAAAAAATAAGAGCTTGTGCTGACAAAAATTAATAAAATCGGTTGATTAATTCTTGAAAATAAACTTAAAAACAAAATAACGGTTCTATGAGGAGTACCCTTCTGGAGCAATACAAAAATTTGTTTTTTCGTTGAAAAAAGCCAAGTTAAATAATACAAATTTAGTGAAAATTTAATAAAACTCTATCGGTTCGCTTTTGCGAAAATTCGAATTTCGATTTTTGACCAACAAGTTGTTATTTTTAGTCTTCAACAAAAAATGCCTACCGCGAATTAGCGTAAAAGATTAGTTTCCAAGTTTCACCACAATCGACCCTGGGCTGTAGGGGCGAGAACAGGCAGACAGACGGACGGAATCGACGGACCCACTTTTTTTTACTTCTACCATCGTAATTTCATGATTGATTAAAATCTCGATTTCAAATTTTTTTACGAATGCAATACTTGCCATAAATGTATGTAGATGTTATGTGCCACAAGTAAAAAATGGTGAAATACGGAGGCAGTAACATCATGGTGTGGGGTTGCTTTTCTAGGTTTAATTATGGCCAAGGAAAAATTTCGTGATATTTTAAAAGAGGTATAATGCCAATAAGTCACTAAGATGGCATTTTTAGCAAGGTAAGCGCTTGGCTTCCCGATTATCGAATCTTTGAGGCGGTCAAAATGAAATGCACGATTGAGTCGCACGAACTTGCTCGTGTATCCAAAGAGTCTGTCTGAAAGTATTTCCTGTATTTTAAGATTTTAATGTACCTGCAAAAACGTTTGTTTTCAAAAATTTAAATGACATTTGATTTTAAAAAAAACCTTAATTTTTCAAAATTTTGATTTGAAAGCCGTTAGAGCGTTTTTTTTTAAATTAAATTTTTTGTACATATTTTTTTTTTAAATTTGAGTTTGCAATTTTTTTAGTATGCAGTTATTTAGTGCTTATACGTTTTACATTTAAATTTTGTAACAAAAATGACCGATTTTCGAGATATCGAATTTCTTAAAAAAAATCTATAATATTTTTTTTAACATTGAAACAACTTTGATGAATCATTATAAAGACAGAATAAGAGCTTGTGCACAAACAAAATAATTTAAGTCGGTTCATGAGTTCCTGAGAAAACTTAAAAACAAAATAAGGGTTACCCTTCTGGGGCAATACAAAAATATTTTTTTATTGAAAGAAGCCAAATTACAAAATAATCTATCGGTTCGTTTTTGAAAACAGTTCGAATTTTTGATTTTTACCCAAAAAATGTGTTTGGGGACTACTTTTATTTTTCGTCTAAAAAAAAAAAAAAAATGTGTTTGGGGACTACTTTTATTTTTCGTCTAAAAAAAAAAAAAAAAAAAAACCTTAATTTCCAAATTTGAAATCAATCGACCCAATGGTTTGGACTGCAGGGCGTGGGTAGATAGACGTACGGGATGAGGGGCCACTTTTTTCGACTTCTACCATCGTAATTTCATGATTAAAATCTCGAGTTGAAATAATTTTACAAATGCAATACTTGCCATATAGTTCATATATGTGGTTATTCTGGCTATTGCAAAGACCACAACAATTTTATTTATTTCAAAACTGACTGCTATACTTAATTTAGTTTGACCAATTCACGGTTTTTAAAAATGTTTAAAACTAAGTAGAGTTATTGCTCTCCCTATTATTTTGAACTTTATTTTTATGCTTTATTTTAAAGGTTTAGGAAGTTATAAAATGAAATGTTTTGACCATTATCCAAAACAATCAAAGATATTCAATTAATACATTTTAGGATGGTGTCGTTTCCCTTCCGCTACTATTATCTTAAACTTGGTTTACTAATAAAAAATGTTTTTCAAAAAATAACCCAAGTATAAATGGCATGGGCAATACTTTGGTTTTGTAGTAACTTGGATAGATTAAACTTCACTTCCGCCACTTTTTAGAACCTAGAAATGATCCATTTCGTTAATTTTTTCAAATTTTAGTTCCATTTTATTTTTATAACTTGTATAACACTGACTCTAATAAATTGTCCAGTTAAAGAGTCAATGAATGATGAAATCTTTTTGTATCCATATAGCTCCACTAATTAGGACAATCTTCTTAATGAACATAATGGTTGTCATAAACTCGTTTGTGTTCCAAGAATTTGCCTTTAGGAAGTATAAACAAACATAATGTAGTAAGCTACAAAGTCCTAAAATAAATTTAAATATTCAAAGTTTAAGAAGAATTATTCGTAAAGAATTTATTATTTAATTAAACCCAAAATAAACTACTTTCAAAGTTTCGTCTTCAAGGGACACATACAATGAGCAATGTTTCTGATAGAGCTTCTAAACGCTCCCATTCTTCTACGTTTGCGTTTCATATCCAACTTCTGATACTTATGTATATATGTATGTATGTACTGTTAACATCTAAATATTTTATAAATATAATTCAAAATAAAAGAAAAGCAATCAAATTTATTCATTCCCATACATACTGCGTTCAATTGAGTAACTTTATGAGCCAAAGGAAGACTAACCACGAATAAATTGTACCAAAATTGAATCCTTCGTTGGATAAGGCGAACTATTATCCCAGCATAAAATTTCGGAAAGTGCATTTACCATAATTGCTCAAAATTGACAGGGGTACAGAAAATAGTCAGAAAAATAAAAAGAAAATACCAAATTGTAAGATCCAATTCAAATATCCTTTTTTGAAAGTTTGTGTTGGAGAACAAAGCAAACAAAAGCAATAGTGAACGTGCTACAAGTCGTTAAAGATATTTTATATGTTTATACAAAGAAAATAAAACACAAATTCTTAGACAGGTTAAGTATCTTTTTACTTAACTTTAACTTAAAAGATACAAAACAAAAACTGAAGACTGGTAAAAAAATAGGGAATACACTATTAAAGTTTCTCTCGAATTTTTCAAGCGTTAACCTAAAATTTTTCTATTTAATGATAATTTTCTTTTTTTTTTCTTTTCAGATCCACTGAAAAATCCAAAAATCTGTGGCCGTCCTATATGTGAGCCAACAACATCAAAATTTGACTACACCGATTCGAAACGTTATAAATACGATTACAGTGTCCATTTGCGAACAGAATTCGCCGGAACCGGACAAAATACCTCTGACATTTTAATACAAACAACAGTTGATTTAATCTTCCCTAAACCATGTGAAGGTGTTATGACCTTGAGCGCAGTACAACTACGTGATAAAATCGAAAAACCAGAAGAACAAAAACAAGAAGTCACAACTGCAAGTCCAACATTTGTGGACTACTATGATTATAATCTCGAAACAAGTTCCGAAGATAATACATTTGCGGATGTTAATTTGCATCCAAATAGCACAGATTTGGCGGTTGATTTGCAGAAATACAATTTGAGATTTTCATTTCAAGATGGTCTAATAAGTGAAGTTTGTCCAAATGTTGCCGAACCGGCTTGGGTGTTGAATTTCAAGAAGGGTATTTTATCGAAGATTCAAAATACAATGATGCGATTTGATGTTGATTTCAATACCGTTGAAACGGATGTATCGGGGCGTTGTAATGTCGCTTACTCATGGGAAGGAACTAAAGAGGCTTTTGTGTTGATAAAGAAAACAAAAGATATTCAATCCTGCCGATTCAGACAGTCGACACAGTCGATTTTGCAAACAACGCCGTATGTTTTTAGAGAAGATAAAGCGATTTGGCCTGTTTTGGATTCACATAGTTATTGTAATGTAAGTTGATTTTCGTTAGTACTCGTAATTTGTATGATGGAGATATGAACTATTTTAACACGTCCTAATTTTTTTGGAAATATGTTTAAGATCAAAAAGAATTTCATTCAATAGGATTTTGAAATATGTTTGAATTACAGTAGGTATACTCCTATCTTATAAAAAATTTAACGTATAAATGGTCATTAAAACTTGAAATTTAAGCATGTTCGAAATTTGTGTTGGTAACCGATTTGGCCAATTTTGAATTTACTTAACTTTTGCAATGTATGTCGATTTTTTTTTAAAGAATTTTAGTTGAATTGTTTCTTAGACGAAGGTTTACAACTGCATTTTATAAAAGTTAAAATTTTTTAAAATTAGTAATATTTACCCTCAAGCTAATTGAGCTTACTACTAAGCTACTAATATTTACAAACTTTCTTGCTAGCTGTTTCAGTCACTGCTGATCTGGGGCCTATTTCAACCAAACACTTTTCACTTTGAAACTATCCATGAATGGCACTTGCATCCAGGAATCTAAACAACTTTCAGTACTCGGTATGTGATACACATACCACCTCTTATGATCACATGTTCGATATAGCCAAAAATGTTGCTAGGTGTTTAGGATTGTTCCGACGGTGCAAGAAATTTTTCACTTCTTCTAATCTGGCTGTAATTTACAAATCGTCCGTAATACTCTTACTTCTAGGAATGCACATCAGTTTAAAATTAAGCTTAATTTCAGACGTATTAGCAAGTATAGAGATTCTTTTTTTAACCGTACATCGAGAATGTGGAATGCTTTACCCAGCTCTGTTTTTCTCTATCATTTTGATGTTCAGAGCTTTAAGACCAATGTGCACCGGTATCTCCTCTTTAATTCTTTCCTATTTTCCTAAAGCTCGCACTGTGTTTAAACTTTAAACATGTTAATGGGTAATAATAACCCTTTAAGTGCAAGTTAATTATGAAAAAAAAAACTTTGCAAAAAAATAATATCATATAAAGTAAAAGTGCTAAGTGTTTCACAAAAATTGCAAAGTGAAAAGACTTACCACTTTTCAATTCTTCAGACTTTATTTGAGAAGTGAAAAGTAAAAGTGTTTCACCAATTTAAAATACAAATTCACAATTAATACGTATATTTTCAAAAGTTGGCAAGTAAATCTTATACTCGATCAAACAAAAATACTAAAAAGTTAGCCGTCTTAGATGTAGTAAAAAATAAAAAGGTAATTTTTGAATGCTAATGTTGTTTCAATTAACTTAAACACATATTCATTTGGAAATTAAAGTGAAGTTTATTTCCAATTTCAGATAACACAAATTCTATGTATACTTTTTGTTTGAAAGTTCTCTTTTGTCGAAAAATCATTTCCGATATCGAAGTTAATTCTGAGTTTCACTACCCTTTGGTCACTATTAATAACCCTTCGTTTTCAAAATATTATTTAAAACCTCTATAAAATCAAACATTTATGAAATTGTGATTAACCAACGTGTTATCCCCTAAAATTCAAAATTCATATTCTTTGGTTAATTCGTCAACATTAAAAAAAAATAAGCTTTGTCAATATTGTCTTGTTAACTTTTTTACTTCTTCATTTTCGAAACGGTTAATTTATTTTTTACTTCCCATAGGAAGGGTCCGATTTGTCAAATTGAAAATTTTGACATTTCTCGACGTTTCAAGGTCCCTAGAGTCGAAATAAAAGATTTTTAGAAAGATGTCTGTGCGTGCGTGTGTACGTACGTTCGTACGTCCGTACGTCCGTACGTTCGCGACGTTTTTTTCATCGTCCATAGCTCAAGAACCAGAAGAGATATCGACTTCAAATAGATTTTGTTATACAGATAATAAGGCAGAAAGATGCAGAAAGGGCTCTCAAGAAAATTTGCTTGGATGGTTTTTATAACCATAGCAGTTTAAAAAAAAGGTGACAATTTTGGTGAACCCTAAATATCTTACGAACCAAAAACGCTAGAGACTTGAATTAAATTTTATATTATATATTGTAACGTGATACCAAACATGTTTATTTTTCGAAAAAAAATCTAATTAACGGTTTTTTTTATAAATCAAAAAATCTGAAAAAAAAAACATTACTCAAAGTTGGTAAAAAATGAATTTCGACTCAAATATCTTTTCAAAAACTTGAGATTATGGCTTCCAACTAATTTTAACTTATAAAAAATATTGTTTTCAACATTCGACAAAATTTTGAGAAAAATCGAATTGACAGTTTTTTTTACAAGAAATAAAAACCTAAACAAAAAATTAATAAAAGTTGGTAAAAATTAATTTTCGACTCAAATATCTTTTTAAAACTTTGAGATTATGGCTTCCAACTAATTTTAACTTATAAAAAATATTGTTTTCAACATTCGAAAAAATTTTGAGAAAAATCGAATTGACAGTTTTTTTTTACAAAAAATAAAAACCTAAACAAAAAAATTAATAAAAGTTAGTAAAAATTGATTTTCGACTCAAATATCTTTTTAAAACTTTGAGATTATGGCTTCCAACTAATTTTAACTTATAAAAAATATTGTTTTCAACATTCGAAAAAATGTTGAGAAAAATCGAATTGACAGTTTTTTTTACAAGAAATAAAAACCTAAACAAAAAAATTAATAAAAGTTGGTAAAAATTAATTTTCGACTCAAATATCTTTTCAAAACTTTGAGATATAGGCTTTAAACTACTTTTATCTTTTAAAAAATATTGTTGTCATCATTCAGTAAAATTTTGAGAAAAATCTAATTGACAGGTTTTTTACAAAAAATAAAAACCTAACAAAAAAAAAAAATACTAAAACTTGGTAAAAATTTACTTACGACTAAAATAACTTTTCAAAAATTAAAAATATTGTCTTCAAACTCTTTTTATTTCACAGAAAATATTGTGTTCGATATTCAGTAGTTTTTTTTATAAAAATCCAACAGTCGGTTTTTTCATAAAAAAATAAAATCTACAAAAAATAGTACGCAAAATTGGTAAAAATTGATGTTCGGTTCTCGATATCTCTCAAATTAATTTCATTCATCCAATTTGTATTTGTTTATATAAGAAATACAAAAATTTAAGAAATGCTACTAAAATTGGTAAAAATTTGTTTTCGACTAAAAACCTTTATATTTGTAAGAATAATTGAACTGAAAACTTTTTTAACACAACACGAAAACCTACATGGGAAGTTATCAGTGTGGGTCGCATCCCAGCCTCTTTTTTATAACAAACTCTTATTTGCAAATGAAAATTTCTTTTTGTTTATTATTGAAAAGCTTTTAAAAATTTTATATATGTAGGTCCGTCATCTAACGTTTTTTGTTTAACTAGTGCTTATTTCGTGAAATGGACGGTGCTACGTGCCACACAGCCGAAGCTACACTCGATGTTTTTATAGAATTTACAAAAAAAAAGCTATTTGGCGGACCCTTTATATAATTTGCAAAAAGAACAAATACTTTGCAAAATAACAAAACTTTTACTTTTCAGTAAAGACTTTGCACTTTGAGTTTGGTGAAACGTATTTGGCAAAGAAGAAAACTTTATTATTCGATAATTTCCTCTTTGCAAATTTGCGTTTGGTGAAACATAATATGCAAAGTTGCAAAGTGAAAAGTGTCTCGTTTCGAATTAAAGGGAGTTTGTAAGAGTTAGTTCCCCCCTGTTATTAACTTATTCGCAGTTTGTTTGGTAGTATTTGTAGTTCTTTCATTGTGAATTACTGGGTAGTGTAGCCTCTGAAGATTTTTATATGATAATTTTTAGAATAATTTAAATACTCCCTAATTAAAAAATGTATTAAAATATTAAAAACTTAACGTGTTAATCCCAAAGTTGTGCACTTTCAAGAACTCGTTGAAAACGTACTAAGTAATATTAACGTTTACTCGGACTCCCAAAACGCAAGAAATTTATATCTAGTTTATTAAGTTATGCTGCTTGTGGGGTTATTCGCTGTTCTACCTGCTGAAGCATAGGCTGCAAGTTAGAAAAAAATCGAGTTAGAAAAGTTCTTAAGTGTAAGGTGCTAATAACCCGCTGTCCTTTAATCGCACGTGTAGCCGTCGAAGGGTCAAATTGAACTTTACAGATAATGATTCGATTTGTGTTCACAGATCACCATCGATCAAAGTATTTACAGCGAGATAAGTTGCTTTGAACGTCACCAACTTATACCATTCTCAAATAACCAATCAGGAGCTGTTACTGAAGCCCATTCCAAACTTGTACTGAAAAGTGACGAGAAATACAATTCTGGTGATTTCTTTACATATGAAGGTAAAACGTATTAATTTATAGCTTGAAAATTATAAAACAAAAAGTTTAATGAAACAATTCTTTATTGTTTTCAGATGAAATACTCATTGAGAAACGTTCGTTGCTTCTCTTTGATCATACACCTGCGGTAAAACCAACACATGGTGAGATAAGAGCTTCAAGAGATCTACTAAAGCAGATGTGTAATGTTGGCTTCCCCAATATTAAAAGAGAATTCATTGATGTTTTCACGAAGTTTCTACAAACAACCAAGCATTTGGACTATAAAGCCTTGACGCAACTTCTAGCTAGATCAGCTGGGATATGTAGCAATGGAAAGTAAGTTGTTGGTGTCTTATCAGCTATCTTAAAATAGATTCGTTTGGTTTTTTTGAACAAAACTTAAAATAAAACTCACTGATAATAATAATTATCAATATTACTCCCGATGTTAAATTTAGAAACCATGTGCTCGAGAGTCTACCATATATTGGAAGTACAGCATCATATCAGCTTATGCGTGACCAAATTATTTCCAATACCATTCCCAAGCCCCTTGCTCAGAGCTGGATGTCTTCATTGGCCTTCATTCAGAGACCTGATGAAGAAAGTCTTGAGACTTTCTATACGATTCTTGAATTTTCCAAGAAAAAAGTAGATGCTGAATACACTTTAGCGTCAACAGCGGCTGTACATAGCTTTTGTAGGCATAATCCTGACTGTGGATCAAATGAGAAAATCCAAAAAATTATCAATCTCCTTGAAACGGAGTTTTTGAGTCTTTTCAATATGTACAAGCACGAAAGGCGCACACATGATCGACTTATGGTTATTTTGAAGGGTCTTGGAAATATTGGTGTTTTGTCGGAGACTTTTGGTGAACAGCTGAAGGAACTGATCACGGAAGATATGACACCAGTAGATATTCGGCTGCAGAGCGTATTGGCTTTTCGACGAGTTGATTGTGAAAAATATAAGGAATTCTTCTTGCAAACCTATGGAAATTCAACCATAAATACTGAAATCCGAATTTTTAGTTATATTCAAGCTATGCGATGTCCTGATCATTATTCTATTGATTTGATCAAAGATGTTTTGCGTCGGGAAGAAATTAATCAAGTTGGATCGTATGTTTGGTCTCATTTGACCAATTTAGCCAAGTCCTCGTCCCCAGTTCGAGTAGAAGCTCAAGGTCTGTTGATCAGTGATGATTTGGCTGATAAATTTAAAATGGATATTCGGAAATTCTCGAGGAACTACGAACATAGTTTATTTTTCGATGAATTCAATTTCGGTAAGAAAGAATTCAGTTTCGTTTTATGAAGATTCAAAAAAATTCTTAAAAAATCTTTCAGGATCTTCGACTGATGCTAATTTGATATTCGGAACTGATTCGTATCTTCCACGTATGGCTACGTTAAATTTCACTGCTGATCTTTTCGGACAATCCGTGAATTTCTTTGAAATTTCTGCACGAGCTGAAGGTTTTGAAGAATTAGCAACAGCAATATTTGGACCTAAAGGACCGTACAATAAAGACTTTCTTCGAAAGAAGTTTAGCTTCCTGACAACTTGGCTGGGAGAGAACACAGCTATCAATGAAGGTATTTTTCTTGTTGAACTTTTGAAATGGACGATTTTTGATAAATTCTTCCACAGATTCCATTGACAATTTACTAGCTTTTGACCCGTTGAGAATAAAACGCAATACCCCTGAGTTGAATGATAACGAAGACTATGAATTCGAAGAAGACGAAAGCAGCAGTAGTCGCAGACGTCGAAGTGTCGATCCATCAAGCGAAACCGAAACTATTCATAAGAACATCGACAATTTGGGCTACAAGCTTAAGTACAACTACAACAATCCTAAAGCCACTTTGGGCCTTCGAATATTTGGCAATGATCTTCAATTTTATTCAATGGAGGGTCTAGTTGAAGTGATGGCTTTGGCCAAAGAGTTTGATCCATTCCATCAAGCTGAGAAAATTCTATCAGGAAATGAATTGAAGTACACAAAATCAAGTGTGTTTCTAGATGCTTCGTACAACATTCCCACGGACATTGGTCTTCCTCTATCAATTCATGCATTTGGTGCTTCATCCGTTGATTTGAGGCTCTCGGGAAGCTTGGAACGTTTGAGGGATTCTTTAGACTACAAGAGTTTTGACTTCAATGGTAAACTCAAGCCAAGTGTGTCGGTTGATGTCATAACTACTTTGCAAACTGATGCTTTTTACGCGCAATCTGGTATACGGGTCAAAAGTAATCTATACTCAAGCTCAGCTTTGGAAGCAAAGATGAAAATTCGCGGAGCAAATTTGGTTTCGTTTACATTTAGTTTGCCTCAGGACAAAAATGAAATTTTCAGTGCAAGGTCAGAAATGATTGTTTTGGCCGAATCCGAAGAGATTCCTCAAACAGGTATCAACCAGAGACGTTCGAATAAAACTTGCACATGGCCAGTTCTTGACCAGGCAGTAGGTTTGAAAGTGTGTTCGTCATTTAGTGTACCGGATTTGGTGAATTACAACAATGAGACAACTCATCCTGGTCTTCTGTTGAGTGGACCAATGAATATCAGTTGGATTCTAGAGAAATCGGATATAAGTGCTAAAGATTTTGTTTTGGAATATAAATGGGCTCAAATTAAGAACGATTCAAAATGGTCTCTCATATTCACCACACCAGATTCTACCATAGTTCGACTTCTTATGGCAAATGTATCAACAACTCCTTCAATGGCTAATGTATCAATGCGCTTTATTAATGGAGCTCAAACCTACTCAGCCGGAGGAGTTTACAATGGAAATCCAGATGATCGTAGTCTTGACATTTGGATCGATACGAATGGAAAGAAAAATTTAGATTTCAATGCAGAACTAAAAAGGTCGCAAGAAAGAAATGCATGGATTTATAAACCTAAGGCTCTGTTGGCTGTAAATGGAGATAATATAACGGGATTAATTGGAACAATTAGGATAAATGAAAAGAATGGAATTTCGCAGAATGATATTGAGTTGACTTTTGAAACGAAAAAATTACAAGCCCTGATTCGGGGAAATGTGGTGAAAACAGAAATCAATACTACCACCAATTTGACAGTTCATTATAGGGTGAGTATAAAAATATTTAAATTTTTAAGAAATTAAATGTCATTTTGAACATTGATTGACAAACGTCGAAATTTTGGGAGGTTTATAAATGACGTATAAATATTATAAAATGAATTGTTCGTTTTCTTCTCAAAACTGACAGTTTTATTTCCTTATGATCTCTTTAAGAACTCTGGACTAAAATTTTGAAAAATAACCAGAGAAATTGTACAGAGATATAAAGTAAACAAATCTTTCTCTTTGACAGTTTGAGTCGAAAAAAATAGAAACAGTAAACTTGGAGGGAAAACTTACTAACACTGGAGACAAATCTAAAACCGAATATAATGGCAACATAAAACTCAGGACATCTGCCCATCCCAAGTTAAATTTTGCCTCGAATGCAACATGGCTGTCACTGAAAGGTCATACCGAAGGTGTTGTTACCTATAATAATAACCCCGATGCCATTAATCCGAATCAAACAAGTCAGCTTCGCCTCATTTTTGCCCGGTCTTTTTCCGAAGAATATGGATGGGAAGGTTCGAGAACCAAGGCCTCTGTGGAACTCCTTATGCCAAAGTCCAATATTGATTTCCGAGTTTTAGTTAAGTAAGTGTTGCAAGAGCTAACAGAAATTTTGTTTGCTTATTCCGATGTACCAACTCTTTCTCAGGCACGAAGAACGCAGTAAAAATGGAACTGAACATAATGTTATAATTGGACTTCGCTATGCTCCCCAAAAAGAAGCAACCGCAGTTTTTTCAGCCCATTTCCCGCGAAGAAATCTATTTGCCGTTGATGCTTATATGAACCTTACGGTTCCAGAATTTAATTCTTGTACTGTTCGTTTGCAACTTAATGAGAGACTCAAAGAAGATTATATGGTAAAAAAGACGCTTTAAATACGAGAATTATTTCATGATATATTTTTTCTATATATCTCTATAGATAAACTTTAACGGTACTTGGTTTTCGGGGCACTCCATTTCAATCAAAGGTAATTACAAGGACAAAAGTTCAGTCCTTCAGGTTTTACACCATTTTAAATTACTTGTGGAGAGTCCATCTTTTGAAGTGACTTCATTCAATATGATCTTCCGACGTAGTCAACTCTTAGTTTTTGCTGATTTACAAGCCAAATACAATAAGGACCCTTACGGATTAACATTACGGTATAATCGTAATGAAAATCAAACCAATTCAAATGCTGAAGTTAAATTGAAAGTCAAAGATCGAGATTATGGAATAGCTGCTAAGTTGCTCTCACAGCAACCTAAGCTTCTGCAGATAGAGATACATCTGGACAAGTAAATTTTAAGCTTAATATAAAAAGCTTATGTTTTTTTAATCCCTGTTCTGTTTTAATTTAAGGCTTCGTGACGTACATCTGAGGTTGGGAGTTTTGACAGTTCCGAAGAAGAAAGAACTGTCAGTTGAACTTAAATGGGATGCCAATAGAGATCCATCTCAGCGATTGGCTTTGAATGCGGAGTACAATAATCCTTCTGATAGGACCTACGATTCCACAATTATGTTCACTTATCCTGATCGAACTTTTAGCTGTGGATTTAACGTTTTTGCTGGTGGGCCAGAGTATTATGGTTCAGCGAGAGCAACTTGGGGAACTAACGAAGCCATTCTATTCAAATATGACGCAGGATTCCTGTCGGGCGAAGAATTCAATAACTGGGTTCGAGCCGAGTTAACTACACCTTTCCAGGGATGGCACAAGAATAACCTTCAGGCCGGTGTTTTTAATCGAAATAATCTCTATTCCGGAAACGCCTCAATTCTCTGGGCAGAAAATCAAAAGCTTCAAATCGGATATGAAAGTAATTATGAAGTCAAAGAGCCTCTTCTAAGTTTCCACGTAGACTTGGGTATTAATAGCACAATCAAGGATATTCCAACAATACTTCTGAAACTTAAACACCGTCAGGACTTAAGGAAATTCGACTCTGAACTGGCTCTGCGACACACTGGTCTCAATGACACTTTAAAAGTCTACAGTGTTAAGTCTGCTTGGGAATTCATAAAAGATGATGGCTATAAAAATGTCAGCGGTTCGGTTCTTATGGTGAGTCCATTTAATGGCTACCGCAAAGGTGGACTTGTTACAAGGCTAAGCTTGAGTGACGACCGTCAAGTCCAAGGGGCAGCTTCACTGAACTTTGATATAAGGGAATTCACTTTAGCCTTGGATGGTTATGTCCGGAAATTCACCGATTGCATGCTGGAAGTCAATATAACAACACCTTTGGAAAAATTCCGAACCATCAACGGTCGATTTGGTCTGAGTGAAAAAAATCGGCATGCAGTTGCTCTAGTCCGTTCTGCTAAATTAGCCTTAGGTGCGGAAGTTCTATTGCTTGTCAATGCGTTTTCAGATTTCGATGTAAAACTTAGCCTGGCAACACCGTTCGAAAACCTAAATCAAGTAAGCTTCATTGGAAAAGTTAAACCAATCACCGTTGATCTTCGTGGAACTTTAAATAACGCTACGTTAGGATTCACCGGTGTCTGGAGATTCTATAATGCCACAGATTTTGAATACTCATATCAAGTCTATACTCCATTCCCAGACTTCGAACACAATGGCCTTGTGCTGAAAATCATCAAAACAGACGTTGTATTTGTAATGGAAGTTCATGGAAAGCTTTCAAGACATAAACTCGGCATTAAGGTCAATGGAAGACCTAAATCAAAGCTACTAACATTGATAAGTCCAAATAAGTTGGATCTTGAACTGTTCTACGACGAAGACTTACAACCCCCAGAAGCAACTAGTGACGAAGATGATGGGGAAGACGATTATGATTTGAGTGAATATTTCTCGTATTTCGTCGAAGGCGAACTTGACACCTTGACATGGCCAACAATAAACGGTCAAATTGATATTCAAGAGATCTATGATTACTTCATCATTGTGGGTGATGCTCAACTTCCTGCTGGACGGGTGGATTTCAAAGATCGTCTATATTATCCCGATATGATGAATGTAAAGAATATTTTGAATCTCTACACTCCATTTGAATCCTGTAGAAATTTGAAGAACATCTTCGAATATCATGTTGATTTGGATCGATATTTCGTGGAGAGAATTGATTTCACCATCGACAATGGAAATTCAACTCCAATAGAATTTGGTGCCATGGTAAATTATACGAAGGTCTTGGAAGACAAAGTTGCCAAGCAACATGAAATGACTTTGAGAGTTAGGACACCATATGAAATTTTGAAAGAAATTCAAGTCGAAGCTGTATTGGAGCTGGATGATAATATTCAGAGGGGAAATATAACATCGAAGACTGCTAGTACAACTCTCTCAGTAGCTGCATCTGTCGAGGTGAGTTGAGCTGGAACATATATCAACTTTTTAATAACTTCCTTTTATTTTAGGTTGAGGAAAACTTCTTGGAGAGTTCTTTGGGCTTCATTTTAGATACTGATTTAGTTCCCTACTATGGCTGGAGAGCTTATGTGAAGAAAGACTTTTCTGATATTGACAATTCCTTGGATCTACAGCTCGAAGTCAATGATAACGGAACTGTGAACATGGTTTGTTTTGAATTTTCACCACTTAAAGCTTTCAATCATCATTACAATCTTATATCTTTTTATAGCTCAAAATGGAGACATCATGGCGTCTTGACAAAGCTTATATTATAAATGCAAAGAGTAAAATTCAAACAAGTATGCTGCCCCTGAAGTTAGCTGAAAGCTCTATACTCCTGACAAAAGCTCCAAATCCTAATTTCAATGTTGACTTTGCTATGGTTCATCGTGATGGTCATCGAGTTGAATACGGATCGAGAGCGAGTAAAAAGAAAGACATCATCAACATTGAAATTTGGACACCTATGAAGCACTACCGAAATGTATCACTGATTGGAACTTTCGTTCGTAATCAAGCTAAATCCAACGAACACCTGGTAAATGGTCATTTGTATCGAAATATGGCTGTTTTTATTGTTAGTGGAACGGTAAAAATGGCAGAGAACTATCCGTCGCAGGCAAGACTTCGAGTTCAGCCGAAGGCTGGAGGGCCTGATGGTTTCATTGAGTTAGATGTGAAAAACGATGATGATAAACAAGGAAAAAGCCTCCAATTCAGTGCAATTGAAAATGGTAAAATGTGTCAAATTTCTGGAGGTTATACGTTCAGAAATAAATTCGATTGGGACTTTGACGCATTGATTCAATCGAGTGAGCCAGAAATTTCTAGAATAAGTCTTAATGCCAAAATTCAACCTAAGAGCCAAGGATTCTTTATCGGAGAAGTGGGTTTCCAAACTCCATGGAGACAATTAGGTCTGGAAAGTGGTAGTTTCCAAACAAGTGTCAATATTCAAAAAGACTCTGGTGAAATCGAAGCACAATACAAAATTGGACAGTTAAATGTACGAAAAGCTTGTTCTTGGTCTTGGATTTTAGCTGAAAATATGCAACTTAAATTGGAAAGTTCACTCGCCAATGGAATAACCCCACCCCGCAATGCAGAAACAAGTATCAAATATCTTAATCCGAATAAAAGCTTCCAAAGACTTCTGACTGGTGGCAAAATTAACGTGGATTCTGAATGGATTCTTGATGTTAATGGAACATTGAATTCCCTCTCTCGACGAGATATTCAAGCTGGACTTGTTTTGCAACTTCCTAAACCTGTAGGCGATATCCATCAATTAGGTGTACGCTATCGTGGTAATTTCATGACACATGAACCACCGAATATATTTGCCGAAAGTAAATATGAGTCGCAGGAAGCTAAAAATAAATTCGTCACTCGAGTGTCGTATAGAAATGCTGATGACCTTCAAGGTTTGGGTAGAGTTCAATGGGGAAAGGTGGCAAATTTGTCAACAATTGAAGGCGATTTCCAGGTATTGCGGAAGAAAGAAGTTAGGAAGGAGTTTTATGCTAAACTGACTACGCCATTGTATGAAGAAGAAACTATGTTTGTTAGAGGAAACTACGATCAGGAAAATGATTTCCATATGTTGATGTAAGTAATGTGCGTTTTTTTACGGGATGGGCACATTTTTAAGAAGTTTATGATTTTTTTCAGGTGTACTCTAGATTCGCCAGCATCTAAACGACTTGGAGAAATCGATATGGCTTTCAACACCCTTTCCAACATGAAGGGATACGTAAATGGAACATTGCCCTTCTTTAACATAACATGGCTTCGAGCGGACATTAATTTCACCACAGCTGGGTAAACTCAATTTACGAAACCAGGGTTTTTTTATTTGATTTTATTTATTAATTTATGTATGGCTTTTATTTCAGAGGAGAATCAATTCGTTACGCCAAAGCTACTTGGCCTGAAGACTCAGGCTTCTTCAACTTGCACAGCACTTATACGTCACAGAATCTCAATCGAGATCTGCAAGGCACAATTCAGGTTGAATTACCCCTTACTACCCGCCATCAAGGTAACGTTGAATTCAGCATGAAGGAACGTGAACTCTTACACATTGGTCAAGCAAATGTCATATACAACGATAAGAATGTCCTTAATGGGCGTTATAACTGCAAGACAGAACAACGTATGGGTTTCGAAAAAGATGTCATCGATATAAGCCTTGAAAATGAACTCAAACCATTGGGTATTCATTATGTCCATGCAAAACAGTACACCAATGCTGAATTCCCAGATAATGTAAGATTAAGTTTTTAGAGAACAAAAAACAGGTTTTAAACATTTCAAAAATCTTTCTTAGGATATGAAACATTGTGAAATTTTCGAACTTCGAAATTCGAAAGCTATGAATCTTACCGGAGAATTGCACATTCGATCAACCGATACTGGTCAAGAATTCAAAATTGTTGCAATTCATCCGAATCGAACGATAATTTTGAATTCAGAATATGATTATTTGGACATGTTGACCAAACATAAATCAAAGCTTCAATTGGCTCCAACTGCATGGATTGGTTACAACGTTGAGTTAGGAAACTCTAGCACGGTACGTTGATGTTTTAATACAAAGTCGGTCACATTGTCATGTTTTTTTTTTCTTTAAAAAGGCTTCAAATGAATCTCAAAACTTCTTGCTGGAACTTTCATATCCTAGACGAAATCTATCAGCTAAGGGCTGGTACTATGTGACAGAAGACAAGTTTGATTCAGATTTATCCCTGAAATGGACAATAGATCAATCTGAAGAGAAAAAAACAGTTAGAACAGGACTTTTGTGGCAAAGTGAAGCACTACAGCGAGGTGATAAAGACAAACAAAGTGCTGTTTTCACAATTGGGCATCCCTATCTTGATAAGGTTTAAATTCTATAGGTGTTGGTTTCTTGGAAAGTTATTAATTTGTATTTGCAGGACGTCCAATTCAAAGGATCTCTTTATCGTGGAATAGAAGACTTGATAAAGGCATCTTTGATAGTTGACTATTCTGAAGATCTTGAACACTTGTTGACGATTAATGCGCTTCTAAAAGATGTCGGCACAAGTCATGGAATCACAAATTATACATTAGATTTTGTTGTTCTGCATCCAGCAAGTACTTTAAATGTTGATGTTCATGGAATGGTTTTGGCAAAGAGTTCTTACTATAAGGCCGATACCAATGCATTCTATCGTCGAGGTTATTTCCCCGAAAAGAAGGGTCGATTTTTAGCTAAACTCGATATGAACAACAAAGAATTCGAATATGAGGTATAGACACTAACATTTCTATGCAAACAGCTTGACAGTTTTATTTTTTTTAATCTAGCGGAACACACCTTATCGAGCAATTCGGCTATGGGTACTTCCCTATGGAAAATATCCTTTATATGGTTTAAATGCAACGGTTTGGGAATCTCCGGATTTGAATAATACTGGCTATGTTTATGTTGATTTGGCAAAGAAATACGCTCGTGCTGAATTTAATTTGACAGAAGATTCAAGTCAAAATCTTCAAATGATCGGACATATTCCAGATGCCAGAAATGGATTCTTAGATATTTGGCGGAATTATGAGGAAATAAGAATAATTGATGTAACTTCGTATTATAAGATGAACCATTCAAGGCTAATAACTGGCAAATTCCATTGGAGACCCAAGATAAAGGATGAGTTGAAGGTGAGTGACAGCGATGATTCTACCAATTGTTCGGTGAACAAAATCAAATTCTTTTCTTCTAGGCAAAATGGAAATCAATTGGAACTTCATTCTATACATCATTTTCGGATGGAATTGATTTTTGGATCAAAAATATGTACACTGAAACTTCAGAAACTATTCACGACGTCTGGAGTACAGCTAGTATTCATACTCAATCATTTTTAGATGATGTTGGGTGAGTGTAAATGAACGAACTACCTTAGAGCTACTTTTAAATCGTAGACCAATTTAAGTTAACTGAGATTCAATCTAGGCTTAGGTATAAAAAATAACTTTTACCAATCATTTAACTCGCTGAACTCGATTGTGCAGCTATCGATTTTTATAGAAAAGAATTTAAACATTTTATTCTGTTTTAATATTTTTCTATTATTTTTTTTAGAGAATTGACTATTTTGGAGCAAGATTTGGAAGAACTTCGAATCTTTGTTAATCAATCATATGAAGCCAATGACTTTTACATCAAGACTGTTGTCAATTTTACACTCTCCGTACTAGATGAATTGGCAATAAGAGATCACATTCAGTCTCTGCCAAAGATATTTACAGAACTATGGCATGCTATGGGTGATTCTGGAAAAGCTCTGCGGAAGAATATTGTGTGGCTCATCGAAACGGTAAGCTTTGGTCTTATTTTAAAGTTATAACATTTAGAAATGGTTGTTTTGATACAAAATTATTTGGCACTTAAACAAACCGTAAGATAAACTTAAGTGGCACTTAGTCTAATAAGAAAAGAATTTGTAGGTGATCCTGACATCAAACAAGCATTGGTAGTCTAGATGCTATTTCGAATTGTTGATTTTGCTCTTCTTTCAAAATTTAAACTAGAACTGTTCCGTTGAAAAAGAAACAAATATTAAAATTCATAATTATTGCTTTGTTTTTTGTTCTCCAGATCAAGGACTCCTATCAAAGAGCTCTTGAAGCCATTAATAAGTTCTTCCACGGTGACTACCTACGTTATCTTTCAAATCTTATGGAAAAAGGTGTTGAAAAATATGACAAATTCATAAAAGATCTTCACATATCGTTTATAAAATATGTCGAAAACTTATGGAATAACTTTTCAACCACAATGTCAAATTACTGGAAAACTGTATTAAAACGTATCGAACCACATGTCTTCCGGTTTCTATCGTACATTGAAACAGTTGCTTGGGATATTAGCAAGGAAATATTCGGTAAATTTTATCATTTTATGTAGAAAATTTAAATTTAGTTTTGGTTTCTTTTTAAAGACTTTATTTACAAACGAACAAATGAACTTGCTGAATCGCCATATTTCAACAAAGTCTCCAGTTTCACACAAGACGTGGATCGTCTATATAAAGACATCAAGTCCAATGATGCCATTACAAACATCAAGAAATATTCAGTTATCGCTTGGAACTTTATCAAGGAGAAGTATTTCAAACTTGTACCCTTTGGTAATGAATTAAATGAAGTGATCACCGAAATATGGAACAAAATCAAGGAACTCCAAAAATTGGAACACATCAAATTGGTATTGCAGAAAATTGATGAAATCGGTGCCAAGATCGAATGGTTAGCTGATGAGTTGCAAATTGAGTATCGTCTGCATCAATTATACGCCCTGCTTCGTAATAAATTCCAAACTTATGCAATGAATGCACTCGAAACATCCGACATATATCGTGAGGCGAAGACTAAATTTGTCTTTGATCCTGAGGAGGGCGTTATTGATTTGGAACAGAAATTGCCAATGTCTTGGCATAGTTTCAATGAGACACCGAAATTTGAGGAAATTCCTGAATATAGAGCCCTGGCTAAGGCACAGAATTTCTTTGCGAGTACGAATGCTTCGATTGTAAGATATCTTTATGGTTTAAAGTCGAATTTGGATCCGGATACGTGGTTGCCACCGTATAAAGGTGAGTTTACAAGTGCTTTTTGTTTTGTAAAAGATCTGTTTGATTTTGTGATATTTTTTATAGAGAGATCTTTGTTGATTGGTTCCCGTCATTATATGACTTTCGATAAAAGCTTTGTAGGACTAAATTTGGAATGCGATGAGAGGGATCAGCAATGTTCATACATCCTGGCACATGACTTCTTCCAACGAAACTTTACCCTTCTTTTGGAACCATCTTCATCTTCGGCGGTAAAGTTGATTATGTGAAAATACACCAAGAATATCTTTTAATATTTCTCTATTCTCTCACAGCCATCTTCAAGAGTCCCAACGAAGAAGCTTACTTTATTGACGGATGATAAGGTCATTGTTATCAATTTGGAGGATGATGTAAGTAAAAATACAAACAAAAATCTGAAATCAAACAATGTATGGTTTTTTATTACAGACTTTGGTAATAGATGGCAACCATTCACCAATGCTTCCTCTACATTTTGGCTCGGTTACCATCTACCGTGAAATGGACATTCTCACAATTCAATCGAAAAAGGATTTCACACTAAGTTGTAATATTCAATTTAATCTCTGTTGGTTTGAAGTTGCCGGCTGGTATTTCGGTCAAACAGCAGGCCTGCTGGGAACTCTTAATAATGAACCATTCGATGAATATATGACATCAAGCAATCTCGTGGTCAAAGACACAGAAGAATTCACTGATTCATGGAGTTTGAAATCTTGCAAGCAACGAAAAATTCATGAAAAAACTCATCCTTCTAAAGAAGTGAGGGAGGCTTGTGAAAATATTTTCACATCAGGAATATTTGCCGCTTGTTCGGAGACAATAAATCCCTTGCCATTTATGGAAATGTGTCTGGACTTGGGGTCAACTTCGAATTCCATGAGAGATAATAATCCAGCAATGAAGGGAGTTTGTACAGCAGCGCTGGCTTATATCGAAGCTTGTGCCAATTCGAAGATTCTTATGAGAATTCCCGATCAGTGTATATTGTAAGATCTTTGAATATGAAAAACCTATCTCATATTTCACAATATTAATCTTTTCATTTTTTCAAATAGCTGTAAGCTTCTGAATGAAACGTATGTCCCCGAGGGAACATTCATCACTCTTAATAAGGAAGACATTCCTAAGACAGCTGATGTTGTCTTTATTGTAGAAGCTAAACCCTGCAATGCTAATTTGACAGTTGAAAAGAATCTGATGACAGTTGTGGCATCATTAGAAGCTGAACTCGCGGCTTCAAAAATAAACAATAACAGGTAATATGTTCATATTTTAAAAGAAATGATTGGTTTAAGCTAATAAATTTTGTCAACTACTCTTAAATTATAGATTTTCCGTCCTTGCTTTTGGAGGTTATGAGCCATTTAACGCTCCACGTTCCATAATCCATCATAATGATGTATTCACTTCGGATATAAATGAACTACAAAAATACTTCGATCATATTGAAGTTGGAAATGGCAATAATAGTGATATTTTACAGGCAATCAGTGTTGCCACTCACCTTGAGTTCCGACCAGGTGCCTCAAAGATCCTTATTCTACTCTCATGTTCCGATTGTTCTTCGAATGCAATGAAGGTAAAAGAATATCCCTCTCAAAATGTTCCAACTGAACTTGCATTTTTTGTTTTCAGTTTGATTTTACTTCAATTCTGCAATACATGCTTGAAGAAGGTGTCAATCTTCATATACTTGCCGATACTGGATTTGAGTTTGAAAAAATTCACAAAGTTCGACACTTCTTCGGGTTGGATCGTGATTTCGTCTATACAAAACGATTTATGGATGGAGACGCGGCAACAAGAAAACAACTTCATATTCCCAAGGATTATCTAGGACTGTGCGCTCCATTGGCCTTGGAGACGAATGGTTCAGTTTTTACAGCTCGAAAACTCCAACCTGAGCATAGATATCCGATAAAAAAAGTGGCTAGTATATTCGCGAAGCGAGTGGCAAAAACAGCAGCACCAATCAATTGTCAGCAGTGTGAATGTACAGGACATAATACTGGAGTAGCGCATGTAGTATGTGTACCATGTTCCCTGCCAACACATTCAACAATAGAGGACTATGTAGGTTTAACTGATATTAATAATCGAATATGACAAAATTTTCAAAATTCTAAATTTTCCAAATTTAATTTTTGTTTTTTGAAGGATTTTCAATTAAATTGGGATTGGGATGACGAAAAACTCGATGAAGAGATCTAAAATGACTATTTACATTACAAATATTGAGATTTATATTTTAAGATTAAGTGTGATGATGAAGATGTGAATATATAGTTTTGTGTAATATAAAATTATGGATTTTTTGTACCTTTTTTCAATAAATTTTGTATAAAAATAAAGAACAAACAACAATTATTTTGTAATGATCTGTTTTTGATTTATTCTCATTTGTCGTTCAGGGATCTAAGAAACGATTTTGGCCATTTTTGTGCTATATCCAAAATCTTCAATAGCAAAAATAGTACCTTTAAAAATAATGAATAACTCAGCACAAAATAACACCTAGTTTTGTTTATTCGTATTTTTGAATTTATGACAGTTTTAACGGTCATTGATATGAAAATGCAAAATTTCAGAGCTTAAATACAAAGCTAGACTACGGTGCCATCTGTGGGAAAGTAGTGTATAAAAACATAACTTTGAATCATTTTGGTCAAATCAATTCTAAAATTGACAACAACGCTATCTGGCGGTCACTTTTGTATCAATTATCTGTGGACTTGGAATAATTCAAATAGATGAAAAATTCAAATTTATTCATTTCAACTGTACAAAAGTCGTTATAACTCGGAAAATAATGATCCGATTTTCAAAATCGAGGTGTCAAATGAAAGCAAAATTGGTCACGATTATTTTAATGTATTGCATTTTCCGGTAGTCAAATTATTTAAACCCTTTCGAGGGTCATGAAAGAAAAAAGTCAATTTTTTTTAGAAAATGTCAATTTTCAAAACCATTTTCCAACCGATTTTCAAAATTTTCACTTCATCATATCCGCGATCAATTAACGGTCATTTTGGTGTATAAAATGTTTTTATAGGTTGGCAAGAAGCTTCATAAAACCGTTATAAAGATGCTTTAAACGAAATTTAAATGAAATTCCAGGCATTTAGTCGTCAAAATTTTACTCGCCAAAAATTGGAATAAAATATAAAAAAAGGTCCCCAAAACTTTTACAATCCTTCCTTTATTTTCAAAAATGATCTTCGAATGTAATTTTGAACTCAAGAACCAAAAATTAGGAGACAAAAACACATTTTTTTTTAGAATTATTTATTGATCATTTTCTAAGCTTCAATTTTATTTTTATGGCTTCTCAGCTAGAACAAGACACAAAAGGAATACAATAAATTTCTCGTAACAGTAATAAAAACACATTTAAAGCAAGAATAATGCTTTGAGAACGACTTGGTAACAGTGCCGTGGATTAAAACTGAGACGTTTAGTATCCTTAGATGTGGCACAGAAACCAACATGTCTCCTAAATGCCTTTTGATACTCGGTGGCATAGAATCGATCCAAAAATATTTCTTCTACAAAAGTCATGAAATATTTATTGATGTTGCGAGGGAATCGTTTCGTTTCTACCATTGCTACGGAAGTCTCGATGGCTTAGAAAGAACAGCTTCTTCATCCATGCGAGTGGATGTTCGAACGGATGCCTAAAAACGAGATATTAAAAGAGCTCTGGGAAGTGAACAAAAATTGAAGTACTTACGATATGCACTGATTGAGTGCCTGTTCAGATTCCGATTGCTCTTGACCTGTTATGTCTTAACTTGATAGGTCTTTCGGTGTTGCACGTCCCTTTTTCGGATGCGGTTGTTTGTGACATGGCGACGATCGGTAGAGTTCACTGTTTCGATAGCATAGAACTCTTTCTCTTCCAGAAAAGTCGATTCTCCGTACGTAGGTATGCCTTAAAACGAGATGTTAAAAGAGCTCTAATGGGAGGTGGGAGATAATGATTTACAGATTCCAAATTGCCTTGTCTTGCGTCCAACTCGATCTCGGAAACTCTATATCCTCCTGGATCACCAATCCGATTTTTCACAACCTGAAGGAGACAATAACATTCAGTTCAGAATTACAGTTAAAAAAATTGCAAAAATTCTAAAATGTGCATTTTAAGTTTTATGTATATTATGTAAAAAGCCTACGACGTAATTCACAAAAGTATTATAGATATGTCTATCTCTTTTTTCCTAATATACTCAATTTTGTGTACATTTCTACAATTCACACTTCCTTACCGTTGATATAATAAATAGTTTTCATTATGGAAGGTAGATGGCAGGTATTTGTGTTGCAAATAGTAAGGTGGTTTAAACTATAGTTGAAAAAAAAGAAACAGAAAATGTTTGAAAAGTAAACAGATATTAGGAAAAAAGAGATAGCTGTATAAATTTATTTTTCAAGGGTAATCTTTAGCTGGAGCTGCATTTTATTATTGGCTAATAAAACGATATAAATCCAAGATATAAAACTCTCATACCAAAAACACTCTATAGGTATAGAGTGTTTTTGTCTCATACAGCTATCTCTTTTCTCCTTTTTCTTACAATTGCAGTTCACACTACCTAACCATTTGAAACACAAAATAACCATCTACCCGTCAAAATGAAAACTATTTTTTGGGTTTCGAAAATTGACCCACATAGAAACTAGGGCCCTATTTCACACACTTTTCACTTTGCAGCTTTGCAAAAAAAATAATATCCTGCAAAGTAAAAGTGCAAAGTGTTTTACAAAATTTTCGAAATGAAAAGACTTTTTACTTTTCAATTTTGTAGACTTTATTTGTAAATTGAAAAGTAAAGTGTTTCACTAATTTAAAATGCAACTTTGCAATAAATTCGTATTTTGAAAAGTTGCTAAGTACATCTTAGATTGTGTTTATTAAGACCAAATATGCATTGAAAAAAATTGGTGAATCATTATTTATCAAGTACCCAGTTTACAAGAAGAATTGAATCGGCATTGAATCAGGATTTAACGCCGCCGTATATACCCGGATCGGATCGAAATGGCATTATTACAAAACGAGGTGAATCAAAAACTGTTTTGTAAACCTGAATCGGGGAATCGAGTTATTGCGTGTCATGTTTTATCTTTCTCGTTGTGTTTTAGGCATTATATTTTATTTAAACTTTAAAACTAAACAATTTGTTAGTTTGTATTTGTATCTATAAAGAAAGAAGTTACTCACAACACGGTACGCAAACAAATAAAACCCAAAAGTCATTTCGATTCCATTTCAATTCGATTCCTCGATCCACTGACGACGTATACCTAAATCGAAAGTTCAATTCGATTTCGATTCGATTCCTCGATCTCCTCTTGTAACCAGGGTAAGGGTACCCTCAACACATATAACTAGGTAAGAAAATACTCCTTGAGGAACAAATTGCGAGGCTATATCTGAATAATTTTGTGCCCAGCAAATGGTGTTAGAGACAAAATCATCAATGGTAATATTCGACACTCGGTGAACAACTCTGTAGACGGCTGGTTTGCTTATTCCGTGAATAGATACAACACCATTCTAAGCTCAATGCAGTGTACACAAAAGTTGTTGCAAGAAACTTTTATGGCTAAAACACAAACACACTTCAGCTTTGGCTTCGTCTGCGTTACGATAGGCCTGCTTCGAGATTGCTTTCAATGATATTTCTAATATGACATTTCTAAAATGGCACTTCTGTCATTAGCAGCTGTTATTTTTTTCTTAAAAGTTTGTTTTGATTTTTCGTGCAGTAAAAAATATGAATTTTGAAATCGAAAAAAAATAAATTTATAGCGGAAGTAGGTAACACAGCCTATAAGAACCAATGGGAATTCCTCCAATGGCAACTGTATTGTTTGTTTGTTGACTTTTTTTACAGCTGTTGAGCTGTCAGACAAAGCAAATGTTCAGCAAATTTGCAATAGAGCTTCCGTTTGGAGTTACATTACGTTCTTTTTCTTACGATTGTTTAACGAAATGTGAGGTCAAAGCTTCCTTGTGATCATGCATTGAATTCCAATGGCTAAACTCGTAAACGTCAGGCGAAGCCGAAGCTGAAGCATGTTTGTGTTTCAGCCATTAAGCACATTTTCCTTTGGCTTTTAAATTGTAGTTTATTTCCAATTTTAGATAACACAAATTCGATGGTATTTTTCGTTGATCTTTTATCGAAAAATCATTTTCGATATTGTAGTAGTTATGACCACTGTTAAACATATCTACTTTATACAAATATACTTTACTGTAATATATAAATTGAGTTGCCAGTTTGAAACATGTATATTAAAATATAAAAATGAAAATATCATTCGCTTGGAATCAATAAATCGAATAAGTTCGAAATATTTAATGTGTTTTATTTAAAGAAAAACCATTAAAATATCGAAGTAGATTCTTAGTTTCGCTACTCTTTATTATTTATTAACTTCTTCTTTTCCAAAATGTTCTTCAAAACGATTCATTTTTTTAATACATTATTTGAAAACAGCTTTTCAAAAGAAACGTATTTTTGCTATAAACTGTCAATTTCCATTGAAGGATGGCTACGATGTCGATGTATCATAAAACCTCTACGAAATCAGACATTTTTGAAATCAAGATCAATACGTTAACCCTAAAATACAAAATATATGTTTTTCGGTAAATCCGTCAAAATAAAACAAAAATACCCTATGTACATTGTCTTCTTAACTATTATATTTACTTCTTCATTTTCAAAACGGTTTATTTATTTTTTTATTAGCTTTTTACAATTTCTATTTGCATAATACTGAAAAGCTTTTCAAAATTCTAAATAAAATTTGCAAAGTTTATTGTTTGGTGTAACAAAAAGAACAAATAGCTACTTTGCAAAATAACAAAACTTTTGACTTTTCAGAAAAGTCTTTACACTTTGTAAATTTTAGTTTGGTGAAACGTATTTTGCAAATAGAAAAATTTTTCAATTCAATAATAATAATAATTTAATCAAAAAAATAAAAATTGACATGACATTTCACCAAACACTTTTCACTTTATACATACATATTGTAATGTGTATACACTCTTTATCTCTTTCAATAATAAGGGGCAACATCTAGTGGTAGTAATAGGAGAACTCGCTTCTTTAAGCATCGAGAAACCTCTAGTGGCTAATAGGAGAACTAGCTTCTTAAGCATCGAGAAACATCTAGTGGCTTAGAGGGGAACTCATTCAGCGCATACAAGAACCTCGAAAGGGGTAAGCATCTAGTGATAAAGTGGAGAACTTCGTTAAGCATCGAGAACAACCTCGTAGATTCTCGAACCGATTGGAGGTATATAAATAGGCGCTTGGAAGCGAAGCGATTCATTATGGATTGTGAATTGCTGTAAAGTAAAGACTGTGTTTGAAAAGTAAAGACTGTGTTTGAAACGTAATAATTGAGTGTTCAATAAATAAGTTTATATCGATTTAAACAAAGAAAATTTGTGTTTTTATTTACGAAGTGTGAATAAGTTTTAATTGTCGGACCAAGCCGAATATTACATTGGTGTCAGAATAAGGGATTAAAACTTATTGAGAATAAAAACAGTGAGCAGTGATTGAACTATTTTGTGTGAATTAGTGAAGTTAAAAATAAATAAAAAAATGAGTAAAGTTTTGAAAGACTTAACTGTCCCTGAGCTAAAGGCCGAACTAAGCAAACGTGGCTTAAGTGGGACAGGCGTAAAAACCGAACTCGTTAAACGGCTGCAGGAATATCTGGAGCAGCAAAATGAAGACCCAGATATGTTTGCTTTCGAATTAGAAGCAAAAGTGGAAGAGGTAAATACAAATGTTGCCTTATCTAACATGGTGTCAGTTCTTTTAGCCAAATTTGAAGAAAATAAAAATGATGTCCTGAAACAACTAGAAGCCCAAAGAAGCGACCAAAAGCAAGAACAGCAGAATATTCTAGAGCGGTTCGACGAACAGAGAAACCTTTTAGAAGGCAGGTTTTCGGTCTTCGAAGGAAAAATCAATACTCTTGACGAGCGCGTCGAGCGTGTCGAAAAACAAAACGCACGTATCGAGAAAATGGACGAACGAATCGAAACCATTACAAATGAACTTGAAAAAGTGCGAAAGATGAAAGCTCGAGAACCTTCTGGTGAGTGCTCAAGGAAAAGAGAAGTAAATCCTCCAAGCTTTGATGGGCAGATTCCGTGGTCAATCTACAAGAAACAGTTTGAAGCAGCAGCGTTAACAAACGGCTGGGACGATCACGAAAAATACATTGCTCTTACGCTTGCTTTAAGAGGATCTGCTGCTGAACTGCTACAAACCATTCCAACAGAGAAGAGTGGCGACTTCACAGTTCTGGTAAACGCAATCGAACAGCGGTTTGGGGATAGCCACATGACAGAAGTCTTCCGAGTTCAGCTTAACAATAGGACACAGAAAAGAGGTGAAACTCTGCAGCAGCTTCAGGCAGATATCGAGCGATTGGTTCACCTGGCATATCCAACAGCTGGTAACGAGATAATAAATCAACTTGCTGTTGAAGCCTTTGTGAGAGCTGTGGGTGATATGAATCTCCAAAGGGCCATCCGCACTGCCGGAAAGCGAACACTACCAGAAGCATTGGCTTTCGCTCTGACGATGGAAGCTGCAGAACAAGCTTCCCAAAACATGCATCGCGTAAGAGAATTAGAAGTCCAAGAATGTTCTTGTCAGAAGGCTACTGTGGAAAGGAGTCAGCGAGACGGACCAGCACGATGCTGGAATTGCAATAAGACTGGGCATCTACAGCGACAGTGCAGATTACCGCGAAGAGGAACCGCATGCCAACACTGTGGGAACAGAAGTTATACAAATGGCCAAAGCAACACCAACAATGTTGCTTCCGAAGTTGTTTCCCACCCGGGGAAACGAATAAGAACCAACTTCGAGGGGCAGAAGCTGGTTTCTGGCATCAACAACATCCAGGTTTCTCAAACGAAACGTGACAACAAGAGCCTGACCTTGGAAGCAAGTATAAACGGCAACAAATGTGTGGCTACCATTGACACCGGTGCCACGGCGTCCATCGTACGGCAAGACCTCGTTAAGAAGGCATGGCTCCACAACACCAACAGCTATCGTCTAAGGACTGCACCTGGAGAGGCCGCAAAAGTTTATGGTGAGGTACGTCTTAAGATTCGGATAGCAGAGTTGGAATTCTCTCACCCGTTCCTGGTAGCAGATATATGCGACGAGTGCATTGTCGGCATCGATTTCATGAAAGATCATGGAGTGATATTGGACATCGGGAACCACGTCCTGAAATATCGAAACATCGAGATTCCGATGACCTATGGGACTAACTCGTATGAGACCTCGTCATCTGTGAAAACCGTCATCAAAGAAGATCTCACTTTGCCTGCTTCTTCAGAAGTATTCGTGTGGACGAAATTGAAGGGTAAGCCTGGCAGCCATCGATACCTCATGGTCGAACCAACATCTGTAAAGTCCTCCCAAAACGTCACCATTGGGAAGACTCTTGTGAGACCTTTAAAGAACATGGTTCCGGTACGAATACTGAACATCAAGCCGTATGAAGTTAAGCTTAGAAAAGGTGAGATTGTCGGACAATGCGAATCTGTATCAGCGATAACAAGGATCAACGAAGAAGAGTCAAGGCAATCCTTGAAGTCCGAAGAGCTGAACTCCATAAAGACGAACATTCTCAAGTCATCTAATCTTGGCCACCAACAACGAAGAACTGCAGAAGGTCTCCTCGAAGAATTTGCAGACATCTTTTCGTCATCGAAAGGGAAATATGGCAGAACGCAACTGGTGCAACATCGAATTAATACCGGGGATGCAAGGCCGATTCGTCAACCTGCAAGACGCCTTCCACTAGCCAAACAAGGTGAGGTTGAAGAACTGATAACCACCATGAAGGAAGAAGGTCTGATCGAAAACTCTAAAAGCCCTTGGGCGTCTCCAGTGGTCCTGGTAAAGAAGAAAGACGGATCAACCCGCTTTTGCGTAGACTATCGAAGGTTGAATGATGTGACCAAGAAGGATAGCTACCCTCTGCCTAGGATCAGTGATACTCTGGACGCAATGGAAGGAGCACAATGGTTCTCAACTTTGGACTTGAAAAGTGGTTACTGGCAAGTCGAAATCCATCCTGAAGACAAAGAAAAGACAGCATTCTCAACAGGAAACGGATTGTGGCAGTTCAAAGTGATGCCTTTTGGACTTTGCAATGCTCCAGCGACTTTTGAGCGCCTAATGGAATGCGTCCTGCAAGGACTCACATGGAAATCTTGCCTGGTCTATTTGGATGACGTCATAGTATACGGGAAAACATTTGACGAACACTGTACAAATCTGAGAGCCGTGTTTCAAAGACTTCGAAAAGCCCACCTCAAGCTTAACCCAGAAAAGTGTTCACTCTTCAAAACCGAAGTAAAATATCTGGGACATATCATCCCATCCCAAGGAGTAAAAACGGATCCTGATAAGGTTGACACCGTGAAGAATTGGCCAACACCACAGGACAAACACCAACTCCGAAGCTTTCTGGGTCTAGCCACCTACTATAGGCGCTTTGTGAAGGACTTTGCTGGAATCGCCAAGAGTCTACATCAGCTAACGGAAAAGGGAAAGCAGTTTAGATGGTCAGGTGAATGCGAGCGCAGCTTTCAAGAGCTCAAGCAACGCTTGTGTAATGCACCAGTGCTGACCTACCCAACTCCAGGAAAACCGTTCATAATTGATACTGATGCGAGCAATGTCGGGATAGGTGCTGTACTATCGCAGGTGCATAATGGTGAAGAAAAGGTGATTGCCTATTACAGCAAGGTACTCTCGAAGTCGGAAAGAAATTATTGTGTGACCAGAAGAGAACTTCTTGCACTGATTTTGGCAACAAAGCACTTCCATAAGTATCTCTATGGACAGAAGTTTCTTCTCCGAACTGACCATGGAGCACTTAACTGGCTTTTGAATTTCAAGAATCCAGAGGGTCAAGTGGCAAGGTGGATTGAGAGGCTGCAGACGTACGATTACGAAATTCAACATCGGAAGGGGAAGCTTCACTCAAATGCAGATGCACTGTCTCGGAGACCATGTAAACAAGACTGTAAGCATTGTAGACGACAAGAAGAAAAAGAAGTGGTTACTGTCCAACGAACCAGAGCCGATCCCATTTATGGCTGGAGCAACGACGAGTTGAGGAAGGCTTAACAAGAAGACTCAGATATCGAACCCATCCTCGCTTGGAAGGAACACCAGGAAAAACCAGAATGGGCTGATATCTCCGATAGATGTTCGACTCTAAAGGCCTATTGGGCACAGTGGGACTCGTTTCATGTCCAAGAGGGTGTCCTTCGACGTAAATGGGAATCAGCAAATGGAAAGTCTTATGTAATGCAGCTAGTCTTACCGAGATCGAAGGTTATGGATGTTCTGCGAGAGATGCATGGTGGAGTTTCGGGAGGTCATCTAGGAGTGAACAAGACGCTAGAAAAGGTTCGACAACGATTTTACTGGCTACATGCAAGGGAAGATGTCGAGAAGTGGTGCCGAAAATGTGATACCTGTGCTGCCACCAAAGGCCCGAACAAAAAGAACCACAGCCAAATGCAGCAGTATAATGTCGGAGCACCCTTCGAAAGGATTGCAGTAGAAAACAAATAATGGAAATCGTTATATTCTGGTCGTCATGGATTACTTCAGCAAGTGGCCTGAAGCATACGCCATTCCAAATCAAGAAGCCAAAACAGTCGCAGACCAAATTGTCTTCAACTGGGTGAGCAGATTCGGCGTTCCATTAGAACTGCATTCCGACCAGGGAAGGAATTTTGAATCAAACATATTTCAGGAAGTTTGTGGGCTTCTTGACATCAAGAAGACAAGAACAACACCACTTCACCCACAATCTGATGGCATGGTCGAACGATTCAACCGAACCCTGAAGGAACATCTTTGCAAAGTTGTGGACGACAACCAGCGAGATTGGGATCGACACATTCCACTGTTTTTGATGGCGTATCGAAGTGCAAGACATAGCTCAACTGGCCATACACCGTCTGAGATTTTGATGGGAAGGACCATCAGACTGCCGAGCGAAATAAAATTTGGATGCCCCACATCGGAACCGCAAGCCGAGGATGACTACATTGATGACCTCAGAGAAAGACTCCTTCAGATCCACGACAATACCAGGTTGAAAATAAAGATGTTCAGTGACCGAATGAAGACACGCTACGATATACGAGCGACAACAACAGAGTTCCAAGCAGGGGATCGGGTGTGGCTTTACAATCCCCATCGACAAAAAGGATTGTCACCGAAACTTCAACGGGACTGGGAAGGTCCATATACAGTCATTACAAAAATCAACGATGTCGTCTACCGGATACAAAAGGGAGTCAGAGGAAAACCTAAAGTTGTACATCGCGACCGGCTACATCGCTACAGTGGTGATGAGAATGATGGGTTTGTTCGGGACGATCAATCCTAAGGAGGGGGCAATGTAATGTGTATACACTCTTTATCTCTTTCAATAATAAGGGGCAACATCTAGTGGTAGTAATAGGAGAACTCGCTTCTTTAAGCATCGAGAAACCTCTAGTGGCTAATAGGAGAACTAGCTTCTTAAGCATCGAGAAACATCTAGTGGCTTAGAGGGGAACTCATTCAGCGCATACAAGAACCTCGAAAGGGGTAAGCATCTAGTGATAAAGTGGAGAACTTCGTTAAGCATCGAGAACAACCTCGTAGATTCTCGAACCGATTGGAGGTATATAAATAGGCGCTTGGAAGCGAAGCGATTCATTATGGATTGTGAATTGCTGTAAAGTAAAGACTGTGTTTGAAAAGTAAAGACTGTGTTTGAAACGTAATAATTGAGTGTTCAATAAATAAGTTTATATCGATTTAAACAAAGAAAATTTGTGTTTTTATTTACGAAGTGTGAATAAGTTTTAATTGTCGGACCAAGCCGAATATTACAATATGCAGCTTTGCAAACAAATTATATCTTGCAAAGTATAGTGCAATTCAATAATTTCCTATTTGGAAATTTGAGTTTGATGAAACGTAATTTGCTAAGTAAAAGTGAAAAGTTGTTAACTGAGAAGTGCAAATTACGTTTCACCAAACACAAATTTGCAAACAGGAAATTATTGAATTGCACTTTGCAGGATATAATTTGTTTGCAAAGTTATAAAGTGAAAAGTGTTTGGTAAAATGTCATGTCAATTTTTATTTGTTGATTCAAAATTTAAGATGAATCCCGTTATTAGTTTTTTAAGGTTTAAGGACTGTACGAGTATTTTACAATTCACAATATTTTAAATATTTGAAAATTTTGAAATTTCCACATTGAAAATCTCGAAAATTCTCGCTCCTGGTGTACAATAGCATGACCAAAACAAATAATCTGCATGAGCTTTTTGAGAAATATGTTAATATAGTTTCGACATGAACCAAAAAGCTCTAAAGCTTATTTTTCTTTTCCCTCTAATAATTCCGCAACAAAATCCCTTATCTCAAATTGGTTAATAAAATTTGAAAGCTATTTTAAATTGAAAGAAAAAGAAAACTTTAGATACATTTTTTTGTAGATACATAAATTCTTAAACACTTCCTTGTGGTGCGGCTTTTTTCTTCTTTTACAATCATCATACGTATGCCATTACATCGTTAAGTCCACGTGCTGTAAATAAAATGCATACCGTTACCCTTCGTTCTAGGAGCGATTGATTTTCCCATATGTACATACATACAAATGTATATACAAACCTACATACATGATATGCATGTGTATGCATACTGAAGGCATTACACTTATGGTGTAATTTTTATATTTGTATTTTTTTTTTGAACACGCGCTCCATTTATATCCTACTCTAGGATTATTCGTGATTTTCTTCTAATTTAATTTTGTCAATAATAAAAATATAGGGAAAGGGGATGGTGAATAGGGATGGACGATTTGGATTTCGAGATAAATGCATGGGGATGAAAAGTAAACATTTTTCTAATACGAGTAGGTACCTACATGCATTTGAAAATGCAGTTGTGAGATTGATTGATTGGAAAATAGAAATTCAAATTTGATTTAACAAGGTGAGGAAGTTGTTTGGATATTGTATAGCTAGATACCTACCTGATGGTATTTCTAATTCTATAAGTATGCGTGGTGTGATGTGATATTTGAGAATCCATCGTCATCGTCGTAGAATATTGAAGTGTTACAAATAAGACCACTTGAATGTGCCACTCTTATCTAAGGACCATCTTCACCGCATATCACATCACATCGAATAAAATTGAGGAATCTCGTTATTATTTTTATATACATATTTTCACCACCAAACCCACAACGTTAACCAGACTTCTTCATAGCTCCTATTTATGCCCCCTGCATTTGCAACAGCATTGAGTCTATGCCCATTCGAAAGCTGCTTGAAATATTATCTACCCCAAGAAAGATTTTGGTGCTTAAACTGCGCCAACAATGAAGGGACATTCGATCGATTTGAACAGAAAATAGAACCAAAAAAAGATTCTTAAAATTATTTTGTTTTGATTCAAAGGAGGCACACAATTCTTCGGCGTTAGGTCTTTTCGCCCAATATGATTTATTATATGATTTGGGCAATATTACCAATCCTTTGGGTTTTATGAAATTCCAAATAAAAAGAAGTTTTTGGTTGCTTTGTTGCCCAATAAAATAACACTTAGATATTAAAAATGTCATATCACCCAAAAATGGGTCTATCACTCAAAAACTTTTTCAGAAGAAAATGCCACAAAACTCAAAATCAATGTCATATTGCCCAACTCAATTTTAAAATATCATAACGCGCAAATTACAAATTGACATAGCACCCAAAAGATGTACATACGTAAGTATGTGTTTTAAAATTTGGGTAAAAAATTTTTGTTTTTACTGGGCACTACGACATTTTGAGTTTTAAACTTTATAGCCCCATTAAATGAAAAAAAAATGTCAAATCGCCCTAAAACTCGGAACGTCAAGAAAGCGTAACTATAATGTGTTTGGCTTTATTTCATTTTCAGAAAGCAAAATAAGGCCAATTTTCAAAACAAGACAGACAAAAAAATAATCTTGTGATAGTGCGTAGCGTCATAGGATAGTATACTGATAGGATAGGAACACATGTGTACACACAAATACCCAAAGATAGCATGAGTTGGAAATGTGTATTCTATTTTTATCAGTATCTTATCTCATGTTCCTTAGATTTAAGTTGGTATAAGTAGTTGTAAGTAGGTTAAGAACAATTGAGTCGAAATAAAAACACAGACGAATTAAGACGGGTTTTTATTTCTTTCTAAATGGAAATGGTTTATTGCTTACAGTGCGTACACACAGTGTAATATTATTGGGCGGCATGCTGTTCCCCTGCAACCCTTTTCGGCTATACTATAGGATTTGGAGTAGGTGCGAAGTTGTGTGTATGCAAAGTTTCTTTAAATCCAGATTCTTTCAATGCAAAGAAACTTTGCTTACACCCAACTTTGCCCTACCTACCCCAGGGGGTAGGCATTCCTTTCCCTCTGCAAGGAAATTATCATCCATTGATTAGTTATCAAATGCTCGCATTTTTTTATTTTATACTAAAACCATATCTATTCATAAAAAAACTTTATACATTTTTTGTGCAGTATTTTGCCTCCAAATGCCCCTCTGTATCTTATATCTTCTTTTCAACTGGTGCTCTCGATTTTGAAGTATATTTTTAGAGGCATAAATATTGTAAAGCTGTTTGTATCCGTCCTCATTTACTCATACCCTTTATGGCTCTGGAAAAAGCTCTACTGATGGATTTTGTCGATACTACCATATGATAGCACACACAAATAAAAAACAAAATACCTACCAGTTAAAATCAGTACCCTCACAAAGTATAGGGCCATTAACCGGAGCCATTAACCAGAGCCAGTATTCAAGCTAGCCAGCTTCAGCTTTAGCTTAACCATCAGTAGCTTGTTGTGTCAAAAAATATACTCCTTTTTTGTTAGGTCGGTCGGTCGGTCGGCGCATATCGCATCTACAGACACACATCAGAGTTGTTACGAGTATATTGTTTAGCTTGAAAAAATAACTAAGAGCGGATGGATAGGATATTTATGCGGAGGCGAAAATTCCTTATTATAATTTCCTCTTCATTAATTTCAAACATGTTTTGTATCAAAAGAAATTTAACAAATCATTGAACAATAATTAATTCAGCGTTAACAGCCATCTACTCTTTTAGTTGGTGTCGTCAATACGTTGTTTGTAATTGTTTATTGTGTATAAATGTGTGTGTGTGTCGAAAGTCGGAAGGGGCGGGGGGGTGAGGTAGTTAAATGGGAGATATATGTGTATTTAGGGTGGGTGATAATGGGGATAGAAAGGTGTGTTTTTCTAAGGGGTGTATATAATTTTATGAAAAGTGTTGTATCTTCTGTTCACAACACCTACTCCTACATCTACTAACAATGTTTTCTATTTTGTTTGTGGACATTGACTTCATTTTCAAGCACTTGTTTGATTTTATTTTTTGATTATTTCATCAAACATCTATCGATATAGAGGTTGTTGTCATAAAGAACAGGCTATAAAGTTAGAATTAGGTATGTACATATGTATGGAGGTGTGTACACTATGTTGTATCAACAACAAAATGTGTGGAATTGTTTGAATTTGTTTTAAAAGACTGATAAAAAGTACAAACAAACAACAAAAAAGTTAAATAAACATTCAAAATGTGGATGATAACTTGTTTTTTTTTTTTTGTTAATAACACTTCAAAAGTAATTTTTGATTAAAATTTTGATGTATACAAGAGATAAAAGTTATTATTATCATCACCTAACTTTAACATGTTATCTCATTCAAGTATAAATTATTAATGTTTGAAAAATCTTAAAATCTCACTATCCAGATAATGCTTGAATTTCTCCCAAATTAGAGGATCATTTGTTGCTTTTTTAAAAATGCCCATTTGTTTAACGATTTGTTAAAGCGGTTTTTAGTATAAGTCAAACCTTAATAAGCACATTTACCTAAGGCACATTTTGAAATGCTATATTCACCAAACAGTATTCTAAATTGTATCATACTCAACTCCATTTAATTGAGTTGTTGTAACTTGGAATCATTGAAATCGGCATCACTGTTCAAATCAAATCATAACATTAATGATAGCCTCTTATTATAATATATAGGATTTTCTAAAAGAGACAAATTTTAATTTAATTTATGAAAACAACCTTTTCAAAAATCATCGAACTATCATTGTCAATCTTTATTCAGTAAATTCAAAATTTTCATCATAGTAAAGTAAAAAAATGTCTACCGAAATTCTGAGTTTGCAACTTTATGACCGTTAATTTCAATTTTCTGTCGTATGAAACAGCTTTGTGCAATTTGAGTCTACTTATTCGGTGTATTAATTTGCTGTATCAGTGAGACAACGGGTTGGTCGAAGTGTCGAAAATATCGCTGCCAATCAGGCATCGGTAGCAAACGATCTAAATCAGGCAGTTCCATCGCGTTTTCAAAAACATTATATGCGTTTTTCTTTTTTATCTCTGAATAGAGTCCGAGCATATCGAGCATGCTCTGAACTTCCTCAGAACAAAGCGTGTTATGAGCTTTCATAATTATTTTTGAAACACAACTTAGTTGTTCCTATTTGACTGTTGTCATTTTACAAGAACCAAGAAATAAGATTCACTTAATTCAACTTAAATGAAAATGGAAAAACTAATTATAATCAAATAAGCTTGTAATGTCAGCTTTCGACTCAGTCAGCTGAGTTATTTTATTCTAAGAAACAAAAACTGGAAGCTGTGTAGGTTCAGAGTTAAAAAAGAAACGAAATTTGTTGTTTGACACTTCAGGCTCTGTTCTGAACTCAAAAAGTAAAACGCCTTATTTCGTATTTTTTTGTAATGATTCTGGTTAACTCCCATACTGACACAAGAAATGCAGCCGATTGACCATTTGAAGCGACACATAAGTTCTTTGATTGGGTAAGTTGTCAAGTCCTTATTTGAATTTAATCCGTTCTGCAATTAAGGTGTTCAGAATAATAGGCATTCACTTTGACAAGGCAAACGATGTTTTGCAACATTTTAAAGAGTGATGCAACAAGAATAAACCGATTTGGGTTTCACTGCAAAAGAAATGTTATGCGTTCTTAAGGGAAGGAGTTTCACTTCCGTTTGAACGTAATATTTTGAAAGAGGTAATGCTTCCGTGTGCTAAGCACACTTCAATAGCATTTTTAGCAAATTTACGATGCCAATCACTCTTAAAAATTGGCGAATCGAGTCTTTGTGGTACACTGGCCATCTCAGTCCTCCGATCACAACCCAACTTAAAATTTGTGGGAAGACATGAAAAAATCATTATACACCAAGGTTGTCAACACACTAACAATGGCTTGAAATACAAAAGCTATGGAACGCCAGCCATTGCAGAAAATAAATGCCAAAAAACTTATTGAGTGCATCCTTGCTCATGTATCCAAAGAGTCTGTTTAAAAATAATTCCTCTATTTTAAGATTTAATGTTAATTTTTCAAAAGTTTAAACCCATTTCATTTCTCAAAAAAAACTACATTTTTCAAAATCGTTAGAGCATATTTTTTTGTATTAATTTTGTATATAATCAAGTTTTAATTTTAGTTTAGAAATGTTTTTTGTATGGAGTTATTTACAGCTATATTGATATACGTTTTACATTTCGATTTCATACAAAAATAACAACCTGTTTTCGGGATATCGAATTTTGAAAAAAAAATTCATATTCAATATTTTTCTAAAATCAAAAATAAAAACAATGACATTTCTGATCATCAAATATGATTGAGACATTTATAAGAGCTTGTGCAGAAAAAAATTATTGAAATCGGTTGATTAGTTCTTGAGAAAAATTAAAAACAAAATAACAGTTCTATGAGGGGTACCCTTCTGGAGCAATATAAAAATATTTTGTTTATATTAAAAGAAGCCAAATTTAGAAAACAAGATTTAACGAAAATTAAAAAAACACTCTCGGTTTGTTTTTGAGTAGATTCGAATTTTCGATTTTTGACGAAAACATTGCATATATGGACACTAGTGTTATTTTATGCCTTAAAAACAAACGCTTATTAAAAATTAATCAGGAATTTGTCAAATCGTGTCGAATCAACTAGAATTTTTTTTTGATGTTAAACCATTTCAGCGATTTGAATAATTGTTATTCCTATTATTGGAAGTCTTTCCTTTTTACAGCATATGCTGTAAAAAAAATGTATCTTTTCTACAAGGAGAACCAGTAGAAATGTTGGAATGATACAAATTTTAAATTACGAAAATTCCGAAGAGATAAAGTATTGTCGAATAAAATTTTTTAGAAAACAGTCAACGATTTCTTCATTAAAATGTTTAATCCCACAGTATCCTTTCATAACGAGAACAGTTTATGCAGTTATTTTGTAATTTTGCTATTATACACTCCGCTTCAACTGAATACGACCACAAATTTTTTAAAACAATTTTTACACTTTTTCCAAATATTAAAGGTTCGTTTGCTATCTGTTTCTCCCTTAAGTTGTTAGCGAAATTTCAAAAGAATTATCCAAAAATAAATTTAGTAAGAAATTAGTATGATTCATACAGCATTTTAATACAGTTCAACGAAATTTTGCTCCATGCAGTAATGAAGGAATTTTTTGTCTCCAAACTTCAAGCTTTTATTATGCGCACCGAGTAATAGGTTATTATTTTGTTATCTTGTTGGTAGGTCCAGTTTATGGGTCAGCAAATTCTAGAATATTTATGTACATTTCTTTCCAAAATATGTAATTTTGTAAGTAGCCAACTCAAGCTTAACTGTTCCATTATAACTGACAGTTTTTAGAATCAAAATACCTCCACAAGAGTTGTTGTGCTGAAGCTTTAAACACCTTTTTATTTTCTTAAATTATTAAAATTAAAGTTAGAGTCATAGCCCCGAAATTAAATTGTTTTTCGTCTAAAAAAAAACTCGTTTTCCAAAAACTTTAATAGCATACCTTTCGTTTTTCGTCAAGTAGCGCGGTTTTTTCTTTAGTTTAATTCGTTTGAGATGGCTCCAATGTTTTATGACTCTTAAATCTGTTGAGCGACTCGAGTTTACACCTGCTGTTTGTTTTATTTTTGCCACAGACTCAGAAGAATCTGATGTACACTATAAAACTGCTCGTCTTCAAACTGCTGCTGTAGCGATTTTTTTTAACTTTCATCATGTTTTTTCTGTACAAATCTTTATTGTTTAAGTAAGAATAAAAGATAATAAAACTTAAATCAATTTCATCAGCTGTTGCACGTTCGGTTAGGTCTTGGTGTCCTATCAAATCGATTTTAGCTTTTGAACCTCTGCACTGCTAAAGCATGAAGATCCACCTATTCGTCTTAAAATTTTAGATCACAAATTTACTTTCACTGAAAACATTAAATGATCTAAAAAGTCCAGTAATTTAAACCGCTTATAAACAAGGATAAAATTGTCATTGTACCTTTTCAGTTGACTCAAAATAAAACTTCTACTTTGCATATGAAACACTTTGCAAGTGGGTTAAGGGAGTAGTTAGCATCAACCCTCAATAGCTCTTAAACCCTCAATATTTGGGAAAAATGTAAAAAGTGTTTTTAAAAATGTGTGTGCGTATTTAGTTGAAGCGGAGTGTACAATGTACATATACGTATATAAATCCATTATTCCTACAAATCTTACTGTAACTCATTTATTCGGACAAGTATAACCCTTTTTAATCTCTTAGAATCCTTTTGACCAACATATTCTTAGGTCAATATTTTATTTTTGGCAGTTGTTTTTTTGATGCATGCATTTTTGTTTCGTTTATATTTTCGTGCATTTTTCTTTCTTTCATAAATTTATGAACAAGAAAACTATGGATTTTAAATATAAATATTTCTTCAAATACAAACACAATATCTATAGAAAGTCAACAAAGGTACACTGGGCGTATACGCACTTTTTCTTAACTGACTTAATTCTGAAAAACCATAATGTTTGTATTCATTTTAATTTGCGGAAGTAACTTGAAATGGAAAAGAATAAGATCCCTGCCTAGTAAATAATCAAATATAAAACTTTGCAATTCTGAATACATTGACCGTTGAGGGAGAACTTCTTTTTATCAAGACTTTTCAGTTTCATTCTCTCCACCCCCAAAAACCACTTTTAAATATATTATTAAACTCAAAAAGAAAAATGCTTTTTATGTACACTAATATTATAAAGAGGAAAGATTTGTATTTTTGTTTGTAACGAATAAACTCAAAAAGTACTGGACTGATTTTAATAATTCTTTTTTCATTAGAAAGCTACATTATTACTGAGTAACATAGGCTATATTTAGTACTAGATTACTATAGAAATCTTTAGAAATTCCTAATAAAACCATCCAAAGGTGTAACAAAATTAGCCATAAAATGTCTTTCATCGCATACGCTGCGAAGAGTATTAATGATAGGATAAAAAAATGTTCAACAATATTATAGAATACAAGACTATTGATCAAAGAATTAAGAGATAATGTGATTGTAGCAACTATCATTACGGGTCCCGCGGCCGGTCAGCTCGCACATGTTCCGCGGATCCCGATGATACCAACTGATTTGCCCATATCTTTTAAAAGGTTACAGTTCCCTTTAAAAATATCCTTTGCCCTAACAATAAATAAATCCCAGGGACAAATTTTGTTCCATAGTTGGTATCGACTTAAGGAAAAGAGTGCTTTTCCCACGGGCACTTTCTCGAGTAGGATCTCCTGAAAATCAATACGTTTTGTTGCCACCTACAAATATCACAGCCAACATAGTGTACAGGGAGACTTTAAGATAAGCATACAATTTTTTTTCTAATTTAGTGATTCATGGTCGTTTTAATTAGCATGCTTATAACTTAAATATCTGTAGGTATAGGTACCTATTTATGTCTACCCGTTCGAGGCCGGGAAGGGCCGCTAGTTTTAAATAAAATTATAACTTAATACATAAAACTTGTAAAATTCAAAAATATTATAAATAAAATTAACATTTAGTCTTCACAATCAATATATCTCAATGAGTTAAGTGACCACACTCAGACATAATGCTGATGCTATACGACCTAACCTTGACTCATTCAGTAAAACAGCTATAACTGTAGGCAGTAATTACTGATATTTTGGCAGAAAACACACACAGAAAAAGAAATAAGAGAGTAATTCTTTCATTTTCATTATTTTTATTATACTCTGTGTATATCATTCATCAAATTTTATATAAATATAAGTTGGATAATTTCCTATATTTTGTCATGTTGTTGTTGTTGTTGGTTTTTAATATAACATATCCTTTTTTGTTACATCCCAAACATAAACCTATACTCTTCTGTTCTGTTCTTGTTCTTGGAAAATTTGCCTACACACATCGCTGTACGCCTTGAATAGAAAGCCTATTTATAAATGACCCAATTTAATGGATGACAGGGCAATTATAAGGCTATATGTATATTTACTGCTGCAGAGAATTATTCTCTGTCGAAAAACTTCATACTATGTATTTTTAATATATGTACCTTTATAGTCCTTTATAGAATCACAAATTCCTATACACCTATTTAGAAATATGTACATATGTATGTATGTATATTATATTTGTTTATTCATATGCATACATATGTATGTAGATAAATATACATATATGTATGTATTTATTTATATTTTAAGGAAGACAATTTGTGTTGATTTACAGAAAATGAAACTAGTTTAATATTTAATTGAGAATAATTCACTTTACATATTATCCTTTTCTACACTTTTCACTTGAAGTAGGAATCTATTTGCAATCTGTCTTTTGTAGGAATACATACAGGAGCGAAAATCAATATTACTATGTGAAGATAATGTAAATATTCCTATATTAAATTAAGGTTGACCATATTTTCATATCAAGAAAATATAATATAGAGTAGAAGAAGTATTGTAATAAAAAAAATAAAATAAAGTAAACTCAATGAAAATAGAAAAATTACAATAAAATAAAATAAAATGCAATACAATTAAAACAAAAATAAATAAAATAGAGTAAAATAGACCAATTTAAATACAATAACTGTTGAATAAAGTGTAAAACTGTCTGCACCACTTAAGTTCAATTTTAACAAAACCAACTTAGAGATTTGATGTTATATAATATAATCAATTTTTACCTTAAGATGAAACAACTCTTTATATGATAAATGAATATTTACATTAACAATACTAATCACTGAATAGAATGTAGCTCAAACTGAAAAAAAAACCAGAGCTCTTCAATTGGACAATGGGTCTGGGTATTACAGTTCTGGAATAGACAAAATATTGAATGAATCTGGAGCACAGCCCCGTTCAACAATTGTATAAGGCGTAGCTGAAAGGAAGAACCGAACCTTAGTCGAATCAATTCGATGTCTATAGAAGGCATCTTTGTTGGTTATCCGGGTACACAAAGAGGCTACACAGGTTGGGTATCTTCTCCGAGAAAAGTTCATGTTTCATGTGATTACAAGTTTATGTATAATCTAAGAAATCAAGGACATTTTAAAGATATAATAATTGATGATGGTACCAAGAACGAGCGCTTCATATGTGAAAATCCCAAATAGTACAAAGAACTCAGGTGTTGATTTAAATAATAAAAATCCTGAAGCGGAAGATGGCTCGTTCAGCAGAAATGAACCAACAAAATGTTTCCAAGAGGAAGTAGTCCAAACCAAACCAAAGCAAAGACCAGGAAGACCAGCTCAACTAAGAACTGGAAAACCAGGACGTTCTAAGAAAATACATAAGGATATATTTAGGAACTGATAGTGATCAAGAAGTGACAGATCAAGGCTCGTTTCACACTACACGGTTTTGACCGTCCGGCGAAAAACCGGACGGCGAAATTTTGTTAGAGGCGCGAAGAAGAGCATATACGTTTTCATGTTATACAGTCAAAACCGTATAATGTTTTATTAGCCATTGATCCCGTTTATGCCGTCCGGTTTGTTGCCGTACGGTCAAAACCATGGAGTGTGAAACGAGCCCAAGAGGAACAATTTGCAATTAATGCTTCTGAAGTACCACTCACAACGGCGTTATTAGGAGATGAGAAATCGGACTGGGAAGATGCTGTCTACACGGTAGTTCGAAACCTAATTACAAATGATACTTGGACAATCAAAGATAAGCCTGAAATTTCAAGAATAGTAGGCTGTATAATGGTATTAAGAAATAAAAGGACTACCGAGTGAACACACCAGAGGCGGAAAGAAAGATTAGTGGCTAAAGGCTTTACACGAAAACCTCGAATAGATTTTCATGAAACGTTTGTCCCTGTTGCCAGACTAAAATCGTTGAGCTCATGACCGCTTTCGCTGCAAAGCACCAAATGGAAATCTACCAGATAGACACTACTTCAGCATAGCTAAACGGAATAGTCAACGAGGATATTTATATGGTAAAAACAGCGCTGTTTGAAGAAATGTTGAAGAAGATTTCGGATAGTGAAAACGATACAAATTTACGACAGAATGCTACCAAAATGGCAACAAGGTATGTAAGCTCTAAAAGGCTTTATATGGGCTACGACAAAATTAGATTAAATTAAATTAGGTGGCGCAACAGTCCTTTAAAAACTAGGGCCTAGTTTCCAACCATTCCTGTGTGCGAGTAATATTGTCAGGGATGGAGGGGACCTACAGTTTAAAGCCGATTCCGAACGGCTAATTTGAGAAAGCACTTTTAATGACAAGATTTACTCTTGGAGTATTTGACAATTCCTCGCAAGAGGCAGTGCCCGTAAAAAAACTTAAGATGGCACAGGCAGGGTTTGAACCCAAGAGCTCTATCACACTTACCATCACGCCGCGGGTGCTATTGGCTGGAAGTCAATGGAGCATCGAAATTGACAACAATTAAGAAGATTGGACTGGCACCAACTGTTTTCGAACCATGCATCTATACTAGCCAATGTAAGACACTATTTTTACTCATTTATGTCGATGATATTTTAATTTTTTTAAGTAATCGAGCCGTGGTGAATAACATTAAAGCTGCAATATCCAAAGAATTTAACACCCGAGATTTAGGTGAAGCTCATTACTGTTTGGGAATACAAATCAAACGGTGTCACAACAAAATTCTGTTATCGCAAAGCGGATACACCGATGACATATTGAAGAGGTTTGGTATATAAGATTGCAAGCCTGTAAACTCTCCAACGAATGCGATGAATCTAAGGACCAATCCTGTAACGTTCCTTATCAAGAGCTAACTGGGGTTCTTATCTATCTCGCAATAGCAACACGTCCCGCTATAGCAGATTCAGGAAGTGCATTTAGCCAATTTAACAACTGTTATAAGCAAGAACACTGGGTTGCAGCTAAACGGGTAATTATAATCTTTAATACCGCAATGATACCGAAACATTGCCTAGCTTTATCAACGCTGATTAGGGAAACTGCATAATATATCGTCGGTCCTATACATGACCGTTTTCTAGGAATACTGAAAGCAGAGAACGGTCGCTTTGTCTTTGACAGAGGCCGAATATATAGCGGTCAGTGATGCAAGTACAGAAACTGTTTTTTTTTCTGAAGTTCCTGAAAGAGTTAGGGTTTCAAAACCTTTAAAAAAATACAAATGTTTAATGACAATCAGGGTGCAGGGCAGCTGGCCGTGAATTTTTAAAGAAGTTTTTGAAAAACCAGGTGTGATTTAATGGAATGATGATACATTTTATATTTAATTAGAGGCAATAAACTAAGTTTAAGCTATATACGCGGGAAGCTAGGTGCTTTTGTTTCGAAAGAAGATTCATTTTATGTTTTTTGTACCAACTTCATTTTCATTTTTATTAAACTTGACAATTTTAATGTTCTAACAGTCACTTGGTCAGTCAATTGAGCCTAAAATTGCCCTATCTCCTTTTCTTATTTTATATCTATTAAAATATTGACTATATTTACTTACAGAAGGACACATACAAAACTTTTTTTATTCAAATCGTTAGCTAGGAGTCATGAAAACCTCCATTTTTTATGTAGCAAAAACTGCATGACAGACTAATCTTGATTTGTACTTATACTTTACAATTTTCAAGTGCAACTGAAACAAAACTGGACGAAATGGTCACCATATTTACTATAATATACCAACCCTCAAATTGAGGATATATAGGTATATAGTAGAGTTGTCTCCGTTGTATTCAGTTTTTTTTTGTTTTAATTTTTTTTTCCTGGAATATTCCAACTCTAGTGTTTCGTCTTTTCATTAAGCGACTGTGGATTGAAATAATCATAATAAAGCTCAAAAGGTGTGCAGAAGAGGTCGAAACGAGGATACTCGTACGTTTAGTATTGATTTTCATCAGAGAGGGAAATTTATTTTTGGTTTGGCAATATATATGTATGTAGGTACAAATTTTATGTGGATGTGTGTACAAGTGTAAGTGTGTGTATATGTTTGTTTGAGTGTTAACTGATGAGGGGCTCTGCGGTGTTGATATTGGTTAAGGGCAGTGTTGGATTAAAAATAAAATGCGAAATGAGTAAGTTGGTAATTAGAAGAAATCATGTCAGGGCTCTTACTTTGGTTATTGAACTTAAGTTCTTATATGATTTTCAATCTTTTAATCAAACCTAGACTAATGTTTGTTTTGTGAAATCATTTTCAAACAATCTATATTATGGGGTTTATCGTTCCTGTGTTAACTTCAACAGAACACAGAAGTAAATTTGTGGATTTTCTTTCTACATTTTTAACTTTATTTTATATTTCAAATAACTTAGCGCAACAGCTCGTAGTGACTTACAACTGTCAACCATTCCTGTGTGCGGGTAATATCAGGAGTGGCGGGGACCTACAGTGTATATGCCGAATCTGAATAGCTAATTTGAGAAAACACTTTTCATGACAAGAATTACTCTTGGAGGATTTGTCAATTCCTAGCAAGAGGCAGTACCCGTGAGAAAAAACTTTAGATGGTACAGAAAGGGATTAAACCTGAGACCTCTAATAGTATGACAGTACTTCGCACTAACCATCACGCCAAGGGTATTATTAATGTTATTAGTATTTATATTTTCCACCAAGTCTGTATGTATTTCATCCTAAATTAAGCAATACATTTAAAATTAAAGGTAACAACAATAGCCAGAAGATAAAACACGAAAACAGTTACAAGGGAAGGGGCGATTGCACCCACAAAATCCTTTAATATGAACCTTCATCCGAAAAAGTACATATTAATCCGCTACTGCTTTTATGCTTTAACTTTTTCTATGGCTATTCGTCACATATAACCTCAGGACTCATGGTATTTAAGGGATTTGCCCTATTTCCAGAAATATAATAACCTCCCCAAAGGCTCTGCGTTAATTGAATTACACAAAGAGAAAGAAGAATACGTTAATGTTTGACCAATATATTTTCAGTTAATGAGATAAATCATTCTTTTTCATTCAATTTTCTTCTTTTTTCTCACTTTTTTTACTATTAAATAAAAATACAAAACATTTTGATTTGTTGTTGGAATTTTTGTCGATTAATATAATATTTTATTTCATTTGTTTTGTTCTCTGTTTTCTGAAATAATGTAAGGTCATTAATTTCGAATCGGATTGTTTTAATTTAACCTATAAAGATTTCTGTGGATTATTGTCCAATAAACAAATAAAGGACATTGATTTATTAATTTAAGTCCGTATTTCTTTTTATATCTATTTTGATTTTCTTGTTTTTATTTGAGTGAAAATATCATTGTACATATATTTAATTTCCATTAATAAAAAAAGTTTCATCTTCATACAATCAGAATAAATATCAACCTTGAGACGAGAAATTCAATCAGTCAAGTGAGAATGGACATTTGGTCTTATAATGAAAAATATCAATAATTTATCCTGTGGAATAATAATAAAAAAAAAAACAAAAAGAATTAAACTTGAGGACAAATTCAATTAGCAAAATAGTAAAACTGGTAATAAATTCATGTTTTGTTTTTGGTTTGTTTAATTAAAATGAGTGGAGGTTTTTACAATTCAGTAAAAAGAAAATTGAATTTATTTTTGTCTAAAACACCCTGCAGTTTGTTTTACATTAATTCAAACTTAGAATATTATATTTTTAAGTCTTTTTCGTTCAGCTTGCCTACGTATAAGCGGATCGCTTCTGTCAGGTGTCAGGTCACAAAAAACATCTGGGCTACACTAGATTTAAAGCGATTAAGGTGCTTGCTATCTCTAAGCAGATCGCATATAAGCTCCATAATAGGTGTCATAACCAGACACTGTCTAATAGGAAAGCACGCTACGCGGCTAGGCGTAATCTCAAATTACTTTTGCAGAAGCTGTATGGATGAGGAAGAGGAGGAAACAATTCTTCACCTTCCCTGCACATGCCCTGCACTATATAATTCTTCTATAACGATCTAAATCATATTAGCAAAATCAGCCTCTCACGTTTCGTAAGGGACTCAAACTGGTTTCATTGAGCTTAGAAGAAAGCCTAAAGATTCATGTGGTATTACAATGGGCCATTAAACTGGCCTAAGTGTGTCCTACTCCATTACGGACAGCCACTTTAACCTAACGTAATCTAAGTCTTATCTAACTGACTTAAGTGTGTCGTACTCCACCCTGTACAGCCGATTCGACCTAACCTAACCTTAGTCTTATCTAAAGTTTTGGTCGGAGCTTGCTACTACTGTACTAAATAAATAAGATGGCATTGAAATTCTGAATAGTTCAAAAATCCTTTGTTAAATACTGCTTAAGATATTAAAAATTAAAAATTAAAAATAACAAATTAACTTGGTGGATCTACAGCTCATGGAGACCCAAGGTCTAGTGTATTACAACTCTCAATTGAATAATGTCTTATCTGCTAATTTGAGATGAGCTTTTTATAGCTAGAATTACTCTTGGAGAATTTGATAATTCCTCACAAGACCCAGAACCCATGACAAAAAATTTAAGGTGACGCAGGCAGGCATGACAGACCTACGCACTTACCATCACGCTACGGATAATGCCTATACGATTGTTATCGAATTTTCAACAAGATTTTGTTTTTAAAAAAATTATCATTTATTTTTTTTTTTAATTCTTAACCTTAAAACTTCTTTTATATTTTGTATTAACAAATATTGCTTTAAAAAAGAATCAGTCTAAAAATACATATTTTTTCCAAAATAAATGTTCAGTATTTTGGCGAAAACCAATCCACAGATGTGGACAAAACATTTACCAATAAACGTTTGTTCATTTAATATTTCTAAAGCTGTTATTATGCGCTTAAATTGCTTAACGTATAATGAAATTGGTAAAGAGCTCAAAATAATTTTATTCACGGTTCGAAGTGTTATGGAACAATTCGAAAATACCGGTTCAAAGGAAAACTAGAAAAGAACAGGCCGATCTTGTATTTTTTCTGATAGGGAAAAACGCAAAATTCTGAAAGAAGTGTTCTAAACCTTGCCGAAGAAGTGGAAATTACTATTGGTAAACATCTTAGTGAGCAGACTCTTCGTATTTGCCCAATTCAAAGTATTACAAAAGAGCTGCGAGAAGAAAAGCCATTTTTTCACAAGTGAATGGAAAAAACAGCTTTAAATTTGTCACAACGCATATAAACAAACCAAGCGAGTTTTGGGAATCGTTTGTTTTTTCTGATGAGTCGAAATGTAACATTTTTGGGAGCTGAACAGTAAAAATATTGTGTCTGCTGTCAAATATGGTGGAGGCAGCATTTTGGTTTGGGGGTGTATAGCGGCAAATGATGTGGGCTATTTAACTTTTATTGAAGGTCATATGACTACAAACGTGTACATTGACATTTGGCGTAGTAATTAAAATGACAGTGTTGAAAAGCTTGGTCTTTTGAATTAATTTGTCTTTAAAATAACCCTAAGCACACTGCATTCAGAACTCGTGAGTGATTGCTCTGTAATATTCCAAGGCACCTTAAAATTCACTCCTGACATTCATTGAAAATTTATGAAATCATTTGGGACCAACATTGAAAAAATAAAAGATCTTTAAAGGATTATAATGGATCACTACGACCAGATATCTTGTGAAACCACACAAATTTTAGTATATTTGAGGAAACAAAGATTGCAAGCAATCATTAATAGAAAGCACACAAAGTAATAACTAATTGTTAATAAATTACACTTAGTTTAACTTAGTAATATATCTTGTTCCAATTGTAATTGAAATAAATTTGAATACCCTCATGAAGTTAGCTTTTAATTTCTGGTATCTAAGAAATTTATATGTTTTTAACTTTTTATTTTGTTTTAAATTGACAATATGTTTTTTAACTACTATTTGTTAAATTATTTAAGATCCCGACTTATTTCAGAATCTAAGAAAACATTAACAATTCTCAAAAATTCCGATATGTTTGAAACTAAGAGAAGAGGTGCATTTATACGTCCTTAATACTTCTTAAAAATTCCTTAAAGTGAAACAAAATTACGGGGGGTGAATGGGTTAAATGCAAGTTTATCCAAATTATTTTAAAACTTAAATAAAAAAAATGGTCGAAAACATATATACATACATACATACATATGTATATAGTCAACAAATTGTAATAGTTCTCAGGGTTTCAGAGGTTTCAGGGTTTCGATAGGTATATTGAACAAATGGTTTCTAGTATTTTGCTCAATAGCACCACATAAGTCTATTTTAAATTTTGCCAAAAATGTAGAACAGTAGACTTCGTTTTAGCGAACGGCAGGAATTTTATGGTAAACAGTAGCCGGGTAGACAAGAATGGGATGTAAAAAGTAGTCCAGTTCGGCGAAATCCCAATCAGTGCACCATTAATGATGATGATTACGGGTTTGAAATTTAAATTCAGAACAATTAAATATTAAAGGCAGGCATTTTTCTTATGTGTTTGTAAATTAAAATTGAAGGTGTTCATTGAAAAAAGAAAATTAAAATCCCTTCATAATTATTATGGGAAAATTATTCTGTTAAGAAACACATAAACACCATATGTTTTCCAAATGTAATAAACAAAATCATTGCTCTTTCGAGATTTATTGCTTTGAGCGCATAACTTCGCATGAAAAAGCATTAAGTCAAAACAGAAATATTTCTAAACTTAATTGAAAACTGAAATCTCCTTAACATGGCTTTGTACCTACCTCAAACCGATAAGACCATAAACCAAAACTTGCAACATATTGTGTCCTTGTATAATATTCGTAATGTCGTATATATGTATATTGTATAGCCATTGTATATAGTGTATATCTCATTGACCTCCAACCGAAGGACTATTAATTTTACTTTCATTTACCTATACAGTTGTTTTTTTTTCTTTTTTTTTCTAAACGATTCCTTTTTATTCAAATGACAGTTTAATTAATTTATCTATATATACAATTTAAGCACAACAAACGATCTGTTTTATAGTTTCAGTTAGAGCGAAATATTCAGCCCCAAGAACCATTACTCTTCTTTTCTATATGTAGAAAAAACTCTTGATATGTCGTAATGCAATTAGTCAATGTGTTTTTTTGTATAGTATGGTTTATTTAAATAATAAAAGAGCTTAAACTGCAAGGGATGATGTAGCAGTTCCTGACCCATTTTCCTGTACATTTCTTCGTTGAAAATATCAATGGGCCAGAAAACCCTTGAGATTTTTCTTAGCAATTAATGAATATTTGCATTTTCCTAATGAAACTACAGGATGGAAGAGATTTCTGTATGGGCAGTTGGCAGTATAAACTAAGCCAATCATACGAGGAGGTTCAATAACGCAAATAGGTAAAACTAACTACCAAAATTTGGTAAGATTTGCAGTCCTGCAATAGTGTGGCAGACAAATTAAATCTGTAGGGTCAAGTAAGGAATCGAAACCGTGTGCCTCGCTAAAAACAACTGAGAGAATTACTGCTCTAGCCCATAATATTGAATAAATCTTTAGTTTTTTGAGTCTTCTACAATCTTCAAATTCAGGCTCTTCACAATAGGGGACGTTGTTCATTTTCAACACGACAACACTACGTGACAAACAAGTGACGATAAAATTGAAACTTTGCAAGAAAAGATCGTGTTATTTCTCAAAGAAACGATAAAAATTGGCTTCGGAAATCTTGTGATTCAATACGTTTCGACTTTTTTCTTTCATATCAAGTAAAAGAAAGAAAACATAAAGCCACAAATGAACGAAATATCTCAAAAAATATGCCGGTGATTTTTTACCATAAAAATTTAAACAAAAATGAACTTTTTGGCTGACCCAAAATATTTTACGAACCAATAACTCTAGCAACTATAATTAAATGTTATACATATTACGAGTATAAAATGTGATGTAATACCAAACAGGTATAATTTTGAAAAAAAATCAATTAATGGTATTTTATTTTCATGTTATTTTTTATTTCAAATATATTTTCAAAAAGAAGCTGGGATGCGATCTACACTGATAACTTTCCATTCCGTCTGTCGATTTGTCTTGCATTAAAGGTTTGTAAGTTTTCGTATTTTGTTAAAATAGTTGTCAGTTAAATTATTCTAAAAAATTTAAAAATTACCGACAATATTTTGCATATGATAAAATAGTTTGATTTGAAAATCTATTTTTGTTAACGAGATTTTTAGTCGAAAACCAATTTTTACCAATTTTAGTAGCATTACTTAAAAGTTTTTATTTCTTATATAAACAAATACGAATTGGATGAATGAAAAATTATTTGAAGTCAATTTCTTCTATTATTCACGAGATATCGAGAACCGAACGCCCACTTTTACCAATTTTGCGTTCTATTTTTTGTAGATTTTAATTTTTATCAAAAAATTGAAAGTTGGATTTTATAAAATATTTACTGAATGTCGAAAACAACATTTTCTGTGAGATAAAATTAGTTTAAGGGCAATATCTCAAATTTTTGAAAAGATATTCCAGTCGAAAGTAAATTTTCACCAAGTAATGTTTTTTTTTTTAGGTTTTTATTTTATGTTAATAAACTGTAAATTCGATTTTTCTCAAAATTTTACCAAATGTTGAAAACAATATTCTTCATAAGATAAAATTAGTTTAAAGCTATAGTCTCAAATTTTTGAAAAGATATTTGAGTCAAAAATCAATTTTTACCAAGTTTTAGTAATATTTTTTGTAAAAAAAAACTGTTAATATGATCTTTTTTCAAAATTTGAGCAGATGTCAAAAACGTAATTCTTTGTTGCATAAAATTATTCTGGAGATAAATTTGTTTTTTGTTCGTAAAATATTCGAGGTGACAATTATTTTTTTTTTCAGTTTTTTGATTTATAAAAAAACCGTTAATTGGATTTTTTTGCAAAAATATACTTGTTTGGTATCACGTTATAATACATAATAAAAAATTTAATTCAAGTCACTAGCGTTATTGGTTCGTGAGATATTTAGGGTTAACCAAAATTTTCACCTTTTTGTTAAATTCCTATTTTAAAAGTCCTTTCTGCATCTTTCTGGATTATTATCTATATAACAAAATTTATTTGAAGTCAATATCTCTACTGGTTCTTGAGCTATGGACGACGAAAAAAACGTCGCGAACGTACGTACACACGCACGCACAGAAATCTCAATAAAAATCTTTTATTTCGACTCTAGGGACCTTGAAACGTCGAGAAATGTCAAAATGTTAACTCGACAAATCAGAATATTACAATAACTTCCTATGGGAAGTTAAAAATTTAAAATATTGTCTTCAAACTACATAATTTTATCTTATAAAAAATGTTGTTTTCAGTAAAAATTTTATAAAAATCCCACAGTAAGTTATTTTTATAAAAATTAAAATTTGCAGAAAACTTTCAAAAAGTGCAACTAAAATTGGTGTTCGATTAAAAATCTCGGGAACAAAAACAGATATTGAACCCAAACTTCTTTGATCATGTCCAAAATAGTGTTGCTAAGTTTTGTAAACATTTTTAGACAAATTTACAACTTTTTTTTAAAACACGACTGAAGTGTTATGAAAACATAGAAAAAGATCGACTTCAATTTTCTTATCTCACACAAAATATTTTTATTAATATTTTGTTAAGGTTTTAGAAAAATCAAAAGACGTACACATATGCGATGCAATCAGTGGTGGTCGAATAAAAGCCTCTTTATTTAAATATTAAAGTTAAACCTCTTATACTATTTTAAATATTCTACATTGTCGTAGTTATGTGTTTCAGCTAAGATAGATAGAGACATACAATTGGAGAACATCTCCCTATGGCTGGCAAATGTCGTGTTCGGTTTCGCTTTCAATAGACTTCTTACTTTTAAGATACTGGAAACTTAATCTGCTTCCTCTACGGGTTGCTAAGCACTGTTTAATTGAGATGATGACCTAAAGGTTCCGATTCTTGAACAGAATCGTTTTCCTTGTGTTGATTTTCATCCCCACTATTATTTATTAGCTCGTCATTTATTAGATTTCCTATATTGTCAAGCAATGTTTCAGGTAAGTTTTCAGAGGTCATCGTTTTAATCTGTCAAGACTGCTTGCAGCACATCATTGATCACCAATAAATACCAATATTAAACATGGTTCGATCTTTACCATTTTACTAATATCAGTTGTCTTTTTTTCGGCTCCTGAATTTGATGAATATTGATGAAATATTAATTAGAAGCACAATCTTTGTGACCATTCTATCAAAAACTGCATTGAAAAATTCAATAGAATTGTAAGTAGGAAAACGTTTCAAAAACAAACATTTATTTATAATAACAAGAACTCTTCTGCTATCACAAGCTTACCATTTCTCGAAGTTGTTTACAAATATCGAAGTTCAACTAATTAAATGACTTTTTCAATTTTCCGATTTCACCATTTACCCTAATTACACACACACACACACACAAATACATTTTCCAAGCTAATTTGTTACTTTGACAAATCTTTCAACAAGAAAAAAAGAAGACACAAAAATCACAAAATATATTATTGTGATTTCCTTGGGAGAAAATGAACAAAAATACAAAATTCAATTGCCCGGAAGAATAAAAAGGACACACTATCTGTCATCCTCGGAAATTATAGATTTCAAAAACACAAAATAAAATCCACCCACAGCAACCAAAATTACAGTACATACACACAAACACACATACAACAGAATGCGCTATGCTTTCTAAGAAAATAAACAGCAGCAGGAGCAAAAAGAAAAATAAGTAAAAACAGAAAACTACCAAAAGGATAAACATGAATCGATGAAACTCTAAAAAGCCACAATAGATGACAATTTATTTTGTGTGTGTGTTTTTCTTTTTCTTTAAATTTGTTCCCTTTATCTTTGAACACATTTACATATGTACATACATACAAAGGTATGTACATATATTTTATAACAATTTCAATGTTAAAAAGAAAATTTCAATGCAAAAAAGAAAACACAATTTTCTTTACACGAACAAGCAATGTGAATATTTCAGTTTTCCTTTATTTTTATTTTTGTGTTTTTTTTTTTTTTTTTGTTTACTTATGAGTCCTTTTTAGTTTTCAGTCTATAAACAACAAAAAATTCTTCTTTATACCTACCTTCTCATTGAAATTGCTTTTAGCCGACATCTACTGTGTTCTGTTCTGTAACATTCGAAAGGTGATGTCCTTTTGAAACTTAAGTGCCAACTGGCTCTCGGGAGTTGTGATGCTTTTTCTGTAACATCTTCCTGCGTCTTAGTTTTTTTTCTTTGTTATTTCGATCTTTTCATATGATATGTCTGTACATATGTATGTATATGCGTATTCGTATTTTCTTTACATCAATTCCGTATTTGGCGCCGTTTCTTTTCAGATACTTTTCTGGATTTTAATGCATTGCGTTGTCCTGGTTCTTTGTTACATCATCATACACACACACACACACAACACAAGTAGCTATATAGCAGCCAACAAGTTGAAATTGCGTAACACAAATGAAAGGTCCATTTCGAATACAAATCATTCAAAATCTTTACAAAAGAATAAAAATACAGTAAAGCGACAAAAAAATCGTTTTATGAAGAAACTCCTTTTTTATGGCACTGTACTTATAATCAATGCATTCATTTTTCAGAACTCTGTTTTCATAAGGAACAAGTTCTAAAGTAGGTGATGAAAAGTCTTTACAATTAGCGATAAATCGTTTTTAAGAAAAACTCGTTTTTGATATATTAAAAACGATATTTTGTGTGAGATACAAAATTAAAAGTCGAAAACCATTTCTTATCAGTTTTTTGTTGTTTTCGTGTTTTGTAAAAAAAAGTTGTCAGTTGAATTTTTTTTTAAAGTAACTAAAAGTTAGCAACAATAGTTTTCATATAATAAAATGCGTTTGATTTTTGCCGATATTTATATTCGAAAATCAATTTTTACCAAGTTTTGATTTCTTATATAAAAAAACTCATATTGGATTTTTCTACAACGACCAGTATCTTAAGTAAAGCACAAAATTTAGCACAAAATTAAATCATTTTAAAATCATAACCTTCATTGCTATTTACGAGAAATCGAGAATCGAATATCAATTTTTTTCCAATTTTGTGTAGTGTTTTTTGAAGATTTTAATTTTTAACAAAAAAAAAACTAACGGTTGGATTTAAATACAAATGTAATTGAATGTTAAAAACAACATTTTCTAAAAGATGAAATTAGTTTGAAGTTAATTTTTGAAAAGATATTGGAGACGAAAATCAAAGAAATCGTTACTTCGATTTTTCTCCAAATTTTACCACATGTCAAAAACGTTATTCTTTGTAACATAAAATTATTTTGTTCGTAAAGTATTCGAGAGGACAGTTATTTTGTTCAGTTTTTTGATTTATCAAAAACCAAAATTATACTAGTTTGGTATCCCATCACAATATTATGTAGGGTTATAAAACAATTTAAAATATAATTTTTCATGATATTTATTTTTTATTATAAAGTTGAAACGTTGACCTTATGTGTTACTACATCACTTAAATGAACATCACGCGAATTGCTACAAGCATCGATTCTTTTGAGGTAATTTCGACCACTTTTTGACACATATTGGGCGGTATCTCAGCCATAACAATGTTGTTTTTTAAGTGCTCAAGAGTTAAAGGTTTATCTGCATATACGCGATCTTTCGTGTAGCTCCGCAAAAAAAAAAGTCTAGCGGTGTCAAATCGCATGATCTTGGTGGCCAGTTGATATCGCAACGACGAGGAATTACGCGCCTAGGAAATGTCTCTTGCAATAAAGTCGTATTCGCTCGAGTTGTGTGGCAATTGGCACCGTTTTGTTGAAACCACATATTTTCCAAGTCGTTTTCTTCAACAGCAAGCAAAAAAAGTCTGTTATCATATGACCAAACCTCTCCGAATTGTCGGTGACAGTCGTTCCATCGTTGTTTTCAAAGAAGTAAGGTCCAATCACACCTCAGGTCCGGATCAAAGAGCGCACCAAACAGTTACTTTTGTGGATGTTATGGCATCTCTTCAATTAGTTGAGGATTCCCAGAATCCCAAATACGACAATTTTGTTTATAAACACAGCCACCAAGTAAAATATGTGCTTCGTCACTGAAGAAAATTGTTGTGCAAGCACCCATTCGACGTATCTACCAGCGGCGTTGTGAATGGTCAGCTGGTTCAGTTCAGTTGTTGTGTGATGTGCACTTTATATGGGTGTAGGTGTAGATTCAAATGCAAAATACGTCATAATGTGCCTAATTCCTGAGAACAAAGAGGAATAGACACATTCGGGCCATCGGCAACACTTTCACTTACAGCAACGATATTTTCAGTGCTACGAGCAAAACGATGATACAAAGGCCTTACAATATCTGTAAACAATCCAATCTCTTCAAATTTCTTCACAATTTTGCCAATTGCTTGCGTAGTTGGAAGATTATAGAAACCATAATCTCCTCTTAAAGCACGATATGTAGCTGTGGCGGAATCACCATTTTTATATTAGGTTTTAACAGTTTTTATGCGTTGTGCGATAGTTAAACGTTCCATTTTCGTAAATGTCAGATTTTCAACTGAAACTCGCAGATGTCGAATTTCAGCCCTATACTTTTGAAGCCGCAAAATGGATAACCCGTTATAATATACAATTTTATTGAAGTCGATATCGTTATTAGTTTGTGAGATATTTTGGGTCAACCAAAATTTACAATTTTTTTTAAATTGCTATAGTTAAAAACCACCGCTTAATTTTTTTGAAAGTCCTTTTTACATCTTTCTGTATTATTATCTGTATTGTAAAATTTATTTTAAGTCGAGTAAAGATACTGGTTCTTTAGATATAGAAAACAAAAAAAGCTTCCCGAACGTACGGATTTTTTTAAGGAATTAGAAACGTCTAGAAATGTCGAAATCAGAGAGATCGGACCGATTTCGAAAATCATTAGGAACAAACTCAATTTTGGTCTGCAACAAGATTCAAAACTGCTTATTTTTCTTATTAAAGCTACTTTTAGAATCGACTTTTTTTAAAAATAGTTTCCAAATGCGATTTTTATCAAAGCTTCATTTTAAATCCTTGCTGTTTTGGCAAACTTAAAAAACATTATGTTTTTTTTTATAATCATATTTTTCTTAAGACAGCAACAATTAATCAAAGCTGATAATTGTACAAAAAAGTGTTGAAAGTTGAAACACTATCGACAACGACGAAATCATAACAAAAGCCGGCGACATATCGCTTTAGTGTTCTACACACATAGGTATAAGTACGTATTTTTGTTTATAAAAAATGTATTTTGTGTGATTTTATTACATAATTTCTTGTTTTGTCTGTTTTGTCTGTTTTTCTTTTTTGTTTTTCATACAAGAAAAGAAAAACAAAATTGTCTGATGTGTCGCTGCCGATTTGGTTTCGGTGTTGGCTGAAAAATAAAACCCGAAAATGCAATAAATCTACAAATACACACACACACAAGAGAAAAAAAAAACACACACCTAAAAGGGATGAATACATCATCATCACCATCATCACAGAGAAACAGAGAGAGAAACATAGAGAGAGAGAGAGAGGAGTAAAAAGGACCCTTTTTTCTGGTTATATTGACGTCATTTATTCTCAAAGATTCCCTTATATTATTACATGCTTAACCCAGGATTGTAGTAGTTGTACAGAATAATATGATGATTGTATGCTTCACGTGCCGACCTTGCGCAACTTTTTTATTTTGTCCTATTTTTGCCCTGGATTTCGGAGCTTAAAGAGTGTATGTACAATGTATATACAGTATACACATAGTAGACAGTAGGCTTAATTGACTTAATAGTTGGGATATTTTAAAAAGGTCCTAATTGAATTGTAAATTTTTTTGCATATAACTTGTTGAAACTATCTGGTCGATTTGTTAAGTCAAAAAGGTTTCATTTTAATATTAAAAAAAAAAAACTGTAAAGAGAAAAGCTGCAAGTCCTCGATATCTTCACGTATTCTATTTTTAAGGTCTTAAATGGATTGTGGACCATTAACAAGTATATAATCTTTCAAGTGGGTCACAATGAAAACAGTCGAAAAGATGTATTCACAAGATCTCAGTGGCTAATAATTATGATCACCTTTTCGAGAAATAATACCTTCAGGTATTTTTTTTAGTTGCTTCTGTGGCACGTAACGTACTTTAACAACTTCAAAACATTTTTTGGGAGTGTATCGTTTCATCTTTAGTAATGGAATTTGGTACTTGTCAAAAGTCCAAATATGACAGCTCTCCTAATTGGGGGTTATTTAAAAAGAAACCTCCTATTGAAAAACCCTGTGTTTATCCTCTCTGTCTCTGACAATTCATGAATATCTTTTAGGAACCAAAGCTCGGATTTATCGATTTTTAGATCGTAAGACACAGAAAGTTGCCAAACGAGTTCAAAGTCAACTCTGGAATTCCACAAGGTAGTGGTTTAGGCCTAATTCTCTTTATTTTATTTAAAAACGGTTTACCGTCTGTGTTAAAACACTGTATGCGCATCATTTGCCAACGATGTTAAAATATAATTTTCAAAACTGTTTTAAGTTCTCGTGATTGTGAAGAATTGCAATGTGAACATAACTCGTGTTTTTTATTGGTGGTTTCGTAACTGTCTGCTTCTTAATGTTGATAAAAGTAAAACTATGAGCTTTACGAAACAGCTTTCTGTAATTTATTTTAATTATATATTTGACGGAGTACCATTGTTTCGTGTTATTGAAATGTCTGTCCTTGGTGTGTTATTTGCTAAAAGAAAAATTTAATTTTCACAACACATTGAGTCAATAACTAATAAAGCGAATTCAATTTTTGGCTGGATTAAGAGGGAATCGAAACTATTTTCTGATCCTTATGTTATAAAGCAGCTTTTTATAATATTTGTGCGCTTGTCAGGCCTGCCCACCTAATTACCCTGTCAAAAACCAGACTAGAACTGGGATCTATTTCATAAACATTTACATGCATCACATTTTCTTGGATGTTTCTAAATCATCAATTCATCGGTGTGTCAGAAGTATTTGTACTTTAATGGCAGAACACCTCTTGGAAGAAGAAATTCGCTGGCCACAAAATATAACTTTCGTACAACAACGTTTCAGGGGTTTTGCAAATTTTTCATGTATTGCTGGAATTTTAGATGGTTCTTTAATAAGATGATGCACCAACTGAAAATTTAATTAATGCCATTTTTGCATGTGGTCCGAACTTAGAAATCCGTTATGTTTCTGCCCGGTGGCCAGGATCCGTTTACGATGCAAGGGTTCTCAGAAACAGTTAATTAGCAAGAAGATGTTTTACTATGTTTTATGTACGTGACTTTTTAATAACTAACACGATTTTGCAAACTGACATTTTAAAATTGAAAGAGTGCCAGCGATCTGTTACTTCTAACATCGGAAAAATAATACAAAGGTTTCGTTCCATATTTCATCATTTTTTGATCAACACACATTTCAAGATTATACCATGAAATTTCCACGACAAATTTGTCAGTTTATGAGAATGTCAAAATGGCCATGACAAATTCATTATTTTTTTTTTCTGATAAATTTGTCAGACAAGTGTGACAAATTTGTAGAATTGTCACCTGCCAATTGCAAAAAAGGTTCTTGATATTTGCGCTTAGGGGGTTAAGATGAGCTAATTCCTAAGATTCTTATGAGCACAGACTAAAATTTATTATATGCCAAGTCTTGAGAACATAATGTTCTTATTTATGTATGTATGTATGTTTTGTGTTTATTGTTAAATAAATAAATGAAAATATTGACTCTGCGTCGTATGTCTCGTATTAACTTTAATATTCCCCAAAGAAACCTGAAGAATTTAACCAATAAATTATTATTAGACTAAATTATTTAATAACTTTAATTTGAAATCTATCAATTTGTTTGACCATGGAATGAATTTATCAAGTAAATAAAAATCAACTTTTTTAGACAGTTAATCTATGGATTGTTTTAGGCCAAACACGAAAAAAAGAGATTTTAATTTTCGAAAAAAATCGGGTATCCTGCCATCGTTTCGGAAATTCATTACATTGAAGGCTACTATGAATAAAATTAGTATATAAACCGGAAGTTAACGGTTTCAATTTGAAATCTGAATTCAGCATCTGTCAAACTAAGTTGTTAAACCACTTTTTTTTTGTAATTGAAAGTCTGACATTTACGAAAATGGATCGCTTAACTATCGCACAACGCATAAAAGTTGTTAAATCCTAGAAAAATGGTGATTCTACCACAGCCACATACCGTGCTTTAAAAGGAAATTATGGTTTACATAATCGTCCAAATACGCAAGCAATTTGGCAAAATTGTGAAGAAATTTGAAGAGACTGGATTGTTTACAGATATTGTAAGGATTGTCTTACTGCACATTATGGCGTATTTTGCATACATATAAAGCCCAGCTCGCACAACAACTGAAGCCAGCTGACCATTCAAAACGTCGCGAAGTAGATACGTCGAATAGGTGTTTGAACAACAGGCGGTGGACGGCGATTTTTCGAACAAAATTTTCTTCAGCGACGAATCACATTTCTCACTCAGTGTGAATGTTTATATAAAAATTTCTCGTATTTGGGGTTCTGAGAATTCTCAAGTAATTTAAGAGAGGCCATTACATCCACAAAAAGTCACTGTTTGGTCCGGAGGAGGTGTGATTGGGCCTTACTTCGAAAACGACGATGGAACGACGCAAAATAGATAACTGTGTATATCGAACACTAAGTTTCTAGGCTCTTTGAGCTAACACAGAATAATACAAAATTAGGGGCATTCCCAAATGATGCTCACCTGACTTCAGTACTTATACGTCACCACATTGTTATACAGATGAAGGCATTAATCAGTTGAAACATGTAACACATACTATCTTATCTAGTTACCTTTAATTTGACTCACATTGTAGTTTTATTTTTATAAATTTAAGTTTCTATTTAGGATTTACTTGTCCCACTGTTTAACCTATTGTCCTGAAATATACAAATTCCTCGTCTACTTTCAGGATTCTCTATTAGGATTCTTTTGACGTATTTTTATTTTCCCAGAATATTCACTAAAGGTTTGGAATAATAGTCTTTTTCTTCTTTATAGAGTTTTTTTCTTCAAAAGATTGTTTGGAAGGTGAGTCTTTTGGTGAGATGTAATGTTTTCTTTGTTTGTTTGTTTCCTAAAATGTAACCATTCTGTATATACGCAATACGCACGCTTTTTCCCATTATTTCTTAGCTATTATTTTTTTTTTTCTTACTCGTACAAAAATTTAAATTTTTCAAAAAATAAATAAAATGAAATATTACTATAGGTTACCTGTGCGAGTTGTGAGCGCCGCGCCGCTGTGTTAGGTATGCAAGGAACTCGAAAAAATAAATAATTCCCAAAACCCATCTCAAGCCCGAATCTGTCCCGCACAAAAAGTGATATATAGTGATATATAGTTAAAGAGATAAATGAAATAAAAAGAAAATAACAAAATAAACTTGTGGAGTCGTTATGGTTGGTTTGTTATTTTGCTTCGTTTCGTATCGTTTCGTCCTCGGTGGCGTAGTTTTTCGTCCTTATTTTTGTTTTGGGTTAAGGAATTCAATATATGGATATACATTCACACACATAGATACTAATACTTATGTACATACATATGTATATTTACACATACTTCAAAATAATCCAAAATGATTGCTATATAATGTCGGTATGTAATTCTATATTTGGTGGGTGTTACTGCGGGAAATTTTGTATAAGAACGGATATTTGTTTTCATTCTTCGATGAGTAGATATGTTGTTATTCTCAGGCTTCGATTTATTGTTATATTTTGTATTTTATTTGTATTTTATTTTGATTTATTTCATTTTTTGTTGTATAAATAAAAATGTGGCCAATACATGAAATGAGATTTGTAGTTTATTTACAGTTTATGTACCAAACAACCAAACTAACAAAAATGAAATAATATTTATTTAAGTTTATTGTTTCAAGTACGCATTTTTTTAGTTGTGTGTTGAAGTGATTTTCGATTTTATCCTTATAGTAAAATTAATTTGGTTATGTGGTCATTGATTGCAACCTGGTATGGTTTATTTATATATGTAATTCAATTTTGCATGATTAAAACAATAAATTTATAGGTATATACGCACATGCAAAATTGTATCATTTATACCTATCGTTTTTACAATTTTTTAGGCTGGAGCAATTTCAGTGCGGACATTTTACACCCAGTTTTGTATTTCATTTGTAGTACCCGTGGCATGAGTGTCCTGACTGGGCACTGCTTAATAGGAAGGCATGCTATTCGACTTGGAGCCCCTGCAAATGATTTTTGTAGGAGTTGCATGGACGAAGAAGAAGAGGAGACAATCTCTCATCTTCTGTGCACATGCCCTGCCTTATCACAAAGACGTAGAATCCACCTTGGAGAATACTACTTTAACGATACCAGCGATCTAAAAAAATCAGACATTACTTGTATCCTACGCTTCATTCGAAGCTCCAATTGGTTCAACGAGTTAAGCTGATTAACTGATCCATGTGGTATCACAACGGACCATACTTTGGTCTAAGTGTGTTGGACGTCCCAACCAACAGCCACTTTAACCTAACCTAACCCGTGGCATGATGGTTAGTGCGCTGAACTTGTTCCCTAAAATCAACAAGATATTCAGGAAAAAGAACGATAATGACCTTCAGTGTCTCAAACTCCAAAGAACTGAAGAGAAGAAAGACGTACTTAGGACAACGCAAATAGATTCAAAAGAAGCCATCTTTGACGATGACTTTTTCATAATTGAAGATCCGAAGGAAAAAGTGGAGGCGGTGGGAGCTGTTTTCCAGCAAGTATACAAGGTGAATGTTAGCATTCGCCCCAACCACGACCTGGAAAACAGAGCCCTACTTAATCACTTATACCTTCGAAATGATATGACACAATGGCGATCTGAGAACCGCGGTTTCATGCGGTTCAATGACGATTCCTTGGCAAATGCCATAATCACCGAGCAAACGTGACCAAGTTGTTAGTGACGAAGGTTGAGCATCAGCTCATCTTCAATTCAATTAAAAACAAAAAGTCAGCAGGTTTCGATGGTATATCAACGTTGTACTAAGACATTTACCGATGGAGGCAATTGACATTTACACCACTGCACTAATGCACTGAATAATGCATATTATCCAGTGCATTGGAAGATCGCTGTGGTTCATCCTCTCCTGAAAAAGGGAAAGAACAACTCAAACCCGTCAAATCTTCGGTCGATAAGTCTTCTTCCGAGCATCAGTAAAGTTTTCGAAAAGATCATCAATAGGGCTCTGGCTAAGTGGGCTGCGGACAACAAAATAATTCCGGATAAACAGTTCGGTTTCAAGGCGGGTCATGACACAATTCATGCTGCGTCTAAACTAGTTTCTGATATCCAATGGAATAAATCAAAACAACAAAGCACAGGTGCTGTTCTGGTTGATTAGGAAAAGGCCTTTGACACCGTATGTTCGAGGTCACATTGCAAGAGATATGTCTTCGACCAACAAATTAATTTTCGGGGCGTTCGATCCGAACGAAGAGTATTTTGGGAGTGCACGCTCGAGCGGCTTCATTCCACCAGAGGCATTCCTCTTTTTAGATAGATGCGGTCTGATACAAGATATATTGGCAGTTCCGCTAATCTACCACGTCAGACGACGAACCGTGGATAGGCGACTCCTGTATAATCGGGACGTCATGACACAAGGCGGAGCAGAGCTCCTTCGGTTCAGTAGGGCTGTGTCCGAACGGGACCGAACTGATAGGGTGAGGCAGGATAACCAGTTTTGGTGGCTTCAATCGGCACTTGATAGTGGGTAGTCGGGATGGGGTATTAAGCCTTGGCCGGCTTACATACTTGTTTTATAGTTTTAGGGTTTAGTTTAAAGTAGAATAGGCATGGTGGCACAAAAAAAAATAATTACAAACAAAAAAAAAAAATATTAAAAAAAAAATGAAATAGGAAAAAAAATGAAAAACAAAAAATGTTAGATTTGCTGCTGTGGTTGTTCTAGTTTTAAGTAGTTTATATGTAGAATAGGTAGTTTAAGTTAGTTTTAAGTTTTATTTTAAGGACTTTATTTTAAGTATTTTTTAAGTAAAAATAAAAAAAGATATTGAAATTAGTTTTTTTTTTTAATTTTGTAATGAATAAAAAAATAAATAAAATTGAATTATATTAAAATAGATCTTAGGGCCGAAAGGCATTAGAATTAAGTATTATTGTTTAACTTAGAGTGTCCGTATGGGACCAGTAAATTATTTGTTGTAAGTTATGGTTAATTAGGCTAGTTTTATGAATTTTTGTCTAGCTTTCAGATAGTTTTAAGATTGAATTAATTAAAAGGAATACAAAAAAAGTGCGCTGAACTGTCATGCCAGAGGTCTAAGGTTTTTTTCAACGGGTACTGCCTCTTGCGAGGAATTAAAAAATCAAAAGCCTTAGCACGGAAATAAACATAGCTACAATTTATCTTCTCTGAAGACTTGTAGCAACCATATAATTTGCAGTTGCTTTATGTAGCTCGGATTAGGTATCTCGATTAATTCGGGAAAATATGCGTCAAGACAAGGTGTAATTGTCATCTTCTGATGAGCCCAACCATTGCTGGATCATATTTATTTTATTTTCATGATTTTAAATGATATTATTAATTAAATAATCCTCCTTCTTGTCATGGAAAGTGCTTTTTCAAATTAGTCGTTTGGATTTGGCTTTGAAATGTAGGTCCCCTTCATCCCTGAAAACAGTACTTTAGAGTTGTAAGTCACTGTAGGCCCTAGTTCTCAACGGACTGTTGCGCCACGTAATTTAATTTTAATTTATTTAAATTTCATTTATAACGCTGATTTTTGTTCATTGTTTCAATAAGAAAAGATTGAATTATCTCATAGTTAAGATTCTAGGAGTTACAATTTACCTAAGTGGAACTTAAATTTCAAGATCTGTGTATGTCATTTCTTAATTTTCGTGGTCACCAATTTCAATTTAAGAATATTTAATCTAACAATTATAGGAAAACATAAACGAACTCCTTCTGCTCATTTTATTACAATTTTAAGTATATTGGAAGGAGGTAGGTAGGTAGGGAGGTAGAAATGGCTGTCCTGCTTCGCGCAGGATACAATTAGCGCTGAGTGCGCCGTTTTGATACCATACCTCGTGAGATTCTGAATGGATTTGAAAATGGGCTATGGATGGTGCACGTTCCGCACGTGCAGTCCTATGTAAAATATAAAATGTAATTTTATTCTCCTACCCTACGGCCTATTATCTCATAGTACCATTTAGTGAGGGAGAAATAAGGGGGGAGGGGGTTAAAGCCACTTTGTGCTATTTAGGTATGAGATCAAATCTTTGATCTTGAATTCTGAGAGTTCCTCAATACCGTTGAAGAATTCCTTACCCAAGTGGAGTGCTCTTTTCCTGGCCAGGGCCAGACAATGGCATAGAAAATGTGGGACTGTTTCTTTTTCATCCCGGTTCTCACAGCTACGGCAGAAAGAGTTATGTGGTATACCAAATTTTGCCGCATGCTCCCCTACAGGCCAATGCCCTGTGCAGGTAGCGACAATCCTGGCTATGTCATGCCTTGGTTTGGAAATTAAATTGATTGATTTTGGTTTGTTATAGGCGGGCCATATTTTCCTGGATATAACGCAACTCGTTAAACTACTCCACCTATGATTTGCTTCTGATGTGTATTTGGTCAGGATATTGCCCTTCACAACTCCAAGAGGAGCATATACTCTCACTGCCAGAGAGTTTTGAAGGGCTGATCCTTGCCTAGCTAGCTCATCTGCCTTCTCATTACCCTCATAGCCCCTATGGCCCGGTATCCAGATAAGAGTGACGCTTATATCCAGTTCCTTTAGGGCCTCTTTACATTGCTGGACCAGTTTAGAGGATGATAAAGCTGAATCAATGGCTTTAATAGCTGCCTGACTGTCTGTTAGTATAGCCACATTTTGGTTCTGACGTATATTTTTAAGGGCTGTGCAAGCTTCCCTTATCGCCAACAATTCTGCCTGGAACACGCTAGCAAAATCGGGAAGTCTATAGGTTTTTGAAATTTCAAGAGATTCACAGAAGACACCTGCCCCAACACCGCATTCCATCTTCGAACCATCCGTGAAAATAATTGTGTCGAAGTCTTCCGTCACAACACCTTCCTCCCAGTCGGTTCTTGACGGGAGCAAGACTCTAAACTTCTTTGAGGTGTCTAGGGTAGGGATGCAGTAATCGGTGGTTGTGGATAGGATGTCTGATGGTATCAGGCTTGTTTGGTTGCAGTGCCCGTAAGATCTAGGTTTCCAGCAGCCTATTTCTTTGAGTCTCAAGATACTGCAGGACACCTGATATTTGATAAAGAGGTTAATCGAAAGAAGGTCCAGGATGACGTTTAGTGCATCCGTTGGACAGGACCTGATTGCCCCTGATATCCCTACGCAAGCATTTCTCTGCACCTTTGTAAGCTTGTTTACTATGTAGGCTTTGGTGAGAGCGGGCCACCACACAATGGAACCGTAGACCAGTATCGGTCTTACAACCGCTGTGTATGTCCATTTTATCATTTTTGACTGGAGGCCCCACTTTTTGCGGAATGTTTTATTGCAGGCGTAGAAGGCGACACACCACTTTCTTACCCGCTCTTCGATGTTAAGTTTCCAGTTTAATTTGGTATCTAGTATTACGCCCAGATATTTAGCACTGGAAGACAATGATAGTGCTTGTCCGTTCAACCGAGGTAGAGTGAAGGGTGGTACCTTGGTTTTGGTGGTGAAAAGCATCAACTCGGTTTTGTTGCTGTTAACACCTAGTCCGCAGCTCGCAGCCCAGGTGCTTACTTTCTTCAAAGTCATATTAGTGATTTCACTGATCACGCTTGGGAATTTTCCTGAAACTAGAATGACCAAATCATCGGCGTACGCAACCGCTTTCACTCCACTGCTCTCGAATTTCACCAGAATGCTGTTCATGACCAAAAGCCATAGGAGAGGAGACAATACACCTCCTTGAGGTGTTCCTCTGCTGGCATATTTGGTACACGTTGAATATCCTAACTTTGATTGAATCCTCCTATTACTTAGCATGGATATTATCCACCTTCTAATGTAGTTCTCAACACCGAAGTCTGCAAGTGATTCAGCGATGGATTCAGTTAGGACATTGTTGAAATCTCCTTCTACGTCTAAGAAGGTGGCTAGGGTATATTCCTTGAAATGAATTGTGTTTTCTATCGTTCTCACTACCTCGTGAAGGGCAGTCTCTGTAGATCTGCCCCTCATGTAGGCATGTTGCGAGTTAGATAGGGGACAACTACTCAGAATGCTCCTTATGTGAGATTCTACAATTCTCTCCAGGGTTTGAAGAAGAAAGGAAGTAAGGCTTATAGGTCGGTAATCTTTGGCAGATTCATGCCCTCTTTACCAATTTTTGGTAAGAAAACCACTCTTACCTGCCTCCAAGACATAGGGACATGGTTTAGTAAGAGGCAACCTTTAAAGATACTCTCGAGCCGTGGTACTACTAATTCAAGCTGATTTTGCAGCATTATAGGTAGTATTCCATCAGGGCCTGGAGATTTGTACGGCGAGAAGGTTTCAATGGCCCAGACTATATTTTCTCTAGTTATAAGGGCGTTTACCTGCTCTATGGAGGTTGGCATGTTGAAAGTCAGATTGGATTCGGTTGGTTCTTCTGCACAACCTGGGAAGTGTGCGTTCATTAGTAGCTGTCCAGCTTCCATCTGGTTTTTTAAGAAATGAGGGGTTCGAATGTTCTTTCGATAGAACCCTACTAAGCCTGGCCGAATCTTCGATGTTTTCGATGGACTGACAGTACTCTTGCCATCCTTGTTTTTTGGCTTGAGCTATAGAACGCTTGTATATTCTCAAGCTGTCCTTATAAGGCTGATAAAATGTATGCTTATAGCAGATATTAAAAATGGTTCTTGTTATTTTCCTCAGATTAGATAAGTCGTCATTCCACCAATGTTGCCAAAGCTGGCAGCACTTGAGTTCTTTTGGTATTCACACATTGGTGGCAGCACACACAAACAAGACTCAAGTCCGGAAAAGAAGAAGCCATTTTATAATTAATCTGAATCTGCCATTTTAAGCGAAATCCCAAGAGGTACCAGACACAGAAGAGACAATAGGAATTAATATTAAAAAAAAAAAATAAAAATTATTGTATGAAATTATAAGTAAATTAAAAGAAAAATAAGGAAAAAAAAAAACTTAATGTAAGAATTAAATGAACTTAATTAAATTATATTAATAAAAAACTTAATTTCCAGGAATTAAAGTCCTCAAAGTCAATAAAACACATTTTTATTTGCGAGGGCTAAATTCGTTTTTAAATTTCCAACATTCTTTAATTCATTAAATAAAACTACGTTAATCCGCTTTACTTCACGTTGATACCACTTGCTGTAAGGAGCAACTCATCGCAGCAAAAAGGTGGAATCTACCAAAGCTTGGTTACCTTTAAAAAGAATACTCTGTGTGTCGTAGGCACAGCTCTGAAGTCGCCAACACACGTGTACGTGTTACAAAGAACTATTCACCGTAGCACACACAAGGATACATCAGCAATACACTTCCGCAATCAATCCAACCACCATCACTTCCAAGGATCATCCGCAGCACTTTCTACACAACAATTTATGAGCCATTGCCTAGAGGAGCGTAAGGTAAGTCCAACACCTTTTATATTCCACTCTCTCTCTACTTTCGTCTGCAAATAAACAATTTCGTAAAACAAAATGACTTCACATTGTAAAGCATGTGAGGACGTCGACAACGATGACATGGTCCAGTGCGACGCATGCGACGACTGGTTCCACTATACATGCGTCGGCGTAGACAACAGTGTCCAAGATCGGGAATGGAGTTGTGAGAAATGTAGACCACCCCCAACAGAAAAAGTTTTAAACCCTAGTGGTAGCGCTATGGGAAAAAATCCTTCGGTTGAACCGAACCTACTTGCTCCAGCCCCTCCGAATCGATCAATAACCCCGGAACGTACAACAAAGGTCGATAAGCAAATATCGTCTTCCAAAAAGCGTTCGTTATTGCTTCAACGGCTAGACGAGGAAAGGGCAATGCAAGAAAAACGTGACAATGAATTCTTAAGAAAGAAATATGCAATTCTTGACGATATCTTATCGAGCTCCGAGAGCGAAGGCGAAGACACTCGAACTCAGAAGAAAGCCGAAATGGCGGCAAAATCCGTAAGCTCCAACCCAGATGTTTCATCACAATCGCATCCTTCAATCAAGAATACGTCAATATACAATTCACCACACGGTGAAGCAAATCTTTTTAACACGAGCATAATAACGGAAGGTCCTCTTCCGACAAAGCAGCAGATGGCAGCCAGACAGATCATGTCAAGAGAAAATGTGACGTTCAGTGGGCGAATTGAAGAATGGCCACGCTTCATCAGTTGGTTTAACAGTACGACGATTTCATGCGGTTATACCAACTGCGATAACTTGCGTCGTCTACAGAATGCCCTTAAAGGTGACGCATTTAAGACAGTGGGTATACGGCTGTTCTTTCCCGAGCAAGTTCCAGGAGTTTTGAAGAGCCTACATCAACTTTATGGTCGTCCTGAGGACATCATCGATGATTTAATAGACAAAATACGAAAAGAACCATCCCCGAAAATTGATAAGCTGCAATCGATTATACAATTTTCCTTGACAGTGCAAAACGCGTGTGCCATTATGGCCGCGACTGGAATGCATGATCACTTAACAAATCCGTCCCTAGTTCGTGAGTTTGTGGAGAAGTTACCTCCACAAATCCGCCTTGAGTGGGGAGGTTTTCGTAAAAGCATAAGCTCGGCAAATCTTATAACTTTTAGTGATTGGTTGGCAGAAATTGCCAGCTCTGCTTCTCAAGTAACGCGCATGAACTCGCCAAGTACTTCAATATCAAGAACTGATAGAAATCCCACCAGGTCGGCGATAAACTTTCATTCCGATTCAGACCCTCGCTCTTCTGATACGAAAAAATGTCCGGTTTGTAACTCCAATTGCAACTCGTGCCAAAATTGTCAAAAATTCTTGAGTTTAAACCTTAATGAAAAATGGAACGCCATAAAGCGACACAACATCTGCCGAACTTGCCTCCGACAACACGGACGAACTCGATGTCGATTAGAACAAAACTGCGGTGTGGATGGATGCACTTACAAACACAATAAACTTCTCCATAAACTGCGAGATATGCCATCTGTGTCTAGCCCTGTCTTAAATGAGGTCGTGAACTTTCACCAACTAGAAATGAAGAAATGTATTCTGTTCAGAATAGTCCCGGTGACTCTGTACAACGGAGCGCTGAAAATTAATACTTTCGCCTTTCTTGATGACGGCTCCTCAATTTCACTACTAGATGAAGCTCTGGCTACTAAACTAGGAATTTCAGGTGAAACAAAACCGTTATGTCTTAAATGGACAGCCAATACCCATCGACTAGAGAACACATCAAAAATCGTAAACATGAAAATTTCACCAATTCACTCGAACAAAAAATATGACATTACAAACGTACGCACCGTCAAATCACTTGATCTCCCAACTCAAGACATTAATGTTGATACATTATCAAACACATATCCTCATTTGAAAGGAATACCTTTAACATCCTACTCTAATGCGAAACCGCAAATATTGCTGGGTCTAGACCAATGGAAGCTCACAATACCACTGCGCTCGAGAGAAGGTTTAAATGATCAGCCAGCTGCTTCAAAATCACGTCTTGGCTGGACTGTGTATGGTCCGTGCAAGCTTCTATTAAAGTCAAACGACAGAGAAAAACAAAAATTTAATTTTCATATCTGCGATTGCCAGCAAAAGGAAAACGAAAATTTGTGTTCACTATTCAAGGAGTTTATTTCAATCGACACAACCGGTCCGCGTACCAAAACTGTCCTTCGTTCATCGGACGACGAGAAAGCAATCGCAAGAATAAAGAACACTATTACGAAAGAAGGAAAACACTTCGTAGTACCGCTATTATGGAAAGACGAAAAGAATATAATGCCCGATAGTCGCCCGATGGCTGTTCGACGTCTTATATACCTGGAAAAAAGAATGGAAAAGGACAGGGAACTGTACAAGAGATTAAATACACAAATACAAGAATACATACAAAAGAATTATGCAAGGAAACTAACGCAGACCGAATTGAATCAACATTTTCCTCGTATATGGTATCTTCCCATTTTTCCAGTCGTCAACAAGAACAAGCCAGATAAAATACGAATGGTGTGGGATGCAGCTGCGGCGGTAAATGGCGTTTCACTGAATTCCATGTTGCTCTCAGGTCCTGACATAGTTCCGTCTCTTGTTTCCATCTTGTTCCGCTTTAGGGAGCGTAATATTGCTATCTGTGCCGACATTAAGGAAATGTTTCACCAAGTCAAAATAAAAAAATCCGACCAACACGCTCAACGTTTTCTTTGGCGAAATGAACAAAGCAAAGAAATTGAAGAATATATTATGAAAGTAATGACGTTTGGATCTACGTGTTCTCCGTTTTGCGCACAGTATGCAAAAAACGAGAACGCAAGGTGTTATGAAAAAAAATTTCCTCGGGCAGTAAAGGCAATATTAGAGAATCATTATGTGGATGATTACCTTGACAGCTTCGACACCGAAGAGGAGGCAATGCAGGTGACAAGTGAAGTTATATATATCCACGAAGAAGGTGGACTTGTCATTCGAAATTTCTTATCAAATTCCCAAGTAGTACTCAACAGTTTGAAAGAAAAGTCTGCCAGTCATGAGAAAGCCTTTGGTAACTGGAGTAACTTATCGGGCCCAGAAAAGATCCTCGGTATGTGGTGGTCACCACTATCTGATTCGTTTTCGTTTGCCATTAAAGCAAACCTAGTTCAAGTCGAATCCTTCGCCGAAGAAGCGTGGCCGACTAAGAGGGAACTTTTAAAAACCCTAATGACTGTTTTCGACCCACTAGGTTTAATTGCAAACTTTTTAGTATTACTCAAAATACTTTTGCAAGAAGTGTGGAGTTCAGCTATCGGATGGGATGAGAAGATATTTCCAATGCATCTCGAAAAATGGCGTAGATGGATAAGCCTCATACCAGAAATTAAACAAATTATGATTGAACGACCATATGCGAAGCAATTATCAATCAACAGTTACAAATCCGTGCAAATGCACATTTTTGTTGATGCCAGCGAACTAGCTTACGCTGCGGTGGGCTACTTTCGATTTGTTGATGGAGATTTGGTAAAAATCGTTTTAGTAGCTGCTAAAACAAAAGTAGCTCCACTTAAAGTAATATCTATTCCCAGATTAGAACTAGAGGCAGCGCTATTAGGTGTGAGATTAGCGAAGATTATAACAGCCGGGCACTCAATTAAAATATCGGAAAGATACTTCTGGTCAGATTCGAGGACAGTTTTAAGCTGGATTAACTCAGACCACAGGAAGTTCAAACAATTTGTCGCATTTCGGGTAGGAGAAATTCTTGAAGAGACCGAAGCTAAGAACTGGAGATGGATCCCCAGCAAAATCAACGTCGCCGATGAAGGTACAAAATGGCAAAGCCATACTAAATTTCAATCTGGTAGCCGGTGGTACCAAGGTCCGAGTTTCTTATATGAACCTATCGAACAATGGCCCAAAGAGTTCAAACAAACTGATTCTTCATTGGAAGAAATCAGACATATTTACATGCACCATGTAACAAAATTTGAAAACATAATCGATGTTTCGCGGTTTAGCAAATGGCAACGCCTTCTACGAACACTGGCACAAGTTTTTCGCTACATTCGTAGATCCTCATACAAAAGAACGAACAGTTCCCCAGAAAGACATCTTGTTAGCATGGACTTTGCCAAAGCCGAAAACTATTGCTTCAGTATGTGTCAGAACGAGGCTTTTCCGGAAGAAATTGCGGCTTTGACTAGAAGCAAGGAGGGAGGTACAGGCATGCTGCAAGTGGATAGATCAAGTGAGTTGTACAAGCTTTCACCGTACTTGGATGAAAACTCGATATTAAGAGTTAAGGGTCGAATTGACGCGGCTTATGGCGTCTCGCTTGACACAAAACGACCAATCATTCTTCAAAATGGGCACTACATCACTGACCTGATTATAAGTGCATACCATGAGAGATTCTGTCACGGGAATGACGAAACTGTTATTAACGAGTTACGACAGCGATTTTTTATTCCCAGACTGAGAGCTTATATTCCAAAAATTAAAAGAAAATGCCAAATCTGTAAAAATAATAAGTGTGTTCCTAAGCCACCGGTTATGGGAGACCTTCCTCAAGCAAGATTACAAGCGTTTACGAGGCCGTTCTCCTACATAGGCATCGATTATTTTGGACCGCTGTACGTTAAAGTAGGAAGACATTCCGAGAAGAGATGGGGTGTCCTTATAACATGCCTGACCGTACGAGCGGTGCATGTCGAGATCACATGCTCGCTGTCTACCGACTCTTGCCTAATGGCCCTTAACCGATTTATAGCACGAAGAGGGCGTCCTTTGGAAATCTTTAGTGATAACGGGACGAATTTTCGAGGAGCGAGTAATGAGCTCAGAGAGGCTATACAGCAGATTAACGTTGAGCATGTGGCGGACAACTTTACTAGCGCAAATCTGAAATGGAACTTCATCCCACCTGCATCACCTCACATGGGGGGAAGTTGGGAGAGGCTGGTTAGGTCAGTAAAGAAAACATTGAATTGCATTATACCGACGAGAAAACCTACTGATGAATTACTTTTGACTATGTTAGCTGAGGTAGAGAGAGTTGTGAATGCTAGGCCCCTTACATACGTTCCTCTAGGAAATGAAAATGAAGAGGCATTAACGCCTAACCATTTTCTACTAGGATCCTCTAATGGTAACAAAAATTCAGGAGAACTTTGCGATGACGGCATACTTTTGCGAAAGAATTGGTTGATTGGTGAACAGTTTGCGAACCGGTTTTGGAAGCGCTGGGTCAACGAATATCTTCCCGATTTGACGAGACGAACGAAATGGTATTCACCGATGAAACAGATTCAAGAAGGAGACGTCGTAGTGATTGCTGACCCTGAAAATCCTCGAAACTGTTGGCCAAAGGGAATCGTCATCCAAACTTTCGCTGGCAAAGACGGTAATATTCGAAGTGCAGCGGTAAAAACAGCAACTGGAACTTATACGAGACCTACTGTAAAACTCGCCGTACTAGACGTCAGCCAGCTTGGCGAAAATGTCAAGCCGACTCATGGAACCGCCTTGCCAGGGGGGAGTGTTGCCAAAGCTGGCAGCACTTGAGTTCTTTTGGTATTCACACATTGGTGGCAGCACACACAAACAAGACTCAAGTCCGGAAAAGAAGAAGCCATTTTATAATTAATCTGAATCTGCCATTTTAAGCGAAATCCCAAGAGGTACCAGACACAGAAGAGACAATAGGAATTAATATTAAAAAAAAAAATAAAAATTATTGTATGAAATTATAAGTAAATTAAAAGAAAAATAAGGAAAAAAAAAACTTAATGTAAGAATTAAATGAACTAAATTAAATTATATTAATAAAAAACTTAATTTCCAGGAATTAAAGTCCTCAAAGTCAATAAAACACATTTTTATTTGCGAGGGCTAAATTCGTTTTTAAATTTCCAACAACCAAGGTGGAAAGGTTTTCTTACTGTATCTTATCGGACAAGAGACCTTGAATGCGGTGTTTATAGAGTCCTCGAAGTTTGAAATCTCTAACTCAAGATCTGTTACCGAGTCGTAACTCGCGTTCGGTATACTGCGCAACTTTGAGCCAAAGATCTGACTAAATTTCTTCCAGTCAATTCTTCTTGGATTTCTATAGGGGGAAGGAGATTTTATATCGAATTTAAGATCAAATAGAATCCGTCTATGATCAGAAAAGGAGTTAAGAAGAGATACTCTCCAATTTTCGATGGAGAGGTTGCCATAAATATTGACAAATGTAACGTCTAACACATCTTCCCACCCTTCTGAGTTGTCCGTACTCGGAAAAACAAAAGTGGGAGTATTGCCCCTGTTACATATAGTCAAGTTATTTTCAATTATATAATTAAAAAGAGACTCACCTCGCTCATTAATTTCAGTGCTGCTCCAGATTAAGTGCCTCGCGTTCGCATCACTCCCTACAAGCAGACTTGTTTGTCTGGCTTTTGCCTCCGCCACAAGAGTACGCACCTCCTCAGGCGGTGACTCTTTGTCATGCGCCATGTATGAGGATGCAAGAATCAAGCCCTCCGCTTGTTTTCCCTCTAACCTTACAACTGTTAAGTCAGAAGTGCTAAAGTTTGGACACAGAAAATCTTTTAAGTGTATTTTAGCTAAAATACAAGTTCTAGGCTTACCTTGATTCTGATTGTCGGGCTTGTAGAATAAATCGTATTGGCTGTCATTAAGGCCTCTAATCGCGAGGCCATTAACCCATGGCTCTTGTACAAGGGCGACATCTATATCTTCCTCACTCAGGAAGATCCTCAGGTTATCCGAGGCACATTTTGAGTGCTTCAGATTAGCCTGGATGGCGCGTAGCTTGTCGTTTTTAATTGGCAGGTGGAACTGCAGGGCCAGGATCCAGCGCCTCGCCGGGGGCTCCAACTTGCATGGTGACATCGTCTACCTCGACAATATCATCACCCAGGGTGGGGCCAACTTCCTGACTCTGCAGAATCTTTATAGAGACACTTTTGATGCCGAACCTCGGCTTGAATTGTACCTCTTCTAGGGCTTTGCGACTAGCCTCGCTGATCCTCAGAAGATAGACCGCGCTATTCTTGCGCGGTTCCTCTGTCTTGATGACTACCCAGTCATTCATAGGAATCCGCGGCTTCAGCCGTTGAAGGCTCCTAATCAGCTCCGCTCCAGTTGGCTTAATGCTCATCAGTGGCAACAAGATGCGAGCCAATGGTTTTCTAGGAACCTCCCTGGCGGGAATGAGCTTGAGCTTCAAGCCCTTTCAGTCGTTGCTAATCTTAGCAACTCCTTTGCCAAGGGAATCCCTTGAAAAGTCGTCTGCGCACCTTATCACTTTGTAACCCCTGAGCATTTCGCCGGAGTCAAAGCTGGGATAGGGACATTCTTTTGCCGAGATTGTGTACTGGAAGACCAATTCCGAGAGCTTGGCCTCGATTGAGTTCCACGCTGACATCAGAGCTCTGTTGTCTGTGGAGAGCTCATCTACAATCGCCACCTGGAGGTTGTCTCTGACGACCTCACTCAAGGCGCGCGGTTGCGCTGTCGCCCTCGGAGTCTCTTTTCCAGCACTGCCACCAAGTTTGGTTCTCTTTTGAGGTGGCTTCTCCTCCTCCAGAGACCTGTTCCTCTTGGTGGATTTTTCTTTTTTGCTAGGTAGCGCACTCTTCTCCCGACTGTTGAATTCTTCAACAACTTTTTGGTATTTTATTTTATCGGCAGCATCACGCTCATGTACCTTTCCGGCTTTTTCATTTTCGGCAATCTTGCCAAGAATGAAAGTAGCTTTCCTGTACTTGATCTTGAGCTGATCCGCAGGAGAGTGCTTGTTGAGCTTGGTAGCGTTGCTCTGGCGAGCCTTGCTACTTGAAATTACGGGCGTTTTTTGAGAGGGATGCTGAAGCACAGGGGCACTAGTACCTCCCGTGTTACCTCTAAGTGTAGCCTGCTCTGAGGTGCTAGCGCCTCTAGCTTCCCCTGAGCTACCTACAATAGTATCCTGACTGGAAGCCAGGAGTTCATCCTCGGACTCGATGGATGGGATTTTAACATATAAATTGGACGAAGACATGATTGAGGAGTTCGATTTGATTCCCACGAGTAAGACGGAAAAGAAGGTCACCCTCGGCAGATCCGCATACCGAGGGAAGGTATAAACAACAAAAACCGTTACCCACCACAGGCCTCCAGCTGAGCTCGTTCATGGTTGATTTATCCCTCAACCTTTAATTCTTGGGCACGGATTTACTAGCTCACACCACCACTGAAACTAGGAACCTTGGATCTATGGTGAGAGAGGATTTCTGTGAGTTGTGCTATAAAAGAAGTCAGAACCACACAGCGATCCAATCTAACCTTAGCTATCACCGTCTGACACCTACAGACCAAAACTGTGGTGACATTGTCCGCCCGGCACCGACTAGGAGGGTTCGATCAAGGATTTTTGCCGAGCATATTGGAAGGAGTATAACATTACAATTGTCCTTATTAACTCTCTACACTAGGTATCTTTCGTCAACATTTAAGAGTGCTTCGATCATTATCCTGCTTGAACTTCCATCTAATTGGCATGACTTCTTCTTTAAAAGGCATAATTATCCAGCTAAGAGATGGGACGTAATCCACAGCACACCTTTTTCCTCTACCTCAAAAAATTGAGTTTCAAAACATATAGATTATACTTCCATCAGCTTAACTTAGTATATTTACTATCTACTTCTATTTGATTTACATATTTAAGCAAAGTATTTCACAAACATAGCCATAAAGTACTTTTAAGTAAATTAGAGCGAATTGTAGGTACTATAAGACAAACTATTAGCTTAGATATCATATTACCTTACTGATAGACATTATAGTGTTGTCTTCAAAAATTACCATTCTAATTCGTTCATTGTTAATTCTAGTGTAACTAAAGGTAGCCATCTTGGTCTGTTGTTATTTTTTCTGTTTATAAAGAACCCCTTCTCTGTATTAAAAAATTCGATGAAATAATTATACGCTGATAACATGAAAATATTTCAAGCAATTAATTCTGCGAATTATTACAAAATGATACTTCGACTACGGGAATAGTGCAATATAAATGACCTAATGTTAAATATTGATAAGTGTAAACAAATGAATTTTATACGCAAATATAATGTATCTGACCATCGCTAACTTATCATCGAAAGTAATTGCAACTTTGCAACAAAGAAATTCTGAGTGGATTCATTTCATCTTTATCAGTCTTCTGTCGATTTGACTTTAATGGTAGCTTAAATAACTTGAGAAATTGACTGCCAATTTCAAGATTGTATTAATGAGTTACTAAACATATATACGCATTACAAATTCAAACTCTTCATTACAGACAAAAGTAGAAGTAGGATCCAACTAAAGATAGAATTTTGACGTTCTCGACCCTCGAATATAAATTTTTGTTTAGTATTGTTGTTTGCGTCGGACTATCATGCCAGAAGTCTTGGGTTCAATCCCTGCCTGTGCCCAGTGTTTTTTTTTTCACTGGTACTGCATTTGGCAAGGAATTGACAAATCCTCCAAGAATAATTCTTGTCATGAAAAGCGCTTTCTCAAAAAACTGTAGGTCCCCTTAATCCCTGACAACAATTCTCACAGGAATGGTTCAGAGTTGTTAGTAACTAGGCTCTAGTTCTCAGCGGACTGTTGCGCTTCCTAATTTATTTTATTTATTGTTAAAAATTTTATGTTTTATCTGTAACCAAACTAATGCAACAGAATTAAAAACGATGTCGACAGTATTTTTATAAGTAAAACGCACCATTTTGTATCGTGTTGTCGTCATGGAAAACTTTGTAGTCATTTCTAAGCCAACGCGTTTTTGAAGCAACAACATAAGGTCTCTTAGTAAACCATGGTTTCACGAGTGTTCACACTCTAACGCTACAAAAATGCATATTTTCAATTATTTTATGGTCCTTCAACATTTTATGATGGCTTCGTATCAACTGTAGTACGACTAACTTTCAGAATAAAACCCGAAAAGATTCTTCGCAAGTCTTTAAAAAGTGATAAAGATAAGAAAATTCAAATTTAACCTCTCATTCTGTTTTCAACGCTGCTTCGCATATTGATCTTTGAGTTCTTTTTAATATTTAATTGTAAAACTAAATAAAAATATAGTTTTGTTTTTGTAAACTAAATCGACTAAGTTTTTTAATTTTAAGGAAATAGACATAAACTGTAATTTTGCAAAATGGTTTTGTCAACAAATATAGAGCGATATCTTGCACGAGTTAACACCCTACTATAATACTTATATATAAGATAACATATTTTTCCTAACATTATATCTGTTAACACACCTAAACTCACACAGATATAAGGTAACATTTATTTCTTAACTATATATCATATAAGTCTATATTATTAAGGTACTCAAACCAAACAACCAACACATATTCACGTACATGATAAGGACTCTCTTTGTACCTGCCTATCAACACAGAAGAAAATAACATAAATACCAGGAACGAAGCGATGTACGATCACTTCTACGGTGACAAGCGACGAATGAAATATATTTAAATTTAATAAGATTAAGTCAATGCAGTGTAGTAAGTCAAAAGAAAATATTTGTATTAATAAAGGACATAGTTCCATAAAATATTTTTTTTATATAATAAAACGTAAATAGTTTTATTTAATTGGCGATCCTGCCAGGAGTTTAACATACTGTTTTACTCTAGTGAGCGGACCAAAAGGAAACATTTGAAAACCAACAGATCTAGCATAGCAGACGAGTAAGTAAAGTGAATTCCAGTGACATATAGTGTTATACAATCAATAGATACATAATATCATAAAATAATTCAGTGAACAAAATAAGTTAAATCTACGAATCTAAATTAATTCAGTGTATGAAGAAATTTAAAGTCTTCGATAGTCGTAGACCCGCATTACAAGCAGAAATGGCAACCGAAGACCAAATGGCTCGTATTCTAGCAAGGCTTGAAAATTTAGAAATAAATAATCAAACATTGTTGCAAGAAAATAATAATTTAAAAATAGTCTTGAGGCAACAAGACAATATTAATAAAGAGCTCCAATCAAGAGTCAGATCGCTCACAGAAGAAATCAAAATTGTACCTGATGTACCCACCTTGAAAGAAATTACAACAATAATTTCGAATGGTAATGATATCCATTTAGATGCATTTAAGGCATTGCCAGAATTTAGTGGTGATAGGAAAGAATACAGATTATGGAGAGAAGAATCTACAAGAATAATGAACAGTATTAAAGGATTCGAGACACATCCTAAATATTACACAGCCTTAACAATTGTGAAAAATAAAATTAAAGGAACAGCGGCAGAAGTCTTAACAAATCATAATACTATTTTTAATTACGAGGCAATTCGTAATCGACTCGATTATACATATTCCAACCAGGAACCTCTCTACGTGCTGCAGGATAAACTCCGACAAATCAAACAAGGAAGATTATCATTGAGTGAATATCACGACAAAATAAACCAAGCTTTGAATCTAATTATAACAAAGATCTCAATGAGTGGAGATTCAAAATTAGTGACAGAAAGATTAACAGCTAATGCTAGAGATGATGCGGTGAGAATTTTTATTGATGGAACAAGTGATAGTTTCACAAGGGGAGCTTTATATACAGCCAAAATTGCTGATCTAGAACATGCATTCTCAATTGCATTAAAAATTGAACACGACAATGCTCACAGAGGACTTCACCTGCAAGACAGAAATCGAATACACAGCGACCCAAGAGAATTAAAAACTGAACGCCGATCAAATTATGACCAGAGGCCACACCAACAACAACCTCAAAATAACAATTTTCAACAACGAAACGGCGGCGGTCAACAAAATAACAGCCAACAACACAGGAATCTGTTTAGAGAACAAGGTCCAAGACCAATGGAAGTCAACAATAGACAAACAACGATTGCACCACGTCATTTCAACAATAACTACAATCAACAGGGACAACGTCCAAACTTCAATGAATACCAGGGGAAGAGAGATCGCGAAAACAGCGGGAACTTTCATCAACAGAAACAGCTAAGGGTGAACAATTCACAACACCAACCGTATGATGACCAGGAGAGCACATATGCAGAAAATGGAGATATGGTAAATAATAATTTACGTTTAGATCATTTAAACTAATAGGCGGGTTGCCCATTCTTACATTAACTAGTAAATTAAGTAATAAAACTTATAAAATAATGATCGATTCAGGTGCAACCCATAATTATATTTCTAAAAATTGCGATTCCAGCATAAGTACTGCAATCAAACCTATTAAAATGAGAACTATGCACGGTTTCTCGATAGTAGATAAAATTAAACGAATTATTGTAATAAATAAAAAACTCACATTCTATGAACTTGATAAAATAGAATCTTTTGACATGATTTTGGGAATACAGGGTTTAAGGGAGTTAAATGCTGAAATTAACCTAAGAGATCTAACCTTAATCACCATGTGTAGTGAGACAGTAGATCCAGAATTAAATTATGTTATAGGAGAAGTAGATGATGAATATAGACAGGAAGTTGGTGAATTAGTAAAAATTAATACTGGTGTAGGCCCACTGCCTTTCACTAATACTATTGAATGTACTATTCGAACAAAGACAGACGAACCAATTTACGTTAAACAATACCCTTACCCAATTGCAGATAACGATTTTGTCAATAAAGAAATTAATAAATTATTAGGAGAAGGAATAATTCAGAGAAGTAATTCTCCTTATAATAGTCCTATATGGACAGTGCCAAAAAAGGGCTTAGATGATAATGGAAGACCGAAACGACGTATGGTCGTCGATTTTCAAAAACTTAATACAAACACCGTTGCTGATAGATACCCAATTCCAGATGTCAATATGACAATACAAAATTTGGGTAATGCAAGCTATTTCACTACACTTGATCTAGAATCTGGCTTCCACCAAATCCTCATCAGTAAAGGAGACCGTGAGAAGACTGCATTTGCTATAAATGGCGCAAAATACGAATTTGTACGTATGCCATTTGGATTGAAAAATGCTCCCAGCATATTTCAACGCTGTGTAGATGACATACTGAGGGAATTTGTAGGAAAATTCGTACACGTTTATATTGACGATGTATTGATATATTCTTCCACGCCTGAAGAGCATATGCAACACATACGACAAGTATTTGATGTACTAAATAAAGCTACTCTTAAAGTATCAAATGAAAAAAGTAAATTTTTTCAATCCGAAGTTGAATATCTCGGACATATAATAAAAAATAACAGAATTTCAACAAACCCAGAAAAAATCCAGGCTATAGAGAATTATCCTATACCTAAAAACATTAAGGAACTTAGAGGATTTTTAGGGCTCACGGGTTATTACCGTAAATTTATTAAAAACTATGCATTAATAGCAAAACCTATAACCATTTATCTTAGAGGAGAAAATGGTGGAACAAGCAAAAATAAAAGTAAAAACATTTTAATTAATTTGGACGAAATCGCCATAGAAGCGATAAACAAATTAAAAAATGCACTGAAAGAAAGAGTTGAATTATATCAACCAAATTTTAATAAACCATTCGAGCTAACTACAGATGCTTCAAACATAGCAATAGGGGCTGTACTTAGTCAAAATAGAAATCCTATTTTCTTTCTCAGTCGAACATTAACCAAAAGTGAAGAAAAATATTCCACTAACGAAAAGGAATTACTAGCTATAATATGGTCCTTACAGAAACTTCGTAATTATATTTATGGTATAGCCGATTTGACTATATATACAGATCATCAGAGTCTGACATATTCAATTTCAGAAAAGAATCCAAACACTAAATTAAAGAGATGGAAAGCAATAATTGAAGATTATGGTGCCAAAATTCAATACAAACCAGGTAAAGAAAACGTCGTAGCCGACGCCCTTTCCAGACAAGAAATAAATTCAAGTACAGTCAGCACTATGCATTCACAAGAAAGTTCAAGTGAAGAAGTAATAAAAACTGTAAACAGATCCTTTAACTCATATGGTGAACAGATTGAAATAAAAGAATCACAAACCGATTCAAACATAGAAACAAAGAATATCTTTGAGAAACGAATTCGACACGTGGTCACGTTCAAAAATAACAATGAACTCATATCCTTGTTAAAACAGATCATAAAACCTAATAAAATTATTGCTATCCACACCACACCAGAATGTATTTTTAAATATGGTGGCCTCATAAAAAAATCTTTTATGACCACACGGTTTATTTACACTCCAGTAAAACTTGAAGATATAATAAATCGTGAGCAACAACTAAACATCATATCCGAAACGCATAATAGAGCTCATCGAGGCTATAAAAATAACATAACTGAAATAAATGAAAAATACTACTGGCCAAACAATAGTAAAGATGCAAAGGTTTATAACAAAAGATGCACAGCATGTCTTTTCGGCAGGTATGACAGGAACCCTCCTAAAGAACCATTAAGCGAATCAAGTATTCCAACACAAGCTGGAACACACATACATATGGATATCTATTTTAATGATAACCATACATTTCTTACTGTAAAAGATAAGTATTCGAAATATATAGTAGTACGTTATTTAGATAACCGTATTCATTTGTATAATAAAATAGAAGAAGTTTTGGTAAATATGTTTCCCAACTGCAAACGTCTTATGACAGACAATGAAAACTGCTTCAATACACCCATGATCAAAAACATGTGTGAAAGATATGGAATCAATAAAATAACAACACCAGTCTACCGATCAACTGCGAACGGTCAGGTTGAGCGTGCCCACAACTCAATTTCCGAACTTAGCCGTATTTTCATGATACAAAACTGTACCAATTTCCTTGAAGAAATATTCAACACAGTGAAAGAACTAAATAATACTATTCATACTGTAACTGGCTACAGACCAGTAGATATATATTTTAATCAAAATAAATTTAACAATAACAGTGATATAATTAAAAAACTAGAGTGTGCATCAAAAAAAGTGTTAGTAAGACTTAACAAAAATTCAAAACATATTGAATACAACGAAGGTGATCAAATATTGTGTATTATTAAAGGTCTTAGGAAAAAATCGAATGCTAGACACATCCGACATATAGTTAAAGAAGACCAAGGTGAAACAATATTAACAACTAAAGGAGTTGTAGTGCACAAAAACAATATTAAATCATACCGTTTTGATAAAAATGAGGACATTATTATACCAAATATTACTCGTGAGTGTAATAATGCATATTCACGGAATGATAAAAAATAAGAAACGTGAATCACGAAAGATTCATACTGACGAGAACTGATGACGTTTGTTTATATACGCAAGAAGATTATCTATTTCATATAATCAATATAACTCAGATCTTAGAACCTTATATTAACATAATGAACTCGGAATATAAACCTTCTAATGAAGAGCAATTATGGATAGATAGGATAGAAAATTTAATTAAACAAATAAATCCACATCCAAATTATAGAAAACGAAGAGCATTCAATTTCATAGGCAAAATGATAAAATATTGCTATGGCAATCCAGACCATGACGATCTGATAGCTATCGAAACAAATCTGAATAATTTAATAAATAATAATAATAAGCAGAAAATTATAAACGAACAATTTGATGGAATGTTTAAAAATAGCATTAGAAATGATTTACAGCATCTAGTTATAGAGGATACTTATGTTAATATGTTAACAATTCTGAGAACAATAAATGCAGGGAAACAAAATGAATTTTTATCAGAAAGTATAAATATTAAAGATATAGAACAAATTATGTCAAAGGAAACTATTAATATTCCAATCATAAACATTTTAGAATATTCTACAATAATTGTTACTAGAACTGAAGATTTGATTGTAGTAACATACAAATACCCATTATTAATAAAAAATTGTGAAATGTTAAAAATAACCCCTATTTCAAATAAATATGGAAAATTAACTATAGATGAGAACATTGCAAATTGTACTAATATATTTATAAGAATAACAAAGTGTCAAAACTACCTAAATAAAAACATTTGTAAAGAAATACAAAAAGATGAATGTACTATACCTATATTAAATAATGCTAAAGCAAACTGTAACATATCACAAGAATACGATAAACCTGTATATGAAATAGATAATGGCATTTTATTAACTAATGGAAAATTTATTATAAATAATAAAAATATTGAAGGTAAAAATATAGTAGAATTTTCCGAATCAATAACCATAAACGATAAAAATTATACCAATTTTAATTTCAAACTAAAAGAAGCAATAATAAAGCAACATAATCAGAGTATAAGCATAAGACACATATTAGAAACAAGTTCTCCTTATTCATTTAATAATATCGATAAACTATCTAAATTTATAATTCCGTATGAAGAGAATTTTGTAGAACACACATTTTATACTATAGTGTTTGTAATAATAATCATAATATCTGTATATTTACTCATAAAACTGGTAAAATTTGTTCAAAATTGTAAGAAATTAAATAAAAAAGATTTCAAAAAATTTACCAGGAAGAATTAGAATTAAGAAGATTGAAAAATATGTCATAAACCAGGAGGTTTATATTTTTAAGGGAGGGGGGAGTTAACACCCTACTATAATACTTATATATAAGATAACATATTTTTCCTAACATTATATCTGTTAACACACCTAAACTCACACAGATATAAGGTAACATTTATTTCTTAACTATATATCATATAAGTCTATATTATTAAGGTACTCAAACCAAACAACCAACACATATTCACGTACATGATAAGGACTCTCTTTGTACCTGCCTATCAACACAGAAGAAAATAACATAAATACCAGGAACGAAGCGATGTACGATCACTTCTACGGTGACAAGCGACGAATGAAATATATTTAAATTTAATAAGATTAAGTCAATGCAGTGTAGTAAGTCAAAAGAAAATATTTGTATTAATAAAGGACATAGTTCCATAAAATATTTTTTTTATATAATAAAACGTAAATAGTTTTATTTAATTCACGCGAAGATCTAAACATAGTTAGACCATAGCAAACGAACCCCTTTCCTTCAGTTCCTATTTCGTTCAGCTTCAATTTAGAAAATGGAAAACATGAAAACAAATTAAATATTTATTATTCAAATAATATTTGTTTAGGGATACTCGGTCGGCAAAGGCATTGGCGGTATCCTCCTGCTGCAGTCTTCCAACGTTGAATCTTCTTCTCGTGGTTGTTGTTCGCCTAAGAGCTTCCATGGATATTCGTACGAGCAGCTTAACACCAACTAGGTAGTGGTAGGAATCTATGTTGGCTGATCTGTACGTACGAACGCCAAGTATGCTAGAGGAGTGTCTTCCGTCAATAGCAACATGATCGATTTGGTTGCATGTTCGATCATAAGGAAGCCCGCCAAGTACCTTTGTGGATATCTGGGCGAGGGAATCTGGTGCTACTCAACACCATGTTTTTCTCGGCTAGGAAGTCGATAAGCCTGAATCCGTTTCCAGATGTGATGTCGTGTAACCTATGTCTTCCGATTGACCTACCAAAGATGCCTTCTTTACCAATTTTGGCGTTAAAATCTCCCAGGAGAATTTTAACGCCATTTTTGGGACATTGGTCATATGTTTTGGTGAAGAGCTCGTAAAATTCTTCTTTGGTATTGTCATCCTTCTCTTCTTCATGCGCGCTGATAAGGCTCAGGTGGTGGAATTTGGCCTTAATGCGGATTGTCGTCACTCTTCCGCTTACTTCCCTTAGCTAAAGCTTAAAACTCTTTGGCTTAGTTTCCCTCTAACAGCAAAACCACATCCAAATAAGCGCTTCCTCCCATCGAGTAGACACTTCTAATAGCAGAAATCACAGCCTTCAATCTTCCTACTGCCTGGCCCCTTCCATCGCATTTTCTGGAGGGCTGTCACATCAGCTTTGAGTTCGGCGAGGGCATCGGCAAGCTGCTCTGCTTTGCTTGGCCAGCTGAGTGTACGCACATTCCATGTACATACACGTAAATCGTTGTCCGTTTTCGTTTGCGGGGGGGGGGGGGGTTTGTGTTTTCATCACACTTTAAATTTTCCTTTCATGGCCGGCTTGTGAGGCCTGCGCATAACTGAGATCGTTGGAGCTGGTTCTTCAGAGCGATATCTGGTCTTTTGCTCCTACTTCCTGAGAAGGTAACTCAGGTGTCACAGCTCTGGATCTGATGGAACCAACGTTCGTCGTTAGTTCACCTTTCGGCTATCCAGTTGGCATCACTAGGAGGTGACGATACGATTTTGCATACAATAAACATACATATGTTTATATTACATATATTTATTGGTATGTTTAAAACTCCAAACCTTTCCCAATTTAAAAAAAGTTAAACTTCTAACTCCAGCCTAGTTTCCATTTTAAAATAAATGAAGAAAATTCACAATTTGATGTCTCATCCAAACAACTTAAATAAACACTTTTTCATCCTAAAAAAAAGACAGTTCCAGTGAAATAACATTACACTATACAGGCTGAGGTTGACCTCAAACCAAAGTTATATCAAAATTAAAAGTGTGACTATATATTCCCAGAAATGCATTGATAGTCCAATGGCATTTTAAATTTTGCATTGGCCTAACAATTTACCACAAATCTGGAAATTATTCCAGGAGAATATAGAATATTGTGAAAAATTGAAACACATATAAAGAATATTTAAAATGTTAAAATATCTCCGAAAACAAATACATTTGTTGACAAACAAAAAACTAAAAAGCAAATTTATTTATGAAAACCATTTTAGTTTTTGACAAAGACAAGAAACAGTGTCTGGGTTTTATTTTATTCTTACCAAACAAATTTAAAGAAAGACTCATCTTCAAAAAAAACCTTAGTAATAAATCGATTAAAATCTTATTTATTTATTTTATCCTTCTAGTACATAAAATAAGCATATACAACAGGATTAAAGGATATAATACACATGATCTAAAATTGACTTTCTTCTTCTTCCTGTTCTGTGTTTTCTTAGCTTAAGAACAAAATTTAATTGGTTTTCTTAATTCAAAGATGCAACTCATTTTTTTTTGTAACATCGATCTAGAATCCATATATATGTATATATTTTATATATGTAAGTATGCATACCTAAATTTCCATGTAGACTAGACCTTCTGCAACTATTTACTGAATTTAATTACTTTCTGATTATGCCTTTACCTTTTAGATATACTTAAGAAATCGATTATTTCATTAGGTACTTTATAATGTAGGACAAAGCTTTTACCTACCTTTAAACATAAATATATACATACATAAATTCTAGGGAGTGATTGTCATCGTTTTTTCTTCAATGTAAGAATTGCAGAATTCTGTCTTACATGTGTGTGTCGAGCATTTAAGTTTATTTTTTTAATTATGTGTTTTTAAAACTCTTTTTGATACCAATTTATTATTTCACTTTTGTTGTCATTGATTTACAAGAAAATATTATGATGAATTTTTCATACATAACAAACACCACATTATTTTATGTTATCACCTTTTAAATTCCTGGAATAAGTTTAAATAAATAAAATTCCAGAGTTGTGTTTCCATTTCCAATGAAAGTGACGAGCGAACATCTCATTGGGGTTTACTCTATAATAAATTGTTAACGAAACTTTTTCCATCTTTTGTTTGATAGCTGGGGATGTTTCATCAAATGATTTCTAGTATTTTTTTATTGTATTTTTTTTTTTTGAGGATAAAAATAAACTTCATTATGTTAGAGAAGTGCTAAAAATTAAAAAAAAAAAAAAAAAAACAAACAAACAAAATAAGCTCCACTTAGTAGAATTTTTCTTTTTCCACCTTAAAAAATGAAAACATTTTGCTATTAAATTCGTATTTTCTTTGAATAGAAAAAAAAGAAAAAATAAGACAATGCAAAATTATACGTACTTTACTTAAGAGGATTTGAAAAATTATAAACATTTTTGTCTATTATTAGCATAGATGCAATTGGTTTAGAATAAACATTTTCTTGTTTGAATTTACTTCTTTTGATAAAATAATAATTTAAGTGGATTTACTATAAGGATATTTTGTCCGGTATTTATGATACAGAGCTCATTTAAAGGATTTGTAACAAAACTGCAAAAAACATAAAAGGGTTTTTGAGATATGCAGAAAAACATTAAGTCAAAAGGGCGTAAGGAGAAATTGAAGTTCAGACGTCATTCTAGTATGTAAGTTTGAAGATAATAATTATAAGTAGTACAGAGATCATTTTGTATTCAGTGATACTTAATTAATTTTGTTAGAAAATAAACTATAAATAAAATAATAATAATAATAAAATAAATATTTAAGATAATTGAAATCGAAACTCAATAAACCAGAAATAAACTTTGAAGCGTGTTTGCTACGCGTGGGTGTCGAAAACCATATATTCTACTATTTATGATGCGTAAAAATGTGAGAAACAGAGCCATTACTTCAGTCGCCTTAGCAGTTACAAAAACTGTTGGTTGCATGTTAACTAATTAAGTTTATTTGACAATCTCAAATCTGCAAGCTTTAAATTTAGTTGAAATAATGTTAGTTTAAAGTTTAGATTTAAGTAAATATTGTAACTTAACGTTAACATTTAACTTACTCAAATCCTACATTTAGTTTTACAAATGTCAAATTGATGGTCTATCTAACTTTAGAATCCTAAGTACGAGTAACCATGGAGACTTACAATCGATTATAAAAATAAATTTTCAAGTTCAACGAAAACAACCTTCAACTATTTTAGCAAAAACAAAACAAAACAAACAAAATTGTCCAGGTCAAAAATGTTTATCAAAAGCTAAACGAAAAAAAAAAATATCTACCAATAGTCACACATAATAAAATTAAATTGTTGATATGCTTTGCATAATAAAAAGCTCCTATAGTACTTCTTTTTTGGTAAAGTTGACAATGAAAAAATAAAACTATGATGGAAAGTTTGTTCAATTACATTTTTAAATTTTCGACTAACTAACACCTAAAATGTTTTCTAACTTTGTAAACAGCAATTTAAAGAACAAATAAAAAGATCATCAAAAAATATAAAAATACAATAAAAGAAAAAATAAAATCTGTGTGTGCCGTCTTTTTAAATTGCATCGAATTAAAGAGAATGCATTTCTAGTTAAAATTGACGCAAAGTGGCAATGAATTTACACGACTCCGTGTATAGTCACTATGGCCTGCGAAATTATTTTATTGCTTGTTGATTTTTGTTGGTGTTGTTGTTGTTTTTTTCACTAGCTATTTTATCACTTGTTTCTTTTTTTTTTAAGTTTCTGTTTGTGTTTTTCTTTTTTGATTCAATAATTTAATTCAATGTTTTTTTGTGTGTGTGTGTGTGTGTGTGTTAGTTTGAAAATTGTAAGTGCACTATGTAGAAACGTCAATATCCAGGTCAGCAATGCTACTGGTGCATGATGTTGATGATGATGATGGAGACGAGAGGTACACAGATAAAGGGTGTTTCCATAGATAAAAATAGTATAATTGTAAATTATGTATTGTTTTATTAATAATTGCGAATTAAATAACAATTTGACATTTGAGCTTTGATAATTTTAAAACGATGATAGTTGAATGATGGGGTAACTAGTTTGATGTAAATTAACTTCAAAGAAATGTTTAGCCGTTGTGTAAATACATACGTTTCATCGATCAATTCCTATTTTTAATAGATTGTTGGATGATGAATGGAAAAACTTTACTGTCAACATGTTCAAATATAAATGATGATTTGACAAAATGTTGAACTAATAAAATGACAGCTGTGAAGACTAATTTAAAAACAAAAATATATCTTTAGCTGAACACATTATTCACAAGTAGGCTTATAGGCTTTTCACACCAAACCCAAAACCTGGTTTTCGCGAAATTATTAGTTTTGGCTGAAAACCTACATCGAAAACTTAAGTTTTCTTATACATTATTCGTAAAGCACAAGTTTTCCTAAGCAACAAGTTTTATATAAAACATGTCGAAAACTAGTATCAATTAAAAAAATGATCTTAACAAACAAACCTTTTGAAACATTCAGCGCTACATTAAATGGAAACAAAATAGCTGCTGTCAAAAGAAGTATTACACTTTGATACACGATACACGGTTTGAATTTACATAAACCTTGATTTTATTTTTAGTTTTAAATATTAAAAAAAAAAAACAATGTAGTATTACAATGCACAATATTTATATTTTCCTATCTTTTTTAAATTTTAGATACATATATCAATAGATACGTTTCCGGATTCGGTGACTTCAGCAGGTACACTTCAACCAAATACAAAGATGATGTTGATACTCCGTCTATGGAATTTGTAGAAGACACACAAATGTTTAATGAAAATATTTGAAAAAAAATAATATCAAAAAAGTTTTCCCTATACTGAGGATATGCCTACCCTCGAAGATAGTTGAAATTGTCCTATATTCAGAGGTTGTCCCCTGAAATGTCTATTTTTTGTAATAGTATACAGTTCCTAAGGTTTGTAGCTTGCATTTCCAAACGATTTAGTTCATTGCAGAGTAGGTATATCAGAAGATCTGCGGCTCATTTTGAAATGTTGTTTAAAATATTGATCACTGTTTGCCAACATTTCATGTTCCTGAAAACTGGTAGTACAAATCCTTTGTCCTACCTTTCTTTTATAGCTTAGCAAAATATTTGACAGTGGATGTTGCAAGAATTGAAATGTCGATCGAAAAAGTGTAACTGTTAAGTGTGAATGATTTTATAATTTTTTTTTTAATTTTTTGTCAAATATATTGGTCGAAAAATATCCGCCTCTTGTAAGCATTAATCTCTATTTTTTATAGATAATTTTTTAATCTCTAGAGATAATTTAATTTTTAATCTCGTCTCATAATAATTTGTCAGAGGTTTAAAAGTTCATCAAGATCAAAACAATTCCAGTGTATAATGCGAAAGATAGCAAATCATACTTTGGCAAATTTGCGGATGACTTTGATTTTTGATAGTGAAAAATTCTGGATACTCAGAGATTATTAAATACGTAGATAGCACGAAAATATATAATTTCAAAAATGTATGTCTACTAAACATTATTTTTTATGCTAAGAAACACCAAAACAGTAAGAGTCTCGGTAGATATTAATCTCATTTATATCATGAATTCCGTGTAGGTAATTTGAGATCGAGACTTGTCTCATACCGTGACCAGGGTCCTATTTCACCAAACTATTTTCACTTTGCAGAAAAATAATAACCCGCAAAATAAAAATGCAGTCCTTTATAAAATTTGCAAAATAAAAAGACTTTTCACTTTTCAATTTATCAGACTTCATTTAAAAAGTGAAAATAAAAGTGTTTCACAATAATGTAAAATACAATTTTTTAATTAATTCGTATTTTAAAAATTTGCAAAGTAAATCTTAAAATGTATTTATTAAGATCAATTACACATTGAACAAAATTGGTGAATCAATATCTAAATCTTTTTTAGATAAAAAATTGCGAGACTATGTCTAAAAAATTTGTTGCCCAGCAAATGGTGTTGCAGAGAAATTCATCAATGAGAATATTCGAAACCCAATGAAGTTGCTTTGCTTATTCTGTGCATAGATGCAACATCGTGATATTCTCAGCCAAATGTATCGTACATAAAAGTTTTTGCAAGAGATTTAAACTCATATTACTTTGGCTATTCAATTGTAGTTATTTTATAAAGGGTGATTTTTTAGCTATTATCTTTTTAGCAACACTGGTTTAAACAGCTGACGCACGTTTCGTGTTTTATTTCACTATCAAACATCTTCAGTTTGGTCTATAATTTAACCATGAATCGTCTTACAAACGAACAACGCTTGCAAATTATTGAATTTTATTATCAAAATGCGTGCCCTGTTAAGAAAGTTCATCGCGCGCTTCTTCCATTTTATGGAAGCGGCTATTCGGGCTATTGTGACTAAATTTCGCACCAATTTACATTGTTGGACATTAAACCACCAACATGCTTACGTAGAGTGCGAACTGAAGAAAATATCGCAGCTGTATCGGCCAGTGTTAATGTTGACCATCAATTATCGATTCGTCTCCGCGCCGTTCGCAGCAATTGGGCCTCTGTTACTCAACAACGTGGAAAATTTTGCGGAAGGATTTAGGTGCGATGCCTTTCAAAATACAGCTGGTGCAAGAATTGAAACCGAACGACCTACTGTAACGTAAAATTTTTGGTGAATGGGCTCTTGGAAAGTTGACCGAAGATCCACTTTTTTACCGAAAAATTGTTTTCAGCGACGAAGCTCATTTTTGTCTCAATGGGTACGTAAATAAGCAGAATTGTCGACTTTGGAGTGAATATAAGCCAGAAGCATTGCAAGAGCTACCAATACATCCAGAAAAAGTCACAGTTTGGTGAGGTTTATGGGCTGGTGGCATCATTGGACCGTACTTCTTCAAAGATGATGCGAATCGTAACGTAACTGTGAATGGTGAGCGCTACCGTGAGATGATATCCAACTCTTTTTTGCCCAAAATGCAAGAGCTTAACTTTCATGACATGTGGTTTCAACAAGACGGTGCCACATGCCACACAGCACGCGCAACAATGAACTTATTGAGAGGCGAGTTCGGTGAACATTTTATTTCACGTTCGGGACCGGTCAATTGGCCGCCTAGATCGTGCGATTTAACGCCTTCAGACTATTTTTTGAGGGGCTATGTTAAAGCTCATGTCTATACAGACAAGCCGGCTTCAATTGACGCATTAGAAGACAACATTGAAGCATTTATTCGTGAGATACCGCGGCCGAAATGTTGGAAAGAGTATGCCAAAATTGGACTAAGCGGATGGACCATTTGAGGCGCAGTCAAGGTCAACATTTGCATGAAATAATCTTCAAACATTAAATTATCGATTCAAATAAAGATTTCATGCATTTTTCTGAATTTTATGTGTTTTTTTTTGAAAAACTTTCCTATAGCTTTTAAAAAATTACCCTTTAATTTTAGACAACACAAATTTGATGGTACTTTTTGATAGTCAAAAACTCTCTTTTGTCGAAAAATCATTTATGATATCGATGTAACTTCTTACTCTTTGGTCACTTTTATTAAATTCTTCGTTTTCAAAACATTTTTCAAAACCATTTATTTTTTAAAAATTATTTCACAACAGATTTTCAAAAGGAACGCTTTTTGCTATAAACTGTCAAATTCGATTAAAAGATGGCTACGATGCCGATGGATTAAAAAATCTCTACAAAATCCCACATTTTTTAAATTGAGAAAAAAAAATGAGAATAAAATTTAAAAAAAAAAATAAAATAAAATAAAATTCAAAATTCATGTTCTTTGGTCTTGCTAACTAATATTTACATCAAAAGGTTTTCAAAATTCTAAAATAATTTGCAAAGGTTTTTGTTTGGTGAAACAAAAAGAACAAATACTTTGCAAAATAACAAAACTTTTCACTTTTTCAAAAAAGACTTTGCAAATTTGAATTTGGTGAAACGTAATTTGCAACGTAAAAGTGCAAAGTTGCAAAGTGAAAATCGTTTGGTGAAATAGGTCATAGCTCTGCATTTCCATCTCATTTAATGAATTCAATTTGTAGTGAATTAGTTATTTAAAAAATAATCGTAAACTAGACTTTAAAATACGTAGCAAGTAAATTTAACTACTGACATTAGCTTGTGAAACACCCGTTTGTTCAGTAAGTTTAGTGAAGCATGCATAGTTGACAGTTGTTTGAAGAGTAATGAACACTAGTTATAGAGTATCTGGATCTGCAGTGCACTTTGGTACAAACTTAATTGCACTTCTTTTATTATCAGGGTGTATTTTTTCTTTCTATTTTATTTTACCTACCTACATACATGAAAAATTAAATATTGGCATTTGGAAATGAAGTAAAATATATACAATTTTTGTATTCCTTTTAAAGTATCAATTTATTAATTTCAAATAGCGAAAGAATCGAATTTTATATTTATTTAAAAAAAAATAATGTTACTCATACGTCACAGTGAACATTTTTGTATAAGGTGCATATTCAACACGTTTTGGAAGTAAGTTTAATATTTTAAACTCTAGATTGATATATTATTTTAATACAATTTTTAGGTACCATAAAGACAACCCGTGAAACAGTAATCTCAAAAACACAATGAAATTAGCCGCCATTTGTAATAATTTTATTAAGGTTATGTTCTGTCAAAGTGCACATGCAAAAACTTAATTGAAGTATAACATTTGGCCAATGTCATTACTTTTGCCCAACCTTTAGTATTCAAAGCTTCATAATCAAGTGGGACCTTAACACAGATAAAATAATTTAGTTTTTGATAGAATTGTTAACTTGAATATAAAAAGAACATTATATCATAAAAAGGTAGTTGATGGATAAATTTAAAAACAGATTACATTTGTAAGTATTAAGAGTGGGGAAATTGGCTTTCAGACTTGTCTTTTTCAACAATATAATGTTTACATGTGTTTTTAATGTTCTTAACCTTTTTACATTGTGCGTATACCTTTCCTATTTAAGTACACATGTAGATACTTTTGTGTTCTATCAAATTAAATGAATTCAACACACTTGTGTCATCCAAGATTCTTTCTAAGCAAAGGGTTGGAAAATAGTTAAGTTTTTCTTTTGTTCTTTTTTTTAATGATACTCGTATCATTTCTTTGAAACATTAAAAGTTACCTATACATAGTTAAAATGACAAGAAAACAAACAAAACCTAACGTAACAACCCGCATTATATTACATCAATGTACTGAAAAGCTCTTACATTCCTGACGTGGGTTTTTGAAATGGATTGGATTGGATGTGTTGAATAATAATAAAACTTTGCACCAGACATAATTAGAGTTGGTTTTGTTGTCAAATGATAACAAGGCCCGCTTATTTGTTCTGTTTTTTGTTTTTGTTACTGATGATGATAGTAAAACAATAGGTTTGATTAAAATTTGTGTATATAAATGTTCGTGTTCCACTGTACATATAAAAGATAGTCATATACGGTTCATATGGAGCACGAACATACGTACATACATAAATGAATAAATCAAGATTAGGACTATTATCTACTTCAATAGTTGAAGTAGAAATGAAATTAGGTTATTTTAATCTTATCTTTGTTCTTATCTGTAGTATTGCCGACAACGTCTGCTGCTGGCGCTGCTGTACCTCGTTTACCTTAATTTGATTTTGTTCTTTTTTTTTTTGAAAAAAAAGTGACAAAATACGTAACAAAACTTAGGAAGGCACATACGTACTCGTACCTACATATGTTTTGAAAATATTACTAATAAGTATTGTTTTGAATAATTATTGCTTCTTTTTTAGCTGGTTTCCATATGTTTGTTCAATTATTTTAACTTGAAGACTTTTGAATGATAACAATACTAAATTTGTACTTTGGTAAAAAATGCAAATCTACTTTATTGTAAAAATATAGAATATATTATTTGTATTAAAATTTTAAACTTATTGGGAACTGTTTGCTACCCACACTGATAAATTCAATTTGGTGCATTTAAAATTATGATATTTTATGTAAATTAAAATTAAGAGAATTTCAAACAGCATCCAATCAAAAATTAAAATTTATGTTTGAGGTTCAATTTTTGTATAAAAATAAACGCTGTTAACTGGATTTTTTCTTTAATTTGACCAAAAATTAAAACATATTTTTTTACAGGGTTATCCATTTTGCGGTTTCAAAAGTAAACGTAAATAAAACACATATAAAATATTTGTATATTCTTAAGAGTCAAAGGTTTATCGTTTATCTGCATAAACACGGTCTTTTGCGTAGCCTGACAAATATCATATCACCACGACGAGATATTAAGCGGCCAGGAAATATCTCTTGCAATAAAACCATAGCTCGAGTTGTGTTGCATGTGGCACCGTCTTGTTGAAACCACATATTCTCAAAGTCGTAGTCTTCAATAGCAGGCAAAAAAAAGTCGGTTATCATATAACCATAACCAAAGACACTCTGTATAAAGACCGGAAAACAATCTGTCATTCTGGTTTGCCTAATATCAATTCCCCACTGCTAAAGTTAATTCAACACTGCTATATAGTAATTCAAAATATTATGTTTTTAAGTTGTTTCAAAACCGCGGATCAGGTGGCGCGCACAAATGGAAAGTGACCTCACCCAACTTGGAGCGCGAAACTATAGACATCTAGCTAGGGACCGAGCTAGATGGAGAAGTTTGTTGGGTGAGGCCCTAGTTCACACAGGACTGTAGCGCCACCTTAAGTAAGTAAGTAAGTAAGTTGTTTCAAAATGTATAATTATATAATGTTAACTTATAAAAATAAATAATTTGCCTTTCTTATTCTTTATAATTTGTTTAAATTAATTTGTTAAAAGAAGAATGAAGAAATATTGGCGAAGTATTTCGGACACAGTTATAGCAAGCATACGTTTTTAAAAAAAATACATTTTTAGCGTAAAATAACCTTACAAGTAAACTTCTTTCTGAAACAAAAATGCTTGTTGGGACTAAGAAACAAGAGATGGCGTTTTGAAATTAAATAAAATTTGTTCCACCAAACCAAACCATACTTCAGTAGGTGGAATCTTTGGATATATGACCTATAGTACTATTTCCGTGATTCTTAAGGGGGCGGGCGGCCGGCACCTAGTGGCCTAGAGGTCTTTTTGATTGAAAGTGGCAAGAAATTATTAATTTGTAACTTCACTACATTTAAAAGTGTGTATTAAGTAGAATTCCAATTCAATAAAAATAAATAATTGTCTACACAAGAAAAAATATTAGCAAAAATGTAAAACATTGTAAAATTATACGTTCCAGGTAAAATTATACGTTCCGAAAATTATCTTTTTTGAATGTTCTAATAATTCTTTTTTTGAATTTAAAAACGATCACTATCTCATAAAAGCATTTTTGATAATTATAAAAAAGTGAACAAGCTTTAACAATTTAACTATAATTTAAGTTTTTAAAACTAAAAAAACACATAAAAGTGTGACATCACCTGAATTAAGAAAATCTAAAATCCTCACCACAGTAACTTAACTTGGACTTTCATTATTCATGGACCTACTGTCAAGATTACAAATACAACAATGTAAACAAATGGGTGTTGGAGGGTGAAACGTACGAAAGATTCCGGTCTTTATATGGAGTGTCATTGACCATAACGCTCCGAAGTGACGGTGACAGTCGTTCCATCGTCGATTTCGAAGAAGTGAGGTCCAATTACACCTCTGGGCCAAAGAGCGCACAAACAGTGACTTTTTGTGGATGTAATGGCCTCTCTTCAATTACTTGAGGATTCTCAGAACCCCAAATACGACAATTTTGTTCATTTACATACCCTACCCACCGAGTGAGAAATGTGTTTCGTCGCTGAAGAAAATTGTATTCGAAAAATCGCCATCCACAGCCTGTTGTTCAAGCAGCCATTCGACGTATCTTCTACAATGGTCAGCTGGCTTCAGTTGTTGTGTGAGCTGGACTTTATATAGTATTAGGTGTAGATCCAAATGAAAAATACGCCATAATGTGCCGTAAGACAGTCCTAATTACTGAGAACGGCGAGGAATCGATACATTCGGGCCTTCGACAACACTTTCACTTATAGCAGCGATATTTTCAGAAGTACCAGCGAAACGATGATGCACAGGCCTTACAATATCTGTAACCAATCCAGTCTCTTCAAATTTCTTCACAATTTTGCCAATTGCTTGCATAGTTGGACGATTATATAAACCATAATCTCCTCTTAAAGCACGATATGTAGCTGTGGATGAATCGACATTTTTGTAGTAGGTTTTTACAATGTTTATGCTTTATGCGATAGTTAAGGGATCCATTTTCGTAAATGTCAGATTTTCAACTGAAAAAAAAAGTTTAACAACAGTGATGAACGTTACAAAAAACGTCCTAAGAGGTTAAAACGTTTGAGAAACGACTCCAAATTAGGCATACTCATCCCAGAGAATTAAAACACAAAAAATAAAAAGCCTATGAAATGAAGCTTTTAACAGGTGTTCCACTTTATTCTTAGAAACAAAAATCTTAAAACATGCAGTAATTAAGTCAATCGACAATAATTGCTTCGATTACATTAACACTTTAAAGGTATTTACTTTGATGAAATGGAACAACAAAAATTGCTTCAAACCTATTTATTACTAACTCTATCAGAAATCAGCTTACACATTCCTTTTTTTCGGGCAAACAGAGAGTTCAGGATAATATTCTTGTTGTTGAAAAAAAAACTACTGGCTTTAAGGATGTTTTACAGGTCCTTATTGTTACTGGTTTTTCCTCAAATTGGTTCACTATGGCGTATGTGTAACCTTTTTTCGAAAGTGACTTGGTTTGCGTTTGTGTTCGATGCATGAGAATAATTGAAGCATTACTATGTCTTTTAGATCCAATATTAAAAGTTAAGATTGTTTACCGCTCTAAGTTATGATTGAAAGTTAATTCAAATCAAACAAAAACTTTTATTTCCTTAGTGCCTCAATAAACAAATCTGAAATTTTTCAATAAAATTTATCAATATTGCTTATTCTATACATAATTATTCATTTGCCAAGAAAGCAGATACTCCCACTGAGTGAAACCCTTAAGAATTATTCAATCAATATGCGACATGTGAATATAGCTTTACGTAACATATCATTTTCTAATTCTTTTTTATAGGCTCGTTATTCAATTTATATTTAAACACCTGTTTTTTTTTTATAAATTTAATTTTAACTCCAATTTATTGGATTGATTTTTATGTGACTTTCAATAACAATTGCTTACGGGTATCAGAATGTAGATATGTACATATGTTCCTATGTGAACGAAGGTGTACATAATACTCGTATCATAAAATTAGAATTTTTCCTCAAAATAACACACAGATGTTATGTGATATGTGTTGTGGGAAACACACTACGCGTAACAATTGTGATTTTCTAATCAACATTCTGGAATATTGATTAATAATAAAATGAAACATATATTCAATGATTGGGTTTTTATGTTGAATGAAGATAATAAATATACTTGTACATATGTACATAAGAAATACATGTAGGGCTTATGTATATACAAAAGAACACAAGGTTTCAGGGGGAAACTCAAAAATTGCTTGGCATTATTATTGTGGAACCTGATTTTTATAATGACTTAAGAGGCTCAAAGCTGTATATTTTATATATGTATATGTTAAGGAAATAACAGAGGTTCCTTATAAGAGAAAGGTTAAATGAAGGATAGATACATTTTGAACAAAAGACGAAAATGTTAATATTATAAAGGAGGATTTCTAAGCAGAAGTGATTCTTTCTTAGTTTCTGTTGTCAAGAAAACAGTTGTGGTCAACAACTGCGGTTGGAATGCTAAAAATTAACACAGTGTCAGAGAAAATCTTGTTAATTTTGAAACACACATACTTTTTAAGTACATTTTAAAATGTTTACCATAATTGGTGGGAAACGTATGACTTCTGGAAAAGTTTAAGTTAAAGATGTTTTCACCCTTATAAGTTATTTATTATAGAGTTGGCCGTTTATATTTCTGGCCTTGGTAAAACGAAGTGTTTGTCAGTTTTGAGGATTCCTTTCTGTTTTATTATTTGAGAACAGTTTAGTATGTATATCGATTTAATTTTGTATTTCCTTATATTTATATACATTATGATAATATGAACTGTTGTATATATTTCACCTTCTGTAGAAATAAATGTATTTATAAATCTAAAAAACCTTTCTAATTTATTAATCAATATATTTTATACAAACTTAGAATAAAATATTGCCTATGAGATAACTACATTGACAACTTCGTGCCGTATTTCACTAAAATTTGTATCCAACTTATTTATTTTCTTTTCGAAGTTTCTTGACCAGCACTTGATCACCAATAGTAAGTTCACTTTGAGCAGCTCTTCATTTCTTGTTAGCATAGTTTTCTCTTTTGTTTGTCGATTGTATTTTTGTCCATAATTTTCTGATTAAAACCTTGATCTTGATTGATAATAATTAGTGACGGCCGTCCGTGGAAGAGTTCAGCTTATTTGTACTCTCTTAAGTATGTCTCGTTTAACTTCGCGGTTTTGCTGAGGCCAATACGGAATTATACAATTTATGTCAAAAACTTAGCAAAAATCTTTAAATTCTTTAATAGAGAATTGTTTCCCGTATTTACAGTTATTGTTTTAGGGTATCCTAATCTGGTAAACATTTTTTTTAGACAATTCATAGCTGATGTTGAAGTTATGTTTCTTATTCGTCGTTTTATCGGTTCAGGAACAGTTGGTGCTGAAACAAGGAGACAACCCTTGCAGTTCTTTACACAATCTTTGAAATCATTTGAATGAAAATCCCCAATTAAACAAGTGATTTCATCTTCCTTTCGGTTTGCAAAATTAAAAATAAACTCTTTGTTTTCCACCTCATCAAGAGATTGTACCGTTTTTTTTTAACATTTTGTTTTCAACTGTCAGAAAAGTTTTGCCTTGATTTGGTGTGACATCTGGATTCAAAATGACCTTTTAATCCGAATTTCCGATGTTTTTTTAATTCTTGCAGGACATTTTGAGTCTTGAGCGGAATGTTCCTTTGAACCTCAAAAGCTCTCAAATTTTATAATTTCATTAATTTATGTACATATATGATGTTATTATTCTGTTTGCTATTTAAATTTTCCATTGGAATATTAACTGTTTCTTAAGAATTCGCCACAAAAACAACATCATTTAATCTCTTAGAATCATTCATCTCTAAAATTTTCCGTCTTAGCTTTTCAGAAAAACATTTTTCAACCACTTACAGCCTTATTACGGTTGTCAAAGATCAATTAGTCGGGTTGATCATTTTTTGATCCATTGTGAACAAAGATCAAAAATCTATTGTGAATAGTGCCTATTTACTTTTGTCGTTTCAATTTCATTTACAATTTTTCAACGGATTGCTTTTGTTTCGTGTGACGAATTTTATTTTGGTTGATTTGGATTAAAAATGTATGTATGTAAGTAGTTTGCAAAAAATGGTGCTATTCAATTTTAAGTGTTTTCTTTACGTAGGAGTAAAATTGTAAGTAACAAAAATCAAAAATTCTTTTTAACGCAGGTATGGGCTGACCTAAAATGCAAAACCAAAAAAAAAGGACTCAAAATAAAATTGAAATTGTGGCGACTGGTGGAGGCCCTAACAAACTTCACCGACTCACAGACGCAGAGGAAGCGATTAGTGCATTAATGCACTTCGACTCCTGTGTCGATCCACCGGGCACAGAATTTGGCCTTGAATTGCCAATTTTCAGTGCAGATGATATCGAAATCACAGACTTGCAGCAAGATGTCGAGGTGTCGCCAGCGCAACAGAAAGTTCCAACACGTAAGACCCTAAAAGAAAAAAATGATATCGATCGCTTAAAGCTCTTGAAAAATCAAACTACTGCACAGGACAAATTTTATAGCTCTATGGTTGAAATCATGTCACACAGTGTTTTTCGGCTTGAACATTTTGAGAACAAATAATGATATCGAGTCCAAGCTTATTTTATTCTGCCACATAGAAGTTGTTTTTAAAGAAAAAAGCTACAAACAATTATTCTAATATATATTTTTGTCTCGAAAGCATACAAATCTTTTGTCTTCACTAGATTACATACATACATATATTGAACACCTGATAATGTGGTCGGGTTTCTTGAATTTCGAGGGCGTTAATGAGAAGTTTCCGGAATGGGTTGCACCCACCCACTTTTAAATTTACTTTTTACATGAATCTTAAAATCGAATCCCTTATTCGGTTGCCTTCATTGAATGATGTGTCTGCAGAATCTATAGCAATATCAATGGTTTCAACAATACTATCGGGTTCTTTTGCTACCAATTCAGGGTTTTCCACTCTATACTTGATACAAATATTGTGCAGAGCTGCACATACATTTATGATTTTCGTTGCCTTTTTGGAAGTGTAGTGTAGTTTTCGTGCTAGAAGGGTGCATCTAAATCTGCTTTTTAACAAGCCAATCGTTCGCTCAATGATATTACGGCCCTGTGCTGTGCATGCTTCCTGTGAAATTTTCCCGAACTGAACTTTCTTCGGCATTGCGGTACGGTGTCATTAAATACGCAATATACAATACACTATGTAATTACAAATTAACATGAATCATAATTTTTACCAAGAATCCGAAAGTCAGTACGGCCACTACGGTAGTCCTTCTCTAATTTTGCTTTCAACGAGGACATATTCCATATATTGGCATCGTGTGACGATCCTGAATTTTTCGCATTAATATACCTAATGCACATTAAGTGGTCACACACCTTTAAAACAGAACTGGAAGTTAGTAGAATACCTACTGAAATGAAGGAAAGCTTACAAGCATAGTATTGATGCAATAGAATCCTTTCCTGTTGTAGTATACATGTCTAAGATCTTTATTCGGACCAATAATTTTGATATGAGTCCCGTCAATAGCACCAATAACATTTGGAATACTGCTCTTTTGAAAAAAGTATATCTTGGCCTGGCGTTCTTCTTTTTGTGAATAGTTAAATTTTATCCATTTAGGACAAATATTTGTTTCCAAGACATTTAAAACTTCTTTCAAAACAACTGAAACCATTGGTTGCGCCATACCAATGTTAAAATCGTTCCCAACACTCAACTGGTAGAATCTTAAGACAGCTGCAAATTTTAGTATGTTTGGGATGGATTGTTGTCTTTTCGTTGGTTTTAACTTGTCGTTGATATCTAAAAATACATTAAGGAAGGCTTCTTTCGAAAGTCTTAAGTCTTGAATGAATTTAAAAGCGAGCCAAATTAGATTTTGTAATGTAACTAAAAAAGATCTTTTATCTACATACATATTATGTTCAGCCAAATCCATCGGATTTGAAGCATCGCGTAGTTTTTTTTCGAATCTTTGCTTGCTCCAAAGTATTTTCTTCTTCAATTTCATTTTCACCGAAAAATAGTTCAATAGTAGACATGCTTTTGGCTTTCGCGATCCGTAAAATATTTTATCAACAAGGAATTTGTGATTGACTGAAAATTTGATAACCAACAAATATTTTGACAACCATAATACCAATACTGTCAATTTGAATCATTCACAATAGATCTAATTTCTGAAGAGCGTTCACAGTTTATCAAAAATTTTGATTGCTGACAACGATAATACCAATTCATCAATTTCATTGAAAAATGTCAACTATAGCTTATTGATAATTGACAACCGTAGTAATAGGGCTGTTATCTTTGATGAAAGTCGAAGTTCGTGAAGTTCATCATAAATCAATTATTGTTAAAAGAAAAAATATCTGGTAGGTAATGCAAGATCGTTATGTCTGACTTATCAGGTGCTAGATGCTACCTAATATACTAATATGGTAGCCCCTAACACTGCACACTTCAACACCCGATCAATTAAAGACTAAAGATGATCAATGAAAGGTAATGCTTAATAAATTCGGTATTGGTGGCTTAAAACCCATGAACAATATTATCAGATGAGATGTACGAGGGTGGTCCGATCATTTCTTAACCTCACATGCTAAGGGCGCCACTATCGCAAGAGAAATTTAGTATAGTATAAAACATTTTCGTGGACTGCTACTGTCGAAATTTCAGACGAATAAGGTTCGTAGTCTTGTTTTGACCAAGCGTAAAAACGGAAGTTTTCGCGAATTCAAGTAAAATCGAAAAAGAACAATACCGTTCGGTGATTCAATTTTTGTTTTTAGAAGGGACATCAAAGAACGCTTAGATGCTCTCTACGGCAACTCTTCTCCTTTGATGGTGACCGCCAATAATTGGTATAACGTGTTTCAGCGTGGTCGCACATCGGTTTTTGATGAGCTACCTGTGTGCTTGAAATAGGCTACTACATAGTATAATACAACAAAAGTCCACAATTTTGTATTGGCAGACCGCCAATGGAAGGTACGTGAGATAGTTGAGATAGCAGACATCTAAAAAGGCTGCGTGGGACATATGCTACATAAAATTTTGGGTATGAAAAAGCTGTTGGCAAGATGGGTACCGGTTTGTTCACTCTGGACAACAAGTGCAACCGCGAGACCACTTCAGAGCAGTGTCTGTCTAGGCGCAATCCAAAGAAGTTTCGGCATCGTTTTGTGACCGTCTATGAAACATGGATACACTGGTACACGCTAGCGACCAAGCAACACTCGAAACAATGGACTTCACCCTGCGAACATACTCCGAAGAAGGAGAAACTGCCATATCAATGCGTCGAATGAGGAGGTCATTGCCGCCACCGATGCCTCCTTTGCAGACCTTACGAAAACCTATTTTTTAAACGGGTTAAAGAAATTGGAGCACAAACTTATTCATTTTTTTGTACGCTAAGTATTTATCGGACCGCTCTCGTATGCCTATCAGCCTGAAACTAAACAACAGTCGTCTGTGTGGGTGTTTTAAAAATGAACCAAATGCAACAAATGCGTTTGTGCTCAAAGCAGTTCCAAACAAATGGTCGTCTGTATCTTTGCCATAGACAGATATATGGCCACTACCTTTTTTGTTTTCCAAAAATCTTTTCTGAAATGTGGAAACAAATTAAAAAATTTGATTTAGCCTTCATAATTAAAACCGAAACCATCATAAATCTCTTGAAACGATTTTAAAACATTGAATGGATGGGTCATCCGTAATACAGCCTTGAATTTAAAAATAAATATTGCATGGAACATTTTTTTAAAGTCCAATTCATTTTTTGAAAGTCCCTTATTATTAAAATTTTTCGAAAATGTCTGTAAATGCATAAAAAATGTCCAAATAACAATATTGTTGCAATAGAAAATAATATATCACCATAATTTTCTATTTTCAATTGATATCTCCAAGATTTCTTAGCACCGATGTATAAGATTAAATGATGTAAATCAAATTCGTCAATAAGTGATTATTTTTGACTTACACCAAATACATATACACATATGTATGTAGCTATCTATCCTACCTAATTACGAAATAATGAAAAATGAAACAAGCATCTGTCTTACTTTATGGACATTCATAGAATTTTTTGCCTTCGCAAAACTATTTTGACCAATTATGGAGGTTGGTCTGTTCATAGTAGATGCAGTATCTCTATTAAAACTATTAAAACCACAAACTTCATCAGCAGCAGCCGCAATCGATGCACAAATAATAATATGAAACAAAAAAAATGAATTTATAAAGTCATAAGCAGAACTTATTTTTTTTTTGTGTACATTTTTTTCTATAAACAACAAAAATATCTTAGAGATAAAATAAAAAGATACAAAATTTAACAAATACCACAATTATTGAAATTCAAGTGGTGTATACTGTAATACATTTTTATAAGTCTACTACTTATGTATGTTCGAAATGTAATAAGTTGTAGATTTTAATTTGGAGTTGTTTTTGCGTTCGGGAATACTTGATATATTTTCCTTACATACAAAGATCGTGTTAAAATGATTTTATTGAAATACAATCAATTAAAAATACGTATTTAAATCAAAAAAATTTTATGAGGATCAGGGATGTCGTATTAAAGGCAAGCGGAGTGTTTGTAATTTTTAACTTTCAATTTATATGACATCAACATGTACAGAAATGTCTTTAAGAAAAATAATGTTTTTTACTCATTTTTTTAATTTAATTTTAATTAGTGTCCGACCGAAGCTTTGGCCTTCGGTTCGGCCGAATTCGGCCAAAAAAACAACATTCGGTCAAACCTTCGGCTTCGGCCATTTTAGGCCGAAGCCGAAGAATCTGTTTATTATATCGAGCATCGTACTAGGCGACGGACAAAATTTCAATTTTTGAATACCGAAGAAAAAATTGCAATCTTTTCTTCGGTAGGTATTCAAAATTTTCAAAACACATGTGTGCCATCATAGTAGGCGCCGAACAAAATTTCAATTTTTAAATTTTGCCTGACACCTTTTGCGCATCGTTTGTGGAAAGGAGAATTCTTGACTTTTTTGAACCTTAGGCTTCGGCTTCGGCCGAAGATTTTCTTTCAGCCTAATAATTAGGCTTCGGCTTCAGCTGAAAATCGACCTTCGGTCGGACACTAATTTTAATCATTATAACATCGTTAAAAATTTGTATGCATTAAAAAAATGTCTTACATTTTTTTTAAATACATAAATACAAAAACTGACAAAAAACATTTATCAAATTACTTTCAGAATAATAATGAAAAACAAATGATTAAAGAAAAAAAGTTAAAAAAAAATGATAAAAATCTATCGGTTAGTTTTTAAAAAATTCAAATTTTCATTTTTTGTCCACACAATTTGTATTCGGACTACTATTTTTTTCAGTACAAAATGAAAAAAACTTCAAATGCAAATCTGCTTACAACTTTAATTTTAAAGATTAAACTCAATCGACTTAATGGTTTAAGCTTTAACGGCATGGATAAACAGACAGACACACACAATTCGGGGACCCACTTTTTTCTACTTCTCTACTATCGTAATGTCATGTTTGATTAAAATCTCAAATTCGAGATTTGTTTACAAATGCACATTGTCCCATTTTTTTAGAATGCTTTCAAGCATTGGCTGGCTCGAATAAAGTCCAGGCCCAATTTTTGACTACTTTGTGCAGCAATTGGGCAGTACGTCAGCAATGACTCAATAAATATTCTCTCCCAAGACGTAAATTTTCTCGGGTAGACAATCGACTTCCCCATTAACCGTAACATTGTTCCCGGCTGCATTTTAGAAGAAATATGAGCCCTAATATTTTAATAAATTTGGACGATTTGCAAACGTTGTTCAAGAGTTAGTCTATTTATTTTCTCGTAGTAACGGTAAACCAAACTGAGCATAAATCAAGTAATAGCTATCAAAAAGACTTACTCTAAAAACGTATTGCCAAATTGAAAACCACACGTCTAAAAACATCCACATGCAGCACATGCATTTGTGGCTTATTTTTGTTAATTTAAGGCGGACACAAAAGGGGTTTTGATGACATTTTAATATGTTCTTAGCTTAAACATACATACATATGTTCGAAGATGAGATATTTGCGCACATTGGTTTTAAAGTTTTGAATATCAAAACTATAAGGAAAACAGAGTTGAGTTAAGCTTTTCACATGCTTTACTGCAGTACGAGTATGTTCAAAATTGAGCTTAAGTGCAAACTGATAGACAATCTTCGAAGTACGAGCTCTTTCGAGTATGTTAGTTTTTTTTTTGTAAGATTTTAATCATGTCTTACTTAAAATTATTCATCAAATTGAATCCGATTTGATTATATATTTTTAAGTTAAAAACTTAGCAGAACATATGATTTACTGACCGAATTTCTTCACATTTAGAATTTTTTGAACCTGCACGAAATATTGTGATTTAAAAACTTTTTGATCAAATCCGTTGATCTTTTTCTCCAAAATGAAATAGATTCTTTAATTGAAATTGACAAGTTTAATTTAGTAATTCAACAGAGACATTTACCTAATATTAAATTATCAATTATCTTGTTTCAATTGTAATAAGTATTTAAATATCTCTGAAATCTTGCAAAGCTTTACAATTCCAAACTCTTTTTTTCGAATTCTTTGTTTTACTTTTTCACATTTATATTTTTGTTTGCCATTCGTCTTTTAGAGTTTTAAATGTGTTATAATAAATTTATTTAAAATTTTTCTTTTACATTTTTTTTTTTCAAGTTTTATTTGTTTAACACTTGTTAGATATACGAATATTGACTATGTCTTCTATATGAAGTTCTCAATGTTAAAAATAAAATCATTGGAACTCGTATTTGTATGTTATTTATTTTTTTCATATTTTAATTTTAATCCAGGCACGTATCTTTTATGCATTATACATACAAGGTCATGCTACGCGTCTCCTAATCTTATCTGTAGCGAAGTGTTACTTTATTATTTTTTGTCTTGTCTTTTTGAAACGATACGCGAAAGACATGGTCTTGAAAGAGGTTATTTCTGTCTTCTAATACTACACAATATTATTATTATTTTGTTTGTAGTTTAAATTTAAGAATTCATCGAATTTTGTTGACTCTTCATGTAGGTATTTGTATTTTATTTTAATATTAAAAAGATCATCACTTATTCAATAATTCAAGAAAATTCTCTCTTAGACGTATCTTATCTGTGCATTGCACTTGAAAACATGGGTAACTTTTTATTTAAAATGCATGTAAAATGAATATTCTATTCCATTGAAGTTAGTGTCGTGGACTTGTCGTATATGATGAATTTATAAGATATTTAATAATAATTATTTGTAATGTAATGCCCCACTTCACTTTTAAAGCAAACAAATTGAAAATCAAAGAGAAATTAAGTACCTTGTTGAATGATTTTTACTATAGATAAAAACTAAAATAATTGCATGTCAACTTTACGATATAATTTTCAATTCAATGTCTACTTTTTTTCTGATTTTTACAGATCGTTGACTTTAAGTATAGTCATGTCGATTAAAAACAGTAAATTCGATGTGGGGGGTTACAAAAATTATAGATTTTAATTTTCTTATTGGATAAATTGTACATAAATTTGTCTTGATCACAGATGTCCAATTGGAAAAAAGTACAAAGTTTTGTATACATACAGGGTTTCCCAATAAGATGGTTCATACTGATATTTAAAAAAAAAACAGTCATACTTTGAGAGAAATAAATTGATCTTATTTCATTTTAAAGAAGAAAGTATGCCATTTACTGGTAGATAATAATATCAGACAAATGGTCGCCATAGCTTTGGTGCCAGAACCATATCCTTTTCGTAAAATATGTATTGATTAAACAGTTCGCAAAATTTACTTTTGTATGTAATCCATAATTTCACAAATTTCATCTTTAAGGTTCCAGGCGAACTTTGAATTTTCAAAAATCTCAAAAATGTCATATACATACCTACATGGAAAAATCTTCAAGTACTCAGTTTTTAAATTTGAGTATTAAAAGTTTTACTTATTATTTTCGTCTACACAAAACTTCAACCGCGTTAATGTCAATACAGCATTTCAAAATTTGGCCTGACTAAGAAGCATTAACGTGGCGAGTTTTGCATTCGTAGGAATTTCGAATTGGAAATTTTAATCAAACATGACATTACGATGGTAGAGAAGTCGAAAAAATTGGGACCCTCGATTCCGTGCGCTTTTCTGTCCACTCAAGTGCTGTTTATTATAAGCTCAAAGTTAATTATGGTTATTTTGTACAATTTGGAGAAACGAGCTATGATATTGATAAGAATTTGCGAGCACAGAAGGGGTATTTAGTTAAATTTTAAAGTATATTTTTAAATATTCTATCTGAGACTAACATTATAAGTTTAATTAGTTTTTAATGATGATTAGTAGCGGATGGTGTAAGCAGTACCATGGGTCCTTGTCGGTTGTTGTTGGGTAGGATTAGGGAACGGATCCAGGGAGGGATTCCGGGCTTCTCTGATAGCTTCAGCCTCTGTTGTGCCCCGGGCCGGCGGCGGTTACGTAAAAGATGCCGAAGCTTTCGTTTGTCGACATTCCAAGTGGGGCATCCGTTATGGACAGCACATCTAGATATCGGTCGTCTGGTGTTGAGTTGCCTGTAATTAAATTAACAAGAGGTTTGGAATGGGTCGGTATTTTCCTTAGCATGTTAGTGCTAAGGTGGTGGAGATATGCATCGATTGGCACGATGCCAACAGCTTCGTAAAGACGCATATTGCTATAAAAGCGAACGGAAATTGTTTTCCTATAGAGAGAAGTGCAAGCTCGGAGAACCTTACGTTCAAAAACTTGAATCTTCTTCATGTAGGTGGGACTTATTGTATACCATATAGGGAAACAGTAGGTTAGAATAGGACGAATGAGTTGCTTGTAAAGCAAGAGTTTCGTCCGGGTTTGAAGACCGTCTTTTTTGCATAAGAGGGGGCGTAAGAGAGAAAAGGCACCGTTTGCCTTTCGAAGGGTGTATTTAGCGTGTTGGTTGAATTTAAATCTCTCAGAGAAATGGATTCCAAGATATTTCACGCTTTGTTTGGGTCTTACTACAGTATTTTGTGGGGAGGTTCAAGGATAACAGATAACATTTTGTTGCTAAACCATTCTTTGAGGCTGTTCTGAGACACGTTGGAGGGGTTGATCTTAATTCCCCATTGGAGGTAATACTCCCAGAGTCTAAAAATATGCTCTTTGATCCTACGGAGAGCTAATTGAGGACTTCTAGAGGTACTGTACGTTACTGAGTCGTCAGCGAATAGAAGTGTCGTTGGTCCGTCTTTCTGTCTGTCCACGCTACTACAGCTCAAACCATTGAGTCGATTGAGTTCAAACTTTTAAATTAAGGTTTTAAGCAGATTCGCGTTAGGCTTTTTAAATTCCTATAGGAAGTTTTTAGGTCCAATTTTTCAAATTGAAAATTTTGACAATTCTCAACGTTTCAAAGTCCCTAGAGTCTTAATAAAATATTTGTAGATGCGTGTGTATGTGTGTAAGATCGTACGTTCAGTATGTTTTTTTCGTCGTCCATAGCTCAAGAACCAGTAGAGATATCGACTTCAAATAAATGTTATACAAATAATGATGCAAAAAGAAAGATGCAAAAAGGACTCTCAAAAAATTGCGTGGGTGGGTTTTTAACTATAGCAATTTAAGAAAAGAGTGATAATTTCGGTTGAACCAAAATATCTCACGAACCAATTACGCTAGCGACTTCAATTTTATTTTACATATATTGTATGATGTGACGTGATACAAACCTTGTATAATATTAAAAATTAAAGTTATTAAAATTAAGGAATGGTTTTTTTTTATAATTTAAAACAACAAAATAATTGTATGCAACGAAGAACGACGTTTTTGACATCCGGTAAAATTTTGAGAAAACAGTTTAAAAAAAAAAACGTAAACAAAATTACTAAAAGTTGGTAAAAATTAATTTTGACTTAAAACTAACTTCATCTTATATAAAATATTGTGTTCGACATTCCGTACATTTTTTATAAAAATCCGACAGTCAGTTTTTTTTTATAAAAATTAAGATCTACAAAAAATAGTACGCAAAATTGGTGAAAACTAATGTTCGATTCTCGATATCCGGTAAATAAATAAAGGTATTGACTTTAAAATCATTTCATTCTGTGCTAAATTTTCTGAAAAAAATTCCGCATGTATTTTTTATATAAGAAATAAAAACTTTCAACGCTACTAAAATTGGTAAAAATTGGTTTTCGACTAAAACTCTCGTTAAACAAAAAAAACAGATTTTGAAATCAAACTGTTTCATCATATGCAAAATATTGTTGGTAATTTTTATTTAGTTTGATGGAAATTTTGTTTTAACAAAACACGAAAACCTACAAAAACGACAAAAAACTGATTAGAAATGGTTCTCGACTCAAGTATTAAGAAAACAAAGAAAAATATGGAATTAATGAACCGATTTCAATAATTTTTTTTTGCACAAGCTCTTATACGGTGTTAATATTATTTGATGATCAAAAATGTCATCGTTTATTTTTTGGATTAAAAAAAATCTTAAAAAATTAAAAAAATGTAAAATGTGTATTAATAAGTTGTAAATAACTTCGAACTAAGAATATTTTTAAACTAAAATTGGAAAATATTATACACACAAAATTAATTTAAAAAAGACCTAACGATTTTTGAAAAAAATTTATAAATCAAGGTTTCAAAGTTACATTTTTAGATTTTAAAATATAAGTTCCATTTGCAAACAGAGTCTTAGGATTCAAGAACAAGTTCGTGCCACCATCTAGTAGCGCATTCTTTTTTTATAATAGAGCTAAATTCTTGGCCATATCCTTAAATTATATGCGTTTTCTTTCTTCTTGAAAACCACACATTTAAATACAAATTTGTATATTAAATGTTTTAAATATTTAGCCAAAATCTTATGAATTCATCTCGAAAAAATAATCTAGATGCCGGCTAGTTACAAAAATAATTCAGATTTTTGTAATACATATAAGTTTACTTTTGGAAATCAAATGTGAGGGTAAAATGTTTGTTTTGTTTTTTCTCTCGTATATTATGTATTTTACATAAAACCTTTTAAGAAAAGAATTTGTACTCAATCTAAGAATTATTTTATTTATATTAAGGAGATTAATTTGTTTCAAATGTATGAATATGATGCTGCGAAAATCAGTTATTTAACTGTAAACACATATACATAGCTCTAATGACATCCATTAACAAATAATAAAAAACAAAATTAATCATGGTACGATAACATAACAATTGCCAATAGAATGTCTGAAAATTAATTCAATTTGATTTTTTGTCGATGACGCCGCGCCGATGTGATAATGGTGTCTGGCTGTCCCGGTCCATATATCTTATCCACATATACCTACGTTAAACTCCCACACTTAGTTTTAACAAACATCAAAAAATCAGAACATATACTTAATTAGAAATAGCTTAATGCAGACGCCCGCCCGCCATCGGTTTGAATTCGCAACTTATTTTGATGTAGGTCGCTGCGACACCGCAACATTTCAAAAGCAAACACAATAAATCAAAACGAAATTTTTGCACAGTGTGGTCCGGTCAGTATGGTGGTTGACTGCACGTCAACTGTAAGTAGAATATGCCAACGGATTTTGTAATTCACAGACTGTGACAATATTTTTACGGTCTTCGATGTAATATTATGTCAATAATTAATAGTTTTCCAATGTATGGACAAAAGAAGATAGCAAACAAACCAAAACAAAATTATACAACTTCACTGTGTTGCATGTACTTGTTGTTATGTCCTTTTTGAAGTTTATAGTCAGCTCAATTTTTATTCAGCATAACTTACTATATAACGGGTGATTTTTTAGGATGTTTGGTTTCCAATCTGGCAATACTATTTTCGGAGTTGGTACCCAAACTCGCACCCACCCCAAACCCTATAGTGATCCCAAGCAGGGGGGTTGAAGGGGGGCAGCATGCCCCCCCTTACATACCTAGCTGTTAGTACGCCGCCGTGCTATCAATTCAAAAAAACTTTTTAGCAAAAGTAGCTGTTCTAGACAATAAATCAACCATTTTTGAATTTGAAAATATTCGGCGTTGTTTCCATTATTTTGCTGGCCTTATTTCTTTTTATAAATCGAAATAAAGCCAAATTGGTTTTATTTCGTTTTGAACAACGAAATAAGGCCAAATTTGAAATTTGGTGTTATTTCATTTGGCACTATTTCATGTCACCTTCAAAAACGGTGAGAAATGTGGTTTCTAATCCAACAAAGAAGAGATTCATCAATACCAAAAAGAGAGCATCGCGCCAAACTCTATCAAATGATTTTGAAATAACATGTACAATAATCTTATTTTTTCCAAAACGATGTTAAGCTTCGTTCCATTGTTCGATTAGATACGCAATCAAACCACCACCGGTGGACCCATTGCTACGAAAGCCATACTGTCGGTCATTAAGAAGCTTTCGTTCTTCGAGATGTTTAATCATTAAAATAATTAATCAGCGTTTCCATGACCTTGGGAAGCAGGGGCGTGAGTGCAATTGGACGTGGTTAGAGGGTTAATAGGATTCACCTTTTTCAGAGACAGGCTGGACAAATCTTGTTGTCCATCCGCTCAGAAAGAGACCTGTAGAGTAGTGTTCATAAATGAACATGATCCTTGCATGGGTGCAGCTGCGCATTTTCACAAAACAGATAAAAAATAATCTTGTGATAGTGCGTAGCGTCATAAGATAGGAGACTGATACGATAGGAACACATGTGTACACACAAATACCCAAAGATAGCATGGGGTGGAAATGTGTATTCTGTTTTTATCTTATCTCATGTTCCTTAGATTTAAGTAGGTATAAATAGTTGTAAAAAAATGTATCTTGTGAATTAATATTGGAAGAAGAAGTAGTTTTCTTAAATATTACCATAAACAGCACAAAATTTAATATTATACCATCTTACGTAAACTGTAACCATTGGGAGAGAGATTTTGGAACATTAGTTGATTTCATGGAACGCAATAATGAAGATAATTTTATGATTATAGGCGATTTAAACGCAAGAATAGGAAATGAAACAGGAAATGAAAATATGTTTGCCGGAAAAGTACGTAAATTAAAAGATACAACTCTAAATCTTAGAGGAATCAAACTTTTAGAACTCTGCGACTCATTTGGACTTCATATCTTGAATAACGTGATTCTGATAAAAATGGCGAATTTACATTTGTGGGGCAGGAGGGTTCTTCAGTTGTGGATTTCTGTCTAGCAAGAGGCGAATGGATGTCAATTATTCATGACCTTGAGGTTTTGAGTGTGCCTTTTTCCGATCACATGCCCATCACAGTAAGTTGAAACTCTTATGTCACATACCGCGGGATACGTCAAAGAAACTTAATCTACCCCCTAAACTGATTTGGAAGGAAAATAGGGCATCAAAGTATCGGCAGAACTTACATCAAAATTTTCATGAGGGAGCGAAGCTTGGTGTAGGGGATATTGAACACTTAATTAAAATTTCATATCCGGTTTGTAGACAATCACATACTGCAAGAGGGAAAACGAAGAAGGAGTGGTATGATACGGAGTGTGACAAGGCTAGAAAGAAATCATTTGGGTGGCTAAGAATATTCCGAAAATTTAACTATTCAGTTCTGAAAAAGCATTACATTGAAGCAAACAATTTCTACAAGAAAATCTGCAAGGAAAAAAAATAAGGTTACTATGAAACCTAAAACTGGTATGCTGCAGAGACGCAAAAGAATTTTGGAAGGAAATAAAAAAAATTAACGGTAAAAGTCTCCAAATCAGCAATAATCTTTCGATACCCTTAATGCGAGAGCACTTCCAGAAGATTTTAAATCCAGTTTTGGTTGCTCCAGCCTTTTTATATGCAGTTTTGAATAATCGACTATGTGATTGGATGAATCTTAACTCGAAACTTAAGGAATTCCAGGCAGGTTTTCGAAGTGGTTATTCCACGAGTGATAACATCTTTATCTTAAGAAGTTGCAGGGACTTTTCTAGAACAAAAAAAAGAAGTTATACGTATTTTTCGTTGACTTTAAGACAGCCTTCGACACAATTGATAGAAGAGCGTTGTTTTACAAACTATATAATGCCGGAATGACATCAAAGTTTGGTAGAGCCTTGGAAAACCTTTATGATGGAAATCATGCTACAGTATGGAACGCTGATGCAATGTCGGAATGGTTCGAAACCTCAATGGGAGTAAAGCAAGGATGCCCCCTAAGCCCAAATCTTTTTGCTTTGTTTATCGACGATCTTATTGACAGTTTACCTGGTGGGATAGAGTTTGCGGGAATGGCGATCAAAGCTCTCTTATTTGCTGATGATGTTGTGCTTTTTGCATATTCACCTGCAACATTGCAATTAATGATCAATCGGCTTAGGGATCGTTCAAGTAATACGTAACGCAATTTCGGGGGAGGGGGGTCTCGTAAAACGTTACGATGCGTTACAGGGGCGGAGGGGGTCTTTCTTACAACACGTTACGTAACATTCTTTTCTTTTAATACAAAATTAGGGAATTAAAACTCCAAGATTGGCAACCCTTTTAATGTACGTTTTACGGGGAATCCCTTGATTGTACAAAATACGCAGGTGTTGCGGATTAAAAATCTCTTGCTTTATCTAGTACCTATTATTACCGTAAAGGCAATTAAAACTATACCAAGGTTAAAATCTGTAACATACTTTTTTGCGACTTTAGGGTAAAAATGGTCACTTAGTGTTACGTAACGTTTAGAGAGTGGGAGGGGGAGTACAGAAAAACGTTACGGTGCGTTACAGGGGGAGGAGGGGGGGTCAAAAATCTTCAAAAATTGCGTTACGTAATACTTGAACGCTCCCTTAGTGAATACTCCAGGTTGTGGAATTTGACGGTCAATTTAAGCAAATCCGAAGTGATGGTCTTGAAAAAGGGGTCTGGCAGAATGTCCAGGAATGAGCAGTGGTACTTAAACAGTGAACCGATCAAAGTTGTGAGAGCCTACAAATATCTTGGTGTTATTAAAGATAAACTTATAAAAGCTAAAAGTGCTATTAGCGCGACTTGGAAGAAATGCTTCGGAAACAACTTAATTTCACACAGTGTTAAATACAAGGTTTTCATCGCAGTTGCGGAATCCGTGATGATGTATGCAGCGCAAACTTGGGGTTTTGAAAAATAAGAAACGGTTGAGAAGTTGTTGAGATTTTATATAAAAAGATGTTTCCAGCTACCGATCAACACACCGAACTACATGATAAACATCGAAACTGGATTGTCACCCCTGTTTATCAAAACACTTAAGTTACATGTTGACTATATATTGAAAGTGCTTAATATGCCAAGTGGAAGATTGCCAAAAGTAATAGCATTGTATACGATCCAGAAGAAGGGACTTTGGTATGAGAAACTAATGGAGCTTGCAGACTATTGTGATTTTAACCTGAATTTAAGCCATCAGATAAATGACAAAAAAGTAGTAAAAGATGCCCTCTATGACTTAGTATCTAAAGTTGATGAAAAATATAGGGTTTACTGTATCAACATGGCGACGTCTTCAGTTCAGTTCAGATCAACCTACAGCATACTGAACCATAACCTGTGTGAAAAAAATTATTTTCGGACTGAAAAAAAAAACTTATATCAGCAATATTCAAAATGAGAGGAGAATTGATAAGACTTAACTTCATACTACATCGCGTAGACTTGCCAGTTTTTTGCACTCTGTGTAACCTGGCAGTAAGAGAAGATATCATTCATTTCATTGGAATATGTCCTATCCTGAAAGAGGTACGAAGATATTTTCTTGGCAGCGACATGAAAACAGAAACGGAGGTGCTAGCGATGCTGAACTGCGAAGAAGAGGTTACCCGCCTCTATAGGTATTACATAAAGGCAATCTCGTATAGAAAACAAATTTTTAACGATATATATGTATATTATATATATATGTATTTGTAATGTAAAAAAAAAAATATTTTCACTTTTGAATTCTTTTTTATTAACTATTTCCATTTTAATATGCCAATTAATTAATGTCAATCGGGCAGACGGCAAAGCCATGCTTTAACGATTTTTATAATATATATAAGTAAATTGTACTCTATGTAAATTGTACACTTGGAAAAAGATTATAATATCAAATCTATCTATCTATCTATCTATCTATCTATCTATCTATCTATCTATCTATCTATCTATCTATCTATCTATCTATCTATCTAGTTGTAAATAGTTTTAGAAAAATTGAGTTGAAATAAAAATACAGACCAATTAAGACGTGTTTTTATTTCTTTCCGAAATTTTCAGTAGGAAATATGGAAAAGCTAAGGAGATCCCTCCCACAAAATCATTTACGCTCTCAAGTAAAGGAGAACATGGCACTCTCAAGTAGAGTCGAATTGAAAGCAAACTGTGCTGCAAGCAAATTGGCTTTATCAATTGAGCTTAAAATGGGAGTGTCATTGAGAAATAGCGTTGGAACTGAGGATGACGTGAAGTTTCGTACGTTTTTTTTACAAATAACCAGACATTTTATGGTAGAAATGTGCATTCAAGAGGACACAAGCGACCTCTGTCTATCAACTCCTACTCTCACCTCCCCGCGGTGAACATCGGGTGCCTAGTAACCCAACTGGAGATACGGACGGATTTACTGTTGACAAACCACGCAAACGAACTTCGGATCTTTACGTGAAATGTTAGGTCCCTTAACAGACCACGTGGAGCCGAAGCCCTAAACTGCTGCAAGGCAGATATTACCGCCATCAAAGAAGGCTAAATTCGCCAACGTAAGCCTAATATGCGCGCATGCCCTAACAGAGGAGAAAGATGAAGACACCAAAGACCGTATTATGTGAACGTCTTAAATCGTTCGTCAACAACCTGATAGGTCCTTATCAGTGTGGCTTCATACCAGAAAAGTCCAAATATTCACATTACGGCAGATCTTGGAAAAAACCCAGGAACTTCAAATCGATAACCACCATCTCTTCATCGATTTTAAAGCCGCCTATGACAGCATCTATAGGAAAGAGCTCTACAGACGTTGTCTAGTTTTGGCATTCGTGTCAAACTTATCCATATGTGCAGAATGACGATGGAGAATGCACGCTGCTCTATGAAGGTCGAAAATGATCTCACCGATGCATTTGATGTCAAAAAAGGTTTTAAATAAGGCGATACGATAAGGCAATTTGAAAAGAATTGTGCAAAACTCAACCGTCAACACTAGAGGCACAATCTTTCAAATGTCAATCCAATTACTCGGATACCCGAGATCAAAGGGTGATGTTAAAAATAAAATAAATAAATAAATTAGGTGGCGCAACAGTTCATGGAGAGCCAGGGCCTAGTGACTTACAACTCTCAACCATCCCTGTGTGCGAGTAATGTTGTCAGAGATGGAAGGGACCTACAGTTTATATGCCGAATCCGAACGGCTAATTTGAGAAAGCACTTTTCATGACAAGAATTACTCTTGGAGAATTTGTCAATTCCTCGCAAGAGGCAGTACCCGTGAAAAAAGTTAGGTGGCACAGGCAGGGATTGAACCCAAGACCCCTTGCATGACAGTCCAACGCACTAACCATCACGCTACGGGTGATGTTAGTGGATCGATTTTGAGCATTGCGACGGAAGCGGAGAAGATGAGTTTAGTGGTCAATGAGGGCAAGACCAAGTATATGCTGTCATCAAAGGAATTAAACGACGACGTCTTGGACAAAACGTCACCATGGATAGCTATAACTTCGAGTTAGTTGAGGACTTTGTCTACCTAGGCACCGCTATAAATTCAGACAACAACACCAGCGCTGAAATCAAACGAAGAATAACTCTTGCAATCGCTGCTTCTTTGGACTTAGAAGGCAATTGAGTAGTAAAATCCTCTCTAGAGCACCTAAAATCACCATCTATAAAATACTCATCATCTTGGTTCTCATTTATGGCGCTGAGGCTTGGACCCTGTCAAAGAAAGATGAGATCGCCTTAGGATGCTTCGAGAAAATAATTCTTCGGGTGATTTTTTGTCCCATCTGCATAGATGGAGAATGGAGGAGAAGATATAACGACGAACTGTAGGTACGCGCTGTACAGCGAAACTGACCTGGTTAACAGAATTAAAGTCCAACAACTTATATGGTTGGGTCATGTCGAGCGAATGGACATCAACGCTCCAGCCCGGAAGGTCTTCGAATCCAATCCCGAGTGGTGGCGCAGTAGAGGAAGACCGCGAATCAGGTGGCACACGCAGGTGGGTGAAGACTCCAACCAACTTGGCATGCGAAACTGGAGACAGCTAGCTAGGACCGATCTGGCTGGCCCAGGTCCGCCCTGGACTTCTAGCTTGTTTGAACTTATTCTTGAATTTTCCTCACATCTCTAATCATAATAGTTTGGTTTGCCATTTCATAATGAATTGACTAACTCCTGAACAACGAAGTTTGCAAATTTGTTACAAAAATAATGGTTACTTTCGCGCGACGCATCAAAACAATCAATTGAAAGAAACCTTTGGTGAAATTATTAAATCGTGGCTGTTGTGGGCCTGTTCAAACAAGACCGTGCGATATATAACTGCTGGACTATTTTTTGTGCGGTTGTGTGAAGTCGCTTGTCTTCGCAGATATTCCCGAAGAGAAAATGGGGAGAGTACGATAACTTAGGCGACAAAATTTAATGACGGATTTGTATGGAACAGTTTAAAACAAGCATTTTTTACTATGGGAGGGGGGTCTATCTCCCCCCGTTTAGGCGGTAGGGGCAGTTAAAAAAATATGTACATTAAATGGAAAAAAAATAATTAAAATAACGGTAATACCCTCAATTAAGTGTTATACCTTTTTTTAAAGCCAACACTTTTGTCTATTAGCTTGTTTTTTAATCAAGTCAAAACTATGCATAGGTTTTGAAAAAAATTGTTTTAAAGTCAAAATTTGTGCAAAAAAAGTTAAAAAAAAGGTTTAAAGTGTAATTTTTCAAAACTTTCAGATTATCTACTATTTTTTTTTTTAGAATTCATTGCTCTTATTTGTTTTTGATCAAAAACTGAAAACTAGATGACTTGATGTCTTCTAGTTCTTGAGAAAATTGAAAATTACCTGAACAAAATATTTTAATTAAATTACTTTTTCCGTGCTTAAGTTTTAACGTAGTCTTATTTTGATAATAATAATCGAATATGGATTAAGATATACCTAGGGTAAATTAATTTTTCTTAAATCCAGCTTATTTAAATGCCAAAGAAACTTTGCATGCACCCCATCTTGCACCCACCGCACCTTGAACCCTCCCCACCTTGCACATACTCCAACTTGCACCCACCCCAAATCCTATAGTGTGCCCAAGCAGGGGGTTGCAGGGGGGCAGAATGCCCCCCCTTACAGATACCACTGTTGCATACACCCAAACTCGCGCACACCTTACTGTTGCATACACCCAAACACGCATTACGCATACGCAAATACCATTATTACTATCAAAATAAGACCACTCAAGCAAAAAAAAAGAAATTAAATTAAAATAGTAGTTGTGGTTATTTTCAATTTTCTCAAAAACTTAAAGACATAAAATCATCTAGTTTTCAGTTTTTAATCAAAAACAAATAAATAAATAAATAATAAATTCTGAAATAAAAACAATGGTAGATAATCTTGAAGTATTGAAAAAGTTACACTTTAAACCTTTTTTTAACTTTTTTTACTTAAATTTTGAGTTTAAAATTAAATTTTTATTTTCAATTTTCTCAAAAACTAAAAGACATAAAATCGTCTAGTTTTCAGTTTTTGATCAAAAACAAATAAAAGCAATAAATTCTGAAATAAAAACAATAATAGATAATCTTGAAGTATTGAAAAAGTTACACTTTAAACCTTTTTTTAACTTTTTTTACTCAAATTTTGAGTTTAAAATTAAATTTTTCAAAAACTACGTATAGTTTTGACTTGATTTAAAAACTGGCTAATAGAACAGAATGTTGGCTTTAAAAAAATGTATACAACTTAATTGTAAGTATCACCGTTATTTTTTAAGAATTTTTTTCCATTTTAAGTAATAATTTTTTTAAATTGCCCCTCCTGCCCAAACGGGGGGAGATAGACCCCCCCTCCCATAGTAAAAAATGCTTATTTTTAACTGTTCTAAAAAATTCCGTTATAATATCTTGTCGCCTAAGTTATCGTACTCTTGCCGAAAAAATAATCGGCAGCGCGTTATTGCTGACTTAGGGAAAAAAGTAGTCAAAAATGGAACCTCTCAGCTGGAATTTTTTTGCGCCACTTGCCCGAATTCATTTTTAAAACATATAGGCAAACTCTTATCTTTATAATAAAGCTAAATTCTAAGCCATAATATTTTATTATATGCGTCATATTTCTTCTTGAAAAGCATACGTCTAAAAAAACACCCTTTATAAAAATTCGCAATAGAACATAAGGCAGAACCATATGGCGCTGGAAACATAAACCTCTTTTAAGATTATAAAACCAAATAATTCTCGATAGAAACAGAAATGGATCAAATCATTTGTAGATACATAATTCATCACAGTATTAGAAACTCTGTCCAGAGTTTGATTAAAATCACATTTTTTTGAGAACATTATACCTGGCCTTTATTTCGAGTTGAAAAAGAATGCACTTCTTGCGAGAAGACAGAAATATTACACATAATCTACAATCTTGTTTTTCGACTTATTCTTAGAAGTAGGCTGATCTCTTTGTAAATCTCAAACACCAAACCAGCAACAGCAACCCATTTCGGGCAGTTTCAAGTTCTAAAACTCCTTTGAAATGTGCACAGAATATGACGGCAGGTGCAGCGGTGCAGTACTACGCGACGATGGCGGGCGTCGAGTCGCGTCGGGCGGTGGAGTATGTTACGCTTACTAAAATGACAACTTGCAAGTGCAACAAGTGGAATGTATATCTTTATTTTTGTTTGTATGTATTTCAGTTTTTGCTCGTTCTGTGCAATAATTTAGTAGGGGGTTATTACTCAATCACAGCGTGTCAGCATCATTTTTTTTTGTTCTATTATTTGTTTGTTTATTTATTTATTTGCCAGATACGACGATATGCTGGCCAGATGTTGTTTTGCCCACAGGGACATGCATTTTAAAAGTGAAAGCCATCAGTAGCTGGCCGGCCATATTGCTATAATATATACGTAGGTACAACCATAACGATTATGGTGGATGGTGGATTGGACTGGAGGCGGTAAAGTTGGGGCTTGATGAAGTCCATAGGTTGTTGATCTAGTTAGCCGGCAAGTTCTTGCGAATGCATATATACAAAAAATAGCATGATGGTTAAGCGTATAAATATAGAGACAAAAAGAGAATATTAAAGTTGAGGTAGGCATTTTGAATGGACCTAATGACTTAAGATTTACAAAGTATCAACGTTAGCCGATGGAAGGTTACAATCACGTGCAAATGTAATAATTATAATAAATCCAACGAAAGTTTTATACTCAAACTTAAGTCAAATTAATCATAATGCTGTCAGAGAGACCGCACACTGTGTCTTTTAATGAATGATTAAGCGGCACATTGACCTATTCCAAGGAGGTTTGAAGCGGTATGATAATTTATTTAAAAAAAATAAAAAAAAAACTAGAAAATAACACAGGGTAAACTCATAGCTTGGTCGCAAGTAGCTACTTAATATTATACTTAGGTAATCCCATCACATAAAGGCATTTTAAGAAACTTAATTTGATGATTTAATCCTATTCAATCTTAAGTAGCCATTTTTTGTACAAGAAAACCCAAAAAATTAACTTTGATATTTTTAGAGTTAATATAAATCAAAAGACAGTGAGACTTCTAAGGTGACACGTTTTGACGGTTTATCATTTCATCATGAAAAAGTATCAAAATTTCTATCTTACTTCCCCATAACATTTTAACCCTTAAATGGGAAAATCTTAACCCGTCTGTCGGTTTATCTTCCTTAAAACGTTTTTAGGTTTTCGTGTTTTGTTAAAAAAGTTATCAGCTAAATTATTCTAAAAAAATTTAAAATTACCAACAATATTTTGCTATCTATTTTGGTTAACGAAATTTTTATTCGAAAACCAATTTTTACCAATTTTAGTAGCATTTCTTAATTTTTTTTATTTCTAATTTACATAAGCAAATACAAATTGGATGAATGAAATTATTTTTAAAGACAATGTTTTCTATTATTCACGAGATATCGAGAACCGAACATCAATTTTTACCAAATTTTCGTACTATTATTTGTAGATTTTAATTTTGTATGGAAAAACTGACTGTTACATTTTTATAAAAAAAAATTAATGAATGTTGAAAACAATATTTTTTATAAAATAAAATCAACTTAAAGCCAATATCTCAAATTTTTGAAAAGTCGAAAATCTATTTTTACGAACTTTTATAAATTTTTCTTAAAATTTTACCGAATTTTGAAAACAATATTTCTTATAAGATAAAATAAGTTGGAAGCCATAATCTTAAATTTTCGAAAAGATATTTAAGTCGAAATTCAATTTTTACCAACTTTGAGTAATGTTTTTTTTTTAGGTTTTTTATTTTTTATAAAAAAAAAACTGTCAATTCAGTTTTTTCTCAAAATTTTACCAGCTATTGAAAACGTTATTTTTCCTTGCACAAAATTGTTTTGGAGATAAAAACATTTTTTATTCGTAAAATTTTCGAGGTGACAAATACTTTTTTTCAGTTTTTTTTATTTATAAAAAAACCGTTAGTTGGATTTTTTTCCAAAAATATACTTGTTTGGTACCACGTTACAATATATAATATATACAATTTAATTAAAGTCACTAGCGTTATTGGGTTAACCAAAATTTGTATCTTTTTTTTAAACTGCTATGGTAAAAAAAACACCCACGCAATTTTATTGAGAGCATCTTTTTTTCTGCATCTTCCTGCATTATTATCTGTATAACAAAATTTATTTGAAGTCGATATCTCTTCTGGTTCTTGAGCTATGGACGACGAAAAAAACTTCGCGAACGTACGGACGTACGAACGCACGTACACACGCACGCACATACATCTTTCTAAAAATCTTTTATTTCGATTCTAGGGGCCTTGAAACGTCGAGAAATGTCAACATTTTCAATTTGACAAATCGAACCCATTACAATAACTTCCTATGGAAAGTTAATAATAAAGTTCCATTAAAAATAGAGAACATTTGAGTTTATAACGATTTTCACAGCAGCACAATAGAGCACAGTTGTATCCATATTAGCCTGCATTGTTATTGCTTTCTGAAAGGCTCGGATTTGACCTAGACAATTTCTCATTCAATCTAAACACAAATCTTTAAGTCGAAACAATAAAAAGTGACATATGTGTCTAGCTAAGAAGTAAAATCTTAAAAGTATAGTCAAATTTACTTACGATCGGTGTCTACCATTTTCTGGGGCCTATTTCATAAACATTTCTAATTTCGACAGGTGACAATTTGTTGATTTAAAACTTGACAATTGTCAAAATCTATTCCATAAATAATTTCACAATTTTCTAGAATTGTAGAATTTCGTTTCAAAAAGAAAATTTTTATGTATTTTCCACAATTGTCAGGAATCTTCTGACAAATGTGTACTGACAATTCTTTTATGAAATACAAAACTAAATTACAATTTACATATTTGTCAGTATTGAATTGACAATTGCTACAGTAAAAAGACTTAGGTGTGACAAATTTGTAGTATTGCCACCTATCAATTTTTATGAAATAAGTAACTGATGTCGACATTTGATAATTCCTGACAATTTCTCCATTTTAATAATATAATAAACTTTCTGCTGTAAAGCAAAATTAAAACATCTCCATATCTGACAGTCAAATTATAAGATTGGCTCAATTTTTCACTGATATGTAATTAGTTATTGTTAGCTTATTGGCAGTCATTGTCAGAGTACTGACTAATCTGCCAGTATTGTAAAATTTGATAATCCACTATTTGTATGGTTATGCATTTAGGTGTGTAAGACTGTACTACTTTTTTTCTTCTTATTTTTGACCAACCATCAACTTTACCCTTAGGCTTATTTTCCTTCAATAAAAAAAATTGCGGTTGACATTTTAAACATTTGTCTTTTCTGATTAATCCCAAGATTAATAAAGGAATGTAATTATTTCATTTAATTATTTGACCCTTTGTCTAAGGTTTTAATTGAATTATTCGAATATTTTAAGGAAACTGTCTCCACACTATACATATTTCAATAATTCATCTTTTTTGTTTGTTTTATTTTAGCATGTTTTTTTCTAATCACTTAATACTTGCCTGACGTGAAAATGACAATATAATGTTTTTAAATACGAAAAAGAGTTTTTGAATATTTCATACACAGAAAGTAGGTAATAATTGCCTTCCTTCGTAGGTATTCTAATATCTCAAAAAAAATTTGTTTTGTTCAAACTATCAACTAATGGCTGACATTGTTAAGAAAAAACCAAGTTTCTTAAAAAAAAAGTCACTGCTTTCTTGAATTTTCTGGGAATCTGGACATTATCATTTAATTGCAATTAATGGACTTAAAGAATCTTAAGTATCAAACTTTTTGTTTCCCTTTTTTACTGAAAACAATTAGGCACTTCCAATGTTTCGGTCTGCATTTCATGAATTGAGCATTCTTTGAGCTTTGGAACGCTTTCATTTGCGAATATATATACATATGTACGTATGTAGGTTCGACATTTTAGAGAATATTCAGTAAAATTTCTGGTTGTATAGAAAAACTACTCCACATAAGTCGAGTGAAAAGAGTCCCATGTGAACAATGTAAAATAAACTAAATGTACATAAAGTTTTTTTTTCAAAAACATCTTAGGCCGATTTTGTTCCGTCAAACATAACTTTAATATCAACTCGTGTATTTGATTTTATTCACTTTGACGTTTTCAACTATCGATTTCGAACTTAAGAGTTCATCAACTTTAGGATGATTTCTTCCACTATGACTTAACTTAAAGCAAACTCTCATGTCGATCAACAACTCTAGATTTGAAACACAAGTTGAATTTTTTTTTTTATTCACTCACTTGTTGAAAATCTTAAGGGGCCGTTTACCTTCGCGGTTTGAAAATTTTTTCTTTGCATATTTCTAATTTAGACATAACTAAAAACATGCTCTGTGAAGGATTTGATCGAAAGCAGGCTGGTTTACGAGATATCGAGGAACGGGCCCTGCCCTGCCTATTTACACTGTAACATTTATCTTTAAACGCCTTTTCCCAAAAGTAGTGTTTTTCAAAACTGTTGGCACGATTTTGACGAAACTATAGAAGATATCCTAAATCTGTGAGGCGTTACTTATTCACAAAACATCTTGCTAGGTCTAGACACAAGCAATGTTTACAGTCTTTTTTAAATTGAAAAACATGGTCAAAAAATGCTGTCATTTTGTGAAATTTTCAAATATTCAAAAAGCTTGTGTCTAGACCTATTCAACGTTCTAAAAATTAAGTTAAAACATTTTTTTTATTGTTTCAAGGTTCTGAAGCTGAGATATCGTGCAAGCCGTTCTACTCCGTCGCACCGGCAGTAGTGCATTCAACGACGCGCCAAGGGAAAATTTTATTAATAAAAATCATCCTTTTTTTGTTTTTCATTAAAGTTCAAGAATTTACTAATCAAATAAAAAAAATTTGTTTAAATATCATGTGTAGTTTTTTTGCAATCCATCCTTGAATAATAGCTGACAGTTCCATATTTAAAATTATGTTAATGTAACCTGTTATTAACTTCCCATAGGAAGTTATTGTAATGGGTCCGATTTGTCAAATTGAAAATTTTGACATTTCTCGACGTTTCAAGGTCCCTAGTGTCGAAATATAAGATTTTTAGAAAGATGTCTGTGCGTGCGTGTGTGTTCGTACATACGTCCGTACGTTCGCAACGTTTTTTTCGTCGTCCATAGCTCAAGAAACAGAAGAGATATTGACTTCAAATAAATGTTTTTTATACAGATAATAATGCAGAAAGAGGCAGAAAGGGCTCTCAAGAAAATTGCGTTTGTGGTTTTTTTACCATAGCAGTTTAAAAAAGAGGTGAAAATGTTGGCTAACCCTTAATATCTCACGAACCAATAACGCTAGAGACTTGAATTAAATTTTATATTATATATTGTAACGTGATACCAAACAAATATATTTTTGGAAAAAAAATCCAACTAACGGTTTTTTTTATAAATCAAAAAAACTGAAAAAAAAAAACATTTGTCACCTCGAAAATTTTACGAATAAAAAATGATTTTATCTCCAAAACAATTTTGTGCAACTAAGAATAACGTTTTTAACATCTGGTACAAATTTGAGAAAAATCTAGTTGACAGTTTTTTTACAAAAAAAATAAAAACCTAAAAAAAATTAATGAAAGTTAGTAAAAATTGATTTACGACTCAAATAACTTTTCAAAACCTCGAGACATCGGCTTTAAACTAGTTTTATTTTTTAAAAAATGTTGTTGTCAACATTCAGTAACATTTTGAGAAAAATCAAATGGACAGTTTTTTTACAAAAAATTAAAAACCTAGAAAAAAATTAATAAAAGTTCGTAAAAATTGATTTTCGACTAAAATATCTTTTCAGTACTTTGAGATATTGGATTTAAATTAATTTTATCTTTTAAAAAATATTGTTGTCAACATTCAGTACAATTTTGAGATGAAAATTCAATTGACAATTTTTTTACAAAAAATAAAAACCTACAAAACAAATAATAAAAGTTGGTAAAAATTGATTTTCGACTCAAATATCTTTTCAAAACTTTGAGATATTGGTTTTAAATTAACTGTATCTTTTAAAAAATATTGTTGTCAACATTCAGTAAAATTTTAAGAAAGATCTAATTGACAGTTTTTTTTACAAAAAATTAAAAACCTAAAAAAAATTTAACAAAAGTTGGTAAAAATTGATTTTTGACTAAAATATCTTTTCAATACTTTGAGATTACGGCTTCCAACTAATTTTTACTGACATGTAAGCAATATTGTTTTCAACATTCGATAAAATTTTGAGAAAAATCGAATTGACAGTTTTTTTTTACAAAAAAATAAAAACCTAAAAAACAATACTAAAACTTGGTAAAAATGTACTTTCGACTCAAATAGCTTTTCAAAAATTAAAAATATTGGTTTTAAACTTATTTTATCTCACAGAAAATAATGTTTTCGATATTCAATCATTTTTTTATAAAAATCCAACACTCCGTTTTTTTCATTAAAAAATAAAATCTACAAAAAAAAGTACGCAAATTTGGTAAAAATTGACGTTCGGTTCTCGATATCTCACAAATTAATTTCATTCATCCAATATGTATTTGTTTATATGAGAAATAAAAAATTTTAAGAAATGCTACTAAAATTGGTAAAAATTGGTTTTCGACTTAAAATCTCGTTAACAAAACTAGATTTTAAAATAAAACTGTTTCATTATGTGCAAAATGTTGTTGGTAATTTTGAATTTTTTAAGAATAATTCAACTGATAACTTTTTTAACACAACACGAAAACCTACAAACGTTTAAGCAAGACAAATCGACAGACGGGATGGGTAGTTATCAGTGTGGGTCGCATTCCAGCCTCTTTTTTTTTTTAATCAAATGCAGCTTATGGCTCTCATTATCAACAACGAATCAAATATTAAAATAAACGTTTTGGAAACCCAAGGTGCTGTAATACTTAGAAAAGTGAAATTTTACATTCAAATAAGTTTTCCTTGGCGAAGTTTTTGCACTTTGAACTGAAAATAAAAGTCGAAAAATGTGTACTTGGCTGCATATAATTTTAAGACCAAGTAGAAATAAAGAACATTTTGCAAATACTATGAATTTTTATGCTAAATAATATTTAATACAAAGTGTGTGTTTCCAAAAAATTCTTGTGCAGCGTGAGCCACATTCAAAGTCAGTATCGATATGACTAACAAAATACTTAGAATGGTGACGATAACGATACGTTCACGTACATATGGGTTCTTTTTAGTCTTTAGCGTAGTTGTCTATAATGCTTAATTGTCCCTAAAACAATTAAACCCCGTTTTATTGACACGATATTTTCGCTTGGCAAGTACTTGATCATAATAAAAACACGTTGTACTCGTATTAACTGAAATTTAATTTTGAAACTGACAGTTTCTGCTTCGTTTTCAAAATTATCTCAGGAGTATTTTTAAATTCTAAAGTAGGCCAACTTTCGATTTTAAACTAGGGAGTTAAGAAACAAATTAAATTAGTGAATAAAAAGAAAATTCAATTTGCTTTATAACTTTAGAGTTGTAATGAACTCCGAAGTTTAATCAGCTAGAAAGTTTGCCTTGAGTTAAGCAATAACGAAAGAAATCGCCCTTTACTTCAAATTTTCTATCCCTCGACGATGTTTATTTTGGACTCTTTTGAGGCAACTTATTTTGACGTTTTATTATTATATCTTCTTATCATTTATGAGAAAAAAAAATAAAATTTGTCTGTATCACTTTTCCATACTTTTTTTGTAACTTTTTATCTCAAGTAAGATGGAGTTAAAACGATAATTCGACAAAATAAGTTCTCTCACAAGAGTTCAGTGTTTACGTCTTTCAAAAATGAAAACGAGAATCTATTTACATAAGTCTTATTTAAAAACGACAAAGCTCAATTTTAGCTCAAAACAGAGTGTAGTTTATTTTTGAAAAAGAATTCGTTTTCGTAAATATCAAAGTATGTTAAAAATTATTATCTTATCATTGATGAAGTATACGTCAAATACGCAACCAGGTTACATAAATCTTTTTTTCTACACAAATTATTTTTACAAAATTATATGTTACCTGCCTAACATGCAAGCCCTAGTTAAAAGAGCGTTTTTAATCGTGCATCAAATAAGAAATCAATAGGTATGGAAGATACTTTTTTTTTAAATTTGTTACCAACTTAAAAACATTATTTGTAATTGAAAAATCTACTTGCATTCAGGAGGTGTATCAGACTTAATATTTCATTAGCATGTTCTATACATCTGCGTACAACCATTGGACAAACAAAAACCAATAATAATTACAGTTCATTGTTATTTTAATAGGGATGTCTATTAACGACCATGTATTCACGGCATGCATTTAATTTATAATTATTTTTTCTATTATTTGAAGTTTTATCTCTTTTCATATCGCAGTTGTGGGATAAGACCAATAAATAAAAAAATATATATGAACTCGAATAAGGTGAGAATTATCTCAAGGCCAGTGCCACGTGAGATGACAAGTCTCATCCATACAGTGAAAACACTAAATTACTGACGACTGCGACGTATAGTGACAGACGGGCAAACATACATCCGAATAACCCAAACAGAGAGGAACTAATTGGATAACAATGTCCAATCATGACTTTTGAGTGATCTTATTATTAATAAAGATTTTGAACGTTATGTGTGCATTTAATAATATAAATTCTTAAAGGTACAATGTACACATAATATATTAAATACCTGAATTCTTCATATACGAGTAGATAAAGGTGCAAAATATTTATGTTAGTTTTGTATTTTTGTTAAATATCAAACACTTTATGTCACATGATTTGACTTTTACATGTATAAAACTATACATCACGCAAAACAAAGTTATCACATACATTCATAGTTTACTATAAGAGCTGGGCAGAATTTAATTTTAAAGCCGGTTTTAGAGCTTTAGAGTACCTTTTGGTACGGAATATTATGTAGATGTTAAAAAATGTATTAATCTGTCAAATTTTTATTGAAAAAAATCTTTAAATTTAGAAATTGTTGCTTGAAAAATTCCTAACAGAACGACATAAATTTGCAATTAAGAAAAATTTGAAAACAATACTAAGACGACAAGATGGATAGTTTCGAAAATCAATTTATTAGTATTTTAGATAGGACTTTTATTTTTGTAAAACACAGTCATATGTACATACATTGTACATGTACATAATAATAATAAAAGTTCCTGTTTCATGCCATTTATTTAATATTTTTTAACTTGCATTTTTTTTGAAGTATGAGTATTTCATGTGAAAGATTAATTTTAATTTTAATGATTTGAAACGTCTTTTTCAACACTTTTACAGTCAATTTCTTTACATAAGTCCTAGTATTTCTCCAAATCAGTAGTATCCTAAATTATTTAACAAACAAATTGATTTTCGACTCAAATATCTTTTCAAAAATTTGAGATTATGGCTTCTAACTAATTTTAACTTATAAGAAATATTGTCTTCAACATTCGGTAAAATTTTGATAAAAATCGAATTGACAGTTTTCTTACAAAAAATAAAAACCTAAGAAAAAACAATACTAAAACTTGGTAAAAAATTATGTTCGACTCAAATATCTTTTCAAAAATTAAAAATATTAGCTTCAAACTAATTGTATCTCACAAAAAATATCGTTTTCAACATTTTTGTTTATATATATGTATGTACATGTGTTTGATTATATAAGAAATAAAAACTTTTAAGAAATGCTACTAAAATTGGTAAAAATTGTTTTGCTACTAAAAATCTCCTTTACAAAAATAGATTTTGAAATCTAACTATTGCAAAATATTGTTGGTAATTTTAAATTTTGTAAGAGTAATTCAACTGACAACTTTTTTAGCAAAACACGAAAATCCACAAACTTTTAAGCAAGACAAATCGATAGATGGGATGGGAATTTATCAGTGTGGGTCGCATCCCAGCCTCTTTTTTGGTAATTGCAGCCATACAAAAATATCAATATTAATAACGGGCTATCCATTTTGCGGTTTCAAAAGTATAGGGCTCGAATTCGACATCTGTCAAACTAAGTTGTTAAGTTTTTCAGTTTAAGTTTCTCAGTTTACTATTGCACAATGCATACAAATTGTTAAAAACCTAATACAAGAATGGTGATTCTGCCACAGCCACATATCAGTCTTTAAGAGGAGGTTATGGTTTACATAATCGTCCATCTACGCAAGCAATTGGCAAAATTGTAAATAAATTTGAAGAGACCGGATTGGTTACAGATATTGTAATGTCTGGGCATCATCGCTTCGCTCGTACCAATATTGTCGCTGCTGTAAGGCCAAGACCCGAATGTGTCGATTCCACGTCGTTCTCAGGAATCAGGACTGTCTTACGGCACATTATGGCGTATTTTGCATTTCGATCTACACCTACATACATCCATATAAAGTCCAGCTTACATAACAACTGAATCGAACAAAATTTTTTCAGTGACGAAGCACATTTCTCACTCGATGGGTATCTGGTATTTGGGGTTCTGAGGATTCTCAAGTAATTGAAAACAGGTCATTACATCCACAAAAAGTCACTGTTTGCTGCGCTCTTTGGTCCGGAGGTGTGGTTGGACCTTACTTCTTCGAAAACGACCATGGAACGACTGTCACCGTCAATTCGGAGCGTTATGGTCGTATTGTAACCGACTTTTGTGGTTATGTGGTTTCAACAAGACGGTGCCAAATGCGAGAGACATTTCCTGGCCCCGTAATTTCTCGTCGTCGCGATATCAACTGGCCACCAAGATCATGCGATTTGACACTTTTTGTTCTGTGGAGCTACGCTAAAGACCGTGTTAATGCAGATAAACCTTTAACTCTTGAGCACTTAAAAACCAACATTCGTCAAGTTATGGCTGAGATACCGACCAATATGTGTCAAAAATTGGTCGAAAATTACATCAAAAGAATCGATGCTTGCAACAATTTAAATGATGTAGTGTTTCAGACATAATGTTAACGTTCAAACTTTATAATAAAAAAAATATCATAAAAAGAAATATTTCATATGTTTTTTATTTTGAAATGGATAACCCTGTATGTTTATATTTAAGGATTCAAGAGGAGATACCGTGCACATTATCCTTAAAGTTCTGAATATCAATATGGGAGGAAAAAACAGACTTGGCCAAAACATTCCACATTCTCGATGTGCGGTTTAAAAAAGAATCTCTATACTTACAGTACAATCGAAAGATGCTTTAATTTAAGCAATTGTTTTTGGTTGGAAGGAGACTTCAATCTTTTTTTAGTAAAGAAAATGCAAAAATTAGTAAAACCTTAATCAAGCGACCTTGACTGTATGATATTTGTTTTACTACGAATGAAAGCAAAAGCATCCCTCTAACACGGGAGATACATTAAATGTATATCATGATGATGTATTTGATATTATGGCCGAGTGAGGGTGCACAGCTTGGAGATAGGTACCTACATTTCATCAAAGCATCACCCCTGGAATACCGACCCACAGACCCACCGACCAACCAACACCGACCGACCGACGGACCAGAACATACAAAAAACCAACCAACCAACGCACGACGACCAACCGACTGACAGACCGACCGGTATCCATTTTGAAAGCTGAGTTGAGATGTAAATTGAAGCCATGAGTTGTTGTGGGTTTTCTATTACCTCGTGGTGTCCTATTGCGCGTTGGTTTTCTTAACATTGATTATGTTTATTTTAAGTCATGTCATCATGTGTGGTGTACTATAAACCTACAAACAAACAAAATATACAACAACAACAAAAAAAAAAGAAAAATAATACTCAAATACAAATTGTGGGTGGAAAGGCAAAATAAGAAGAAAAGAGGTTGAATTTTGTGTTACGAAGGCAAACGAGAGTTTCTGTCACCACATCATCAGCAGTGCTTTATAGTGCATAGGGTTTCACAATTAGCCGACTATTTGAAATGAAGGGTTTTTTTTTTTTTTTTTGAACTTGTATATGTACCTCTAGATATTCGTATGCACATACCCTACCTACCTAACCTACTGATACTTACTTCATGTAACTGTACCTACTTTTGTATCCTATTTGATCTATGCACAGGGTATATCAAAAGTGATTTCCTGGTGGTGGAAAAAGTTTGGTAAAGTCAAATCCGAAGAACGTTCAGGAATTTTCGAAATTATTAGGTCGCGATAATTTCCCTTAGTAGCGCCATTGTTGAGGATTTCCTGGATTTAATTCTTGATCTGATTGGATTTTGTATGGAAACAGCTACAATTCGATTCTTATAACTCTTTCGGAGTGAGCTGCGGGACACACTGAGTGGACCAAAGCATATTTTTGTCGATGTTTCTGGAATCTCTGTAACACTTACAAGAAGCGTTTCACATTCGACAAGTATGAAGTTTCGGCAGTCCGAGCTCTTCGAACAAGAGGAAGGTCAATTAAAGCTTCTAGCTTCTTAATATGACACTAATAATCTCTTTTCAAATAAGCGAGTGATTGTTTTCAAAATAAAGTTCAATTCAGTTTGTTTCTCTCAAAATAAAACAATAATTAGAAATTAGAAACAGAAGAGTTATGATTTGTTCACCGAAAAAAAGTTTCACCACCCTGTTTAAAGACTTCTCTTGTAATGGAGTCTGTATTTGTTGTATGTGTTCTATTGATTTGTTAAACTTTTGGCATTGAATGTTACATAAGCTTGACCTTATCCAGCACTTCACGTAGAAACACTTAACACTAACGCTCGATGTTGATTTGATTTTTAGAAATCTTAAGGAATATGTTTTAAAAAATGAAATTATAGAAACGGTATTGCCACCCCTATTGAGGTAACCGATCAGAGAGAAATTTTCTCTTAATTTATGTACGAATTTTGTATCATCTTAACCGTTCGGATACAAAAATCGGAGAAACCTCCGAAATAATTTTTGATGTACATACATAACTTGAAAATGTCAAACACATGCGATGCATGTTTGGAATTAGAAGTTTTCACAATGTTTTCCGAGAAAGCAAAACACTGAGGAAATTTATTCCGCATGTGTCGTAAATTAAGTTGAATATTTAAAGAAAAAGAAGTTCAACAGAAATAAAATGCAATTTGAAAAACTTATGTAAGAAGAGTTTTCAAGGCCAGGAATCCTACCAACCGACCGACCGTAGCGTCGGCTGTCCTTGTTTATTTTACTATTAACCTTCACAATATTTTTATTTGAATGATTGTAAAATGTTACAACGTTCTGTTGGTACACGTCAGTATATCTATTCTTTGATTCAGTTACCAGGAACACAAAAACTTTTCCGATCGGTTACGTCGATAATGTTGTGTGCAAACCAAATCCCATCAATACTAAATTTTGAGATCTTACAAAAAAAACTCACCTCAAAGCATAACTTACTTTAGAGGTCGGACTACAAAAACCCTTCTCATAAACACTCTGCTCGATTTTATAAAATTTCTACAGAACTTGTTTTTTTTTTTCTTGAAAAAGATTAAAGTTGTATTGATTTCATTCAAGAACATTGGTCATTATTTCTTATGACTAATCTTGTAACGTTTCATATCTTAGGTGCATTTAAATTCCGAAGCAAAATGATAGCTGAAACAATATTTTTATCAAAAGTTTTGTGGTGGCATTCTTGCTAAACCCAGCAAATTCAAAAATTCAACAGATGAAGATTTAGTTAAAGATGATTATTCCTCTAGAGCAGATGGAATTCCTCCAATTGTCTTGAAAAAAATGTAAGTCAGTAGTGGTATCTCTCCTTCTTCGCATATTTAAACTATCACGTAAACTCCCAACCATATGGAAGAAGGCATTTATTACACCAGTCTTTAAAAAGTTTAATAAGTGTGACATTAGTAATTACAGACAAATATCTAAGCTGGCCTGTATTTAAAAAACATTTTAGAACAAGTTGTTTCTGATAGTTTAAATTTTAACTGCAAGAAAATTATATGTAATCATATTTTATAAAAAAAAAGTTCGGCAGTTACTAATCTACTTGTATTTTGGCATAATTGCTCAAATACTCTAGAACTCGGTCAAGATCTCGAATATTATTACACTGATTATTCTAAGCTTTTGACCAACTTTCTCATGATATCATCACATTATTTTAAGCTGAAGGTAAATGTGTTTCCTCCTTATTTAAGCACATGGATTTCTTCCTATTTTCAAAATAGGTCTTATCAAGTTAAATTCAGAAGTTCTTTCTCCAACCCTTTCTTTGCCAAATCAGAAGTTCCCCAGGGTAGTCATTTAGGACCTTTATTCTTTTTCTTAGCTATCAATGATGTACATCTTTGTGTACGATACAGTAACATTTTGATTTATGCGGATATGGAAATTTTCTAAAGCATAAAATCTATAAACGATCAATTACAACTTTAAGAGAATATTAACAGTTTTGTTATTTGGTGCAAAAAGAATAAGCTAAACCATAACCCATTAACTGTCAGGAAAGACTTTATCTTAAAAACTTACTCCTGGTTTGATTGATTATAAAATATTGCAGCACCCTTTCATCGCATTCATATTTTTAAAGATCTTGGAGTTCTTTTTAATTTTAATCTCGATCTCACGGAGTATATTAATTCGATCTGTAATAAAGGCAACTCTATGTAAGCATTTGTTAAACGTTGCGTTGATCTAAAGAATTTCATGATCCTTATGTTTTATCTGGCTCTAGATAACAATTTGGTTCGACCCCATCTTGAGTACGCACCCCTAGGCATGGACTCCTTTTTATAAGATCCACAAGAACAGATCAGAATCTGTTCAACCCAACTTTCGCCTTAAGAGGTTTACCATGCAGTGGCGTCTTTAGGCATGGGCCCGGTGGGCCAGGGCCCAAGGCCCCGCAATTATTTGGCCCCCAAATCCACCAACTAAAAATGAATGAATCTATACAAGAATTATAAAGAAAACGAAATAAGGTTAGTAGACAGTAACAGAAAAACAAGTTTCATGTTACTGTCCGTTCCGTTGAAATTTTCCTCCTCAACATCTTAAACTTCTGGCAACATGAATCTTTAATCATACACCTGCACACGCTGTCAACATTATTTTAACAACTCTGCTTTCGTTCAACTCTACAGTTCTGCACAAATGTTGGCCATGATGAGTCGGATAGACCAATTTTGTTTCCTTTCCTCTTTCTTCCTCTCTGTTCAATGTAAGGAATTAAGACTATATTCTTTGTTCTTCATAAATGATCTAAGGGAGAATTTTGATAAATTTGAAGCGTGTGCCAAAATTCAGAATCCGGATGCTAATTATAAAGACTTAATGCAACGAAAAATAATACGAAGTTCGAGTGCCACATATTTTGATGCCTGCACCATCCGTCCGTTTAAAATATCAACGTTTTTTTCCAATCATTGACATTATTACATACTTTGCAATTAAAAATACGATCCAATTGCTATCAAGAAATGAATGCATTGTTTGGCTTTTTGTCGATTGCAATATTTGACTTCAGTGGAGAAATACCATACAGATGTTAATGCAGAAGAACTTGAGGTAGAATGCCTGCACCTCGTACATTATTTAAAAGAATTCAATAAAGATGTAAATGAAGATCTCATTACAATATCAAAATTGTACATTCTAATTACAGTGGATGAAATTGAGAACACAAATGTAGAAACTGCCTGTAGAATTTTTGTATCTTAGATGGTTTCAAACTGCAGTGGAGAGCATTCATTTTCAAAATTAAACCGGATAAAAAATGAACTTCGAAGCACAATGCTACAAGATAGACTAAACAGCTTGTCAATTTTATCAATTGAAAATTAATTACTGCAGGAAATTGAATTTGATGACTTAATTCATGATTTTGCAACTGACAAAGTCAGAAAAGTATGCCTTCAATAATATTTTATTGTATACTTAAACTTACATATATACATATCTAAAAAAAATCAAAACAAATATAAAGAAATAAACTTACATTAAATTAAAAAAAAAATATAAAAACATTAGAAATCAATCAAAAAACAATACAAATTATCAAAAATCAACTATAAAGAAAAATGTTCAACTATTGAAGGTAAATTAAAAAAAATTATAAAAGTATACAAAAATGAACCTGCCAAATATTGCATTTAAATATAATCGATTTCATTAAAAAAAATCTTCTACTGTACCTACAGTGAAATATTTCTATTTACATGGAATTCTACATGAAAATCTTAGGTCATTAATATTGAACAAAGAAGCTGTTGTATCAACAACAGACTAGGTATTCAACTATGTACATACATATATCTAGTACATACATATTCATGTTTAATACAACAATTCTTTCATGGTGTATATTATAGTAGTTTGTAGAATATATGTATATAGTTGAAGAAGTCATTAGGTCAAAGCAAATGCAAGCAAACAAACTTACTTTTTTCACTTTAATTTTTAGGTATATTCTATACATTCTTATGTACATATGTAAATTGTACATGTACAGAGTACATACCTACCTTTTGGAGCATCAGAAGCTTGATAAAAATAAGAATAATGATGAAGAAAACGACAACGATGATGCAGATGACGACTTTGACAACCCTACCTGACGACTGACGATAGAAGATGTAATGGCTTATGAGTTATGATTGAAAAAAAAGAAAAATTTAAAAAGTGATATAAAATAAATTTTCTTTTGAATTTTATGTTTTTAAGTATAAAAAGAGTTGTGGTGTGATATGCTTATATTTTTATTCCCAGCTTATAAAAGTGCAAAAAAAAAATGATGAATATGAGTGTAAAGTTTTCAAATGTTCCTATAGCAACATCTTACAGTGTACGAGTGTTTATGCAATACGTTGGGAAGAAAATTATTGCAGGTTCATAATTTTCTTTAAAAATTCACAAGAAGTCAATTTATTGTATCTTTGTATCCATTTTATTTTATAGTGAAATACTGTTTTGTTATGTGGTTGAATAGAAAGCACTTTTCATTAACAAGAAATTATGGAAGAAATGATAAACAAAAGTGAACATTTTTAGGCGCCAGTTATAGCTATCATTGAAATCTATCCGGAAAAATTTTTTAATCGATATTTGACGGTGTTTCCCTTTGATTAGAAATAAAAATTATGTACTGATCGATCGGAAATCACACAAAGAATTTTTTTTGAGAAAAAAAGTGTAATTACGCATGTATTTTTCTCTAAAAATGTATTTTTTCTATTTTCCGGACGGAAATTCATTTTCCTGAACAGCTGATACTTTTATGTTCAAAAGTGAAACGAATCGTTCCACTGATTTGTGTTCCAATTTCACACAATTCCAATGACAGATTTCTGTCAGTAAACATTTTTCGGTGGCTTTCAATCAGGAAATTTTTTTCAATGACAGAAATTTCTAATGGTAGCTATAAACGACCTGCCAAAAAAATTCCAATGTTTGTTTTCAATGATGAAAACCAATGATAGCTATAACTGACGCCTTAATACTTTGTCAATCAATCAATACATTTTCTCAATGGTCTTTTTCTTTAAAAAATTATTCATCAAAAATACTGATTTCAAAAAAATGTGGAGTTATAAATAAAATTCTGTGAAGAAATTTTGGAGAACTCACACTAAAGGTAGTGAAAAGGGAAGTTAAAAAATTTGGTTGCATAGTGGAAAAGATTCGAGGCATACGTTCGAAGGCCTACAAATTCCGAACTGAACCCCAAGTACATACCAAAAATTACTAAAAATGGGAATTTGTGTGAGTTTTTTATATAACGGTGTAGAACATCTTTAAGTTAAGATACTGAGTAATGAGATATTGCTTTATGCATCTTAGGAGAAATGTTTGAGGATAACAAAACAATGGCTTGCAGAGTCGTAAGACTTAAATTTGATTGAAAATCTTTGGACTCACAAAAAAGCTTCTAACAATCGATTCCTTATTATGTTAAATGTCACCGGCTTGTAAATTCTGTGTAAAATCGCTGTACAGATTTTACAAAATTGAATCACAAACTTAACTAATTGAAATATAAATACAAAATGAGTAATTAATTAGGTGGCGAAACAGCCCGTTGAGAACTTGGACCTATGTGATCCACAACTCTCAACCATTCCTGTGTGCGAGTAATGTTGTCAGGGATGGAGGGGACCTACAGTTTTAAGCCGAATCCTAACGGATAATTTGATTAAGCACTTTTCATGAAGAATTACTCTTGGAGGATTTGTCAATTCCTTGCAAGAGGCAGTACCCATGAAAAAAACTTTAGATGGCACAGGCAGGGATCGAACCCAAAACATCTGGCATGACAGTCCTACGCACCACGCCACAAGAAAATTAAATCACCGATATTATTTAAAAATGGTGTAATTAAGATTTTGTTAGATGTGATTTGGATACGATACGAAAAAGCCTTTGAAACTTGACATACATATCTTCAAAAATCAATTGAGTTTGAAACTTAAGACTTAAAAGCTTATTAATTTAACAGGACCCAATTGTATTCGAAGTTCCAAATTAGATATTTCACTTCATAAAATTGATAATTTTCTGACTGCAGCTTTATTCCCAAAACTAAAAATTATCCATAAAGTTGTTTAATATTCTCGTTCCCACTTTATTTTTGAAAAGAAATCACAGAATATACAGTGGGTAACAGATTAAATGATCCAGTGCTATTTGGAAAATACAAAGCTTAGTATCTACGAACCTAAATGAAATATTCACTCAATTCAAACTACATATTATAGTAAGTTATAATATCTTGAACACAGAAATAAAATTAGAGCATTTTGTGCTGTTGAACATACAAATTTTAAAGTACAGCTTATTTCGATCCAGATAGATTCATATGCCTTAGTGGAAGATGGAAAAACCTCTTAAGGTAGGTAGGCATTCAAATTATTTTTCTTATTATTTTGGGGATAAGTTTTTATTTGTTAGTGCTAGCAAAAATACCTTGCAAGATTAATAATTTAAAATATGTCCGCGAACTTCAATTGGGCAGCGAAAGCTCGTGATAAACTACTGTAACAACAAAGGACTTTCACGCCGGAAAATTACTGATGCTGAAGACATGGCTCCTGCAATAGTGCACCCTATCATCAACAGATAAGTATTTGCATGAGAACAGTCTAAAAGACATAGGGAGGAGTGCACCAAAAAAAATATTCACTCCAGCAGATGAACGCAAGATTGTTCGAAAAGTGCAGCAATACCCAATGGTATCAGCTCCAAAGATAGCAGATGTTTGAAGAAGAGGGTAAGTTGTGCATTGCCTAACCAATACACCCCGTGCTACGAACTTTATGGTCGAGTAGCTCGAAAAAAGCCGTATATAAATTAAAAAAATCAACAGAGTTGTTTTAGATTCGCCAAGGAACACGGACTCTAACTTCTGGAAAATAGTTATTTTTTTTTTGACGAGTCCAAATGTAATATTTTGGGCTCAGATGGACTGTCTTTCGTATGGCGTAAGCCTTATACAGCGCTAAAAAAAAAAAATGTCAAGCTTAAACACGGAGGAGACATCGTAATAGTTTGGGCCTGTATGTTCGCTGCAAGTGGTGTTAAATTAGAATTTGACAGAATTGGGGTCATGGACAAAACTTTAAACATTTTAAAGAATAATTTGATCCGAATGATTCGAAGCCCAAAGCAGGTATTGTACAGGGTGGGCCGTTAATAAGTGCACTTTCTGTCTCGCTCTAACTCCCGAACGAAATAACCGAGACGCGCGGGGATGGTATCTCCTTGCAGCTCGAGATCTAAATTTTTAGTCGCAATGAGTCCGTTCACGGGAGAGCAGTGCGCTTTCTGCGTTCGCGCCTTTTATGAAAACAATCGCTCATACGTGACTGTTCGTCGGCTTTTTCGGGTAAAGTTTGGTACAATCCTGGCTCATATGGAACAATCCTCATCTATAAAACCCCCATCATAGGTCACCGGATATGAACGTCATTGAGTATCTGTGGGAACTGCTAGATAGGAACATACGAAAGTACCAATTATTCAACAGAAATTACTTTAAAAAAAAAACTATTCTGGATGATTGGAAAAAGATAACCCCAGAAACCACCCAAAAATTGGTGGAATCAATGCCAAAAAAGGCTAAAAGCTGTTATAGATAACAAGGACTACCATACAAAATTTTAAATTTTCAATTTGTGGAATAGTAAATGTTAATTTTAATGTTGTTGTTTTATTTTGTTTAAAGTGGATTAACTAATCTTTTTGCTTATTTTTCAAAAGAACATACTCCTTTTCTAGACTTATCTTATTATGTATCTTATCTTACACTGTCATATATTTATACAAAATATTCCCATATTTTAAAAATGTTGATGGTTTAAGAAAAAAAACATTAAATTAACATAAATTTCCTTTTCAAACGAAACAAAAAAAAAGAAAATCAAAAATTATAATCATTTCTCTTATATCTACATATGTTTGAATGTACCAACAACGACGACGACGTCTGTGGTACACTCTAAAAATTTGTGTTGCCAAAAAATATCCTACAAGGCCAAATGAAATGGACGAATAAAAATATAAAGAATGAATTACTTTTTATTTTTCTTCCATTAGAATTATTACTATAAATAGAGGATACTTTCGTATTTTCCTACAGACGACAGACGAATAAAACAAAATTATCCTCAGCTATAATTTAAACAAAAAGTATCTTAACGATTGATGAACTTTCTATAGTAGCAACAACAACAATAGCAAAACAACAACTGTATTTAATTCTGATACTTATAGAATGTTTCATTACACAAAGAATTGTGGTAATAATTAATTGATTTGTAATTTTTATTTTTATTTTTTGAAAAAAGAACGTTCTAAAAAACAAGAATCAGTTAACCATAAACAAATTTCTACCTACTTTTACTTTATTTCGAGTTAATATAGACAAAAATTAGCAATGACTACTCAAAAGCATTCGTTAATTTTGACTATACGAGTAGTCTGCCCTCACGTAACGTTTTATCTTATATTTGCAAGAAATCTTTTATTTGATTGATATTTGTTTATTTTTACAATTAGAGATATTTTATTAACCGCCTGCCAGTTCATCTTAAAGATTGTTATACATAGAATATTTACATAAATACAGACAGACTGAATTGAATAGGTATACAAATATCTGTATGTATATGTTTTAGTTAGTTTTGTGTGCAAATTTAGAACGTTCAAAAAAATTTATGATTTGTATACAGGCTATAGAGGAATAGCTATCTTTTCCACTAATGTGACATACACGAAACACGTACCTAATGCTGCTGGCGCATGTATGATGATGCCACTTTAAGTTTTTTTGGTATTTTCCACACGAGTCTTGCGAGGGGTAGACAAAGGGAAGCTATTTTTACCCTAGAAAATAATTTGAAAAAAAAAACAAATAATATTAATAAACATTTTCATAAATATTCTGCCTTAAAATATTTTTTAGTGAAAATTTCTTCTTCGTTCTTCGTTTTGTATTAAAATATTAGGTTTTTAAAGCAATCAAGTGAAAATTTGGACTATTTTCATTTTTTAAAAAGTACCTAGAATCCTTGTTCATTAATTATTATTAACTGAAGACAATTTTTGAAAAACATACAAACAAATCAAGCGATTTAAAGATTTTAAAAATTAATAAAGATTGAGTTTCTTCCTTTTTATGCTGAAGTGTTTTAAAATGGAAGCCAAGCAAGGGCGGATCCAGACTTTTAATCAGGATAAAATATTCTTTAATGCTATGTAAAAGAGGCTGACAAAAAAATGTGTTTTTAGAACACTGTTTTCCAGCAAGGCATGGTCTAACTATTTAACTTGGGTGACTCCCTACGTATAAAAGCATTACAAGATTCCAACTGTTTTCTAAATATGCTTTACCTAAGAGCTAAAATATAATAGTTTAGAGGGGTTTTGGGTGTATTTCATGCAGAAATGTTAGAAATTGTGTTGAAACGACATATATATACAGGGTGATTTTTTAGCTATCCTCTTTTTGGCAACACTGGTTTGAACAGCTGACGCACGTGTCGTGTTTTGTTTCACTGTCAAACATCTTCAGTTTGGTCTATAATTTAACCATGAATCGTCTTAAAAACGAACAACGCTTGCAAATTATTGAATTTTATTATCAAAATGCGTGCCCTGTTAAGAAAGTTCATCGCGCGCTTCTTCCAGCGAGCGACGAAGCTCATTTTTGGCTCAATGGGTACGTAAATAAGCAGAATTGTCGATTTTGGAGTGAATATCAGCCAGAAGCATTGCATAAAGTCAGTTTGGTGCGGTTTATGGGCTGGTGGCATCATTGGACCGTACTTCTTCAAAGATGATGCGAATCGTAACGTAACTGTGAATGGTGAGCGCTACCGTGAGATGATATCCAACTTTTTTTGCCAAAATGCAAGAGCTTGACTTGCATGACATGTGGTTACAACAAGACGGTGCCACAAGCCACACAGCACGCGCAACAATGATTTTATTTTATTTCACGTTCGGGACCGGTCAATTGGCCGCCTAGATCGTGCGATTTAACGCCTTTAGACTATTTTTTGTGGGGCTATGTTAAAGCTCATGTCTATACAGACAAGACAATCAGCCTTATCACAGGCCCCATCGTAATAGATTCGTAGTACGAACCCCGAAAGAAAGTATCATTGGTCCCGTCGTACTAAAAAAATTTGCTACGAAATTCGGAGTTGGTGAAAAGTGGTATCACTAACCCCGAATGAATAGGAAGTTTTGCAGTTTTTTCTACGAACAGTTATTTTGATCGGAGTTCAATTGAAAACGGAAAAAAAATATTTAGCGTGCGAAGATAAATTAAATAAAAATAAAATATATGAAAAGAATCATGTAAGTTTTACTATTGTTTTAATGTGAAAGTGTTTACCTATATTTTTTATTTTTTTTTTTTGAAGGGCAAATAAAGTTATCACAAATAAAATTCAGTTCCAAAGGATTTATTAAATGTTTCAAGAAAAACCTGAAATTGCCCAAGGATTTTCGAAAATCCCTAAGGAGGAAGTGAATTCCTTTTGGGAAGCAGTAAAAACAGAGTTAAATAGCCTAGTCCCACCTTCTAAAGACACCTCTAGCTGGAGAAAAGTAAATTGAATAGATTAGTCCAAACTTTTTTATAATTTAATTCAATTCTTAGGTGTGGTTAGATTGAAAGGCTACATCAAGAGAAAAATGGTTGAGAACAAAAAAGAATGCAAAGCTGATTTTGACACTCCGAACTTAGTATTTCTGTGTGGCAATGCTTTTTTGATTTCTTTCGGGGCTTATGATGTAAATGTATTCGTATTCGTAGCGTAACAAAATTTTCGGGGACTCGCTACGAGGGACTCTGTGATAGGGGTGAATATTGAAGCTTTTATTTGTGAGATACCGGCCGAAATGTTGGAAAGAGTATGCCTACATTGGACTAAGCGGATGGACCATTTGAGGCGCAATCAAGGTCAATATTCGTATGAAATAATCTTCAAACATTAAATTATATCGACCGTACTATCGATTCAAATAAAGATTTCATGCATCTTTCTGAATTTTATGTTTTTTTTTTAAACTTTCCTATAGCTTTTAAAAAATCACCTTTTATAATAAACAAAAATATAGATGCAAAAAGACAAAAAATGCGAAAGTTTGCAAAATTTGATTTGTTTTCCTAGGAAAATAAAACAATACGAAGAATAATAATGAATAAACGCAACTTCCGGAAGGGCTATTATTACTACCATTTTCAGTCTGTTTACTCAAACATTGGAGCTGATACTAGAAAACAAATTCTAAAAAATTAGTGTTTTGCGTGAACCTTTTTCAAATATTTTAATTGAAAATTGGAGAAAGAAAAATGTAGTAGGTACACTTAGGACATAATTGCTCTACAAATTAATGTAAACAAATAAGTTGAGAAAAAACTATAGTATGGTACTCACAAAATACACGTTGCTGAACCTATTCTCACTTCAATCCTCCAGAGATTCAAGGCTTTTATATTAAATAAATAGATATGAAACGTTCATTATGTTTTTTAATTAGCTATTAGAGTAACGGAAGCCTCATTTTGCTGTTTTCGGGACATTTATATTCTTGAACTTCATATTTATATCTTACTCTAGAGCATCCATAGCAAATTCACCTCAAAATTTAGATTTTTTTCAATTCATCAAGATTTTAAAAGATTTTTTATTTAATAGATAAATAAATTTTGAATGAAAAAAAAAAACACTTAAAGAAAGCCTAACACTATTTATGAGCGTCAAAAAAAGAAGATTGAATTGAAGACAAGTTTCCAGGAATTTAAAGGCAACTTCGTGTGAAGAAAATAAAAAAAATGCTTTTCTCAGAATCTAATATTAAATTGACGATCTCATATTCAAGGTTTCTTTTTAAAAATTTGAATATTTGCTCTTTTCCCCAGAAAAGATCTTATTCAAATAATTTAAATTACTTAATTTTTTCAAAGTTCAAAATTTGTTGAATGCCTTTACGATTATTACAAACATTTTCGTTGTTTTTGACAAACAAACCGCTTTTTTGGTAAATTAAGTTACTAAGAAATCTGCAGATGAAATTTTTGCTTATACAACTAAACTGTATGAGCTTTTTGGTTCATATGATACCCCCCCATGGATCTCCATCGGTCAAAAGTTAAGGAATTTGTGCGGAGCGATTGAAATAAGAAGGTATGGATTTCCGATTCATAAAACTAGTATAAGGAGAGTCATATTCCATAACGCAGTACGATTAGGTTGGAATCTCCACGACCTCCCCCCCCCCTGAATCCGCCATTAAAGCCAAGTAGCCTTAAAAACCCTGATTTCCAATCGGCCCTATCGACGTAACTGTCGGAGCCCAATTTTCTCCGCAGCGCATCCTCCGTCGACGCATCTTTTGCCGACGCATTGCTTTCGATATACGTTTCATGTGATGTATGTATGTATTTTCGATAATTTTTTATAAAATAAACAATATTTGCGTTTTAAACCATGACAAATCGATGAAAGAGTGTAATTTATTGTTTATGAAAAGAAATGTTTTCAATTATATTGCGCTAGCGTTTTTAAGAAATTTAATAAGATGCACCGACTTTCAATTCAAAACTATCGAATAGTCTCCTCCCTACATCCAATCATATGTTTTATGTTTCAATTTGAGGTGTCAAAAACAATATTATTCATTTATTTGACCAACTTAATAAATTTATAATAATAAAAAATTAATTTGCAAAATTATTTTTGAACGAAGAATTCAACGAACTAAGGACACAAATTAAAAAAAATATAGGAGATCATTCAGAAACATAAACAATAATATTTTAAGTACGCGAACTGTCTCACGCGGCGGCGCGGCGTAGTTAAAATTATCTTCTAATTCTTCCAATTCAAATTCAAGAAAAAACTTGTGCCTACATAAAAATACGTTTTCTTTTGTATTGGAGCAGATTAAACACGAATACAAAATAAATCACCTCTCCGAAAGCAGTTTCCGTAACAAGAACCCGTCTGAGGACTTCGGAGAAAAATTTTGTTTGTATCTGTCAAAAATAAAATAATTGTAAGTACTTATGTAATTGCAAAGCATCGCATTTAAATGACATGCGTTACATTTTGTCGGAGGGAATTTGCGATCTGGTGATCGGAGAACTACATACCTCAAAGCAAAATGTCTCCGATTCATAGGATATCGGAGAAAAATTCGCTGTTTTTGGGACGACGCACTCACAATGGTGCGAGAGCTGAAAAAAATCTTTTGAAAAAGTCATATCTATCCTTTTAAACTTTATCTTTAAGTACTCTTAGATAACCGGAGCGTATGATTTAAAAGTATTTTTAACATATGTATACCTACAATTATACATATTAGAGCAAGAGCCCGGGTCGGCCAGACATACCTTTTATCATAAAAGCTGAAAGTACCTATTGTTTTTCAATTTCAATTTTCAATTTTCTCAAAAACTAAAAGACATAAAATCATCTACTTTTCAGTTTTTGATCAAAAACAAATAAAAACAATAAATTCTATAGTAAAAACACTAGTAGATAATCTTAGTTTTGAAAAATTTCACTTTTAACCTTTTTTTAACTTTTTTTTGCGCAAAATTTTGAGTTTAAAACAATGTTTTGCAAAAGCTACACATAGTTTTGACTTGATTTAAAAACTCGCTGTTAGAACAGAATGTTGGCTTTGAAAAATGTAAAATACTTAATTGTAAGGGTTACCGTTATTTTGTAACAATTTTTTTTTTTTTTAATTTTAAATAATTATTTTTTAAATTGCCCCTCCCGCCTAAAAGGGGGGGAGATAGACCCCCTCCCATAGTAAAAAAATGCTTGTTTTTAACTGTTCTATACAAATCCGTCATTAAACTTTGTCAACTGAGTTATCGTACTCTCCCCAAAGATCGCAATAAACCGAATGCTCTGTTTCGCTCGCACCGACTACTACATATGCTCCGCGCTCTCGCAACTTCTGCTCAATTCAAAGTGTCTGGCAGAATGATAGAACCCTCGAAAATGTCTGTCTGCTAAGGAAACGTCGTTTAATAGCTCCCCAAAAAACATATACTAAATTTAGCTTTTATAATATAACGAAAATTGAATTACAAAATATTATAGTTTAGGGGTGTAAAGCGAATTTTGATGTTGTTACGAATGAAATATAAAAAAATTGAGTTTTATAAAATAACGAAAGTAAGATGGAATTTTATGCACCTTAGCTACCAGTTACCTTCCAAAGGAACCACTCTACCCAGGTATAATGGGTGGGGATCGTTCTTACCTGTAGGTACTAGAGGCACATATAGACAAACTTTCAGCTTTTATGATAAAAGGTATGTCTGGCCGGCCCGGGCTCTTGGACTATATGTACATATATTGTTTGTTCTGATTTACAAGCCCTCAAAGTTGAAAAATAATTTTACTCAAATCACGAACCGTATTTTCAACAAATTTTGATGTTTTTTTCCGAAGTTCCTTTAAATAAATTCTCTAGCTTCTTAAATAATTTAATTGGTCATCATTGGTCGATCATCTAAAAAAAAAATATTGATTATTTATAAACGATACCTTCTATAAGTAGTCTGAAGCTTTAGTACTAGGAAAAAATGCTTTTTTCAACTTTTTGATTCAAAATAACGCCAAAAGATACCAAGAAAGTAAGTATGCTAGCATATGCTCCATACATTCATGTTAAAGCACAGACAAAATCAGCTGCAGATGCGTGCAGATGTGGAAGTTATGCTCAAAAATGTTTTGCTGAATCGGATTTCAAAAAACTACGTCTTGAAGGTGGTGTTTACCAAAAAGTTTGATTTCTTCTGTATTAATTGTCAGAATGAACTGGTTAAGCCCATATTTTAAGAAAAAATGTCAAACTTTATTTTAAAAATAAAACAAAATTAATACATTGACCCAGGTCTGAGAATTTCGAATTTTGCGAAACCATTTATTTCTGCCTGCAAAATTTTTCATGTTTGAATTTTCTTGAAAACAACACACGAAAAATAATATAGTTTTATGACATTTTGAATTATATGATAGAGCTTAATACAAAATAAAGAAAAGGATTAGGGACAGTCCTTATTTTTTTTAAATTTTTCGCTAAAAGTAGGACAGGTAAAAATAAAAAAGGTGTTATTTTTTAAGTTTTATTGATTTGGTTTTGTTGTGTATTGCGTAATTTTGCATTACCTTATTAAAAATAAAATCTCTTACTTAAATCTATATATATAAGAGATTAATGAAAAAAAGGGATTAATGAAAAAAAAATGTTTACTCTTTGATCAACCAATAAGTGAAATATAAATGGTACAATATGCCAGCAACCGTACATAAGGTTTTGATCCATAGAGAAGAAATAATTAAGGCCACAGGCAAAAAAGAAAATACTTCCAATCAGCGCAGACGCTAAAAACCTCATTTTAGCATTATAAAATTACTACTTCATAATTGTTTTTTATTTATTTTTTTATGTATTTATCTATTTATTTATTTTATTTTATAATATACATAGTTAATAATAATATGTCATTAAAAATAAAAAGTTAAGATTTTACTAAAAAAAAAAACTTTTAATTAAATATAACATCAAAACCCTCAAATTGTATAAAAATGTCAATAACTTTTTTTCTAATGGTTTTTTCATGACCAATATTTGACCAAGCATGTATAAGACTAATCTAAAAATGTTTGCCAAATTTCATTTAAATAGGTTGAACCGTTCAGATTAAACTGACTTTTTTCCGCTCTCCCATACAAACTGAATCACTGTGCGACGACACGGTTACCTCGGTGGGGCCGAATATAAAATATTGTTAGGGATACTTTCGAATTTATTACCGTTCCCAATATTCTAGAGTTGTAAAAATTATTGTTTTTTTTAAATAATTTTGAAGTTCTTTATGGTAGCTGTTTATACAATTAAGGTCTAATTTGTTCTTGAATTTGCCTCATTTTATTTAATTATTGAATCTTTTTCTTTTATGTTTATTCAACTAGAATCCTTTCCTAATCCCAGATTCAAAAAATAAGACCTTGATTGAATACTTCTAAAATGCAAGCTTCCAGGGAGAACATTCAAATAATGAACGCAACTCATCAATAAATTTAAAACTATAACAAATATCAAATCATATCCTGAAAATCGAGAAATAAATAAAAACTCGTTTTTTTATATATTTTTGTTTGTAATTTTTTTAATTATTTTTCTTGTTTTTTATCTTTTGGATTTATTTTTATGTGTCTTAATCATAACTTTACATAGCATTTTCTTTATATTTTTTTTTCATTTATTATTAATTAGTTCTTTATGCATTTGTTTTCTTTTGTTTTTTTTTTTCAATTACATTTATATGAAATGATAAACTTGTTGCTGATGTTTCATTTTAATTTTTTTTAACTTATTTCACAATGAAATAATTTTGTTTGTTTTGTTTAATTAAATTATTGATTTAATTTTTTTTGAAAGTTATAATTTATACCTCATACTAATTTTCTTTTTTTTAAATACATTAAAAACAAATGTAATAAAAAAAAAAGAAAATACGAACTGAAAAACATAAATGAAAAAAAAAAACAAACAAAAATTATACCTAATATAGATATTTATTTTATTAGTTTTATTTTTCAGTTTTTCTTTTTTTTTATTATTTAATTTAATAATTTAAAATGTTTTATGCTTATTTTTTGCCTACATTATTTTTTGTGGTTGTTTCATTTTTTGTTTGTTTTTATTTTATTTATTGTTATAAGTTCTAATTTAAATCTTATTTTACGACAACGACAACTTTTTTGTTCCACTATAATTATTTTTTTTGTTTTTTTTTTTTTAATTTTTATTATTGTTTAAATGATTAAATATATATTGTTAGTTATTTTCCTTCAGTTTTACTCTCGGATTGGTGTGTTTTTGTTTTCTGTTTCAGGGGTTTTCTTGTTTTGGTTACCCTGTTTTAGTTTAGGATGATTTTTGTTGTATGTTTTTATTTTTTGTTAATTGCCTATAGGTATAATTTTTTCTTTTTCTTTTAATTTAAATATAGCAAATATGCAGGGGGTTTTTACGATTTTTATTTTTTGGACTCGACACTACATATCTAGATGATTTTTAGTATTTTTTGTTTTTAACTTTTTGTTAAATAAGTTGTGTATTTATGTATGTATTTTGTGTAGTTTTTGTTAGTTTTTTTGTTTCAATTTTATACTTACACTGATAATAATTAAAAATTTATCTTCACAATAATAATGATTTAGTAATGACAAAAAATTAACACGAACAAAACAAAAAAAAAGAAAATAAGACAAATATGTAAAATAAAATAAATAACAGCAATAATAATACCTATACATTTACACTTAAAAATCAAGTTTTATATTTTTTTTTAAGTTTATATTTTTGTTTATTATTCCATTTAAATTTTTAAATCATAAATTACCTATACACCTAGAGCAAAAAATAATATATTGTACACAGTTTAATTTAAATTGTTGAGAAACTATAAAACAGAAACAAAAAAAAAGTAAACAAAAAGAAAAAAATATATATAAATAATTTTTAAGAATACAAATACAAAAAAATGAAGAAGACATTGTGTGACATAAGTAAGAGTTAAAAAATGTTTAAAGCTGAGTGTGTAACATCAGCTTTTGTTGTAATGAAAGACGAGAAACAAAGTCATCATTATAGAGTTTATGCTTTGTTTATATTTATTAAATAACTCCTAGTTAAATGTAAATAAATTTGTTTTTTTTACGTTTTAATGGATTTTTTTGTATTTATATGAATAAATATATAAAAATGTTTTCTTTATTCTGTTTTTTTTTTTTTGTTTTTTCTTTAATATTTATTTTAAATTAAAAAATATTGCATTTTTTTATATTTCATAAATTTGTTTTTTTATTTTTATATGTATATATATATATATTTATAGTTTCTTTTTTATTTTTGTCTACACATTCACATTGACTTAAAGATGTTTTATTTTTTGTTTTGTTTATACAAAGGGCTATAACATATACATTTATTAATTTATTTTTTATCAATTTTTGTTTTACTTTAAATTTGTTGTTTTGTTTTTAAATTTCATTCAGTTTGGTTTGAAAAGATTTTATCAGTTTTGTTTTTAGTTTCTAGATGAACTCGGACTTTTTTCTCATTATTTTCCTAAATAGATATTTTTGTTTTTTATTTTTATTAAACATTCAAAAAACTTTGACAACAAAAACAAAATCAAATAAAAGAAATGGAAAAATGTTTTTGAAATTTTGTTTTTTTTTTTTTACTTCTTAAACCTTTATTTCTTAATAATTTATTTATTTAAAAATTTTCTTATATAACATTGCGCAACACTGACATAAGGTAAATTTTTTTTGAAAATTACATACTGGTCGTAAAGAAAGAAACATCCAAAATGCGAGAATAGGAGAAATCCATCAATTTATACAAAGTTTGTTTTGTTGTTCGTCAATAAAAACGTTTATTGCTGGATTTTGTTGTTTTCATGCTTTGTTGAGGCTTTGCTGAAATTATAAAGAAAATAAAAACTGAGTTTATTTTTGGTTTTCAAATTTTATTCATAAAAAAAAAAAATTTTAATCAAGCAATGTAAATGTGATTCTTATTTTTAAGGTAATTCAAAATAAAAATTCTTACCTAAGTTGTTTAAAGTCATCAAATTCACAAAAGGTTATTTTTTTAAAATTATCTGAAGACAAGTGCAAAGCGATATGAAAAAGTTGTTAGCGAATATGACGAATTTGTATTCGGTTCACTTTTTTTATAGAATAATATTCAAACGAAAACAAATGTCAACCAAGAATGAAGACGATCCGATTAAAACATGGAGGATAAGGATGCTCTTATTCATACTCTTTTTTTCTCATGAGTTCTATTAAAATAAAAAGCTCTCACAGGAATATCATACAATTACATACTCCTCAATAAAGATCGAAGAATTTGGCAGTTTATTTTACTTAAATAAAACAAAGACTGACAGTCATGTCACTCTTATTTGGGTTCCAGGTCATAAGATTAACAGAAACGAACGGGCTTATGAATTGGTCTGGCATAGATTGGCCCTTCATAGCTCACTTGCGAACAGAGCAAATATTCCTCTTGGCGCTATGAAGGTCAACATCTTCTCAAAGTTTCTGATAGAATCCAACAGCAGGTGTAACAGTCTAACTGACTGTAATAGATCTCGGAAGATGTGGCCTACCTGTTCTACGAATCTTTTATGCAGGATATAGCCACGATCACTAAAATATTGACCGGGCACTGGCCAATAGAAGAACACGCAACAAAGTTGGGCATTCCTCACGATACTTATTGCCGCAATTGCGGATCCAGACATGAAAATGTAAATGTCCTCCCCCAACCAGTTCCCAAATGTCAACCTTCGGAGGGGCATTCCGTAACGATCTTGATGAACTTTCTAAAATGAAAATCAAAGGCCTGGGGCCTGTTTCACCAAACAATTTTCACTTTGCAAAACAATAAAATCCTGCAAAGTAAAGGGAGAAGTGCTTCCCAAAATGTTCTTATCATCCGCAAATATTAGGATATCTGAGATCGTTAACAGATAAGACGAAGAGCAGAGGGCCAAGGTGACTACCTTGTGGGACTCCAGACGTTGCATGTATGGGACTGGAGACTGAGTTACGGAAGAGGACTCTATAAGTTCTATTCGCAAGATAGGAGCTTATCCAGTTTATAAATATAGATGGAAAGTGTAGGGCTCTAAGTTTGAGATAAATTATCTTATGAGATATTTTATCAAAGGCTTTGCTGTAATCAGTATATACAACATCAACTTCAATGCCATTCTCGAGGGTTGACAAAACTTTGGATACAAATTCAATTAAGTTAGTCGTAGTGGATCTTCCTTTAAGAAAACAATGTTGAGCGGGGGAGAATAGGGGCTTGCAATAGAAATAAACGAAATCATAAACTAAGCTTTCAAAAAGTTTTTGAATGCATGAATGTTTAGCAATAGGTCTATAATTGTTAATTTTAGTTTTATTGCCTTGTAAATCTTTCCATATATGAGGAAACACACCTCGGGAAAGAGAGAGCTCAAAGAGTGCAGTTAGAGGCTTTGACAGATAATGCATACATTTTTTTAGAAAAACTGATAGGACGCCATCAGGACCAGGGCTAAAGTTTTCTTTGAGGCTTACGATTTTGGAAAGTGCCATTTCTTTAGTTATTGTAAATGATGAAAAAGAGGTTTGAGTGCAACCATCTAAATAACTAAAGCAGTGAGGATCAGGATCATGAAAATGTTCAGTTTAAGATTTGCTCAAGTATCGGGTGACTTTTTTGAGGTTAGGATTTTCATGCATTAGTATTTGACAGATCACGCGGGATTTCAGACATGGTGTCAAAGAGAAAGATGCTCAGTATGCTTTGACATTTCATCATGAATAGACTTACTAACGTGCAACGCTTGCAAATCATTGAATTTTATTACCAAAATCAGTGTTCGGTTCGAAATGTGTTTTATCGACAAATTTTGTTCAGCGATGAGGCTCATTTCTGGTTGAATGGCTACGTAAATAAGCAAAATTGCCGCATTTGGAGTGAAGAGCAACCAGAAGCCGTTCAAGAACTGCCCATGCATCCCGAAAAATGCACTGTTTGGTGTGGTTTGTACGCTGGTGGAATCATTGGACCGTATTTTTTCAAAGATGCTGTTGGACGCAACGTTACGGTGAATGGCGATCGCTATCGTTCAATGCTAACAAACTTTTTGTTGCCAAAAATGGAAGAACTGAACTTGGTTGACATGTGGTTTCAACAAGATGGCGCTACATGCCACACAGCTCGCGATTCTATGGCCATTTTGAGGGAAAACTTCGGAGAACAATTCATCTCAAGGAATGGACCGGTAAGTTGGCCACCAAGATCATGCGATTTGACGCCTTTAGACTATTTTTTGTGGGGCTACGTCAAGTCTAAAGTCTACACAAATAAGCCAGCAACTATTCCAGCTTTGGAAGACAACATTTCCGAAGAAATTCGGGCTATTCCGGCCGAAATGCTCGAAAAAGTTACCCAAAATTGGACTTTCCGAATGGACCACCTAAGACGCAGCCGCGGTCAACATTTAAATGAAATTATCTTTAAAAAGTAAATGTCATGGACCAATCTAACGTTTCAAATAAAGAATCGATGAGATTTTGCAAATTTTATGCGTTTTTTTTAAAAAAAAAGTTCTCAAGCTCTTAAAAAATCACCCGATATTTAGCAAATAGATTTGTTATAGTTGTTGGATGAGATGGGAAAGATTAAAGTCGGCAAGAACGATGATCAAATCATTAGGTTGCACTTGTTCAAGCAGATAATCGATGGCAATAACAGCAGTTTCGTAAGCTTTAATTTGTTGGGCTAGTCGAATATAACAACAAAGGACAAAAAGACAAAACTTAAGGAGTGTAATCTTAGCTGATACACCTTCAAATTCGATTGTAGTAGGAATATGGAGTAATAAACTTTCAAAATTACTATTGATAGCTAAAAGTACACCACGGCTTAGATTGTGTTTATTAAGTTGAAATATGCGTTGAAGAAAATTGGTGAATCAATATCTATGATAGTACAGTAAACGCTTCCAGCTACATAAGGAAATCCTCCTTGAGAAGTAAATTGCGAACAATTTTGTGCCCAGTTAAATAGTGTTAGAAAGAAATTCAACAATGATAATATTCGACACTCGATGAACTACTTTGCACACGGTTTCTTTCCTTATTCCGCGCAGAGATCCAACACCGTGATATTGGGCTCCATTCCCAGCTCAATGTAGTGTACACAAAAGTTGTTACAAGTTACTTAAGCACATATTCCTTTGGCTATTGAATTGTAAGTTTCTTTATAATTTTAGACATCACAAATTCGATGGTGATTTTAGTCAATCTGTTTTGTTCTAAATATAATTTGCAAAGTTTGTTGTTTGGTGAAACAAAAAGAACAAATACTTTGCAAAAGAACAAAACTTTTCACTTTTCAGAAAAACTTTGCACTTTGCAAATTTGAGTTTGGTGAAACGTATTTTGCAATAAGGAGTATTCAGTTGTTTCTAAATTGCGTGTTTGGTGAAACGTAATTTGCAAAGTAAAAGTGCAAAGTTGCTAAGCGAAAAGTGGAAACTGTTTGGTTAAACAAGGCCATGATTTATTTTCTGAAAGTGACGAAATGACTATAGAACCGTTCAAGTGACATTATATATATCCGTTAAAAAATATCTTTTCTCAATCCACAGATCTAAAGAGTTAATGGTATCAAAATGGTTATTGAGGTGCGAAACAAGGGCTGCTCCTGAGACCAAGAGTAAATTATTAACAAAGTCATAACAATATTTAATGAGGGTTGAAATGCTATTGGCAATCAGAGCGCACATGATTGTCAAATGTGGCTTGAAAAATATATAGATTTTTCAAGTAAAAAACACAATAGAGGCATATTTTCATTTTGGTGATTTTGGCATTTAAAATTTGGCGATTTAATCTTATTTCACTTATAAAACCTGACCACTGTGAGTACTGGGCATTCAACTAGTCAAAAGTTCGCTACAGGTTCTGAAAAACGTCACCTACAAGGCCTATACTGAAAATATCTATCGGACAGAGTACAGAAACGTTTATTTACAACATTCAAAGATATCATCCAGGAATTTTGTTCCATCTTTGTTCTTTCATTTTCGAAAATTTCAAACTTTTTTGAATTAAAAAAGAATGTTTGAAAATTGACTTTCAATGTTAAACTTCATGGATGAATAAACTTATTCTAGATCTGTATGCAAAGTAAGTAATATGGTGATGGATTTGAGTATTTATTGCCACTGGCAATAAATAAAATTCACACCATATTATAACTTAGACAGTGATTAAAATCAGCCTTGTCGACATCAAATCATCACTCACCAGTTATTATTATGTCATTATAATTTAAAGTTGAATTTTAGTCAAAAAACGTAATTTCTTAAAAGAAAACGTCAATTACTCCAAAGGTAAATAAAGAATGTCAAAAAAAAAATTAACAATATTGTTGTTAGCTGCTAATGAAATAAAAACACACATAATACTTGTCTTATTCAGTTAAACTAATTATAAATTAATTTTGATTCAAATTTATTGTTACCTTTTTGTTTCATCTAAATTAGCTGTGTATTTTTTAGCTGATTACCTACATACGCGTGAATGTTTTAAATTTAATTGGTATTTATGCAGGTGGTGTTCTAATTATTTTGGCTTATGAAAAAGCTAAATTAAATTTTATTATTTTGGAGTCAGTTATTCTTGTATACTCCTTGTCATGTTATTATAATAGAGTTTAAAAAATAAAACATATCTGGCGTCCATTTTGTGTCATTTTAAAAAAGAATGACAGTAATTATTATTATTTGTATCTTTTAATGACGAAATAAATACAAAATTTGAAAATCCAAATGGAAAGTTGTTGTATCTTTTTGTATAAAAATAATTTGTGAAAACGAAAAAGAAAAGAAAAAAAAAGAGTTATAAAAAAGGCGTTTAGTATTTTTATTGAATATCAAGTTTGAGTAGTACCCGTGGCGTGATGGTTAGTGCGTTGGACTGTCATGCCAGAGGTCTTGGGGTTGATCCCTGCCTATGCCATCTAAAGTTTGTTTCACGGGTACTGCCTCTTGCGAGGAATTGACAAATTCTCCAAGAGTAATTGTTGTCATGAAAAGTGCTTTCTCAAATTTGCCGTTCGGAATCGGCTTAAAAACTGTAGGTCCCCTCTGTTGCGCCACCCAATTTATTTATTTGACTCTTTTTTTCTTTCAAAAATTAAAATGGTTGGGAAAATAATTTGTTGTCTGTATTTTATTGTGTTTTAAACAATACTCCAACTTCAGCAATAAATACTTAAACTCAGAAATAACCGTTTTCAACATGATTTTTATATTTTTTGAAATATTATAAATATTAAATACTTATTGTTATAACCTTAAGACTAAAATTTCGTAATAAGAAAAAAAATTGGCTTTTATACCGTTTTGCGATTTTCTGTTAAAAGAAAAGTTTCAGCATAAATGCTTCAGGGTTCTTTTAAGGTTTATACCGGACAGGAGCAGTCTAACAACTAATGAGGATTTTTTGAAAAGTAAATAATGTAAACGCAATTTTGAAAAGGGATATTGAAGATAGCGATTATTGATTTAGAAAGTTATCACAAATGTTATTGAAAAAACTAAGTCATGAATCAAAAGCGTAATACATTTTTTTTGTTTAATTTTAAAAGATTATATATCAAAAACCTGATGCCATAGATTGATATTGAAATCGTATTCGAACTTAATCCATCAAAACAATAGAAAAAGTATAAAATATGTGCCAGCTACAAAAGCTTCTTGACCAGTGTTTTACTACGCTGAAACTATCTCACTTTGTAAATGTTTTATCGTACAAGAATTTAAAAAAATAAAACAAACCATTACGTTCCAAGTTGCAACTAAAGCCCCTTACTGATAATTTGTCATCGTTTTATCTTAAAGGCATTTTCCTTTTTTCCTTGAATTATTTTTAGTGCACATCATTGCAAATAAGTACACATTACTTTATGCAATCAAGACGGAGTTTTTGACCTTCATGAGACTAACGAACAGTGAACAAAAACAAAATCTTTCCAATCAACCAACAAAAATAAATTCTTAAAACTGCTGAAATTTGATTAAAGGGAGTTGTTGAAAATTTACCAAAAAAAAAGCTCATAAAGGATTTTAGCGTTAAAAAGTTTTATTAAAAAAGAAAAAAACATTTTAAAGTTTTCTTCAATTTATCGCAAGATTGCACACAAATTTGTTTCAAACATTTTTCATTACTCTAGCCTTTACCTAAAGTCCTTACTAACCATACCTGGTTAGATGGTATGGTATAATATATTGATTAACTTTTTGAGTCACTTAGTTTAAAATTATCCACCACATTAGCTGAGAAGCCGATACACTTATGTATATTATAAATGCTTATAGAAGTACATAATTTTCTTTAACAAAATGCACTTAAAATGAAGAGATGAAGAGAAGATTATCTCAAAAGTTGCTGCTTTATAGATAAAGAATGAAGAAAGTGTTTATAGTTAATAAATAAATGATTAGTATAATATGTATTAAGATTTATGTACATATATACGAACATATTTGTGTGAACGAATAAGAGTACATCTGAACACCTTTTGAAGTGTTTAATATGTTTTGAATAATTTTTTGAGTAGAGAGAGGTAAGTCTTTTCAAGTTTTAATCTGTTAAATACAGATAAAGTGTATGTAAGCAATATGTACATATACATAAGTATCGTTAAAATGAATTTAATAGAAATATCGCAAGGTTGATATCACTTAATATATTAAGGGCGATTTTGTTCACTATTGCGTAACTAAATATTCCTAAGATATTTTTGAAAATGAAGCAGAAACTGTAAGTTTCAAAGGCAATATGCCTTTCAATTACGCGAAAGACTAAAAAGAACAAATATGTTCGTGATCGTATCGTTATCGTTACCATTCTCAGTATTTTGGCAGTCACATACTGACTTTGAAGGTGGCTCAAGCTGCACAAGAATTTGTTCAAAACACACACTTCATATTAAATATTAGGCAAAAAGAGCAATGTCTTCAATATGGGAACGGTGTTTTAAAAGTAAATTTATCCAGCACAGTGCAAAACAAAAGATATTCCGCTCTACAGCAATGTCAATTTTACTGTATGGATTCTCAAGTCTGAGGATACTCCTTTTCGAAGAAGTAGAAAAATTTCTTCGATTTTTCATTAAAAGAATTTTGAGATTACCACGAAACTCTCCTAACTATATGCTGTATATAGAAACAGGAACTCCTCCTCTGATAATGGATACACTACAGATGCATTTTAACTACGTAGTCAAAGTAATGAATATGGCAGACAGCAGTATTCCAAAAATCATTCTTAAAACAGTTACCCAAGCTAAAGGATCTATGCTAGAAGAGTGGGAGAGCCTTGTTTCAATATGCAGTATTAATCTTGAAATAGCAATGAATGTGCAACCCGCCCTATTAGAGTCAAAATTCAACATGATTTTGGAAAAATTTTGAAGAGTACTGTATTTAAGATATGAGTCTGAAGCTAGATCATCGGTATTCAGGAACTACTACATTAGTTTAAATTTTAATTTGCAGAATAGATCGTATCTGATTAATAACAACACAATCGATAAAATTAGCATTATTCTTAAAGCAAGGGGAGAATTACTTATTTTATTATATTATATTTTTTATATATTATATGAAAATGTTATACATATTATATTGAAATAAAATGAGTCAAATAACTAACTTAAATATTATTTACAATTCAAAATGCATGGTAACGGGTTATCCATTCCAAAAGTATAGGGCTGGAATTCAACATCTGTCAAACTAAGTTTCTAAACCAATTTTATTTTCTTCAAATGAAAGTCCGGCATTTACAAAAATGGAGGAATTAACAACGCACAATGCATACAAATTGTTAAAACCTACTACAAAAATGCTGATTCTGCCACAGCCACATATCATGCTTTAAGCTTGCAACTACGCAAGCAATTGGCAAAATTGTGAAGAAGTTATAAGAGACTCGATTGCTTACAGATATTGTAAGGCCTGTACATCATCGTTTCGCTCGTAACACTGAAAATATCGCTGCTGGAAGTGAAAGTGTTGCCCAAGACCAGAATGTGTCGATTCCTCGTCGTTTTCAGGGATGTGGACTGTCTTACGGCACATTATGGCGTATTTTGCATTTGGATCTACACCTACATCCATATACAGTCCAGCTCACATAACAACTGAAGCCAGCTGACCATTCACAACGTCGTAGATACGTCGAATGGGTGCTTGAACAACAGGCAGTGAACGGCGATTTTTTTAACAACATTTTCTTCAGCGAAGAAGCACATTTCTCACTCGATGGGTATCTGGTATTTGGGGTTCTGTGAATTCTCAAGTAATTGAAAACAGGTCATTACATCCACAAAAAGTCACTGTTTGGTGCGCTCATTGGACCTTACTGAGATGTGATTGGACCTTACTTCTTCGAAACCGACGATGGAACGACTGTCACCGTCAATTCGGAGCGTTATGGTCTTATGATAACCGACTTTTTTGTGCCTGGTATTGATGAATACGACTTGGAGAATATGTGGTTTCAACAAGACGGTGTCACATGCCACACAACTCGAGGGAATATGGCTTTATTGCAAGAGACATTTCCTGGCCACGTAATTTCTCGTCGTGGCGACATTAACTGGCCACCAAGATCATGCGATTTGGCACCGCTGGACTTTTTTTTGTGGGGCTAAGCAAAAGACCGTGTTTATGTAGATAAACCTTTAACTCTTGAGCACTTAATTTTTTAACATTCGTCAAGTTATGGCTGACTACCGCCCAATATGTGTCAAAAAGTGGTCGAAAACTACCTCAAAAGAATCGAGGCATCAGTCTACTTAACAAAATCTTCTCTGCCGTAACGTCTAAAGCCCATCGTCAACAACCTGATAGGTCCTTATCAGTGTGGTTTTAGACCAGGAAAGTCCACAGTCGATCAAATATTCACATTACGGCAGATCCTGGAAAAAAACCCAAGAACATCAAATCGACACCCACCATCTTTTCATCGATTTAAAGGCCGCATATGACAGTATCTACAGGGACGAGCTGTATAGAGCCATGTCTAGTTTTGGCATCCCTGCCAAACTCGTTCGTTTGTGCAGGATGACCATTGAGAATTCACGCTGCTCCACAAAAGTTGGAAACAACTTATCAGAACCTTTCGATGTAAAAAAAGGTTTTAGACAAGGTGATGCGCTGTCATGCGATTTTTTTAACATCGTACTCGAAAGAATAGTGCAGAGCTCACACTTCAACACTAGAGGCACTATCTTTCAAAAGTCTGTCCAATTACTAGCATATGCTGATGACATTGACATAATCGGAAGAACTCAGCGTGATGTCAATGGGGCTTTTGTGAGTATTGAGGCAGAGGCGCCAAAAATGGGTTTAACATTTAATGAGGGCAAAACAAATTACATGCTGTCGTCAAGAAAGGACTTACAACACCGATGTCTCGGTCACCGGTCTTCGTGTGGTCTACGGTCCCGTATGCATAGAAGGGGAGTGGAAAAGAAGATGGAACGACAAGCTGTACGGGCTGTACGGCGACGTAGACTTAGCCAGAAGGGTAAAAGTCCAACGACTTAGATGCCTGGGTCACGTAGAGCGCATTCCAATGCTCCGGCCCGGAAAGTCTTTGAATCCACACTCACAGGACAGCGCAGTAGAGGAAGACCGCGGATCAGGTGGTGCGCACAAGTGGAAAGTGCCTCACCTAACTTGGAGCGCGAAACTGGAGAAAGAATCAGTTGAAGTTTTGCAAAGTTTAAACCAAAAAAGAAGTAATTCCAAAAAACTGTAATAACTTAAATAGGAACCGGAAAGAAAAGAATAATCTCACCTTTTCGGCTTACATTGACATCTGGAACCCCTTATTATCTTTTATAGCGAGGGCACCTTGGACACCATGTACACTGCCTGATTCTGATTGGTGAGTTGTTTAAAACGAAATCAGTCAAATGTAAGTTAGGTATACATTCATACAGCAAAAGAAAACCGTTATAAGTATACATTCATCCAAAACTATTGCTAATGCAGGACGCTATGAAGAAGGTAAACACCAGGTGGAACAACATCACCACGTGTCAGGTCACAAAAAACATCTGGCCAACGCTAGATTTAAAGCGATCAAGGTGCTTGCTATCTCTAAGCAGATCGCATATAAGCTCAATAATAGGTGTCATAACCGGACACTGTCTAATAGGAAAGCACGCCGAGCGGCTAAGCGTATTCTCAAATGACTTTTACAGAAGCTGTACGGACGAGGAAGAGAAGGAAACAGTTCTTCACCTTCTCTGTACATGCCCCGCTCTAGCTCAAAAACGCAAGAATTACCTAGGAGAATTCTTCTATAACGATCTAAACGATCTAAATCATATTAGCATAATCAGCCTCTCATGTTTCTTAAGGTACTCAAACTGGTTTCATTGAGCTTAGGAGGAAGCCTCAAGATTCATGTGGTATCACAATGGGCCAATAAACTGACCTAAGTGTTTCCTATTCCATCACGGACAGCCACTTTAACCTAACCAAACCTACATTCATCCATAAGACCATTCATATCAAGATACAATAGTGCGGTAGGCTATTAAACGATGCTGATATTTCGTACGAATATAAAGGTTGTCCCAAAATTAACGCAAGATTTGAATTTGCCGCCATTTGTGCAGTGAAGTGTTGGCAACCCTGAAAAAAAAAAAAATTTGACAGCTAACAGTATAGGGTTATTAAAAATGGAGCGTTACACGATAGAACAACGTGTCTTCATTATTAAAGAATATTTCAAAAATAGTGAAAGCTTGGCGGCTGATTTTTCGAGCAAAATCATCCTAAGCGTTGAAGCACATTTTCATCTTGATGGCTTTGTCAATCGCCAAAATTGCCGCATTTGGGGTTCGGAGAACCCACATGTGATTGTCGAAAAACAAATGCATCCACAACGCGTGACTGTATGGTGTGGATTTTGGGCTGGAGGCATAATTGGGCCATATTTTTTTGAAAATGATGCTGGTCAAGCAGTGACTGTTACTGGTGCTCGATATCGCGACATGATTACACAGTTCTTTCTGCCAAAATTGGATGATATTGATGTGTCCAATATGTGGTTTCAACAAGACGGTGCCACATGTCATACAGCCCGTGAAACAATTCAATTACTGCGTGAGACATTTCCAGGTCGTGTACTCTCTCGTTTCGGTGATCAAAATTGGCCTCCTAGATCGTGTGATTTAACACCATTAGACTTCTTTTTATGGGGTTATTTAAAATCACAAGTCTATGTCAACAAGCCCACAACCACCCGTGCATTAAAGGAGGAGATTCAACGCTGCTTCAACGAAATTCAGCCACATTTATGCAGAATGGTCATGGAAAATTTCAACAAAAGAGTGCGCATGTGCATGCAAAGCCGTGGAGGCCATTTGTCCGATGTGTTATTCCATACATAACCCTATCCTATGTACTTTACGAGTCAATAAAAATATAACTATCAAAAGACTAAAAACGGCGTTTTCTATTTAATTCAAATCTTGCGTTAATTTTGGGACACCCTTTATTATATTTATAAATAGTAGTATCATTTTTACAGTAGCCGTTAAAGTTATATGCACCTACTTATTGAATAGGGCTAAGTATATCGCTGCACATACATATATTCATATGTATGATACTTATTTATACTCGCTCAATGTAAGTGACGTAAAGCGTAAAAATAAAAAAATCAATAAATATTCATAAACAAGCAAGCAATCAAATCAGAAAATCATTTGGAAATTATTTTATTTATACATAAATCAAACTAAATTCACTGAATATACAAATCGTCTCGAGGGATTTCTAAATAAGAAAATAAAAATGAAAATCTGTACTGTAAAGGTTTTTATACAAATTTAAATTGATTTAAAATGATTTTGTATATATCTTAAATCAATTATTTTAGTATTTATGCACATTTTAAAAGTTTTAAGATAAAGTAAAAAATGTTGTTGAATTATATGTACTTATATCATGAAATTGTCTCTATTTAAAATAGAAGATCTTAACAGGAGTCGAATTTTAATAGTCCATAAAACCCATATTACATACATATTTATATTCACTTTTATGAAAATGTTGTTTGTGGTTTTTTAAACTCTTGGAAGATTTGTCTATTTATCAGATGCCCAAAATGTGTCAGTAACCTTCAAAGAAGCATGGCTTATATAAAAAATATATTTAAAGCTCTTATCTTTTGACAATTGACAAGTTTAAAATGGTACGAAATTTTTAAAATTCAGTGCAAAAATGATGAACATTTTGCAGTCACTGTTCGCGGGTTTGCCAGCAAAGTTTACTGACAGTGCTATTTATCGAAGAGGCGACAAAGCTCATTTCTATTTCTGTAGAACAGAGTTATCATTTCGGATAAATCAAATTCACAAATAACTTAAGAAAAAACCTTATGCCAAAACTTAAGGCCCATTTTTTAAGCGCAATTGTGTAGTGTTTAACTGTTTTCTTTTTCCCATAAGTTGCAATTTCCAAGAGGCACAACCGAAATACTATAGAAGCTACATTTCCAAGTCGCCTTATGTTTGGTTCTGACGATTTGCTCTGGTCTACCAGTTGCAGAATTTTTAATTTAAATACCTATCAAACACTTTCAAGTTGTCAAAGCAAGTGGTGGCAAAATTGAGAGAAAACCTGATAGATCGAGGACAGCATAACCGATATATCGTTTCCTTGACAATATTGAGAAAAATCAAGGCAGTTTTTAATTCATAATAACAATATCAAGTGACACTTTTTAATGGACTTGTATTGAAATTGCAGTTCCACACTCTGATATTGAATCATCATAATATAATCATTATATCAGCATTTTTAATAATAGTAGAATTAAGTTTACCGAAAATGAGAGTTGAACTTTAATCAATTTTCAGTAAGAAAAGAAATGTAATGCACCCTTAAAAATAAAATACAGGTTCATTAATTTTTGGGTTTCGAAAGTTAAGCTTACACAGCGATACATTTTCGATGAAAGTTTTATTTCATTATAAAGTTTGAACCTTGCCGTGATATGTAAAAAACAATATCATTAAATAGCCGCCTAAGGAAGAAGAAAAGAAGACTCTTTTTATTCCCTTGCTCGGACATAACTTAACTATTGTTGATTTTAAATGCATCTAGAATTCGGAGAGTATTCGCTCAAACATGATCTTTTGTCTTATCCCAAAGACAAATTTAACAGTGTCAAATCGCAAAATTTTGGTTTCCAAAACATGAAATCATAAGAACGGTTGTTTTGTGTGGCTTGTAGCCACTTCTTGTTGCAACCATATCATGATCTTCAATCGCCTGCTAAAAGTTTGTGTGACACGCTATTTTTTAACATTTTGCTATTGTGAGATTTGGGCAATATTACAGAACCTTCCGGCTTTAAATCTTTTTGGGTTTTATTACATTCCAAATAAAAACAGTGTTCGGTCTTAATACCCAATGAAATAATGTCAAACTATTAAAAATGTCATAACGCCCAACAACATTTACAGAAGACAATGCCACAAAGCCCAAAATCAATGTCATATTACCCAAATCAATTTAAAAATCTCATAACGCCAAAATTAGTTATTGACATAACGCCCAAAAGATGTCATATGTTTAAACATTTGGGTATTTTGACATTTTTTTTGTTTATTGTAGGCACTATGACATCGCCGAAACACACATTATACCACAAAAATGTCAAGCTTGATTTTTACTCTTCTGAATAAGGACAAAAAATAGTGTTTTTTCGTGTTTGCATTGAGACTGATTTTTTTTATCTTCAAATAATTTTGAAATATTAGTATGGAATCTTCAACATCGGGTATGTAGCAATGTGCAAAGCACAATAAAAGACAAAAAAATAAAAAAAATGTGTTAGTTAGAGGTGAAGTTCTGTGATCAGTTTTAATAAACGTGTTTTTTAGGAAGTTCTAAAGTCCCGAAGATTAAAAGCGGTGTTCCGGGTGAGTCCGGGTTATAATGTACATATGTGTCATTTAAATGTGTGTTATGTGTACTCTGTGTTTCTAAAAAAAAAAAAATTCTTGCTACTTTTCAACTTTTTGTTACATTTGAATTTTTGTGTAGTAACCTTTTTTTCGTTATTTTAGCACTATCTTGAAACACATTGTTTTTGACAAGAAAAGATCTTATTGCTATAATAATACGGTCTGGGAGTATTGTAATAGAGGAACAATTCAGTTTCTTAAGAGAAGAATTGATCAAAATGACGAAAAGCTCTGAAAAAAGTCAAATTAAGGTTTTGACGAATATATTTTCGCATTTCAAGGCGGATTTTAAAACGCGGTGGGTTAAAGCTTGAAGGATAGAGGAAAAGCTTTTTTTGAAACTAATGAAAGTTGGCTAAACACATGTCTAGCTTTCTGTAGAGCACCCGACTAAGAAACGAGGTCGCCCAGAAGTAGAGTTTGAAAATTCTTCCCAACGATCGAAAAGGGAAAAACCCCCGACCTGAGAGATTCTGTACCTCTTGGTGTCCTCAGTTATGCTACCCAAATGAGTCTACGAGCTTCCGGACTGATCCAAGCGTCAAAACTTTTAAAAGAAGTGAGTGTAAGCCCCACTCTGGCTGAAAAATAAAGCCGAGCTTTTGAAAAATCGCAGTCGAACGAGAGATGTTGTATGACGGGAGAAGATGCTTTGGCGGTATTAGTTGCAGCGAAACTGTCACGTCATCAATATAACATAATAAGAATGAGTGCCCCAGAAAAATTTCCATCTTACAAAATTGTGCAAAATGCAAAGAAAGCTTGCTATCCCGCCAGAAATGCGGAGAAAATCACAGCTACATGTGCCAAAGTGAGTCTTCAAGCTTTGCTTGATATAGGACTTATTTCTATGTTGAAGAAGAAGAAGAGCTTGAGAAATGTTATTTAATATCGAAGTGGGGTTTCGATGGAAGCTCGGAACATAACTCATAAAACAAGCTTTTCAAGGTCCAGAAGCAGACGATTCTTCTGTTTTTTATAACCTGTTTAGACCCCATTCTGCTAGTAAGTGGTGTGCATATAGTCTGGCAAAACGCTCGTCCAGCTTCGACAAATTATTGCAGACCCCTAAAAATTGAATACACTAAAAAGTCAACTGATGTTTCAAAATCCGAAAAAGCTTGAGTGGATGCAGAGATCCAAAACCTTCAACAAACGTCCATGTTCATCGGTAATAGGTGTGTTAAGGTTCAGCACTCATTAATTTGTTCAATGATAGATGGTAAGATTTGCAATGCTTTAACCGAGACCACATCAACACATAAATGTTATTTGTGTGGCGCGACTTCGAAAGACTTCAAAAATGTCGATGATATGATAAGACGTCCAATAAAAACAGAGCACCTTTCTTTTGGAATGTCTTTCCTGCACGGTTGAATACGAATGTTCGAATGCCTTGTACATCTAGCGTACAAATTACCCATTAAAAAATGGCAAGCGCGTGAAGGTGACAAAGAAGTCGTGGCAGCAAATAAGGCTCGAATTCAAAGGGAGTTCCGAGAACGTTGTGGCTTAATTGTAGATAAATCAAAGCCGGGATTTGGTATCAAAAATGACGGCAACACAGCTAGGCGATTTTTTCAAAACCCTGAACTTTCAGCCGAAATAACTAAATTAGACATGGAACTCATTAAAAAAATGCACACAATTATGATTGTTGTTTCCAGGGGATATGAGATTGATGTTGAAAAGTACAGGGAATTTGCGTTTGACACAGCAAGATACTTCGTCAAAAAATATCCCTGGTATCGTATGCCTCCAACTCTACATAAATATATTATTCATGGGCCAGAAACAGAAATTATATCATCTGCACTTTTGCTTATCGGACAACTTTCGGAGGAAGCACGAAACAAAGATTTCAAAAATTTCAACCTTCTAGCTGTAACGGTTGATTTGATGCCACGTTTTGGTCATTCTACCCCACCGTGCGTCCGTAATGCCCAAAATAAACGTCACAAAACAAAATACTAACTAATAATTAAAATTAAAATTTATTTGGGCGTTACGACATTCGCTTTGGGTTTTTTGGCGATTTTTTTTAATTTGTAGACTTTGTGCCTAATTTTGGGCTTTATAACACTTTAGAATTTGACCGTAATGGTTTTGGGCGAAAAGACCTAACGTCGTTAGATGTTATAATATCAAAAAATTTGTTTTCTTTGGACTGCAAGTTGAATTTTAATGCACTTCAAATAAAAGTCTTTTTCTGAAAACCTTTAAAGCGGTTTGCAGGAAAAATTACAATTTTAAGAATAGTCGTATAAAAGGCTTAAATGTTGGAGCTTAAAAATAAAATACTTATGTTATCTCTCTAAATTATCTTTAATTAAAATGAAATTAACTTAGCAGATTTGATTTTGCAAAAATAGATATCCATTCGTAGAAAAAAATGTCTAACAACCAACCAATGTTTTAAGATTCTTCACAGTCATTGTATTCATTCAGTGTCACTTCTAAAAACAGTATTTTAAACTTCCTAGTACCTACTCATTGTACGCACATTGGCTGGAACTGAAAAATAGATCGAAGATTTAATTTCAAAGGAGCCATTATGTCTGCCAAAAGCTTTCTTATTTCAGACTTTCATTATATGGAATTTCTTTTTCTTTTTTTTTTTTGCATACCTACCTACCCACACAAGAAAATCCTCTCTTGGCATCCCCACAATACCCCGTCGTATCGTAACAAAATAATAAAATTTAATTGTTATTCTGTTGCGTTATTGATCCCCATCATACCCTATAGCCAATTAGTTCACATTTGGTAGAACATTTTGGACGTGTGCCATTTATTATATCGTAAGCTAAGTTAGGGCTACATTTATATATTTCTATAGCATGTATTGTACATATAAATGAATTAAATTGAAAACATAATCTAAAATGAAATCCACCTTTTCTATTATTTTATACATAGTATATAGTGTATAGGTATTTGAATTAGTTCACAGGAATGTTTTTTGAAAACATTTTCCAACAAGTGTTAATCTGTGAAACTAAAAATAAATTCAACCAAACGACATAAAATAAAATATAAAATATTAAAATTATTAACAGCATAAACCATTCGTATACCGAAACACACAAATATGCAAAAATATTTAAACCCTGTCTCAAAAATAATTTAAAAAAAAAATATCAACTACTATATTCTGAAAGAAGAGCACACGTCACCGCACCAACTAAGTGGAAAATGTTTTTCCCTAACGAATGTTATTTTCTTTTTTTCATTTGACCTCCTCGCAATGACAATTTTTTGTTTTTTTTTTTTTAATTTTTTGTTTCTTTTGTGAATATTAGATTTTAATTTAATTTTTTATTTGTTTCTTTTTTATAATTTATTTAGCAAAGAAACACACAAAAAATTGTAAAATATTTCGTCGGCAGTCCCATTTGTACACTTCGTGTCACATGAATAGGGACAAGATTTTTTCGTTTTTTGTTTGACGATATTTTTCAAATCCATAGGTTTTTTTTGAAAAACCCCAAATGTGGAATGAATGAAGTATGTATTAAGTTTGTATTTCAAAAACAAATGTTGGATTAAGTTAATAAATACAAGTTTTATGGCGGTTTTTCCGAAGAAGGTCATAAAAAGTACCTGTTTTTTATGTCACATGGATAGGGACAAGATCTAAATTTACCTGTAAGAACCTTTAAAGCAAAGTTAAAGGTAAAGGTTTAGGTAAATACTGGTTTTCTTGAATGGATTAAAATGATAATCCTGATTTCTGAATTACTTTAAGTAACCTGTGGTATATGGATTCGTAGAGTTATGTCAGATAATTGAGCGAAATTTGGGCCCATGACCGTTTTATTGCTTCAATAATTTCGGTTTTTTGGTACTGCCGTCCTCATTCTTGAAAGCCATTCCCACATGTTTCCCATGATGTTCAGGTCAAGAGAATAAGTGGGCCAAGGTAATAGGTTCACATTTTGCATCCGAATCCAGGCTTTTGTTGTCTTTGTATGTATTGGTGCATTATCTTGTTGAAAAGTCCATCGTTGTCCAGATTATAATAATTCAGAAAACTGCGGAAAAGCTCGTTCCCCTTTGTTGTGCCGTTTTTCAAAGATATAATTCTTCCTTTCTTAAATCATGGAAATAGAAAGACCACGGTATTCCAATCTCGAGATCCCACATGATGTGATTTGTTGTAAAATTAAGGCGTTGGCTCTTGGGTGCAGCATTTAATGGTCTGCCTTCTGTATCACCGGAGCAACAGTCGATCTACTAGCATTTACCACAGCGTCTGCCTTGATTTTACCAATGGAAAGCCTTAAATTTCAAGCAGAACCCACTATCGCCCGCCTCTCCTGAAATAATGTGGCTTTCTTGACTCTTTCTTCGTGGTTTTTTCCATACCTCTCTGGGTAGTTACATATAACATTTGAACTTCTTCTAATTTTGCTGGCTATAAAACGATGATTTTGTCGAGATCCCGGCAAGCTCTAATTTGGCATATTTCCTATTTGGTTAGACCCTTACAATGAAATTATCCTTTTATCTGATTGAAAGCACGCTAATAGGTAAATTTAGATCTTGTCCCTATTCATGTGGCACAAAAAAACAGGTACTTTTTATGACCTTCTTCGGAAAAACTGCCAAAAAACTTGTATTTGTTTGCAATATAAACTTAATACATCCCTCATTCATTCCACATTTAAGTTTTTCTAAAAAACCTAAGGGTTTGTAAAATATGGTCAAATAAAAAAAAAAATCTTGTCCCTGTTCATGTGGCACGAAGAGTATTTAGTCTTTGGTATATAAATATAAATGTGTGTGTTTGTGTAGGTAGTTTATGCAAATATTTAAACTTAATTACATACCAATGCGCTTTTTATTTGCTTTTTATATTTTTATGTTTTCGTTTTTTTATTTTTGTTTTCGGTATTTATTTATACACGAGGTGATAAATTTTAAAAAGAAATATTGTGATGCTATTTTTGGTTTATTAATATCCACTCAAAGTATATTTTCGACGGTTTTATATTTTATAAATTTTAGTTTAATTTATATCTGTACTGTTCTGATTTTTTTCTTTTTTTTTTTGAAATTTTATTTGTTGCATTAAAATTGATGAGCATTGCCAACAAACAGCAGCTTCACTTATTTCTAGCTGCCAGTTGGTTATTTTTATTTTTTGAATACAATTGACGAGCATGGGATAAAATGTGCAAAATTAATTTGTACAATTGTGCGATAATTGGTTTTTGTCGTCGTCGTTGTCGCGTCGGTTGTTGGTCGTTTGGTTGCTTTGAATTGATCGTTTTGTTAGGAGAGGAATTGTTATTTATTTCCATTTCCATTTCAACACACAGAGATTGTAATTTATTCTTACCACAATTACTTGTATAGTTGCACCGCGTATAAAATAGCACAACTAAAGTCACCATCATTGCAATCGCACCGTGAGGCGTTTTGTATTGACATTTTTTGAAATGATTTTTTCCAAATGGTATATGTGGATATTCGTACATATCTACCTAATATCGGAAGTCGGAATTAAAATCTTTTTGTTTGTTCCATACCTCTTTTCTTTTCTGTTTTGAATAGTTTGTATAGAATGAGGTGGTAAAGCATGACTTGACTATACGAAAGTAAATAATTGAGTTATACAACATTTCATTCATTGACATTTTAATCAATTTAAACTTTTTCCAGAGACTATTACGTTACGTACACAGAAGTATAGCATACGTAATAGGCAAGTTTTATGGGTTTTGGAGAACACAAAAAAAAACAAAGTCTCTTGATTTTAATCAAATTGAAAAAAATATAAGTAAATGAAAATTTGCCTTCCTATATTTTTGAGCACCTGTGGCCTTAGTGATTTGATGGGACATGATTTCTTAAAATAGGGTTTTTAAATTGGAGCGGGTAGATTTTCGTGGCGCTTCGTGGGGGCCATTTTGTTTTGGTGACATCTGTCAAATCTTTTGTTTATTATTCAGTTGTTTATGCCAAATCATCATGGCAAGTTACACGATTAAATAGCACGTTTAAATGATAAAACTTTATTATTAAAATAAATATTCGTTAACGCAAACGTTGCGCGCATTGCGCCCATTTTACGGTAGACGTGGTGGCCCTTCCCAGTCGTCTCCTCAACGTTTGGTTTCCAAATTTGAGACGACCGGTTCAGTAAACAATCGGCCAACACCCGTACGTTCAAGGAACACAAGATCGGCCGAGAACATCGCCGCGGTCCCTGAAAGTGTACAGCAGAACCCGAGGTAGTCTATTCCTCGCCGTGCACAAGAACTCAGCCTTTCGCAAGCTTCAACTTGGCGAATTTTGCGTCGGGACTTGGGCCTACACCCGTACAAGATCCAACTGCCCCAGGAGCTCAAAGTTCATGACCATAGACAACGACGTTTTTTCACTGACTGGGATTCCAATCGTTTGGAAGAGGACCCCAATTTTGGTCGAAAAATCATCTTAGTGACGAGGCGCATTTTTGGATGAATGGCTGTGTGTGGATTTTGGTTTGGCGGCGTAATTGGTTCGTACTTTTTTTAAAACGACGTTAGCGGTCACCGTCAACAGCGAATGCTACATAACGATGATAACTAATTTCTTGTGGCCCAAATTGAACCATACGGGCATAGACGACATGTGGTTCCAGCAGGATGGCGCTATGTGCCACACAGCAAACTCCACGACATCTACACACAACATCTACCCGCCGTTATTGAAAAACCCTATAGTAAGTAGAAGGTAAAAGAAAAAGAGAAACATAAATATTACAACAGAACAACAAATATTAAAACCATTACAGTGATAGTAAATTTTACAACGGTTTGTAATTTTGAGTTAACAAGCAGGAGCTGCAGTTTTTTAGAAAGGACGATACATCGTGGGGTGGCACATATTCTGACATTGAGTTGGACCTTGTGAAACAAATACCTGTACATAATTTGGTACTGCGATGAAATTGTTGTTGCTAAGTACATACAAACCTTTCAAATTTTAAATAAATATACATATATAGTATCTCATCAACTTGCAAGGAACTAGGAATTATCATTTGTCAATTTAATATTTGGGAAAAATGACTGGAAGGCCTAATTTGAGAAGCAATTTTTACATGAAGAAGGCTTTGTCGATTGCAAAAAACTGTGAACAGTTAGATCTTGATCTTGAACAGAACTTGAACAGACACACCCATTAACCATGAGCTTGATGGATTACTTAATTGTATGCTTCCTGTGAAAAATTCAGATCAGTATGACGTTAGAAATAGAAACAATACTTAAAATTTCACGTCTTTCTTTTATTTCGCCCTGACAGCATTAAGAGTAAAAGTTTAAGCCCAGACAAATTGGTAAATAACAAATATTAAATCAGGGTTCAATGCTTCGAAGATTTGGCAACAATTTCAAACTCTATCTTTAAATTGTTTCTGCCAACAGGTAGCATCTTAATGCAGTTCTTGTATTATTTAATAAAATAAATCAATGTAAAGTTTGTTTAAGAAAGTGGATTACAGTGAAAAATTAAACATTCAATCTGCAAAGGATTAAGGCCTTAGGCACCCTATAGGCTTATTTTAAATATCAGTGTTTACGTACAAATAAAAAACGATTTTTTTTAATAATTAACAGGCACTCAAGGGGTTATTAGTACCCTTTATATGTTTATATTTAAACACAGTGCGAGCATTAGGAAAATAGGGAAGGATTTAAGAGGAGATACCGGTGCACTTTGGTCTTAAAGTTCTGAACATCAAAATGAGAAGGAAAAACAAAAATGGCCAAAGCATTCCACATTCTCGATGTGCGATTTAAGAAAGAATCTCTATACTTGACAGTACGCCTGAAATTGAGCTCAAGGGTAAACTGATGAGCATTCCTGGAAGTGCGAGTATAACGGCTAAATCGTTTAAGAGGAAAAATGTAACTGGCTAATTCGACAGAACATTGTTTGTAAAAATATCGATAAAACAACGAAAGGCATAAAACATTGCGGCGGTGTTCTAGCCATGTAAATGTTTCGATTATAGTTTTATCGCCTATCATTTTAAAGCCCTTTTTTGAATTCTATACAAGAGATTTAAACTTGTTTTATGGACACCTGTCCAGGTATGCGAATTATATTCAAGCTTTGGATGGATGAAGGCTTTGTAAATTACAGCCAGATCAGAAGGGGTGGAAACTTTCTTGCACCGTGCGTCGGAGAAATCCTAAGCACCTGGCAGCATTTTTGGCAATATCAAATATGTGATCATTCCATAAAAGGTGATCTGTGATAAACATACCGAGTACTGACAGTTGATTAGTTTCATGGATGCAAGTGCCACTCATAGATAGCGGCATCGGGGGTGTGTTACGCTTTAATGACAGGAGACAACATTGAGTTTTCGAAGCATTAAATTCTACACGGTTTCTGACTCCCCATTGGACAATGCTGTCAAGATCAGATTTTAATGAGCTTATCATACGCTCCCGTTGAAAGTCCACATCCGAAGGATAAGGATGTGAATCTAGAAACGAATATGAAAAGCTGAGGGTACTGTCGTCGGCGAAACAGTTTAATGGATTAGAAGTGGCAGACAAGAGATCATTTATGAAATAAGGAAGAGAGTCGGAGACAAAACGGAGCCCTGGAGGACACCAGCATTAATTGTATGAATTTCAGACTTGAAACCATCCAATACAACTTGTATTGAACGTTTAGAAAGGTAATTTCTAATCCAACGAAGAAGAGATTCATCAATACCAAAAGCACGCATTTTCGATAAGAGAGCTTGGTGCCAAACTCTATCAAATGCTTTTAAAATATCAAGTGCAGTTATCTTACTTTCTCCAAAACGATGTACAAATTTGTTCAACTGTTCGGTGAGATAAACCATGAGATCACCAGTGGACCTATTGCTACGAAAGCCATACTGACGGTCATTAAGAAGCTTCCGTTCTTCAAGATATTTCTTGGACTGATAATTAATCAGCGTTTCCATGACCTTGGAAAGAAGGGACGTTAGTGCTATTGGATGATAGTTAGAGGGAGAGGAGGATTCGCCTTTTTTTGGGACAGACTGGACAAATGCTATTTTCCATGCGCTCGGAAAGAGACATGTAGAGTAGGAAAGATGGAAAAGTTTTCGCAGTGGTTTTGCCAGCGTTGAAGAACATCTCTTCAGAACAATTGGGGAGATACTATCCGGGCCAGCGGATTTGTGTATGTCAAGGTCGTTCAGTACTCTTACAACTGCACGAGTTCGAAAGAAGATACACGGTTAAAAATTTTGGGGTACTTTTTAATATTTTTAGGGTTACATATATGACAACACCAAAATTTTATTAAAACTTAATACAACGCAAATATTACAATTATGAAATTAATACAAAATATATTAGAATTTAATGTAATCATATTACAAGAAATAATAAGATTATATTAAAATTTAATACAAACTGCATTGCAAATATACAGTACTTTTAATACAAAAATATTATATTTTAATAAAAATATAATTAATTTATAATGTTATAGTATTATAACGTAATACTTTCTTTATTAGCATTCACCAATGCTGTATTAATTTATAATATAATTTTAATTAAATAATATTACAAATGTATTAAAATATAACGCACGATATCTTAAAAGTTAATATAAACTGTTTATGATTTTTAATAGTCCTATATTTAAAATTAATACCTGAAGAATTGCAAAGTAATACGAAATGTATTATACTTTAAAACAAAATAGGTTAATTTTCAATGTCCGATGTATTACATTTAGATACACACACGTAATGTAATTTAATACATTTTTTCTTAGAATCTAATAAAAAATAACGGAAATTTAATACAAAATTATATAAAATTTAATAAAATGTTGTATTACATTTCAACTTTTTTTGTATTTAAATTCAATATATTTTGTATTCGTTTAATTTAATATAAATTGAATTAAAAGCTAATAAAATGCTTGATATAAGTTTTAATTCAAACATGGATTGAAATTCAATATATGATTTAATTGAGTATCTTCAGTTCTGAAGAAGTATACAAACCAGTTTCTTTTGCAGATCCATTCTCAACCAGGGTAAAAGTTGCATCCTTACCAAAACAAAAATTGAAACAAGAAAAAGGCTATTCAAAGTATAATGATTCTTTATTGTATATAATAATATATATATATTTTATATTAAGAAATTACAAGGAAGTATTTTTATAACAATAACAAACATAACAAATTTGAACGTAAGTGTGAGATTACGAACGATATCGTTTGAAATGTTTTATGACATAGAAAACAAAAATAATCCATTTTAGTGCTTATTAACATAGAGGAATAGTTTTATTAAATAATATTACAAGTATATAAATCAGAATCTCGAATGTAGTGCAATTTTATGTTATATAATAAAAATACTAAAACTAAAATAATTAGGTTAAAACGTAGTTCATTTCAGTAAAAAAAAATAATAAATATAATAAATAATAAAGTAAAATAATCAGGTACAAAAAGGAGTAAAAATATTCATTTGATTAAAAAAAATAACTAAAATGTATGTACCTTTTTTTTAAACAAATTATTTTGTTTTTGATTGAATTTTGAAAATATTTCAAGTAATCGATTTGATTTTATGGTTGATTTTTCCTCTATCTTATAAATAAAAATAGAAAAGAATTGAAAAAATGTTTTCAAAGAGTAATCATATTCTATATTGAAAACATAAAATATTTTGAAAAGCAAATCAAACGTTTCCTTAAAATTAAAATTAATTGGAAAACATAAAATTTTATGGTCTAGAACAATATAGAACTGTGAAATTGCTTGCCTGTTTGGGCCGACACAAATTAAGTGTGGCTGTTTTTGTTTTTCAAAAGCCTCTCTCGGTGTATTTATCTAAAAGAAAAAAAAATTAATATAAAAGACTGTGAGGCCTCCTTTCAAAATTACCTTTTCAAATGAAATAAGTTTCTGGACAGAAAATTATCCCTTCTTTTTTCTTTGGATTTAGGCTCCTGAGCAGTAGAGGGCAGCAGTTTTAGCAGCAATAAAAATGGAACTATTTCACTGTTCCAGTCTGTTTAGAAAAAAAAAAAAAATATTTAGCACTGAATGTAGTTTCACAAACAAATATAACAAACCTTCTATTTCTGCGTCATCACATATAGTTTCCACATATGGCATAATTATGCCAATCGTCTAGAAGACTCCTTTCTTTCCCTGGATATCTTAGATGGAAGTCAAACAGAATCTAAAAATATTCGAGTTATTAGAAATAAATCAAATTTAATTCAAATGTAAGTTAAAAAGGAACCTACCAAATTCGCATTGAAAAAGAAGAAGGATTATTTTTGAGAAATGTCTTCACTGTGATTGTTTCTTTTTTTTCTTTTGGGCAAAGTTTTGAAAAGACGCTCCTTTATGTTCCACAGCTAGACAATTTTCGAAAAAATATCTATCCTCCGCCTCTATGTCGGAATCATCGCTGGTTATAATGTTTTGACTGCAGCTTGCTTTTAAAATCTTTGATTTGCCGTATGTGCCCTCACACTTTTGTCGCTTGATGTTGGTGTTTTTTATTTTATTGAGCAGAAAACCTGTGTTGGTAATAGGATTATAGAATAAGTCCTAGGACGAAACGGAAAAAAAATTAAAACAGATAATAATTTGTTTCATATGAATACGTGTATACATACAATTCCGCCAATTTTGCTGTCGAGAACACCAAAACTATCACCTTTATTTTTTATTTTCACATATGAAACTTTTTTTGTTCAAAAATTGCGCACTTTAACTTCGGACCCGAAATGACTTCATGGCGATACTTTTGAGAATGACGCAATACGTGTCCTTTGTTTGCTAGTTGAATACATAGATACAAACTTGAAATTCAACATTTGTGTATTTGTTTTCAATTCAGTTGGGTTATATTATAATGAAGTTGTATTACAATATAATACAACGGAATTAAAATCTAATATAGTTGTATTAAAATTGAATATAGTGGTATTTAAATCTAATACTGGATTACTAACATTTTAATTCCCTAGTATTTCTTTTAAATAGACTTAAATATTGCATTAAATACATCTTTGTCTGCTTTGTTTGCTAGTCAAATAGGTACATACATACATAGATACAAACTTGAAATTCATTATGTATGTATTTGTTTTCAATAGAAATGGGTTATATTATAATGAAATTATATTAAAATATATATGCGACGAAATTCAAATTATGCGAAATTAAATTTTAAAAAACCAATATAGGTAGTGAGGCTTATATTTCCTTTATTACATTTTGTATAGCTATTTCTCAAAAAGGAAATAAATGGAAATAAGGGCCAAAGAAAGACGATGTAATATGAATTAAATTTTAATTTGCATTTATTAAAAATAATTTCTTCAAATTAAATTTTAATACCTATATGTATTAAAAAAAAATTAGAGATGATTAAAATACAAGTTAACATCGAGTTAGATTCTAATCAATTCAATATTGAATTCTAATTTCTTTAAGGACTACGTTTAAAATAAGGTTTTCAAATATTATATTTCAATATTAAAGGTTAAAATTTAATCCTTTCTTTTATATTTAATATTAAAAGAATTATATTCTAATCCATTTGATTATATTTTAATATTTTTTGTATTACAAACTAAAAGTTTAATACAAAACTATTAGTATTTAATACAAAATAATTACAAAAACTCTTTAATATTTATGAAATATTAAAAAGTAATTTTTACTGTATTGTATACAGCTGTAATACAAGTGCTGTATTAAAAATCATGCTAAAATTTTTAACCGTGTACGTCCCATAGAATCGTTTATGCTTTCAAGAACAGGAGGACTCATGATACTTTCCGGTAGCGTCGAATTAACAGCAAACTGTGCTGCAAGCAAATTGGCTTTATCAATCGAGCTTACATAGGAAGTGTCATTGTGGACGAGCGTTGGGACCGAGGATGACGTGGTAAAATTCCAAAACAGCGGTTGTCCAGTACTTTTGCGTCTATGTCATCTCTTATTTTTCAGTGTCCATTTCTCTATGTCAGACTTATTCAATTTGAACCGAGAACTAAAGCTTCTTGACCGATTCAAGCGTCGTGTCGCAATGGGCAGAATGGCGCCAAGAAATGGAAACAGTGGATGATTAATTTTTAAAGAAAATCATCTTTAGTGATGAGGCTCATTTTCACCTCAGTGGATTAAGCCAATAAGCAGAATAGCCTCATTTAGGTGGATATTAATCAGAGTTATTGTCGAAAAACCAATGCCAGTCAGGCAGTTACTGTGAATGGTGTTCGCAATCGTGGGATGAATACGAACTTTTTATGGCCCAAATTGGAAGATATGGATGTGGACGACAAGTGGGTTCAATAGAACAGTATCAATCTCCACACAGCTAATACAACAATGGCTCTTTAGCGTGACAAATTTAATGGCCATGTTATCTCATGTAGTGGCGATGTCGATTGGCCGCCAAAATCAAGTGATTTGACACCGTTGGACTTTGTTCTTTAGGATTATTCCAAAGGAAAGGTGAACTCCGATAAGCCAGCGAAAATTCAAGAGCTAAGAGATGACATAATTCGGCACATTAACGGCATAGAATCTCAATTATTCCTTAGCGTCATCGAAAATTTGGACCATCATCGGATGGGGTTTTGTCGCTGAGGTTGCAGCGGGTATTTGGCCGATATTTTGTTCCATACGTAATTGAACCATACCAATGATTTAATAATAAAACGAAATGACAATAAATTCTCAAATAATTTGTGTTTTATTCAAAATCAACATCGGTCCTTAAAATGCAACCACTCTTTATGTATGTATGTATGTATGTAAGTGATTGATTGATCAGTGAAACAAATTCTAAGTATTTTTAAAACGGAAATGAATTATTAATTTTTACCTAAAATTAGTTTTACTAGCTAAAACCAAATTATCTTTGTACATATGTATGTTTGGTTTTGATATTCTTTATATAATAGTTTTATATAGTTTTTTTCTTTCTGTACTTTCTGTTACAAACATATTCCTGGCAGATGTCACACTGTGGAATTAGTGAATCAGCAGTTTATCAATTCAGTTTCCATTTACTCCGAAATAGAACCTCATTTCTTTTAACACGTGTTTTGAGTTTAGAATAATATGGAAACTTAAGTTAACATTTCTCAAAATAACATAAAAATTTATATCTCAAACAACATGCTACAGGATTATTAAAATACAGTTATCACAAATGCCAGCTGTAAAATTTTCAATTCTCTAAACACAAATCGAGATAAGAGATTTCATCTTAAAATTACAAACTCTAGTTGGAGAAGAGATATTTTCAAAAATCACAAAATGATTTTCTGTTTATCTTAATGTATCCACTACATTACACATTTTCCCTCTCTTTGTATGTGTGTTTTAGTATAGGTTTATATAAAGGATCCTAAAATGCCTACCTGTCTATTTATCTTTGTTTTCGTCAAGGATGTATTTTCAGCACGTGTGCTTATATCCGTAGTTAAACTCTGATAAATTTTATTTACTACTTGAAGGAATGTACTCGTATGACAAACTCGTCACAGTCATCACAATATTGACGGTGAACAATTTCACGGCACATTTTCAAAATAAATAGTAGATTTATCATTTCAACTGAATTGCATATCGTCTAGTGTTTTATTCAAATTTATAAACTAACTTATTCGAATGAATAAGGTAGGCTCAGTGCCTTCGCCTTTTCAAGAACAAAAAAATATGAAATATTTTGGAAAGCCACCATTTGCCGTTTGTTTATGGCGTTGCTTTGGTGAATTCTCACAAACTTTCAGCAGTTAACGACGACGATCGAGAAAAAAAAACCAAAACAAAAAGTACACATATTAAAAATTGTATGGTGGGGCGTATACGCAACCTTTTTCGTCTTTTTTTTCTTTTCTTCACAGGGCGCTGCTGGTAATACGCACTCAAAACACTACACTCAATTGTATGTATGCATGTACATATGTATGTGTATATTGATTTTAGCTTAAGAGTGTGAAGAAGTTTATCTTTGTATGAGGTTCAGTACATATTATGTACGTATATATTTGTATATATTTATTTTGCTGGTTGTAAGCCTAGTTATCATTGGGTCTACAGCAGAGTGTTCGTATTCTCCTTTGATTCATTTTTACCCATTCAATTTGGTATTAAAACGAGCGCCTGTATATTGGCAGTAGGTAAGGGGCAGCATTGATTGGGGTATATGTGAAGCGATTTTTGTATGCTACACCAACATGACATTAGCATTTTTATAGGGCGGTTCAAAAAAATGTTCGCAACCTTTTGAAATTCATCTTCCTAGCTCAAAATAAAAAAGGTCTTTTTTTGGACATTTTTGTTGTCGTCTTTTAAATGGTCTTAAATCTTTGAAATAGAAAATTTTAGGAAACTGAAACAGTTGCAAATAAATATTTAGTAATTCTAAAAGAAATAATTTGATAGTTATGAGTTAGTTAGAATAGGGCACGAGAGAGAAACGTTTCCTCGTTTGAGTTTTAGTGCAAATTGACAGCTTAATGCTAATTTTTAAAGTATTGTACAAGTAATAATTTTATAGTTGCAAGTATTATTCTTTATTTTTCATTTTTTTTATTTTGAAAACTTTTTTTAGATCAATCACCCTGTAGTAAAAATTTTAAAATGACTTTGCAGAAGGGTCAGCTTGACTATCAATATAAAATGAAAGGATTAAGCGTTTTGTTTCTTTTTGTTTCTTTCTTTTACTTCATTGTTTTTATTATTTTTTCTTTGGTTTGTTCATTTATTTCTTTTATTTTATTCTCCATTTTTTTATTTCGTGAATTGATATAGAAAACATATTATTTTTCAAGAATGTACCTTTGTTAGGATTTAGTATTTTGCAGTTCATGAGAATGACTTTTCCAGTATATGTATTGTATATACAATAAATGTTTTGAGTACATACTAATTGTAACTCCAGACCTCCGTTATTATTATTACTTTTTGTACCTATTGGAGGTTTTTTTTTTTAAATAATAATAATAATTTGTTACAAATAATGATTTCATTGATAATTGTTTGTTAGTTGTTTGCAATTTATGTGTTTTAAATTTGACCTCGGATAGGTTAAATAAAAGTGCCTTCATTATTTTTGAATAGTTAAACAATTGGTAGTCTTTATGACAAGCGATGAGTAATAATTTTGTTGCTAAATTATTTCTTTATTTTGAATAATTCGGTATTTAGACTTTTGTAGAGTTTGATTATAAACAAGAACTATTTAGAATTTCAAGCTGACATTTATTTTAAGCCGATAGTTTTCGGCTTGAGGATAGCTGTCAACATCAACACCACCTAATCATAAATACTCGTAAATCGAGGTTCATTGATCTATAAAAGTCTCTTCGAAGTCTTTCTGATCTCTTTGGTGAATTACTTTTGAATATTAGAAGAATCAAAATAATCCCTAAAGTGACATTTTATGGAGTCTAAAATTAAGTAATGATGACTTAATTTTTAAAAGATAAGAAGGAGTCCCTTCAGTTAACAGTGAAAAATTGTCAAATGCAATCATCTATCGCAAAAGTCAACAATCAATTAGCGCAACATCATCAAATAGGAAGTCTCAAGAACTATTGGTACGTCAAAAATGTAAACCGCTGCTCCATAAAGGTTGGAAACAACTTAACATAACCTTTCGATGTCAAAAAAGGTTTTAGATAAGGTGATGCGCTGTCATGCGATTTTTTTAACATCGTACTTGAAAGAATAGTGCAGAGCTCCCACGTCAACACTAGAGGCACTATCTTTTAAAAGTATGTCCAATTACTAGCATATGCTGATGACATTGACATTATAGGAAGAACTCAGCGTGATGTCAATGGGGCTTTTGTGAGTATTGAGGCGGAGGCGGCAAAAATTGGTTTAACGGTTAATGAGGCAAAACAAAGTACATGCTGTCGTGAAGAAAGGACCTACAACACCGACGTCTCTCAAAACGTCACCATCGACAGACGAAACTTTGAGGTAGTCAAAGACTTCGTCTATCTAGGCTCTGCTATTATCGCAGAAAACAACACCAGCGCAGAGATCAAACGAAGAATAACTCTTGCTAACCGCTGTTTCTTTGGGCTAAGAAAGCAATTGAGTAGCAAAGTCTTCTCTCGGGGGACCAAAGTGTCGCTATATAAGACCCTCATCATACCCATCCTGTTATGGTGCAGAAGCATGGACTATGACAAAAGCGTATGAAAGCACCTTTGGTCGTTTCGAGAGAAAAGTTCTTCGTGTGATCTACGGTCCCGTATGCATCGAAGGGGAGTGGAGGAGAAGATGGAATGACGAGCTGTACAGCGACGTAGACTTAGCCAGAAGGGTAAAAGCCCAACGACTAAGATGGATGGGTCACGTAGAGCGCATGGAAACCAATGCTCCGGCCCGGAAAGTCTTCGAATCCACACCTACAGGACAGCGCAGTAGAGGAAGACCGCGAATCAGATGGCGCGCATAAGTGGAAAGTGACCTCACCCAACTTGGAGCGCGAAACTGGAGACATCTAGCTAGGGACCGAGCTAGATGGAGAAGTTTGTTGGGTGAGGCCCTAGTTCACACAGGACTGTAGCGCCACCTTATGTAAGTAATAGTGAAATAAAGCCAGTTCTTAAAATTTGGCCTTATTTCACTTGGATTTAATTCAAGGCACCCATCAAGGTATTAATTGGGCAAAGCAAAAAAAAAAAAAAAACGAGGGAAAATTGAGAGTGAAGCGATTAAAGAAAACAGGGATAAAAAAAAGGTATTTAAGCACATCTTCAAAAGCTCGGAGCGAACTTAAAACCTTAAATTAAACAACAAGAATTAAACTAAATTTCAAATCATCGAAAAAAGAAGGATATTTTTTTTAATGCCATTAAAAAGCGGAACCTCAGTATGTTATTTTATAAACTGCAAATAGATATCAGTCCCTTAAAGTGCAAATTAGAGGCTAATGAAAAATTGCCATATCAGTTTAAAAGGATTTATTATCTGTCTCAAAATTAAAAAAAAATACTTTTTGGACATTCAGGTGATTTCTTAAATTAATTCAGTTTTGAAAAAGAAATGGCATTTTGAAAAAATCATAAATGTACAAGAAAACTTTGTTGGCTTTGGTCTTGGTCTTTAGTGAGCAATCAAAAAACTTAGAAGAATCCTCACTATTGACAGAAATTGATATATTCTCTACAAAAAACACTGAAATGCAGAAATGATATGAAATGAAATGAAATGCTATGAAAAATCAGTGCTTGGTCGAGTTTTTGGAATCAAATTCATTCGAGAGAAAGTACACATACCTCTTCAAAGTCTATCAAAAAACTTTTTCTGATGTTTTGTACCGAGATTTTCAAAATAGGAAACTGACACTTTTTCGATGAATATTTCTTATCTTTGTTTTCGAGGGGTGAAAAAGTAAAAATTTTTTACTACGATGTTTCACAAAACTTTCTAAACATAATACAAACATTTTTTCCGGAAGTTGATACTTAAATAAATTAAATATGCTTATTAGCTTACACATAAAATATACAAACGAATATTACATGTTATAATAAATATTCTTCATAGATACGAGTATACTCGTATACTACTTATTTGCCTCTAATTTAAAAAGTGCCAATTTATAAAGTTAAAATGTTTATTTAGACATGATTGCAATTTTCAAATCTCTCCCATTTATTTCTAAAGTAATCATAATTTATTTATTTAGCTAATTTCTAAGAAAAGAAAACAAAAACCAAAATTAAAAAAGAAAAAAAAAAAACAATATTTATAAAATTTTAAATTGATTAGACGGAAAATTTTAAAAACCTCCTAAAAGCGCATCCCTCAATCCTCATTAAATCTTTTCACTCATCTTCTTTTTTCTTCATAGAAGACATCCGCCATAGAGATTTGAAATTCTAAATCTGAATTATTTCTTTTTTTTTTCAACAAATTTTATTATCCGTTTACATATGTATATGTATAACTATAACTAAATAAATAATTATTGCTGGTTGGTATCTAAATTTTGTATTTACATTTTTTATAAATTCATCCAAATAGCACATAAAGAACTTTTATACCATACAGTACGGGTATGGTACGTGGTACGTATAAACATATGCCAGAGTGTTAAAATCAGAGAAGGCACAAGCAGCAAAAATAATAATAATTGCCATCAATTTCAATTCACTTTACGTTCATTTATGAAGCTAGAGGCAAGGCAGCAGCAGCAGGAGCAGGAGCAACCCCCCCTCTTCCATTTTTGGGGTGAACATCTTTTCGTATGGAAAATTTTCATGTGTACATCAGTATACAGTATTAGACAAAAGTATTGAACTGTCTGTAATTCACATTTAACTGATTCGAAACATCAATTTTTTTTCTCACAAGCATTAATTTAAAGGGAGTTAAAGTGAAATAGTGTTTTCCTCTTTAGAGAAAATTGTATTCATATTTTTAAATAAAAATTTTCCTCGAATCTCATTTTTCTAGTGAGAATGACAAAGGGAAAAAACTTAGTTTGAAGTTGAAATGTGTTATTAATGGAATTGAAACTTCTGGAGTAGTCTTTTGTGAAACTCGTACGAAATTCCTTCACATGATATTCTGAAAAATCTTTTTTATTTCACAATTTACCATTCATCTTTAAATTTCAGGTAGTTTAAGGTATTTTGCCTCGGGCAACCTGTGGAATACAAAAAGTTCTAGTCTCTAAAACTCAGTTTATTTCGTGAATGGTAACACTAAGCTCATGATGATTTGACAGATAATTAGCTTTATCCTTCCGCTGAATGAATATAGTTGTGTATACGCTTGAACAACGCTTAGAGAAGATGACGATTTTTGCCAAAAAAAAATCATCTTTTCAGATGGAGCTCATTTTGATCTTGGCGGGTACGTAAACAAGCAAAATTGTCGCATTTGGGGCACAGAAAACCCGCACGCATACATTGAAAAGCCGATGCACACAAAACGTGTCACTCTTTGGTGCGGATTTTGGTCCAGAGACATAATTGGGCCATTTTTCTTCGAAAATGATCAAGGAGTGGCCGTTACAGCCAATGGCAATCGTTATCGGGCCATGTTGAAAGAATTTTTGTTCACAAAAGAGGGAGGAGGGTATTGGCAACATTTGGTTTTAACAGGACGGCGCTACGTGCAACACAGCCGAAGCTACACTCGATGTTTTTATAGCATTTTCAAAAAAAAAAAAACAGTTATTTGTTTACTTTTCGTGCGCTTTTTTCACATTAATGGGTGGGAGGACATTATACATATTAGCTTTAAAAATTACCATGAGTTTTGAGTCTGTACAAATAGACATTAGAGCTATTTAAATTATGTCGAGAAAAAACATAAAATCTAACCAGATGAAAGCGTAGATAAAATGTTAATAGAAGACAGACACCCGTTTTAATATTATGTGCATTTGAAAAAATATTTAAAATTACTAAACTTTTATCAATATTGTTGCATTTTTCATCTCGACAATAAGCTTTAGGCTGAATCTACTAAATACACGATTTCATGAAACTTTTTTGTATATGTAATAGTTTCTATCTTTAAAATTCCATGCATCATATGATATTGTAGAGATTATTAGATTATAGACTTTAATATCTGAATAAATGGTTCAAGTTTCCAAAAAAATAAAATCCATATCAATTTACATTTATCAAAAAAGAATAATTTAAAAAAATATCAATCGTAAACGAAATCCATTAAAACACGAAAACATAATTTTTATGTCAAACAAAGTAAGAATATCAAAACTTAATCCTAAAATAAATGTCTGCTACAACGGAAACTGGGAGATGTTTTGAATTTTTTTTTAAATATCAGAATTTTGAGTCAGAAACTCAGTTCCATTCAACTGAGATTTGAAATTCCTAGAACTCAAAAAAATAACCCAGTTCTACAGATATAATTCGATGTGAAGAAAAGCTCGAGTTCAAAATGTTTTTAAAATTAAGTTTCTAAGATAAACCGAGAATTACTAGATCGCGTTTTTTATTTATTCTAAAACTTCGTCAAAAAATTGGTGGTAAGTATTTCGACATAAATATGATTTATAAGCTTTAAAGATACAAAAATTAAGAGTTTTTCCAAAGCAATATGAAAAGTTGTGGATCTTATTGTTGGTTATTTCTCACTTCGTAGATAACTTTAATCCAAACCAGCAAAATTATTTTTACTTGACTATAGTTCTTTACCTTTGATTAAGACTGTAGTAAAAATACGTTTAGCTTCAAAAATTTTAATGTAAGAGAGCTTCAATTCAATTCGTGGCCTTTAAACAAGTGTGGAATTAACCGTCTGCTTGCCGAAATATTTACCATCTATCAGTGATATATATACAAATATTCACACATAAAGCAAGAGAGGTGGAGAAACGGTAACGATGACGACGAATACGAATACGGAATAACTACTTCATGGATATCGTCTATGTCCGTCGTCGTCGTTGATTCAATGGTTGAGGGCAGATGATTTCAAATTCGACGGCAATGGCCATCAACCAGCCACAATTTGCTATTAATTCCGAAATCAATTTTAATTTGTGAAATTCAAATAAATTTTGACAGAGCAAACGATGGACGCTTTTATACTGTTGGTTGGTAGGTTATACACAGACCATACATATATTTGAATATTTATTTGGTTTTTGAAACGAAAAGCAAACAAAATATAAAAATAAAAAGTAAACTGATTGAAAGGAAATGGATGAACGCGGACGACAGACGACTGACGACAGAAAATTAATGCGACAGTCTGTGTGCAATGAGGCTTTAAGAGGTGCGCGCTACCACGTAAAGCGATTCAATTAATCGCTGCGTTCAAAAGTTTGTATATTATGTACATATATAAATATACTACTCACAGATATTCCTTATTCGCTATCATTTGCAATCGTCTCATGTTCAGCCATCAGCACCATTTACCACTCCCAGATGTAAAACAAAAACTGCGAAAACCATTTGTTTGGCGGTGTAGCAGCGTTAAGCGCGGCGCGGTGGCTGATAGTGAAATGAAATTCCAGGAGTATCTATCTAGGTACCTAGAGCGACACACCTTTTTTTAATCATAAATATTTTCATTCTAGAGGGTTCTTCTAGGTTGACACAAACTCAAAATACACGCAGCTCCATCGCCATCGCTATCCAGGTTAAAATTACGGCCGGCGGTCCTCGCCTCGCAGCTCTTTACATAGCTAAATATCCTTTATAATATGTATGTATGTATGTACCTATTCTAGAGTATACAACATCCTACATAGCTAAAGGTACTAGTTACGAAGCGCAAAATTATTTTCACCCTGCGTACTTGCCTCTTCTATCTTTTTGTCTCTGTGATTATGACCGCGCTTGCTGTACCTACATTTGTATAACCCTCATCATCGCATCGTTTCAAGCAGCAGGCGTTATTAAGTTTTCGTTGACTATGATGAGAGCTTAAATGGCATGAAAACACAACACCAACGACAACGGCAACGGCAACAACGACGACGATAAAGGGGATGTATAAATCCCTTGATGGAAAGTTGACATTTTATTTCATTAACCAGTGTGACCATTTTAATTTGTGTTTGACACTTGACAAAGAAACTCGACATTCATTGATACAAGTTGTGGATTTTAAAAATATGACAATTAAGTCCCGTAGATTCCTCTATATTGCAATTATTGGGAAAGACAGAGTGTGGTATTTCGACATTCGTGTAGTACGGCTAAAGAACGAATCTCTGTACTTGACAGTACGACCTAAGTTGGGCTCGAGGGTATACTGATAAGCATTCCTAGAAGCGCGAGTATTAAGATTGAACTCTAGAGCATAAACACTTAAAATAACGGTAAAATGTGAGACAAGAAACTTTACGACGATGTTCAAGCGACAAAAATAAACCAATAATGATGCTATCACCAATCAAGCTTTGGACGTATGTATATAAGTCTTATAGTAACAGCCAGATCAGAAGGGGAGACAACAACATCGCGTATGTATATGATAGGGTAACGATGCAAGACAGCATTGGGTTTTCGAAGCATTAAATTCCATAAAGTTTCCAGTTTTTTATTTCCAATTGTACAATGCTGTTTAGGTCGGAATTTAATGGCTTGCCAAATTTTGTCTACACTATCATCAGCGAAACAATGTATTGGATTAAAAGTTGCAGATAGGGGATCATTAATAAAAATAATAAAGAGTCTTGGAGATAGAACAGATCCCTGGGGCACACTAGCATTTATTTGCTATTTTTCACACTTGAGCCCATCATTTACTACTTGTATTGAATGCTCCGAAAGTTAATCACCTAATCCAATGAAGGAAGGATTCATGAAAACCGAAAGCAAGCATTTTCAGTAAGAGACCCTGACATCAAACCCTATTAAATGCTTTTGAAATATCAAGTGCAATAATCTTACTTTCTCCAAAACGATGTTAAGATTTGTTCGACTGTTCGTGAGATGAACCATGAAATCATTAGTGGACCTTTTGATGCGAAAGCCGTATTGTCGGTCATTACGAAGCTTTCGATCTTCAAGATATTTCTTGTGTGCAATCGGTCGGTAAATATAGAGGGTGAGGAAGATTCGCCTTTTTTGGGGATGGGCTGGATAAATGCTGTTTTCCATCCACTCGGAACGAGACCTTAGGAGTATGACAGATGAAAAAGCTTACGCAGTGGTTTTGCCAGCGTTGAAGAACACCTCTTCAGATTAAAAGCGGGGATAGCATCCCGACCATTAAAGATGTTTAGCAACATTCTGTGGAGTAATGAAACAAAAATCTAGAGCTATGTATTTACCTTACAGTTTTTAGAGATTTTTTTTTTTAAATTTGCCTTAAAGGTTGGTCACACTTTTTATTTCACTTTGTCTGGTACTGTGGTTTATTTGGGGATATGATCAAAAACAAAGAGAGGGGGAAAAAGGGATGAGCTTTTCGACCCATAAGACACAACAGATGAGCCTTGTGCATAATTAGACAACCATGTTTCTACTACTGTTGCTTTAATACTGTTTAAGAATGTTTTGTTTTTGATGTTGCTTGTATGTGAACCTGGTTTTTATTTTAAGTCACAACCCTTTTCATTTACCAAATTCATTCAAAGTTAATTGAATCGAAGAAAGAAATGGAAAAAATTGACAGAAAAAAGTTTCCTACAACCATCAATCAGAATATTAAATAAAACTGTTTAAACAAATAATAAAACAACAACAGCGCATTGAATTGAAATTTGTCATTATACTCGTAGTTAATGTTTAAATTTTGTAAGCTAACTTATGTAGAAGCCAATACTTTATTTTCTGGTAGTTGATGAAAATGTCTATCTTAAATCAATTTATATAGTTCTCCATCAGCTATATTTAGAAAATATTAATAAATTTTGAAAGCAGTTTTTGTTGCTATCATCATCGTCGTCTTCGTCATCGTTGCAATCATCTTATTCGCGTTGTCGCGCGGATGATAGCGCATGTTTCAAAATCACCTGCTGCAGGGCTTTGAAGAAATGACCTTGTTACCATCAGAACACCATCATCATCACCCTATTAACCATCATGTCCTTCGCTCGTCTTCACCATCATCTTCATCATCATGAAGAAATAGAGAGAGAGAGAGAGAGAGAGAGCGAAAGCCTTAAAGCTGCAATGATGATGATAGCAATATTGTAATCTAATGAATTATGCTTGATTTTCTATAATAATCGAAAAATAATTGAATTTATCTTTTGAATTCAATTTATAGATAACATTTTTCTTGAAGGTTTTCCTTCTTCTTTTTTTTGTGTGCGCTTTTTCCCTTTAAAAATTAAGTCGGATAATTTTGGGGAATTTGGGTCGATTTTTACTCCTTCTTTCTTTGCAAGTATAGTTGTTATTTTATTGTTTTGGGAACAAGAATGGAATTGGTTTCAATTTATTTCATGTTCTTTACCCGAGCTGTGAAATTAGATTGGAAAAGACGTGTTAAAGCGTCCAGACAGACAACAAATTCAAATGTCGCCCTGAAGTAAGAAATTATTTAAGGTAATTTTTTATATACCTACGTGCTGTACATTTATAGCATTTTTTTGTCTGTTACCCTGAGGAAGATGGGATCACGAAGTCAAAAATGGTATTTCTGCATTTACGGATCAAAACTCAAAAAGGTTTACCTTTCTAAGCATTTTTTTTTAATTCTTACCCAAAATAAGCTATACACATTACAACTACAACTAGCTGTTAAATGTCTATGTCTTTTGGTAGGTGTGAATTAAGAATCCGAACTTCGAAAGGAAAATTTGAATACTAAGTGGATATCATGAAATGCAAAACTCGAATTTGAGTTAGAGGTAGAAGAATGGGTTCCTAGTAATGTTCTTATACAAAAGTATAGAGAAGAAAATATTAAAGGAATAATTTGATGTCAATTACGAAGACTTTTAAAATTGTTTCTAAACAATTTTTCAAATTGTTAAACGTTTATGTTATCTGATTGTATGCAATATTTTTTTTTTCTTTATTGTTATAATAAAAACTTTAATTTAACCTGTATTTCAAATGACATTTCTATGGGACACCTATTTAACTATCGGATACCTTTTTAGACACTTTATGAAAATTTTTTGATTTGAGGTAAAACTGCCTAGTAGATATAACATTAAAGAAATGTTATCTTTGAAAAAGTGAACAAGAAGTAGTTCCTTGCTATAAAACGCAAAGAATTTACTACAATAAAAGTAAACTGTTTAAAATTCAAATCGTAGTTAGTTTATTTACAGCTTTTACAAATTTTGTAAATCTATTATAACCCTGTCTTATTTTGACGTCAGTTATGTTAGTTTGTCTAAAGAATGAACTTGAATCAACTTATTTGTGGTTGTTCCATTTGTTTATTCGTCACCTCAGTACATTACTCTTTTCTATTCAACATTTAAATTGTATTATTTCTGGATATATAAATCAATTAATCGATTAAATGTTAAATAAGGAGATTTGTAATAAATTATCAATGAACATGTACGTACATACATATATTTATTCTGAGGACTTAATATATGAATGTCATTGTGAATCAGCTTCAAAATCATAATTATAAATTGCCAAAATAACAAGATTATGGACTTGAAAAGAAGTTCAAAATAAGATAATGATAATGTTTATCAAAGATAAAGTGTGTTTTGACTATATGCTCTTGACATCAAAAGATTAGAAACATAAAACATTAAAAAATATTTAATCTTATCTGTCAAAATATACATACATACTAATTGGTTAGTATTTGCAAATAAAATGGGCGTAATCTTATTTTTCAAGATAGATTTCGTCAAATTTCCTATGAAAACTCGTTTCTAGTATAACATTTGTTTGACGACGACATATGCAGAAAATTGATTTTTAAAACTCTGAACGCTAGAACTGAATTATTTTTAACGACTTTGGTTTAGAGTACCTAAGGTTAGGTTAGGTTAGCTTAAAGTGGGTGTCCGGGATGGAGTAGGAGATCTGCTTAGAGATAGCTAGCACCTTAAGCGCTTTAAATCTAGTGCAGGCCTGACGAGTGGTGATGTTATTCCATTTTATGTTTGCCTTCCTTATAGCGTTTTGCATTAGCAACAGTAGCGACTGGTATGCCAGCATTAACCAAATGTGTTGAATAGACTTTTTCTGTAACATTTCTGGCGAGTTCATCTGCCTTACAGTTACCTGGAATGTCTCTATGGCCCAGCACTTAGCAAAGGTGAATATTAAACTGTTCTGCCATCTCCATTAGAGATGATCGACAGTTATGGACTGTTATAGAGTTTCTAGAGACAGAGCCCAATGATTTGATAGCGGCCTGAATATTTGAGGAAATACTGATATCAAATGTTAATGTCACATTTTTCTTAGGCCAGTACAAGGCTTCTTTTATCGTGGAACACGCTACAGAGATTGGAAGGCGAAATGAGAGTTCTTAGTTTTAGAGAGTCTTAGTCACGCCCTCCAGCAACCCCGTCATTTTTATATTGTTTATTTATATATTATTTTGTATTTTATATTTCCCCGAAAATAGGACTTAATCGGTTTTGTGTGGGTTGACATCCAATCCACACCGATCAGCCCAGAGTATTAGTTTGTCATAGGCGTTTTGTAAAAGTTCTTGTATGGTGTTAAGATGCTTTCCTGAAACCGCTATAGCAACGTTATCCGCATATAGAATCACTCTAAAACCCTCCGCACCCAGACCAGTTAGCATTTCATTTACCAACAGGTTCCAGAGGAGCGGGCATAGAACACCACTTGGTGGTGTCCCTCAGCTGACGAATCTTCTAACAGAACACATTATAAAAACTTAAAAATCGATTAATTCATAAAAACAATAACAAATAAAATGTGTTATGCAAAATAATTCAAAACAATCGCCTAACATGACGTATACTTTTATTTGACCTTTCATGATAAGAGACCCCCTACAGTTCTTATGATAACACAACGTTATAGAATTATTCAAAACAGGAAAATCAACACAGCTTAAAATCTTCTAAATTTAGAATATGCAATTTAAATGCTACATAGAATTATTAAAATTTTTTTAAACAATTGTTAATATTTTAATTATGAGTTTTTTTAATTAAATACTCAATGATTTTAGAAATAAAAAAAATATTTCATATAATTTCAAATAAAGACAGCAGCAATAACATGACACGAAATCATTCATAATAGTTGATTAATGATTACAAATAACAAATAAAAATAACACGTATTTGACCTTTCAAGATAAGCATATAACCAGCCTCTACAATTCCCATGACCATTGTCCATTATAATAATGAAAACAAAAAACGAAATAAACAATTCATTGAAATAACAACAAACAATATTCGTCTGAATGATTCAGGATTTTTCTTTTCTGAAATGTGCTTCATAGTAAGTATTGATTTTGGTATAATTTCATAATGATTGTGATAGCTAATGGATTATCCTTTTTGCGGTTTCAAAAGTATAGGGCTGGAATTCGACATCTGTCAAACTAAGTTGTTAAATCGATTTTTGTTCAGTTTAAATCTGACATTTACGGAAATGGATCGCTCTATCGCACAACGCATACTACAAAAATGGTGATTCTGCCACAGCCACATATCGTGCTTTAAGAATTGGCTAAATTGTGAAGAAATTTGAGGAGACTGTATTGGTTACAGATATTGTAAGGTTTGTGCATCTTCGTTTCGCTTGTACCACTGAAAATATTGCTGCTGTAAGTAAAAGTTTTGCCGAAAACCCGAATGTGTCGATTCCTCGTCGTTCTCAGGAATAAGGACTGTCTTACGGCACATTATGGCGTATTTTGCATTTAAATGTTGATCTACCATCATATTAAGTCCAGCTCACACAACAACTGAAGCCAGCTGACCATTCACAACTTCGCGTTTTTCGATTTTTCGAACAAAATTTTCTTCAACGACGAATCACATTTCTCACTCGGTGGGTATGTTATTAAACAAAATTATCGTATTTGGGGTTCTGAGAATCCTCAAGTAGTTCAAGAGAGGCCATTACATCCACAAAAAGTCACCATTAATTCGGAGCGTTATGTTCATATGATAACCGACTTTTTTTTTGCCTGCTATTGAAGAAGACGACTTGGAAAAATATTTAGTTTCAACAAGACGGTGCCACATGCCACACAACTCGAGCGAATATGGCTTTATTGCAAGAGACATTTACTATCCGCGTGAATTCTCGTCATGGCGATATCAACTGCTCACCAAGATCATGTGATTTGACACGGCTGGCCTTTTTTATGCAGGGCTAAGCGAAATACCGTGTCTATGCAGATAAACGATAAACCTTTAACTTCTGAGCACTTAAAAAACAACGTTCGTCAAGTTAAGGCTGAGACACCGCCCAATATGTGCCAAAAAGTGGTCGAAAATTACCTCAAAAGAATCGATGCTTGCAAAAATTCGGGTGGTGGTCATTTAAATGATGTAGTGTTTTACAAATAATGTTAATGTTTAAAATTTATAATAAAAAAGAAATATTATGAAAAAAAATATTTTATAAATGGATAACCCTGTAATATAAATTTCAAGAAGTTGTAAGAAAAAACACTATTTTTTTTTTTTTAAATAAAAATCCACATTCTTTTTTCAACCTTTCTAGTGAAACGCTGCCCAGCTACAAAAATCGAGCATCATCTGTTAATAAAATACCGAACTATATTAGACCCTCGTAACAATATATGGTTATGTATTATTTTTTGTATTCAAAGACATATTTAAAGGGTGTCCCAAAATTAACGCAAGATTTGAATTAAATAGAAAACGCCGTTTTTAGTCTTTTGATAGTTATATTTATTGACTCGTAAAGTACATAGGATAGGGTTATGTATGGAATAACACATCGGACAAATGGCCTCCACGGTTTTGCATGCACTGCACATGCGCACTCTTTTGTTGAAATTTTCCATGACCATTCTGCATAAATGTGGCTGAATTCGTTGATGCAGCGTTGAATCTCCTCCTTTAATGCACGGGTGGTTGTGGGCTTGTTGACATAGACTTGTGATTTCAAATAACCCCATAAAAAGAAGTCTAATGGTGTTAAATCACACAATCTAGGAGGCCAATTTTGATCACCGAAACGAGAGAGTACACGACCTGGAAATGTCTCATGCAGTAATTGAATTGTTTCACGGGCTGTATGACATGTGGCACCGTCTTGTTGAAACCACATATTGGACACATCAATATCATCCAATTTTGGCAGAAAGAACTGTGTAATCATGTCGCGATATCGAGCACCAGTAACAGTCACTGCTTGACCAGCATCATTTTCATAAAAATATGGCCCAATTATGCCTCCAGCCCAAAATCCACACCATACAGTCACGCGTTGTGGATGCATTTGTTTTTCGACAATCACATGTGGGTTCTCCGAACCCCAAATGCGGCAATTTTGGCGATTGACAAAGCCATCGAGATGAAAATATGCTTCATCGCTTAGGATGATTTTGCTCGAAAAATCAGGGTCCATTTGTTGATGTTCAATAATCCATTCAACGAACTCTCTTCTCTGCCCATGGTCATTAGGCTTCAATTGTTGTGTTAATTGAATTTTGTAAGCATGAAGACACAGATCTTTGGTGAGTATACGCTGTAGAGAGGTTCTTGAAATTTGCAATTCTTGTCCACGACGTCGAATTGAGGTTCCTGGATTGTCAGCAACACTCTCACGCACTGCTCCGACATTCACATTTGAACGGCTTGTTTTTGGACGACCAGTGTGTTTGGCGTCTCCAAACGGATCCAGTCTCCATGAATTTTTCAATTAATCTCTTCACAGTTGACGAAGTTAAAACGCTATTCCGACCATATTTTGTATGAAATTTTCGAACTGCAGCCGCCAAGCTTTCACTATTTTTGAAATATTCTTTAATATTGAAGACACGTTGTTCTCTCGTGTAACGCTCCATTTTTAATAACCCTATACTGTTAGCTGTCAAATTGCTTTTTTTTTCAGGGTTGCCAACACTTCACTGCACAAATGGCGGCAAATTCAAATCTTGCGTTAATTTTGGGACACCCTTTAAAAGGTCACAAGACTCATTACAAGAATTGAAGAAATAAAAATAAGGAAACACTTTCAGTTCTTCCAATGGTATTTAAAATAAAATCTGCCTTGAAAAAAAAAAACATCTAAACTTCAAACCCTCTTACTGCAAAAAAAAAAAAGAACTTAACAAATATTTCTTTTTCCTTCCTTTAAGCATATTTCTGCCTTCCATGTTTCTTAATAATTCTTTTTTCATTATATTCCATCAGCATCTACATTTTATCCTTCAATAAAAGGATGTGCACGGCGCGGCGAATAGAAATATCCACGGCTGCTAGTGTGCTGCGACGTACGGTGGTGATGATGATGGTGGTGGTCTGTCAAAGTCAAAAGCCACTTTAGGAAGACCTTCAAATCTTCTTAAAGATTCAAAAGGGCTACCAACATCAATGTACATAATACGCGCATGTCTTGAATAAAGTTTTTCGCTCTTCGCTTCGTACTCATTGCGTTCTTTTTTATATTTATACTGTGCTAAGTGTTAAAAAATATTTTAAAGCTCAAGAAAATGAGGAATAACTTAATTTTTTCCAAGTCGATTCTTATGCTTTTCTCAAGAAATGTCTGCAATATTGCTTTTGAAGGCAATTTATGGTAACCACAAATCAAGACAGAATATAAAAATGAATAAAATCTGCGCTGCTGATGCAATATTAAAATATTCCATTTTATTTGAAAAGTTCTTATAATCTTATCAGAAAGAAAAACAAAAACAATTTCAACCTGTGACATCCGCCGAGGGCTTCTTAACTCTGTTATACAAAAAAAAAAAAATACAAGAAGAATCATTAAATAGGTCAAGTATGCCGCCCGTTGTCGTTCGTCGGTCGTCGTTGTTTTTACTCACATTGAACAACAACAAAAATAAAAAACAAGTATAGAAATTAAAGATAGTGCCGTTTTGTTGTCATAAATAAATAAATTGCCAAAGGTAAGTGCAAGCAATTAGCTTAATGATGCCAATCGTTAATCACCATTCCTTTGAGAGGGTTAAAATGGAACAAAGATCGCATTAAAATACATCACAAAATGAACCACTTTAAATGACATAATAAAACAAAAAAACAACTCGCTATGGGAATAAGAAATATGCTTTTTCAAATACAAAATAATGGTATTTGGTTTTTTAACATTAAATAATTTTGTATTTCTTATGAATTAAGTTTACAGAAGAATACGATTTAAAAAAAAAAACATAAAACACCTTCATGTGAAGTCTATAAAATGATATGTATCCGGTTTTCCAATAGGTATGTACATGACAAAATTGAGTTTAATTTGTGAACGCACCTTTTCACTAATCATCGATCGAACTGTCATTCTGAATTTATTCGGTAAACTCAACATTTTCAATTATAAAAAAAAAATGTATACCGAAATTCGGAGTCACCGACTGCAACTTTAAAAGCTTTTTTATTAAGTGACGAAGCTCATTTTAGCCTCAATGAGTTCGTCAATAAGCAAAATATGATATATTGGGCAGGTGAAAATCCATTTCATCACAAAAAATAAATCTTTCGCCCATGTTCCGAATTTCGATCGAAAGTGAATTGAAATCACTTTTCAATTTCACTTGAAATGAAATTGCATGTTCTTCAATTCGTCCGATTTCGAAAACTTCGAAATTGCTTCGAACTGTTAGAACTGAAGGATCATCCATTTTTATTTTGTTTCTGAAGTAAAATTCTTGCTGTTTTGAAGATGGATGCAATACGAGTATTATTGACAATTTTAAGTGAAAAAAAGAAGCAGAATTCAAGAGAAAAAATAAGAAGACGAATTTTGCGAGACAAATCAAATATATTGGATTTACGTGACACAATGTACATATGTAAGTGTGTCAAAATTATGTAGAATTGTTCTGATAAATAAAGTAAATTCTTGATTTCCGCTTTTAAGCTTTCATTGTAATTTTAGATTAAGCAAAGACGCTTTTTTATATGTTCTAAGGGAAATAGAACCTTTTATAATACCTTCATCGATTCCTTCAATTCAACATCTTGCTGCAACCCTCGGATTTCTAGCAGAAGGAAGCTATCAAAGATCAATTTACAGAAATAAAAAATGTGATTTGAATGCGTTCAAAAAATGGAACAGACCGAAATATAGAACATCCATTTGCATGTTCAAAAATCCAATTCACAATAACGATTTGTGGAACACCCAAATTCACTTTCGCAAAGTGTATTTACAATAAGTGAAATGCAGAACATGGGCATTTAATGAGTTTTACATGCCAGCCGGCGGCGTCGGGGTTATTGAGCTATATTTTTTCATCGACGATAACAATTGCCACGTTTCATTCACAGTAACGAGACAATTGTTATCATACATTGTTGTCGCGCCATGATTAACGATAAATTTTGAAGCCGATTCATCGAAAATTGTGTCCAAAGAATCGACAATTTCAAATGTGCCTGTGGTGGCCATATGAACGAAGTCTAATTCTATTCATAATTATTTTGATTATACTTCAAGTCGATAATAAAGTTTTTGAAATATCTTATTGGAAAACCATTTATTTGGTAAGGTGCCCATATAACAAGAGGTGTGTTCGAACGAAATATGTAAGTGATAATTTTAGGTCTCTGAATGGCCAGCTGTCAAAAAATTGCCTTCCAACTTTTTTAAGTAAAGTTTCAAATTGATAAGTGAACAAATAACTTATTGCAACAATAATTGACTACATATTCAATAATGACATTTTGTCTAAAGTGGTGTTGAGACTGTCAAACCTACGTAAAAAACAGTTTGGTCTTGGTCTATGGTCTATTTCTAAGATTTCTGAGAATTTTCTCAGTCAGATTGAAAGAATAGAAGAATGAAATAAAGGGTGGTTAAATTTTAAGGGCCGATGTCGAATGTGTCAATTTAATCCACCAAATGTGCGTACAATCGGAAATATCGTGCACAAATTTGAACAAACCAGGTATGTAGGAGATGCGAAAACACCAATGCATGCTCGTACTGCAGAAAATATTGCTGCTCGTCGTTAATAAACATAATGCATAAAGACTGGTATTTACACGCTTACAAGGTGCAATTGACTCAAGAACTAAAACCTCTTCACTATTTCAAGCGTCGTCAATGGTCAGGATGTTGGAACATTTTCGCCTTAGTGAATTCGTCAATAAGCAGAATTGCCGCATTTGGGCAAATGATAATCCAAGAGTGATTGACGAAAAACCAATGCACCTACAAAGAGTGACTGTTTGGTGCGGTTTATGGGCAGGTTGCATCATTGGGCCGTATTTTTTCCAAAATGTGGACAGTCAGGCAGTTACTGTTAATGGTGTTCGGTATAGTGAGGAGATGATAACGAACTTTTTATGGCCCAAATTGGAAGATATTAATGTGGACGATTTGTGGTTTCAACAGGACGGTTCCACTTATCACACAGCTAACGAAATAATGGCTCTTTTAGCCGTGTTATCTTATGTGGTGCCGATGTCAATTGGACGCCAAGATCATGTGGGGGTTATTTGAAAAAAATGTGTACGTCAATAAGCAAGCAACAATTCAAGCCGATATTTTGTTCATACATAAAAGAACCATACTAATATTATCATAATAAAAAGAAATGACAATAATTTACTAAATAATTTATTTTTTATTCAAAATCAAAAATAATTTGATTTTTATTCAGAATCAACATCTGCCCTTAAGATTTAACCACCCTTTATAATCTTGAAATGTGTTATGATTAAAAAACGATGAAATATGGAACATTTCTGACAGTAATGGGAAAATAAATGACAATTCATTGTCATGACATTTTCTTGATGAAACAAAAACATGACATTTGTCGGGTATAGCAAATTTTTACTTTTACTTAACTGTACCGTTTTATAGCAGACTTATATTTTGAAAAGTACATTAAGTTTTCAAGTCTATGGTGTACACTGTACATGTGACAGATACACATAAATATAAGAATATGCTTGCAATTGTACAGTAAACAGTTTTGTCCCTCTTGTCTATTTTTTTAAAAACGCCGGGCGACAACGTACGATTATTAGAATCAATCGTTTCAAATCTCTCTTTTAGTTTTGAACATAAAGCGAATAAATAAACAGTTGGGGGCCATGAGATTCGTCATCAGATTTTTGCAACTAAGAAACGATTTTTATTGTTTTTGTCCTAAAACAATTTAAGCTTTAAGAAACAATTTCATAAGATAATGAAAGGATAAAAATAGTCAAAGTTCTTTAGGCGCCAGAGAAAAATATCAATTAACTTCAATTAACTTTTGTTTTTATTTCAAAAAACATTAATTGTGATTTATGTATGCTAGTACAATGTACATACACATGTACATACATATATACACATGTATGAATACGATGAAACATCTTTTGTTGACAACAATATTTTATTAATAAAAAATAAAAAAAAAAAACTTTTTCGTCGGACATAATTATGCCAGTCTCAAAATGTGAGGGTTAAATTTAATATTTTATCACATCAAATACAGCAATTACATATTTCAGATAGTTAATGTTAAAGAAAACATTTAAATGAGTAAGATATAAATACGGACTGCTTATTTTTAATGCTTGTCAGTAAAAATGCGTACTTTTCTTAGGAGATAAAATAATATTTTCTAACAGAAGTGGACACAATCTAGAAGTTGAACAATGAAACAACAAGATTTGGCCGAAGTTGTCATCAAAGAATAATTATTCTACAAAAAATCTCAAGGACTATGACTATATACATATGTTCCAAAATAGAACTTACATTAACCATCATTTGTAATAAAGCTCGTACATGAAGATCGCCACCATTCCGCACTAACTATTTCATTAAATGTATGTATATGCAATGTTTTGAACTAATGTAAAAATTATATCGAGTTAAATTAACAGGCATGCATTATTATCTGTGGGGCTATGTTAAAAATAATGTCTATACAGACAAGCCCGCTTCAATTGACGCATTGAAAGACAACATTGAAGCATTTATTCGTGAGATACCGGCCGAAATGTTGGAAGGAGTATGCCAAAATTGGACTAAGATTCAAATAAAGATTTCATGCATTTTTCTGAATTTTATGTGTTTTTTTAACTTTCCTAAAGCTTTTAAAAATCTCCCTTTATTTTAAAAAACTTGTATCAGACAGCAATAAAAGGCATTTTATGATTTTGTATTCTCTTATTTTTACCCAATCCATTTAATCGTATGTAATCCTATAGACAGACGTATTTTAAACATAAATGCCCTCAATAATTCTTCATATTATAAAGCTGAGATCACACGATTGGTCAAATGTACCGATTTTTGTCCATTTGTATGTACAGATCGTGTGAATGGCAGAAAATATTGGGCATAAGGCAGATAGGACAATTTTTTTGGCCGATAGGCAGATAAAAATGAGCTGTCTTGTACCAATCGTGTGAACTGTTCATACACCGATGAAGACAGAAAAAATTCTTAAATGTACAGATAATTTGTTCTGCCACTTAATGACCGATCATAGTGACCAATCAAAGCAGTGCCGATATAAACTCTCTATAAACTTTTAATATTGAAAGTGACAGCTGACAATTTGCAGAAACTGTCAAATGCAAAGCTGAAATCATCAAAGATGAAAAAGATTTTCGAGCTCCTTTATTTTATTATCTTAAATTCATAAATATTACTTTTTTGAAACCGGCCTCATGGCTCAGTGCTCACAACCTAGCTAGGGGTAAAGATTTTTATTTTTATTTCACTAATGACTCCTTGTGTAAGACTACCTCATCATACATTGTGTGTGAATTGTACAATGTACATTCATAGAACCTACATAATTATTACATTAACAATTCGATTGTCTTGAACAATAAGCAGGTACATTTCATTAATATACCACCTGTTCATGTGTTCAAGCAGGTGTAGATTTACTTAATACCAATAAATTATAATATGATGGCCTATAATTTTTAAAAAAATCGTTGGCATGTTACAATTACGTCACTCACAACAAGGATTGACTTATATATGAAAAGGTCAACGTTCTCAATAAATTCCATAGCTGACTGTTTATTTTTTTTTTTTAAGGATATAAAACATCCCTATATGCAAACATACATACATATGTGTAGTTAAATATTGTTATACGTGCGTTATGTTAACTCATAAATCATTCACGAAATCATCATTATTATTATCATCATCAATTCTATCAATGATAAATTTTATTATTTTTGGATATGACAGAAATTGAATCCTTAAATCACACGAAAGCTTTCATGATAATTTTTAATTTCCGCCTAAAGTGAGGAAAATCCCATAGAAATGTGAGTATAATATGCGTTTGAATATATATAGATAGAAATATGTATATATTTTCATATTTATATGGAGCTTGGTGTAGTGTAGTGTAAGGGGATTGTATTTTATCATCAGAATTCTATTTGTGAATATGTATTTGCTATCAAAAGGAAGAGGATGTTCGATGTTCAAATTCACGAGGAAAATGAATGAGAATTAGTTGCGTAGTTATACAAACAAAAATACAACCTATATTAATAGAATAAAGATTAGATAAAATACTAAAAATACATATAAACATCCCATCACTTGCAGGTACGTTTTTAGTCAAGCGTTGCGATAATAAAATATCATAATGTAGAATAATAGGGTGATCATCTATTTTATAAATTCTTTTAAAAAATTATTGTTTTTCTTTTCACACCTAAACAGCAAGTTTTTTTCTGCCTTTCATTTGACATTTCTCAATTTCAGGCTAACTCAATTTAAACCGTGGAAAGATACACTATCAAGTAACGCGTTAAAGTTAATAAGGCTTATTATGAAGATGGGCGTTCAAATCAAAATGCATATCGTGCACTTCGTGAATTTGTCGGTCAATTTAATAATAAATAAAATAGAAGATCTCTGTTCTTCACCTGCAGACGTTATAATAATGGGTGATTTTAACATCGATTGGTTTGTTAATGGGACTTACAGAAAAAGAATTTTCGAAAGTATATCGGACATCTCATTTAAACAAATAGTGACTGAACCAACTAGAATAACGCAAAACTCGACTACTTTAATAGATTATGTAATAACAAATATTGAAAACACAAAGGCAAAAGTGAAAAAAGAATTTAAAATCAGTGACCACGAATCTTTAGAAATCCTTATCGAAACAAGTTTTATAAATAAAATATCTACTAAAAAAATTATTCGGACATTGGCATTTAAAGAAAACGTTTTCCGTAGTGAGCTTATTGATAATGAGATAACAAATATAAGTTGGAATAATTTAAATGATACAGCTAAATCTTTCAGTATGAAATTAAAACATAGTTTGGAAAAAATGATAATTTCAAGATCAATTAATGGGGTGAATGGAAATTTTGATTGGTTTAATCAACATTTGTCTAACATGAAGCAAATGAAAATCCAACTGCATCAAAGAGCTGTTTGGACCAATAACACCGGTGACTGGAGTATGTATAGACTCTATAGAAACAGGTACGCGACTGAACTTCAAATGGCAAAAAATAATTTCATTGCTAGAAAGATTGATCAATCGACGGATCAAAAAACCATGTGGAGAACAATAAAAAATCTAGTCCTTAATCAAGAGAATAGTGAAATAGAACAAATAATCTGTGATAGTGAAGTGATTAAGAATAAGTCTGATATAGCTAATAAGCTGAATACATTTTTTGTTAAGAGTGTATTGGAATTAAACGACAAAATACCATTTGAGCATTATAAAAATTTAATAAATATAAACCCAGAAATAAGTTTTAAATTTAAGCGAATTAATATGAGTGATTTAACACAAATAATGAAAAACATGAACAATAAAAGGGACTTCAATGGTTTGTCAGTTAAAATGATGTTGTGTACTATGGACATTATTGGACCTTGTTTTTTGAGTATGATAAACGAATCTCTTCGTAGTGGTGTTTTTCCTAGTTCCTGGAAAGAATCAATTGTAGTGCCAATAGTAAAAGTTAAGGGGACAGTTAATCCGGCTGAATTTCGTCCGGTCAACATGCTTATGACGGAGAGTAAGATTCTTGAAAAAGTTGTACATAATCAGCTGCAGAATTATATGGAAGCCAATCATTTCTTAACGGATTATCAGTCTGGATTTAGGCAAAATCACAGTTGTGAAGCATTACTTAATCTGGTAATTACGCAATGGAAAACCGATGTTCACGACAAGAAAGTTATTGTTGCGGTTTTTCTGGATCTACAAAGGGCATTTGAGACAATTGATCGAGATATAATGCTGAAAAAACTGAATCGATATGGTATTAAAGGAGTGGAACTACAATGGTTCAAAAGCTATTTATCAAACAGAACTCAGAGAACCAAAGTGTCAAGTAATCTATCAGAAGTTTTGGATGTAACGCTGGGTGTACCTCAAGGAGCGGTGTTGGGGACACTTCTTTTTATAATTTACATAAACGACGTGGAAAATGTATTAAGACATGCAAAGGCTAGGCTGTTTGCGGATGATACCTTGTTATATGTGTCTGGAAGATCTGCAGAGGAGTGTATCGATCAACTGAATGCTGATTTAAAAAACATTGAATCTTATTTCAAAATGAATAAATTAAACCTTAACACTTCATAAACAAAAGCTATTATAATTAATGGAGAATCTGTACAAAATATTATTATTAATGAAGTGGCAATTGAAAAGGTTGAAGAAATTAAGTATTTAGGAGTAATTATTGATAAAAAAATTAAGTTTCGAAAATCACATTAACAATATATGTAATAAAATTGCTAAGAAAATAGGATTTTTTCAAAGAATAAGAGGTAAAGTGTCAATGAATTGTGCAACTAAAATTTATAATGTAATGATCAAACCACATTTTGAATATTGTTCAACAATACTGTTTCTGGGTTCTAGACAAATGTCAGAAAGGTTGCAAAAATTACAAAACAGGGGAATGCGCTGTATTCTCATGTGTAATAGGTTAACACCGATACAACTTATGTTAGATACTCTAAAATGGCTAAACATTAACCAAAGAACATTAATGAATGTACTAATTTTTATCTTCAAAATGAAAAATAATATGTTACCTAATTATCTTTATAATGAAATAGTTTATGTATCTGATGTGCAAACACATAATTTAAGAAATGGTGGTGATTTCAGGCTACCATTTTTTACAACAAGTAGATCGCAGAATATATTATATCATAAAGGTTTTAAATTATTTAATAACTTACCTTTTGACTTAAAGTCAGAAAATAATTTTATTGTTTTTAAAAGAAAAATGATATTATATGTAAAAATGAATTATATTTAATTAAAAATATTAGTTTTTATTCTTTAAATTAGTTTTAAGTTAAAGATTGTAAAAATAGCGGAAGCTAAAAAAAAAATCAAATCAAATCAAAATTTAATAGCCCAAATGTGCGTACAATCGAAAAATTAAGCACAAAATTGAGCAAACCGGGTCTGTAGGAGCTCGTACAGCTCGTACTGCAGAAAACATTGCTGCTGTTCGGAATAGTGCGAAGAGCCGCCCACCTCAACTCGTCGTCGTGCCCAACCATTACACCTCTTATGCTCGTCGCGGTCGTCGATAAACATTATTCATAAGGACTTGCATTTGCAGGCTTGCAATTGACTCATGAACTAAAGACTCTTGACCATTTCAAGAGACACCTTCGTCAATGGTCAGAATGGATGATCAATTTTCGAAGAAAATCATCTTCAGAGATGAGGCACATTTTCACCACAGTGGATCAGAATTGCAGCATTTGGACAAAAGATTATCCAAGAGCGATTGTCAAAAAACCAATGCACCCACAAAGAGTGACTGTTTGGCGCCCAAATTTTACGGCCCAAATTGGATGATATGTATGTGGACGACATGTGGTTTCAACAGAAAGTTGATGCACAGCTAACGAAACAATGGCTCTTTTGTACGACAAATTCAATGGCCATGTTATCTCACGTAGTCGCGATGTCAATTGACTGCCAAGATCATGTGGTTTGTGACCGTTGGACTTCTTTCTTTGGGGTTATTTGTAAGAAAAGGTGTACGTCAATAAGCCTTCAATAATTCAAGATCTAAAGGATAAGATAATTCGGCACATTAACGCAAAAAACCCTTCAATTATGCATCAGCGCCCTCGAAAATTTGGACCAATGGAAGGAGGTGTGCCTCTGAGTTCACGGCGGCCATTTGGTCGATATTTTGTTTCATACATAATTGAATCATACCAATATTATCATAATAAAAAGAAATAACAATAATTTCTTAAATAATTTGTGTATTATTTAAAATAAACATCGGCCCTTAAAATTTAACCACCCTTTTTTATTTCAAAATTTAAAAAAGCCTAATTTAACTTCGTTATTTAAAAAAAATGTACTTTGAATATCAAAAATTTTGTATATTCTTTAGATTGGTTTAAATTTCAAAAATGTCTTTCCTCAATGTACCTATTTTGTCTTAAAAAAAAAAAGAAGAAAAGGGTCACCCTTTATAAACGTCATAACTTGTTATGCTTAAATTTACATTTAAGCTTATTTTATAATAATAAATATGAATATCGAGGTTAGATTTCTTCCATAAGGTACACAAATATGATGAAATATAATTGAGTTTTAAATAAAAAGCCCGGGGATTTACTTTTTCCCATTTGTACTTTTAAAGTTAAAATTTAGTAATTTAAACTTAGCTTTTTAATTACAATTATCCAAAAAAAGTGCGAAACAAAAGAATTGAATTAGTATAATAAAAACATAATTAATTTGTTTCATTATATTTACATAAATAAATAATTTTTAGTTTCATACATTTTCACAATATTTCAATTAATTTGCCCAGGTGATCCATGTTTATGCAATTAGTTTGTACTAAAAAAAATAAGTGAAAATGATTTAATTGTTAATTTTAGTGAATAATAAACTATTTTGTGCATAGGGTCAAATAATGATCAATTAGATTTCTGTATCTAATTAAGATGATAGCGTGTTTCGCTTGGGAAATAGCAAAGAACGAAATGTATACATATATTAAAGATGAAAAGTGACTTAACTGCTTTACAAATCGTATCGTCTTATATGAACATTTACAAAAAATTTTAAGACTATATTATAGTTTATAGTTTATAGTTTATAATGGGTGATTTTATTGCTATTTTCTGTTTGGCAACATTGGTTTTCACAGCTCACGCACGTTTGGTGTTTTGAATCAATGCAAACATATTCAGTCCAACCAACACGCTTACGTAGAGTGCGAATTGAGAAATATCTCGCAAGTGTATCGGCCCGTGATAGCGATGACCGTGAATTACAAATTCGTCGCCCTTCGCAGCAATTGGGAGTAAAAAACTTGGAAAACTTGCAAATAATTTAGGTAGTAAAGCCTTTCAAAACTCAGCTGGTACAAGAATTGAAACCGAACACCGCCGGCCGTATCTCAAATCCGAATTTTTGGTGCATGGGCTCTTGAGAAGTTGGCCGAAGATCCACTTTGTTATAGAAAAAGTATTTTCAGTGCCGAAGCTCACTTCTGATTGTATTGATATGTGAAAAAGCAAAACTACATTATTTGGAATTAAGATCAGCCAAAAGTTTTGCAAGAGCTACTACCGCATCCAGAAAAAGTCACTGTTTGGTGCGCCTTATTTCTTCAAAGATATAGTACCTGTTGCATGATGGTTAGTGCGTAGAACTGTCATGCCAGAGGTATAGGGTCCGATCACGGCCTGTGCCATCTAAAGTTTTTTTTCGAGGAATTGACAAATCCTTCAAGAGTAATTATTGTCATGAAAAGTGCTTTCTCAAATTAGCCGTTCGGATTCGGCTTGAAACTGTTAGTCCGTCCATCTCTGACAACAATACTCGCACCCAGGAATGGTTGAGAGTTGTAAGTCGCTAGGCCCTAGTTCTGAACTAAATGTTGCGCAACCTAATTTTTATTTTATTTCTTCAAAGATGATGCGAATCGCAACGTTACTTTGAATGGTGAGCGCTACCGTGAGATGATAAAGAACTTTTATTTGGGCAAAATGGAAGAACTTGACTTACATGGCATATGGTTCCAACAAGACGGTGCCACATCCCAGACAGCACGCGTAACAAAAGACCAATTGAGGGGTGCGATAAATGGCATCTAGGCTATTCTTTGTATTGCTATGTTAAGGCTTATGTCTATAGCGCTATGCCCCTTTAACGCACTGCAAGACAATATTTAAGCATTTATTCGTGAGATACCACCAGAAATGTAAGGAAAAGTGGGCCTAAACTGGAGTAAGCCAAGATTTCCATAAAATAATCTTTAAACATTTAAATTTATCGACCATGCTATCGATTCAAATAAAGATTTCATGTATTTTTCTGAATTATAAGATCTTTTTTTTCCTATTTCCGATAACTATAAACAAATCACTAGTTTTCATTTTCACATATGTACATAAAAATGTCAAAATACCATAATGTACTTTACTTGAATAATGATATAGTTTACATTTATTTTACTTTTTCATACACCATTTAAATAAAATATTGTGCTGAAAGAAACTCAAGACAGTTAACGAAAAATGTAAAACATTCGGGCTTTTGTTATTGGATCCTTGATAAAATTTTGCAACTAGGTATCAGCTAAACAATAATTATGCCTTTTTCATTGAGTTTAATCACATTTTTATGGAAACATTTAATAGAGAACTAGGTACATTATGTATGTATGTATAGATATTGATTTTTTGTATAAACTTACATATGTACATACCTACATGGAAAGAAATACTTTCAGGGTGGTAAGAAAAATGTTTGAAAAAAGTGTGTCAGTGCCATGGTAATGTCATCCAAACACCTTATTCTATTTTTCATTCGATTATTAGATTCATGAGTTTTTTTTTAACGGCATTAGGTTTTGCTTTCGTTTTAGTAAAAAGGATTCTTCAATAAAATTACTTAAGTTTGCTGTTGAGTTTTTAAGGAAATTAAGTTTTTCAGCTCAAATTTTGCAGTATTATTTATTCAAATAAATTTAAGTTAAAGTAACGTTTTTTGTATACTTAAAGGCTATGGTTTTTTCGAACGAAATTCCATAGTTTTCTATTAATTTACAGTAAGAGTGTTAACTTGACGAAAGCCTTCTATTCATTGTTTTTGGTTAAGAAAAGTCAGGAAAATTTAGGAAAGTCTAATCTAATCTAATCTAATCTAATCTAATCTTTAGGAAAGTCAAAATAACATCAACTTTAACAAATCTTCAGTACCAATTCTTTGACGTTAAGTGAATAAAATGCTTTTAGGTTTTTGATTTTTTGTAACGGTCTTTTTTTTGCTTGTTTCGTTTAATTCTAACAACTTGAGACTAGAACAAATGCTTAATACCGTATTAATTTAGTTTTTAGACAATACGACAGACAAAATTTATTTCAATATTAACATCTAGAACTCGAATGGTTTAAGGGTTACCTATCAAAAAGAACTCAATATACAAAAGTAGCGAACGAAATTTCTGGAAGTATAGAAGTGAGACTGGGAGTGCCTCAAGGAGCAGTTCTGGGAACACTTCTTTTCATCATTTATATCAATGATCTGGAGAAAGTTCTAAAACATTCAAAGGCTAGAATGTTTGCAGATGACACGCTTATATACGTTTCGGGAAACACAGCGGGCGAATGCATCAATCAACTTAATGCTGATCTAAAAAACCTAGAAGTGTACTTCAAAATGAATAAATTAAAACTTAATGTTAATAAATCAAAAGCTATTATAATTAATGGTGATTCAACTGAAAATATAATTATCAATGAAAATAATATAGAAAAAGTAAATGAAATCAAATACTTAGGAGTAATTTTAGATAGAGAACTAAGTTTCCAGAAGCATATAAATTACATTTGTAACAAAATTGCAAAGAAGATAGGCTTTTTCCAAAGAATTCGAAATAGATTATCGCCAAGTTGTGCAATAAAAATTTATAATGTTATGATTAAGCCACATTTTGAATATTGTTCAACAATACTGTTTTTAGGTAATAATCAAATGACTGAGCGTTTACAAAAGTTACAAAATCGCGGAATGAGGTGTATTTTAATGTGCAATAGGTTAACACCAATACAATCAATGCTAAATACTTTACAATGGCTTACAATAAATCAGAGAACAATCATGAATGTACTTATATTTATATTTAAAATAAAACATAATATGCTGCCAAATTATTTATTTAATAAGATAGTTTATGTATTCGATGTGCAACCATATCAGTTAAGAAACAGAGGTGATTTTAGACTACCATTTCTATCAACTAGCAGATCTCAGAATATATTGTTTCATAAAGGTTTTAAACTATTTAATAATCTGCCAAATGAATTAAAAGTAGAAAACAATGTGACAATATTTAAAAAAATGTTAATCTCATATGTAAAATCTAATTATTGTTAATTAGTATTTAAGTTTTTTCTTTATATTAGTTTTTTAACAAAATATTGTAAATAATAGCTAAAGCTAAATAAAGAATCAAATCAAAAAATCAAAAAAAAAAATCTTCAGTTTGTTGAGTCTGTATGACCAGTTTCTGTCTTAATTCCTTTTAACCTAACGTCAAAGAATTTACACATGTAAGTAAAAAATATTTAACGAATACAGGAAAACAGAACAAGAGACTTCATTTGAAATTGCATCAATTTCCAAAAGAAAAAAAATTCAAGAGGAATATTGATAAAATCACTTCAAGCTCAAAACTTGGATTTCAAAAAGTTCAGAGTTCGATCGGGTCTGGCAGTTATTACATTCGATTTTGTTTGTAGTGGCCAAACCAAAGCATTCAATTTTTACAACTAGGACACATAAAAAGACTATCCACAAAATTATATTATATTTTTTAAATAGTTTGCAGAGCTTATCGTTTATCGGATCTTACGATCGGTTAAGAGGGAGCTTTGTTTCAGTTGCTCAAGTCACTCTCTGCGCCCAGCTGCGGTACATAAATAGATCGGATCATGTTTTAAAAATAATAGGTACTATTCTGATTCTTCTCATCATTTATACATAGTTGTCTTTATATTTTGCACTTTAATTAACTTTCTATTATAATTTGGATAACTATAAAGTATTTGAAACACAAGGTGCAGCATGTCTTTTTGTTTCTTGAATTACTGTTTTTTTTTTTTGATAATTTTAACTTTTTAAATAATAGTCGTATCATTTTTTTGTAAAAAGATGTGGGTTCTTTCTGAAAAAAAAAAGTTTTTATTTGAAATATTTTCAAAAACAAAATCCTTAAAAACGGGTATTTTTTCAGACGTATGGTTTTCAATATGACAATCATTTCTTCGGAGTTTGTCTTTTTGACAGTTGCCACTTGATTTATGCTCAGTTTGTTTTTGCAACTTCATAATGAACAGCCTTACGCCAAGTATACACGATTAGAAGATCTTTCAATATTGGTCGATTGGACGATTTTATGATAGAAAATCGGCCGACAATTTTGTATCTTCCAATTAATAATTGTCTGTTTAGACGGTTGGAAGTTAGAAGACTTAAGAAAACAATAAAATTGGTAGTCATTCGAAACAAATTTCTCGACAGAAGATAGGGAATAAGAAAATTTATTTTAGAAGTCAAAACAACAATAAATAAAATATTTAAAAAAGTGAAACATTAAAAAAGCAGCAGTAAGGATTAACTGTAAAATTTGTTCATGCGTCTGATCCTTTTCAAACTTTGGTTGTATAACTTCATATTTCTTTCGACTTTCGTAGTTTTCGAATTCTTTCAAAATCGTGAAGCTTTTGCTATCTTTTTTTGCTCAAAGACTTTGTGTTATTTAAAAATTGGATGGTGTTTTTTGGAAAGAATGTCATCCAATATCCAATTAGTGAAAAATCGTCCAATTATTTAATAATTCAAAAAACTCTGTGTTTAGACAGTACAAACGATTGAAAGAAGTCGACCAATTTTTTGGTGGAAAATTTTCCGACGATTGTCACTTTTGACAGATAAAATTGGGTGTCAATAAATAATAAATTGGGTGGCGCAACAGTCAGTTGAGAACTAGGGCCTAGTGACTTACAACTCTCAACCATTCCTGTGTGCGAGTACTGTTGTCAGGGAAGGAGGGGTCCTACAGTTTTAAGCCGAATCCGAACGTCCAATTTGAGAAAGCCCTTTTCATGACTAGAATTACTCTTGGAGAATTTGTCAATTCCTCGCAAGAGGCAATACCCGTAAAAAAAACTTTAGATGGTATAGGCAGGGATCGAACCCAAGACCTCTGGCATGACAGTCCAACGTACTAACCATCATGCCACGGGTAGTATTTTTGTATTACTCTAGAACAACGTTTGCGAATTGTACAAATTTATTACCAAAATAATAGTTCTGTTCGCACGATGCATGAAAACAACCAACTTATTGAAGAAAATTTTGGAAGCTTTGAAAGAGAATATTCGCTGCGGTATTGCTGACATGCAGCCGCAATTGCTTCAAAAATTTGTGAAAAACATTTACACATTACACTTAAAGCTCTTCCAACTCGATTTTCTTCGGGCCTGGAGCCAGTGCTTCAGCAGGTAGAAAAGCCAATAATCCAACAAGCAGTATAAACTCGCTATGAATTCCTCACGGTTTTGGGGTCCGAGTAAGCTTAAGATTACTAAATAAATTAGGTGGTGCAACAGTTCGTTTTGAGAACTAGGGTCTAGTGACCTACAACTCCAAACCATTCCTGTGTGCAAGTCATTTCAGGGATTGAGGGTATTTACACTTTGTATGTCGAATCCGACCGGCAAATTTGCGAAAGCACTTTTCATTACAAGAAATACTTTCGGCGAACTTGTCAATTCCTCGCAAAAGGCACAGGGAGGGATTGAACCCAAGATCTCTAGCTTGACAGTTCTACGAATTAACCATCACGCCACGTATACTACAAAGACAGAAATTCCTTAATTTTCTAAAAGTTTTAAATTGGTAGTGTTAATTTGACGACGTATTTAAAAGGGCTTTAAGTCTTCTTATGTTTTTTGTATTGATCGTGGTAGGTTATCCTTTAATGTATTTAATAACTGATTATTTTTAAGCAATTGAGCTTGGTTTAGGAAAAATCAAAATAACAACAAATCTTCAAAAGCACAGTTCTCGCAACAAACACCCTTTGTAATTTTAAATTTTTAAATTGTTTTAAAGAGAGCAACTTATTTCTTTTTAATTTTGATTTATGGGCATTTTATTTTATGGGCACATAAATGGAGGGTAATTAAATATTATAATAAAAATTATAAAATAAAATATAAAATGAATAATTAACTTACTTTGCTCTTGTTGTTGTATAATTTGTTGTTTTTTTGTATTTATTTATATATTGCTGCTGCTGTTGTTGGTTTGCTGAGGATTATTTTTGTAATTTTTGGTGTTTTAATTCGAAAAAACAAATAAAATAATAATTGGCTGATTTAATAATTATTAATTTCTTTATCTCTCTCTCTCTCTCTCTCTCTCTCTTTCTCTCGCTGAATAACTGTCTTTGTTTTCTCTCTCTTTCTTTCTTACTCAGTAGATATCAAAAAACACAGATGAGATTTTGATTAAATGAAAATTTATTCCTTAATTTGTTTTGTTTTAATATTTAAATATTTGTTTGTTTTTGGAAGTGATGATTTTTGAAATATTATGATCAATAATAAATGTGTTTTTTTGTTTTCGTTTCTTTACTAAGAAGTGGGAACAGGGCAGACCAGAAGACCAGGAGACCGACCAAGACGACGGGCGATGATTTAGGTACGATACGATGATGATTGTGATGCTCTTCTCTCCTCTCCTCTTCTCTTCTCTCTTTCTCTCTCAGCGCTGATCTGGTGCTACAATTTAATTTGTTTGTTTTTTGTTATTCTCTCTCTTTTATTTTGTTGCTTAAACACACAATTTTTGTTTGTTTTTTGTTTAATTTAAATTTTGTTTTATAGTAAAGTTTACTGATTAAATGATAACAACAACAACTCTTTTTTTCTGACAATTTGTTTATCTTATTTTTATATAATATATAAATATAATTTACTGAATGACTTTTTTGTGTGTGTGTGGTTTTTGTTTAGTTAATTTAATTTTCTTTCTTAGGTGAGAGTAGAAAAATCTTTGTTTTTTTTTAAATTTTTGTTTAAAATTCAGCAAACTCCTTGGCGCATTTCTCAGTACTACTAATCCGCAGCACCTCTTCTTCGTAATCATCAAAATTACTAGTGTCGCCTGGTCCCTTACACTTGGGTATAAATGGCGCTTCGATCTTTTTCTGGAATATGGCAATCCAGTCTGTGGAAGCGAACCATTTTTGATTCTTGATATCATTGACACCCGCTTTCAGATTGCCATAGCGTTTGGTAAGATCGACTTGCAGTAGATTACGTAGCAAGTCCTTCAAATCGGAACCGAAGTGCGACGGGAAACGAACCTTGCCCGATACGATCTTCTCGTAAATCTGAATTGGCTGATCGGCAAAGAACGGAGGATAGCCGGCTGCCATTTCATAGACCAACACACCCAACGCCCACCAATCGACCGCCTTGTTATAGCCTTTGGATAGGATGATTTCCGGGGCTAGGTATTCGGGTGTGCCGCATAGGGTCCATGTGCGACCCTTGACGCGCTTAGCAAAGCCAAAGTCCGTCACTTTCAGATAACCCTGCGAGTCTATCAGCAAATTTTCGGGCTTAAGATCGCGATAAATCAAATCCAGATAGTGGAGATACTCGAAAGCCAGAACAATTTGTGCGGCATAGAAACGCGAATGCGGTTCCGAGAAGCGACCCACTTTGCGCAAATGCGAGAACATCTCCCCGCCGGGTACGTATTCGAGCACCATGTACAAATTCGAATTGTCTTTGAAGTGATATCGCAGGCTAACCAGAAATGGAAAGGATATTGCTTGTAGAATGCGTTTCTCATTGAGAGTATGCTCGACCTGCTTCAGTTTGACGACTTTCTGCTTGTCGAGGATCTTCATGGCGTAATAGTCTTTAGTTGGTTTGTGCTGAACTATCATCACACGACCAAAGGACCCAGTTCCTAGGGTTTTGATGCGCTCGAAGTCATCGAGAGCGGCGGTGTTGGTCGGATTGCGGCGCCATTTATCCTCGAATTCCTCTTTGGCTTGCTCGAGGAATTCTTTGACAGTTTCGGCAGCATCGACTTTTTTATTCGACGAGGATGTTGTTGCGTTGTTGCCCATTTTAGATGAAGCTGCGTTAGCGGCAACGGTGTTGGAAGAGGAGGACGGCGATGATGTTAGAGGAATTAGCGAGGACAATTGCCTTTTAATATTTTCTTTAGATAATGATCTTGTTGTTGCTGTTGTTGTTGTCTGATTAGTTCCGCTTGATCCTGCTCCTGCTCCTGCTCCTATCACCGATGCCGAAGTAGTGGATGATGGTGAAATGGAAGTGGATTGTGATGGTGAGTGATGATGATGGTGATGTTTATTTTGTGGATGGTTAGTTGTTGGTGAAGATGCTGATGTTGCTCCTGATGTTAATTGAGCAGCTGTTGCTCCCAACGACGACGACGACAACGACGACAACGGCGGATGCGAGGAGGGATCTTCTATCGCGACGACGTTGTTATCCTTTATAGAGTCCAGGGTGTTAGACGATTTTTTATTTTTTTGTTTTTTTAAAAATTGAAATATCGCTTTCGCAATTTTGACAGATTTTAAATTTACCGATTGTCAAAAAAAATATCTATTTTCTATGACGGATTAACGGTTTTACAAAAACACACCACGTATTCTCTTTGTCTCTTTTTCCTTTTTTCGGTTTTAATAACAAACTGAGTGGAGTGGAAATTTGACAAATAAATTTGTCAAACTATTTTCACTAACGGGGTAACGACGGAACACACTGAACGAATTCTTTCGGACACCACTGTATGGTTAGTGAGGTTAGTTTTTCTTTTTCTTTTTGTTATGAAAAGTGAGTTAATGAGGTGAATGAGCGAGCGGTGATGGAAGTGAGTTTCTTTTAGTTTGTTTCCAGAGGAGTTAGTAGATTTTCTTTAAATTTTCTTAATTTATCACACAAAATGAACACAATTTTTATTTTATTTGGATGATTTCGTAATCACTTTTAATTTTTCTTCTTCTTATAAGTATTGCACGTCAGTTGAAAAAAAAAGAAAAAAACTGTTGTGTATCGCGGCGACTAGAGAAGCGACGACTACAAATACGACGACGACAACGACGACGAACGGTGGTGTGGAATTCGAATTATTTTGTTTTCCTTTTGCTTTTCCTTTTTATTTTTTCTTTTCTTTTTTTTTTATTTAGGGATAGAAACCAAGAAAATTAAGCAACAACAACCAAAAATGAATTAAAACAAAAAGAAAAAATAAGAAATAAATCTATCAGAATTTTGCACTTTTATGGGGTTGTTGTGGCACAAGTGTGGTGTCGGTTTGGTCGGTGCTCCGTTCTCCGTGCTCGGTGCTCGGTATCGGTGGTGAATAGAAGTGAGTAGAAGGAAGGCGGCAGCAAGTAGATGGATGGCGAAAAAAAAATCAATCGTTTTGCACTTCTTCTCTATCTCTCTACAACGCAGCACCAAACGGGGGGAGAAAATTTTCCTTTTTCACTATCATTTAGGTACAATAAGAAGAAAAAACGGGAAAAAATTAAATGAAAAACTACACAGAAATCAGAGGAGGTTTTCCTTGATTTTTCTATCGAAAACTATTTTATATTTTTCAATGCTCACAATTATTAGAACTTTTCTTTTTATTCTTTTGCGACGACTTTTTTTCGTTCGTTTTACTTTTACGGTTTTTCTTCGTTTGTTCTTCTACGAATGCGTTGCTCCTGAGGTCAGTGGTACATAATTTTCTTTCGATTCGTTTTTCTTTTGGCAATTTTTAATATTTTCCGCCGTCGATTGTTACTTGTTTTTTCTTATTTCACTGAACTTTCGCGACGATTTAGGGTTTTTGTTAGTTTTTTTCTTGTCACTATAAACGAAACACAAGTTGGATTTTCCAATGATTTTAAATTCTTTTTTATTTGCAAAGAGAAGAAAAATTTTCTATTATTTTTTATTTCAATGCACCCGCATCCGTACGACCGAGCTACTTTGCAAAATGGCGATGGCGAATTCGTGAGGAAAATTTTTGCTACTGCTGGTGGATGAAAAGAGAGGAATATTAGTTTTTTTGTATGTATACATATGAGGGGGTTGGTACACCTGTTATGTGGATGTGTGTTTTGTTTGACAAGGTGCTAATAGTTTGAGATGTAGGTGGTGTGGCAGGTGGTTGAGAGAAATATTGCATTCAGGGATAAATGTTTTATTGTTTCGAAGCGCTGACGTGAGGATTCATCTGCACGACGGATTTTATAGAACAATGGGGCGACTTTCCATTACCGCAGCACGAATTTCCTTCTGATTTTTTTGTTACAGTTAGGTAGGGGTCTCAATAGAACATGTTTAAAATATTAAAGCGAGGAATCAACTTTAAGTCATAAAGAAAAATATTTTCTTTTTCGGGCTTAACCCTTCTCTTACAAACAAAAATAAAGTATGGCAACACTGAACAAAAAACAGGGAAGAAATGTCAAAATCAACCATTTTTGCGTGTTTTGTATGTGAAAAAGCGAACTTTGAAAATTAATTTAAAATAGAAATAAATGTTTCCTTGCTCTAAAATTGCTATAATAGTTATTTATTTGCACATATCTATCAAATAAAAAAACGGCGTGTAGAAATTCGTGCTGCGGTAATGGAAAGTTGAGTCGAAAATAGATCTATTTGGGCGTAAAGCTCGAGCTTACTATATTCCCGATCTAAAGCGAGCACAAAGTTTGAGATAACAAGAGCCCATTGCTTCTATTCAATATGCCAAAGTCGGCACGACCGAACGCGTGATTGTGGTTTAAGAACCAGTTCATTCCTTCGTTATTTCTAGGGCTTGTTCCACAATATAAAAGTAAAGTCAAAGTGGAACTGAGGGATTGTAATACTTTAAAGGCTGATTTTGAATGTGAACCACACCTAAACGTCAAGTTTTTTTCTGCATTTCATTTGACATTTATCAATTTGAGACAAAGACTAAGTCAATTTGAACCATAGAAAGATACACAATCGAGCAACACTTTAAAGTTATTCAGGCTTATTATGAAAATGGGCGTTGAAACCAAAACACATATCGTGCACTACGTGTCTACGGTCAAATTAATCGTCTACATTAGCGTAAAATCCGAAAAATATTGATTTTCGAAAAACCAATGCACCCACAAAGAGCGACAGTTTAGTGCGGTTATTATCGGGCTGTATTTTTTCTAAAATGAGGCCAGTCAGAAAGTTACTGTAAATGGTGGACGTGTTATCTCACGTGGTATTGATGTCACGTGGTATTACGCCATTGAACTTCTTTCTCTGGGTTTATTTTATTTTATAGACCAGCAAAAATTCCAGAATTAAAGGATGAGATAATTCGGCACATTAACGGCAAAAAACCTCAATTATGCCTCAGTGTTATCGAAAATTTGGACCACCACTGGTTGGAGGTGTGCCACCAAGGTTGATGTTTTGTTCGATACATAACTGAACCATACCAATATTATAATAATAAAAAGAAATGACAATTATTTCCTACATAATTTGGGTTTTATTCAAAACATTAAAATTAAAATTTAACCACCCTTTACTTGTAACCTAAAATGAAGACAAAATTCACAATAGTGTTTCACAAAAACTGGGTTGTAGAAGTTTATGCGCCAAGTATAACTTATTGGCTTGATGAAGTACCCAAGGTATAATTTTCTTTTTTAATCAAAATTGATGTTTTTTTGATACCCTAGAGAATGAATTAGCTGAGCTATTTACCTCGTTACGGAGGAAAAACCAGAAAATAGTTACCTAATACATTTCTAGATAATGTTATGGCCAATTCCACAATATTGATTTAAAATTTTGTGGTTCACGAAAAAACGTTTATTTCAGTAGATAAGGCTTTGGACACATTGAAGCAATATTCGGAGTCAAAAAACAAATTGAAAAAAAGGCATCTACATTATTTTCGTATCGCTTCATCTTTTGCAAAATAAGTTTTAATTTTAACAATGAAGTTTGTTTACACTTGATCATCTGTAGACCTATGTCATCTATTCCTTAATGCTGCTAGCTCTCGAGTAGTTAAAGCGGAAATTTAGAGAAACTTCATGTTTGTATATATTGTATATTGTTTATTTTGTGGCCCTTTATTAAAAAAAAAACAGTACACATTTTTCATTGACTTTTGAAAATTAGAACTGACAAATAGAAATGGTCCTATTTGACTATCAGGGAGCCTTAATTATGTTCCAAGAAGTACTTATGATTATCAAATTTTATATTTAAGCCATAGTTAACAAACGCTGGCCATAAGTTACATACGTAACAAAATTTAGTGTGAAATATTAATTATTAAACTTGAAAAAGGATATACCAGAGCCATGCTGATTCGTTTGAAATGAGGTAGTTTTATAATATAAATTCGTTATACTTAAAAGAAGAAAACAATGGACCGATAAATAAAAGATGTAATTATTTGTGTGCTTGTGTAGATTATTTGTATTAAAAAACGTTCGTAATTATAAGTTTTATTTTTTATAAAAATTGCTATATTAATTTTGTTTTTAAATTTATAAAAATATTGTCTGTACTCTTTCATTGTTCCCCCGTCTATTACTTCTCACTGAACGCAATTCTTCAAACACGTGTTTTCTTTGACATTTCTATCTGTCAAATCAAAAAAACACGCGCCCGCAAACGTTTAGAAAATTTATTATTTTATTTTACTGCCCTCAGTGAAGCACCTAGCCGAGAGGTTGCATTAAAAGTTTCTATTTAATTAAATAAAAAACTATCTAACAAAAATCATTCATCATGGTAAATATATAAAAATCTAAATAGCACTTTAGCAATTTATTGTACTCTCCTTTTCCTTACAAATTCTAGACCGAAGAAGTTAATCCAAAGGCATTCCCACTTGCTGACGCACAATTGACCAGCAAAATTATGAATCTTTTGCAGCAGGCTCTTAACTACAATCAACTACGTAAAGGTGCCAATGAAGCTACCAAAACTCTAAATCGTGGCTTAGCTGATATTATTGTTATGGCTGCTGATGCGGAGCCCATTGAAATTCTATTGCATTTGCCATTGTTGTGCGAAGACAAGAACGTTCCATATGTGTTCGTTCGCTCAAAGCAAGCTCTGGGTAGGGCATGTGGTGTTTCGAGGCCAATTGTCTCGTGTTCGGTGACAACAAACGAAGGGTCTCAATTGAAGTCGCAAATTACTTCGATTCAACAAGAAATCGAAAGGCTTTTAGTTTAAGTAATTCTAAGAGAAGAATGTACAAATTTTCAAACCTATTTTCAGTTCATAAAAAACGAAAAGATTTTTTATTTTTTTAAATAAATGGAATTAAAAAATTAATTACTTTTTTATTTGAGAGAAACTGAGGGAGCAAACCTAAGTATTTTATTATTCCAAAGCACTAGGAACTTATATTTAGAATAGGATTTCTTGGTTGCAAGCTTGATAATTCTCTTGACTTTATAACATTTAAGAGACTAAGATTTAGCTAAGAGTCGACAGTAATATGATCCGGTCGCATTGATAAAAATAATCTTACACTATAAGAACTTGCTCAAATAACAAAGTTTAAGTACACATAGGTACCCGATTTGTGATATAGACTACGCCTTATGATAAAGGAATGAAAAGTTTTGGACCAAACAACTATACAAAAGGTATATAGTATTGCACTTGCAAGTATATACAATTCTCCTAGATCATCTCTTTAACCCTTAAAAATGGTAATCGACTCGAACTTTTCTCAGCAAAATAATTAAGTTCATAAAAGTGATGGTTTCATCGTTTGATTAAATTCTCGTTATCTCGAGAAGAGTTTTTAGACGAGGAAACCAAAAGAAGAATTATGCGACTAGGTCTGGCGACTATGAGATGGTTAACCAGTTAAACCCTTAATTGATAGATTTTAATAATAACAATAGCAAAGTTTTACTGAAAAGTGCTATCGTTTTGATTTACTTTAAACCTAATTGTATTCACTTTTGCTGATTAATCGTGGGTTGAATATTGAATCCAAGATTTCTGCAAGAGAATGAGTTACACAATCATGTATTAATATTTAAAGTAGTCTAGTTTTTATCTTTAAAAGCTGAGGCATTTGAACTTTTGTTACCTATAAATAAATTAATTAGGTGGCGCAACAGTCTATAGAGAACCAGGGCCTAGTGACTTACAACTCTCAACCATTCCTGTGTCCGAGTAATGTTGTCAGAGATGGAAGGGACCTACATTTTATATGCCGAATCCGAACGGCTAATTTGAGAAAGAACTTTTCATGACAAGAATTACTCTTGGAGAATTTGTCAATGTGAAAAAAACTTTAGGTGGCACAGGCAGGGACCGAACCCAAGACGTCTTGCATGACAGTCCAACGGACTAACCATCATGCCACGGGAACAAGTGATCTTTTGTTAGAGTATTTAAAAAAATTATCATTGAACTTTATAAATGGACAATTTTAAAGAGGATATGGTAGGAAAACCAACCAATCATTTACTTACCATGGGTCAATAGTAGCGGACGATAGACAGTGGGAAAGACAATGCACCTCCGGGAATGATGACGTAGACCAGGACATCCGGAGCCTTGGGATCCGTAACTGGATGGCGTCGAACAATAACCGGTAAATGTGGAGAAGCATCTTAAATGAGGTCTGGATCTGATCTTGGTTGTGACAGAGATGAAGTAATGGCTTTGTATATGAAAACCATAGTACTCTCATGGGCAGAAACTTTTAGGGCCACTTGATGCCGTCGTTGGCGGTAGTATCGAAAAAGGGATACATTTCGGGGGAGCGAGAGAAAAATATTATTTCCATTCCCATAAGCAGCCAGCAGAATAAGGAGCTCAGTTAATTTAGCAGCCAAAAAGTCGACACAATTTCATTCATTTTATTTGAGTCTATCCTTGTATATGTTTTCATATACAAAGCATACGCAAAACGGTAGTCTTTCTATACAAAGATGATAAGACAAAAGCAGGTGAATTGCGATTTCGTGTAGGAATTTTATATTCTTGGTTGAGATTTTATATTTTTGATGATTTGAGGATTGTATTAGGGAATTATAACTTGAACTATTATAGACAAGTAAATATGTAGGTATTGTAGGTATTCTTATCCAATAATAGATAGCTAGCTTAATAAATTTAAACAATTTGATCGCCTAAACCTTTCTTACAATTTGGTTTCAAATCAAGCATAAAGAAGTTTAAATTTTCAAAGTCTTATGCGGCATATACATTGTTCAAATGCTTGTCAAGCATGTGAGAGAGTATTAGTTAAAATGAAACACGTATACAATGTGTGTATGCTTGAAGCAAAATCAAAATGTTTTGATTTTTCTTCAATCAGATAGACAGCATTGACATAATGTATATTCGAAATTGATTGATTGATCAAGCAAACTTATTTTTTTATATTTGTCGAAGAGGAAACATCGGGTATCGGAAAATTATTTACGATCAAATTCGCAAAAAATATTTTTCCCGATAAAACAACCGCACGTCTATTCACCTCAAAATTAAAATAAATATAAATGATTGAAAGCTTATGCATGATGTGTGTATATGACACGTCAAACAAAACTTAATAATACACTCTCACATGCTTGACAAGCATTTGAACAATGTATATGCCGCTTTAGAAATATAATTTTGTTTAAATAAATAAATTTGTTAATAATTGATACCTAATACAATTATTTAAAAGCTGGTTACAAAATTGTTGAAAACTTAGGTGTAATGAAAAGATGGATATTTAATTTTTGGACGTTTTTTAATGGTAGTGAATTTTTTAGATGGGATGATGAACTTTTAATTTTTTTTGTTTTAAAAATTAACACATATCTACCTATCTTTCAGTTTATAAAGTAGGTAGTTAAAACTTCCGGTCAAAAAAGTATTTCAAGGACAAATTTTGAAACATACTTTTGCCTGTAAGTTCTTATGATATATGTACATATGTAGGTAGGTATTTATTAAAAGAAGGACCTTCCTATCAACAATTTTGAATGATCAAGGGTATAAGGTTTTAGTACCCGTAGCGTGATGGTTAGTGCGTTGGACTGTCATGCAAGGGGTCTTGGGTTCAATCCCTGCCTGTGTGACCTTACTTTTTTCATGGGTACTGCCTCTTGCGAGGAATTGACAAATTCTCCAAAGAGTAATTCTTGTCATGAAAAGTGCTTTCTCAAACTAGCCGTTCGGATTCGGCATATAAACTGTAGGTCCCTTCCATCTCTGACAACATTACTCGCACACAGGGATGGTTGAGAGTTGTAAGTCACTAGGCCCTGGTTCTCCATGGACTGTTGCGCCACCTAATTTTAATTATTTATAAGCAAATGTTTACTTTTAATAAGGTTAAAGACTTTATTTGGATCTTTATTTTAGAGAAGTATTAGACTTTGTAATTGTACTTAAATAAATTTGATGCAATTTGTCTCAGTCTTAAGATATCTAAATTCTAGCAAATCCAATATTTGTATGCCAGAGCAAAGTTTTTAACTTAGGAGTAATTTTTCTATAAATTTGAAATAAACATAAATTTAAAATCAAACCCACATCCTGAAAAAAATCACCTACCAATTGATATTTATCTACAAAAAAAACTTTAAAGGTCAAACAAATCTAATCTTCAAGTACCTATTGCAGAAAACTTAAAGCCAAATAAAAGCAAAATACCCACCAGCCAAAATATACATAACTATAACCAAACGTATAACTATCCCAATATGTTTCTTCTTCACAAAAATCGCATCGTAGCTTCGTATACATAATACAGCCATTTTTCATATACAAAGATCGTACACAACTAGAAGCAGAGTCATGATCATGAATGTAAATAAAAACAAAAATCGGTACAAGATCCTGAACAGCTGATGTAAGCATACACAAATTTCATTCATCCCCTTATTAGACACAATATTGAGACATTGCCGTTTTCCTTATAAAAGTGCATTGATATAAAGAAATTACAAAAACAAATTCATCGACCTTCATATGGAAGCTTAGTATATGAAAACATATACAAGGATAGACTCAAATAAAATGAATGAAATTGTGTCGACTTTTTGGCTGCTAAATTAACTGAGCTCCTTATTCTGCTGGCTGCTTATGGGAATGGAAATAATATTTTTCTCTCGCTCCCCCGAAATTTATCCCTTTTTCGATAGTACCGCCAACGACGGCATCAAGTGGCCCTAAAAGTTTCTGCCCATGAGGATGAGAGTACTATGGTTTTCATATACAAAGCTTCCATGTTTTTCATTTTCTAAATTCAATCCGAAAAGAATGCAAAACAGTTATGAGAATAAAAAGAAAGAGGTCCGTTCGTATACTATGGCCTAAGTAAAATGGGTTTCCACTTTCAACAGATGGCACTATCGGTGATAAACTGTAATGTTTCTTGTTGACACTAACTTTTTGCAAAATAACAAACAATAATAGAGTTTATGTCTATTTCCGTAAAATTAAAAAAAGTCAGCTTACAAAAATTAAACTGTGTATTTATTTTTACTACCAATTAATAATAAAAAAAGTAAATAAGGAAGCGTAAACAACTAGATCAGGTAAAATGATTCTATCGAGCAACCAATGTTTCGATTATTGTTCTCTGTTTACACAAAAACAGTTTTTAAAACAAAAAATAATTATGGTAACAAATAATAATTTTTATTAAATAAATTAAAGAGACAAGTGTTCTCTTGTGAATAACAATGATGAGTGAATCGACTGACCAAAGGTTTGCAAAAGGCGCGTGAGGCTTTTGAACTTTTATTAAAGATCATATTTCGTCTGGTCTCGCGCTGCTGAGGGAGTTGGGTGGAATATGAGTTGTGGGAAAGGTAAAAGTTTGGATAACAAAAATAGAATCAAAAATAGTGTATGGGAAATGATAAAGGCATCATTTCCCATCGTGTCAGCATTTAATTAAAATGTATGTTTGATATATGTATGGTCGGGTGTTTCTGTGTTACTTAACATTCTCCTTATCATTCCCCACAAACGTGGTAAAAGGAGCCACAGTAAAGACGATAGTCGTTCGATCAAATTGTCTTACGTGGTTTAGGGTCAGAAATTAAAGATTTTGTTCTGAGAAACGTTAGAAACTAGAATAAGTAGTAAGATTTTAATTTCTTTTCTGTATCATTTTTGGAGGACCTGGCTAGATACTTTTAAAGTAGTTTTTCATATGCAAAAGATTACAAAAAACTTGATTCGCTCATTTTAAAAAACACACAATTAATTTAATTAGTTGAAATAAATTCAAAAGAAGTTCTGTCCAAATTTTAGAGTTAATCTTGAATGACGTTATAGAGTTTTGTATGTTGGACACTAGTCTACGATCACAGCCATCAAACCTACCATAAAACTTGATTTAGATACTAGAACAATAGTGGATTAACTTTTCACAGCAGGATTTTACACTTAATCTTTTATCTACGTTGATTTTACTTAAAATGTTGTATGTTGTTGTTATTCATATTAATTTTATAACTTTTACACAAAAAAACACGGATAATAAATAGTAAGTGAACCCGAATTGAACATCAATAATCAAGGAATAAACTGGCCCTTAATATAACTACGTACAATCGTACAAGTTGCTATTGAGATTTAATGATCCATATATCCATATACCACAATTTTATCTCAACGATTTCTGTTAGTTATGTGATGAAATAAAATATTTAGAAAAATCGCCTGAATACATTCAATTTCCTCCGATGGCATCATCCAATTCCGTATATTGTTGACAAAAACTGTCAATTTATCTGTCTATTTACAAATGTCATGCAAATTATTTTGCGAACCGTGCGTCGTCGTCAATCCCGTCCTGCTTGATTTTGGTTCGTCGTTGGTTGTAGTCGTCGTGTTTTGCTGTCGTTAAATTTGTTTATTATAAATCCACAGAGAAAGAGAAAAAATGAAATTTTTCAACAATAAATTGACGAGTAAACAAAATAAATGCAAGTGACAAAACGTTAAAAAACTATTACTATTAATATTATTATTGCCATCATGAAGTTAGTTAATAGAAGTGTAGATAAATCTAATCAGGGGTAAGTAATAAGAGTTCTTCTATATTTTTTCATTGTTGTTAGTTTTTTGTTGGATGTTGTGAAGTCTTGAGGAAGGCCGAATAGACTATTTTACTTTTTTAAGGTTATTTCTAAATGAAATTTAATATTATTTACATTCAAGGACTGTGGTACTTATCCCAGAGGAACCTGAAGATATGTGGCATGCTTATAATCTGATAACAGAAGGAGACAGCGTCCGAAGCACAACAATAAGAAAGGTAAAAAGTCAAAAAATCTTTGGCAAAAAACTTAAGCAATGTTAGGAAATGAAAATATTTCTTAGTTTTGAACTTAATTTCGAATTAAACTCGAATTGGTTAATGTCAATAATCAGTTAAGGAAATTTATATTCGAATGACTCAGTTGCAATCCCAAAAATCGATTAAGGATTTACGAGATTTTTTTTTAGTTAGTTTTCCCTTATTTTGAATTTAGGAATATACTCGTAATTCAGTTGTAGGTTATCACTTTTTAATTATATACAAGTTTGTTCTGTATAAAACAGAATCTACAATCATGGAACCATCCTTCATATGTAACTTTATCTTAGGTTCTTAGTACCCTTCAGTTTAGTTGCGATTCTGAATTATAAAATAGGTTAAATAAGTTGTAGTACCCGTGGCGAGATGGTTAGGGCGTAGGACAGTCATGCCAGAGGTCTTGGATTGGATCCATGTCTGTGCCATCTAAAGTTTTTTTTTCACGGGTACTGCCTCTTGCGAGGAATTGACAAATCCTCCAGGAGTACTTCTTGTCGCGAAAAGTGCTTTCTTAAATTAGCCGTTCGTGTTCGGCTTTAAACTGGCAACATTACTCGCACACAGGAATGGTTGAGAGTTTTAAGTCACTAGACTCTAGTTCTAGTGAAAAATAAACGCTCTGGATTTCGACATTACTTGATATAAGTCTCCTCTAACAGAATCCTCTGGTAGATTAAGAGAAAATGTGATTATAGATAGAAGCAATAAAGAGGAGTAGGTCAAAACACTAAAAAATTTGAGTATTCTTCACCAGTTGAGGCTAACGAAAATACTAATTGCGAATTGAAACCATAAAGTACCCGTACTTTAGTTAGAATTATTAAAAATGTCAATATTCACAAATCCGCTGGCACGGTATCCCCGCTATTCTGAAGAGGTGTTGTTCAACACTGGCAAAACCACAGCGTAAGCATTTTTATCTATCCTTCTCTCCAGATCTCGTTCCGTGTGGATGAAAAACAGTATTAGTCTAGCCCATACCCAAAAAAGGCGAATTCTGTTCCCTTTCTAACTATCGACCGATTACACTCATGTTTCTTCTTTCCAAGGTCATGGAAACGCTGATTAACTATCAACTCAAGAAATATTAAGATGGAAGGCTTCTTAATGACCGGCAGTACGGCTTTCGTAGCAATAGGTCCACTGGTGATCTCATAGTTCATCTCGCCGAACAGTGGAACAAATCTTTACATCGTTTTGGAGAAAATAAGACTATTGCGCATGATATTTTAAGGGTTTGGCATCAGGCCGCTCTTATCGAAAATGCGTGCTCTCGGATAAGATAAAACTCATTCATTGGATTAGAAACTGCCTTTCGTATCGTTTTGTACCGTTAAAGCGAGATACACCCCACTGGCCATTATCCATGGGTGGCACTTGCACCAATGAAACTGAAATCTTGATGTTCTTGGAATGTGCATCACTAACTACCTCTTTTGAAATGATAATATACGCGATGTCGTCAAAAATGACTCAAGATGTTTGGGTTTTCTGAGACGATGCAAGAAATTGTTCTCTACTTCTAATTTGGCTACAATTTACAAAACTTTTATGCGTCAAAAAACCGGCATTTTAAAGGTATTTCAAGCTCTATGACTGCTTTCTAATTATATATAAAACAAAAGAACAACCTAAAAATGGTGACGATTGAACTCACATAATGGTTGTAAGCTATTTGGCACCTAATCGTTTTTAATCTGCTAAAAGCGTCAGTTGTCGGTTTTTAACACCCAGGAGGTAACGATTGATGACTTATTAAAAAAATTGTATGTACTTAGCATCAAAATAGGAAGAAAACAATTTTCTCTGTCTGATGGATCCCCAAAACATTCAAGTTTCTCAAAGAAACTTAGTTCGAACAGGCAAGATAATAGATTAATAGGCCCTATTTTATATATTGAGTTGTATGCGAAATACATTCAGTATCAAATCTCGTTATTTTGAGCTTTTGGTAGAACAAAATTGGAGATCGATCTCATTTGACAGATTTCCGTATGCTAAAAAAAAAGCTTTATCTTATGCAAATGAGTTAAAGCTTGTAAAATGTTGAGACTGAATTTTGAGAATTTTTATTGGACTAAAATTTATTTCCAGGGAGATTCCCGATTAAGAAAAAAATTCCGTGGAACAAAAAAAAATCCGAGGGAGATTCACGATAGTCCCTATGTCTCCCCTATGAATCAGAAATCACAAATTATAAAATTCTTTATAATCCCCAACCCAAGTTGGTTCCTTAACAAAAAAAGAGGCTGGGATGCGACCCACACTGATAACTTCCCATCCCGTCTGTCGATTTGTCTTGCTTAAAAGTTTGTCTATATGTATCAATTTTTACCAAATTTGCGTACTATTTTTTGTAGATTTTATTTTTTTATGAAAAAACGGACTGTTGGATTTTTATAAAAAAAATTACTGAATATCGAAAACAGTATTTTCTGTGAAATAAAATAAGTTTGAAGCCAATATTTTTAATTTTTGAAAAGCTATTTGAGTCGAAAGTAAATTTTTACAAGTTCTAGTATTGTTTTTTTCTTAGGTTTTTATTTTTTGTAAAAAAAAAACTGTCTATTTTATAGAATGTTGAAAACAATATTTCTCATAAGATCAAATTAGTTTGAAGCCAATGCCTCAAATTTTTGAAAAGATATTTACGTCGTAAAACAATTTTTACCAACTTTTTTATACATTTTTTTTTAGGTTTTTATTTTTTTGTAAAAAATTTGTCAATTCGATTTTTCTCAAAATTGTATGGAATATTGAAAACAATATTTCTTATAAGTTAAAATTAGTTTGAAACCATTATCTCAAATTTTTGAAAAGATGTTTGAGTCGAAATTAATTTTTAACAACTTTTGTTAAATTTTTGTTTGGTTTTTATTTTTTTTGTAAAAAAACTGTCAATAAGATTTTTCTCAAAATTTTATCAGATGTCAAAAACATTATTCTTCGTTGCACAAAATTGTTTTGGAGATGAAATCATATTTTAGTCGTAAAATTTTCGAGGTGACAAATTTTTTTTCAGTTTTTTTTGATTTATAAAAAAACCGTTAATTGGATTGTTTTCCAAAAATATACTTCTTTTGTATCACGTTACAATATATGTACATATAATATAAAATTTAATTCAAGTCTCTAGATTTATTGGTTCATGAGATATTTAGGGTTAACCAAAATGTTCACCTTTTTTTTAAACTGCTATGGTAAAAAAAACCACCCAAGCAATTTTCTTGAGAGCCCTTTCTGCATCTTTCTGCCTTATTATCTGTATAACAAAATTTATTTGAAGTCGATATCTCTTTTAGTTCTTGAGCTATGGACGACGAAAAAACGTCGCGAACGTACGGACGTACGGACGTACGGACATACGGGCGTACGAACGTACGTACACACGCACGCACAGACATCTTTCTAAAAAATTGAAAAACGTCGAGAAATGTCAAAATTTTCAATTTGACAAATCGGACCCATTACAATAACTTCCTATGGGAAGTTAACAAGTTGTGCTTTTCGGATGGTCCTTTGATTAATAAAACACGATTTTCCACGATTTTTTTTTATCCTGGTTTTCAAAGTAGAAAGGCTTTAAGTTGTGGAATTAAGTTCGGTTTGAAGAATTATTATATAAAAAATTATTATATAAAAAAGTATAATTTATTGTACTCGAATACTAGTTTTTTTATAAACTATTGTTTTTTCGGCATATTTTGTTTCGTTTTTCAGTCAATGTAGTTAAACAACCTTACCGATAAATTTGATGTTTTTTTTGCATATTTAAAAAATAATTGTTTTTATAAAACTTTGATTATTGCAGGTACAAAATGAAACAGCTACTGGTTCTTCAACAAGTAATCGTGTCCGAACAACATTAACTATTCGCGTAGAGTCTATAGATTTTGATACTCACGCATGCGTCCTTCGCTTAAAAGGTCGCAACATTGAAGAAAATCAATATGTTAAGGTAAATTTAATCATTCTTATCTAAGTTCAATTTTTTAAAACATGTTCTCTCTTAACATTTCATTTATAGATGGGTGCATATCATACACTCGATTTAGAATTAAATCGAAAATTTCAATTATGCAAACCCGAATGGGATTCAATTGCCTTAGAACGCATCGATATGGCGTGTGATGTTACACAATCGGCTGATGTAGCAGCTGTTGTCATGCAAGAAGGATTAGCTCATGTTTGTTTAATAACAGCTAGTATGACATTGGTGCGTAGTAAAATTGAAATTTCAATACCACGCAAACGTAAAGGAAATGTCCAACAACACGAAAAAGGTTTAGCTAAATTCTATGAATCCGTGATGCAGGGAATTTTGCGACATGTTAATTTTGATGTGGTCAAATGTGTTCTTATTGCCTCGCCTGGTTTTGTACGTGATCAATTTTTTGAATATATGTATCAACAAGCTGTGAATTCTGACATTAAGGTACAGTTGCTATTATTTTTGTTTTATTTTTCTTACTTATATGTAATTGTTTTTTTTTTGTAGGTTCTTTTAGAAAATAAAAGCAAATTTATGCTGGTGCATTCTTCATCGGGTTTTAAACATTCATTGAAAGGTTTGTTTGTTTTATTTTTTCAATTTAATTTAATGTGTATTCTTAGAGTTGATATTTAATTATTTTTGTATCTATTTTTTAGAGGTTCTTCAAGAACCAGCCGTCATTGCGAAAATGTCCGATACAAAAGCAGCTGGTGAGGTTAAAGCCTTAGAGCAATTCTATACTGTTTTGCAATGTGAACCGGCTAAAGCTTTCTATGGAAAGAAACACATTCAAATGGCTGCTGATGCCATGGCTATTGAAACTCTTCTAATATCAGATAATCTCTTTAGGTGAGTTTTTCTTAATTGCTTATTTTTCTCACGGTTCTTAAATATTATCTACGGAAGTATTTGTATGCCCATATTTAATGACACTACATACAAAATATTAAGGGAACATGTATGTACGTGAAAGCACCTTAAATCAGACTATTTTTCATCCGTCGTATTTCAGCACCTAATTGCATCCTAGAAGAAATTCTTATATTTAAAAAAATTAAAAATTAACAAAGTTGTAAATATAATCATGAACACATGTATATACAAGTTTTTGGTGCCAACTACACTAAAATTACGTCAGGTGCCATCCGGAAAGAGTTGCCTGCCCCAACTAAAAAAAAAAAATCAAAAAATATTTTTTATTCAAAATAAGGATATTTGGGTATTTCAGGATTAGTTTTGAGGTGTTGTTAATATGAACAATCATAGACAATTCTGTTAAGATATCTTAAAAGGTTTGATTTGTAGAGGTAGCCAAAGGTTAAAAAATGGAGTTTTCAGGAAAAGGACCTTAAAGTTGAAAAATGCCTAACTTACCATGCGTTTGAGCAACTCCAAAGGCAAACTGAGGCATTAAATCTCTTTTGAAGTACTAAAACATTTACATCATTGAAAAAAGCAAAGTGTGGGCTTTCAAATGAGCCATAAAACAACTAATCGAAATGTTGGTAATTTTTCACATATTTTAACATTATTTTATAGAGAACACAATAATTATCTATTAACAATCGAATTTTCGTCATTATTGTGAAAAATAGTTTTATTGGATAAATTACTGATTCAGCTTAAGTTCGACAAGCCTTAAGTTTACTATGAATTTTGTTGGTCACCGAAATATGGGAAAATAAAAACGAATTCTAGTTTTTATTTAAGTACCTGTAAGAAAATTAAGAACTTTCTGAGTATTTTTTTTTTCACATTTTAAAAAGGTCAAAAAATAGGATTTGGTAAAAAAAAAAACAAAATGATATTAACCTTCTTTCTAGTTTTATCAAATAAAATTTGAAGAAATTAAAAAAATAATACTTTGTGCCATACCTCAATATGGGTGATTATACAAAAGTTGGGTAACTCGATGTCATCAACCAATATATACAAAGTCTGATTATATTTTATTGAGATTGCAATTTATTTTAAAACAATGGAAAGACCCTTTGAATACAAGTTATTAAAAAAACACAATTAGTTCTTAAAACTTCAGTCCTCTGGCATGTCACAACCCTGAAAACCAACCATTAAGTGACTGTCTATTAAACGAGTTTGGGTTATGTTTGTTGTCTATACACGTGCTTAGCCAGTCAACACGTCAGTTTTATGGTGAGTCGTTATTTTTTTGTTAATCTAAAGTTCATTTTTATTTATTTGTATTAGACTTTGATTTGTTAAAATGTAGTTTATTGATATTTGAAATTACAAAAAAAAAACATTAGTCCAGATTATAATCTCAAATTTCGTCTTTTTCGTCAGTAGTGCGGCGTCAGTTCTGTGTCAGGTAAATTGTTATTGTTCTTCATTTCTTGATCATTAGTAGTAGTTTTAAGATGAATATTGTTAGATTTTGTTTGTTGATTACTTTGAAATATTTAGTAAAAGTATGTTTAAGTAGTAAAAGATAAGTGAATAACGTTACGTTAAATGTCAAAAGTCTGTTTTGAAAACTGATGTAGTATTTTCTCCTAGTATTACATATTAATAATTATTTTTAATTTTTACTAAGTGATTTTAAGTGATCATTATTAAATCCTAAGAGATTTTTACTAATTTGTATTAAATTTCATTATAATACTTTCAAAACTGTGTATACTCGTCAGTCCTCTGGCAGTCAAATTCTGAAATTTTTAAATATCTTACAATGTACTCAAAAAAGTAACTGGCCCGATTGGGAACAATATATTAATTAGATTAGCTATCATATACACCCGAATTTATAGAAGTTTGATTTAAAAACTATTGTAAACAAAATATCCTCAAAAGGTACCCAACTTTTGTATAATCACCCATATGTAATGTATTCTCTTCCTTTTTCCCTCTTCATGAGCTCCCAAAGGTTTTCTATGAAATTAAAATCTGGATGGATTTGTTTGCCATTCCAATACGTCCAGAATATTCTCCTCCAAAAAGGCAGTCACTCCTTGTGACGAAATGCAGAACCGTGCATGAACGCATAGTTTTATCCACTACAACCATTCTTACTGAATTTTTATAACTAACTCACTCTAACTCTTAACGAATTAGAGGAAGGGAATGAAATGGACGTTATCACTACAGACTTTAGTAAAGCCTTTGATAAAATCAGTCACCAAATTAATTATCTTAAACTTAAAGCTCTTGATTTCCCACCCTTTTTTATTTCATGACACAGATCGTACCTTGAGAACCTCTGATATAGAGTTGTTTTTAGGTTCTCAATCTCCGAACCCATATTTACAATCTCAGGAGTCCTTTATTATTTGTCTTAACTATCAACGAAGTTATTAACGTCATTGATAATTCAACAGTCTCTATTTACGCTGATGACATGAAATTAACAAAGGTTATTTCTACTCCATCTGATTCTGTCTTACTCCAAAATGGTCTTGACTCATTTCAGACTTGATGCGACAAAAATTTCTTGGAAATCAATGTAGCTAAATGCCAATTTATAACATTTACCCGTAAGCGTTCACCTCTTTCATACGATGTTACCATTCATTCTTTCTGTTCTATTCGCGACTCATTTTGATTATATTATTGACAAGGCCAACTCATTCTTCATCAAACTATGGTCTAAAGAATTCTCGAATCCCTATGTAACTAAATCCCTATACACCACCTTTGTTAGACTACTCCTTGAATACGCTAGTCAAGTCTGGTCGCCCCATCAGAACTCTCACTCTCAAGGAATTTAATCTATACAACGCATATTTCTTCGCTTTTCACTCTGCGGTCTTCCTTGGGGTAATTATCTATTCTTACCACCTTATGAAGATCGTTCAAAACTTGTTTATCTGCAAACACTCCAAAAACGCCGCGAAGTCGCTGATGTTCACTTTCTACACCAGCTTTTAGCAGGTACCAAAGACTCACCGTCTCTTCTAAAAATGATTCCTATTTATACTAATCCAAGGAACGTCAGGCAGCCCCTTTTTCGCCTTCCTCATCACCATACAAATTAAGGCCTTTTTGAATCTATTATAAGAATGCTGCGCTTAACTAATAACGTGCATACCACCTTTGACTAACATATCAGTCCTTCCTCCCTTGGTAACAATCTCTACAGCTCGTTTTAAGTTTTTTGTTCATTAAAAAGTACTGTGTGGGCCTTCGGGTCCAAACCTAAGCATAATATAAAACTCAAACAAAAGTAAACAAAAAAGCTAAACAAAAATTGACTTAACTCTAGCTTTAAGTCCTTTTTTTGTTTATAGCTTGCATATAAACAGCTGTCGTTTGGAAACCAACATTTTCTTTCTTAGAACTTTAACATAGTGGTCCTGAAAAAATAATTTTTTTAGGTGACCGTAACAATTTTATCACCCACTGTAGGTTTAAGAAGTTGAAGTTAGAATAAATTCCCATGAAAAAAACTCTAATAAAGTACAATTTTAAAAGAGATGTAATGCTGCAGCTTCAAATCCAAAATGATGAATTTTAGAAAAATGATTATTTAAATGTCGATTTTGTATGTTTATGGAAGTATTTTTAATAAAATAAATATAATGACAAATCATTGAGGAAGCAAAAATATTGTTTCTTGATTAAAAAGATTACAAAATTTAATCGAAAAATGGCTTTATTCGTAAAAATACCAAATTCTCTTTTTAGTAAAGAAATACAAATAATGAACTTGACATATTTCAATATAGACTAGGAAATGATTTTTGAAAATTATTTTCAAAAAGTAAACATGTTTTCATAAAGTATAAAATATGTAGAAAAATTGTAATCGTTTGTTTAATGATTTAACTTATTATAAACTACAATTCACTTGAACAATTATAGCAACTCTACAGTAGAGATTAGGTCTAAATGTTAATCTCTCGACTTTAAATCTGCATTTAATTGAAAATTAAAAATATGTAAATCAATTTAATTTCTCAAATAAAAAACAGGAAAAACATGATAGATTTTAAATCATAAATACATTTATTTACCCTACTAATAGAAAACTCCATAATTGTGTCCCGAAAGTACATTACTTACTTACTTACTTAAAGTGGCGCTACAGTCCTGTGTGAACTAGGGCCTCACCCAACAAACTTCTCCATCTTGCTCGGTCCCTAGCTAAATGTCTCCAGTTTCGCACTCCAAGTTGGGTGAGGTAACTTTCCACTTGTATGCGCGCCACCTGATTCGCGGTCTTCCTCTACTGCGCTGTCCTGTGGGTGTGGATTCGAAGACTTTCCGGGCCGGAGCATTGGTTTCCATGCGCTCTACGTGACCCAGCCATCTTAGTCGTTGAACTTTTACCCTTCTGGCTAAGTCTACGTCACTGTACAGCCCATACAGCTCGTCGTTCCATCTTCTCCTCCACTCCCCTTCGATGCATACGGGACCGTAGATCACACGAAGAACTTTTCTCTCAAAACGACCCAAGGTGCTTTCATCCGCTTTTGTCATAGTCCATGCTTCTGCACCGTATAGCAGGACGGGGATGATAAGGGTCTTATATAGCGACACTTTGGTCCTTCGTGAGAGGACTTTTCCACTCAATTGCTTTCTTAGCCCAAAGAAACAGCGGTTAGCAAGAGTTATTCTTCGTTTGATCTCAGCGCTGGTGTTGTTTTCTGCGTTTACAGCGGAGCCTAGGTAGATGAAGTCCTTGACTACCTCAAAGTTACGTCTGTCGATGGTGACGTTTTGAACAAGACGTCGCACACTGGGGCAAGATACCCCAAAAACCGGAATTAATTCAGAAGATGGGTCTGCCTTACTGAAAACATTCTTTTTATTTGAAGTACCATACAAATCAATAGGAAAACTAAAATTGAGTTTTAGAATTATGTTTCGATGCTTATTACCGACTACGTAATGGTGTTTTTGTAGCTGTCTATGTCTCTATTTTTTGTCCGCACGTAACTTCTCAACCACTGAACCGATTTTAACAAGTGATACAGCATTGGATTTGGCTTAACGGCACGAGTAACAAGGAGTACTTGAATTTGTTTTAAAGTCAAAATGACGGATCTTAGGCGGTAAATAGTTATTTTAGGAATGTATGTGTATTCTGAGCTACTTACTAAAGAAATCTCAATAAAAAAAAATGGTGTACATATGAGCACCGGATTCTTTTTTCACACAATACAAGAGACATTAAACTATTTTTACAAATAAAAATCTCAACATAGAAACGTCTAGAAACCCACTTTTACTCTAACTATACCTAAAATATGCCCTTAATTATATATATCACATTATTAATATTCCATTTATATTGAAAAAATAAAAATATAAACTTCAAATATATTTGGAAATAAAGTACATATTTAAAACTATTGATTCCATATTGTTTTTTAGTTTTCACGTTATTAAAATATATATTTACAAAGGCAAACTGATAACACTACTTACTTAACACTTGTCTTAAGAGTGAATGAAATGTGGCTTACATTTCGAATTACGGAGTAAAAAAAATACTTAAAAATATATCTGTTTAAGCTAATGAAAGCTTAGAATGTGTGCTAACGGGAAAACCAGTTTTTATTTTCATCTCTTACAATTTTTTTTTTTTAGTTTATTCCGATTCCTTTATATGAGTGGGCCCACTGTGGCGTCGGTGTTGTAGGTCCTTTCTTGACGACAGCATACTTTATTTTGCCCTCATTAACCGTTAAACCCATTTTTGCCGCCTCTGCCTCAATGCTCACAAAAGCCCCATTGACATCACGCTGAGTTCTTCCGATTATGTCAATGTCATCAGCATATGCTAGTAATTGGACAGACTTTTGAAATATAGTGCCTCTGGTGTTGACGTGTGAGCTTTGCACTATTCTTTCAAGTACGATGTTAAAAAAATCACATGACAGCGCATCACCTTGTCTAAAACCTTTTTTGACATCGAAAGGTTCAGTTAAGTTGTTTCCAACCTTTATGGAGCAGCGTGAATTCTCCATGGTCATCCTGCACAAACGGACGAGTTTGGCAGGGATGCCAAAACTAGACATGGCTCTATACAGTTCGTCCCTGTAGATACTGTCATATGCGGCCTTGAAATCGATGAAAAGATGGTGGGTGTCGATTTGGTGTTCTTGGGTTTTTTCCAGGATCTGCCGTAATGTGAATATTTGATCGACTGCTGACTTTCCTGGTCTAAAACCACACTGATAAGGACCTATCAGGTTGTTGACGATGGGCTTTAGACGTTCACATATTACCCCAGAGAAGATTTTGTAGGTGATGTTAAGTAGACTGATTCCTCTATAGTTGGTGCAGTTTAGAGGGTCTCCTTTTTTCAGGATCGGGCAAACAATACTGAGGTTCCATTCATCGGGCACGCTTTCTTCCGACCATATCTTACAGATAAGTTGGTGCATGCTCCTAACCAACTTATCTCCAGCTGCTTTAAAGAGCTCGGCATTCAAGCCATCCGCTCCAGCGGCTTTGTTAGACTTCAGCTTAGATATGGCAATCTTTACTTCGTCTAAGTCGGAAGGACGAGATTGTTGGCTTTCGTCGTCTATGTTGAATGGATCATCCTGCCTGACAGCGGAATTCGGTTCGTCGTCGCCGTTATACAGTCTGCAGAAGTGGTCCTTCCATATCCTCAGCATTGACTGCGGTTCCACTATGATGTTTCCACTTTCGTCTTTGCAGCCTTCGGTTCTAGGTTTATGTACCTGTGAATTTCGTTTCACCTGTTCATAAAACTTTCGAACTTCATTCCTGCTTTTAAACCTCTCAACATCTTCGACCGCACGCTTCTCATGTCCTCTCTTTTTCCTTCTGAGAAGTCGGTGTTCCTCTCGCCTCTTCTGCTCGTAGAGTTCATGAGCAGCTCTCGTCCTTTTATGCAGCGCCGCTTTGCGTGCCTGTTGTTTGGCTGCATTTGCCTGCCGACATTCCTCATCAAACCAGGGGTTCCTTGTTGGTGGCTGCTTGAAACCCAGCACGTCAGAGGCGGCTTCTCTGATGGCATCTTGGCAATGTTGCCACTGGTTTTCGATACATTGTGTTGGCGGCAGAGAACTTCGAGAGAGGTTACTCTTAAATCGGTCGGAAAAGGATTTGGCGATCTCTTGCGATTGTAGCCTTTCGACTTTATACCTTCTCCCAGCATCTCCTTGTTTTGCCTTGGGTCTGGAAACCCGAAGTGCTACCTTGTCTACAACGAAGTAGTGGTCCGAGTCGATGTTAGCTCCTCGGAAAGTTCGGACATCCATGATGCTGGAAGCGTGTCTGGCGTCGATCGCAATATGGTCAATCTGGTTGACGGTAGATTGATCTGGAGAACTCCAAGTTCCTTTGTGGATGTTGAGGTGTGGAAAACGCGGACTGGCTACCATGACCTTTCGCCCCGCAGCAAAATCTATGAGCCTGAATCCGTTGTCGGAAGTGTTGTCGTGCAGGCTGTTTTTCCCGATTATTCCACCAAAGATGTCTTCCCTTCCTAGCTTGGCATTAAAATCGCCCAGGACAATTTTAATATCGTAGCTAGGACACTGCTCATATGTTTTGTCTAAGAGCTCGAAGAACATATCTTTTTTCTTTGGGGGCGTGCGCGCATATCATATATGTATATCTAAATTCTTGCTTAGTTTACTTGGTTGTACAACTCGTCGTTTCATCTGCTCCTCCACTTACCTTCTATGCGTACGAGAGCGTAGACCTCGCAAACAACTTTTCTATCGAAACAGCCGCAGCCCAAGGTTTATGCACCGTATAGATGGGGATAATGAGGGTCTTAAATAGCGACACTTTGTTTGCTCGAGAAAAGGCTTTATTACTCAATTTTTTTCAAAGAAACAGCGGTTAACAAAAGTAATTCTTCGTTTGATCTCAGTGCTGGTGTTTTTTTCTACATTCTACGCAACCAAGGTAGACAAAGTCTTAAACTACCTCAAAGTTACGTCTGTCCATGGTTACGTTTTGACCTAGATGTGCGTCGGTGTTGTAGGTTCTTTCTTGATGACATCATGTACTTTGTTTTACCCTCATTAACCGCTAAACCCATTTTTGCCACCTAAGGGTAAATTTACAAACGTCACATTTTTTGGTAGTGCATCAACAATACTTTCAACAACGTAGTTAAAGAAATAGCATAAAAGCTTATTGTTTTGTCTAAAGCCTATTTTTGACATCCAAAGGTTCGGTTGAGTGATTTCCAACCTTTATACAGCAACACGAATCCTCCATGGTCATCCTGCACTAACGGACCAGTTTGGCAGTGATGCCAAAACTAGACATCACTCTATACAGTTCGTCCCTGTAGTTGCTGTCCTTGAAATCGTTGAAGAGGTAGTGGGTGTCGATTTGATGTTCTTGGGTTTTTTTGCAGCATCTGTCGTAATGTTAATTTTGATCGACTGCGGACTTTCCTGGTCTAAGGCCACACTGATAAGAACCTATCAAGCTGTTGACGATGGACTTTAGACGTTCACATATTACATATTACAGAGAAGATTTTGTTAGGGAGACTGATTCCTCTATAGTTGGGTGCAGTTGAGGGGGTCTTCTTTTGTTTAGTATCGGCCAAACAACACTGTGGTTCCACTCTTTGGACGTGCTTTCTTCCGACCGACCATATTTTATTTTTTTAGAAGTAGAACGTCTAAAAACTACACTTCGAAACACTTAACTTCGAAATTTTAATTAAATTCCGTAAAATGAATCAATGACTCAATAACTTTCTGTTTCTTTTCTTCTCAATCTTAAAAAAATTTATTTCAAAAAAAGCCTTTGTTCAATTGAAAAAAAAAAAATGTTATCTATGCGTCTTCACTTGCTTAGATCACTCACCCTAGTTAATACCTTTCTTTAGTAAAATAAACAAATCAGCCACTGCTCTTTAGTATAATTGTTCATTTACCTAGTAATTTAGTTGTTGTTTCGTTTAGCATAAACTTGCAACGTCACAAATAAGCGTTTCAACTTTGTAATGCACCTACACGTTATTTGAGTCCATAAGCGGGCATTGACGTTTCTCCTTCCTATGCCCCCTTTTTTAGAAAACAACCAACGTAACTGTCTGTTACATACCTTCTTTTTTTATTTGCAAAGAAGTTAAATGTCTGAATTCCACGCATGAAAAACCACCACTAACCGCAAAGTTAATGCAAAAATAATGTATACATATATATGTACATATTATGTATGTGTATCGAAAGACGACATTATAACCATATAAGTATTTATTTTTGCACGGCCAAGGAACCTTCACGATGAATTGATGCCGATACCGTAGCCGATGTGCTCCAATTTGCCTATCAACAACAGCAGCATTGACTCTTGATCAAGGTTGTGTGTAGCGAATAAGGAGCTAAATAATCACGACGTATATAATTTATTTTATTTATATATTTTGTTTTACCTTTTTATTATTTCGTTATTCGAATTTGTACTCTGATGATGGGTGTTGGGAATGTGTCCCGAGCCTTATAAGTTGCAAGTATGAGGCTAATTTGTATTCTATTGATATCGCATTGGCATTAGTTATAAGCAGAAACAAAAAGTTTCACTGTCTCTAAGCTTACCTGGTGTCGATGACTATATCGACCATAGCAAATACAAATCGATTTCATCTTTTAAAAATAATTTATTATTATGTACAAAATGTCTTAAACTAATTTTCTGAGAATTCCAATGTGTCTCTCTCAACGGCCAACAGTCAACAGTCAACGGTATTGCTTCTTATTGCTATCTTCAATATTTGCCGAAAGTTGATTTCTATGAATTATAACGAGAACGAGAAAGAATTCAATGACTATTATGCTCGTATTAAGAATGTCTAGGTAATTCAAGCGTTCGTCGCATCTCAAGTTAGACTTACCGGCTACATTGCTTGCGGATCGCCTCATTCATAGCACATTTCATATGTTTTAATGTATCAGCCTGCATGGGTTGTTGCCTTTTGCTGATATCTGTCGTTGTGTTCGTCGTCATCGTCATCGCCATAGCCATCGGCGCTGTTGAGTTCATCAACAGTTTGTCATAGTAATCCGAGAGTGATTCCCTTCTCGGTAGCAGTCTTCTTCTCGACGATGTGATGTAATTGTGAAATCTTAGCTTAGAACTTGGGAAGTAGTTTTCCTTCTTCATATTGGCGGGGAATTCTATTGCACTGGAGATTTGTTGCGGGCAACCACATTCCGAAATTAGGTAATCTGGCGTTAGTTGCATTCTGACGGTGACGGAACAAAAGAACTATTATCTGAAATTTGAAACAAAGATCAAAAGTGAGATATTTTGCACCTTCTTAAATGGAAAAAATATGAATTGCAAATTGCTCTAATTACTGGTGTAGATATTGGTCATGCAAGACAAGCGCAATCATTGTTTAACAATCATCGTCGTCGTTGTGCTGATTTTTTGAGAAGGCTAATGCTGAAGGCGTCGTCTCCGTCGCCATCGCCATAGCCATCGACGTCGCGTCGGTCGGTCGGTTGTGTTTTATAAGGCATCTTATAGTCTAAATCCCACCCGCTTTTACATTATTAATATGCTTAATTAACTATCATGGCAGGTAGTAATAGGCATGTCTATATTAATGGAGACAAGTTGTACCTTAGTGGGCGATCAGCTACACCAACAGAAACAAAACAATAAACAAGAACAGTCTCCCCCTATTTTGGAAAGTGGAATTATCAAAAATAACTAACAGACTCTATCGTACTTTTCTTGTAAATACAAAAATGAAGTCGCACATTATTTATTTAGGTTCGATTATTTTTGTCACCCCATCCCCATTCCCAACCTCAACACCACTCTTTCAAGCGCTTTTTCTTAACATGTGTTTTCAATTGAATTGAATTTCAATTTTGGTTTCCAATTCGATTCGATCATTTGTTTTAACCGGCTGACAGATCTGTCGTGTTTGATGTGGATATTTTTTTTTTCTATTTTTGACGAAAAAGAGCACAAATTAAATTTTATGTGCGGGAAGTCGGTTGTCTTTTGTAGAAGAAATGGAATTTTAACATTTTATTTTTGTGTTTGTTTAAAATGAGGATTTTTTAAAGTGTTGTTTTTTTTTTGATTTCTTGATAAGAGCGTCTAAAAATAGTATTGTTTTTTTTAATAGAAACAATAACAACTGTCACTGACAAGATCTTGATAATGAATTGATGATGTTTGTTTTAAGATTAAGTAGCTACATGATCTTGATGGGAGTGTTATTGAAGGTTGGAGAAAAAATTGCCTTTTAAGATTGTGCGAAACTTCTCAATATACACAAAACTAATATAAGATACATTTTGAAATTTCATATTCACTTATTATGTTTTACAATAGCGGAGACAATCTCAGAACAATCTCAGGACAATTGAGCTTAACAAATGGCTTTTACATTTAAAAACTTGTGATCATACACAAATTTTGGAAGTATGGTTTGAAGTGAACTAGTATAGAGTATGGAACATTTTATTTTAGGCTATTTCGACTTATTCGAAGTCAAAGCTCTTAGTAAGTGTATTAAACGGTTTCTTACATTTCACGTTCATTGAAATTCCGAAACAACCGCAAAGGGGATATGGATCGTTTAAATATTCACGACAGAAAATTTAGGATCTGCAAGTTAAATTTCTGAAAAGTTAAATAGGCAAACTTGCAACTTCCTACAGTTTTAAACCGAATCCGAACGGCTAATTTGAGAAAGCACTTTTCATGACAAGAATTAATCTTGGAGAATTTGTCAATTCCTCGCAAGAGGCAGTACCCGTGAGAAAAAAATTTAGATGGCATAGGCAGGGATCGAACCCAAGACCTCTGGCATGACAGTCCAACGCACTAAAGCAATATTCACATGAGCACGACCAACGACCAACGAATGAACGAATATTAGTTGATTTTGACATTTCTTTCACATGAGAGTTTTTAATTCGTCAATGAAGTTTGACAGCCGAACACCATTCACCACCGAAACCAAAACAAGATTAATTTTTTTAGGCTAAGTACGCGCGATTATTTTATTCGTTGCGAGTGTGGATAATGTAGAACGCGAATAAAGTTTGACAATTCGTATCAACTACAATTTTTTTCGCGACGAATAAATTCGTTTTCTTAAATTTATTAATATATGATATTGAAAAATAAAAGTATGCATCATAAATCAAATAGAAACTATATTGCTATCGTTTTGTTAAGAATTTGTGTGGAAATATGTCTTCAAACGCATATAAACTCACATTTTGTAATCATCGTCGGTCGTTGGTCGCGCTCATGTGAATACTACTTAACCATCATGCCACTGGTACTACAGTTGCAGTTGCAGATTGGTTGGTCTAAATTGTTCAAATGTTTATTGAACAAAGAGATTCTTATATGATTTTCCATTGATAAACTTGATTTATAATGATACCTATATTACTGTATCGGTGCGGATGCAAATCAAAACAACATTTTAGATTTACAAATTAAATTTTATATCAAAAATTAATTAATTTACATACTGTTTATCTTGCTCATAATTTGGCTTTTTGGATATTGATTTAATACTTGGCCTATTTAAAAAAAAAATTAAATTGTATTCTTCATATTTGTCAACTAATTATAATGGCAGTAAATAAAATAATAAGGTTTATTTCTTTACTCTAAAACCCAATTTCTGGGCGAAGGTCTAAAAAAATTAAAAACTCGATCTAGTCAGTATCGGCTGGAACTTAATTTTGAAAATATTTAAAAATCGTTCTTCACATCTAATCTCATCTGTAGAACTTGGTTTAAAGTCATTTTTTTAGTTCTAGGAAGGAGTTATAACCTTTTTTTTTTAGTATTTTTGTAGCAACTCGTAGATAGTTCTGACTCAAAATTCTGGCATTTTACTAACAAAGTTATTCTGCCAATTTTCATTCGACCGGACATTTATTTTAGGATTTGGTTTTAATATTCTCACTTTCTTTCGAAACTGTGTTTTCGTGTTTTATTGCATTTCGTTTAAGATTTGTATTATTTAAAATTATTCTTTTTTGATAAATGTAGGTACACATATTTCTTTTGCACTGAACATCTTAACTTCAATAAAGATCAAAAGAAATTGGTTTTGATTGAATTTGTCCACTTTTTCTTGAAAACTCCAACCACTCATTCAGATATAAAAGTCCGTCAATCTTAGAATATCATAGAACAGCTTCAAGAAATCGTGTGTTTAGTAGATTCAACCAAAAGATTATTGTCGAGTTAAAAAAGCAACAATATTCATAAAAGTTAAGTATCTCCAGATGCACATAATTTCAAAACGGGCGTCTTGTTTTTTATAAACATGTTTACCTACACTTTAGTCTGGTGTTAATGGGAATATTGACTTTTTTTAGATTGGATGTTATTTCTCAACATAATTCAAATAGCTCTTACGTCTATTTGTGCCGACTCAATAGTCGAGGTTTTTATATTTATAATGTCCTCCCACCCTCTGGATATGAAAAATATGTAAAACTAAAATAAATCGCACGATTAATAAATAGTTTAACCGATTTAAATGCATATATACATATGTAATCTACACTATATAATATTATAAAGAGGAAAGATTTGTATTTTTGTATGTAACGAATAAACTCAAAAAATACTGGACCGATTTTAAAAATTCTTTTTTCATTAGAAAGCTACATTATCATTGAGTAACATAGGCTATATTAAGTACTAGATTACTATTGAAATCTTTAGAAATTCCTATTAAAACCAACGGAAGGTGTGACAAAATTAGCCATAAAATGACTTTCATCGCATACGCTGCGAAGAGTATTAATGTTAGGACAAAAAAATGTTTTCTAATTTAGTGATTCATGGTCGTTTTAATTAGCATGCTTATAACTTAAATATCTGTACCTATTTATGTCTACCCGTGCGAAGCCGGGACGGGCCGATAGTATGTAATATAATCCACAAAATTATTATTGCACATTAAATGCCCTTGTGGTCTGCAATTTAATCCAAAACCGAAATTAAACTAAAAAGTAAGCCTTATCTATTCAATACAAAACGGAAGGCGACAGTACCCACTCATAGTCTCATGAGTTGATTCTACTCATAGTTCAGATTGAAGTTGAAGTTTCTTTAATTCAGACCTTCCACTGAGAGGTTGCCTTCATAAGTGGATTTAATTCCTAGTAAAGAAATTCCCATTAGACGTGTTTCTAATTAAGGTACTCAGAGAATCGGACCTTCCATATTCAAGACATGTGTATATTTAGGGAATTCCTTATGTTTTAATATAATAAATACCAATTAACGTGATCCTAATAGGTATTTATTACATGTACACTTAAATTATGGCCTAAAGAGCAAACATTTTATTTGATTAGATTTTGTTTACACAATTTCAAGTTATTCTCTTAAAAAACTCATTAAATGTCTAAAGCCTTGTTGATAGTATAGTTTAGGTTCAACCAAATAAAAACGAAATTATCAATCGAAGAAACAAAATTGCAGTTTCTTCTTAGTTGATTGAATTATATTTTTCCATATGCTCGAAAAATCAACTCACAACAAGAAGATTCTTTGTTCAATAACCCAATTGATAGAAATCTTATGATCTTTTCTTCCCTATTCCAGAATTTCTATTTTGATATCTATTAAGAGATTTTTTTGTTTGATTTGATTTGATTTAATTTATCAATGCAATATCAAATCACTATTGGCGAGACTCTTTCAACGTAATCCCACCACAGGATGCCAGCTAGCTACCAGTTACCAGCAACTAAAGACACCCACAACATATGCGAACCATTGCATCGTTTCTTTGGTTTAAACAAAACAATAAATCCTCCCCCTAGTGTGGAACTTTTCTTTCTTTTTGATTTGTTGTGTTGTGAATTCAACTTTAACAGACATTTTCCGCTTGGATCTTCTTTTTCTATCCGCACACAAGTTTACCTCAAAGAGTTTGCCCTTTTGTGTTTCCATTCGATTTGCTTGTTATTATTTTGTTCTTTTAGTTTCCCATCAATAAACAGAAAATATTCATACAAATGTACAAAACAAAAGAATTATATTTACATGCCGGGGCACAACAAAAAGAAACCAGAAAGCCCTCCAATGGAATGCCTCCTCTTCTGGGCTAATGTAGGCTTTATTCTACTCTGAGGCTCTATATCTGACTTGTGCTCTATCTAAATGTAGTAAGTATGTTATAGTTTTTAGTGAGAAGAAATCTGATCCGTTTTTTTATGATATTATTTTTTTTTTTTTTGCAGAAGTTAAAACTCTGTTGGGAAGACTCGAACTCAAATCCGAAAGTTGTGTATCAGGTTTACAAACTGGTTATCTGCTTGTGCATAGTTAATATAGTCTCCAAATGCATGTGTAACAACAGTCTGCACAACATACCGAACCGATTGGAGTTGCAACAATGACCTTTTCAATGAACTCCTTGTGTGTGCTTTTAGCTGTTAGCTGTTATCTCAGGTTTCAGAAAATTATGGAATTCGCTTACACGGTTCACATCATTAGACCAAACGAACTGAATAGGAAAAGGCTTAAAGGGTTGTTGTAAATTGAATCTTAAATCTTTTCTGGTTTTCTTTGTTTTTTTTTTTTTATTTTTCAACTTGTAACTTTAATTTTGTAAATGAGATATTTAAAGTGTTCTTTTATTTCTTATCGGTGTTGTCTTACATTTTTATCAGCTAAGGAATTTGATACCACACAGATAAGGGGGCCGCCGCGCCGGCCGGTAGTTTATAGTGAAGCACTCTATGTCTAGTGAAGGGGATCACAGAATTACAAGATTACGTAAAAATAAATAAAATGTAATCAACAAATTCACACCGCAGTCAATACAAAAATATTATTTATATTATTGCCACAACAATGGAAAGGTTAAATGCATCACTTCATTCCAGAGTCAATCTCAATACAATATATACATATACATATGTACCTATTAACCAAAGCAACAACAAAAAATCAGAACAGATCCCATTATTCCATATTCAATGATCATCACTATTTAACTCATCATCACCACGACGACAATGACGACGCGACGTTGCGCAGCCGACGACACGACGATAAGATGCTTTGGCAATCTTTAGTAAGTTTATATTGCATTCCACTATTGGCCACTCTTTAATGAGTACGTCAAGTGGGAAACAATTTAATTAACCATCATCAATACGTGCCAAGTTGGCTATGTTGATGATAATGATGATGATGATTGAGGATATTATGGAGGGCCACTTCTTTTTATTTTTGTATGACATTACCTATAAAGAAAATTCCAATGGAACTCCTCTGAGAAATTTACTTTCACTTTACGGTGTTGTCTTGTCTTGTTTTTATCTACTTTTTTTTGTACAAACTTTTCTCGTGTTAACACATAAAATATAAAATAAACCGGCTGCGGCGCCAAAACACAACTAAATATAGAACCGTCTTGGGGACAGTCACAAATGCGACTGCCGACTGAAGAAAATATTTTTTCTTTCATCACTTACATGCTTTAGTCTCTATCTCTACTTTATAATAATACTCTTGAGTCTTGACTCTTGGTCTTGGCTAGGTTGTCTTTTTTGTGTTAGCTTTCTGACTGGTAGTGCTGGCTTACTTAGCTCTTAGCTCTTGGCTCTTGGATGTTGTTAGCTCTGGCATTTATACAGCGCGTTTTTTATTTCAATTGTTGATCATTTCAATAAGTTGTGTGTTGTGGAAATGGCAAGTAGTGTAGTTGAAGGGAACGAAATTTAATTATTTCATATCGTTCTCTTAAGGTGATCAGATCAGTAATGCTTATACAGTGACGGACAAAACGATAGGAACACTTTTAATGAGCTAAGAATTTAAAAAAATGTAATATTCCTTACATCTTAATCAAGAAAAAACAATGTATTCTTAAAAAATAAGAGATTAGAAAAGAAATAGGACCACTTCAAAGAAAGTTGAGAATTTATGACATGTTGCACATACAGTACTGTGCAAAACATTTGCAACTCAAACCTCCAACATTTTTCATTAAAAAAAATTGTTTAGAAAATCAAACAGTCAAATTCTTTCTTTAGTTTTCTAAACTTTTTTGATATTACGTTATAATTATTGGAAAAAAAATAATACTCTTTGTTTAAACAACAAATAAATCACTAAATACTTTAATAGTTGGTACTGTGCAAAACATTTGCAACTTAGACCTCACATCTAAATTTCAAACTATTTTCTTACTTCAAGGCAAGGAAATGTTAATATTTAATTGCGTACCCTTTATTTTTTTATAACGGCTGTATATCTTCTGGGCATCGAAGCTATAAAGTTATTAATAACCGTTTTTCGAACGTCATTCCACTGCCTCTGAATTCCAGCGAATAGGTCACATTTGTGCTTAAAAATGTTGCTCCCAATTCTTCTCTTCACAATTTCCCACAGGTTCTCTATTGGGTTTGGAATTGGGCTGGCCATGGTAAAACCTCAATCTTCACATTTGTTTTTAAATAAATGGCTCTTTTGCTATCTAAAAAAAAAACCACAATCCGACCTGCAGTGCGCGACGTCTGATAGTTGAAGGGTCAATTGGTAACCTAAGTTCAATCTTTGCTTCCCTGGATGATGCCGTGGGGTTTCTTCGGAAGAAATTTGTATTTTTCAATCATCTTTTGCTGTGGTGCTTCGAGACCTTCCTCCTCTATGATGGCATAACACCTTTCCACTTTTGATGATTCTACAAACAGTTGATTTGTGAATGGAATATTTCTTTAAAATTTTCTTTTTGTGATGCTAATTTTTTGAAATCACTCAAAATTCTGGATTTTTCCGATGAATATTTATTTCCCGCTATTTAAAAAAAAAAATCTTTTTTTTTTTTTTCAATTTAAAAAGAATTTATTTAAAAAAAAACCGTTTTATCGATCAAAGTCTCGACAAAAACTAACTAAACAAGCTACACGTATAAACTTACCAACCTCAAAATAAACCAAATTAACCGTTATCAAAATGAGACGAAAAGAGAAATGGCCTCTAGTTGCAAATGTTTTGCACAGCTGAAATCATTATTATTTTTGTAAAAGCAGTGCATTTGTAGAACTTGCCTGTGGATCAGTGCTTTAAGATTATGAACAGTAATATGACACATACAAAAGTCTAAAGCAATACAAATAATTTCATTGGGACAACGTTTATACATACGAATGTTCGTTTTTTGATAGGCGGTGATAGTCGCAAAATTTTTGCACAGTACTGTATGTAATTGATAAAAGAAACTTAAAGATTTATAGTAGAGTATTTGTATTGAGTTATTTTAAGTATTTGTACATGTATTGACTTATACATTGTTATTGCAAAAAGTTTGTCACTGCTTTTTTTTTTTAAATCCTGTTTTTATTTGGATTTTCTAGCACTCGAAAACTTGTGAGTTATGCTATTTATTATTTATTTATTAAAAACGTATAATGCTAACGTTAAGGTTACAATATTGACTTAAATCTAAACTTAAAACTAACATAATTTCAAATACTTCTAGCAAACAAATTAAATTCAAAGCTTGATGATTTGACATTATCGTTTGTAAAGTCACTGAGTCTAGAGAACTTGTTAAATTTAGTGATTAATTGATAAAGAAGACTATAAGCGCCATAGTTGGATCTGCTGAAAGTAGTTCTTAATGATGAATTCCATTTTAAGCTAACCTGACACAGATTGAAGTACAATCGACCAATACTCTTTATGACCAGAAAGAGATTTAAAAAGAGATGCCTTTAAGTGTATGGAGGTAATAAAATCTATTAGGTCAGGGAAAAAATAACGAAGACAAAATCTTAAAGATCTACGTTGAATACTTTCTATTCAATCAATATGTACAACGTAAGCGAATTCAGGAATTTGCCTGACAAAAGAAACATAAAGAATTTTAATAGCATATGGATGATGGAACTATTGGGAAAAACTTTTGACGAAACCAATATTTTTTTTAAAACATTTATAGTGCAACACTAAGGTCAGAAAAACTGGGGTGGAATAGGCTAAGGTGATAATTGACGATCATATTTTTGATAGTCAAATTTGACTATCATTTTCATTCCGTCTGAGATCCGTGTAAGATGATTCAACTTAATTCATTTCGATTGAACAATTTCAGATTATAATTGTCACAATTCATTGTTTCTATGGTGAAATTTTAAAATGATTCCTATAAAATATCTAAATAAAAGTATCAAATTGACTCTGTTTAAATAACATTCTTACTTTTCTTGTGGTAAGCTTTGCCGGTCACAAGAATGTGTTTTTGTACCTAAAAAAGGTAACTGACAAAATTTTCCATTCGTTTTTTGTAAGCGTCTGGTAGCTCTATTCAGAAAAGACATATCAAATTTTCGTTGTGACAGCTTTTTAGGTATCAAATGTAATAAACCTCCGTCAAGTGCAGTCGCATTTTCTTTTCGCTCCGCAGTTGCCTTTTGCCACCTTTTCACCGACCCCAAGTATCATACAAATAAATAAAAAAAAAACCATCAATATACCCGCAGCGCGTGTGATATACTATACATACTTACCCGACCCACTTTACTGCCCATCGCCGTTTCCCATTACACCAACATTTTTTTTTCTCTCTTCTTGTGTATTAACAAGTATTGAAAAAATTAAAAACAACTAAAAAAAAACCAAAACAATAAACCTAAACAAAACACCATATCTTTTTCTTTTTTTCTAATTCATATTAATTATGTCGTGCGCGAATAAAATGTGTGTCATCGTTGACTCAAACGCGGAACTGTTGAAGTGCAGTGGCCTTTGTGGGAAATACCTTCACCCCTCCTGTGCTGGCTTGGCCAGAAAGGCGAGTGTATACCTGAAAGACTATCTACGCAATTTTGCGTTTTATTGGGATGAATACAATAAAATATCCGTGTCGGATATTATGATTGCAATTCAATGTCTAAAGGAATCCCTGTGCAATGAACATTCCGTTTGCCAAGATCAAATTTCTAATCTCTCTAAGAAATTTGATCACGTCTGCAATAGTGTTGAAGACTCAAACATCCAATGTCAACAATCGTCCACCCAGTGCCTTTCCACGATACGTTCTCTGGAAAAACAATACTGTGACGTAATCGGTGGATTGAATTCTCTTCGTTTAGACATTGACGATAAATTAAAGGTGTTGACTTGTTCGGCAAATGATCTAAAAAAAAACCTGTCTGACCAGTTAAACTTAATGAAATCGGATATTGATTGCTGTTTTCAAAGTTCGACATCCCGGCTCTCCCCCTCTTCCAATCAATTGAGTGATGTTAGACTTGTTAACGAATTTGAAAACATTAATTGTATGCTTTCTCGGGTTTCAACTGCACTCATATCTATTGCTTACGATCTAAGCAATCAAGAACAAAAATATATGAGTGTGCAACGTGAACTTGAATGCCTTAATGTCCAGTCGCAGAAAATTGAATCGCTTCTCTACGACGTCATTAAACAACCCGGAATACCGTCGTGTGATATCGGGAACGTATCAATCCGTGATGAAATCCATGCGGCAAACCTGGTTGCTGACCCTTTGCAACAATCCACCTTATTAAATACCATTGCGGATGAAGAAGTTATCAACAAATGTGGCCATTCCTGGAAGTTATCCGTTTGGAATTTGAGGCTTAGCAGGCTTGAATCCGCTAACAACACATGGTTCGTGCTGAATAATTGTCCCGGATATGCTGATGCTACATGGATTCGCTCCTATTTTAAACGAGAATTCTGTGTTAATATATGCGAATGTCTTCAATTGTCTGAAAGAAGATTCAAGTTCCTGATTCCCTGCAAATATAACTGGATGTTTTGTCACCAAAGAGGATATATACGACTTGGTCGAATGCGGCTTTCCAGAATGAGTAGCAATAATAATATAATTAAGTCCAACAAACCCAAGCCTAATCCCAAACCTATTCCCAAACCTAATCCCAAACCTAATCCCAAACCTAATCCCAAACCTAATCCCAAATCTAATCCCAAACATAATCCCAAACCTAATCCCAAAAAAAAATATTGAAACCAACTGGACTCTTAAAACACAAATCTTTCCAAACTTTTCTCTCTCTAACCAACTTTCGTCCCTTAAACGAAAACTTCTCCTACCTCTATAAAGCCTCCATCCAAACGAGTTTCTTTTAACCCTTCTCATCCGGGTCTTGGTTTTCGCCCTCCGATGGTTGATCCTCCTGCCAAAACACCCGAGTATCCAAATTTCATCCATTCTCACACCCTTAACCCTGCTTCTTCTTCATCAGTTTCCCAAGAACCACAAGGATTCCTTAACCCAATGATCCCTCCAAATGTTAAGTTAACTAAACATTTATCAGAGGCCAATACTAATGATCGGTATGTTATGTCCCGTCTTAGAGACCACAAAATTTACAATAATGTTCGTCTTTACCTAGCTTTTCTCCACGACAAACCAGATTCTGTTTGTTTTGAGGGTAAAACAAATACAAACATAAAGGTTTTAATCTCCCAAGAAGGCCTCCCTACCAAACGTGATGCACTTATGGAAATATTCTTGAAATTTCATGATGGTCTTGAAATTTCTCCTCAAAAAGTTAGAGAAGACCTAACCTCTTTTGCGTCCTTTATCTCTTCAAAACGATTATCTCATATCCAAAAATCCCGTGCAGATATGAAGAAATACTATCGCTCCTAACCTAAAGACCACTTAACCTAAATGTCTTAGCCTTTACTATCAAAATGTAAGAGGCTTAAGGTCTAAAACGTCTGCCGTCTTTAATAGCTCCCAAAACCTTCCTTATGACATCTTTGCCCTTACCGAAACCAACCTCACACCTGATATCCTTAGTACCGAACTCTTTACTAACGACTATTCCATCTATCGAATGGATGTCGTGGAATGTGCGAGTAATACACATGGCCGTGGTGTGCTTTTAGCTATCAATAGTAATTTTGAAAGTTCACTACTCCATATTCCTATTTCAATCGAATTTGAAGGTGTATCAGCTAAGGTTACACTCCCTAAGTTTTGTCTTTTTGTCCTTTGTTGTTATATTCGACCAGCCCAACAAATTAAAGCATATCAAGCTGCTGTTAATGCCATTGATTATCTGCTTGAACAAGTGCAACCTAATGATTTGATCATCGTTCTTGGCGACTTCAATCTTCCCCATCTCAATTGGTCCACCTCAGATGATCAGACATCCTTCTTTTCAACTAACATCTCCTCTGAATCTGAATCGCTGTTCATTGATCGTCTGTCTGATTGTGGTCTTTTTCAACTAAATGGAGTTGCAAACTTCATGGGGAGACACCTCGATCTCATATTCTCATCTGATTGTGATAACTGTGTTGTCTCCGCGAGCCCCCACCTTCTCTCAACCTTGGATCGCTATCATCCTCCCCTTCATCTCTCCTTCGCGATTGAATTTGAAAACAACTTTTTTGAAATGGAGAATTACTGTTATGATTTTCGCAGGGCTGATTTCTCCAAACTCAACAATCTTCTTAGCTCAGCCGACTTTGAATTAAGTTCCCTCCACTTAACAGTAGAGTCCCTTACAAATTGGTTTTATTTGATTCTCTCATACTGTATTGAAGAATCAGTACCGTTCTCTCGTAAAAAAGATTTCACCTCTGCTCCCCCTTGGTACAACAGAGAGCTCCGTAGCCTAAGAAATACCCGTAATAAGCTTTGGAAGATCTTTTTACAATCCAAATGTGATACCGACCACAACAACTATCTTCTCGCCTATAATTCTTTCTCTGAATTAAGGGAATCCCTTTATAACCAATACCTTAACCAAATGGAAAATAACCTTCTTTCTGATGCAAGGACGTTTTTCAAGTTTATAAATGTCAAACGAAAATCTGATGGGTTTCCACCTTCAATGAGTTTCTCCAACATAATCTCCTCAGATCCAACAACGATATCAAATCTATTTGCTAAATACTTTAGCAAATCGTATACTGAACATCTTCATGATCCTGGTCCACACTACTTTAGTTATTTAGATGGCTGCACTCAAACCTCTCTTTCATCTTTTACAATAACTGAAGAAATGGTACTTGCCAAAATCGTAAGCCTCAAAGAAAACTTTAGCCCTGGTCCCGATGGCGTCCCATCAGTTGTTCTAAAAAAATGTATGCATTCTTTGTCAAAGCCTCTAACTGCACTCTTTGAACTTTCTCTTTCCCAAGGTGTGTTTCCTCATATATGGAAAGATTCGTTTATATTTCCCATTCATAAACAAGGCAATAAAACTGAAATTAACAATTATAGACCTATTGCGAAACTTTCATGCATCCCAAAACTTTTTGAAAGCCTAGTTTATGATTCCGTTTATTTCCATTGCAAGCCCTTATTCTCCCCCGCTCAACATGGTTTTCTTAAATGTAGATCCACTACGACTAACTTAATTGAGTTTATATCAAAAGTTTTGTCAGCACTTGAGAATGGTAATCAAGTTGATGTTGTATACACTGATTACAGTAAAGCCTTTGATAAAATATCCCATAAAATAATTTATCTCAAACTTAGAGCCCTAGGCTTTCCATCTATGTTTATAAACTGGATAGGCTCCTACCTTGCCAATAGAACTTATAGAGTCCTCTTCCGTAACTCAGTTTCCAGTCCCATACATGCAACTTCTGGCGTCCCACAAGGTAGTCACCTTGGTCCCCTTCTCTTCGTCTTATCTGTTAACGATGTCTGTCTTAAATTAAAAAACTCAGATATCCTAATGTTTGCGGATGATAAAAAAATTTTTAAGATTATCTCAACTCCATCTGATTCCTTACTTTTACAAAATGATCTTAATATCTTTTTTGTTTGGTGCATGCATAATTTCCTAGAGTTAAATGTAGGTAAATGTAAACAAATGACCTTTTCGCGCAAACAAATCCCATCTCATAGAGTATACTTCTTCCTTAATGACGCCGTCAACGAAGTCGATTCTATTAGAGATCTTGGTATTATGTGTGACAAACACCTCAATTTCCATTCCCATTTTGACCAAATTATTAATAAAGCTAATAGATCTCTCGGTTTTATTAAGAGATGGTCAAAAGAATTTTCCAACCCCTATGTAACTAAAGCGCTTTACATTTCCCTAGTCCGTCCTCATCTTGAATATGCATGCCACCAAGTATGGTCTCCCTTTTATGAAAACCATTCCCTCAGAATTGAAAATGTTCAAAGACGTTTCGTTCGATTTGCCTTACGTGGCATCCCCTGGGATGATACATCCAACTTGCCTCCTTATGCCGATCGACTAAAATTGATAGGTTTGCAACCCTTATATATTAGACGCAAAAACGCTGATATATTATTTGCTCACCAATTGTTAATGGGCGATATAGATTCCCCGGCACTCCTGAGTAATATTCATCTTAACACCAACCCTCGAAATCTGCGATCTGTCTCCCTTTTCTATATCCCTCATCACCGCACTAATTACGGGCACTTTGAACCAATGTCCAGAATTCTTTGTCACTGCAACGCTGCTATGCTAGTCTTCGACTTTAACATTTCCAAATCCCATCTGAGAGATACCCTTTACTTTTTCCCATTTTGAGTCCGAATTCCTCGTCCCTTTTAATTTTAAGTCTAATAAAATCAAAATTGTTAGTTCTTGTACATTAAAGAGCTTTTATGTGGGCCTTAGGGCCCACATGAATTAATGTTGAAAACTGATAACAAGAACAAGAACAAAAAAAAAAAAAAAAATATAGTGTTAAGTTAAGTTAAGTTATGTTAAGTTATAGCTTGTATTAAGCTGAATAAATAAAATTAAAATTAAATCAATTTTACTATCACCTTACATAAATCAAATTCGATTATTTTGACTGTCATTTATCAACAATCACCTTAACCGATTCCCCCCTGGATTCTATATTCAAACGTGACAAATTCAATATATAGTCATAATTTATTATAATACGTTTGAGTGTAAAACACATTGTCTTACATTTTTGTCAATATTTAAAATCAAATGATTTTTATTGCACCATTCCCAAAATTGATTTATATTTTCTTGCAGCCCTTTACAATCCTTAATGGAGTTAATAATTCGAAAATTTTTAACATCTTCTATTTAAAACAGAAGGCAAATCATTTATAAATAAAATAAACAACAATGGACCAAGGTGACTCCCTTGAGGTAAACCAGAACAAATTATGGTATTCCATCAGAACCAGGATTTAAACATTCATTTAGCTTTAGAATATTGTCACGTATAGAGGCCTCAGAAATCGAAAAATTCATTGATGTAAGATGACTGTATTGTTGTGTGTTAGGAAAAACAAAATAATGTATGCTTGCAGAAGAAAAATGTTCAAAAACAGTCTTAAAATAATTTGCGAACATTTTCGAAATCTATTCTGGAAGATGGCTTGAAGAAGTTTGAAAGGTCATACTTGCTGGATATCCGTCAAATTTACGATTACTATTAACATGTTTCCAAAAACATATGGTGGGTTCTTTTGTAGATTACACTCAGTATTCGGAACGAATTGAGAGTACAACAAATTTGGATAAGTCACAAAGTCGTATTGTAGGTCTTGGTCAACTCTAAGCGTCTCATCACTCTTCGATAGATTGAACCAGAAATAATTCTTTTATTTTTTAAAGTTTTTAAATGCGAATCAAACCATGCCGGGCTACTATTTAAAGTTTTTAACTCTCGAAGTGGGATATTATCTAAAAAGCAATCAAAAAAGATTTCATAAAATCGTAAAATCATTACATCTTAACACAAATTTGTAAAATAATGCATCCTAGTTAATTTCGAGTAATAAGTTAAATAGCTGAGTGAAGTAACATTTCTTTAAGTCAAAATCAATATAATTTTTACAAAAGTTAAAAACATTACATACACATAAATTTAATGGTTATGGTAGCGTTCTTCATGCACGAGCTTTGAATCGCTTAAGATAACAGCAGCATCAGTATTCATTACATCAGAGAAGTAGACAAAATTCAATATTCGTCCATTTTAATTTTTGACACCAATCAGCTGATTTAAACCAAAAGATGCCATTCGATCTATTGAATAGAATTAGAAGCATTAGCAGGCAAGATGACAACATCATTAGTTGATCGGCACAATTCTAAGTAGGGAAGATAAAAGTCACCAATAATAATGATAATTATTTTCGCATGTTGAGTTTTCTCAAGAAATCTTAATATATTAAAATTGATCCTATTGTTTTTTTCGCCACTGTATATAATTTCTCTCAGCTTAGTAGTTGTTTTTTGTTTGTTTAATATTGCGATAGGGTATGGTGGAATGATGTTTGTTTTAATATGTTAAGAGAATTAAAGATAACTTTCAAAAATACATGTACAATCTATTAAATACCTTGGGTCTGTCGATATCAAAATGCATTTTTCAAATCCAGAAACCCGTATGTTAGGAAAATGGATTACGCAGGAGATAAACGCATTTATCTCATAGTAAATAAAATTAAAGTCGTTATACTTCCCGTTATGTAAAAAGACACCGTAGACGAAAAAGCTCGAAACCTTTGAGGGCGCAAATAGTATAATCTTGACTCTTGACTCATACCTGACATGCAGTTTTGTTGCAATTATTAGGAACATAATATGTACATACATAATTAATTGATTTAAGTTTAATAAAACTCGGCGCAAAGATTTGAGAAAATTAGAAAATAATGTTAATGTCCACGAATTTTTTTTATGTTCACTTCAAAAAGAAACTTTTTCAAACAAGATGTTTCTCTATTTGAATGTCTAACTTTATCTTTCTAAATATAACTCGTTTTCCAAGCATTTGTTTTGAGCCCAGTTTAAAGATCCGCTATAAATGAACACGACCTAAACCATTATATGAAAACTTCCCAGTTCCAGATGAACTAAAAAATCGAATTTTGAATTACAAAATCGTTTCAAATCGGTGTAAAAACGCACAAAAAAAACATCATTGTAGGTTTGCTGTATTTGTTTTTCGATTTTCAAAGAGAAACACAAAGAGAAAGCAAAAGCCAAGCGGTCGAGCCGCAGTCTCATGTCTCATCTAAAGCAACTCTCAATCTCAACTCAGGAACACGCAAGAAGATTCTCCTCGTTAGCTTTTGTCACTATTTGAGGGCTACCGGCAGCGCAGCGTGGTGGCGTGTGGATTATTATTATACCTTCTTTTAAAATCGTTGTTCTTAATTGTAATATCACAAGAATGTGTGAAAATTAATTAATTTTTTTTTCAGCTCAGGTAAATATAGCTGTCTTTTGGCTTTAAAAAGAGAATTAATATATACAAGGTGTATGACCTTGTAGGTAGATAGGTATATGTAGGTTTTTTTCGAAATAAATACAAAATAATCGAGATTAATTAGCAGCTATTAGAATCCTAGTCATGTAGCTAACTTGCTAAACGGATTTTAATTTGTAAAACGTTGGAATAAGTGCTAATGTTGATTACGCATACAAAAGTTTCTCATTCAACTATTAGACATAATGTCATCATTGTTATTTTACTTACTTTATGATTCATTTTTTTTTTAATCTTAAAACCACCTGTACTTTATAATTACCTTGAGACCTGGTTTATCCGTTAAACTCATTTTAAGAATGTACACTTGATAATATGCAAATTAGTGTGACGACTTTATTGGAACTTATGAGACGTTGTGTTAATTAGAACTACTGCTGAATACTTACTGCTATCAAATTCTAAATAAACCTGTTGTATTTACTTTGAAAAATTTAATGGAGTTTTTATATTTCTATTTCAGGTGCAAAGATGTCAGCCAAAGAAAAGAATATGTTGCTTTGGTGGAATCTGTTCGAGATGCCGGTGGCGAAGTGAAAATATTCTCGAGTATGCACATTTCTGGAGAACGTAAGCGCAAATATTTGTTTAATAATTTCTTTTAGTAGAGCGCATACTAACTGGATTAAAGTTACTTAACTGAATAGTGATTAATTGACATACATACATAAAACTGAACTTAGAAGCTCCCTGTAAGAGACTTCTAATATCTAACAAATTCATACAAAAATAGTCTCTCATAAGGAGTTTTATATCTGGGACAACAGCCACTTTTATCTAAGCTTACTTCAACTACTATTTGGCAGGTTCAGACTACATAAGAGACTTGAATGTAAGGCAAGATTCAAGTAACTAGTAATTGGCTAGCTGCCAAAAAATTGCATTACAATTAGGGTAACTTTATTTAAAAAATGACTGGAAAGTCAATCAAAAAAATCTCCCTAACTATCAAGTTAAGTCTTCTTATGTCAAAAAGACAGCTGATCACGTTTTATTCCTTCAACTGAAAGCTGAACTTTATTACTTTGTGATTTATTTATTTTATGCACAATTCCATTTAATGTTTTGTGCAAAAGGGTTCCTTGTCAAATTGGTAAAGAAATAAGTAATATTTCTTTACAATACAGATACAAATCGTATTGGACTCGTACAGTGGCTCCCATGACTAATCGGATACATGAAATATAAATTTTCGCAATGCATTTTCTTCAAGAAAGTGGAAAGTGTAAAACTTTTTAACCATTTTATATGAAACTAGCGGCCCGTCCCGGCTTCGCACGGGTAGACATAAATAGGTACAGATATTTAAGTTATAAGCATGCTAATTAAAACGACCATGAATCACTAAATTAGAAAAAAATTGTATGCTTATTTTAAAGTCTTCCTGTGGTTGGCTGTGGTATTTGTAGGTGGCAACACAACGTATTGATTTTCAGGAGATACTACTCGAGAAAGTGCCACATACAATTGCCCGTGGGAAAAGCACTCTTTCCTTAAGTCGATACCAACTATGGAAAAAGTTTGTCCCTGGGATTTATTTATTGTTAAGGCAAAGGATATTTTTAAACGGAACTGTAACCTTTTAAAAGATATGGGCAAATCAGTTGGTATCATCGGGATCCGCGGAACATGTGCGAGCTGACCGGCCGCGGGACCCGTAATGATAGTTACTACAATCACATTATCTCTTAATTCTAATTTTTGTACACCTTCGGTTGGTTTTAATAGGAATTTCTAAAGATTTCTATAGTAATCTATCGTTCCAGTACTTTGTGACTTTATTTGTTACGTACAAAAATAGAAAAATTAAAATCTTTCCTCTTTATAATATTAGTGTAGATTTAAACACGTTTTTATTTTAACTAAGCCAAAACTACAATTTAAGCCATTAAACAGCAAATATTAAAAACAAAAGCAACTCTATAATTTTGCACCTCACACTTAATCGGACACTTAATATTTAGTACTTAGTTGCGTATCATCTCGATTTAATGGCGTCGAGTTATTGAAGAAAAGTAAGTTTTAGCATACTTCAGGACTTATTTTTTGCCTTTCTTTTTGAAGGCCCGTCTTAAGGTCCTCAATGTTTCGAAAGTTCTTTGTGCAACTCGACGTCCCAGTTCATGCCATATATGCTGGATTGCATTTAGTTCAGGTAACCCTTTCTGTGTTTTAAGAACCTTAGTTCAGTTATACAATAACTACGACAAGATGTGTGCTTTGGGTAGTTGTCCTGGTAGAAGATGAAATTGTCTTGTATTCCAATTTCACTGACACTGGACCCCAAAAGTTTTTTTTTTCAAAATATTGATGTTAGCCATATGATACATTTTACCTTCCTCAAAATGTTAGTTCCGAACACTAGACCTTCCAAAACATACTCATACCCTGACCGACCCATCGCCATGCTTCATACTAGCTCGAGTATACCTATGAGAAAATCCTTTATTCGCTTTCCGCCATACAAACATTCTTCTATCTGAACTTCTAAGGTGGTTAAATTTGCTTCCGCCCGTGAACAAAACCTATTTTATGATATTGTCATAAGTGAAATGGTTAACTAGCAATGCAAATGTAGTTCCAATTTTACACACGGATGCATGACCATTTCGGTCATTACATTGATGGCAATGCTTCTTCTTCGGATGGTTTCGTTGCTGACTTCTTTACTCTTAGTCTCTTTCAAAAAAATCTTCAGAGATTCCGAAGATGAGAAGTGATTTAAGTTGATTAGCCTAAAAAAGAAGCTTCTCATCGTATGTATGTATCCAGCGTCTTTCCTTTTACTTTTCTGCTTACATTATGAATCCTTTTTTCATTTTTAAATCGTGAAATTACGTAATGGACTCCGTTGAACAATTTTTTCTATTTTTCGTACTGATTTACCTATGAAAAAGAACCAAATTTTCTAATTTCCGAAGATGTTTGCTTTCTTTTTTATGACATTTTGACGTCGAGCAGGAAACTACTATAAATTTAAGTTAAGGTCTCTCGTAACACAAGGTTAATAATAACATCATTTGACAGGAAAAGTACCGTTAAACAGCTACTACAGTGCAAAAAATAGTGAGTGTCAGATTATGTGTGAGAAGCTAAATTAAAGAGTTGTTATTAATAACTTCAAATGTAGTTTTCTTTTATTTGAACTTAATTTGAGCTTTAATATACATATTATAAAATGATGATAAGTTCTACTACTTCCATAAATTTTCTTGGAGAAATTGCATTGCGAAAATGTACATTCTCTTTGTCCCATTAGTCGGGAGAGCCACTGTAGCTTGCCTCTGAGAAGTGTTTTGTAAACAATAATGTTTTTGGTAGTTTTTGCAAAATAAATCTAAGGTAGAGATTTGTGAAGTAAAGTTATGAGTTTAAAATGTATAACATTTGAAAAAAATTACTAGTTACCTTGGTCAAAAATTACATTGAAAGAATTCAGTTGACTGCAAATAAAGTCGATTGTGTTGTCTGAAATAGTCATATTCTGAACAGAAAATTATATAAATTATACCAAGCTTAAACTCTTGTAAATTAAAACTTCCTTATATTGAAATATGTATATGTATGAATTAAAATTTTTACATAGCTGTTAAAGCCTGTAGGTGTAAGTAACCAAAAGTAACAAAATCAACTCCAACGTATGCAGCAACAAAAATCAAAACAACAAGAAATTCTAATGCATGACTAACTTCTAGCTCACGTGCGTACCACTCTATTCTAATTGATGACTCACTACAGATACAGCAGCTCCTGATATATGGCCACACGCCACAAACACCCAACACAGGGGTTTCCTCATTCGATTCAAGTTAAACAAAACCAAGAAAAATTCGCCTATATGAAATTATTTTCTTCTGTGTGTATTTTTATTTTGTTGTTCTTTTATTTTGTCTTAAGATACAAAAGAATTATAAACATTGGCACACAGCCCAACACCAGAAGCATCCCAAAACATTACAGTGATCGTGTGCGATCTCTTCCTTTTCTGCTTCTGCTTGCGCTCACTGGTTGCTGCTGTCACGAATCTGGTTGTGTACCTTTGTGTACATTTCAACACACTTTTTGCGTTTGTGGCAGACGACTTGGTGGACGGGGACACACAGATTGTAAAATCTATTTTCGACAAAATGCACGCAGCACGCATAAAGCACAAAAATCAAATCTCAATGAGGTCATTAAACACACAAAGTTACAAAAAAAACGCATAAAATGTCCAGAGGGATCAAATTAATCATATTTTTAGGAATCCTATAGACTTTTATGAGTTTTCTTTTGTTTCAAGTGTTTCTAAACAACAAACAAAAAGCATCCAAACAATATTTTGTATTAATTTTTATTTATATTGTATTTCCTCTTCTTTTTTTGTTTATTTATAAAATTATATTTTTTTTCGTTTACAGAACTATCACAATTAACAGGAATTGCAGCAATTTTACGTTTCCCTATGCCAGAGCTAGAAGATAGCGACAATGATGATGGTGGTGATGATGATTCAGACTCAGATTAATCGAAATAAAATTAAAAAAAAAAAAGAAAACAGAAAATTACAAAAAAATTAGTATAAGTAGCTAACGTATGCGCAGTTTTTTAGCCTTAAAAAAATATCCAATAAAACAAATCAAAACAAAAATATAAGAAACATTTATTTCTTATATGCAATTTGTACGCAAGTAAAAATAAATAAAAGCTATTTTATTTTTTGTTAAGTAATTCTTGTTTTTCATTTCTTTTACACTAAGAAAAATGTTAGTTACAATTTTTGTCACGAAAATAAAAAAAAATTAAAATAAATGTATGTTAAAAATTAACAAACATTAATAATTTGTATTATTCTTATTTTGTAGTCAATAATTTTGGCGTACAAATGTAAAAGACCAAATAGTCGTTATTTTTTCCTTAGCTTACGAGAAGTTGTTTCTTATACCAAAATAACCGTTAAATATTCATAAACATGAGAGATAACAATTTCAAAACAAACTTAATGTTTACTTATTTTAGCCTCTAAGCTCAACACATATACAAGGAAGAATGTCTATTTTGGTCTACCTGTTGCCCATCATTGAGGTATATGTCGTCGTCGCTTAGCCTTTATTTCAATATTGTACCACTGAAATGACAGTATTCGTCACTTTCGATAAGCTGTATAGACCCCAAAACATATGAAATTTATAGTAACGGATCATAATTCCAAAGAGCTTCATAGTTGGCGAAAGTTCTCATTTTGTTTTCATTCGATTTAGTGATTTGTGTGAATTTAGTGCCCACAATTGAGACTTGCAACTTTGGAAAGTATAGTTCAACAATATTATTATAGATTACAGACGTAATTGTAAACCTTGGGGCTTTGACAGTGTTGTTAAATAAATCAAATTGCCATTTTAATTTTCAACAAGTTGTAGCACCAGATAGTATATTTTTTACTTTTTTCATCATAAATAAGATCAAGATACATTTTGTATTTATATTGGGACTGAAATTAAAACATTCCTATACCTCTAACATTCATATATGTATTTTTAAAAACTCTCCTCTTACATTTTAAAAAATCGACAACAATTTTCTATTCTACATATAACACAATTTTGAAAACGGTTCAGAATTTCCCGACTTTTGAACAGATAAAATGTATTTCTTTTCTTCTACTTTACATACATTTACATGTGGAAGTATTCAAAGCATAACGGTTTTGCAAACATAAAATAAATGTTACTCTAAAAATCCGTTAACCATTTTTGGTGCGAATTAAGGTTTTTGAAAAAAAATCGTTTGAAAAATGTTTAAAAAATTAGTTTTTTGCTGTTGCTATTTTTATGTTTAAAATTAAAAAAATAATTAAATGTATATTCAGAATACCGTTTATCTATCTTTAAGCCATGTTTTGTGTTGTTAAGTCTTCAACTGAGACAAAAAGTAATTTTTAAAACTCAAATCGGAGAAAAAAATTTCAACGACTAAATGGCTGCAAATTCGTTACATTTTAATTTCAAAAATGTTTATAACGCTTTTCTGCAGTTTATGGTTGTCGTACAAAAATGTATTATACACCAAAATAACCGTTAATTGGTCACGAATATGATGATATAGAGAAAAGGCAGATTAGAATAGAAATGATGGAATAAATCGACATTTAGTGAAAAATTTGACTTTTTTCTTGTTTAACCCTCTAACTCCCTAAAATTATATCACCACGTGTATATTTTATGCATTCAAATTATTGTTTACCAATTTTCCTTTCTATAGACACCTTAACTTTGAAAATCGGCCCAATATTTTCCGAGTTATAACGACTTTTGTGCTGATGAAACGGAAAATTTTCTGTTTTTCATAGGTTTGCCTGTAAAAAATGTTCGAACTGGTTTGGTTCATGTCTTTGCTAAACGATTGATCATTGGTGTCATGGAAGAGATAGTCACACAGGTGTCTGGTTGATGGCGCTGTTGTCGATTTGTTAAAAAGGATATTATATATGTACGTAAATTGTGGTGTTTGTATATTTAATTATGTTATTTTCTCATAGATGGCGCTTGCGCCAATCGAACAAATAAAACTGTTTATACAAAAACGGTCAAACAAATACACCACCCATTATGCTAAAACCACCAACACTATCTCATAAATTTGTCCACGCTTCAAAAATTAGAATTCATTAATCTAAAACCTTCAAAGTTCAAAATAGTTCCCAGAAAATGAAAATCTCTGCATTTAGTTCAAGTAGAAACTCCTACTTTATTTTTATTAAAATAAAATTCATACTCAATTTACTTACACAAACAAAAAAATATTTATAGCTAATTTTGCAAAACTAATAAGAACACTTTTTTTATTGTACGATTTTCTTAGCTTTTTTCTTATTAGCTTTTTTTGTTATCTTCTCAGCTTGGTCAATATTTTTTCGTTTCTTCTTCAACAACCATTGTTCCTTTTCTTTCTCTTGTTTCTCACGAATAAGTTTTCTGAATAGATTTCTGTGGCGTGGTTTGACCATTCGTGCTTGTAGTCGATGTTCTTCAACTGCGTTCTTGTGCTGGGCACGTTTGTTTTCTTTGTGAACTGTGCCAGATGCAACGGCCATGTTACTTTTCTATAAAAATATAACATTTGTTTGAAATAAGTTATGTATTTGAAAGGATTAAAGTAAAAACTTACCTCTTCGAGACGTTTCTTCTCTTTTTCATCCATCTCTTCGTTATCATCGTCAGCACTCTCTTCATCCTCATAGCCATCTTCTTCGTTGTCATCAAGATTTTGCATATCGGCGTCAAACTCGGCCTTTTCTTCTTGATATGCAGCTTGAAGTTGTGCATCGATCAAGTTCTGTGCAGTTTCGTCCTCCTCTTCTTCCTCGTCTTCTTCGGCATCACTTTGTTCTAAAAATCAAGAAGAGAAGAAATCCATAAGAATCCCTAAAATGAAAGTGAACTACAAAGAAACTTACCATGAGTTTCGATCAATGAAGGATCGTGTAGAGCCTTCTCTTCTGGTGGAATATAAGTCTCTCGTTTTGAGTCGACAAACGGTGATAGATGTGGAGGCAAATCGACACCCATAAAGTACTTGTTGGTTGGAAGAAGATTTCTTTGATTAACGCTGTCAAACACCCATTGGGGTTGAATGTAATCCCTGGAGATGTATTGCTTCGACATAGATGGACGATCGACAATTTGATGAGTGATTGTCTCGTCTGTTTCATCGAATGTCGACCCATCAAAGACTGTCTTATCCCAAGACACCTTTCCACCAAATGAACGAATAAGAATTACCAAGGGTTCGCGAGGGACTTCGCGGCTGACGAAAAACTTTAAGCCCTTAAAGAGTGACTTGAGTTTGCGAATTTCCTGTGCCTCCTGCTTCATTTTCAGAACCCTTTTTGAGTCACCATCTTGCTCAAGCAGTTCCAAATCAATTTCAACATCTTCATCCTCCTCGTCTTGTTTATCTATTCGCAGAAGTTCATGGTTAAGGGCAGCAATACGGTCCGAAACAAATGAACTCTCATCTTTCAGTGTGTCCTCGCTGTCGGCCATCACTCCTTCTGGGAACTGAGGTGGGTAGGCCATGTTGATACTGTGATACAATCGGAAATTGGTGAAGCCCAACATGATAGTGTAGAACTCGACGAAGATCGACATCACTTTAAAATCAACTTCGGACTTGGCGTGTGGCTTGAATGGATAGTAATGTGGAACTATCCACGTCACTTTTTGTCCCTTGATATCGGCCTGGAAGTAGTAGCCTTTGATTGAGATAAAGACTTTGCGGATCGCCTTGGCAGCGATAATATAGTGAAGGAATTCAATAGTCAAACGGCGGCACATTGCCGATTGTTCGCGAGGAATAAGACGCAATGAAGGGAAGGTACTGAAAAGGAACAGCAGAGTCAAACAATCGTCCAAGTCTTTGATGGCATCGATGAAAGTGGGGTATCGTTCTTTAACGATGTGGTCGATTTTAAGTTCAGGGAAGAGGGCGAGTCGACGTTTTAAGTTGCGGAAGTCTTTGACTGCGCGATCACGTCCTGACCTTCTGGCAAAGATCTAGACGAAAAATATGGATTTTAAAAGCTTTTCTCGATAGTTTCAATATTTTAAACTTACCTTGTAATTACGAAGTGTCCATACAATAGGTTCACTCAAGAGGAACCTTATGTCCTTAGCATGGTAGAGAACCTTCAATTCTGATGAACCTTTCTGTGCCCTTCTTCGGTGCTTTGGCTCACGAGGATACACACCCTTGATAATGCACAATCGACGGAAATCATTTAGAGACAGTTGGAGTTTCTTGAGGGCAGCCTTTCGGGTAATGTACTGCGTAGCCTCACCGGACTGATACTGTTAGGGTATAAAAACAAGCATGGTTTTAAAATAATTTCATACAATTCAAAAAAATGTTATTCTAAAGGAAAATGTTTTTGAAAATAATTATTTACCTTCTTAGGACGACGCATATTTTGTGTTTTTTACAAATTTCTTTAACTTTTTAACGCAAAATACGTTAAAATTAATATAAAATATTTTTCAATACAAAATGCGCACGTTTTTTTAAGTTGCCTTCACAAATAAAAGGAAAGTGTCAGACGTGACAGTTTTGTTTTCTTATGTCGGTTACTGTACAAGCTGTCACTTTTTATCTGCTGAACTGACGTAAATGGAATCATTCAAAGATAATTTTTTTGAAAAATTACTCAAAATTAAAACTATTGTTTCGATTTTAAATTCGTATAACTCTGAGCATTTGATCTTTTCTTTTCTATCTTTTAAAACTAAGGAATATTTTATGCAGAGTGGGTTAAGGTTTTAACAAAACGTTCGGTGCAATGATACTAGTCAATATAAATCAGATGATAAGCTTAATCCACCATTAATCCGGAGCTAGATTATGAATTAAAGATGACCAACTGTGAACAAACTAGCTAGCTCTAAAGGCCAATTGCACAATCGTAGTTCAAAATTTAAATTGTGGAGGCAATATTGTGCCTCCAATTTCCATTTGATCTGTAAGGTTTACCAATTGATAAAAGTTCCCATGAATAAGAAAAGTCAATTTATTTATTAAGGTTAAATACTGTTAAATCAAGGAATAAGGAACAAATGTCAGCGTGGGAGGTAAAAATAGCTTTTATTCTTTTTTTTTCTCTTGGATATAGTCGCGACTAGGAGTTTAATTGTTAATTATTCCACTTTCCAAAATGTTTCGAATATTATTTTTCTGGAATAATGAAGTAAAAATGTTTGAAGCCTGTGTGAGACTGCCCAAAAAAGGTCAAAGGCAAAATTTATCCCTACATACAAACATTTTAAATTTGTGAGATTAAATATTGAACCATTATTTTAAACTGGCACTGAATATTGCAAACACTTAACTAATAGAAGAAATATAGCTTGCAATGTTTTTGAAACTCAATTTTTTATCTCAAGGCTGACTACAACTTAAATTATTTGTAATTTGAAATAGTTCAAGCCGTTTCCACTCGAGTCACTGGTTTTATTATACGGATAAAATCTTCTAAACTCATTTGTTCCGATAGTTCTGACACGTAAATTGGTTGTTGTTCAGGTAATTCGTTCATATCAGTACATCTTAATATATTTGCATTTTCAGGTGGCAATGGTAGACCGCCATTATAATTCATCAAAATCATTATTTGCATGTCACTGCAAACATTTACGATTCGCTTTAAAAAGTTTTTGTTTTTCCAGTTCTAAGAATAAGAAAAATTTTAAATATTATAAAACTATCTTTTAGAAATGGAAGAGAAAATTACCGCTCCAATATTAGTACTGTCGTCTTCTATAATTGCTTCTTTGATCATCTCTTGATTTTGATAATTTCTGAGTAAAGTTGTGTCATCAATTATAATACAATGTTGTCCGAGATTTTTTGCTAGAGCTATCATCTGAGCAATCTTCAAAAGATATTTTAATCCTGCTTCCATTGTATTCCAAAGCACTGAAGTCTTTCCATCTATGTTCTCGATGAATGTTTCGGCATTTGAAAAATTCATATCTTCCCATTTCTGTCAAAAGAAGGTGTGTTTATAGAAATAAAATAACTCTTTCTTTCAGTTTGGATTTTATACAAAAACTTACAACTTCCTCCATTCTAATATGTTGTCCAGTCAAAGGAATATGAAATTGAACAGAATACTTTCCAAAAGTAATATAATTAAATATTTGGCCAATTTTATTTGCCACATCAATGAAAGTCTGTCTTCCCAGAAGATCAGTGTGTCTATTTATAGTTAAAATTGAATTTCTGATTTTTCCAATATTTTTTACCTCGGTTGTAGGACGAATATGTGATACAAGCAAATAATTGGCTACTAGTTCATATGATTTTTCACGATCATATCTGTTAAAAACAAAAAACTTATTGAAAATGTATCTCCAAACATTTTTGGTTTTCTTACCTTAATGAAGAACACTCATTTTCAATCCAAATACTCATCAAATTCCTCTTGTCATTTGCAAAAACGTGATTCAAACATGGAAAAAGAGATGTTACATCGATTCGACATCGTTCATGGAAAACCTGAATATGATCGATGTATTGTTCGTCGTTGAAATAATAATAAACATGATCGGGTTTTTGAGCTATTCTACTAGCATCTACATAAATATTTTCTTTGAACTGAAATTATTATAAAGTGAAATATTATATTTTTTTTTAAATCTATACAATTATATCACCTTTCCCTTGGGAATTATAAACTTAATTCGAACATTTGAATGCTTTCTGAAAACACCAGCATTACATTCCAAAGGGTTTTTAGCGTATTCCTTAAGTAAGAACGGTTTAATGGCAGGTAATAATTTATCTTTTAATTTATGTGAAAGTGGACAGTTAAATATTGTGGCAAAATATTTTTGCTCAAAGCGTAAAAATAGCTTTTCAATTGCGTAGCAATTATTGATTTCGATCTAGAAATAAAATATTTAAAACAATTCGATTTAGTTAAACGAAAAATGCTTGAAAATCTTTGGAACTCAATCAAATTTTCAATTTTTATCAATTCATTTTCAATACATCAGTTCCGACTCAGAAACGACTTTTCCCAACGATTTGAACTGAGGTTCAACCAGTTCTAGAAAGTGTATGATTATCAATAATCTGAACTCATCTAATAGCAATCAAACAAAAATGACTGAACTCAATACAAAAATTACAAAAATGCAAAGAATCAGGTTTTTTGAGTTCTTTTCAAATCACAATTACGTACGTCATCATTTGAAATAAATAAATATATTTACAACACTTACTTCTTCAATTATAACCATTTCAAGCTTTTAATAACAAATAACAACTCGCTAACAAAAAATTAAATGCACAAAACAAAAATGAATCTGCTGCTGTTGCGAATGTTAACTGTAACTCTATGCAGGGATGTGCAATCAATTTATTGAGTCTTAATTTTGGTGGATTCAGAAATTCTATTTGAATAATCATTACAAAGGGTGTCTTTTAAACTGGTTTTCAAAAAGAAATAAAACGCATATAATTTAATGAATTTTGCGCCAGTGGCTGGTTTCGAACAAATTCCAGCCCGGAAGCCCAATTTTCGAACACTTTTTGCAGGAATGGGTCCGTATGTCAGGAATAACGCGCCGAATATTCAATTCCAAAGCGTCAATCGTCTCGGGCTTATTTGCGTAGACAAGCGACTTCACATAACCCATTAAAAATAATCCAACGGTGTTAAATCGTACAATCTTGTAGTTCAAGTGACATCTGTCAAAAAGAACAACTCTGAATAAAAGTATTGCCAGATTGAGAACAAACAAATAAGGTGATGCAATAGTCCGCAGAGAACTAGGGCCAACTCACTTAAAACTCCCAATCATTCTTATGTGCGAGTCATATCAGGGATAGAGGAGAGATGCCGAATCCGAACGGCTAATTTGATATACATTTTTCATTACAAAAATAACTCTTTGAGGATTTGTGAACGTCCGTGAAAAAAAATTAAGGTGGGACAGACAGGGATTGAACCCAAGACCTATTGCATGACAGTCCTACGCAATCAATATTATGCCACGAGTACAACGGATTGAAAACCACACTCCTAAAAAAGCACTCGTTAGTTAGTAAAAAAAAACCTAAACCTTAGAGGAGTTCACATTTTTGAATATGTGATAAGCGGTTTTGTAAAATATTCTTAATATAAATCAAAATATTTCAGCATTTTTCTGGTTCGATAAGAATATTTGGCAAAATGAAAGCATACTTGTCAAACTTCAATCAAATTTAATTTAAAAATAACATAAAAACAAACTAAGAAGCTTTTTATAAATAAAGCGTTTTTCTGCTGAAAATATATTTATCATTTTAAAATTCATTAGTATTTTTAACAATATTTTTGAAGAATAAACATATCAAACAATTGACCACTTTATATTTCCAAGATTTCTGAGATTTCATTATACATTCTCATATAGCATTCAATTTACTTTTGCATTTTTCATCGTTTTTTGATCGATAGATAATTATTGAGAAGTTGAATCATACGAATTCTTTGTTGGAATCAGCTTAGTCAAATTTACTAGAACCAAGCTTTCCGTTGGTGCAAGATTATTTAACTTAATTCAATTTGATTAAACAATTTCCAATTAGAATTGTCAAAATACATTGTTGCCATAATGAAATTTTAAATTGGTTCCTATTAAATATTTTACCTTACATAGATTGAATTCGTTTATTTTGATTGTCATAAAAAAGTCACCTTAGCCGATTCCACCCCTGTTCTCAGATTTCTGACAGCAAAAGAGACAACATTGGATGAGAAATTGTGTCCGTATTTTGGAGAACACGATAATCTGTCATAACTTTGAAATATGAAAAATAAGAACTGTCTAGATGATAACCAAACATATTTGAGGATATGAGTCACCTATTATCAAGTTTGAAGTGTCTAACATTTTTATATCAGATATCAATTTTATTTTTACATCGGTAGTGTTCACATTGGATCTTCAGGCGATTCATTTTGATACTTCAGAATCGCATCTTCTTCCTACTTTATAGTAAAAATAGAAACAAATCAAAAATTGAGTGAGAATAAATGTCGAAATAGTGATCTGAAAAGAATATAAAGTGAACACTGTCATTTTACTCTTTTGGAGGCGACCTGATTTTGACGTATCATAATTTTATCAAGAATCTTACAGCATTAATTTCATAGCTTTTTCCAACATTCAACAGTCTATTCAATATGAACACATAATGATAGTAGTTTGTATTTGTTTTTGAAACAATTTATTCAAAGTAAAACAAAACACCCTGTACGTGCAAATAATGCCCAGTACAACAAAAAAGATAACATTCACAAAAGCTGTTTCATACTGTACCCACATTTTGACGTTTAGCACAAATTTTCAGTCCAAACTGTACTCAGGCTATCCAAATCAAGAATTCCCCAAAAAACTTGCAGACTTTCAAAACAAAGTGAAAATCCTCGTCGCATTAGAAAAAAAAGACTTTTTTCTTAATTTGTATCAAAGAAAAAAAAATTGGAATTACAAGCGCTGCAGTGTACAGGATTATAATATTTTAAGTTTTAAGCAAACTAAATGCTCTTTTGATTGTAAATTTATATTAAATTGACTAAAATCCATCATGAGCAAACATACATATTCCACGGCGAACCTCACTGATGTCCAACTCAAAGAGCAGGGCAATCAAATGTTCTCGGCTCGCAAATTCGATGATGCTATTAATTGTTACAGCAAAGCAATCGTAAGTAATTAAGGGCTTATAATAATTATAATAATTAAATAAGTCAGCAATTTGTGTTAAGCTTATGAAATCATTTCAAATTTACTTACATACTGGGGGAAAAAGTAAAATAAATCAATATTATTGATGGGGCGACAAGAGACTCCTCGATTTCTTGTTGGTTCTGCTATGTAAATATGTGATACCCAAAAACCCAATTGTGTACTTTAATATTACAGATTAAAAATTCAACAAATGCCACATACTTCACGAATCGAGCGCTCTGCCATCTGAAGCTAAAACGCTGGGATCAATCATGTCAAGACTGTCGTCGAGCATTGGACATCGACCCGAGTCTGGTGAAGGCACATTTCTTTCTTGGGCAGTGTCTAATGGAGCTGGAATTGTACGACGAAGCAATAAAACATTTGCAACGGGGTGAGTGGGTTGTTTTTGAATCTTGTAACATGCAGATTATAACTTGTTTTCTTATTCCTTTTTCATTTGCTGTGTTTTTCTTTGCAAATTCTTTCATTTTCAGCTTATGACCTGGCCAAAGAACAAAAACAAAACTTTGGTGATGATATTACATCGCAATTGCGATTGGCGAGAAAGAAGCGTTGGAACGTAATGGAAGAGAAACGTATATGTCAAGAAATTGAATTGCAATCATATCTAAATAGGTTAGTTGTATAGTTTTAGTGGAGATTCTTTGGATTGGATTCTTTTAACTGTTGATATTTTCAGACTAATAAAAGAAGACATGGAAAATAGATTGGCAAAACTTAAATTGGTCGATGATGTTAACGAGGATCATTTGAAAGAAAAACAACAAGAAATCGAACAAGAATGCGTAAGTTTTGGATGAAGGAATTATGGTTTTAGGTGTGCTTTGTGCTATTTATTGACTTTAATGTGAGCATTTTGAAATTTCGAATTGGACCTTTTGAGTGGGATTATTATGCCTATCTTAACCTTACATATAAAGGAAATATTTCTTTAGGGTATTTTGACAAGGTACCACACCACAACATCTAACTGATAAATTTCTTGCATTACATTACATGAATGTAGAGACATTAGTTGTGAATTTTTGGGATTCCCATATATAGTACAGTTAAAAATTACAAAAAAAACATCCGCAGTAGTCCGGTTTTAATATTTGAAAGTTTGAACATTTGTCACAATAATTTATAATAAAATTGTACAAAAAGTTTAGCGACATTCAAAACAGAGGCATATTTCACTTTTCACTTTGCAACTCTGCAAAATAAAACTGCAAAGTTTTTCACAAAATTTTCAAGTGAAAAGTGTTTCACAAATTTAAAATGCAACACAAAAGTAGTTGCAATTGACTTTAACACATATTTCCTTAACTATTGAATTGTATAGTTTATTTCCAATTTTAGAAAACTCGAAAACTCTTTTGTCGAAAATTGAAGTTAATTCTTACTTTCACTCTTTGGTCACCATTTTTGACTTCTTCGTTTTATTTACGACAGCCTTTCAAAAGAAACGTTTTTTTGCTATAAACTGTCAAATTCCATTGAAGGTTGGCTACGATGAAATTGAGATGAATCAACGCGTTAACCTTGCTAAATTCGTCAAAATTAATACAAACAAAAAGTCTATGTCCATTGAATTGTTAACTATTATTTCATTCTTCATTTTTAAAATGGTTCGCATATTTTTTTATTAGTTTTCGACAACTTTTCAAAATAAACTCTTATTTGCAAATAAAAATTTCTTTTTGCACATTATTGAAAAGCTTTTCAAAATTTAAAATATAATTTGCAAAGTTTATTGTTTGGTGAAACAAAACGAACAAATACTTTACAAAGTAACAAAATTTTTCACTTTTGATAAAAGATTTGGTGAAACGTATTTTGCAAAGAGGAAAACTTTTCAATTCAATAAATTACATTTTGCAAATTTGCAAAGCAAAGGGAACAGGCCCAGAACTAGTTTCTGAACTTGATAAAAAAAAACAATTTTAATGAAGATATGTTAAGGATATGTCAGGAATTATTTATATTTAATTCAAAACAGGATGAAATAAGAACTGAAGGAAGGGGTTTAGTTCGTAGATTATGTTCTAACAGTAAGTCTGTTCAGTGACGCTGTGCTGGACTGTTCTAGACAGAAAAGTACAGCATTTTGCTGTTCATTGAGGTTTTTTCTGTGCTGAACTGTTCTACTTTTCTGTTCATTGTGTTCATCTTCGCTTGCAACAGATTGCTTTATAGTTGTTGACACTAACATTTTGCAAAATAACAAACAAATATTAGAGCTTGTGTTTAAATCGGTATAATTATACAATTTAAGCGAGTAAACTTACAAAAACTAAACTGTATTTTGATTGAATTTTACAACTAATTGTAAAAAATATTACAGCAACGCCCAGAGATCTTAAAGATCGGCTTTATGCTAACCAACTTTAAAAACCAGAATGAGAAGTAAGATTTGAATTTTTATATCTTTATCATTTTTTAAAGATTTGCTAAGATACTTTTAGGGCTTTATTCTGAAAGGTAATCGCACTACAGTTGCTACTGAGACGTCATATGCATTTTGTTGCGTTACTATACGAATACTCATGAATCCATGAGTTAAGATACTTTAAGTTGCTGCTACAAAAACGTGTTCGCTTAGTAGAAATTACATAGCTTTCTATGAAATAAAACAGATATAAAATGCTCTGTTTTTTTTTATAAAAAATCTGTCGACATCATTTTTTAATTCTGTCACGTTTTTGTTTCAAGGGTGGTTAAATTTTAAAGGCCGATGTTGATTTTGAATAAAACACAAATTATTGTCATTCCTTTTCATTATGATGATATTAGTATGGTTCAAATTATGTATGGAACAAAATATGGGCTCAATTGCCGCCGTGACCTCGGCGCCACATCTCCAACAGATGGTCCAAATTTTCATAATTGAGGTGCTATGCCGTTAATGTGCCGAATTATCTCATGCCTTAACTCTTGAAGTGTTGTTGGCTTTCTTTTAAATAACTCCAATGAAAGAATTCTCCAACGGTGTCAAATCACATCATCTTGGCGAGAAATTGACATCGCTACCACGTGAGATAACACGGCTATTGAATCTGTCGCGCAAAAGAGCCATTGTTTCGTAAGCTGTGTGGCACCGTCTTGTTGAAACCACATACCGTCCAAATCCATATCTTCCAATTCGGGTCATAAAAAGTTCGTTATCATCACAAAAAATACGGCCCGATGATGCCGCCAGCCAATAAACCGCACTAAACAGTCACTCTTTGTGGGTGAATTGGTTTTTCGACAATCACTCTTAGATTATAATCATTCGCCCAAATGCGGCAAATTCTGCTTATTGTAGATTTCACTGAGGTAAAAATTTGCCCCATCAGTAAAGATGTTTTTCTTTGAAAATTGATAATCCACTGTTGCCATTGTCAAAAGGCTTTAGTTCTTGAGTTAGAACCTTGTAAGCGTGTAAATCATGTCGTTATGCATAATTTTCATCAACGACGAGCTTGGGAGGTGCAATTGTTGGGCACGACGACGAGTTGATGGACGATTCTTTAGCCACGCTATCTCATATCTCCTACATACCCGGTCTGGTCAAATTTTTGCACGATTTTTCTAATTCTAAACATTAAATTGACCGAAAATATAAAAAAGTGCTGATATCCATTTTGAATTGAACGTCCATTTTCATAATAAGCCTGAATTACTTTAACGCATTGCTCGATTGCGTATCTTTCCATGGTTCAAATTGAGTTAGTCTGAAATTGAAAAACATCAAATGAAATGCAGAAAAAAAACTTGACGTGTAGGTGTGGTTCATATTAAAATAAAATATTCGAGGCTCGAGCAAAGGTAAAAATTCTATCCGCAGTTGGATTCTACTTTGAAGTATTTGTGGTTCAACGTGTAGTCTACTCTATATGGTAGGGCAAATATATTGATCTCTTCGCAAACAAGTGTTTTCATAATCTATGGAATTTTGTATCCTAAATTTTCATGGTGGCTTTTTTGAATATTGTTTATTGAAAGTTTTTCTTTCATAATTTTCAATCCGGAGACGATATTCTTCTTAATTTAATTGATTCCGGGTTTTACCAACCTGTGAGACCCACTTTAATCGTAGTTTCTGTTCACCACATGGTTTCTCGATAATTGACTGAATTCCTATAACTAGTTAATGCATTTTTAACATCTTTTATAATAAATATTTTTATCTTAATATCTGTTACAGGATGATCACATAACTGAGCTAAATAACATATTTGCAAAAATAGATGATCGAAGAAGGGTAATACCTATAATATAAGAATAAAACAAAATTTTATGAATCCTGTATTTATTTTTTTTTTCAGAAACGTGATGTGCCAGATTTTCTTTGTGGTAAAATAAGTTTTGAAATTTTAACGGATCCCGTGATAACTCCGTCTGGCATTACATACGAACGCAAAGATATAGAAGAACATCTACAACGAGTGGGGCATTTTGACCCAGTAACACGAGTCAAATTAACTCAAGATCAACTGATTCCGAATTTCTCTATGAAAGAAGTTGTCGATGTGTTTCTTGCCGAAAACGAATGGGCTCTAGATTTTTAGAATTTAAGTATTATCTGCGTCGCTAAGATAGAATATTTCATCCACGTAAAAGAAAAAAAAAATGTCACACATTCTCCTAAACATTGTATTCGTTCGTATACCCACCATTGCCACTACTGATTTTCAACAAAACAACAACAATAACAAAAATGCATTAAATGCCCTTATTGTTTGAACTCTTGAAAAATATACATATATACATACATATATAAGTAATTAAAAAAATGTTTGTAAAATTGTTTTATCTTATTCCGTATAAAATACTATTTTTTGCAATTTAATTTGTGTCTCGAATTTAGATTGCGAGAAAAAAAAGTGTCGTGTTGTTAAGAATGTATTAATTTGTCTTTTTTTTTCAATTTTCTTAATTTTTTCATGAATTGTAAATATTGTTTTGAAATTTAGTTTATTTCAACAAAAAAATATTTTCCTAGTTATAAATAAATAAAAAAAAAAGCAAGTTATAATTCTTTTATAAAATAAATGATTATTATTTAATTGAATATTAATTATACTTTAAATTTTATTGACAAAACCATAATCGAATGTAAAACTAAAGCGAATGTTATCTTGAGACAATTTTTTTCCATAACCCTGAAACAATATATCAAATATTATTTGGGAAAAAAATATGTAAAACCTACATCGAGATGATTTTAACAAAAAAAAATGCTTTCCAAATAAAATAATGTTTTTATTTCCATGTTAGTTCCTTTGTTTTACTTAAAGAAGAAATTGAAGGATACAATTTTTGTATTTCCTGGTTTCTTACGACTTTTCTGCTGATGATATACATAAAAATGTCAATTTAGCGGTTATAACAATCAAAATCCAAAGTTCCGTCAGAAAAAGCAGTTTTTAAAATTCAAATCGGAAACAAAAATTTTAACGACCAAATGGCTGCAAATTTGTTAAATTTTCGTTTCAAAAATGTTTGCAACGCTTTTCTGCAGTCTGTGGTTGACCTACAAAAATGTTTTATACACCAAAATAACCGTTAATTTGTCATGAATATGATGAGATTGAAAAAAGGCAGATTCGAATAGAAATGATGAAATAAATTGACATTTAGTGAAAATTTTGATTTTTTTCTTTTTCAACCCTCTAACTCCTTAAAATTATATGACTACCTGTATATTTTATGCATTCAAATTATTGATTACCAATTTTCCTTTCTATAGACACCTTAACTTTGAAAATCGGCCCAGTATTTTCCGAGTTATAACGAATTTTGTTCTGATGAAACGGAAACTTTTTTGTTTTTCATGTGTTTACATGTAAAAAATATTCTAAGTCGAACTGTCGCGGTTCGTGTCTTTGCTATACGAATGATCATTGGTGCCATGGAAGAGATAGTAACACCAGTGTCGGATAGATTGCGCCGCTGTCAATTTTTGTAGAAAACATTTTACATACACAAATAGTAATAATTTGTAGATATGCTTAAAAATGCTATTTTCTCATAGATGGCGCTAGCACCAATTCAACAAGAGAAACTATATTTTAGCAAACAAAAATGGTTGGTACATCAAAATGACTGCAATTTGAAGAAGTTTAGTTGATCAAAATGATCCCAAACAAGAAAATAAAAATGCAAGGAAATATTATTTTCATATTACGTTACAATCTTTCTTTATTCTTTTCCTTCATTTCAGTTTACACATCTATTTTTTACATCGAGAGCCTTTCCTAGTTGTTTTGTTTGTTTTATGAATTTATCTGGCATATTTTTTTTGTTGATATATACACTTGTATTTATGGAATCAATTTAGCGGTTGTCATTAACTTAAATAATTTTATTTTGTTTTAATTTCATTTCCGTTTCTTTTAGGTGTATATTTTTTGTTTGTTTTCTTGTTTATAATTTTAAATTTTAGCACATACATGCTCATGAATTGAATAATTCCTTTTTTAATATATATATAGGTATATATATATATTGTGTATATATAATAAATAATGTAATTGTTCTTTTTTATTTATATTCTATTATAAATAATCCATACCTTTCCCTTTTTTGTTTTCTTATATACTCACAATTACTATAACAAATAACATAGTTTTGTCTCTCATTTAAAATTTAGATAAACGATATGTTTATAAACTTAATAGCATTAAAAATATAATTATTTTTTGTTATGTTTTTAAATATATATATATATATTTTTAATTGTTTTTTTTTGTTTATTTATTAAAATCAAATATACAGGACTTAATTAATTGTTTTGTTTATAGTTTTGTTTTTAATTAATTTAGTTCAATTTTTCTTAGGTACACCTAAAAATTTTATACACATTGTTTATTCTTTGTTTGTATTTATTTTGTTTTATTATAATTTTGTATCGCTCCATTATTATTTTGTTTTGTTTTGGTTGAGTACGAAAGGCATGCACAGCTAGACGAATAGTTTATAGATACCTATGTTTTGTTTAATTATAATACATTTTGTATATACTTTATTTTTCTTTCTTACCTACCCGGCAAAGTTGAATTTTTAAATTTTATTTAACATTTCTTTAAAGGAAAGATTGTTTATTGCACATTTAACTAAAGTTATAGAAAGGCAAATTTAAGTAATGCACATGAAGCTTAAATATTTTATTAAAAAAAAATTGATAATAAATAATATCTATAAGCTTTATAGGCGTTTTAAATCAGGAAGACACACTTCAAATAATTTTTTAGTTTATCTTTGGGAGAAAATTAAGAAACGTTTGCTTGAATCAGATAAAGTTTGATGTGATAAAAGTTTTGAAGTTAAATTTAATGAAAAATTTTAAATTTAAATTTAATTTTATTTTTAAATAAATTTGATAGATTTACATAAATAAAGAATCTTCGTCAGTTCACTGCCATTTTTATTTGTTTAAAAAAGTGGGTCCCACGATTCCGTCTCTAAAATTCTTTTTCTTAACTTGGCTTCTTTCAAATAATATTTTTGTATTGCTCCAAAAGCGTACCTCCTATATAACCGTTATTATGTTTTTAAAATTTCTCAGGAACTCATTAATCGATTTCAATAATTTTTTTCTGCACAAATTCTTATATTGTCTTCATAATATTTAATGATCAAAAATGTCAAAACTTTTTTTTGAATTTAAAAAAGAAAAATATTTTTTTTTTCAAAATTTAGTATCTCGAAAGAGGGTCATTAAATTTTAAGGAAAATCAATTTTAAAATGTATAGGGTGTCCCAAGATTAACGCAAGATTTCTTGCGTTAATTTTGGGACACCCTATATATTAATGCAAATAACTGCATACTAAAAAATATTTTTAAACTAAAATTGACAAAATTCTATATTTAAAAATTTAATTTAAAAAAACCGCTCTAAGGGTTTTCAAACAAAATTTGAATCGTTAAGGTTTTTTTGAGAAATTAAGTGACATTTAAATTGTTGAAGACAAACTTATTTTGCAGGCATATTTTAAGGTCTTAAATTATAGGTTCTATAATCGATAAAAATCAATTAACGTTTTTTTTTTATAAATGAAAAAAAAAATTACAAAAATATGTGTCATTTCGAATATTTTAAGAAACCAAAAATAATCTTACCTCCAGAATAATTTTATGAAGAATTAAGTTTTTGACATCTGGTAAAATTTTGAGAAAAATGGAAGTAAATCTGACAAAAATTGATGTTTGACTCGAATATCTTAGCAAAAATTAAATATAATGCCTTCAAATTAGTTTTCAACATTTGGTAAAATTTTGAGAAAATTTTAAATTGACAAATTTTGAAAAAAGTTATTAGGGTTTTTAGTTGAAAAACGGAAAGACATTACCTAACTTGAATTTTTTTTAAATTTTACAAAAAATGTTGTTATCAATATTTTGTTAAAGTTTTAAAAAAATCGACAGACGGGCAAGTATGGGAAGATATCAGTGTGGGTTGCATCCCAGCCTCTTTTTATTTAAATTTAGCTCGTATTCGATTTGAATTTTCTTGTTCTGTAGTCAATAATTATGAATTTCTGTCCCATACATATTTCAATATTGTGCATTAAGTTATAGCATTTTCAAACATCATGGCAGTTAAAACGTCCACAACAAAGTTCTACATCTACATTCATTGCCAAGCCAAGTATCCTGAACTAAAAATCATGCATGACTCGAGAAATTAGAATTCTCTTAACAACTACCCCCATCTTTTATTCAAATATTGTAAACCTTAATGTGGTATTGTGAAGCAGCTTAAACAAATGGCCTATAATTAAAAATGCAGCGCCTTTGAAATGCGAATATAACAAAAATAATTAAACCAACTAATTTTAAATATGTGTACTTTCTTCAATCCATTATTGTTTGGTATGGAGGTACATATGTATGTATGTATGTTGAAAAATATACCTAAACTAAAATTGCTATAAAATTATAATCTAACATCTCACACAATTATTATAAAATGTGCCTTCCACAGTTGGAAACTCTAAATTATAGGTAAATAAAAATAATGTTTTGTATGCCCTATTATAATAATTATTGTTTTTGCCTTCAACGTTTTATTTTTATATATTTTGCCACGAAATGCAAATCCCATTTCCGGTGGCCATATTCTTATACATATACAATTTACATGCATACATAGCTACACACACACATATCAGCTATATCGTTATTCTCCTGGAAAATCAAAATATTCAATTTGTATTGTATTGCAGCTACAATGTTATTGTTAATGGTGGTAGGGGGGGGGAGGTTAATATAAGAAGAAATCAAGAATAAAAGCACTTTTACTGCCCAAGTTTAGCGGGACTTAGGAGTAATTCGGGTTCAAAGTTTAACGCTGCTGCCGATGGCGTTGGTGGGGGTGGTATCAGTGTATTTCCTATCATACTACTACTACTAGTTGCCGCTGTTGCCAGATTTGGCGTTGTACGCGTTTTCGACTCTATGCTGGTGCTAATGGTGCTGCTGCTGATGCTTCCTGGCAGTGGTGGTGTTGCCAATTTCGATGTAGGCAGCAGCAGTAGATTCCCATTGTCTATTACCTGGCCAGGTAAGACATTTGTTTGTTGTTGTTGTTGTTGTTGTTGCTGGTATTGGGTCATCATTGCTGCCGTCGTTGTTATAGATGGCGCTGGTGATGATAATAGGGATGATGATGAAGGAGACGCTGAGTTGTTGTTGCTTGTTGTAGCTATTGCCCGAGTATATTTGTGGGGAGTCGATGGGGGTAAATCGAAATTGCTATTAATCGTTGGAGGTTGTGAATGCTGGACATGCAATGACATTGATTGTACTGCTGGCGGCGGCGAAAGTGTATTCGAGGACGTCGAGGGTAGAACTGATGATGGTGATGATGGTGGTGGTGATAATCGAGGTGGTGTTTCTTTCGATGTTATTGGCGGCACCATCGTCGTCGTTGTTGTTATTGTAGGAGTTGTTTTAATCGTCATCGTCGTCGCCGTTGCTGTCGTTGTCGTTGTCGTCGGTGATGGCGGTGGTCGGATTGTCACGTTTCCCTTACTACTGCTGCTGTTGTTGCTGCTAGCAGTTGGATTTATAACCATTAGCGACGTTTCCATTAATAAATCACCGGATTCACTTGACGTTTGCGTCATTAGATGTTGCTTTTGTTGAAGTTGGTGCTGTTGATTTAGTGACAGTCTTTGTCGAGACAATTTACTAGAGGTTCGTTCTAATGGTGGTCGTTCATTGACAATACTGGTGGTGCAAGTTATCGGCACAACTACCATTGTAGTATTTTCATCTTCGTCATTTTCTTCGTCTTCGCTTATTTCACAAACATTCGTAGTATCGAGTTTTTTCATTTCCAACGGTGCTTCTAAAATGAAAATAAGCAATATAAATTAAAGTCAGTTATGTTATATTTTGTAGACCAATCAATCAAATGCTAAAATAAGTATTATTACCCTCCGTTTATACAAATTAAAGTATATGCATTATACTGAATTAATCGAAGGTATTCTTCGATTGGTATAATTTTGATTTCCTACTGCTTACTGTGGTCTATTTTAATTTTTTTGATAACCATTAAAAATTGACATTTGCATGAATATAAATGATTGGTATAAATCAATAAACTGGAAGCCTTTAAACGCATTGGTTGACATGCTTGTTTTCATATTTACTGTCATATGTTTGGTATAAAAATTACACACTTTGACCTGATTGGTATAAACATTAATTAAGAGCAAAATATAATGGATGCCAAGATTCAACAACTTTATCGAAACAATAAGAGTACAGATTAAATGTATCATATGGTTTCGACCAGATTATACCAATTAGAGGACAACTCATATATCGTTACTTTCTAAGAAAGTGTGAGGCACGTATTTTCACAGATAATTTGATTGAAGAAGACAAGCAACTTGGTCTAATTAGTATGGCTACCAATTAAAAGTAGCGTGTAGTGTGCACAGTAGCGAAAATGTGTGCGGTTTATGGGGATATAGAATTTGTTCATTCGACCAGATTATACCAATAAAATAATATCTTATGTATGTTATACATATTTCATTAAAGTTATCTATTCACAAATTAGAAATTCAAACATTTTTGTATAAAACTTGATTAACAGTTAATTTTTTTTTGAATAAAAAAAAATTAAGTTTACATACCCACGATTTTTTCTGGTTCTTTGATGATAGGAACTACACGATTCATCGAAGGTTTTTGTTCGTTTTGCATGAATAACGATGTTGTAGCAATTTGGCGTAATGCTTCCATGCCTTCGTTGAGCATTTTACTATTACTTCTTTTGTGAGTGATGGGATATTTCTTTAAAACAAAAACAAGCACAAATTATAATTTCTTTATTATTTTTTGGAAATGTCTATGATTTTATTAATTTACCGGTGCACTATTAGGTCCTCTAGCTATTGATACACGTTTTGATTCACCACGCAACAATGAAGTTGTATGATCAGCATCAACTTTATTACCTTGCTTTTTACGAGCTTTTTTGCTTGACGATATGCAATGCGATGGACATATACAAAATAATATTCGTAAAATGCAACATATTAATCCGATACCTAAAGTGAAAATTTAATAATTAATTAATATAAAAATTAAAATTATAAAAAATAATTTGAAAGTTTATTATGTGTGTAAATTTAAATTTACTTGCCTATTAATGAAGGTCCTATAAGTCTTAATTCCACAGTTTTGAACCCTTTTTCGCCGGTTCCTACAAATGCTATCACTAATCCAAGTGCTATTGTACCTAATCCAACATATAGGAAGGCATTCGCAAATGTGCTAGGTCCCCTTAAAACGCCCAGAAAGTCTTCATCGTCCGATGAGCCACCAAGAGATGCATCTTGTATCTTTATTTGATTTTTGTTTTAAAAATAACAAACAAATATATTTTTGTATTAGAAAATTGGTGTTTATTTTTTGTAAATTTGTGTTTTGTTAAGTTTTATTGCATATAAAGGGTGATTTTTAGCTATTATCTTTTTGGCAACACTGGTTTAAACAGCTGGCGCACGTTTCGTGTTTTGTTTCACTGTCAAACATCTTCAGTTTGGTCTATAATTTAACCATGAAACGTCTTACAAACGAACAACGCTTGTAAATTATTGAATTTTATTATCAAAATGTGTGCGCTGTTAAGAAAGTTCATCGCGTGCTTCTTCCGAAAAATTGTGTTCAGCGACGAAGCTGATTTTTGGCTCAATGGGTACGTAAATAAGCAGAATTGTCGATTTTGGAGTGAATATCAGCCAGAAGCATTGCAAGAGCTACCAATGCATCCAGAAAAAGTCACAGTTTGGTGCGGTTTATGGGCTGGTGGCATCATCGGACCTTACTTCTTCAAAGATGATGGGAATCGTAACGTAACTGTGAATGGTGAGCGCCACCGTGAGATGATATCCAACTTTTTTTGCCCAATATGAAAGAGTTTGACTTGCATGACATGTGGTTTCAACAAGACGGTGCCACATGCCATACAACACGCGCAACAATGGACTTATTGAGAGGCTAGTTCGATGAACATTTTATTAAACGTTCGGGACCAGTCAATTGGCCGCCTAGATCGTGCGATTTAACGCCTTTAGATTATTTTTTGTGCGGCTATGTTAAAGCTCATGTCTATACAGACAAGCCCGCTCCAATTGAAGCATTGGAAGACAACTTTGAAGCATTTATTCGTGAGATACCGGCCGAAATGTTGGAAAGAGTATGCCAAAATTGGACTTAGCGGATGGACCATTTGAGGCGCAGTCAAGGTCAACATTTGCATGAAATAATCTTCAAACATTAAATTATATGGACCATACTATCGATTCAAATAAAGATTTCATGCATTTTTCTGAATTGTATGTGTTTTTTTTTTGAAAAACTTTCCTATAGCTTTTAAAAAATCACCCTTTAAAACACAAAAATTGTACCTTTTAAAACATAGAATTGTTACAAAAAAAAGAACACTCACTCGATTTCGTTTCACCCATCTTCGATGGCAGGCAGTTGGATTGTTATCCTGGACACTGCAACGTCGACCGCGTTCCAGCCATGCTGCTCGACCCTGTGCGCACTATATTTGTTTTTAAAAAAATAATAAATTTACAAATAAAAAAGAGAAGAAATTTAGAAAGATTCTTATATTTATATTTCATTAAATTAAATTTATATTTTTGCAAAACCAAAAAACATAAACTAAATACAAAAAAATATAATAATAATATATAGATATATTAAATTATTTACGACTTCCAATATAATGGCGGAATAAAACACATTCCTAAAAAATTTCGTTACACAGGGTGACACAAAATAATTAAAAAAACATAATTAAAATTAAAAAAAAAATAAAATCGAAAAAAAAATTATTATTAAACTGGAAACGATGAAATGTTAAAAAAACAATTATTTTGTTTTCAATTATAATTTTTTAATCACACCAAATGGGAACAGTAAAAATTAAAAAATAAAATATAATAAAATTCGGATCATGCATGGATAAGATATATATAAGAAAAAGTTTTACGAAAGGTAACATTTCTAGTCAAAAAATTGCAATTTCAAAAAACGCCAGGAAAAATATGTCCTCATGCTTAAAAAATAAACTACAAAAAACAACATTCTATATATTGCGCTTAACACATACACAAGCACAAAAGCCACACACACACAGCCATAGGTATACAAAAATTCTCTAAACATAACGAAATTCTACTCCCGTGTGAATGCAGGGTTGTTATACATCTCTATAAGTATTTTATTATTGTTTTATCAAATTAGTCCAAATATTAAGTGGTACAAATATCTTTTTTGTCTCCAATGACCTAAATTGCCTCATGCAAAGAGAGTACATATAAAAATACACAGAGTGTAGGTACTGATACTTTGCATATATCTCTAAGACCCATAAGCCCTCCCTTTTCCCATCATAAAGCAGAAGGAGGGTTAGTTAGTTAGGTAAGGTAGGTGGGGTACTATAGACTGGTATTGCTGACCAGACCATAACTGAAAAGGTTATTCTTGTGTGCCTACTTATACTTATGTGTAGGAAGTATAGGTATATAGAATATAGATAGAGTGTGTCTTTGCATGTGTAAAATCTATTATACTCTTTTTTATACTAAACAGTACAGTGATGGAATAGGCGGGTGGGTGATTTAGGAAATCGCATCTTTTGTGTATGAACGAGGAAAAGATTTAGACAACAAAAAAAAAAAGAACGAACTTATATGTACGAGTATGTTAGAGAATAGGAAGTTTTCTAATTTTCAAGTTATGGAAAACGATAGATCCTAAATGTCAAGTGGATGAAGTGTATTTTTCCGCATATGAAAAACAAAATAAAATTGAAATAAAGAAATAGAATACATGATGATAAGCCTGATGGAAAAAACACGAAATGCGCATTTTGGTCTGGAATCGAGATGAGTTTATTAGTTTTGTTGCATTCCCAAAAACATCAGAAAAATTTGTTATTTACCATCATTGAAGCATACTGCCTCTGCCGGCCATCATGCGGCGGCCAAAACCACAAACAAATCAACAAAAAATCCTTGAAATTTCTCAAAAATGTTTTTGTGTTCTTATCGAAGGAATAATATCTGTCTTAAAGTTTCTTTTTATAAACTTTATACCTATAGGTATGTAAGTTTGCCGAAATACACAAAAAAGGCCCATAAGTAACAGGGTATATAATAAATTTCTATATACATTATAAGAAAAATATATATGTACATAACTTTATATAAAAACAACAACATGTCGTTTTGTGGCATTTTGTTCAAGGATATTTGGTCAAAATGTCAACTGAATTTCATTTATTTAAAATGTCATCTTCTTCTTGCCCTTGTTTTTTTGTTTTTGAGTGTGAAATTTTTCATATACCTAATCCCTAGTGTCTTTTATGTACTTATGTAGTTATTTTATATTGCAACGACATTATTTAATTATTTAAAATAATGCGGAATTTTTTTTTCTCTAAAGAAAAACAAAAGAAAAGGGGAAGGCGAGTGCAATATTTTGAATTCTTCGGGAAAATAGAAAGAAATCACACTTCCTTTTTTATATAGAATATAATTTACCTAAATATTCAATTTCGCTATAAAATAAAAAATAAGTTTATTTTATTTATTCCTGCATCTTTAAGTTTAGCCACAACCTAGTAATTTACACCACTCTGCGTGTGGCTAAAAGAAAGTATCCTCTTTTGTTGTTCTATACGACCGACGACCGACGACGACGATGTTAGCCCATCATATAAAACTAATGACTTGAGGCAAAAATCGATCGGTCCTTGAATAAAAAAGGAAGGCGGTTAGGCAGGAAGGCATAAGGAAAAGGATGGGTTTTTGTTTGGTGGGAGTGGATATATGTATGTATAGAATACATGAAAAGTTGTTAGAGAAAAAGAAAAATCGCCTTCGTTATTTACCTTTTGTGCCACGCAAATCTGTCATGCTTCATACTCTATAATATGGTGTGTTTACACGTTGATGATGAGCAAAGAAGAAATGCATACCTTTCTACACACAAAAAGTGAAGACAAATAAAACAAAAAATGTTACGTATACGCCACCTCAGCCATAGGATGAATTTTTATTTTATTTTTGTTTGTGGGAAATCACACTTTGCCGACGTGCCGTGGCCCGTGTGTCAATGATTTATAATATTTGCGTTCTTTTGTTCTTTTTCTTTTCTCGCTTTTTGGTATGATAAAGAGATCGAAAGGTTACTACCAATTGGGCGAACGATGTGTCATTATTTTCTTTTTATTTTTTTTTTCAAATGGAAAGAGGATCCCTTATACTATTGTATTCACGCAAAAACAAAAATGCTAATAATAATAAAAATAATGAGTTTGTATTAGTGGAATATAGTTTTTGGTTGTGGTAAGAGACGCACCTTTCTTCTTCACGTGTGGTGTATCCTTTCTCACGCTGCTGCTAAAGGCTCTTAAAACGAAAAATATAACACACATTTATGTACATAAGTACATCCTTGACCTTGACACTGCGAGTCATTGTGCTAATTTGTAACAATGTAACACAAAATTTGTATTTTTGTATATACATATTTATATTTTTTGTTGTTCTTAGTTGGTTGGGTTTTGCTTTTGTAGGCATATGTATATGCTTCACACACGTGTAACAAAACAACGGAGACAATAATAGCATGAAATTTTTGTGCAGACACATTTTGCTTAAGGGTATATAAAGTTTTCTGGTGGATACCAACAACAAAACAAAAAATAAGATAAATAAAGCAATTATGAAGAATTTGTCAAGAGAACCATATAATTATGTATGTATGTCAGCAAGGTCGTTTGTGAAATATGTGCAGTTTAAGAAATTTCATTTTTACTACCTGTTGTCTTACGGCTTGGTGTTTCAATAAAAAGAAATCAATGTATGTATACATAATCATTTAACAATGAACTAAATAACATAATTTGGCCTTTTGGATGTACATATGTAAAATTTAGACTGTGAAGAAAAAGTTGAAAACCAGATTTTAAAGTGAAGTTTCACATTGGGCGCCAATTATTATAAATATGTGATTTTAGTAATCGTGACAATTTTTAGAAAGTTAGTGAATTAAGGATTAATTTCAACTTATCTGTTATCAGAAAGAAGAAGAGGTCAAAAATGCTGTAAAAAGGCTCAAACAAAACAAAGCCCCGGGAGACGATAACATATCAGACGAGGTGTTTGAACATGGCGGGCCAGCTTTACATTGAACAGTTCATGAAATTATTGTGCACGTATGGGAACATGAAGAAACGCCAGAAGACTGGCGAAGAGGTATTATATGTATGTCCCATACACAAGAATGGAGATGTCAAAACGTGCAGCATCTATAGAGGTATAACGTTGTTGAGTACCACCTACAAGATACTCTCATCTATCCTACAAGATCGGAGAGCCCCATACACTAAAACAATCATCGGGCAATATCAGTGCGGCTTCATCTCTGGCAAATCAACAACCGATAATATAACCCTTTGACAGGCGATGGAAAAATATAATTATATAAAATTAATATAACAACTTACCTGCTGTTTATAGAAGGCCGCCTATGATAGTATAACCAGGGTTGAACTATACATCGTCATGAGAGAATTCGGCAAACCAAATAAATTGACACGACTATGTAGGTTGACCATGACCAATATAACAAGCTAAACTAAAATAACGGGATTGCTATCCAGACCAATCAACATTTACATTGGACTCAAACAAGGGGATGGTTTGGCCTGCCCCCTCTCCAATCTGACGTCGGAGAAAGCAACCCGTGGCTCTGGCACTTCAACAAGAGGGCCATCGTCACCAAGTCCAGCCAGATACTGGCTTACGCAGACGACATCGACATCATCGGGAGCACCGAACAAGCTGTATACGATTCCTTCACCCAGATCGAGCAAGCGACACAAAATCTTGGTCTGCACATTAGTGAAGGAAAAACGAAGTAAATGGTGGCGTCGACTGTGAGAATAACAATTGGTCAAACAATCAAGGTGGCGGAGCATGAATTTGAAGTAGTGCAATCCTTTAAACACCTTGGGTCAATAGCAGCAGCCGATAACAACATAGAAAAAGAAGTACGCGGGCGGTTGCTCAAAGCCAATAGAGCTTACTTCAGTCTGTCAAAGCTTTTTAAATTCAGAAACCTTACCATAACTTCTTTCTGTACAGGACGATGTTTCTGCCAGTACTCACATATGGATCCGAGACCTGGGTGCTCAATAAAAGGCACTCCGATCTCTTAGGCGCGTTCGAGCGGAAAATTGTTGGCCCCTTGTGCGAGGGAAAAAGATTCCGAAGACGCTGTAATCTACCTCGAAGATGATATTTTGACAAAAAAATAGCTCGGTAGACTCCAATGGGCTTGACACCTAGCTCGTATGAATGAAGAGGAACCAGCTCATAAAATCCTTTGTAGTACATTTCATGGCGACAGCATGACCGATCATGGTTATACGCTAGAAAGATGGCGTAGACCAGGACGCTCAAAGGCTTAGGATACGCCGCTGGATGGCACCAGCTCGCGATCGGCGGGATAAATGGAGAGACTTGTTGAATGAAGTCAGGACCGAATCTCAGTTGTCGAGCCGATAATGATGATATAATCAGAAAGAATAAATTAGCTTTAATTTTATTGTAAACTCAATCGTTGTACTGAAGACCTATGTTATGGTGGACAAAGTGAATTAAGTAAGCATTCGCTTACCAAAGATTTTTACTTCTAATAAAGAAAAATTCGAAAAAAATGATTAAGACAATTTTTTCTTTGAAGAATATATGTTTTCTGCTAATAAATTGCAAGAAAATCCCTAAAATTGAAAATAATGGTCATTGCATTTAAATATGAAAAAAATGAGTTTATTTAGTTAGTCATGATCACGTTTTTAACAGTGAACACAAATTTAAATACAAAATGGCGCCCAATGTAGAACATTAATAACGCATTTGAAATAGTTTTAGATGAATGCTTTTACCCATATTTTGTCTATAAAATTTTATAATCGACTATAAAAAAAAACATCCTTTTAAAAAGTGAATTTTATTTGTCTCTCTCTTCAAGCTTAAACTGCAAAATGTTGCCTATCAAAAACAAAGTCACTTAGTTACATAAATTTAAACAAGCTTTTTATCATAAATTATTACACACATGCATACACCTACATTTTAACAAAACATTCTCTATTTAATTAAGTTTCCTTCCGCTTGTTTAAATTTTCTGTTGATGTCATAAAATGTTCCCTCTTGATTTATTTTCATATCAAGTAGGTACCTTACTTATACACAAAAGTAAGCAAACTTGAACAAATTTACATCATGATGGCTTCATTCGGCTGCTTTTATGTGAATGAATTAATTTAAAAACCTGATAAGTACTTGATTTAGAGACGCGCAAGTGCCCTTCTAAGTAGCTATGTCTTAAACATTTATTTTTTTCTACTCTTTTACTTCAAGCTACACGGTACATAACCTACATTTTTAAATGAACTTTAAAATATCCTTATACAAAAATCTCCCTTTTTTATTTTAAAATAGAATAAGTAAATAAAATGCACCTAAAGGTATTTGAAATAGATCTTTTTTTTTTCAAGTTTTAGAATTAATTTAATGTTTCTGTCTGTATCTCTATATACAGTCTTCGAATAGGTACGCTCCTATTTTATTTTGCATATAAGCCTTTTCATATAATTTTAAATTCTTTTAATGAGTTACTTAACAAACATGTGCAATTCCTGCCTTTTTCTAAATGTTTATTCAAAAACCAAGCATTTAGGTTTTTTTTTTCTTTAAATATTAAATTCTATGCCGAAATTACTATTGAAGAAGAGAAAAAAGTAAATAATGTAAAATATAATAATAATTACCAAGGACAAAACGTAAATGTTACACAAATCAAAATAACAACATACCGTATAGAGCACCCTCATACACGACGACCGCGACACGTTCTTCGGGTGAATTTCTAAAAGATATTTTAATTTTTGAAAAGAAATAATCCTTCTGTTTTTCTCATTCGCCTGCATAACTTATTTACAAAAAAAAAAGAAGAAAAATAGACGACTTCATTCAAAGTCAAGTGCATCATGGTCCTACACCTTCTCTGCATAAAAAAGAAAACTCTACTGGACGGTAAATATAGGCTATAGGAACCGCATTATAGTGATAGAAGTATAGTGATGACGGATGATAATAATGACGGAGGTGACGATGATGAAGATACGTTCAGGAGTGGATTTAAGGTAAGTTTTTTGAGATGTCAACAAGAGTACGTGACTCTTTTTGTCTTCATATAGTTTTCAAACTTAATTGGTAACAAAATTGGTAAGGGGAAGGGAGAAGAAATTTTAAATATTTTTAAAAATCTAAACGAAACTCATCAAACTGTTACTTGAAATAAATATTCAGTGTTTTTTAGTTTATTTTAATTCAAAATTAATTCGAAATTATATCAGTGAGAGTGAGTGAGTCGAATTAGTGATCAATGAACGAGTGACTCCTTCGGGATGATGGCACTCGTAGTGTAAAGCATCTTCTTGCTTTTCGAAGTTGAAGTAGTTACATTCTTCTACTTCGAGTCTCTACTGATTTTTATCGAGACTTTATTGGTTGAAAGGTGAGATATTTTGAATTCGTTTTATTTATTTTTTAAATTTAATGGATTATTTTCTTTATCAGGCTATCGAAAGGTAGTAATATCAAAAATTATGTTTGTGTTTATTTAAGCTTAGTTTTTCAATTTTCAGAGAAAGTTATATGGACCAAGCTGTGGAGCTAAAAAGCTTGAAAGAAAAAAGGAATCCGATATAATTAAAAAAATTTCTGTTTAAGTGTACAAGAAATATAATGTGTGAACACAATTAACATAAAATATTATCCTTTACAGTTTCATTAAATGGTTTAATCTGAACAAATACTTTTTGGTATATGTTTCACCTCCGAATAAGAAAGCTCCAAATGTGTTTATACCTTCCTTTTGGTATTCTCAGCATTATCTACAAAGTCTCATAAAATCTCGTACGAATAACAAGTTATTGAAAGTGATTCGTAATTATCTCCGTTCCTTTAAATCTAGAACTTTTACCGAAATTGTCAAGCATAAAATTTGCTAAAATGTTTGTTGGAATCTTTTTTTTATATGGTCAACAGTTTCAGACAGTCTTTTAAAATTACATTTTTGGTGAATAAATTAAAGTTTATGAAAAAAAAACATTGTCTTTGAAATATCAAAATTTTTAACTAGTCGTTTAATTTTCCATCAAAAAGTATAACATCGCTTCAGCATATTAACCATTTCTGTTTTCAAAAACAAAAGTGGATAAGATATGATTAAGAACCACAGGAACGGGCGGGGTGCTCAATTATTAATTCCTAAATACCTATAATAGTGTCCATTGAAACCATTTTTTTTCTAGAACCACATCGTAGATCAAATCTATTCTTCCAATTACAAACCACTATTTTAAGTAATTCATCTGAAGCTAGTGATATAATTTTGGTAATTGGATCCAGCAATCCATATTTAAGCACCCAGGTTCTTTATTGGTGTTCTAAATCATAACCATATTTGTATTTTATAATAGGCAATGTTTAAATAAGCTTATTCATTTAAGAAAAAGTACTTTTTTTATTAACTTTATATTATTCACTATTCATATTATTTCAATGTTTACGAAATGGTTAAGCATGTGAAAAATTGTTGAGACAAACATTTAAGCAAATTTTATGCTTAACAGTTTTTGTAAGTGTTAACACCATTGGACCTATGGCAACGGAGATAGTCACGAAAAAGTGGTTCTCACGACTATTGGCGGTCGATAACTACTACACGGACACGAGAATATGTGAGACTTTTTACACAATGTTTAGAACACCGAAAGGAAGGCATATGTAAATTACTAGAACAGCAGTTCCCAACCCCTTCCAGTTAGCTTAATCTAAATATGACCTAAAAAGAAAATAAATTCAGTAAAAATAAATTTAAAAAAAACGGGTTATCCATCGACATCTGTCAAACTAAGTTTTTTAAACCAATTTTTTTTTTCAGTTGAAAGTCTGATCGATTTAAATGGATCGCTTAACTATCGCACAACGCTTAAAAATTGTTAAAACCTACTAAAAAATGGTGATTCTGCCACAGCCACATACGCAAGCCATTGGCAAAATTGTGAAGAAATTTGAAGAGACTGGATTGGTTACAGATATTGAAAGCCTTGTGCAACATCATTTTGCTCGTACCACTGCAAATATCGCTGCTGTAAGTGAAAGTGTTGCCGAGGACCCGAATGTGACGATTCTTCGTCGTTCTCAGGAACTAGGACTGCCTTACGGCACATTATGGTGTATTTTGCATTTGGATCTTCACCTACATCCATATAAAGCTTAGCTCACACAACAACTGAAGCCAGCTGACCATTCACAATGTCGTAGATACGTTCGAATGGGTGCTGGAACAACAGGCGGTACGGCGATTTTTTAAACAAAATTTTCTTCAGCGACGAAGCACATTTCTCACTCGTTGGGTATGTTTATTGTTTATACACAAAATTGTCGTATTTGGGGTTCTGAGAATCTCAAGTAATTGAAGAGGGGCCATTACATCCACGAAAAGTCACTGCTTGGTGCGCTCTTTGGTCCGGAGGTCTGATTGGACCTTACTTCTTCGAAACCAACGATGTAACGACTGTCACCGTCAATTCGGAGCGTTATGGTCTTATGATAACCGACTTTGTTTGTGTTTGCTATTGAAGAATACGACTTGGAGAATATGTGGTTTCAACAAGACGGTGTCACATGCCACACAACTCGAGCGAATATGGCTTTATTGCAAGAGACATTCCCTGGCTACCAAGATCATGCGATTTGACACCGCTGAACTTTTTTATGTGGGGCTACGCGAAAGACCGTTTTTATGCAGATAAGCCTTTAACTCTTGAGCACTTAAAAACCAACATTCGTCAAGTTATGGCTGAGACACCGCCCAATATGTGTCAAAAAGTGGTCGGAAATTATCTCAAAAGAATCGATGCTTGCAACAATTCACGTGAGGGCTATTTAAATGATGTAGTATTCCACACATAATGTCAACGCTCAAACTTTATAATAAAAAAGAAATATCATAAAGAAGAATATTTTATATGTGCTTTATTTACGTTTACTTTTGAAACCGCAAAATGGATAACCCTGTATTTTTGAAAAAACCAATTCGTATCTGTTGTACAAAATCATTGAGCGGTTTTACTTGCGAGTGAAAATCAGTTCGATAGCGGATGAGAAAATACAAAATAATTGTACTTGACAGCTCGATAACGTTAGCCGTAATTCCAAAATCAAAAAATTCAGTGACTTATGACTCGATGACTGATGGGGTAATTCGGCCCCAGTACCATTTTTTGTAGAGTTTTCCTATCAACGCGAAAGAGAGTTTAATATTTTATGTTTTACCGATTATAAGAACTTAATGAACCAAATTTTGTTCGAGATAATCTTATTTATTATCGTAAGATTTTATGGTTTTTTTAAGTTCTTCCTAAATTAGTCGCCCCCTTAAAAGCTTCATTATCGGAAGCCATCCTGAAAAAAATTGCTTTTGAAACGGTGATGTTGATGATATTCTTCCTTTTCCATACTTCTTTTTTATATTATGTTTTTTATATACATATATTTCCAAAGGATTTTCCTAGATGTCAATCTGTGGAGGTTGATCCCCTCTTTAAAGAAAGAAAAAAAATTTATATATCCTGATTCTACTATGCTGCAAGGTGGAACATACCGACAAAAATAATAACAATGTAGAAAAATGAAAAAAAGAAAGGAAAACGAGAAGCAAGAAAAAAATAAGGACTAGGGGCAATGCTAAAGCTGTTGATAGTCGAACCATGGACAAAATAAAACCCTGGCATAGATTTCAGTAGGATACTATACTTTTAAAGAACCGAAAGGAGGCTATTTGAGAGTAAAAAGAACAACAACAAAAAGTTGGTTATATGGGTGTTTTGGTAGAAAATGAAATTCCGTTTTGCACCCATCCTGTGGTGTATACATATATTCGTACATATGTATATATATATGTATCTAAAAATGTATATATGCATGTTTATATGTATGTATATGTAGAATGTGTTTTTTATTTTTTTTAATGAAAATCCTTTTTATTTTTGCTGTTTGATATAAGCAATTTACTTGATGCTTTTGTCGTTCAAAAAAAGATATACCTATGCAACAACAAAAACTGACTACCTTTTAGTTGGTCTTAAGGGGATTTTATGATTGTTATTTTGAAAGATGATTGCTTGTTTTTAATTAAGCACCATCATCACCATTTGTTTATTCTTTTTTAAAGTAAGGAAAAATAGATATAATTTGTAACGGGTAAATGCTATTTGCTTTACATTAAGAGGAAGTCAGTCAGGAAAATTGTTTATTTTTTCAACACATCACGTGTAAGGATTTTATTTAAGTTTTTAAATAGTTTTAGGGCTTTAAACAATTTTTAACATCCTGAATAGGGTTTGGTGTACAAATAATAAAATTAAAATGAGCAGTCAACGGATTAAGAATTCCGAAGAAGTTGATTTTGATACATAGTTTGTCAATATGTGGACCATAATGACCAATTTATTTATTTTAGAATTATTTTGAAATTTTAGCTGATTTATAAACTATAAAGCTAAAGCTGAAATCTGATCAAAAACAAATGACGGGGTTGGTGGAGGCGTGTACTACTAACAGCTAAAACTATCACTCTCATTCTGCCTTCCCAGTCATTGTAGCGTATTCTAGGCGGAGCTTTTGGCGATAAAAGAAGGCATAAAGAAAAATGATAACAACATCTGAGATCCGATTATTCATATTTTCTCAGATAGTGAGGTCGCTATCAAATCTTTAGACTCTGTCTTTACAAACTCTATAACAGTCCAGAACTGCCGATTATCTCTGATAGAGATGGCACAACAGTTTAACATTCACCTTTGCTGAGTGCCGGGCCATACAGACATTCAAGAAAATTGTAAGCCAGATGAATTCGCCAGATATGGTACTGTGCCACCCAATCTACAAAGTTGGGCTAATGCTGGCATACCAATCGCTGCATGTAAACTGTTGCTAATGCAAGACGCTATAAAGAAAACACACATCAGGTAGAAACACATCTGGCCTACACTTTATTTAAAGCGCTTTAAGTGCTTGGTATATCTAAGCAAAGCGCATATAAGCTCGGTAATCGGTGTCATAACCGAGCGACTAGGCCTATTCTTAAAAGATTTTGCAGAAGCTGTATGGATGGGAAAAAGGAGGAGACAATTCTTCACCTCCTCTGCACATGCCCTGCTTTAGCTGAAAAACAACGTTTTCGGTGTTGTCTGTTACATAAAAGCGTGTTCACTGTTACACGTAGATAAAAAATCAGAGAGTCCTGTTTCTTTTTCTATGACATAGAGGGCACCTCAGTCCTTCATGCTTTTTGTAAAAAGTCAGCTGTTTGTCAAATTTAGTATTTAATTGAGTGGTTTTTCAAAATGAGTGCTGTTTACGCCTTTCGCTTTGAGGCAATTTTTCTATGTTTGCATGAAAAAGGACCCAAATTAACGCAAACTGCTACTGCGAAATATATGGGAAAGTCGAAGCAGTTCGTTAGCAAGTGGATAATTCGCTATAAAAAGGTCGGTAACGTTGATGATTTTCCTGATCGCGGAAGTGTAAGCAAAGTCCCAAAAAAAGATTCAACCAATGTTGAGTGCAAAACACGTTGAAAAACGAGTGGAATGGGGAAGGAAAACTTGGAACGCGATTGGAGCAACGTAATTTTTTCTGATGAATCCTCCTTCTGGGCATTTCCGAGCATCAAACACGCCTGGACAACCTTTCTCGACAAAGGAATATTTGGAGGTCTTTTCCGGTAGAATATGCAGAAAAACTGGTGGAAAGAATGCCCCGACGGTGACAGGCCATAATTGACAATGCAGGAGTTTGGACTTGCTACTGAGGTATTTGCATTGAGTATTGACGACCAAATAATCAATAAATTTGCGAATTTTCGAAAAATAAATTGTTGTTATTATTTAACAGTCACCACGCTCTTATGTAGCAGACTGTATTACTTTAGAATAAAATTAATTAAATTATCGATTGAGATTTTTCAAAATATCTCTCAAAAACATCAATACTAATTTGTATTCAAAATAAAAATACTAGAACCCAGAAACTTAAAATGGCTCAATTTGAAAAATAAACTTACGAATAATAATACGAACTGTTATTGTTTGATTTTTGAAAAAGTTCCTCCTAGCTGAACAAAATATGAAAAAAAATCTCATTCTTTTCCAATAGTTTTAAGTGGTATACTAATTTCAGAAAATATTTGTTTGTTTAACTTAAATCTTTATTTATTACAAAACATAATAAAATAAGAAAAAAAATACTCTTGACCGAAGATAAATCTTCGGTCAAGAGTACAAGAAAAAAAAAATTCGGAAGAAACCTCAGAGTAAAGACTGTCAAACTTTGCAACAAACAAACAAAGACAAGTTTTTTTTTTAAATTGGCAATTTATTTGCAATGAAGTAAATTTTAAATCAATAAGAGATTTCCGATAAAAAAAATATCAAATCAAATTTGAACCTAAAGTTTGAGATTCCGATACTATCTTCAATAATATAAATATGAAAGCTAGCGAGTAGACGTCTCTCTTTATCTGGCAATTTGTGAACCTTGTAAACGATCGTATAATCATTAATTAAAGACTGTGTTACTTTCAAAACGTGAATTAAAATAAATCCTACAAAATAGCCATCACAATTTAAAGTGCAAATTGTATTTAAAAGCTTAAAAAGACAAAATTATATTCGTCTATTTTCCTACTCAAAAATTCATATTAAATCAATCATAAAAACATACCGTGCCAATTCCGAATTGTTTTCTTTGTGCTCACTTTAAACCCTTTGTTTTGTGTGCTCTCTTTGGTCACCATGTTTTCTTCCCCACCATCTAAACGCACCGGTTGTGGATCTGTACCGCACACTAACAAAGATTCGTCACTAAAAAACTCCCTGTCACCGACGCGCAAAATTGCTTCAATGCCCATCGAGGACAATAACAAAACATGGGAAGAGAAATTGGACGAAAAACTACAAAAACAAAGTGAGTTAATTATCTCTTTACTTGCCACAAAAATGTCTCAGAGTGAAGCAAATATAAAACAGAAAATTGATATTGAGATAAGTGAAATAAAGAAAAACATTTGCGACATAAATAAAAAAGTAAATACTATGGAAAATTCACTGTCAAACACTAATTCTGATATGCAAGCCATGAAATCCGAACTAATCTCTGCACAAAAATCACTTGCCCTTGTTAAAAACGAATTATCCGGCGTTAAAGCAGAGCTTACTAATAAAACCACTGAATTAACACAACTAAAAAACGATTTCGATATTGCTTCCCACGATCTACAGATAATAAAAAGCTCACTTCATTCACAAGAAAATCGGCAGGTAGCTTGTGATGCATTTTTATTCGGTATACCGCACTCGCCCGAAGAAGATTTGAACATGATCTTTAACACACTTTGTAATGCCATCAACATTAATCCACCGAACTTGCAGGGTATTTTTCGCACTCGGGCCAAAACCTCTTCAAATGACACAGCAATCATGATCAAATTCTTCTCAGCCTACGATCGAAATTACATTTTAACCAAAATAGCGGCCTTTCGTAAAATACATAACCGACAACTTTGTTTACGCGATGCTGGTTTCTCATCTGATGTTGTGATCTATATACGGGAAAGCTTATCTCCACAAAACAAACAGCTGTTACAACGCGCTTTAGAAATGAAAAAATGTAAACAACTTGCATCAGTTCATACTGCGAGAGGATGTGTTTATGTTAAACGTCATCAAACTGACTCAGCTGTTCTTATTGATTGCATCAACAAGTTGGAAGGAGTTGCCAGATTAAATAATGAAAATACATAATTTATATTAAAATCTCTACAAACCTTATTATTTATATTAATTAATTTTTCTCTCTCATTTTGTTTGTATTTCTTTTTTCTATCTCTTAAATTTTTAAATTTCTAATTTATATATCTATTATTTATTAATTATTAATCTAATTATCTAATTTATTATTTATTTTTCAATTTTTTTTTTCTCTCTTCTTTTTGTAACTATAACTAAAGAAAAAAATTAAAAACAAGGAAAAACAGGAAAAATTTTTTGATTCCTCTATATTGCTATTTATGTGAGTAATTGTTGTTTTTGGTTTTTTGTTTTGCATCGTTCCTTTCTCTTAGTGTTTCTTTTATTTCTCTTTTCTTACCTTTTCATCTCGAACATGGATGGAAGTGAGGCTTTGCGTGCAATGGTAAGGGTTTTGAGTTCTCAAAAGAATGGTCTTAAAGTTTGCCACATTAATGCTCAAAGCTTAATGCCTAAAATTGATGAATTTCGTGATCTGTTTGAGGGTTCCAACCTTGATGTCATATGCGTTACAGAAACCTGGCTAGTTGAGGGATTAAGTGATAAATTGTGTTGCTTAAAAGGTTATAAAATCTTTCGGTTGGATAGGAAAGGTCGAGTTGGGGGTGGTGTTGCAATTTATGTAAGGAATGAGATCAAGTGCAAGTTAAGGTGCACCTCTAAAGCGGATAATGCGATAGAATATATTTTCATTGAAATTTTAGGTGAGGGAGATAAACTTTTACTGGGAAATGTGTATAGGCCAAATAGAAATATAAATTTTTTTCCTCTTGTTACATTGTTGGAAGAAGTCTCCTTATACTGTCCCAACATAATTGTATGCGGAGATTTCAACTGTAACATATTGATAGATCAATCACTACTCAATGCAATGAGTTCATTACAGTTAAGTGCTGTTAATACCATCAACCCAACGCACTTTTCTAACCATCTTCCAACGTTACTTGATATTTTTTGGGTGAGCAGTTTGGAAAAAGTGAAACTGTATGATCAGCTTTCAGCTTCTGCTTTCTCAAAGCATGATTTAATATTTATGACTTTCGATTACAATGTAACCTTGATAGTTCAGACCATACAATACAGGGCTTTTGGCAGGATTGACAATATTGCTTTGGAAGAACATTTGAGAAGTATTAACTGGGACACAATTTATTATCTACCATCGTCGGATGAACAAATTCAATTCTTCAATGAATGTACCCTTACGCTTTTTAACAGACATGTTCCACTGTTAACAAAATGTTGTACACCTGACATAAAACCATGGTTTTCACACCATATTCGCTCTCTAATGCTAGATCGAGACAATGCATACAGACGCTGGAAACGTTTTCGTTTAAATGATCACCTCTGCACCTACCGCTCACTTCGGAATCAGGTCGTTCAAGCAATACGATCGAAAAAACGCCAAATATACTCCTCCCGATTAAATGCTTCGTTGACCGGACGACAATTATGGACCAATCTCCGACAAATAGGTGTTGCTAAAAGCAAAAATTCTTGTGTCAATGATTTTGATTGCAATGAACTCAACAGAAAATTTATTTCGCTTCCAGCACCTCCTTTAGCTACGGCTCGCCTTCCAGAGGTTCCTATAAACAACGCGTTAAATAACCTTCATTTTACATTTAGATCGGTCGATAGCGCTGAAGTAGTTGCCAGTATTTTGTCAATTAAATCTAATGCCTTTGGACTTGATGAGATGTATCCAAAATTTCTTAAGCTGATATTACCATTGGTCTTACCCTTCGTAACATACATCTTTAACACTATTTTAACTACGGGTAAATATCCGAATCAATGGAAAAAAGCAAAGATCATACCAATTCCCAAAAACTCTCAAAGTGATGATTTCAGACCAATTGCAATTTTACCTTTCTTGTCCAAAGTTTTTGAAAAAATTTTGCAAAATCAAATGACTACATATCTCAATTCTACAAACTTACTGACACCTAAGCAATCCGGTTTTCGGAAAGGTCACAGTTGTATCACAGCTTTACTCAAAGTAACGGAGGATTTGCGACAAGATCTAGATAAAGGTAAAATTATTTTTTTAGTATTGTTAGATTTTTCGAAGGCATTCGATATGGTCGACCATTCAGTTTTATGCCATAAGCTTTTCCATCAGTTTAATTTTTCATCCTGTGCTGTGAAGCTTTTGCGTTCCTACTTAACACATCGAATGCAAGCCGTTCAATTGAACAATAGTCTGTCCGACCTCCTCCCAATCTCTCGCGGTGTTCCACAAGGTTCGATTCTAGGTCCTCTGTTATTCTCACTCTATGTAAACGAATTACCATCAGTGGTAAAATATAGTTCAATCCACATGTATGCTGATGATGTACAAATGCATTTGAGTTGCCCGTTAGGGCTTATAGAAGACGGCGTGAGCCGTCTCAATGAAGATCTTGACCAAATCGCATGTTGGTCGAAGAAAAATGGTCTCTTATTAAATCCTAAGAAATCTGTAAGTCTTGTGATTTCAAAGAAAGTTGTTGACCTTTCTTGCTTTCCTCCAGTGCTTCTACAGAACTCTTCAATCGAATATGTTGAAACTGCTAAAAATCTAGGTATGGTGTTTAACCGAACTTTAACCTGGAACAATCACATAAATATTGCTGTGGGTAAAACATATGGCATTCTTCGAACCATGTGGGCCACACAATCCTTTACGCCTTTAAGAGTGCGGATGTTATTAGCAAGAACGCTGGTTTTGCCTACACTTATTTATGGTTGCGAGATTTATTCGCATTGCGATTCCGTCAGCAAAAGAAAACTAAAGGTAGCCTTTAACAGCCTGGTACGTTATATTTACGGCTTAAGAAGATATGACAGTGTATCCAATTTTTCCAAAAACCTGTTAAATATGACTTTTGAAAATTTCCTAAAGTACCGAGCATTAAACTTACTCTCAAAGATACTCCTTAATCGTGAACCCCAATATCTCAGTGATATAATAACTAGGTCAACCTCGCATAGGACGCGAATGCTTACCCACCCGCGCTATGCCTCTCTCACATCCGAGCGTCAGTTTTTTGTATATTCAATTAGACTATGGAATTCTCTTCCACGAAACATAAGAGAAATAGACGATGTTTTGAAGCTACAGAGCAAAATAAAGCTTCACTTTTCACAACGATAAAATCATCATTTTCATACAATGATAACAAATTTATTGTTTTTCCCTCTTTTCCTTCTTTTTCGTTTGTTTTTCTTTCTTTCTTTCTTGTTTTAATTTTTGTTTTTTAAATTTTTTTTTGGTTTGTATACATTTTTTTTTTTTTTTCTTTATATGTATGTATCTAAGTAACAAAATTGTCAAACCCTAGCTTTCATAAAATGTTTAACTGTAGCCTGTGCCTAAATTATAAGACAATACGTCTTAATGTGTATAGGTTTTTCATGAAATAAATAAATAAATAAATAAATGGTATACGATTCCATCCCAAAAAGGAAAGGAAACGTGCAACTAGTAATTTTCTCCAAAGCTTCATTTCCTGAACAGAAATCAACAATTTCCTTTTCTCATTCCACATAAAAAAAAAATAAAAAAAAAAAACAAAAAAATTCACCGTCATGCTAAATAAACTTTTATTCATTGTGCAATAAATGTCTTAATTTTCAATAAGAAGAAATTCTTTGCCAAAAAAATATTCATCCGTCCTATATTCATCTCTACACAAATAACACTAACAACAAACGGGAAAAAATAAGATCCTTTTAAACAATATAAATCTCACATGCCGCCAGCGCATGTAGTCTCGACAAACTGTGTAATGTGTATGTAGCCAGAGACAGAATCATAGTCATCAAGGCTCAAATTCAATATACCTACCTATAATGAAGAAAGATTCAGAAAAAAAAATTCATCTCCAGACAATTTGAAGAACAAGAAATAAGAAAACATCTGTCCATCATCACAAAAGGAGCAGCAGTGAGCGCGATGAGGACTATATAACGTCACATAGAGCGATAAAGGGAAACATTCACCATTATCGTTTCCGAGGATTTCGTTTTTACAATATTAGACTCTGCCTTATGCAGAAGCTTAGCTATTGTTCAAAAAAAAAGTTTTCACCCAACTTTTTAAGTCTGTACGGAAAGAACTTTCTAAGATTATTATTTCTTCTTTTCTCATTCTATATATCCGTAGTTCTATAATATTCTTGGTTTTTCTATTTATCCACACCACCAACACCATTCTTGACCATGACTTCTAACCGCATTTAATTTTACCAGCGCACACAGAGAATAAAAACCAATAAGGAAAGATTTTAGTAGACTGTATTGTATAGTGCAAGAGGGTTGCCAGAGTAATGTTGAAAGCATCCAAAATTGTGTGAAAACAAAATAAACTTACTCTTCCTTAGTTTGAAATTAACTATGAAGTATAAGTTAGTAAACATAATATAGACTCTTTGCAAGGCATATTCGGAATTCTATTTAACAGTTGCACCTTGTTGACACCCCACATCACAAGTGTGGCAACCCTAAAAAAAAGTTTTCAAAGAACAACCTTCAAACTATATTTCCATCAGATCAACTATATTGATTAAGCGATTTAATATTTTCTTTTAAAATCATATAATGGCTTTTGTTATATTCATTTTCGGATGTCAAAATCACAATCACAGAATTATTGCCCTTGTATAGATCGCACCAAATGGGATTTTCTTTTAATAAAACCAAACATACATACAAACAAATAGTTCAAAATAATACCATTACTGAAATGAAAAGAATAATTTTTGTATTCACTTGTTTGCATGGAGGATAATGCAAATTATTATTCTTCTCACATATCTTTGGGAGCAATATTGAAAAATGTAGACAATACCGTCGTGGATTGACATTGACGGATTTATTCAGAGAAAATAAGTACTTGTTATGTACAATATTATCATTTTCCTGTTATTTTATTAGTTTTATTCAAAGGAAACAATAACTGTACTTTTAAATGAAAGTCTGACGGCCAATTTTTTGACTTAGTTCTAATTTCAAAAACTCGGTTTACTGATGAATTAGATTGACATTGAGGGATTTATTGATTGATTGATATTGATTGGGTTCTAACTTACTTTATTATTTCATCAAGTTCTCAAGCGTTAGAACTCTGATATAGAACTTCTGAGTCTGAGATAAAACTTCAATTTATCAGATCCTCAAATTTAGGGGTCTAGGACATTAGAATTCGGTTCAGCAATGGTTTTACTTCTTTCAAAGGCCTAATTTAAAGATTTATTCCGGTTTTGATTAAGTTAGACCACAAGGACATCCAATGTGCAATACTAAAATATTTTTAGAAAATATATAAACATATGGACGGTTTGCAAAATGTCATAAATATAAGCTTCATAATGTAAAATATTGTCGACCGTGACAGTTTCATAAAGTGTAAGTTACATATGCATTTAAAGCCATTAAACTACACTTAGTCCAAAAAGTCTCCGTACAGCAGCCTTATAGTGTTTTTTCGAAAAAAAATTGTGATTTTCAAAAAGCCGGTTTTAATATATTGTTATAGTAAATATTTTATCTCGAATCATCAAAAAGAAAGCTGCTGTACGGAGACTTTTTAGACTATGTGTAAATATTGACCACGACTATTGAGTCGGCAGAAAAAGACATAAGAGCTTTAAAAATTATGCCGAGAAATAACATCCAATCTAAGATATTCAATATTCCAATAAACAAAATTACCAGATTAAAGTGTAGATAAATCTGTTTATAGAAGACAAGACGCCCTTTATAAAATTATGTGAATCGGAAGAAATATTCTGAAAAAAGAAGACCCTCTAAACTGCACCAACTATAGAGGAATCAGTCTACTTAACATCGCCTAAAAAATCTTCTCTGCCGTAATATGTGAACGTATAAAGCCCATCGTCAACAACCTGATAGGTCCTTATCAGTGTGGTTTTAGACCAGGAAAGTCCACAGTCGATCAAATATTCACATTACGGCAGATCCTGCAAAAAGCCTAAGAACCTCAAATCGATACCCACAATCTTTTCATCGATTTCAAGGCCGCATATGACAGCATCTACAGGGACGAGCTGTATAGAGCAATGTCTAGTTTTGGCATCCCTGCCAAACTCGTCCGTTTGTGCAGGATGACCATGGAGAATTCACGCTGCTCCATAAAGGTTGGAAACAACTTAACCTTTCGATCTCAAAAAAGGTTTTAGACAAGGTGATGCACTGTAATGCGATTTTTTTAACATCGTACTTGAAAGAATAGTGCAGAGCTATCAGGTCAACTCTAGAGGTACTATCTTTCAAAAGTCTGTCCAATTACTAGCATATGCTGATGACATTGACATAATCGGAAGAACTCAGCGTGATGTCAATGGGGCTTTTGTGAGTATTGAGGCAGAGGCGGCAAAAATGGGTTTAACGGTTAATGAGGGCAAAACAAAGTACATGCTGTCGTCAAGAAAGGACTTACAACACCGACGTCTCGGTCAAAACTTCACCACCGACAGACGTAACTTTGAGGTAGTCAAGGACTTCGTCTACCTAGGCTCCGCTATTAACGCAGAAAACAACGGGTGTATTCATAAACGTCAGCCTAACTAAGAACTGCGTTATCTGTATTCATAAAGTCAGATTTTCGATCGAACTAACCTAGTCGAACTGCAGTACCTCCCGTTCATAAACGTCAGACTGTCGTCAGCGTCGGGCAGATTGTGCAGCTGAATTTGTTTGGCTGCAGAAAGAACGGGAATTATTAAAAAATAATTTTTACAACCACAAAAAGGACGAAGCGGCACTGACTCGTAAAGAATGTAAGTAATGGCAAACATTTTGTTAATTTTTTGGTAAAAATAATTTAAATGATTGTTTTTAAAGGTTCAACAAAATTTGTTTGGCATCCATTTTTCTCTGACGTTTATGAACTCTGTTTACATACAAATCGGACTAAGTCCGACCTTTTTGTTTACTAGCAGACATTCTGCATTGAGAGTGCGTTCACAAATGCATCAGAAAAGAAATGCGATTGTACTAACGCAGATTTTCTGCGTTTATGAATACACCCAACACCAGCGCTGAGCTCAAACGAAGAATAACTCCTGCTAACCGCTGTTTCTTTGGGCTAAGAAAGCAATTAAGTAGCAAAGTTCTCTCTCGAGGGACCAAAGTGTCGCTATATAAGACCCTCATCATCCCCGTCCTGCTATACGGTGCAGAAGCATTGACTATGACTAAAGCGGATGAAAGCACCTTGGGTCATTTCGAGAAAAAAGTTCTTCGTGTGATCTACGGTCCCGTATGCATAGAAGGGGAGTGAAGGAGAAGATGGAACGACGAGCTGTACGGGCTGTACAGCGACTTGGAGCGCGAAACTGGAGACATCTAGCTAGGGACCGAACAAGATGGAGAAGTTTGTTGGGTGAGGCCCAAGCTCACACAGTACTGTAGCGCCACCTTAAGTAAGTAAGAAAGAAATATTTAAAAATACTAAACTTTTATCAATAGGTATTGTTGTATTTATCATCTGGAAAATAATCTTTAGGCTGAATCTGCTTAAAACACGATTTCATGAAACTTTTCAATTTAATAGTTTCTATCATTTAAATAACATTCATCATGTGATATTTTTGAGATTGCAGGGTTTTAATTTTTGAATAAATGGTTTCAGATTTCAAAAAAAAAGTGGAAAAAATAAAATCAAAAACAATTTCTTTTGATCTTTAATTAAGTAAAGATGTGTACATTTATTAAAAAAGAACGATTTTTAAAAAACCAATCTTAAACGAAATCCAATAAAATAAACTGACAGATGTTTTTAATATTGTTCGTAAAATCTCAGAATGTTAAGTCAGAATTAGCGACAGTTACAAAAACATAAAAAAAAACTTCAGAACAGAGTTCCATTCAACTGATATCTAAAATTCTTAGAACTCAAAACCAAGTTCTACAGATATGATTAGATGTGAAAAAATGCTCGAGTTCAAAATATTTTTGAAAATAAGTTCCAAACATAAACTGAGAATTTCTAGATCGAGTTTTTAATTTATTTTAGAACTTTGCCAAGAAATTGGCCGTTATCATATTATTAACCTTTAAGCTTCGTGTTTGAAATTATATCGCTAGTAGTGAAAGGAAGTTTTCTGTGATTGATTAAAAGTTCTGTTTTGAGTTTCAGAATACCAGTTGATATCTGATCAAAACTAAATAAAAGTGTTTCCTTAAGCGCCCCATTTTAAATTAAGGGGCCTTACTGCCTAATGCTTTTCCCTGAGTTACAGAATAATCCATTCATGTATCTACATAATGTCGCGCACCATAATGTAAAGATGTTCCTTATTTCAATTCAGAACAAAAACCTAAGGAAACGGAATTATTATTGTTGAAAGAAAGATTGACTGCACGAGTGAGTACTTCATCGAGTGAGGTGCATTCAGATACAAATACAAATAAGAATACATGGAACAAAAAGAAAAATATTGTACATACATACATAGATACGGATTTATGTATATAGTTCGTTTTTGTTCTTCTATTTTACTTGTTTAATGCAGGTTTTGGTGTACGAGTGTTTTCATTTTTTCTTAGATGTTTTTCTTTGAGATTACATTTATATTTCTTTTATTGTTGCTTTTTTTAAGAAGACTACAAAAGATGATAATCTTCAAAGTAATGTGGTAAAATTTTAAGAATATTCATATACATGAGTCGAATCGCGATACATGGTGAATGATTCGAATTTTCAGAAACCCTAAGATACTTAAATGACTTATAACACTGGTCAAGGAGGTAATGTACATATACATAGGTGGTAATCAAATTAAACTTTTGTTTAAGGTTTTTCATTGCTTTAGTTCGAACCCGACTTCAAAATAAATCTATCACGTCAGCTGCTTGAGATACAACCTTTTATAATTTCAAAAATGTTAAGTAAATTTATGAAGTAGTTTTTTTTTTTTTTTAAAATACAATTCCTTACCTCGATATTCCATTTAAAAATGTTCAGTATCTTACTTATTTTTCAAAATAAAATCAATCATTAGTAGTTGTAAGTAAAAGAACGCTGAAGCATTAATGCTAAAACGGTTCTTAGAAGAAAAACGTAAAACGTTATAAAAGCAATATTTGATCTTGTTACGAATTCATAGTCGTTATAGGTGTTATTACTTCAAGTTTTTGGAATATACATATGTATTTAAAAAATATAAAAATAATGTTGAAAACGGATATTTCTAAGTTTGAGCACATGTACTCAAAATCGGAGTTTGGATTCGGAATTAGCACTAATATTAAACTTTAAAACGAATTATTCAAGAACATAAAATAATTAAATTCACGGTTTTTCAAAACTTCAGGTGGATTTAAATGAAGACTTAAAGTTTTCTCATAACGAATGAGACGTTATGAAAAGGGAGGTACTTAAATGATTTAAACTGTATCTAGAAGATTAAGATGAAAATCATCATACAATTTTGTTTAAAAGGATATGTTGTGTTTTAACTTGGTCTTAAAAACACCATTTTTGGTTGTCTGGGACCCTACTCTGTAATGCGTTTCGAAAGCAAATATTTTCGAAAACAAATATTTTGTACTCTCTATTTCTAATGCGGATAAGAAATCTAGTGTTTACGGAATGACAAATCCGCATTCGGATTTTTGGTACCTGGCAATGCGTTTCCGAATTTCATTAGCGTTCGAAAACGGACATTTTGTTTCTACACCAAAAGAGGTAACGGGTTGCAATTCGAAGGTCGTTTTTAAAGGACACAAAAGGAAAATTGTGTTAAGTTGTGTGAAATAGATAAAATGTAAGTAAGGAAATAATAATTTTATTCAAAATTTAAGCAAACAAATTTCATTACAGGGAATCATCAACGAAAAATGTGCATACCAAACAAAAGCAATTTGAAATTATGGTGGAATGCATGTGTGCTCATCACTCGTCTTGTTTGTGATTTGTTTTGATTTTTTTGTTTGTATTTTTGCTTGGACACAACTCATGAGAAATACTTCGAGACTCGGTAAATCTATTGGATAAATAGAAAAAGTACTAGATGATTGTTTTATTCGATTCGAACATTTTACAGAGTACGAATTCATAAACGAATCGAATATCAGATTCGAATCGGATTGGCTTTCGAAACGCATTACAGAGTAGGGCCCCAGTACAAGCTCGTACAGCTCGTACTGCAGAAAATATTGCTGCTGTTCGCGAAGAGCCGTCCAGCTCAGCTGGCAACAGTGGATGATCAATTTTTATCTTACTTCAATGGGAACATTTTCACGTGAATGGATTCGTCAATAAGCAGAATTGCAGCATTTGGGCGAATTCAAGAGTAATTGTCGAAAAACCAATGCACCCACAAAAAAGTGGCTGATTGATGTATTTATGGACTGTGGGCATCATCGGGCCGCCACACAGCTAACGCAATAATAGCTCTTTTTTGCGACAAATTCAATGGCCGTGGTGACGATGTCAATTGGCCGCCAAGATCATGTGATTTGACAATATTGGACTTCTTTCTTTGGGGTTATTCGAAAGGAAAGGTGAACGTCTATAAGCCAGCGAAAATTCAAGAGCTAAAAGATGAGAAAATTCGGCATATTAACGGCTAGCAGCGTTACCACTTTACTTCAATTGAAGTAGATCTACTTCTTTTTTTCAAATAAATTAAAAATCTACTTCCTACTTCGCACCATCATCAAAATATTGAAATCTACTTCATTTTTAAAATCTGTCTTTCTACCTACTTCAATTTTAATGAAAATAGACTGAATCTACTCCTTTTTTCTACTTATCACTCTTGTATGTAGTCTCAAAATTTTCTAGAGAATTAAAAATCGCTTAAATATTTGCGGTGAGGTTCCGTTTTATCTAATGTATTCTAGTTTAACCCTTTTGTCATTTTTACTTTCGACATATAGCACCAGTATGGCAAGTTTTGCATTCGTAAACAAATTCGAATTCGAAATTTTAATCAAACATGACATTACGATGGTAGAGAAGTCAAAAAAGTGGGTCCCACAATTTTATCGGTTTGACTGTATATGTCTTTCTTGTTTTTTTTTTTCAAACTAAAAATAACAGTAGTACCAATACAAATTTGTACGGTCAAAAATCGATAATTCGAATTTTTTCAAAAACAAACCGATAGATTTTTTTTTAATTCTTGCTAAAATTTGTGTTCTTAGTTTGGCTACTTTCAATACAAAAAAAAATATGTTTGTATTGCTCTAGAAGGGTACCCCAAATAGAACCGTTATATTGTTTTTAAGTTTTCTCAAACACTAAACTATTTTTTTTCTGCCAAAAATGTCATTGTTTTAATTTTTAATCTAAAAACAAATATTATTTTATTTCGAAATTTGATATCTTGAAAACGTGTCATCATTTTTTACAAAATTGTAAGTTCAAAACTATATACCAAAAATATTTTTAAACTAGAATTAAAATTTCATTTTATTTCTTTTTTGTTTGTTATTGTTATTTGTGTTAAGTCGTGCTGGATTTGATTTTTTGTTTTCAATATGAAAAGATATTTTCAAGTTGTCCCAAAACAAAGGTAAAAGGTTTGTTGATGTACTGAAATTGTATTACGATTACAAAAACTATTGCTTGTAGAACTCGTCCTTTGCAATCAAAACATCTTAGTCATTTCATTTGACCAACACGAGCCCAATCTTTGCGTTTTCGTTGCCAACAACCAAGAATGAATTTAAGAAATGTTACATTAACATATTGAATTATATGATATGAAGGCTTAAAAAATTCTAGTTTTTTTTAAATTTTTTTATTAAAATAATGTAATTTAAAAATATGTAGAATAATATGAAAAAGTAAATTTTTGAAATCTACTTCCATTTTTCTCAATCTACTTCACCTTTTTCCTAAAATCTACTTCCACTTTTTTTTAGAAGTGGTAACGCTTAGAACCTCAATTATGGCTCAGCGTCATCGAAAATTTGGACCATTTGATGGAGGTATGCCGCCGAAGTAGCGTCGGTCCTTTGGCCAATATTTTGTTCCATGCATAATTGAACCATACCAATATTATCATAACAAAAATAAATGAAAATAATTTCCTAAATAATTTGTGTTTTATTCAAAATCAGCATCGATCCTTAAAATTTAACCACCCTTTATAGGAGATAAAAATTTTCATTTATCTTCCTTTTTTATTTTAAAAGGAAATCGATGTACATATGTATCTTCATATACATAATTACATACACAGGAACATACATATTTAAGTTTGAGGTCTTGAAAGATCAATAACAAACCACATGAGCATCCTATTATTCTATTCTCCTCAAAGTACATCTACGTACACCTATACCTTTGCCTAATTATGATTTTATTGCTTCTATAAACGATCTTGAACTATTTTCTGTTCACATCTGCAAAATCATGTTATGTCCTTAATTTAAGGCCACATATACACTAAACAAAAATATACAATAATATTATCTAATAGAAGATAGTGCAGCATTCATCATAAGCAGATAGAACTTCTATCATAATAATAATTTCCTGCATATCAAAAATCAATAACACCAAGCACACATCTTAGAGAGAGAAAGAGATAGAGAAGGAGACAGAGAAAGATAGATGTAATATCCTTTGACCTTTTTATTGTTGTTGTACCTACATATGTATTTTTATGAGGAAAACGATGGAAGGTAATACAAGGAGGCAAAATTTGAAAAAAAAATAATATCAAAATCATAATAATAATAAATCGAAAAATCTGATAAACCTGCATGTTTTCATATGTTTTTTTAATTGAATTGAACCTTATACATTGCATATTATGCATCAGTGTGAGGGTTGGTATAGTAGTATATGTATGCAATGCATTTCATATTGCATTTATATATATGTAGATAAAGGTAATAGCATGTTCTTTGCGACCCGTATAGGTTATATGTATGTACTGTACTCTATGCTTCAGGTTAATGAAGCACGAACGGGAGCAAATATTGATTTTTGTTTGTATATTTACTATGAGTGAAGGGGTTTCTTTTTGTGGGGGAGGCGGTTTTGGTTTCGTTTTCGTTCTATGGTCTTAATAGCATGCACTTCTATACTACACGTCATCATTATATTTTTTAAAATTATACGTACATTCAGATCTATATGTTGTAGATTTATAAATATATATAAGACATAAAACATAAACATACATACATAGAAAATAGTACACACATACATAATTCTGACATTTATAAAGAAAATACATCTAAATATACTTTTATTTTTGCATTAATTTTGTTTTCCAAATTTTCTTTTGTTATTACATTGTTCGTTTTCTTTTTTTTGTTTGTTTTAACTTAATTCTCGCAGGCGAAGTTCTTTCAATTTTTTATATTTCTTTAAGTCTTTTACTGTGTTGAGGACATTTTTTGAAACTTCTTATAATTCTCCCGCTCATTTTGAAGTATATAGGTAGCCTTAAAAAAGTTGGACGTAATAAGGCGCAGCTATTTTCGAAAATGACCTTAGTTTTGTTTTATATCAGTTTGTTTGAAACATAAAGTTTGTTGCTGTACAAAGGAGGAGATGAAGAAATGAATTTTATAGTCATGATTTTTTAAGTAGTTATGTGTGTTTGAGTTAAATTTTTAATGAATATACAAAGAATAATACAAAAAAGAAAAAAATATATTTTAAAAAAATATATGAAACAAAAATTTCACATTACAATAATGTGTGTTGTGTGTATGTTCAACTTTTGTTTTGTGTGTAAATAGTGTTGTGTGATGTTGGTTGATGTGATGTGTGGTGTGTTGGAAATTGAAATCTGAAGTAGGCCAGTGCCAGGAAACTGGAAATATAAATTGAGGAATATGTGGTTCATGGTTCATGGTTCATCTATGTATGAAGGACGAGCACATACACAGATACATATCTACTTATATGTTTTTTGTATAGGATTGTTAGAACTTTCCTCATGGGATTGCAAAAACACTGTTGTCATCGGTCATATTTTGTGCAAGAAGTGTCAGAAATGCTTTCGTCAACCAAAATCTTAAAAAAAACTTAAATAACAGGGCTTCCCATAATCTAAAAGTTTGGAAAATATCAAAAGTAAAAATATGGATTTTCCTTTTTCGTTCTTATTTTCCAAAAAAATCTGTTTTCCAGTGTGAAAAACTTGTTCACAACTTAAATATAATTTTAAGATTGGGATCCAAAGCGAAAGTTATCCCATGTGAACACATGAGGTAGATATGTACATACTACCAAATTTAAGCAGTTACCTATAAAAAAAAATAAAAAAGGACCATGACCACTTTTTAATTCTAATAAAATAACACACTCTATCTTAAACAAATTTAGCAGTCGCATGAAATTTTATAAGTCAATATTTAACCTCTTCTATTATTATTAAAAATTATTAGGATATCTAGCTTTAGAAACTTCAAAAAAATTTGAACATTCAATCCGCTTCAACTGAATACGCAAACATTTTTTTAAAAATACTTTGTACAATTTTTTCCAGATATTGTGGGTTTTAGTACCATCTGTTGATGCTAACTACTCCCTTAAGATGTTAAGACACAAATTTTAAAATAAATTTCCAAACAAAACTGCGAGTCTTGTTTTTGTAAAGTCTTTCATACGCTAAGTAGAAGACAATTTAATCATCGTTTATGAGCGTTTTCAAGTACTGCAGTGAAATTCAATTTTCAGTGAAATTCAATTTTCAGTAAAATTCAATTTGTGATCTAAAATTCTAAGACCAATGCATGGGTAGATCTAAATATTTGCTGAGACACCAAGAACTAACCGGACGTGCAGCAGCTGATGAAATTGATTGAATTGATAAAATAAAAATTCGTACAGAAAAATCATAAAGAGAGGTAAAAAAAAACAGCTTGAAGACAATTTTAAGGTGTGCATCAGATTCTAGTGATTCTAGGGCAAAAATTAAACATAAAACTGGCGTAAACTCAGTTTTAGAATTATTAAAATTCAAGCTATCTTTAACGAATTAAACTTTAGAGAAAACCACTACTTGACGAACAACGGAAAGTTATGTGATTAGAGTTTTTCAAAACTCAAATAAGCTACAAAAAGAATGTTGCCACGTGATTTTTTTCAGACGAAAAGCTATTTACTTACGATGGACCTGATGGGTCAACCTTTTATTTTCACGCGATTTGAGAAAATGCATTTGCTTTCAAAGCTTCATCATTACCGTGAAGGATATGTTGTGATATTAAGAGCTGTCAGTTATTATGAAACAGTTGACATTGAGGTCTTTACATACAAAATGACTGCAGCTGGGTAAAAGAGAATCCTGGAAAGAAATTTTAATAAATATTCTAACATTTGCTGACCCATAAACTTGGTCTACCACCTAAATAAATTAAATGGCGCAACAGTCCTTTGAGAACTAGTGCCTATTGACTCACAACTCTCAACCATTACTGTGTGCGAGTAATGTGTTCAAGGATGGAGGGGACCTACAGTTTTAAGCCGAATCCAACCGGCTAGTTTCCAAGCAAAAGGCAGTACCCGTGAAAAAAAAAACTTAAGATGACGCAGGCAGGGATTGAATATAAGACATCTGGCATGACAGTCCAACGCACTAAATATCATCCCACTGGTATTACTAAGGTTTACAAATGGACAAAAGAAAATATTATTTTTAGATAATTCTTTTAAAAATCTTTTCTTAATTTCTTAAGGGAGTAATTAACACCAAGAGATGGCACAATAACTCGCAATATTTCAAAAAAATATAAAAAAGTATTTTCAAAAATGTTTTTGCGTGTATGTTTCCTAAACTCATAACCAGCTATTGTTCAGTGTAGCTTAAGGTTATCCTACAATATCTGTGATAATGTTAGTTATTGTATTTTCATCTCAACATCTCAAGCCTACATACATATGTAGCCAGCATTTTGTAAATTTTAGCTGAGCCAGAAACGCTGAGTTAAAATGATCTGAGCTTTGAATAATAGACGTTGCAATAAAATTCAAAAATATATTATCACCCTTTCCAAAGTTTAGTTAAGTGAAGTTTATAAAACGAAGAACTTAGAAGAGTACTGTCACATGTTATCACCTTGTTCGAAAAAACATTTAACTATAAATTGATATATTTCGACTTCGATATAAGCAGAGGATAAAGGGAATATTAAGAAGAGAAGACTTCATTTATAGCAAAAGTCTTGGAAGAATACTATAAGTAGCTTTTATTGATATTCCAATTTAATACAACAAGGATAGGGAAGTGATTATTTCTTCTTAAAATCGATATATGAATGTTTGCAAAATATTAAACATATATTTTTTCTTTTTTTTTTAAATATGTCTGTGCAATTCTTCCCATTCCATAAAGCTTAAATATTATTGCATATTAATAAATTAAAAATGCCGCTGAATATAGGAATATTGAATGAAAAACATGCCTTAGCCTCAAAATGCTCTCTCAATTATTAATATTTCAAGAGTAATATTTTTAATATAAAATAAACTCTTATTGAATTGATATTTAAAAATTTTTATAAAGTTAATATAACAAAAAAAAATATCAGTTTATTAAAAAATATACAATTCTAGTAATTTATACATATGAAAAGAAAACACCTTTATTTTTTTAACCTTAAATTTCGACCTTTCTAGCTTTTTAAATTTATTTTTGTAGTATAGTAAACAAACATAATAAATTAATTCACATGCTTATAATATATGAGGTTCTTTTTCTATAATAAAAATATAATTTATCTTGCATGTTTAGCATTTGTTTTTTTTGTTTTAATAAATAAAATCATTAATAAATATTTACACTGCCAGAGTTGATGCTATTTAATATGCTACAAAATATTTAAGCCATGTTTATTTTTTTCGATTAATTTATTAATTAATATTTTTGGTATATATGTATATATATATTTTTTTTAAGTTTTGCAGTATGATTTTTTTGTTCTTCTAGAACCTACTTGGAACTTGTACTAATCTACAATTCATATTTTTTGATCAAACAGAATTTTTTTGTCAGTAAATTATTATAAACTTACCACACATCGCGCTGAAATATATACTTTTTTTGAAATTTAAAATTATGTTTAAATTTACCTCAAAAATGCGTGTGAATTTGCATTCCAGTACTTACAACTCTCTTTATATTTATATTTATATTTTTATTTTTATTTTCCTTGCTTCAACTTGTGAATGTTCCACAAATTTAAATTTGTATATTTTTTATTCGCTTGTTCTTTATTTTTTAAATACTTTTTAATTTATTTAAAAATAAAAATATTATAGTAACAATATTTAGTTACTATTTTTTTTACTTTTTTGTGTAGTGTGGCAACATTTTCAACATTTTGAATCAAGTTGAGCTCCTAGATCGAAAACGGGAATAATGAGAGGCAAGTAAGCTTAACATAATTTTTGGGAAAACTTGATACCGCATAATATTTATTTTATTGAATAAGGTTTTTAGTTAAAACTTGGTTGTTTTTTTCATTTTTTTTCTTTTATTCATTAATTTATTTTGAATTGAAATCAAAGTGTAGAGATTTGAGAGAGTTAGAGAGAGAGAGAGAGCACTACAAAGGATTCAGAAACCGACAGCAAGTTTGACAATGGAGAAATTAAATTTTACTATTTTGTATTTTAACTAGGTACAGAAATGATATAGAAATGAGGCACTACAATAATATTAAGTGAATATGAGTTTTGTTTAATTAATTAATTGTTTTTTTTTTTTAAGATTTAAATTATTCATTATTGTGCAGAATTGCAAAAATAGAAGCATATATTATTTTAGGTATTAAGTACCTTGCACATGAGACATTTTGTATACTGTGTGTAATTCTAGGTAAAGCAAAACAACATAAATTGTATTTATAGAATAAAGAAAATGTTTTCTAAAAATTTTACATTTCACCCAGCAAACTGACTGTCGGAAACAAATCACAACATAACAACAATCTAAAAATCATTCAGCAAGAACAAAAGTTTTTATTATTTGGTATAGGTATTTATTTTATTTCTATCTATCTATCTCAAGACGGACTTCAATAAATTACTTTTTACGCTAGTATTTTATTGTAAAAAGCATTTAGAGGCTTTATTTTTTTTTTCCATTTCCAAAAATAATATTATTCTATTATGTTAGATTAGATGAGGTTTTTAAAGTGAGTGAGAAAAGAAAAGAGTCTTTTCTATAAGAAATTTATATAGAATAAAGTTCAGTGCAAAAAAGGACGGAGTAGAAAAACTCTAAATATGATGTAAGTTCGCATAGAGTTGGAATATAGGGATCATCTATATATATAATGTATTTTTATTTTATTTTATCTACAGAAAAAACATAAGCTTTTTTAACATTTCGGGGTCAACTTCTAGTTGCAATATAGTATAGGGGGTTTGGAGGCTAAGGTGTGGGAGGGGGTGTGGGACCACTAAAAATGTTTAAATTATAAAGAAACAAAAAGTATTGAACAAACAAATACGAAAAGAATAAGAAACAAAAACTTTGATATGACTGTATGAAATATTTAAAGTGTGTTTTATTAAATGTAAATAAAATAATTAATTGTAAATTATTTATCTATAAACAAAAAAAAAATTTCAACACAAAAAATCAAACTAAAGGACAGTAATAAAATTGAAAATATAGAATCCATATTTAGTCTTACAGTATATAAACATTTAAAAAACAATAAGAAGTCATCACTTTTAAGGACATCACACACTTACTTTATCAATACATATATAAAATTATAATTATTTTTTTATCATAAAATTAAAAACAAAACACTTTTCTTTTAAATTATGTATTTTTGTTTTTCTTTTTAAAACAAAATGCATATAAAAAATATTTTGTCGATAAATTCTAAATTATTCGACAAAACCAACAGAGCTTTTTACATTAGCTTTGTTTGTTTTTATTTTTGTTTGCAAATTTTTTTTTTGTATGTTACGCAGACGACATTGACAGCAACGGCCGAGCCAAGCGAGCGGTCAGTGGTGCGTTCGCAGTGTGATTGAAGAAGAAGCGGCTATGAGAGTCAATATCGGTAAAGTGCTAATTGACGGTTTAAATACATTTTTGGGTTTATCCTTTTTGTTTTTTTAAACCATTAATTAGACATTACCTGATAAATATGGGAATATATATGTACTGTATTTTTAAGAATACCCTTTTTACTAGTTTTAAGTTTTTTTTTTCGATTACTTAACCAATTTTCTTCAATTATTGACACAAAAAAACAATAATTTAACAACACACACAATAAGCATTAGTTGGCAACCATGGTCGTCGTCGATGTAGTAGTAGTTATGGTTTCCAATATCTTTTTTATTTTCAAGTGATTTTGAAATGTTTAACCATATTTAATTACATTTAATAATGTTATAAGCACACAGAATTGGCAATTCTGATGAAAATAAATTGTCATGTGAGTGCATGGTTGCCATTAGCTGTTAAAATTTAGCCTAAATGAACTTTTAAGCAAAAATACTTGATTACACACACATAATATTGAATTATATACGATTAATGCTTGCAATTTGAATAAAAAGCTAAATGTTTGTAGAATATTCATAAATGAACTTGTGAAAAATAGGCATATGTTATTATTTAGCTGAATAAAGCAATGTTTTTTTTATTAATTTGCGTAGCTAAGATTATAAACATCTTAAAAGCATAATTTACGAGTCTTTGCACTGATGACCCCACAATCTTTTACTTTTAAAAATTCTTCAAAAATTAAATTTAATACGAAGTTTTAATTAAATTATTTTACATTAACAACAAATCAAAAAAAGTGATGACTTCTATCCTGTGCCAATTTATATTTTCAAAGTAATGAAAATTAAAGATTATAAGTTAGTTAGAGTATAGATCTCAGGATAGTAGAAGGAAGTCAATTTTAAAAATTTTTACAGTGACCTTTTTCTGTAGGGGCTTGAGATTTAAATTGATATTGATTACTCTATGGCCCATAGTGGGAAGGGGGCGTGTCTTTGATATATCCAATTTATAACAAACAGAAAAAGAAAGAAATGCCTAATCAGAAGATATAGGGTGTGAAATATATATTTATACATAAAAGAGAAGAATGAAGAAAGACAGAAGATATAGTACATAATGTAAATATCTGACTACTTTTTTTGTTTATGTATAATGGTTGTAGAAGATAGAAAATATATATATAGGGTCAATTATATAACAAAAGTTTGTCAAAATAAACTTGTTTTTTGGTGTTTCTCTGTATTTTTCAAAAATAAACAAAAATTGAAATTATTTTGTTTGACATTGAGAAGTTTTGGACTGAAATGTTTTTATTTGTTTCTGAGAAAATTTTTGTATATTTTGTATAGAAGTTTTTTTGTTTTTAAGATTTTTTTAAAAAAAATTTTGTTTGTTTGTTTTTTGTTAATACGAGTAAAAAAAGTTTTTTTAATTTGAATTTTTTGTTTGTATTTTTTTTTTTTTAGGTTATTACCCATGACTCAGGTGGATAACGAGGAAATGGAGCTATTTCTTTAGTTGCTACATTACTAGGCAACTCAAGTCTTCCACCTAATTTTCGTAGCTTTCTTCTTCTCGCCACCCGAGATTTCGATCTTAGCATCAAAGCCGCCTGCATGTTGGTTGTAGTGTCTTCTGCGTCTTCTGCGTCCCTTTCGCGTCTTCTGCGTCCTTTTGCGTTTGCGACGCCTCCGTTTAATTATTAAAATGTCCGCACTCGCAACACGACACATATAATTTACATATGTGAAACTTTTCTTAATTGACTAATGTTTTATTTTTTGTTTCGTATTATTAATTTTATTTATCTTATTTTTAATAATTAATTTTATACTTTTTATTCATATTCGTTAATATTAACTTGATACGATGTTCGTATAGTTAGTAAATTTACGCGATTTATGGTTTTTCATTTTTGATTTTATTTTACTACTATGACACAAACACATTTATAGTCCGTTTAAATAAGATTAACGATTCGTTAAAAATTCACGATAACAATAATGTTAATGTAACGATGAGTAAAACGAATTTAACAATATTAATTCGCATTAGAATATACGACATTTATATATTTTGTTAGTATATAAATTCGAATATATATTTATAATGTATGGTACGTGTATATTTAAGATTTTTGTTTTGGTTTTGAAAAAGGAGTTCTTTGTTTTTTCTTAAACGAACGAACGAACGAAAAATATAGAGTATCGAGTAAGGCAATAATATTGTTATATATTGTTAATTTTTTTAAAAGGGTTCTTTGATCACATACAAGTTTTTAAATTTTATATATAAAAGAAGAAGTATACGTAGAATTGTTGTTGTCTTTTTGTATTAATTTTGTTTTAAATCGTTATTTATATATGCAATTGTTTTATAACAAACTATATTTTCTTTTTTAGGAATGTAGGTATTACATATATATGTATGAACTATTGAAATGCACATATATATATATAATTCGTAGGGTGGAATGTGGGGTAAACATTGAAATGTCCACACACAGCTGTAAGTAAAGTTACAATCTGTAATAAAAAACAATAATACAAAAAATCACAGCTATAGTCATCAAACCTGGTTGTTGAGTCGTTTTACTCGCTGTTATTGCGAATGTTGTTATTTTTGTATTTAAATTTAAATTCAAATTCAAATTGAATTGCTGGGTGGGTCCATTTTCATTAGTGAAAGTCACATTTTTTGATATTGGAAATCCTATATTTCCTTCTGTTTTTTTTTTTTTGTTAAATTTTATTGATGTATCTAGATGAAGATATACCTATTCGTTTGTTTAAACCAGTAAGTTTGCATAATAAATGCATATGGGAGCATATAAACGTGTGCAAACCTTCATGGCATGTTTTATATTTCTTTTTTGATACCTCGTGTATGCAAAGCGGCTTTCAATAATTTATCAAGCTGAAAACGTTACTCGTGGGATGGTAAGACTTCACATGATATGACTACCCATCATACATACTTAATAAATCAAAATATATTGCATAGCATTGCAGACACACTCACAATCAAACGAACTCACAGGACTCATGATACCTACATATATGCATATTAGATATGGGACATTGCAACCGCATAGCTTATTTTTGTTTTCATACAAACGGACTGTGATTTAGATTCATATCATCAAGGTAGGTACATTCATCTATCAAAGTATCTATATTCATGTTTGTTGGGGAAAATTGATGGCTCTGTTTTAATTTAGATATTTCAAAAAACCCCAACTCAACTAATCCACAAATCATATACCTCCTAGGTAAATCTAGAGTCCTTTGCTTAAAGCAAACAATTACTAACTAACAAACGAACGAAACGAAACGAAATAATAACTAATCGACCTTTATGCACAACGAACTTTTGCAACATGTAACTATACAAATTTACTACGCTTTATAACAACTTTCAATATAAACCCACAATAATTTCATTTTGTTTGGTATAAAACTGAAAATTTGCATTAAAGGGAAATAAAAATGTAATAAAGTAAAATGAATGCCACTAAAGGGAATGTTTAAGGTTAACTTAACAATGCCACGTGTATTATATGGAACGAGAAGAGAATCAGCATGGTTTAGCATAACCTAACTCTTTTTCTTTTTACTATATAGCATATGTAATGTATAGCTATATACAATACAAAACTCGAGCGCTGAGCGACAATAAGAGTACTGTTTTCATTTGAAAATCCCACACACTGTTTTAAGCTGTGTTATAGCCGTATCGTAGGTACGAGTATGTTGTTGTTTTGTTTTTATTTGAGGTTTGCTCAACGTTCTATATTGTAACGTCGTCTCGGTAGGAATTCAGAAGTGAAAAAGCTACTTTCATACAGTTGGTGTGTTTTATTTAGAGCTGGATTGAAATGATTTTAGGCCCTGAATCTGAATCCTTTCCAAAAAACGTCAAATTCAGGTCAAGTTGACTGCCAATGATTGTTGATTATTATCGTCATTTAAAATAAATTAATTTATTTTTGATCTAGATCTGTCAAAACACAAATTTTCCCAGTTTTTTCATTCCATTAAGCAAAATAAAATTATTTATTTTTGATTTAAGATCAAATATACAGGTCTGGCTTTTTAGGCAGATTTACCCCCCTTTGGGCCATAATAATAAAATTTTGAAAAATGTTTAGCTTAGAACTTGATAGCTCTTCCGACACGAAAAAAAAATCAACTTTTGAAGGAAATCTGAATTTACCCATGGAAACCCCCATAAATGATTGTTATGGAGATAGAATTCTTCTTTTTGATTAATATCTGTCAAATTTCTTTTATTTGACGTTTATGTATTTGGCGATAAATCGATTTTACTATACATGACTTTGAGCATTTTAGGCCAAAATGTCGTTTTGGAAAACGGGCATATTTTATTTAATTTTTTTTTTTTTTTAATCTATAAAATGCCCATTCAAGCCTTTTTCGCCATTTAATGGCGAATTAAATTGTTTTATTATTAACTCTTCATAGGAAGTTATTGTAATCGGTCCCATTTTTCGAATTGAACACTGACATTTCTCGGCGGCGGCGGCGCGGCGTTTCAAGATCCCTAGAATCTAAATGAAAGGTTTTTAGATAGATATCTGTGCTTACATGTGTACGTAAGTTGGGGATACCTCTTTTCTTCAGCTATATATCATGAACCGTTAGAGATATCGATTTCAAATAAATTTTGTTTTACAGATAACGACATCAAAAGATGCTGAAAGGACTTTCAAGCAAATTTAGTAGGTAAATATTTTTAATTAAAGCAATTTAAAACAAAAGTAAAAAGTTTGGTTAAATTTATATTACACATTTGTGACGTAACACCAAAACTGGTTAATAAAAATATTTGTCATGGCGAATATTTTACGAACAAAATATCTAAATATGTATATCTAAAAAAAATACTGCTAGAAGTTGGTAAACAACATTTTTTGATTCGAATATTTTAGTAACAATTAAAGATATAAGCGCAAAATTGTAAGTTAAAGCCATTTTTAGCAATTAAGCTTAAAAGATAATTTACCTTATTTAAAACGATTTTGTCTTTCTACTATCACTTTACATTTTGGTAGACTTAAATCACAGAATTGCTTCTTCAATTTTTAACAATTTGCTAAATGCATGACATTCGTACAATTAATATTATAAGAGCATTGGATGGAATGGCCCAGTCTTCAGTTGGCAATTAAAATTAATTCCGTTTAAGTTCTCACGCACTGTTACTATTTAAACATGTTGTTTTATAAAAGGGAATTAGAAATTTACAAGTTAGAAAAATGAAAAAAAAAAGGTTTCTTTAAAATTTTTCGCCATTGCCTTCAAACTAATTTTATCTCATAAAAATTAATGTTTTTAACATTAAATGAAAACACAATACAAAATTGGTAAAAACTGATGTTCGACTCAAATATCTCGAGAATTAATGAAGGTATTGACTTCGAAGGCATTGTATAAGAAATCAAAACTTTAAAAAAATGTTACAAAAATTGTTTTTCGACGAAAAATCTCGGGAACAAGAAGAGATATTGAAATCAAACTATTTCTTAGCATGCACAAAATATGTTTGTTAACCTTTTGTTATTTATCTTAAGAAAACTCCAATTGACAACTTTTTTTATTCCACTCAAGTCTTTTGAGAACAATAAAAGATATTGTGTTCAAACTTTTTTACCTTATCCTTATCCTATTCTCTTTTTTTTAATATTGCATTTTAATGTCTACTATAAATAATGTTTTATTTTTGATTTCATTCAAATTTGCAAATTTAAGTTTTTCAAGACATTAACCCCTCTTTTTGAAATAAATTATTTAGTTCATCAGAAAGAATGAACACCAACACAATAAGAGATAAAAGTCTATTTTCAATATATTTTCATTGGTCATAAAAATATTAAAATGTTTTTAAATTAAATCCAAATTTTCTTATGGAAAACCTCATAACTTCGAAACCTCACTGAGAACGAGAAGATGATTGAGTAGTTTTGAAGGAATTTAAACTGTGTATTTTTGTTTGAACTTGGAGCCCTTTAAGTTAACAACAAACAAAAACCAATTAAATCCACCAGCGAGTATAAATCGTTACTGCATACTATACACATGTACTCGTAGGTATGTGTCAGCAGCAATGTGGGATTTTGTATTCATTTTCGTTGTTAATTAATTATTTAAATGCAGCGTGACTACAAACTACTTCTATACTACAACTACCTACAAAAATTCTACGTTTTTGTTTTTATACCTCCTGTGTTGACTGACTGAGTTAAAGGGTGTGCCAAACGGAAACGTAAAATCAACTGCGGGAAGTAGTAGATATATTTAGTAGTTGCTCGCACACACTCCGGGGAATATATGACATGTGTGTGTTTTTTTATGTATGTGTGTTATGTGAAGGTATTTATAGTATAATAAGGGTGATGGTAAAGTAGTTTTTTTGTTTTTCTTTTAGTAAATACTTTTTTTAACTTTTGGGCCGTTTTTTGTATCTAGTAAATTTTAAAATAACAAAGGAGAAAAGGCATCTTGGTCTATCTATTGCCCACAAATGATATAGTATTAGGCACAAATCTTTATAAACCATAGAGTCTAGACAAGGTTTAGCATCAAAAAGGAACAATTAGTTGCAACAGTTTACAAGTGAAATGAAAATCTATTGGTCACTTTTAAGGAACTGATCAGATTCCAAAATAAATCAGCTTTTATAAAGGGTCCGCCATCTAATGTTTCTTTTTTCAACTAGTACTTATTTCTTGAATGGTAACACTTACCTCATGTCTGATTTGACAGATAATTAGTTTTATCCTTTCGCTGAACGATTATGGATTTTGGAAGAAGCGAAGCAACGTCAGCTCCGTATGTTTGTTATCTTGTGAAAAAAGTGAAAGAAGCTGGCATCCTCACCTCATCGATAAACCAAAGCGTGAAAAGCCAGAAACAATTCAATCAAAGTCCAGTACAAAGTCCAATTGGTTCAGGAGTTGAAGCCAACTGACCATCCAATGCGTTTTCGCTTCGCTAAGTGGGCCTGCAATCGACTTAGAGAAGATGCCGATTTTGCCAAAAAAATCATCTTTTCAGATGAAGCTCATTTTGATCTTGGCGGGTATGTAAACAAGCAAAATTGTCGCATTTCGGGCACAGAAAACCCGCACGCATACACCCACAGAAAACCCGCCGATACACCCAAATCGAGTCACTGTTTGGTGCGGATTTTGGTCCAGAGGGATAATTGGGCCATTTTTCTTCGAAAATTAGCAAGAAGTGGCCGTTGCAGTCAATGGCGATCGTTATAGGGCCATGTTGAACGAATTTTTGTTCGCAAAAATTGAAGAGATGGATATTGGCAACATTTGGTTTTAACAGGACGGGGCTACGTGCCACGCAACCGAAGCTACACTCGATGTTTTGCGCCCTGTTTTTGAAAATCGCATTATCAGCCGCAGAGCTGATGTCGTTTGGCCACCTCGGTGCTGCAATTTGACAACGTTGGACTATTATTTGTGGGGTGCCGTAAAAGATAAGTGTTACGCCGACAAGCCAGAGACAATTGACGCTTTGAAGGACAATATTCGTGAAGCCATTGGTGAAATACAGCTGCACACAATCGATAATGCGCTTAAAAATTGAACCGATCGTGTAGACTACTGCATGGCCAGCCGAGGCAGACATTTGAATGAAATTATTTTCCATTATTAACCGGAAGGGTAGTACTTTGAAATAAAAAAAGAAATTTGTGAAAATATTCAGTAGTTTTTTTATAGCATTTTCAAAAAAAAAGAAGTTATTTGGCGGACCCTTTAGTTACCATCAGCCTTAATAAAAGCGAAGAGCATCACGGTTGGCGAATAATTTACTTGACAAAATGGAAATATTACTTTGTTTACATAGTGAAATGTTTTAATATTTTTAAATATGTAAGAAATCTGTGTTAAATAAAATAAATTGTTGATCTACTATTGACTTTACAATACAAACTTTTTTCAAGGATGATTTTATATTGAGGTTGTACGTGTTCACTAAAGGCCTGGTCAAACAGAAAGTTAGGTAATATTTTACAATTCTTCGTATTAGACCTAAAACCGGTAGGACATTTTGGAAGTGCAGCGATAACTAAAATTCCTTTATATGAATATGTCGTCGTCTATATGCCGTCTGGTCTGTTTTTTTTTAGCCGTGGTCGTGGGTGAGCTTTTGAAAATGGTAATTTTTCCTTCCTAGCCGTCATCTCCGAATGTTCCCATTTTTGGAGCCAGAATGGTGTCTCTTCACATAAATTCAATTCCTCACAGATCCGATGGAACTCACCATAGTATTCTCTCCTATGATTCATTACATGCACCTATTTTCTTCTTTTCCTTGATACAAAATAACGGAGAAGAATTGCCTCTTTTTCACTGCTGCTGCTTACTTTGTTGTTGCTCACTGTTCACGAAAAACTTAAATTCTTCAGACAAATTTTTTGTCGTAATTAATTACAAAAGAAAATAAAACAAGAGCTGTCTTGACTTTAAGAAATGGGCCAATAGAACAAAGAACGCCGCGTTCTGTTTGGCGTATCAGAAAGAGCGTTCTGACCTTCCGTTTATATTTGACATTCAATCTCAAATTGTGCTCAATAGGAAGATTAGGAAGATAAGGACATGATCCAGAAATATGAATAACTGATATAAAAATACTGTCAAAGGATTAACAGGAAAAAGAATAATTATTCCACGAATTAGGAAATAGAATCGTAATTATTACGGAGCCCTGTGGTACACCAATGTTAAAATTTGAAATCTTCATTACACTAATGTACTGAAAGACGAGTATATAAAAGAAGTGTCGTTTTAAGAAGGAGGAATTCTATACGGTTTTAAAAAATATACAAAATTATATGTCAATTTTAGGTTATTGAAATTTTTGAACTGAAAACAAAGTCAAAAGTGTTCCGCGGAAAGAAAAAAAAATATTTTAACAAAAATAGCCTACAGATACAGATTTTATTGATATCAACTTATTTAACTAGCAGAATGTATGTATGACACAATCTAGAAAAGTTTCTTCAGATCTCCACTGTCTCACAAATTTGTTTTATTCTCATGTTATTGGAATCATTATGTATGTTATAAAAGTTTTGATAAACTTACACAAATTAAAACATTGAAAATTTAATCCTAAAATAAGCTGTCGACACTTATTTTTGAATATAACATGACTTGGCAACTCTATAAATCTCTGCACACGTAAAATATACTTAAAAATAAAATCTGTCTCCATTCGAATTGTAAAAAATTGAGCCATTGGGAATTTGCTAAATGTATTTGAAAACGTGTATAGGTAATTGAAATGTTTTATTTGAAATCCATTCAAATAAAATTGATAAACCCCAATAAGTGGCTTAGCAGCTTATGCTGACGAACACTTCAATCAAACAGTAAAATATAAATGTGTTATGTACATTTATGACTATGTCATGCAATACAAAGATACATACATATAGTAATTGACAAAAAAATATTTTTTTTCGCACTCATCATTTTTTTATTTAAATATTTTTGTAAACATTGAATTAAAAAACAAAATTTCCTCACCACTGCGTATGTGTCTGATTTAAACTTGAACCCAATTGATTGAAAAACATTCACACAAATTGAAAAATAGCAACTTATATATACAGTATTTTTCGAAAGGCTTAACCCTGGCCAGACCGGAATTGCCCATCATCCATTTTGAAGTTTTATACTCCTTCTGGTGGTGAACAGGCAAGGCACTACAAACCAACATACCTTTTACTTTTGTACAATAGGTGACATTGGTATCATGATATATTGAGGCACTAGTTTTGATTGGCAATTAATTGACACATATGTATGTAGCCTATATGTATGTATTTTCCTCTGCTATGCAATTCCCCCAGTACTTTTCAATTGCAACACTTTAACCCTCTCTAGTTTTCTACTTCTACAAAGTGAATTGTATGTTGTTGCTTTTCGATCGGATCCGGATCCGTTTGTTTTGTCGATTTGTCATTCTGATTGATTGACAAAAAATTGAAAAACATATTGAATTCAAGAGGGGTTTGCTTTTTTTTAATAGGTTTAGTTATAGACAGGGCGAGGGTTTAGACAGAGCCTACATCATGCATATTTGCATCAGAATTCAAGCCAGAAAATGTTTCTTTTATGGATGACTATATGACGAGGAAGACTATGACGGCGACTAAGGTATTGAGAAATTCCTACATAAATGCATATTTGCATATTTTAAATAGAGATATCCATAAATCGATTTTCTTAGGGTAGAAAAGAGATTTTATGCCACCATCTAGAAAGAAGTGTCTGATGTGCAGTGCATACTTAAAAATCGAACAGCTATGCCACACCATCAGCCTCAAGGATCCCACTTGAGAGCTGTGTTAACGATAGTTGCTGCTTTAGCTATGCTGCCAAGCCTTATTGATTCAATTAGGATAGAACATCAAGAATTACCTATATATGTATATATCTATGCAATACATACACACATATAGGCCTATGCTACAAACGGTTAGAGAGAAAAAGACAAAAAAGGCGGTGACATGCAATCTTTCACAGCCAACAAACTTAGCAAAGGCAAATGGAAAGGATTATGTTTTTGAAAGGCAGTGTTTGACACACACAGTGGGTTAAAATAGCTTAAGAGTTGGAATAATTTAAGTAGAAGTATGTATGTATATTCTGTCCATGTGTAGGTACAAATTTTAAGAGCTAATTACAAATTTTATAAAACATTACGTATTACAAAAATTAAAGGACGGGAAAACAGCAGGAGCAGATGGAATACCAACAGAATTCATAGAATACGGAACGGAAATGTTAATCGGCGCGCGAATTAACTTCGGTGTATAACAACATTCTCGACACTGGTAAAATACCAGAAAACTTGAAAGAATCTATCATCTTTCCGATTCATAAGAAGGGTAGCTAGCATAGCAGATCCAGGCAACTATGGAGGGATATCTTTTCTTACCGCATTCTATAAGATTCACATAACTTCTAAATGACCGCTTGACAGTGACACAGTGGATATACAAAGAAACAAGTTGCTCAGTGAATTTCAAGCAGGATTTAGGAGCGGATATTCAAATATCGACAACATTTTTACTCTGCAAACCATAGCGAACAACAAGAAGCTCTACGTCTTTTTTGTTGACTTCAAAGCAACTTTCGATAGAGTGGATAGCAATGCTTTGTTCTTCAAACTGTATAACGTTGGTTTGTGAGCAAAATTTGGGAGAGTACTTGAAAATATGTATCATGGCAATCGATCAGCGGTTTGGAATGGTTCCGATATCTAAAAGTGGTTTGAGTCAAAGATGGCAGTTAAACAAGGGTGCGCTTTAATTCCAAGTCTTTTTGCCTTATTTATTAATGACTTAATTGATTTTTTGCCTGGAGGTACCGAAGTGGCAAGGACAAATATGAAAGCACTCTTATTTGCCGACTGTTTGCATATTCCCTTCAAACTCTGCAACTGATGATTAACAAACTTGAAGCGTATTGTCGAATATGGAATGGTGATGATTTTCGAAAAGGGTCTGGCAAAACTGCAAGGAGCGAAAAATGGTACTTCAACAGGGATCCCATCGAAGTTGTCAAAACCTATAAGTATTTGGTTGTAACTATTTCTTACAACCTTAGTATGGTACAACACCTCAATTAGTGCAACGTGGAGGAAATGCTTTTCGAACAAAACAATTTCGCATAGTGTTAAATACAAGGTATTTGTTGCAGTGGCTGAATCTGTAATGCTTTATGCAGCACAAACATGGGAATATGAAAAATATGAAGCGGTCGAAGAACTTCTAAGATATTTTATTAAAAAATACTTCCGATTGCCTAAAACCACTCCTAACTACATGCTTATGATTTAAACAGGATTGTCACCCCATTTACATAAGAACTCTGAAGTGTCATGTAGATTACATCACAAAAGTACTTGAAATGCCAGATGAAAGACTACTTAAAATTTTAGCATTGAATACAATTGCCGACCTTGCATTTAAAAGGGGACAAGTCCAAGTTTAACTTTTTTTCGAAATCAAAATAAAACTCTTTGAAAAATGTATTATTTCATCAATATATTGAATTTATATGGTATTTGTCAACTTACAAGTTTACATACATACATATATTCTAAATCATGTTTTAAGATAAGTAAACAATATTAGTAATTGTAGCGATTTTTAAAAGTCTCTCCGAAGGCAACAAATATGGACTTGCCTTCGTTTTGATGAAAGGTCCTCAATTGCTGAAAAAAATGCATAGTACAAGGAACTGGAAGAACTTGGTAGCTACTGCGGATCCGATTTCAGACTGCTGGGTGAAAATGGTAGACTGTCCAAGGACAAGCTCTTGGAGCTTTTTTCGAAGGTTGACGAACAGCATAGAATCGACTGCTTGAACGAGGTTACGTCTTCGGCCCATAGATCAATCTATAGCCGGCTGAACCAAAATGTATGTGAACAAAATTATTTTCACAACGACAACAGTCAGGCACTTACTGCATCGATTTTCGAAATGAGAGGGGAGCTTATAAACCTACAGTATATATCATATCGAGAGCCCATTTACTGTTGCTTATGTAACCTTAGAGAACGGGAGGATGTCGTCCATTTCATTGGAAAAAGCCCTGTTTTATGCGAAACGAGAAGAATTTTTTTAACAGCAGTTTCAAATCAGTCCATGAAGTAATGGCGCAACTAAACTGTCAATGTAATATTAATAACCTCTACAGATACTACCAAAACGCAATGTCTTATCGCAATCAAATTTTGAATGAGGCTTTTTGAACTTAGAACAAACAATTATTATATTCAACAAATTGTTTAATTTACTTAAAGCAAACTATGTACATTTGTTTTATTTTACTATTTTCGTATCAACGTCAATCGGACAGACGCCGCCGATTAAACGATTTTTATATAAACTATGATTTAAATTGTAAACTTAAATGGAATAATAAATCGAACATATCTATCTATTGTCAAACTGTACTTTGTGTCAAAAATTGGTTCAAAAGTTAATTTAATTTTTTAAACTGTGCAAGTTCTACGAAACTCAAATTTTGCAACATACGAGTATTTCTATTTCATTTAAATATTTTTAAAATACAATTTTTTCCATTTTACGCCATAACTTTCCCCATTGTAAACTTTCGACATGAAATTCTATTAAATGACAGAATTTTCAAACTAAAGTCTACGTATGAGCTTTTTTTCAAAACTATGAGAGAATGTGTATAAGGATGCTGGAGCTGAAGCTGATACTGATGAAGTGATGATATCTGTTATGCTTTGTGGTGGTATTTGACTTTGAAGCATTTTGCAAATAAATGCATCTTAATAACGATTATATCTCCATCAACAAGTTATTATTATTGTTGAAGTCGATGAAATGGGAACTTTGTGTAGCCAATACTAAATACACACATTCATTTAATCCTATTTGTCAATTTAAATCTAATTTATGTGTGGTTTATAAGGAGTTGATTCATCTTATGTGTTGACTTTTAAGGGGCTGCATTTTTTCGTTGACAGGAATTTGAGATGGTAGAAACCAAATTAACTCAACACTTAAGACTCTATAACATTTCTACTTAAATGGCGGGCTGTGTTGAAATGCAACTGCAAAAATATGTACTTTACTTTTGTAATTTTACATTATCAAAAATTCTTTGTTTTGGATTTCCAAATAGTTTACTTTTGCTGTTAGGACTCTAGAATATTCCGTGCAAGTTGAAATGAAATTAATTAAGAAATTAATTAAGTTTAAATTCAATATTCCCTTGTTTTCAAAATATTTGACTCTAAAATCAATTTTTAATAATTCCTATTGATTTTTTCTTAAGGCTTTTATTTTTTCGCTATAATTTTAGAAGGTAGTTCAATTTTTCGTTTGTAAAATATTGAAGCTGAACAATTTTTGGTTTCAGTTTTTTTCTTTTGATTAATATATTCTTTTTAATACATTCCAATTGTGTATGCAATCATAATGTGTCAGAGGTGTTTCCACTAAGGCATTTGTTTGAAAGCCCTATAAGCACATTTTGATATTATTATCTGTAAGACAAACCTCGAAAAAAGTCGATACCTTTGCTAGTTTTTGAGATATAGAGGACGGTTCTCCGAGCTCAAGTACACACGCACACGCAGACATCTCACTATGAACTATGGATTTAGAGTCTAGGGACCTTGGTATGTCGAAAAATGTCAACAATTTTAATTCGACAAATCGGACCATTAAAATAACTTCTTATGTGAAAATAATAAAAATTTTGTTAGTAAATTTCCAAAATGGACTTCAGGAGAAGATTATGAGCTTAATGTACCAACTGATCTATTGAAAAGTAAGAATTTGTCTGTTAGGCACTTTTTACTAAAGGAATAAGGTAGAATCAAATCTTGTTATATATATTTTGCTAACTGAAAAGCAAAGAAGAGAAACTTCATTTGACATAATTAAATGAAAAAAATAGACTTATTTTACCAATAGAAAACTTATTAATGATCTGAAATTTCTATTGTTAATAACTCAAGTAATGTTAGAAAATATAAAAAGAGACAGTACAAAAAAACAATACTGCTGTTCCACTGTGGCTCTATTTGTTTAAATTATCATCATCAGTTCTGGAGCAGGGGCCTATTTCATAAACAATTGCGACAGGTGCCAATTGGTTAATTTTTCGTTTTTCGTTTCATAAAGAAATTGTCATGACAATGAACTGTCAAGTATTTTTGCACAATTGTCAAGAATTTTCCGACAATTTTGTACTGACAATTTTTTTATGAAATAAAAAAAATACAAATTACATATTTGTCAGAATGTAATTGACAATTGCTACAGGAAACACAGTTACGATCAAGTGTTGACGGTGTTTTTGTGAATAAAATATCTTTATTTTCTAAAAGCAACTTAAAGTAAATAAAAAATGCCACGTTTTATAAACTTTAGTTCTTATTTAAAAAACACGATTATTCAAACTGTGACATTTTAATATTGAAAGAGTATCAGAATTCTGTTACTTATAGCATACAAAAATTGGTCGAGAACAATGAAAATTAAAACAAAATGCAAAGGTTTTGTTTCATCATTTTTCAATCATAACACATTTCAAGATTATACAATGAATTTATGACGAAAAATATGTCTGTTAGAATCGGTAAGTATGATAGTGACAAAATTGTCACGACAAAAGTGTCAGCATATAACAATGACAAAATTGTCATGACAAATTTGTCATTGTATTTTTTCTGACAAACTTGTCAACTGTCAATGTTTTATGAAATTTGTCAGATAAGTGTGAAAATTTTGGAGAACTGACACCTGTCAATTTTTAATGAAACAGGGCCCAGATCCCTTGGATATACAAACATAGTTACTTGAAATTGATTTGTGTTTTTTTTACTTGACTTTTTTAAATTTTTTTTTAATGATTTCTTTTTATAAGTCATTCCTTAAAAGTATTTTGCAATTAAAGACTTGCCCTGATAGAAAAGAAACTACTTTTTCTCTTTATTTTAAGACTTTTAGTTTACTTTTACAGCTTAAAATAGAAATTTGTGGGTAGCTGCAGAAAATAAAACCCTTGACGATGATGTCAGAAGTCGAACTTTTTCCCCAATTAAATCGAAACAAACACTGAACTATCCAAAAAGAAAGAAACTTATCTTCCACTATGTTAACTCTTTTCCAACTAAATGTTAACCGCATACAACTTCTTGTTAAAAATAAAATTGGAAAAACAAACAAAATAAAAATATCTAAATTTTAAAGAACTCTGAAAATTAAATTGTTCAAAATCCCAACCAGAAAAATCACTTCAATTTTTGAAAGGAAAACAATTTTTTGAACTGAAACAAAAACATTTCTGTTCAATCCATATGTGTATATGTTTATAGTTAAAGGATCTTTCTTTGCAAATCGTGAAAACTATGCATGTACATATGCAATAATTTAAATTCTTTTAGTTAACAGAAAACTCTTAATTCGCAACATAAAATAAAATTACTTTGGCACTTCGCCTTAATTGAAGAAGGCAACAACCACAGATTTCTGGATTGCATTTTAATTCCAACTATATACCGAAATTGATCCCTTAAGACTTTCCTTGGTATTAATCAAGGGGCGAGGGGGTGGACGGGAAGGTTTATACAATTCTACATTGTGCAGTATTTAAATAGTGTATAGTGTATATAGTATAAGAAGAAAGAACTAGATACCGCCACCGCCTGTATCTAAGCTCTAATCCTATATTGCAATGGGTCTCCTTGCTTGCGGGATAATATGAATAGCGAACATTCCAAAGCCATTACACCGCTATCGATTGCTGGAAAGCAAAGCTGCTCTTCTACGCTCCACCATGCACTAGCCGAGTCTGATCGAGAAGGAGATGGTGCTATTACGTACACGCCCTGATGGCTACAATAGTTACAACGTGTAACCATATAAATATATTTATAAATACCACAAGTCGACAGTTGTACGAGTAGTTGTTATATTTCTACTCTTTATATACCTGATGGTGCTGGGTGCTGCCAAAAATAAACATTTTACCTGTGTTTCTTGGTGTTTTATATATATACGTATTTTTTTATTCTTCGTCAACTTTATCTTAGAAACCATGTGGATTGTGGGTGTATGATAATACGACAGCAAGGAGTTGAAAACTCTCATTTGTCGTCGGCATCATCATCATCGTCATCGCCGCCACCGCCGCCGTTCGTAATATACTTTTGGCTTGGACTCATTTCCAGGATTCGAATTTTACTAGAGAGATGTATTGTTTGAAGCTTCATTTCTTTCGTAAGAAATTATCATTCAGATGAAATTTAGTATGCTGTTTTTAATGACTTGCTTCCTCGTCCGCTGAGGATTGAAAAACAACGAACGAACGAACGAAAAAATGCTTTTAATTATATAATACATTATGTATCCAGTTAATGATTTTTTGGAGCAAATATCTGCGATACCATTTCCAACTGAAGGAATTCGAAATCAATTTGTCAGTAGGATAACGAAAATGAAAGGGAGTTAAGATACTCGTCCAGAGTTGCCAACGAGAGATTTTTATTTAAATTTATCCAGTATACATATGTATGTGCATACATTTCTAAGATTTAAGAGATCCCTTCTGTGGTGTCAGAAATAAAGAAATTTTGCATACAAATTTTGTACTTATTTTGTTGTCAACATTTTTAAAAATAGAGTTTTTTGAAATTTTTTTTGTTAACAACAATATTTTCTGCTACGATATTTAAACTATAGTTTTGTTGTATATGACTGAGAATTTCTGATAATATGGTCGGCTTATTTTAATAACGACAATTACATCTTGGAGATATAAACAAACCAAATAACTATGCATATTCTTTTGAATGATAAAGAAATCAATCACGACTTCCAATCTTTTTTTGGAATTCTTCACATCAATAGGCTTATTTTGAAATGACATTATTACATGCATAAAGGGTTTTTTTTAGACGTGTGGATTGGACATACTTTTTTCGGAGTCGGCCTTTTTGACAGCTGTCACTTGGTTTATGCTCACTTTGGTTTGTTATTATTATAATGGTTCGGTTCCATTCATCCAACGAAACGAATTGAAGGAAACTTTTGGTGAGCACATTACCGCGTCGTGGCCTCTAAAATCGTGCGATTTAACACCGCTGGACTATTTTGTGCAGGGCTATGTGAAGTCGCTTGTCTACTCAGATAAGCCCGAAACGATTTACGCCTTGTAAGAGAATATTTGCTGCGTTAATGCTGACATACGGTCTCAATTGCTGCAAAAGTAGTCAAAAGGTTGGGCACCTCGGCTCGAATTTAAATAAGGGTCGCTAGAATCAGTTTCACGAGTGAGGCAATGAGACACTAGAATTAAGCACTGAATTTTTCTTTTTCTGAAACTTGTTTGAATTTTTAGAGTCTCTTATTCAGCTAGCAACGAGAAACTCAGTTACGGTCAAGTGTTGACAGTGAAAAGATCTAAAATGATAAAGAATATATTTTCATGTGAAAGTGAATGTGATAACGATTCTCAGTTGGATTTCCGTGTAATACGTCGCCGGTGCCCTCGGAATTTTAAAGAAACAATAAATAATTATTTCGAATCGTTAATTGGCCTACAATTTCAAGAAAGATTTTTAAAACTCTTATTTTGAGAATTTTGTTAATTTCGAAACTATCGACTTTTATTATGTTTTATACGTGTCACTTTTTGATGATAAAACACGATTTTGCAAACTGTAACATTTTAAAATTTAAATATTGTCAGCGTTGTGTTATTGCTAACATTGAAAAAATTGGTCGTGAAACGATGAAAATTGAAAAAAATGAAAAATTTTTGCTCCATGTTTCATAGTTTTTCTATTAGAACCCACTACAAACTTATACAATGAAAGTGTCACGACAAATTTGACAGCAAGTATAGGGTCCGCCATCTAACTTTTTTTTCCAACTATAGTGTTTATTTCGTGAATGGTAACACTTAGCTTATGTCTGATTTGACAGATAATTAGTTTTATCCTTCCGCTAAACGAATATGGTTGTGTATATGCTTGAACAACGCTGGGAACAACGCTCAGAGAAAATGCCGATTTTGCCAAAAAAAATCATCTTTTCAGATGAAGCTCATTTTGATCTTGGCGGGTATCTAAACAAGCAAAATTGTCGCATTTGGGCACAGAAAACCCGCACGCATGCATTGAAAAGCCGATACACCCAAAACGATTTTGGTCCAGGGGCATAATTGGGCCATTTTTCTTCGAAAATGAGCAAGGAGTGGCCGTTACAGTCAATGGCGATCGTTATCGGGCCATGTTGAACAAATTTTTGTTCAAAAAAGGAGGAGGATTTTGGCAATATTTGGTTTCAACAGGGGGGTGCGGGCGGCGCAACGTGCCCACACAGCCGAAGTTACACTCGATGCTTTTATAGCATTTAAAAAAAAAAAAAAGTTATCTGGCGGACCCTTTATATGTAAATATTACAATAACAAAATTTTTATGACAGATGTGTCAGTAGGTATATGACAATTGCAAAATTGTCAAATGTCAATATTTATTGAAATGCAGACAAGTGTGATAAATTTGTAGAATTTTCACCCTTGGCATTGGTCTTAAACTCTTAAAGTATGTAATTAGTTGTTTAATTTTGTCCAAAGTAACAAAACCAAAATAAAATTGATAGAACTGAGAAAAATTCGTCGTTGGTGGCATTCGAAAAATTTCGTACCAACAACAACAACTGTAATAAGCAAATTAAGAATTGTAAATGTGTCGAGCAAAATTATAATAACTTAGTTTTTATTATGGTTTGATCAGTCCTTAAAAACAAAAATTATTTCCAATTCCGGTAAATTAACTGAGGTTCAACCGTGAACTTCATGAACTTCGGTTGAACCTCAGTTAATATCTTGAAATCGGTGATTTAAAGTTACTAAATTATAGACCCGCAATTGTACAACAGGCCTTAAAAGTAACAGATTTCGGTATATAACATAAAATTTGTAAATATGTATAGAAAACGAACAAACAATTTGCGTTATCGATTCCGATGACATCGATTTACAGTTGCACCTAACACAAAAAAGGGATGAGAGGATTGTACAATTAAGAAACCGATTAGAGATTGCCTCAGTTCCTAATTTCGTCCTTGAAAATGGTTTAGTTTATAGAAAAACTCCTGCAGATACGATTTACTTTTATATGTTCCGACTGAAATGGAAAATAACGTCATTTGTTCTGCACATGAGAAAATATGTCATTTGGGTATTGACAAATGTGTTCACCAGATTAAATTGCATTATTGGTTTCCGAAAATTAAAGAAAAGGTAGAAAATTTTATTAGGAATTGTTAAAAGTGTATTATGTTCTCTATTCCGCTCCAAAATAGAAACAAAACTCTTCATTCTATTCCGAAAAAAGCAATTCCGTTTGACACAGTCCATATTGACCATTTCGGCCTCCTTCCGAGTATTCGTTCTAAACAACAACATATTTTAGTAATTGTAGATGCATTTACGAAGCATATTAAATTGTATGCAGTTAATTCAACAAGTTCAATAGAAGTTTGTGCATGTTTAGCTAAATATTTTGAATATTTTAGTCGGCCTAGGAGAATCGTAAGTGATAGGGGAACTTATTTTACATCTTTAGAATTCAGCGAATACCTGGTTAAGAATAACATTGAACACGTAAAAATTGCTACTGGTTCAGCTCAAGCTAATGGCCAGGTAGAGCGAGTGAATCGAGTATTGAAATCAATGTTAAGTAAGTTATCTGAACCTATACAACACTCTGATTGGACCAAAATGCTAACGAAAGTTGAGTATGCTGTAAATAATTCCGTTCATTCAGCCACTGGACAGATTCCTTCTAAATTGTTATTTGGTGTACAACAAAGAGGAATAGAAATTGATGTTCTTACTGAATACTTAGATAATAAGTTTGAATCAAGTCTTGATAGTATGCGAATGAATGCTTCAAAGAACATTGAAAGTTCACAGATTAGAAATTCGGAGATCATTGCCAGAAATTATCGACCCCCAATTGAATTTATAGAAGGAGATTTCGTGGTTATTCGGAATATTGACACTACTATTGGAACGAACAAAAAGTTTGTACCAAAATATAAGGGACCCTATAAAATACATAAGGTTCTTCCAGTTTCAGAAAGGAAACATCAACTGAAAATATCACTGATTATATTCAATCTAAAACTAAACTCGATGCCTATCTTTTTCCATGTTATAAGCTGATTGCGTCGAATGAAGATATGAATAAGTTAAAATTTATCAATTTTAAAATTGGTACTCCTCGGGAATATGTGCATTTGATATACAACTCTGAGCTCTGGCCTAAGGGTATTCGTATTCGCCCATTTAATTACAAGCCAAAAAACGATCCACCACCGGAAAGAACTCAAACGACCTAGGTATTGCTCTTGCTGGTGTTGTTGTTGCCGATGTTATTGCTGATGTTGTTGTTGTTGCTGATGATGTTGTTGCTGCTGATGTTGTTTCTGATGATGTCGTTGATGATGTTGTTGCTGCTGATGTTGTTGCTGCTGATGTTGTTGCTACTGATGTTATTGTTGCCAATGAATTACGCTCAAGAGTAGTTTTTGTTGCTGACGATGCTGCCGTGGATGTCGCCGTAGATGTTGCTGCTGAAGCTGTTTTTGATCAAGAATTACTTAGTTTTGGCGATTTTAATATTTATTATCAAAATGTTGGTGGAGTAAGAACTAAATTAAATAATTTATTTTTATATTTTGCTACTTGTAATTATCATATAATAGTTTTGATTGAAACCTGGCTTAATGATAGCCATCATACAACAGAACTTTTTAAATGTAATCAATATGCTGTATATAGGAAAGATCGTTGTTCAACAAAAACTGGTCTTAATAGAGGTGGTGGAATTATTATCGCCATTCAAACTAATTTTATTTCGAACCAAATTTAATTGTACTCAAGCAATAACGACACTTGTTTCGATATTGATCAATTAATTGTTAAAGTGCATCTTAGAAAAAATGTATATTTATATATCTCCGCTAGCTACATTCCACCAGGAAGCCCATTAGATTTATATAACATTCACATTGAAAATTGTCGTAATGTGTTTAATTCCTTAAATCCATCTGATCACATAATTTGTTTGGGCGATTTTAATATCGGTGATGTAAATTGGAAATTTGATGATGAAGATAAATGTTTAATTCCTTTTAACGTTAAAACTGAAATTGAGTGTTCTGTAATAGATTTTTACAGCCAGTTTAATTTATTGCAAAAAAATAATGTTCCTAATTTATTGAATCGCATATTAGATTTAGTATTTGTTGATAATGAGCTAGAAGTGAACGTTGACAAAGCTCTTTCACCGGTGGTGGTTCAAAATTCTCAGCATCATATTAGCCTAGTCATAGATTGTAAGCTCTTAGCCTATTTTCAAACCACTAATGATATCGACTATTTTTTTGATTATAAGCGTGGTAATTTCGATGCAATGAATTTATTTTTAAATTCATTACCGTGGGAGTCCATAATAGAAAGCCAATATCTGACCCAAGCGTTCGTATCTTTTAAAACTTATTTAAATCAAGCATTTGAAAGTTTTATTCCGAAAAAAATAAGTAGAAAGAATTCCAACCCACCATGGTATAATGACAGACTTTCTAAGCTCAAAAATAAAAAAAATAAAGCATATAAACGCTACAAAAAAGACAAAAAAATTTGGTTTTCAGACAGAACTATCTTGTAATCGAAAAGTCTTTTGATGTCTTACATAAATTTTTGTATGGTAATTATGTTTCAACAGCTGAATCCAAAGTTAAAAAGGACAGCAAAAGCTTTTGGAATTTTATTAACTCCAAAAGAAAATCTAGTGGTTTACCAAATTGTATGGAGTTTTCGGGTTCTATATCTAGTGATTTGCAAACTATCTGTAATCTTTTTGCAGATTATTTTAAATCTGTTTACGCAGTTACGTCTCCTAACGAGCTTCCTGATTTTACTCCATCTAATGTCCCCGCTTAGTTGCACCTCGCTTAATTGAACATCCCGCTTAATTGATCGAAAAAATTGGCTTCAAAAATTTCCCGTATTAGTATCAAAGCTTTTTAGACGGTTAATTGAACCCCGCTTAGTTGAATTACTCGCTTAATTGATCATAAAAATATGCAGCAGAAAAACTAAATACATGGACATTTTTCGGATAATTGGACGGACAAAAAAATGATTATTGTGATTGGAAAAACCAAAACGCCAAGGTGTTTTAAAAATAAGGTTGTACCTTTGCAATATTTCTCCAACAAAAAGGCATGGATGACCCAACATTTATGGGCCCAAATTTTATATAAATTTGACGAAGAAATGAGACAAATAATTCTTTTTGTCGACAATGCTGCCTGTCATAAGAAGTTGGACGATTTAAAAAATATAAACGTGCAGTTTGTACCCACAAATACAACGTCCATCATTCAGCCGCCCCTTGACCAAGGCATTATTCATTATTTCAAAGCTTACTATCAGCAAAATATAATAAGGAAACAAATTACAGCAATCGAACGTGGCAAGACTATTGAAGAATTTTCGAAGTCGATCACATCTTTGCAAGCAATGCACATAAGCGAAAATTGTTTGTGGCTTATAACACCTTCTACTATTGGAAATATTTTGCTACTAAACCTACATTTGCAAGTTCTTTTTTTAAAGTTAGGCTTCATCCAAGAAGAAGAGCAGCCGGAAAATGATCTCTTGGACATAGATAACGTTCTTGAGGACAACGCAGCTTTCAATGCTTATTTGGCATGTGATGACATAACATGTCATATTATGGCGAACTAACAAACGCCGAAAATAAGTTGACACTGAAATGTTTGTAGAGTAAATTTATTTGATGAATATTTTATTTTTTAGTTGACCTACTCGTGCAATTATACGGGTTTCGCTTAATTGAACAGATATGTCAATTAAGCGCGGTTTCGCTAATTGAACCACCCGGATAATTGACCGAAAAATCTGACAAAATGGTCAGTGCAATTAAGCGGGGAATACTTCGTTTCTTGCACATCTCTCGTTTGAAAATAGATTTAAGCGAAGAAAATATAATTTCATACGCTGCTAAAAAACTAAATCTTTCTGAATCATCATTAAAGTGCTCCAAATTAGTTAAAAAAGGAACGGATTTATCTACACTTCACTTCTTAAATTTTAAACTGGGTATTCCTGAAAACAAATTTGATGCTGCACTCAATCCATCTTTTTGGCCTGAAGGAGTACAATTCAAAAAGTTTATACACACGCCAAAAAACGAATCTCCTTTTCAAGAGAACCATCAGCAAGAGATTTCAACATAGATGTAACAAAACAAACAACAATTCCAAATTCTAATTCACAACTTCGTGTTTACTTCCAAAATGCTGGTGGTCTACGCACAAAAACAAACCAGCTTTTCACATCATCCTCACTTCATGAGTACGACGTCATCGTCATAGTTGAGACATGGTTGAATTCGAACTTTTTCTCATGCGAACTCTTCGATGCTTCTTATCACGTGTACCGGAGAGATAGGCCACCAACAATTGATATGGAGCGTGGAGGGGGTGTGCTGATAGCGGTAAGGTCGAATTTTAGTAGCAAAGAATGCAACTTGTTAAACAATTCTGATGACGTCGAACAGCTCTGTGTCTCCGTTAGCTTGAATGGTTTTTGCTCTAGAGATTTTTACTTTATTGTAAGTTATGTAAGACCAAGTAGTAGTACTGAACTATATTCTAAACATTTATCTAATATCAATGCTATAGTTAGTGAATTGACAACTAATCAGTACCCATGTGTATTAGGCGATTTTAACCTAGGTGAAATTGACTGGTGCTTTATGGAAGAAGAACAAGTTTTAGTTCCATTTAATGCAAATAGGGAAATTGAAAGTTTGGTTGTCGATTCACTATCTTCGCTTGATCTGTTTCAAATTAATTATATTAAAAACAGTCTCAGAAGAATTCTAGATCTTGTATTTATAAATAATGAATTAAAATATAATGTAGATACTGTAGACTTTCCTTTATTAACTAACTCGATTCACCATATTGCATTACAAGTAAATTTAAATTATTATGAATATTCATATGATCCGCCAATTGAGCTAAAAAAATTTAATTATGTAAATGCTGACTTCATTGCCCTAAATAATTTTTATAAATCATTTAATTGGGAAAATGTATTTCAAAGAAAATCACTTTTGGAAATGTACACAAATTTTAAAAATATCCTTTTTGAGGGCATAGAACTATTTGTGCCTACCTTAAAAAAGAAAAAGTCATTCAAATTGCCATGGCACAATAAAAGATTAAACAATTTAGAAAATGTCAAAAATAAAGCTTTCAAGCGTTTTAAATTAACAGGGTTCGCCGAAGATCGAAATCGGTTCCTTCAAATCAGAAGAGAATTTGACTTTCTAAACCGTTTCTTATACAAACAATATATATGTACCACTGAGTCAAACATTAGGAAAAACAGTAAATCATTCTGGGTTTTTATAAACTCGAAGCGAAAAAGTACCTCCTCTTTTCCTCAGTCGATGGAATACGATAATGACAAATCTAATGACATACAATCATCTTGCCAACTTTTTTCAATTTTTTTTAAATCTTCTTATAATATAGACATTATTCCAGATATTAGCACTATGTACTCCAATGTTGATGCCTCGATTAATTTTGTGCCTCCACATTTATCTGTAGAAGAAGTTTTGGTTGCTTTATGCGAAATTGATATTTCCAAAAAAGCGGGTCATGACAAAATACCACCTCTTCTTTTAGCAAGATGTTCTTCCAATTTATGTCTTCCCCTAACACTACTTTTTAACAAATCCATCTCATCAAGTAATTTTTTAGAAGAATGGAAAATTTCATTCATTAATCCGATTTATAAAAGTGGTGCTAAGCAATTAATCAAAAATTATAGGCCCATTTCGAAGCTATCGGCTATTCCAAAGCTTCTAGAAAAAATCATAACTGGAAAGTTCTATTTTTCTTTAAAAGAGTTACTGTCGCCTAGTCAACATGGTTTCGTCAAGGGCCGCTCAACAGCCACAAACCTATGTCTCTTTACGAGTTATTGCTTAACCCAAATGGAGAAAGGTTATCAAGTGGATGTACTCTACACAGATTTCGTTAAAGCATTCGACCGAGTTCATCACGGTTTACTTATTCAAAAATTAATGAAGATGGGTTGCAATAGCTCATTTCTAAGTTGGTTGGAATCGTATCTTTCAAATAGAAAGCAGATTGTGGAAATAAATGGGTACTACTCAAGTCCCATTGATGTTGACTCAGGTCTTCCCCAAGGTAGTCATTTGGGCCCATTGCTCTTCCTTTTATTTATAAATGATTTACCTTCAGTTTTAAAGAACGCCATTTGTCTAATGTTTGCCGACGATGTCAAAATTTATTATGCCATCCACACAATTTTAGATTGCGGAAAACTTCAGATGGATATTGACTTGCTCCTTGATTGGTGCAGATACAATCACCTTCAATTAAATTTCTCCAAATGTAAAATTTTCAGTGCGACTCGATCACTAAACGTCATTAATTTTATGTACAAATTTGGAAATGATCCTCTTTTAAGAGTTGAGTTGATAAAAGATCTGGGTGTACTTCTTGACGCTAAATTAGATTTTCGTGCCCATACTGACTTTATAGTTTCCAAAGGAAATTCAATGCTTGGATTCCTAAAACGAAATGCATCTGATTTCAAAGATGTCTATACACTTAAAACGTTGTTCAATTCTTTAGTGCTTCCTTATTTGGAATATTGCTCTATAATCTGGTGCCCATTCTATGCGAATGGAATACTTAGAATTGAGCAAATTCAAAAAAGATTCACGCGATTTGCTTTACGAAATTTAAATTGGTCTGGCGATATGCCAAATTATCTCTCCAGGTGTGCCCTGATTGGTACAAAAACGCTTGAAGTCAGAAGGAACGCTCAAAGCATAATTTTTATCAAAGATATTGTTTCAAATCGATTAAATTCTATTCAATTACTAAATCTTATAAACTTCTATGTCCCAGAAAGAATACTGAGGAACAGAAGTGTACTTTTCCATGTTTCTACTCACAGAACTAATTATGGAATTAATGAGCCCATTTCACGTTCGTTGTCACTATTCAATTCGGTTTGCAATGAAGTTGACATCACAATGAGTCGAAACCAGTTTAAAAGCATTGTTTTACAGATATTGAGTTAATTTCAATTATAATGTTACATTAATGCTATAAGTTCAGTTTGTGTATTTATAAACATTAAACATAATTTGTTTAAATATTAAATGTAATCAGCAGATGTAAAATCCATTGATGAAACAAATAAATAAATAGATATAGGAATTATTCAGTTAGAAATATCAGATGTACTTGAAGCGTTAAATGGGATCGATGAAAACAAAGGACTTGGTCCAGATAGTATATCTCCCAAGATAATCAAAAAATGTGCAACGTCCCTTGCGTTACCTTTGTTGCTAATTTTCAATAAGTCTCTTAAAACAGGTGAATTTTTAAATGACTGGAAAACATCGTGCATATCTCCGATTTTTAAGTCTGGAGCAAAGCAAAAAATATGTAATTACCGACCAATATGTAAGTTATCTATTATTCCTAAAATTTTTAAAAAAATTGTGTGTGATAAGCTCATTTTTCTTACAAAACAAATAGTATCCGATTCTCAGCATGGATTTGTTTCCGGCAGATCTACTGCTACGAATCTCACTATTTTGTGTGATTTAGTTGTTAGTGGATTTGAAAGTGGTCTCCAGACCGACATCATCTTTACCGACTTTGCCAAGGCATTTGATAGAGTTAGCCATAAAATATTATTATATAAATTGTCCAAGCTTGGTATCCACTCCATACTTTTAGAATGGATACGTTCGTATCTTACTGATCGAACCCAATTCGTTAAGTTACACAGATATGTTTCAAAGTGCATAAAAGTTACCTCGGGCGTCCCTCAAGGAAGTCACATTGGTCCCTTGTTCTTTAATTTATTTATCAATGATATTCCTGACATTTTCCAGTTTTCCAGGTATTTATTATATGCTGACGACGTAAAAATATTCAGAACTATACATTCTCTAAGTGATTGTTATTTATTGCAAGAAGATTTATGTGAACTTGCATCATGGTGCAATAAAAATCTTCTTTTCTTAAATGTAGCCAAATGTCAAAGCTTTATATGCTCAAAGAAAATTGCACCAATAGTATTTGATTACACTATCAATAATATAACATTAGATAAAGTAACTGAAAAGAAGGATTTAGGAGTCATATTTGATAGGAAGTTCACTTTTAGTAGTCACATTGACTATATAGTTAATAAAGCATATAAAATGTTGGGTTTTCTAAAAAGGAACACTAGAGAATTCTCCGATTCATATGCTCTTAAATCTCTTTATATGGCTTTTGTGAGATCTACCCTGGAATACTGTTGTGTGGTTTGGAATCCGTATTATGCAAATCATTCATTGAGAATTGAAAGGATCCAGAGAAGTTTCACAAGATATTGTTTTTTTAAGCTAAATTGGAACATTATTATGCCCGCATATAATGTGAGATGTTTGCTTTTTGGTATGCAAACGCTTGAGGTCAGAAGAAAGTATTTTTCTATTATGATGATAAAGGATATAGTAAATAGTCACATTGTGTGTCCTTACTTGCTAGAGCAAATAAAATTTTATTTTCCCAGTAGAGGCCTTCGTATAGGCTTTCATTTACGGGAGACTTTTTCTAGAAGTAATTATGGTAGAAATGTACCGATTAAGCGTTGCATCAGAGAAACTAATGCTGTAATTGAAAAAATAGATATTTGTATGCACAGTTCACGAGAAACTTTTAAAAAACATGTAATGTTAATTTTGTTATTTCATTAATTATTGTGATATATATATGTTAAATTTATGTTTTCTGTATTTATTTTAAATATTTATTATAACTTTAAGTAACTATTTTTCGTTATCTTTATTTATATTATATTTATGTAATCTAAAAGAGAATGTTAATCTCAGATTGATGAAATAAACTAAACTAAACTGATAGATACGTGGTACGAGATATAGAGAATTGTCAAATGACACAACTACCATACGATGGTATTATAGAGGCATGTCGTATGCGAAAGTGGGCCGATTGGCGTGATGATCACGGTATATGGACTCGGATAATGACCAGGAACATCAACATTAGAATACCATATTATAAGATAATATATTTAAAAAGATCATTATTTATCAAATTAATGTAAATTATAAAGTAATTAAAAACATTTATAGAACTGATCGAGACGATCAGATGTCAGGATGGACGAGTTGTAAATATGTATTTATACCATCCTAAGTTGTATACAATATACATATATCTCACATTCATACATTTCTTATCTACCTTAGTACTTGTTTAATTTTCACTTGTTGCTTATTATTTTAATTACATCAATGTCAGAGTAAAAAATAGAGAATAAGAAAATCATTAAACAAATTATGATAAATAAAATATCTGGAGACGAAACAGTCTTGTTTAAATAAATAAAATCTTTTAAACCAAGTCATCGTCTACAAATTATGGATTTATCATGACAATAAAAAAGTCTCTTTAAAACCTTTAAAACTAAACAAAAAAGGTATAAATATGGCTCAACTTGCTTTTTGTATTGATTTAGAATATTTTGTGAATTATATGGGTCCCGGTCTCACACCCATTTGATATTGTTGACCATTTTAAATTACTTTAACTGTAAAAACAAAACCCAAATCAAATTAATTGATATTATCACTGCATATATTTTAAGCTTATTCATACATATATGAATAGTTACATCAGTCTCATAAACTCACAAGGGACTGTTTAAAATAAAAAAAAGAAAATATTCACAATTAGCAAAAATTAATAATTACGATTATCATAAACTTCCGAACCCAAACACAAACCAAACTTCAAAAATCAATTTGACCATCACATTAATTTTAAATTCCTTCGTATGCACTTTTTACAAACTATACGAATATGTTATGAACATAATTCATATAAACTCCCCCTCTGTCATCGTACGAGTATCTACCCTGCCAACATTATTATTAAATCAATTTCATAGCATGCCAACACACTCGGATATTATTTTTTTTTTCAATTAGGTATACGTAAAAACATAACATGAATATAATAATAATTTAATACCATCAAAAGCCAAAAAACATGCGTTTTATTATTAATAAATATTATATTATTTTATGTATATTTTATATGATAAAAAAAAAGAAAACAACTTTTTACTTTATAAACATCAGAAACACAAAAGATCCAGCTTATATTTTTGAGGGGTTGATCTCATTTGCATACAAATTACGACACAAAAATTTACATATACATATGTATAAAAAAGGCTTGTCATACATTTATGAACCATATACATACATACATAAAAATATGTATCTAGGAATAAATAGACTTTTTTTTTTGTATTTATAGCAAAACCATCAAATTTATTTTAATTACCTCAGGATGCTCGCAAACGCATATGCCCTCTTCACAATACGCACAAGGTTGCCATTTATGACCGCCCCCACCATTTGGAAGACCCTTAAAGATCAAACTCGTCTCATCAGTGCATGGTTCGAATTGATGTGCTGCGTTCACATTGTCCGTTATGTCCTGTTCAAAAGCATCACTGCGACGCATGCGATAAACGCTGCACTTGCGTTCCAATTGGCCTATAGGGGGGGCTATGTTTGCCTCATCGCTAGAGGTAGCAGTGGGGTCGCCGCCGCCACCGCCGCGAGCTAAGTGACCTGGTGACGCCATTGGCGTGGCAGGTGTGACTATGATTGAGTCTTGTGGGACCTGCATATGCATGCGTCCACCTGCGTCCTCCTCTGCTGTGGGTTTTGAGTTGTTTACCGCCACTAGCGGCGAAGTCGGTGGTGTGGCGTCCATTTGAGACACCAACGGAAGTGTAGCGGTGGCTGATTTGGTTAGATGCGAGTGGTGAAATGTTGCTGCTCCGCTACCCGAGTGCCGATGCACCAGCTTCGAGGTCCTTCCGATGAAATCGTGATGGCGATGAGCATGGTGGGTGTGCAGCGATTGTCCGTCGCCTTCATCGATTGGCAGTAGGAGTTTACTTTGTGCGGTGTAGCTGGCACTGAGTTTGCGCGCCTGTGCCTGAGGGGTTCGCAGATAGGTCGAAGGCAGCTGATGGAATTGCCTAGAATGTTGCTGACTTGTTGTCGGTGTTCCGGCTGCCAGCTGAATTGCCAGGGCCTTCGATGCTGGATGAAGTTTCGCCTGGGCTGCTTTGGTTTTATTTTGTTGGCGTTGACGCTGACGGGCTTGTCGCGATGCCAATGAGGCACCGCCTGCTGCTGCATACATCTTTGGAAGATTTTAAATGTTCTCCGCTCCGCACCTGTGTCGTCGTTCTCTCTAACCACAAACAAAAACTTTAAATAATCTACAGATTCCTTGGGATAAAATATCTAAAACATTGATAATTTCGAGCGGTCATTTGTAGTTTTTCCTAAAGCTTCGCTGAATTGTCTGTGTATCCTGTTTTGTTGTTGTTTATTATGCTTGAAGTGCTGATTGTGATGTTTACTGAATGTCATTTAATTTTCTTCTAAAGTTTCCCTGTATATTTATGTATAAAAACTTGGTTTCTTTTTGTTGCAGGTTAAAGTTTAAAAATTAATTAATAACATAATTCGCAAAATGATAATTTGTTTGTTTATTTTCTTTTTTTTTTGTCAATTGATTGTACTTTGTATATAAAAAATTGAATGTCGGTGTGGATTGAGTTGTATTTGTTTTTGTTGAATTGGATAAAAATAAATGTTAAAATTTCACTGAAACCATCTTTAATGTTGTGGTTTAATTTTGTCCTCTAATTTTGCTCAAAAATATTTTAGTTTGTTAATTTTTTTAAAATTTAACTAAACTATTGACAAAAATATGGTTGTTTTTTGTTTGTTCATAAAAAAATACTAAAAGTATGAAAATAAATTATTTTAACATCGCTGCTTTTGTTTTGTATAAATTTGGGTATTTTTTTATATTAAAATTGATTTTATTTTATAAAAAAACTATGTTTTTTGTTTTGTTTTATGCTTGTAAAAAAAACTAATTAAAAAATGTTTCATTTAATAATTACAAAAATATGCCTATGTTTTTTTTTCTTTTTAATTTTTGTTCGTTAAATTTTTGTTTTCCTATTTTTTGGTATTGTCTTCAAATTATTACTGTACTTCTTAGTTTTTTTTTAATAATGACTTGCTTCTTTTAACCTTTCCATAAAAATACATATAACATAAATATATTTTGCATTTCATTTAAATTTAGAATTATTTAATCTACTATGTAAAAGCCGTTGGCAACCATATCTTATTCTTAGAGATAATTTTTTGTTTTGTTTTTTTTTTTTTTTAATTTTGTAGCAAATTTGATTTAAAAAATACAAAATAAATTACACTACATAAAATTAGCTAATTTTACACAACATTAAAGCGCAGTTTTGTGTTCACATCCAAGGGTTGCTTTAAAAAAAATAATATTTCATTGGCTAAAACAATCCTAATTTATTTTACCTAATGCAATATACACACACTACAATATTATATAAAACATTTATAAATACATTTATATTTTTTAATTTTTTGTTTTTAATTTGATTTGTTTTATCTAAGAAGCAATAACGTAAAAAATAATGTTGTTTTTTTTTTTATTAAATTTAATGTTCAACAACGTTTACAAAAAGGATTTTTTTATGTTTCTTGTTGTTTTTCTTTATTTTTATTAATAAGACACTTTTGGGATAATAAATAATGTTTCTTTGGTTTTGTTTTTATCTAAATAACATTTATATTTTGTTTCTTCAATATTTGAGGTATAAATAAAATATAATAATCTTTTTTCTGTTGAAAAACATTTGTTTTGTTTTTATTTTGTTCTTAATGCTGTTTAATTTTAGTTTTGTGATTTTTGTAGCATTAAACAGAAGTAGACGGATTTTGCAAGGAACACGTAATAATTTGAGCTGTGGAGAAAACTATTGCTTAGCCAAACAAAAGAATCAATATATAATACAAATTTGTTTGTTTCACAAAATATTCGTTATGATTTTGATAGTATCGTTATTTTTTACTAATTATAATCTGAAAATTAAAAATGATAAAAACAATTCAAAATTGTCTGGTTTCTTGAGTAACGACTTAAAAGTTTTGAGATATAAAGTTTTGAGATTTGAAAGTGTTTCTTTTTATCTACCTGACAAACTACTACTCAAAAAGTTTTTTTTATCTTCATTTTATTTCATGATGCCAAAGACACAGTGTAAACATTAGGAAAAAAGGGAGGGATAGGAAAGGAGGTGTCGATGTACATTAGTTTTGAATTGTTGAACATTGCAATGGCTGGGAAAGAAAAAGCGGGGTAAGGTATTCCATATTCGCGTAGGGACTAGGGAGAATGAAGCTGGTGGAAGGTAAGCTGATAGGCATTCCTAGAAACTAAAGTCCAACAAAGCTGCTGGAGCTGACGACGACGTCACAGCCGAATTATTCACAGCAGCAGGCGATGAATTGGTAGGGAGCATGCACCAACTCATCTGCAAAATATGGTTGGAAGAAACCATGTCCGATGAGTGGAATCTCAGCATAGTTTGCCCCTATACACAAGAAGGGAGACCCTCTAAGTTGCGCCAACTATAGAGGCATCAGTCTCCCGAACATTGCATATAAAATCATTTCTGCCGTATTATGGGAACGTCTGAAACCGTTTGTCAACAATCTGATAGGTCCTTATCAGTGTTGCTTCAGACCAGGAAAGTCCACTTATGACAAAATATTCACATTACGGCAGATCTTGGAAAAAACTCAGAAAATTCAAATTGATACCCACCATCTTTTTATCGATTTCAAAGCACCGTATGACAGCATCTATAGGGAACGGACAAGTTTTGGCATCCCTGTCAAACTTGTCAGTTTATGCAGAATGACGATGGAGAATGCACGCTGCTTTATCAAGGTTGAAACAAATCTCACCGCTGCATTTTATGTCAAAAAAGGTTGCAGACAAGGCGATGCCTTCATGAGACTTCTTCAAAGAATTGTGTAAAACTCAACCGTCAACACTAGATGCACAATCTTCCAAAGGTCCATCCAATTACTCGGATACGGTAATGATATTGACATAATTGGAAGATCAAAGTGTGATGTCAGTGGAGAGTTTTTGAGCATTGCGATGAAAGCGGAGAAGATGGGTTTAGTGGTCAATGAGGGCAAGACCAAGCAATGCTGTCATCAAAAAAGGACATTGAACGACGACGTCTTGGACAAAACGTCACCATGGACAGCTATAACTTTGAGGTAGTTGAGGATTTTGTCTACCAAGGCACCGCTATAAATTCAGACACCGCTGAAATCAAACGAAGAATAACTCTTGCAAATCGCTGCTTCTTTGGACTTAGAAGGCAATTGAGTAGTTAAGTCCTTTCTCGAGCATCTAAAATCACCATCTATAAGACACTCATCATCCCGGTTCTCATTTATGGCGCTGAGGCCTAGACCCTCTCAAAGAAAGATGGTCCCGTCTGCATAGATGGAGAGTGGAGGAGAAGATACGAGTACAAGGACGAACTGTATGGGCTGTACAGCGAGACTGACCTGGTAAAAAGAATTAAAGTCCAACGACTTAGATGGCTGGGTCATGTAGAGCGAATGGACATCAAAGCTCCAGCCCGGAAGGTCTTCGAATCCAATTCCGAGGGACGGCGGCGCGGCGCAGTAGAGGAAGACCGCGACTCAGGTGGCACACGCAGGTGGGAGAAGACCTCAACCAATTTGGCGTGCGAAATTGGAGACAGCTAGCTAGGGACCGAACTGGCTTTAGATGCATATTGGTTGAGGCCCAAGTAAGTAAGTAAGTGCTTACGGGGTGGCTAGTTAACTAGAGCATAGTCCGTTAAAATAACGATTAAAAAGGATAAGGAAAGAAACTTTACGAAGATGTTTAGAGGGGATAAATTAATATAATCATTTTATGTCACCTATCATTTGAAAAGTTCTTCTTTGAATTCTGCCCAAGAAGCTTAAGTAAGTTGCTAGATAACTAGCCCAAAGATGGAAATTACATTCAAGTTTTCGACGTAGTATATATAGGTTTCGTAAAGTGTAGCCAGATCAAAAGGAGATAAATATATCGGGTGATTTTTTTGAGGTTAGGATTTTCATGCATTAGTATTTGACAGATCACGCGGGATTTCAGACATGGTGTCAAAGAGAAAGATGCTCAGTATGCTTTGACATTTCATCATGAATAGACTTACTAACGAGCAACGCTTGCAAATCATTGAATTTTATTACCAAAATCAGTGTTCGGTTCGCGCTTTACGCAAATTTTATGCGTTTTTTTTTTTTAAAAAGTTCTCAAGCTCTTAAAAAATCACCCATTATATTAAACAATGTTCTCTTTTCAATGGAGGACAATAAATACATAATGGGTGATTTTTTAAGAGCTTGAGAACTTTTTAAAAAAAAAAAACGCATAAAATTTGCGTAAAGCGCGAAACACATTTCGAACCGAACACTGATTTTGGTAATAAAATTCAATGATTTGCAAGCGTTGCTCGTTAGTAAGTCTATTCATGATGAAATGTCAAAGCATACTGAGCATCTTTCTCTTTGACACCATGTCTGAAATCCCGCGCGATCTGTCAAATACTAATGCATGAAAATCCTAACCTCAAAAAAATCACCCGATACATCGCCTATTTGATCTTTCCTATGTGAGGAACCCCTACAGATTTTTCGAAAGATATTTGCAGTAATAAAATTTACATTTAAATAACATCGAAATGTATTTGATCAATATAATATCAATAAGTTTGGTGTTATTTGATATTTGAGGTGTTAAAGAAATTTATTAGTATTTTTGCTTTTTGTAGAATTATAAATACAATGAAATAAGTTTAAAGGCAATATCTTTCTTTGTTCTCAAGATATTTGACTAGAAAATAATAGTTTTTAATAGAATTTTTAATAAGTTTTTAATTTTGCAAAAAAATAAGTTCAATGTCAAAAAATTACATTAGTCGTAGTGTTTTTTTTTTTAGATAAGTTTCAGATTCATAATAAGATTTGTTGACCTTTTGTCTAGATCAAAGGTTTAGAATTATACTTTTATGAAGAATACCTACTATCTAAATATAATAAAAACTGTTCTTCTTATTAACTGTTATAACGAAACGGTTTTTAACACAAAGCATCACCCTACAAAAGGTAACAAACCATATGTTGTTAATCTTTTTTCCAATAATTATAATCAGCGAAGAGTCCAGACAAATGTATTTTTTTTTTCATTTCTTGTAAAATTTAAAATTCAATTCCGTTCCAATTATCTTTTCTTTTTTTATTTCTTTAAAAATAAAAGAAAATTTTCTTTTCAAAGTTAGTTTTTTACATATATGTATGTATACTATTAATACAAAGTAGATGTAGGTAGATGAAAGTAGTTGTAGGATTGTTCAATTTGCATATTTAATTTAAAAAAATGGAAATGGTCACGTTTTTCTGCATGGTTCTTATATGAAGAAAAAGTTTGGTTTCCAAAGTTTGCGTTATTCTTTTGAGACATTTATGTTAAGAACTAAAAAAATTAAATTTGAAACGTCTCTAGGAAAAAGAGAAAAAGGAAGACTTTTCAAAAATATATTGGTTTTCAAGGCTTCCATAAAATAATTTTAAGTGTACTTATTACAAAATAGCTGTGAAATTTGTTGTTGAACTTTTGTTTTTTTTTAAAAGCACACCTACACAGTGTTCCCATAACGGCATTATTAATGCTAGATCTAGCATTATAGAGAAGAGAAAAGCATTATGAAATTTTAAAATAATGCTAAATGCTTTTCTGGCATTATTGTTTTTAAGTTTTGCTTTCTTGAATGCCAAAATTGATTTCAAAAGATTGATTTGGTTATATCATATTTGGAAAAAAAATCATCATCTTTTTTTAATTACAAACCATTGTGATTTAACCTTAATAACGTCAAATCACGAAGATTCACACATACGCTAAAAAAACTCATGAATTTTTTTAAGCTTAAGTATATGTGAATATTTACATATAAAGCTTTAAGTTTTGTTATTTTTGAATTAATTTTGTTTTGTTTTTTTTTTTTTGTTATACACCTATGTTGGTTATGTATTTGTATGTGAAAATAAAAGTTATTTTGCATTTTTTAAGATGTTTGTTTTTTAATCATCGAGGGGAGAGTACGATAACTTTGGCGACAAAGTTTAATGACGGATTTGTATAGAACAGTTAAAAACAAGCATTTTTTACTATGGGAAAGGGGTTCTATCTCCCCCCGTTTAGGCGGTAGAGGCAGTTTAAAAGATATGTACATTAAATGGAAAAAAATAATTAAAAAATAACGGTAATACTTACAATTAAGTATTATACCTTTTTTTAAAGCCAACACTTTTGTCTATTAGCTTGTTTTTAAATCAAGTCAAAACTATGCATAGTTTTTGAAAAAAATTGTTTTAAAGTCAAAATTTGTGCAAAAAAAAGTTAAAAAAAAGGTTTAAAGTGTAATTTTTCAAAACTTTCAGATTATCTACTGTTTTTTTTTTATAATTCATTGCTCTTATTTGTTTTTGATCAAAAACTGAAAACTAGATGACTTGATGTCTTCTAGTTCTTGAGAAAATTGAAAATTACCAAAACAAAATATTTTAATTAAATTACTTTTTCCTTGCTTAAGTATTAACGTAGTCTTATTTTGATAGTAATAATCGAATATGGATTAAGAGGTAAATTAATTTTTCTTAAATCCAGCTTATTTAAATGCAAAAGAAACTTTGCATGCACCCCATCTTGCACCCACCGAACCTTGCACCCTCCCCACCTTGCACGCAATCCAACTTGCACCCACCCCAAATCCTATAGTGTTCCCAAGCAGGGGGGTTGCAGGGGGGCAGCATGCCCCCCCTTACAGATCCCACTGTTGCACACACCCAAACTCGCGCACACCTTACTGTTGCATACACCCAAACACGCATTACGCATACGCAAATACCATTATTACTATCAAAATAAGACCACTCAAGCAAAAAAAAAAGAATTAAATTAAAATAGTAGTTGTGGTTATTTTCAATTTTCTCAAAAACTAAAAGACATAAAATCATCTAGTTTTCAGATTTTGATCAAAAACAAATAAGAGCAATAAATTCTGAAATAAAAACAATGGTAGATAATCTTGAAGTATTGAAAAAGTTACACTTTAAACCTTTTTTTTAACTTTATTTACTCAAATTTTGAGTTTAAAATTAAATTTTTATTTTCAATTTTCTCAAAAACTAAAAGACATAAAATCATCTAGTTTTCAGTATTTGATCGAAAACAAATAAGAGCAATAAATTCTGAAATAAAAACAATGGTAGATAATCTTGAAGTATTGAAAAAGTTACACTTTAAACCTTTTTTTAACTTTTTTTACTCAAATTTTGAGTTTAAAATTAAATTTTTCAAAAACTACGCATAGTTTTGACTTGATTGGCTAATAGAACAGAATGTTGGCTTTAAAAAAATGTATACAACTTAGTTGTAAGTATCACCGTTATTTCTTAATTATTTTTTCCCATTTTAAATAATAACTTTTTTAAATTGCCCCTCCCGCCTAAACGGGGGGAGATAGACCCCCCCTCCCATAGTAAAAAATGTTGTATTAAGACCCTCTACCAAAAACCGTTATTATATCTTGGCGCCAAAGTTATCGTACTCGTGCCATCATCGATATGGACGTTTTATGTATATGGATTTTAAAATCTAGCATTTTGTTTTTTGAGCTCCCATACGATCTAGCATTATAAAATTTGAAATCTAGCATTATGAAATTTGAGATTATGGCAACACTGCACCTACAGACAAAGAAAAAATAAACGACAAATTCTGAACTTAAAACCAATTAAGTGAAGTGTACTTAGATGAAAGGCTGCTTTTACTTATTTTAAACAATTTAAGTATCTTACTATCTTTTAACATTTAACTGAAGTTTAAATAACAAAATGCATATACTTTAACTTTTAGTGATTTGCCAAATTCAAATGACTCTTTTTTTTCTAACATTTCAAAGTAATGTTTTGGATTTTTTTTTCTGACGCTGTTTTTACTATATATTCAGATGAACTATTAAAATTGGAGTTATAGTAATTAAATACTTTAGGAAGAAACAATTTTGAATATCATGTATATTTCTAAATATTTTAAAAATTGCTAGCTAGTTAAATACTTAAAACGTAGCAATATGTTGTTTAAAACTGTCTACCAATATAAATATAGCTATCGTGATGGCCACCACAATTTTTTTCAAAGCTTTCATACTTTATAAAAATTTAAAACAATATTCGTAGTGAATAAAAACTTGTCTAACATCTCACTCTGATTAACCACTAAACAATTTTAAATGACCTGCAAAGAAAATGTATATTATGTTTCAAAATTGAATTTGGACTTCACCACGACGTCACTCTAGCGTTAATGTACTTGCTTCTAAAGGGTCCATCCAAAATGGTCCATCCGCTTAGTCCAATTTTGGCATACTTTTTCCAACATTTCGGCCGGTATCTCAGGAATAAATGCTTCAATGTTGTCTTCCAATGCGTCAATTGAAGCGGGCTTGTCTGTATAGACATGAGCTTTAACTCAAGAAATAGTCTAAAGGCGTTAAATCGCACGATCTAGGCGGCCAATTGTCCGGTCCCAAACGTGAAATAAAATGTTCAATTAACTCGCCTCTCAATAAGACCATTGTTGCGCGTGCTGTGTGGCATGTGGTACCGTCTTGTTGAAACCACATGTCATGCAAGTCAAGCTCTTGCATTTTGGGCAAAAAAAGTTGGATATCATATCACGGTAGCGCTCACCATTCACAGTTACGTTACGATTCCCATCATCTTTGAAGAAGTACGGTCCAATGATGCCACCAGCCAATAAACCGCACCAAACTGTGACTTTTTCTGGATGCATTGGTAGCTCTTGCAATGCTTCTGGCTGATATTCACTTTAAAATCGACAATTCTGCTTATTTACGTACCAATTGAGCCAAAAATCAGCTTCGTCGCTCGCTGGAAGAAGCGCGCTATGAAATTTCTTAACAAAACACGCATTTTGGTAATAAAATTCAATAATTTGCAAGCGTTGTTTGTTTGTAAGACGATTCATGGTTAAATTATATACCAAACTGAAGATATTTGATAGTGAAACAAAACACGAAACGTGCGTCAGCTGTTTAAACCAGTGTTGCCAAAAAGATAATAGCTAAAAAATCACCCTTTATACTCGTAACAAAAACAGTTGGTTTAAATACAAAATTACTGTTTGCCTGCCCGTAGACCATAAGCGTCTAGTTTCTTCTTCCATGTCGGTGATTATTCTCAAAAATGTGAAACTACTTATCGGAAGTAGGATGTTGCCCTGTCAGTGAGACAACGGGATGGTTGAGGTGTCAAAAATATCGCTGCAGTTCAGGCATCCGTGGCAAACAATCCAAATCAGTCAATTTCAAGCCGTTTTAAAATATTGGGCCCCACTCAGAACAAATGAAGGAATATTTTGCTTGGCTACACCCATACAAGATCAATCCGACTCAAAAATTGAAGGCGATGAACCATGTATGTTCCCCGATTGGGCTCTGGAGAAGATGCTCCAAAATTTATTTTCAGTGACAAAGCTAATTTTTGGCTTAAAGGGTTCGTCAATAAGCAAAATATGCGTTAACTAGTCACTTGAAAATCGACCTTTGTTTCATGAAACAGCACTTTATCCACAAAAAATAATTGTTTGGTGCGGTTTGAATCATGAAAGCTGCGTTATTGGGCCATATTTTTCGTCCACGTCACTGTGAATGGTCATCGTTGTAGCGTTATGGTAACCGACGATTTTTGGTCCAAATTAGAAGATATGCCACAAGCCACAAGCCACACAGTCAACCTTACAGTTGATTTATTGCAGAGCAAGTTTGATGAGCGATGTGATTTATAGAAATCGACCACCTCCTTCGTGCGATTTAACGCCTCTAGACTATTTTCTTTGGGGCTATACGTTGCCGCGGTGGCCGTTTAAACGAAGTTCAGTTGTATTAATTAATATTTTGAATGGGCTTCAAGCCGATAATAAAGTTTTGTAAAATATATTAAATGGTTGGTTTTTTATATTGAAAAAAAAAAAAAAAAAAAATGTTGCCAAGTCCAAGTATTGGAATACCATTTAGTTTCGTTTGTCTAATTAATAATAACACAATACCATTTTTTTAAATTTACAAATCTGCTAACCCAACTTATAACAATCTTTCTACACAAATTCAATTTGCTTGCGGCCCTAGGTAGTCAATTAAATAAAATGTACCTAAAATTATTTATTCCTTAACCTTGAATATTTTGAAGGATGAAATTAGTGAGTATATATTTTAGGATTGAAAAAGAAAACTTTGTCTTCTCCTTTTTGGTACACTGAGGGCCGTATACCTATTTTTTGTGTACATCCAGCGTATTACCTACCAAACAAATTCCTACTACAATAAGAGAAAAAAATAAAAATAAAAAAATAATCCCATTGTGTTGGAAAAAAAGTAATAAGTCGTGATTAGTTTCTATAAATGTCAACTTATTTTTCAATTTCAAGCTTTCTCTCTATCTTTCATTTCCATAGAAAAAGTAAAAGAAAAAAAACAAACTTTAAAATTAAAATTAAAGCCACTTTGGGCTAACCACACATAATACCTACCATCACACACCACAAAAGTTCTTAGCCAAAAAAAAGTACACTTTCAATCTGAATATAATATAAAAGCCAAAGTTACTTATGTAAAAATAAAAAGCAAGAAAAAGGAAAAGCGGATAAAAAAGTATAACCACAGTGTCCTGCGGAAACTAGAAGAAGAAGACCAAAGAAGTCCTACATTTATATACCTAGTAAGTTTAGTTGAGAGTAGAAAGAAGCAGCGAAACAACCACTAGGAATAAATTAAATTTTTTAACTTGTGAATTTTTTGGCCTCAAGTTATAATAGAAGGGCTTAAAACCGAAGACTTGAAAGACATACATACCTACATACATACATACATATGTATATCCTCCTCTATATAATGTTATAATGTTTGAATGTATTAATGTGCTGTGAGGCACCCTAGATTTTTCTTTTTTTATGTCATGTGCTATTCGTTTTCAGCATCTGCTTCACTGTGAAATATGTTGTAAAGGACACGAAGCAAAAAAAAAAGGAAAAATCGATGAAAAATGCGACCATGCAATCCTATCGTAAACACGCAAATGATAATCCCGCATTTTGTGTCTTTAGTGTCGTTCTCTTTCCCATTTAGCGGTTGTTGATTTGTTCGTCGTCCTCGTCCTCCAACCGAGTTTTCTTTTTTGTGTATTTTAACTCATTTTAACTCATTTTCATTTTCATTTGTGTTGCCATTGCCATTGCTTTTGCTTTTGGGGCGTTAATGAAAACCATTGGTAGTGTTCTATGATTATCTTTTCGTCATTAAATATTTACCTTTATGGAGTACCTACCTACCTACCTACCTACAGAACGCAACAAACGAGAAGCAGATTATTATCCTTCACAAAGGAATCATAAAAAAAGCATTCAATCTAATTATGAGATGAGACTCCTTCAGTTCCAGTTTCAGCTTCAGCTTCAGCCAGCTCTTTGCTTTAGCAGCAATATCAAAAGTTCTGCACCTAAATGAGAGTGAGTCTCCACTAGGAAATTTCAAAAGTAGAAGATAAAGATGACTCTGTCTCTCCCCTTGGCAGTTCTTAGCATCAAGTCAAGTCTCAATTCAATCTTGTTAAATATTTAATTTGCAATTAAACACCGGAAATTCACAATACGTCGCTCGCTCGGCATAGAGTGAAAAACTTCATTCATATTTCATGAAGAAAATCACATTAAAGAATTAAACACAATCAACAATAATTTTCTAAGGCCAAATATTAAATTTCATTTTTAAAATAAGTTAAAATACAACAACAACAAAAAAAAAAAAACAAAAAGCAAGCAAGAGAAAATTTTAATTCGTTATTAATTCATTTTAATATGATTCGAAGAGTATACGACTTAAATACGCTCGTAAAGAAGATACCTACATATCCTTGTAATGGGTGTTTTTTTAGAGGTATAGAACTTTGTGCTTCGTGGGTTGGTGGAACAGTTGGTCTCTTTAAGAACGTCACAGTCAATGGTGGCCGCTAAAGAGCCATGATTAGTGACTTTTTCGTTCATCGGTTGAACAAGTATGATTTACAGGAGCTGTTTCAACAAAACAGCAACATGTAACGCAGATGGTGCCACAATTTATGTATTAAAGGAAACGTTTTTAAGCGCATAGTTTCACGTTATTGACGCATAAATTCGACTCAAAATCGTGCGATTTAACGATGCTTGTTTATGTAAAGTCTCTAGTCTACGCCAATAAGCTCGAAACAATTGACTATTTAGAGGACACCATTCACTGCGTTATTCCCGGTACACGGATAAATGTTGCAAAAAATAATCGAAAATTTCACATCCAGATTAGACTAACGTCCGATCGAACCGTTGTCAGAAATCATATTTTAAAAAATCGTTTTTATTTTATTCCATTTCAAAGTTATATATCTCTAAAAAAACACCCTTTATATACAGTTCAACAAGTTCTGCCATTACCTAACTAAATATAATACGAGAAGTAAGAAATTAATATTTGTTTACTTTGGTGTGTACCAGTACCACTGCTGGTGTCAAATACAAAAGAAAATTAAGTAGTATAATAACAACTAGATGGACTTTAGCTAGTTGCCCTGATCTAGCTATTATTTTCAACTTAAGTATTGATTTTTAAATTAAACAGAAACAAGGACAAAAATTAATGGATAATTGTTTATTTAGCAAGCCATTATGGAGTTCTCATGAAAAAGAATATTTTGAAGTTTGTTTTTACAGTGAAAACTCCAGTTTCAGTCTAAGGTTGACATAAAATGTATTAATTAATTAATTTTTGACTCATTTTGGATTTCTTAGAAAAATTGCTGTTTTTTTTTTATATAACATTTATAATGTGCATGCTTATTATTCCATTTTAGCGATCCATTAGACAAAATGAAATGATTTATTTTTGATTTTGAATAAAAGTTGCGGATTCAAATTTTATCAACAGATAAAGGTTTTCACCAAAACCTATTCAAATATTATCTTTTACTTTAAAAAAGTGAAAACTGTTTTAAAAAATTCCAAGACAAAATTCTTGTTAAAGCATGAAGGCAGTATTAAATTGATGAATAGGTACATCAACTCTATTTTGATGGCAACACTGACAATATTTCTACAAGAGGCTAAACCACCAGTATCTACAATGAAAAAGAAAAATGTGTGTTTAATATTTTTCCATTGGCCACTTAAAATATCAAGTCCCATAAATATTATTATAAGATTCAAACTAACACAAAATTACATGTTTGTAATAGAAAAATGCGTGTTTTAAATTTGTTTTCAAAAATTTTAATGTGTAGTGTGGTTTGAGGTTTTTATGAATTTTAATTAAACAACTATTGAAATGATCGAAGAAATATTTCGAAAGATTTTGCCTCAATCTTTCACAATAAAAATAACTTAACAAAAATAAATCTATTATTATGATAAATTTAAAAAATTATATTATGTAATTGCTATTAAAAGTGTTAAATACACATTAACTTCAACAAAAAATATCATTACGAAATTTATTATTTATGAATAGCGCAAGCCAATAACAGCTTACTGGGCAAGTAGTGTATCAAGTGGTCACTGTCACGGTTCGGTTACGAAAGTACTCATAAACTAAAAAAAAAAAAAATCCTCAAATGGAAAGTCATCCGTTAGTAACTCTCTAGAGTTTACTACCTAAAGCACCTTCTCTCAAATGGAAAAGCACCTTTCGAGCACTGCAAGTTAACCAAAACATTCCTTTGTGCAACGAGACGGTTGAAATTCGCTATTCGCTATGGATTGTTTTAATTGCCTGCTTAATTGAAATTTCAATAGTAGGAGGCATTTTTTTGACACAAATTTCGTAAAATTTTTTGAAAAAAGAGGGGTTATGTTTTCCTACGACTTTATGTCTAATAACCCTATTTTTGCAAATTTTACCTTTCTAAATTTACCTTCTATTTTTGTAAATGTCACTTTTGAAGCTTTCTCCTTAAAACATTTAACAAATTAAAACTACGTTACCTAGCCACACAGCTATTTAGTCACTATCCTCTTTACAATATCAACCTTAATTGATTTCTTTTTAAAAATACACGTTTTTTTAAACAAGAAAAATAATGACCTTATTCTAATGCAATATCATTCTTATTAATGAGTCAAGCTCAAATTCTGCTATCTCGACATATAAACTTCAGCTAAAGGTTATGTTTCCATTGAGAGAGGTTTGATTGTAATAGAATAAATGTATATTTTTGTTTTCCTATGTGTAGTTACAAATTAATTATTCCCTAAATTATTAGTTTTAACAAATGAAACTACGACAACAACGACCAAAAAATAAAAACAGATAAGAGTTTGGAATATTTTTGCAAATAAAATCCAAATGCCAACACAGTAGGAGTAAATATTTTAGTTTGACTTATTATGCAAATCCAAATCAAATATTATAATTAAATCATGAATAAAACAACAATTCTTAATAGAGAAAAATCAACATTATTATACAATATAATATAATAAATTACATTCATTCTATGAAAAATGTGTTTATGATTGCAACTCATTTGTGAAAAAATGCTTAATTATTACTTTTCCCACCCTGCTATGCAATAGTTGTATGAATATTTATTTTTTACATACAAATTTCGTTGGATAGATTTATAAAGAAAATTTATTTTAGTAGAATATTTGTTTTAATTTATGCAAAAAAAGAATAAATAAATGCAATATTAAATATATAGGGTTTTTAAATTGGCGCGGATAGATTTTGGCGGCCCGTGGCGGCCATTTTGTTTTGGTGACATCTGTCAAATATTTTGTTTATTATTCAGTTGTTTATGTCAAATAATCATGGCAAGTTACACGATTGAACAGCACGTTGAAATGATAAAACTTTATTGCATTGCGCACATTGCGCCCATTTTACGGTAGACATGGTGGCCCTTCACAGTCGACTCTTCAACGTAAAAGTAAACAATCAGCCAAAACCTGTACGTTCAAGGAACGCAAGATCGGTCGAGAACATCGCCGCGGTCAGTGAAAGTGTACAGCAGAACACGAGACAGTCTATTGCTCGTCGTTCCGTCGGAACTTAGGCCTGCACCCGTACAAGAACCAACTGACCCAGGAGCTCAAAGTTCATGACCAAAGATAACGCCGCCGTTTGTTCGCTGACTGGGCTTCGAATCGTTTGGAAGAGGACCCCAATTTTGACCGGAAAATAATCTTTAGTGACGAGGCGCATTTTTTGATGAATGGCTGTGTTAACAAGCAATATTGCCGCGCTACATAACGATGATAACTTATTTCTTATGGCCCAAATTGAACCATATGGACATAGACAATAGTCATGTGGTTCCAGCATAACGGCGCTACGTGCCACACATCAAACGCCACGACATCTACACACAACGTCTACGCCCTTATTGAAAAACCCTATACAAACTATGTTTATGTTTTGACATGAAAAATTACTTTTCCTTTTAAAGAAAATGTTGGGGTACTTAAAGGCTTGTTTTCAAAAATTTTAGTGAAAGAAAACAACCTCAAGAAGAGTTTTGTTACGAAAAAGATACAAAGATGATTTTATGACTGATTTACATTGACAAAATTAGCGACACTAGAGCCATTTTGTCGCGTTCAGAAAGAAAATCAGGTCTTTGATTTTCATCTCGGAAAGTTCATCAATATCTTTAAGGAATGCCTTTCCGAAGCTTAACATTCTAGAACTGACCAGGGCAGGATATTTACAGAGAGAGTGAGTCACAGTTTCCCTTTTATGTTGGCCTCTGCAGCTATAATTACGGCAGTGAGTTTTGTGAGGGATACCCTTACCCAACTTTGCTGCATGCTCTCTTATCGGCGAATGTCCGGTACTTATTGCAGTGACCCTGGCTATATTATGCCTGGGTTTGCATAAAAGTTCGATAGAATGGCTTTTGTGATGGGTAGGCCATATCTTCCTAAATATAGTACAGTCCGTTAGACTGTTCCACTTGCTGCGGTTGGATTTTGTGAGAAATATTATTTCATAACTTCAAGAGGAATATTTAACCTTTCCGCAAGTGAGCTACCAAGAGCCGATTCTTGCTGGGCCAACTCATCAGCCCGTTCATTTTCATCAATGCCACTTTAACCAGGATCTAAAATTAGAGTGATACGGAGGTTCATTTCGAGGCTGGATAGTTCATCCCAACATTGTTGAATCAGTATAGAGGATATTGTGACTGAATTGATAGCTATAACAGCCACCAGATAGCCGTGTTTCTATTTTGGTGTAAGTTTAATTTGAGTATTTTGCATTCTTTATTTTTATTTTATGTTTTTAATTATTTTTATAATTGTATACATTGTCTTAAATTATGGAATGCAGAATAAATGCCCAAACCCAAACATTTTCTTTTCAAAATTCTGAAAAATGTGCAGATTAATAAAATGATGGTCTTAACGACAGTTCGATCCATTCAATGAACATAATCATTCTCTGCTTTGAGTTAAACTCGGATTTTGTGGGAAGTTACTTTTGCATTGCTGATGCGAAAAGAATTTTTGGCTAATACAGTAACAAAATACTCAAACAAAATTAGTCGATCAAATTTATGGAAGTAATATAGATTTACTACAGTAAAAGTAGTGAACAAATCTTATTGAAATACATAGTTTTTTTTTGGTGAACGGAATAAGAGAGATTGCATACCATCTTTATCGACTGCCTTTTCCAATAAGAGGCATCATTTTAGTATTAAACACAAAGAAGCATAACAATGGAAAATGATATCACCACCATGAAATTATCAATGACCAATTCATAACAATCCAATTCCATCAAATCTATAGTGGACATTGTGTATCGTTTCATTTTTAGAAATTGAGATTTTACTTGCCAAATGCCAAAACACGTAGCTTTCTAAATAAATCCTCTTATTGGAAAACACTATATGTATTTTATGAAAAACTGATTTAAACTAAATTTTTTGTTTGAGTCTTGCCATCCAAAACTCTCAATACAAAATATGTACCTGCACGAAATTTATTCATGAGTTTGAATAGGGTTAAACAATTGACAAAGATTAATAATCAATAAATTATTTTAATAATTGGAGTTTTTGCCCATTTCGAAAAATTAATATTTTTCCACTGACTTTTTGTTAAAGTTTGAAATGGACCTATTAAAGTCGGAAACTTATGTATAACTTTTATTCACGATATCAATACATTTCAAAAGAATCTCTCCAAATTCATTCACGGTCTTTGTGGTAGGAATTTGAGAAAAAAATAAGATAGGTTTATAGGTTGGTGAAAGCAATCTTTATAATGCTTTGAAATATTACATATTTTCATTGTTGGAAGTCTGTATACATTTTTACTTGTGACATATAGGAACTATATATGTATATGCCAAGTTTTGCATACGTACAAATTTCGAACTCGAGATTTTAATCAAACATGACATCTCATGGTGGTAGAGAAGTAAAAAAAGTGGGTCCCGATACTGTCTTAGCCCTTAAAGCCCAACTCATTCGGTCGATTTATTGCAAACTTGGACGTTAAGGTTTTAAGTAAATTCGCATTAAGAAAAAATGGAGGGGTTAGAAAGGAAGAGGTGCCGATTTAAATTGGTTTTGAATTATTGAGAAATACTGACAAGAAAAGCATTCCACATTCGCGTAGTACGGTTAAAGAACAAATCTCTACTTTTCACAGTATGGACGAAGTTGGACTGACTGAAAAAGTTATGGCTTTACAACAGTTTAGAAATTAAAATTATTATACGTATGCATTCGATGAACGCATAACATATAAAGCAGTGCCCGAGAATGGGCCCTAGTGTGATATTAGTACCTAAAAGTATTGTACACACTTTTATTTAATATGAATTAAATGTGTGTCAAAATTTTGTTTTTTAAAGTTATCTTAAGAAATTAAAAAAAATGTAAACTTTTACCCAAGAATGTGAAACTTCGAAGGCACTTTTTTTAAAAGCTCATTATTTTAACCACTATACACTCCTCGTCAACTGAATACGCACAAACATTTTTGAATATATTTTATCCATGTTTTCCAAACAGTGATGGTTATTATGCCATTTGTTGATGGTAAAAATTTTCGTAACATATAAATAACAGAATTTCAAAGTTTTATCCAAAAACAACCGTGAGTTTTTCCTTCAACCACTTCCAAAGTGTAACTTATGAAAAGTAGAAGTTTTTTTTTGAGTCAACTGAATAGGTACAAAAATTAAAATTGGTATTGGAATGGAATGAAACAAGTTTTGGTTTAAGTTTAGTAGTGGGTACTTCCACCTTTATTTTTAATTACTTCGTAAATTCGATCCGGCATGGAATCGTATAGCTTTTTAATGTAATTTAACGAAATTTCGCTCCACGCTAATTTGATTGCAGAAATTAAGGTTTCTTTGTCTTCGAACTGACGACCACCCTTATAAACTTTGCGTACTAACCATCCCCAGACATTTTCTATGATGTTTAGATCAGGTGAGTACGGCGGCCATTGAAGCAACTGCACTTGTTGCTCCTCTATCCATGTTTTTATTATGCGCGCTGAGTGAATAGGCGCATTATCATGTAGGTAGGTCCAGTTTATGGGTCCCAAGATGTTACAAAATTTAGGAAAATTTCTTTCCAAAATTACTTTATACCCAGCTGCTGTCATTTTTGATGTTACAACCTCGAGCTCAACTGTTCCATAATAAATGACTGCTCCCCATATCATGACACCTCCTTCACGACTATGATGGCGCTTTAAAAATCTTTTTTCTTTTCTTAAGTCGTGAAAATAGAAATTGAACCCATCAGGGCCATCGAAATTAAACTTTTTTTCATCTGAAAAAACCATGTAATACCATTCTTTTTTCCAACTCATGTGAAGTCTTGAAAAATCTAATCGCAACATTTTCCATCTCTCGTCAAGTGGTGGTTTTTTCTTAAGTTTCATTCGTTTAAGATGGCTTGAGTTGTTGATTACTCTTAAAACTGTTGAGCAACTTGCGTTTACGCCTACTTTTTGTTTTATTTTTGCCACAGAATCAAAAGAATTTGATGCACATCTTAAAATTCTTCGTCTCTCAGCTGCTGTTGTTGCTGTTTTCTTACCTCCCTTCATGTTTTTGCCGTATGCATCTTTATTTTTCAAGTAAGAACAAACTACATTAAAACTTCGGCCAACTTTATCAGCTATTGCACGTCCAGTTAGGCCTTGGTCTCTAAGTAAATCGATTTTAGCTTTTTCAACACTGTTAAGACACGTAGATCTACCCATTTTTCTTAAAATTTGAAATCAAGAATTAAATTTTAATGAAAACACTAAAATCGTTAATTTAAACTTTCTAGCACTCCAAAAAACTTATAAACAACGAAGAAAATGCCGTTGTACCTATTCAGTTGACTAAAAAAAAACTCCTACTTTGCATATAAAACACTTTGCAAGTGGTTGAAGAAAAACTCACGGTTGTTTTTGGATAATTCTTTCGGAATTATCTGCTTAACATCTTAAGGGAATAGTTAGCATCAACAGATGGCATAATAACCATCACTGTTTGGAAAAAATGGATAAAGTATATTAAAAAATGTTTGTGCGTATTCAGTTGACGAGGAGTGTAGATCCCTCTTCTCGGACACTGCCATAGACAGATTGTAGCTAGACCAGAAGGAGAAATAATGCATATTCCGAGAATAGATAGATATTGGCATAGATATTGGTGTTTTCACAAACAACTAATATAAATTACATAAAATAAACTCCAAAAAATTTAAAATTAAACTCAGAAAATAAAAAGTATTATTTAAATCCTTAAACTGAATTCCAGACTCTAAAAAAAAACAAAAATTAATGCTTTAAAATTGTTTGCAAATTGTTAAAGGTTAATTCAACCTGTTGGACCTGTGCGAATATAAGCGAAAGCAATTACAACGTCCTAGGCCTAAAATCTTTTATCAAACACACACATTTTTCCCTATATATTTTGTTTTCAAAAATAAGAATACAAAATAAAAAATGGAGGTATATGCAAAAAAGATCCGTCAATGAATAAAAAAAAGGAACTTGAAACTTCTACTTTCGTATGTATATAAAAATCCAAACACATCCATTTATGTAAACATTGCATATGGGTTGGGCCTGGGCATGGGTATTGGGTACATATATGTACCTACACTCCACAGGGTATGTCAAAACGTTTCTTCCTGATATTAAAAATGAACCACATATTTTAGAGAATAACTAAATAAAATAAATAAATTAGGTGACGCAAGAGCCCGTTGAGAACTAGGGCCTAGGGCCTAGTGACTTACAACTCTCAACCACTCCTGTGTGCGAGTCCTGTTGTCAGGGACCTACGAAGTTTGAAGCTAAATCCGAACGCCTAATTTGAGAAACCAGTTTCCATGACAGGAATTACTCATGGAGGATTTGTCAATTCCTCACAAGAGGAAGTTACTGTAAAAAAACTTCAGATCACACAGGCAGGGATTGAACCCAAAACCTCTGGCATGACAGTCCATCGTACTAACCATCACACCACGGGTACAATAGGAGAACTTAATTATAAGAATTATATTCACGCGAGATTTTTTGGTCGGCGTCATTTTATTTTGCGAAATCTACCCTCTGCGCGCATGATTTCGTCAACAAAGAACTACAGCTCTACAGATCTTTCCCGAGCTGTAAAATCTAGCACTGACGATTTGAAGCGAAAGTGGAACGTATTCGCGCAGATGATGTCGATACAATCAAGAAACATCGACACGAAGGCACGCTGGTCAACTCGGTGTGTCCCGCAGCTTATAGCAAAAAGCTGTTTCCATTCAAAATCCAATTGCTGTAAGAAATAAAGCCAGGATATTGTTTACAAGGAATAATGGCAAAGCACAAGTGCTGAGCCCAGATGTCCTACGAAGTGTTATGGAAAACGCTTTAGAAAAGACATAATATCCATACCTATTGCCGATTTATTTGAGATTCTAAAATAACTCATCAATAAGAAACTAAATCTGGAAATGTTTAAATTAGGATAAGTCACTTTTGACCCACCCTGTGTAATTTTTGTTTTTAAGAGGTAGTGTCCTATATGTATATTCTCCTTGAAGAAAATTCTCAAGGTGCTATGTACGAAGTGAAATGCATTTGCATATGTGTGATGCATATCATCATCATCATCATCTGCATTTTATTTTTCTTCCCTGTGTCAAGTGTGCAATGCCGTCGTCGTTTTATTTCAAAGTCAAAATAATTAAGGAGCGAGTCCTTAAACGTTTGTTCCTCAAGAATACACTTATTTCGCTTGACTGAAGAAACGGAATGAAATATGAATTCTGATTCTGATTTTCTTCTTATTATTTTTTTTTCGTTGTTGTTGTGTTGAACGGGGTCAGGTCAGGCTCTAATAAAAGGATACAATTATTTGTGTCTAAGAAAATAAACATGTAAATAAAATCCATGTATATATACAATAAGTATTTTTGTAACAAAACAAATCGTAAAAAATAATCACATCACAATCGTTTTGCTTTCTCAAAAATTATTATACATTTACATTCTAAATGTTAATTTATTATTAGTTGAAACTTAGACTTAGTTAGTAGGTGTATGTGTGTTTGTTTTGTTGTTTTAGGTAAATTCTCTTAAGGATTTTTTGGAAATTTTATTTAGGACACGAAATAAAGGTGAAGAACTAAACAACAACAAAAATAAAAGAAACATTATTTCCAGATGGAAGGAAAGGCTAATCACCAGCCTTACAGCCATCTTTTTTAGCCCCTTTCCTTTGTATTACCTATAGGAGCCTTTTAGTACCTAGCTTTCGCTTTATCTAGCGTATTATTTATTTAATGTTGCTGTTCAACTGCCAAGTCCTGAATTTCTGCCAGAAAGTCAGCAGGCAAGGCAGGTATCGTCGAAGTGTTGGTTATAGCATTGGTTTAATTGTAGGTATATTTTTGCCTTATACTTTTATTATATTATTTTATATTTGAAGAAATAAGTTAGTTGTTGTTTAAAAGAGAAAGAGTAGAAAACCAAACTTAACAAGCTTGCTGGCTATGGCTATGGCTCGGCTCTGGCTTTGGCTGCTTGTTTGAATGTCCTTCAAGTGCGACAACAAACAAAAATATAGGTAAATAAAGCAGTTCAAACTTGGTTGAATATAACATATGTATAGGTATAGAGAGGACATAAGTCGTCCACCATATATTCGTATAGCTATGCTAACATTTGCCACACCCTCACTCATGTATTTTCCTATAGTATGTAGTATGTTCTTATATGGCGAGCATAACAAATAAGATGTTAGGGTTTATTATGTGTGGTGGGTATAGTGTAGAGCTAAAGGTATAACAAGCCTTTTCAGGTAAATTTGCTTGTAACTAATTTAAAACACTCACATCTGGAAGTTTTGGAATATCCTTGTAATGTAGGTATGTCTCGTACAAAGTAAACTTAACGAAACTTTTATTTCTTCTAATTATTGAAATACTTGTTTTAAAATGACTTAATTTAAAATTTAACGAAATAGATAATTTTAAAATAATAAGTAAGAGAATCATAACTTTAATAAAACACATTAACGAAGCATTTTTCTGACTCAAAAATAAAAGTGAATATAATCAATACTTAACGAACCATTACTTAAACTTTATTAAGTATTTTGTTGCAAATTATGTAAATGAAGTATATTTATATAAATTTGTAGGGAAAAACAAATTCAATTGAACATATTTGGGTATTTTAACACTTACGTTAAGTTTCAACAAGAAGATTTGATTGTAAACTTGACGAAACCCTAACACCAAGAATTTAAGTATTCATATTAAATAGATCAACAAGAAATCAAAGAATAAGAAAAAATTACCAATTAAGCCCAAAATAGTAAAAACAAAATTTTAGGTTGGGGTGTATTCATTGAGCATTACTTAACGAAACTTTATTAAGATTAAATAAAATGCATCTTATTCAAGAAAAAAAAAGTTTAAAAGGTATTTTTAAAAATCAAACGCATCATGTTTCGATAATCTTAAACTTAATTAAAGTTTGAAGCAAACTTAACGATTACTTGAAAAGGTTGAATTCTACACTTAAAATAACTTTTGTCTGAATTATGCAAAAAAGTACAATTGAGTAGGTAATTGTTATTATTTTAATCAAACTTTCGTGAAATTTCTGAAATCTAGTCTTGGTCTCTGATTATCTCTTAAACATTTCCGAAATGTTTTTGTTTTGCTCTGGACGCTCGTGAAACATTTCTGACATGTTTGTCTTTTTTCCATTTTGAATGGGAAACTTTATATGCCACCGAAGCATTAACATAGGTGAAAGGGGGGTAAGTAGCTATATAAAACTGTATTAAATATAATTTGTCTGAAATTTCCAAAAATATAAATTTTGAAAAAGATGAGCAAGAAACAAAATTCGGGATGATGAAACACGACTTTGTCAGAGCTACTTCTACACAATTTCATTTTCACAAGACTGCAAGTCTTAAAAACATAAATGGGAAACAAAAAAACATTTCAGAAATGTTTCTCAAAGCGTCCACACTAATCAGAAATATTTCTGAAATGTTTCTGCAATGTTTCTAAAATGTTTTTGAAGCAAATGGGAAACATTTCAGAAACGTTTTTAAGCAGTGTTTTGTGAAATTTTTCTTTTATTGTGGATACACCTTTACAAGTTTAAATAGAGCCTTTTCTAAGTATTCTCAATTAAACTAATAATCCATGGCCGATTAAATATAGCAAATCCTACGCTGAGATTTTCATAGAAGCACTACAAGTTCTAAAATGAATTGATTGACGTGGCGGCCAACAGTTTTGTGACATTTCTACCACTTTTTCCATGTGACTAATATCAGCAAAATAAAAAAGGTATACGACACATGGTTCTAATGCTAAATTAAGTTTTCAACTAAAATTAAATTTTAAATCGAAATTTGTATCAAGCGAAAATCAATATTTCAATTTAAACTGTTAACTTTTAAACGCCATTGTTATCTCACATGGTACAAGGTACAACTATTAGAAACTAGTGCCCACAAATATCCAGGATAATTTATGTACTCGAGAGCCTTTCTCTACTGTGTGCAATTTAACCTGGAAAGACATGATGTATCCATATACCATCATATAGCCGGCGGGGGTGCAGGTGCATATGTGTGTTATTGATTGAACCTTTTGTTTTGTTATGGGCAAAAGCACATACATACATAGGAGGAGCAAGAGCAAGAGGATATAAAGTTCCAAAGCTATACCTACATATATATGTGGACCTATAGTATAAAGCCCTTTTAATTGCGCCCAGTCTTACTGCTGCTATTTTATATACGAGTATATGTATGTAAATGTATATTGAACTTTTTGATTGCTACCACCACGAGTTGAGTACCTTAACTATCTAGTATTTGTATACCTATAACTTTTTTTCGCTCTTGTGAATTTTAATTTAAATCTGTTGTTATTATTTTACCTTTTTCTCTCTTCTTCTCTTTTATTTTATTTTATTTTATTTTGTTTTGTTTTTATTTATTTTTTTGTGAATAAAATTGAACAAAAATCAATTTGCAATTTTTTTCTTTTATTTAAGAAAGGATGTTGATTGATGATCATTTGCCATTTTGAAAGTGTTGTTGTAGTTGTTTTGTTGGTTTAGCATGTGGCAAAAACAACATGAAGTTGATTTTCGTTTACAATTTAGTTTATTGGTTAATGGTAACAATTTAAGTGCTGAATTTTATTTAAAAATAATGGACATTTTAATTGAAAAGACGACAACGCGAACCTGGAGGTTTCACAAAAAAGATACCTTTATTTGATTAAGAGGAGGCAAATAAAACTGACTTAAATTCATTTACGGATAAACATAAACATTAAAAACAAAATTTAATATTTTAGGGTGTACTTACATATGTGTATGTGTGAATACATATGTATTTATATGAAAATCCTGATTTATAACTTTTCAAAAAATAAAATTATTCTCCTTGAAATACGAGTACCAACATATCTAACTAAGTACATAGATACATAGGAAACACTGCTTTGAAACATTATACACATGTACTTGAACGTACTATACATGGTAATAGAAGTTGCCTAATTCAGACTACAAACATATGTATGTATATTTTTTATGATAGCTTTGAGAGTTTTTTAATAATATAAGAAGATTTAATGGAATAATACTTTAAGCTTTATTTGCATACTTTTTACGTGTTTTTTTTTTTCAAGGATTAAGGGCCGCTTTATTTAATGTTTTGGTTTTAAAGAGATAACCATTAAATTTGGGATCTTTTTAAATATGATTTTTTAAGGAATTTTTAATAAGAAAACGAACATTGTACTTATAACATTTTAAGGCTTCAAGTGTGACATATATTTATAGGATTTTCCAATAGTGAGTTGACAAAACTTAAATCATGTAATTGTTCAACATCAGTAAGTTATTGATATTTTGTACTGAAATTCGGATTCAGTGACCTTTAAGAGCGTTTTTTTTTTTTTTTTTAAGTGACGAAGTTAATTTTTAGCTCAATGCATTCGTTAATATGCAAAATATGCGTTATTGGTCGGGTTAAAATCCACATTTGATTAATGAAACATCACTTCACCCACAAAAAAAGAATTGTTTTGTGAGGTTCGTATGCCGGCGGCCGCGTCATTTTGCCTATTTTTCGTCGATGATAATGATCTCACGTTATTATGGGTGACCTGCGTTATTGGGCCATGATTACCGAATGTTTTTGGTCCGAATTGGAAGAAATGGACTTGGATGACAAGTTACATAGCCTACCTTACAATCATTCATTAAATGAGTGTGATATCTCAAGAAATAGTCCAGTCAATTGGTGACCTCAATTTAAAGCATCTAGACTTTGGGAATTCTTTAAATCATTGGTTACGTCAGTAAGCTGACAACGTTGGAAGAGATCAGAGCCAACATTGAGCCCAAAATAGTGGCAGAGTCATAGGCAAGTGCCCGTGGTGGCCATATCAATAAGTTAAGTCCCGTGCATAAACGTTCTGTTTGTTTTTTAAGCCTTTAATAAAGTTTTTAAAACGTTGTCAAGTCAAGTTGTCAAGAAAACCCGTTTTTGCAGAAAATTTTGTTTGATGTTTTTCATTCTATGTTTAACAAAAATTATCCGTTCAGATTCAACATAAATCTGTAGGCCCCCACCATACCTGAATGATTCGCACACAGGAATGGTTGAGAGTTGTTAGTCACTAGTTCTGCACTCGTTCTGTATGGACTATTGCGCCACCCAATTTGTTTATTTAGTCCAACAAAAATATCAAATAAAGGGGGTTCCATCACCATTTTAGGAATATAACCTAATTTATTTTAGATATATGTACAATATTTTTTTTTTATAATAAGCACACACTCAAGGGGATGTTACTACCCTTATTATGCAGAGGCACAGTGTGAGCACTAGGAAGAGGAGAGAGGGTTTGAAAGGAGATGTCAGTGCACATTGGTTTTGAATTTCTAAATATTTCAATGACTAGGAAAGACAGAAAGTGGTACCTAAGGCATTCCCACATTCGCGTAGTACGGCTAAAGAACGAATCTCTGTATTTGACAGTACGGCCGAATTTGGACTCGAGGATATACTGATGAGCATTCCTAGAAGCGCGAGTATTACGGTTGAACTGTTTAAGGGGGGGAATGCAGCTGGCTATTTCACTAGAGCATAAACCGTTAAAATAACGGTAAAAAAGGATAAGACAAGAAACTTTACGACGATGTTCAAGCGAAGTAAATTAACTTATGATGATATTATCACCTATCAATTCAAATGATCTACGTTCAATACTATCCAAGAGGCTTAAGTAAGTTGCAGGAGCACCAGCCCAGAGATGGGAGTTATACTCACGCTTTGGACGCATATAAGTCTTGTAGATAACAGCCAGATCAGAAGGTGTGAAACATTTCTTGCATCGCCTAAGGAAACCCAAACACCTTGCGGCATTTTTGGCTGCATATACATAAATAAATAAATTAGGTGGCGCAACAGTCCATGAAGAACCAGGGCCTAGTGACTTACAACTCTCAACCATTCCTGTGTGCGAGTAATTGCAGGGATGGAGGGGACCTACAGTTTTATGCCGAATCCGAACGGCTAATTTGAGAAAGCACTTTTTCATGACAAGCATTACTCTTGGAGAATTTGTCAATTCCTCGCAAGAGGCAGTACCTGTGAAAACTTTTTTTTTTTTTTTTTTTTTTTTTTTTTTTTTTTTTTTAAATTAAGGTGGCACAGGCAGGGATTGAACCCAAGACCTCTCGCATGACAGTCCAACGCACTAACCATCATGCCACGGGTACTGCATATACATACATTTTAGAAATATTTTCGAAACTAAAAGCTTTATTCGAGAGCAAGTTAAGATGTTTCAATAGTCAATATTGCGAATTTTGGAAAACGTAATAAAAGACAAAACTTAATGTCAATACTTACTAAAAATCAAAATTATTAAATTATTTGTACTGAGCCTAATATGTCACATTCATCGATTAGTTTTTTAGTCCAAAAAAGTATTATTCGAAGTTCAGAGTAACTATAGGAGTACAATGCTGATATTTAACAGCAAAACCTTTTGGTTATAGACAATTTTGTTCTACTTATAAATAAGAAAGAAATAATTTTAAAATCATTTAGTTCCTGAGAAAATTTTAGGATAAAATAACCGTTCTATGGGGGGTAGTACTCTTCTGGAGCAATACAAAAATATAATTTTATATTAAAAGATGCTAAGTTAAGAAACAAACGTTTAGAGAAAATTTCATTGAAATCTCTGGCACAGTTTTTGAGAAAATATGATTTTCAATTTTTACCTACAAATTTGTAGGGGAACTTCTGTTATTTTTGTTATTAAAGAAACACCTTTTGCGAATGTGCTTAAAACCTTAAATTCCAAGTTTGGAGTCAACCAACCCAATGGTTGAATAGAGGCGAGGAAAGACAGACAGACGGACGGAATCGCTGGACCCACTTTTTTCGACTTCTCCAACATTGTTATATCGTGTTCGATAAAAATATCAAATTCGACATTTTTAACGAATGCAATACTTTCCATTCTTGATGGAAGTACATAATAGCATAGCACGCAGAACTCTTATATTTGATAGAAGACGTTGTTTTCTTGTTTTCTTGTATTGGTTTATTGTCAGTTCATACAATTTGCAGATTTTGTGTCTAAGTCAACATTAATATTACCCTGTTTTTCAACAAAATTTAAACAATTTTTGACGTAATATAAAAAAATGGTGAATATAGATTTAAATTTTAAATAAATTTAAATTTAAAAAATATTGTTGCCAGATATCTTCTTCTTCTACAGCACACAACAGTTCATAACACTCTGTTATTCTGTGTCACTCGAAGATTTGGTTTAAATTTAGTATATTATTATTGTTTCAATAAGAATAAGATAGGAATAGTAACTACTTTCCTGGAAAAATTCATTCAATCTAGCTTTTACCAGAAACAAAATAAAGATTAATTTCCGTGATATTATAAGCCATAACAAAACTTTTCACTGTTTTATATATAAAACTATATATATTTTAAGTTCGTTATCAATGGCGAAGTTGAAACTTATTGAGGTAAAAATGTTTATCTCTATAAGTTTTTGTGAAATTTGAATGAACTACATAAAAGTTCCAATCAATCCTAAAGCATTTCTACGTCAACTTCCTTACCCGAAAGACGTTGTTTTTATTAAATATCAATATTTATCTCGAATTTTGTATAGAAAAATAATACAATATTCTTCGTTTTATTTTCTGATTTGAATATAAAGAGTTTTTTTTGTATGCTTTCACATCAATTCAGTAAAGTGGCAAAAATTAATAGTTAATCTAATGTACCCAGATGAAAAATCAAACAAAGTGATACGTTGGAGGCATATTTGTTTCAATTCCAAATCATAAATAAAAAAGAGGCTGGGATGCGACCCACACTGATAACTTCGCCTGTCGATTTGTCTTGCTTAAAAGGTTTATAGGTTCCCGTGTTTTGTTAAAAAAGGTGTCAGTTGAATTATTTCAAAAAAAAAAAAAAAATTAAAACCAAAAATATTTTGCATATAATGAAATAGTTTTATTTCAAAATCCAGTTTTGTTAACGAGATTTTTAGTCGAAAACCAATTTTTATCAATTTTAGTAGAATTTCTTAAAAGTTTTTATTTCTTATATAATCAAATACTAATTAGATGAATGAAATCAATTTGAAGCCAATATCTTCTATCGTTCACGAGATTTCGAGAAAAAACATCAATTTTTACTACATTTTTTTTGTGGATATTATATTTTTATGAAAAACTGACTATTGAATTTTTATACAAAATTTACTGAATGTCGAAAACAATATTTTCTGCCAGATTAAATAAGTTTGAAGCCAATATTTTTAAGTTTTGAAAAGATATTTTAGTCGAAAGTAATTGTTTACCAAGTTTTAGTATTGTTTTTCTTTTAGGTTTTTATTTTTTGTAAAAAACACTGTCAATTCAATTTTTCTCAAAATTTTATAGAATTTTAAGATAAAATTAGTTGGAAGCTATAATCTCAGATTTTTGAAAAGATATTTCAGTCGAAAATCAATTTTTACCAACTTTTATTAATTCTTGTTTAGGTTTTTATTTTTTGTAAGAAAACTGTCAATTGGATTTTTCTCAAAATTTTTCCGAATGTTGAAAACAATATTTCTTATAAGTTAAAATTAGTTGGAAGCCATAATCTCAAATTTTTGAAAAAATATTTGAGTCGAAAATCAATTTTTACCAACTTTTATTAATTTTTGTTTAGGTTTTTATTTTTTGTAAGAAAACTGTCAATTGGATTTTTCTCAAAATTTTTCCGAATGTTGAAACAATATTTCGTATAAGTTAAAATTAGTGGAAGCCATAATTTTAAATTTTTGAAAAGATAATTGAGTCGAAAATTGATTTTTACTAACTTTTGTTAATTTTTTTTGGGTTTTAATTTTTTGTAAAAAAACTGTAGATTCTATTTTTTTTTTTCAAAACTTTACCAGGTGTTAAAAATGTTATTCTTTGTTGCACAAAGTTGTTTTGGAGATAAAATCATTTTTTGGTCGTAAAATTTTCGAGGTGATAAATATTTTTTTTCAGTTTTTTTGATTTATAAAAAACAACCCGTTAGTTGGAATTTTTTTCCAAAAATATATTTGTTTGGTATCACGTTACAATATATAACCAAAATTTTCACCTTTTTTTCAAATTGCTATGGTAAAAAAACCACCCACTCAATTTTCTTGAGAGCTCTTTCTGCATTATTATCTGTATAACAAAATTTATTTGAAGTCGATATCTCTACTGGTTCGTACGGACGTACAGACGTACAGACGTACAGACGTACAAACGTACAGACGTACGGAACCATTGAAACGTCGAGAAATGTCAAAATTTTCAATTCCACAAATCGGACCGATTACAATAACTTCCTATGGGAAGTTAATAAAAAGAAACACAATTTTGCAGCAAATGCAAAAAAACTAAGTTGTTTAGCCAATTTTTTTATTGTCAGTTAAAAGTCTGGCATTTACGAAAATGGATTGCTTAACTATCGCCCAATGCATACAAATTGTTAAAACCTACTACAAAAAAGGTGATTCTGCCACAGCCACATATCGTCTTTTAAGAGGAGATTATGGCTTATATAATCGTCCAACTAAGCAAGCAATTGGCAAAATTGTGAAGAAATTTGAAGAGACTGGATTGGTTACAAACATTGTAAGGTCTGTGCATCATCGTTTTGCTCGTACCACTATAAATGTCGCTGCTGTAAGTGAAAGTGTTGCCGAAGACCCTAATGTGTCGATTCCTCGTAGTTCTCAAAAATTAGGACTGTCTTACGGCACATTGTGGCGTATTTTGCATTTGGATCTACACCAAGTCCAGCTCACACAACAACTGAAGCCAGCTAATCATTCACAACGTGCGTCGTAAATACGTCGAATGGGTGCTTGAACAACAGGCGGTGGATGGCGATTTTTTGAACAAAATTTTCTTCAGCGACGAAGCACATTTCTCACTCGGTGGGTTTGTTAATAAACAAAATTGTCGTTTTTGGGGTTCTGAGAATCCTCAAGTAATTGAAGAGAGGCCATTATGCCCACAAAAAGTCACTGTTTGGTGCGCTTTTTGGTCCGGAGGTGTGATTGGACCTTCCTTCTTCGAAAACGACAATGGAACGACTGTCACCGTCAATTCGGATCGTTCTGGTCATATGATAACCGATTTTTTTTGCCTGCTATTGTAGAATACGACTTGGAGAATGTGTAGTTTCAACAAGACGGTGCCATATGCAACACAACTAGAGCGAATATGGATTTATTGCAAGAGACATTTCCTGGCCGAGTAGTGGCGATATGAACTGGCCACCAAGATCACGCCATTTGACACCGCTGGACTTTTTTTTTTGGAGCTACGCGAAAGACCGTGCTTATGCAAATAAACCTTTAACTCCTGAACACTTAAAAAAAAAAACATTCGTCAAGTTATGGCTGAGAAGTGGTCGAAAATATCTAAAAAGAATCGATGCTTGCAACAATTCGCATGGTGGTCATTTAATTGATGAATGTGTTTCACACATAATGTTAACGAAATATCATAAACAAAATATTTTGTATGTGTTTTATTTACGTTTAATTCTGAAACCGCAAAATGGATAACCCTGTACATACATACATTAAATGACGATTTAATCAACACATTTTACTAAAAAATAACAACAGAAGTAAATTTCATGCGATCAAAATAAATCTCAAGACATGTTTAATTTGTTTAATTTTAGCCCTTTAAAGATATTTGCGATTGAAATTTATAAGACAATACATTTAAGTTTTAACCATCTGTGACGGTTGGAACGTTTTGTTTTAAGCTTATAAAACAGTTACTCTATATGTAGCATTTAATTTAGAAATTTACTACAAAAAGTTGTAGCTTTCACCACTTGTTTAGCATTATATATATACTTTAAAATTTAATGTAATTAACAGATAAAGATATTGTCTAAATCGGCCTGTAAATTTATACGAAAACTTGATTGTATTAAAATCCGAACAAATTAAACCTCGATTTGAATGCTTTTTCCAAAAAGGTTGTTGTTTTTAAAAACTACGAAAATTCTAACTTTTAAAACTGTATTGCATTCAAAAATCTAGAAATAAATAAATAAGTTTTAACGTGAGTGTAGACAAAATTTTATAACTTGAAATTTTCAAGGTCCACGAAAGTTTTCAAGTACCAAGATTGACGCAATCATAAAAAATAATATAAACAAATTCGAATCTAACCACTTTTTCTGGTGACTGTTTATTATAAAAATTCTAATTGTTACTTGCTATTATCAGACCATTGCTGAGATAGTTGAGATTGCTATAAATTGAGCATAAAGAAAAGTTGAAGTTGAAGAAGTTTTGAACACACAAATAAATTTTTCAACAAAAACTACGGTTTCATTTGAAGATAACGAATAGTTTAATTAAAAATGTTACAAATAATGGAAATGTATCACATTTTTTTTAATTTAATCTTCTGTCTTCTTTTCAATTAGGAATATTAATCGCACCATATTTAAAGCGAAAACCAAAGGCAAAACAACTAAATTTACTTTTCGCATAAAAACAAATAACTTTCTTTGCTGATGTTTTAGAAAAAAGAAAAACTGAAGGACCATTAAGTATTAACTTTGCCCTTTCACATCACATATAGAGTAAGTGCGGCAAATGTGGCCTACGTGGTTAATATGGCCTATAGCGGTATTTCCCAAACCGCAAGCCGGAGCGAAAAAAAAAATTGTTGCATTACGAACACGTTCAAACCGGTTTAGCCTCAGTCTTTCGTGCTTAATGTGGGGCTACGGTTGTGACATATATACGGGCACTTTGTTTTTTTTTACTTTTGGTTGTAATTTTTTGGTAAGTTTTCTTAAGTGTTTTAACATTCAATTTTGAGTTAAATTGGTAACTTCTTTTTTAAATTAAATTATGTTTAATATTTTCTTAACATATGTGGTATCATGATTTTAAAAAAAAAATTATAAAGTTTATATATATGGCCCACACTGAGCCATATTTAACACCAGGTAGGCCATATTTGCCGCAATTTTTTTTAATATGATTTATGAAGTTCCTTTAAGTTTCTGTTTTTAACGTTTTGTTATTATTCTTTTTTTAGTTAAAGTTTTTAAAAGCTGAATTAAAAATGTTTTGTTAGACTGTTTAAAAAAAAAATAAATGAATTAGACTTAAATTTATGGTTTTATTTAAAAAAATGTTAAGGGTGGGCCATATTTGCCGCACTTACTCTATCACCACTACTACTTTTGAATATTCGCACTTTAATAAATTAAAAAAAAACCTCATATATATTTATTACAATTTCAATTGCATTTCAAAAAAAAAAAAAAAAACAACCAAAAGAAAACTTTATACTCGTATCTTTTTCAACTTTTAATCCTTTTGGGTTCGAGAGTTTCTTTTTAAGAAGAACGAACATGGATAAAACTTAAACTTACACACGTATGTACATACATATGTATGTTTATCGACTTAATATAAATCAAAAGGTAAGTAGATCGTGTTCTGCATGAGTCTTACATATCCATACGCTTTTTATGTGTAGGTTTAGGTAGGTACACTTTCGATAAAATCCTTTTTGATCAAAGATTCTAATTAAAATTTTCTATCTCTACCATAGTGATTATGATGATGTTAATGATGATGAAAATTATTTTATAAAAAAAATAAAACTTTAGGGGGATGGAAAGACGACAAAAATTCTATAAGAGAAATCATGGCTCAGCAGAAATTATATGATGGTTAGTAGGTTGGTTGGTAGGAAGGTCCTTTGAGATTTAAAGCAATATTTATTTTCTTCGAAACCGAAGCGAAGGTCGATTGATCAAAAGGTCGATACGTCATAATGATGTTGGTATTAATTGTTTTTTATTTTAAATTAAATACACCCATATGTTTATAAGTAGGTATATCATTCATCAATGGAGAATTTCATCGACGAGGTATAATAATTAGTGTGACACAGGACCAAAAGTCTACAAAAATAAACAAACTAAATTAACTCGACGAGTTATTCAGATCCAAAAAACCCAGCAATTCAATTTAAATTTCAGCAATGAGCATCTGCTGAGATGGTGTATATTTATATATCTATAAATATATATTTATGTATGTCCTTTCCATCATCATCATCATCCACAGAATCAATCAAAAACAGCAGCTTCTGAAATATTATTCTGATTTGATTTTTTTGTTCTAAAACTACTTTTTACTCACGAAAGATGATTTCTTTTAGTTTTTCTGTGTTTTTTTAAATTGAATTGATATTACTTTTTACACTTGTATCCTTTTTTGTTTTGGTTATTTGCGGAATTAAAACAAAAATGTAAAGTAAAACAAGACTTATTGAAATTTCTTAAGCTCGAACTTGTGTGTTGTTGTTGTTTGAAGGAGAAACGTCCACCAAGGAGTATGTGTAATATTTAACTTTATGTATGTAAATTTACACCTTTTTTGATAGAAAATTTAATTAAGAAATAGCAATTTTTAGTTAGATTTTTGTTTTGAAAAAAGTTTGTTTTTCTTCTTTAGAATAGAAAAATATAGATAAAGCGATGACTTTGAAACACTATGTTAGTTTTATTCTTTGTGTTGATTTATATTTTGTTTTTTTTTTTTTTTTTTTTTTATATATTTTTGCTGTGAAATGTCCTTGCTGCTCTTTACATCCAAGTTGGCATATTCATCACATCATAATCATCATCAACGTTTTAGTAGACACATTTGAAGGAGAAGAATTTCACAGAAAAATTCAGATCATTTATCATACATGCCAATTGTATGAGGTTTTAAGATATTAGAGAGTGAAAAAACGGTTAAAAATACATATAGACATGTGTATATATTTTAATTTTTTTAATTGTTATGAAAAAACTATTTTTTTATAACAAATTTTGCGATTTTGTTGCTGTTGGTTGTTGTTATATATGTATATATGAGGGAGGCACTGAGAATTTTGTATCACTTTTTTTTTTTAAATCGAATCAATAAACACTTCGTTATAAATTTTTGAAGAAGAAAAGAAACAGAAGTAAATAAATATCTTAACAATTTTCTGTATACACTGGTATGAGTTTTAACAAAATTTCAAAAACAGTCGTACACGTTTTGGCTTTTATAAAAACATTCCATTCAAAGAACGATGAAAGTAAAACAATAATAAAGACACACACATTATATATACGAACAAAACAAAATATCCACAAGGATTCACATTAAAAAGGAACTTTAGATTTTTATTTCTTTTTCCAAATTTTTAATTATCTTTATTTCTTTTTTTTTTCTAATTTATTTAAACTTTTATTTATTTTATTTAACACACAAAAAGTGGGAAAAAAGAAATTGAGTTGAGAGTTAAGAGATTTTTATTTTGGTTGGCTGGTTGGTTGGTTGGTACAAAAACTCAATATATGCGATAATTCAAAAAATGGGAAAATAATAACGAAAATCAATCCGAAGGATCATATCACAACGACACGAACAAAAACACTGAAGGATAGTACATAACAAAAAAAACATCACACTGTCAGGACTCAGGCAGCAGCAGCAGCAGGACGAAATATAATCAAACAAATCAACTAAAATATGCTTTCGCTCTCTTGATGGCACAGGCAGGACACCGAAAACTTCTCCGTATTGGTATGTCCGTCTCTCTCTTTAACCTGCGATCGTCCTTTTTTTGAGTGAGTGAGTGTGTGAGTAGGTTGTGATTCTTGTTTGTCCGAAAAGTCACCTTTTTATCCACCCGCCACCTGCGTTTTTCCTGCCGCCTAAGGTGAGGGTGGTTATGGTCTTGGTCTTGGTCCTGGTCTCTCTCTCTCTATAAGCAACTTTTGCTTCCAATGCAAGCACAATCACAAGGATTCCTATTGCATCGCTTTCCTTCGCTCTCTTCCGGTGATGATGTTTTGTTCAGACTCTCGTGTGTGTTGTGTAAGGTACTCGTGTTGAATACGATGCGAATGTGGAAAATCAGAGAGCACATAAAGTCTTCTCGACCTCCCAAAAAGGGGAGGTTTTTTTTGCATTCCCAAATTCTACAGTCTAGAGTCTACACCATTCGGATGTGTGGTGAAAAGCGAAAAGCCTAAACTACAAACCTCTGCTGACATTGGAAAATGTGTGAAAACGGATGGATGAAGCGGAGGAGCAGAGAGTGGAAGGATTGGTTATCAACACACACCTACTCTATTTCATGTGGAATTGTAATAATATACCACATCAGGTAGTAGGTAATCTACTCATGCCCACTAGGGGGAGGGGGGTCGCATGAAGTGTAAGTGTGCTTTTGGAGAGGATATACATATATGTTCATAGGTAGTTTGTTGTTGGTGCATATCAATGATTCTGCCACACAAGTTTATTTCAGATTTTGTATATTTTGTGTTTCTTGTTGGAAGACAAAAAGTAAAACCAACCTTTAGATTTTAAAGAATCATCAAAGCATCAAAAAGTTTTTAAAAGATTTTACTTTTTCATAGTTTTTGCAGTTTCCGTTTCCTGTATACATATACATACATGTTTATTTTGTCTATACATACATGTATGTATGTATATGTTAGATCGTATTAAATTCTATATTTCTCTGTAGCGCGAAACAGGATAAAGTATTTTATAGAGCAAACAAAAAAAAAAGAGATTTAAATGAAATCCGTTTAGCTGCTTAAAGTATGTTCTTGTATTCGGTATGCTTTACCGAACGTAAATTGTTTGAAACATCACAAAGATATGTAATTGTTTTTTGTTTACAAAGAAAATCGTGCTTGTCTTGTGTGTCATTAATTTAATGATTGTTTTTTTTTAAGACCGTAATCAATCAAATACAGTAAATTAAAGGTGTGTAATGTAGGTAGGTGAAGTAATATAGTATTCGAGAATAAATGGATAATTTCTCAACTGGTAACTTGTAGAAAGTAATTTTGTGTTGCTGTCGCTTCTAATGCATGCTTGGCAAATTGTTGCTAGAATAAGGCTAAAATATTGTAAGCATGGAAACTATCAATAATATTATAGATACTAGCAAAAACTATCCCAACAAAATTAATAATTAATAATAATTATGGACGATACTCGTATGTACAAATGTTTCTTAACTAAAACTCTTCAAGTTTTATTTTAGCTTGGCAACATGTTTATAGCAGTTTTAGATACATGTATAGATTTTAATTTTTTTTTTTCAATAATAAAGTTTACAAAATTTACAATTCAAATTTTAGTAGATAAAAAAGTTATGGGCGAGGCATTGCCGTCTGCCCGAATGAGATACATGTATATTGGGTAAAAAATTTGTTTCTGCCTATAAAACAAATTATTGTAATTGTCTCCTACTTTTAGATCATTTCGTTTAATCTTCTTGTATTACTGATGCTATCAATATGAGATTACATATTACACATATTACATTTTACTATTCGATAGCTGTTTTGAAAAATCAAAATATAGCAGAAATTAACAACGAATTATGCTGATAAATCAATGTTCCTTATGAAATGAAATTAGGGCAAGAGTATGATAACTCAGGCGACAAGATATTATTACGGATTTTTTAAGAACAGTTAAAAACAAGCATTTTTTAATATGGGAGGGGGGTCTATCTCCCCCCGTTTAGGCGGGAGGGGCAATTTAAAAATATTATTTAAAATGGTAAAAAAATAGTTAAAAAATAACGGTAATACTTACAATTAAGTATTATACATTTTTTTAAAGCCAACATTCTGTTCTATTAGCCAGTTTTTAAATCAAGAACAAAATTATGCGTAGTTTTTGAAAAATTTAATTTTAAACTTGAAATTTAATTAAAAAAAAAATTAAAAAAAGGTTTAAAGTGTAATTTTTCAATACTTCAAGATTATCTACTATTGTTTTTATTTTTAGAATTTATTGCTCTTATTTGTTTTTGATCAAAAACTGAAAACTAGATGATTTTATGTCTTTTAGTTTTTGACAAAATTTAAAATAACCACAACTACTATTTTAATTTAATTATTTTTTTTGATTGAGTGGTCTTATTTTGATAGTAATAATGGTAGGTGCGAGTTTGGGTATATGCAACAGTGGGATGTGTATGGGGGGGGCTTGCTGCCCCTGCAACCTCCTGCTTGGGAACACTATAGGATTTGGGGTGGGTGCAAGGTGGGGAGGTTGCAAGGTGCGGAGGGTGCAAGTTGGGATGCGTGCAAAGTTTATTTTGCATTTAAATAAGCTGGATTTAATAAAAATTAATTTATCCTAGGTATATCTTAATCCATATTCGATTATTACTATCAAAATAAGACTACGTAAATACTCAAGCAAGAAAAAAGTAAAATTAATTAAAATAATTTGTTGGTAATTTTCAATTTTCTCAAGAACTAGAAGACATAAAATCATCTTGTTTTCAGTTTTTGATCAAAAACAAATAAGAGCAATGCGTTCTAAAAAAAAAATAATAGTAGATAATTTTAAAGTTTTAAAAAATTGCACTTTAAACCTTTTTTTTTAACTTTTTTTTGCACAAATTTAAACAACAAACAAAATTAAATTTTTTCCCGCCTAAACGGGGGGAGATAGACCTCCCTACCATCGTAAAAAATGCTTGTTTTTAACTGTTCTATACAAATCCGTCATTAAACTTTGTCGCCTGAGTTATCGTACTCTCCCCGAAATAAGTTTAAAGAGGAATAAGTATTGATAGCTTGCTCCTTATATTTTGAAGGTGAAGCATCAAGCTAATTATTGCCCGCAATTTTTTGCTGCTCTGAGTTTAAACTTTAGTTTTAGTTTTTTACCTAAGGATATAGCCCTCAACATAACATATACTTCGCCTTCATCGATTTTACAAAAGCGTTTGATACAGTAAAGCAGAGATTGGTTTGGAAGACGCTTCTTAATCACAGCGTAGACGAAGAAATTGTTCGAATACTTAAGGAATTGTATGAATCTAGAAAGAGTGAATAAAGCTTGAAATAATAATAATAATAATAATAATAATAATAATAATAATAATAATAATAATAATAATAATAATAATAATAATAATAATAATAATAATAATAATAATAGCCCTCAGCAGGATTAAAAAAAACAAGAAATAAAGCTGTAGCAACTTGTTGTCTTTAATTATGTCAACAATGTTGTTTCCTCAAACTTTACTTATTAATATATTTTGTATGCTTAGCTCAATTGAAAAAAAAAATCTTTTTAGCAAACATTCATCTGATAAATAATTTATTTAGATTGTATACAATTCTTCGTAAAAAGAGCAGTCTGAATCTAATCAGTTTATTAAGTTCATCTTTAGTTATCTCCCAAAATTAAATAAGGTCTAGCTTACCAGTGGTGACATAAGCTTAAGTAAAATATATATAATTCTGGAAATTAATCAGTGTGATGCAGTAAATCGCATATAAGATTCTTTCTGCCGTATTATTTGAACGTGTGAAGCCGTTCGTCAGCAACCTGATAGGTCCCTATCTGTGTGACTTTAGGCAAGGAAAGTCCGCAATTGACCAAATATTCACATTACGGCAGATCTTGGAAAAAACCCATCAGGAACTTCAAATCGATACCCACCATCTCTTTTTAGATTTTACACCCGCGTATATGACAGTGTGTATAGTGAAGAGATTTACAGAGCAATGTCTAGTTTTGGCATCCCTGTCAAACTTTTCTGTTTATGCAAAATGACGATGGAGAATGAACCCTGCTCTATCAAGGTCGGAAAAGATATCACAGATGCGTTTGATTTTGTCAAAAAAGGTTTTAGACAAGGCGATGCACTGTCATGAGACTTCTTCAACATCGTTCTGGAAAGAATTGTGAAAAACTCAAGCGTCAACACTAGATGCACAATCTTCCAAAGGTCCATTCAATTACTCGGATACGCTGATGATATTGACATAATTAGAAAAAGCATTGCGACGGAAGCGAAGAAGATGGGTTTAGTAGGCAATGACGGCAAGACCAAGTATATGCTGTTATCAAAAAAGGACATTAAACGACGACGTCTTGTTCCAAACGCTCCAATGGACAGCTATAACTTTGAGATACATAGTTAAGGACTTGGTCTATCTAGATAATGCTTTAAATTCAGACAACGACACCAGTGCTGGAATCAGATAATAACTCTTTCAAATCACTGCTTTTCTTGGACTTAGAAAGCAATTGAGTAGTAAAGTTCTATCTAGAGCATCTAAAGTCACCATCTATTAGACGCTCATCATCCCGGTTCTGATTTATGGCTTGGACCCAGTCAAAGAAAGATAAGAGCGTTTTAGGATGCTTCGAGAGAAAAATTCTTCGGGTGATTTTTAGTCCCGTCTGCACTTTTCTAGAGTGGAGGTGAAGATACAATGACGAACTGTAAGGGCTGTACAGTGACAATGACCTGCTTAAAAGAATAAAAGTCCAACGAATTAGATGGCTGCGTCATGTAGAGCGAATAGACATCAACGCTCCAACCCGGTCGTTCTTCGAATCCAATCCCGAGGGACGGTAGAGACCGCACACGCAGGTAGGACAGGGCCTCAATCAACTTGGCGTGCGAAACTGGAGACAGCTAGCTAGGGACCGAGCTGGCTTGAGACGCATGTTGGTTGAGGCTCAGGTCCATTCTGGATTGTATCGCCAGTATTAACTCAAGCTTAACTTAAATTCTACACTCAAAACCAAGGTAAATTGAAGATAAATACAAACTAAATTGAATTTCAAAAAAAAAGTTTCAAGTTGGAAAGTGATATCCGTATCCGTATCCAGATTATCTCGTTTTCAAAAACTAAACCCTAAGAACGGTCTCCATATTTCTTCAAAGAGCAAAACATCAATTTATCAAAAAACAAAACTTTTTTTTCCAAGTCAACATCATCATAACAAACTTTTTCAATTAACTTAAAAAGTTATTCTTCGAAATATATTTTTATGATACCTTATGATATTGATATATGAATTCAAAGTAGGTTGTCTATATAATTGTCTCGGTCATAAATTGAAAACTCATGTCCAACCTATAAAAAAGTTATTAAGTGCTCAATAACAATAGCCATATTGTGTATGTGCGCGCAACATGTGGCATGTTTGTTCATATTCGCTGAATATCCCAATAAATATCTCAAAAAAGAATCCAATGCAAAAAGACAACTTCAACAACAACAGCAACAACTGTGAGCAAGAGTCGTTCATCCACAAAATATACAGCACCATATTACTGCCATTGTTGTTTTTATTTTTATATAGCAGTATCAACAAGTTGCTTTGCTGCGCGCAGCACAATATACACAACTCCCGAGCCCGACCACTACGACGACGAAGCTCTACGTACAAATATATTCCCATAAATATCCTTTTTGGCTCTCTACAGAGTTCGCACAGGACGACTAGGAGTGTGACGATGAACGAGCAACAAGGGCTAGGATAGGACAGCATGACACACTCACTAAGTACCGCACTGATGTCAGTTGGAGGTGCTATAGCTGTTAAAGTCAATTGTCCATTATAATAAATTGAGCTTGATATTAATTTTCCTGGGCATTTCCCCATTGCCATAACATTAATAGGTGTCTATATCCACCCTTGGACAGTGATTTTGTATTTGAAAATTGTTGTTATTTGTCTTATTCCATAAATACAATTTAATATCTCACAAACTAATACAATCACACAGGTACAAGATAGAGAGGAGACTTCCAGATTCCGAGAGTCTATGCGTGTGTGGGCGAGTACAAAAAGCTTAATTTAACTTTTGATCCAAAAAAAAACACAAGCTTTTAACAGGTTAACTGTAAGTGAGGTGAAAAGTCTTAAGTCATATAAAAGCTTCAAAAGAAAGTTGAAGAAAGTTGGCTGTAGGTCTAGGACTTCGAGTTTCAAATTTGAAAATAAATTCAATGCTATATTCATTAACGATTCGATGATGTGACAGAAATATAGGGTTTTCATTAAAAAGTTTCATTTTGAATAAAGCGAATTTAGGAAGCTGTCACTTTTGACATTTGATAAGTAAGAACTGCGCCACTATTACAAATACAAATAAAACTATGCACGCCTTTCAAGAAGGAAAGTTAAAATTCACTTCCAATAAAAGATTTCATTGTGAATAACTCGCTGACTCAGCTGTCACTTTTGGAGGTATCGCCTTTTGACATTTGATAGGTAAAAACTACGCCGTTACTACAAATAGAACGATACGCGTGCTTCAAGAAGGCAATGAAATTGTTAAAACTCCTTACTTCCAACAAAAGATATAATTTTGAATAACCCGCTTTTTAGGATGCTATCGCTATTGGAACTGTCAAGTTATGACATTGGATAAGTAAAGTTCGCAATATTGTCAGAAAAGTTTCCTAACTGTGAAATAAGATGTGATCAAAGTTGGCGAGTGAGGTCTTGTTATTTAACACCTTTAGACTCTTTTCTTTAAGCCATGGGCAAACTAATGTATATGCCAATCCTCTTCAAAGGATTCAAGACCTAAAGACGGAATTCGAGAAGTTAGCGAGGATATAAAGCCGCGGCAAATGTGCCAATTGGTCATAAATATTTCATAAAAACTATAAGGTGCTGCTAATGACCGATATTAGGGCAGTAATTTAGCTTATGTCGCTTTCCATTGTTATAATGGCGTACCTTCCTCTTCGGGATTAAAACACTTAAATAGCCCAAAAACAGCCTTAAATTCCGTCATCATTTAATTTTTAAAATTTGTCTTAGTTTAGAAAGTCTCCATAACCATAAGTTACAAATTTTCGACTTAAGTTTGGTGGTAAGGGCTTAAGAAATCAATCTGAAGAATCCACGAACTAAGGAGTTAAAAAAAAAACTAAATTACCCCATTAGTTTCTTAAAATTTTCAACTTTCTGATTTTATAACCCCTTAGTAAGGCCTTGTAAAACCAATAGGTATGGAGTACCGCGAGATTAAGAGCCCCAACAGAGCGCGGCATTTTTAAATTTTATACCTTAAGGTGTGTAGTTTTCAGCTTAACGTCAAGCTGGGATCACCGCAAGTTTGAGGGGAAAGGGATTTTTAAACAAAGTCGGGATTAGAGCACTACATTAACACAAAAAGTGCCCTTAATTCCTGCATCATTTGAACTTCGAAATTCGGACTTAACCGACCTTGAAATAAAAATTCATTGATTTCTTTTAAAAAATACGTGTTTCAAAATTAAACCTCTTATTAGAAAACCCTATAATATCGAAATTTAAAAACAATTTGATTTGACTCAAGGGAAACAGAGAACAGCCAAAAAAATCTCTTGGAAATTTCAAACAGCCTGATTTAAAAGCATTTTATTAAAACTATTGTCATTTTGAATGAGTTTATAATATCGGGTGATTTTTTAAGAGCTTGAGAACTTTAAAAAAAAAAACGCATAAAATTTGCAAAATCTCATCGATTCTTTATTTGAAACGTTAGATTGGTCCATGACATTTACTTTTTGAAGATAATTTCATTTAAATGTTGACCGCGGCTGCGTCTTAGGTGGTCCATTCGGAAAGTCCAATTTTGGGTAACTTTTTCGAGCATTTCGGCCGGAATAGCCCGAATTTCTTCGGAAATGTTGTCTTCCAAAGCTGGAATAGTTGCTGGCTTATTTGTGTAGACTTTAGACTTGACGTAGCCCCACAAAAAATAGTCTAAAGGCGTCAAATCGCATGATCTTGGTGGCCAACTTACCGGTCCATTCCTTGAGATGAATTGTTCTCCGAAGTTTTCCCTCAAAATGGCCATAGAATCGCGAGCTGTGTGGCATGTAGCGCCATCTTGTTGAAACCACATGTCAACCAAGTTCAGTTCTTCCATTTTTGGCAACAAAAAGTTTGTTAGCATTGAACGATAGCGATCGCCATTCACCGTAACGTTGCGTCCAACATCATCTTTGAAAAAATACGGTCCAATGATTCCACCAGCGTACAAACCACACCAAACAGTGCATTTTTCGGGATGCATGGGCAGTTCTTGAACGGCTTCTGGTTGCTCTTCACTCCAAATGCGGCAATTTTGCTTATTTACGTAGCCTTTCAACCAGAAATGAGCCTCATCGCTAAACAAAATTTGTCGATAAAAAAGCGCGAAACACATTTCGAACCGAACACTGATTTTGGTAATAAAATTCAATGATTTGCAAGCGTTGCTCGTTAGTAAGTCTATTCATGATGAAATGTCAAAGCATACTGAGCATCTTTCTCTTTGACACCATGTCTGAAATCCCGCGTGATCTGTCAAATACTAATGCATGAAAATCCTAACCTCAAAAAAATCACCCTATAGAATCACACTAAAACTGTTTTTTTTTTTAAATAAGCTTCAAACAAAATTTAGCTTATAAACAAAATTTAATTTTAGAACCTATTTTTTTTTTTGGAGTTTTTTATAGTAAAATTCTGAAGAACAAATATTGGATTGGATTTTTCACTTTTCTTGAAGCCAAATCTTTGATACCTCATTTTCCTGACCATGTCTGATACTTTTCGCAAATACAGTCAACCCTAATCGTCAAATTTCCGTCTTACTTTCACTTCATAAAAAATTAAAAAAAAGGTTGGCTGACAGCTCTAAAACATTATGGAACATTTTCCTGTAAACTTTTTCAACGAAATTTTGAAAAGCCAATAAATTTGGCACCATTATTTGTAAGTTCCAAAGTCTATTGAAAAGATAACGAAAGTACACGAGAATTTTCACACACACTAGTTTTTAATTTTCCGAAACTTGAAAAATTTCATTTGAATTCGTATGACCTTTGAAATGAAAATAAACGAAGTGAAAACTTAATAAACTTTCGATGTTAAGTATAAAAAATTATATAAAGTCTTGAAATTAGACTTAAATGAAATTATATTAACAAAAAACTACTGAAAAACTTTCAGAACTATATTTAGTTTTCTTAAATCTATCTAAATTCTTTAAAATATTCAGAAAAAAAAAAATGTACTCACTGCACATGCCGGAACACGAAGGGTATCCACTTTATTTGACCTTTTCATAGTCATCATTCTATGAGCTATAGACGTCATCTTTACACTATCTACTTCTATAAAAATTTATTTCTAAGCCAGATACAATATCAAAGCAAACCACATCCGAATGAAGAATGAAATATGACTAAACTCCACATCAAACGCACGTATTTTTTCCTCTAAAAAAGGACATCTGAATAAGTAGTCTTTTTTAATGCTAAGCTATTCACATTAAGAACCCTCGAAAACGGTTTACAACACATGGTCCCTAATAAATTATTAATTAGTAATCATGCTCATTAGGTTTTTTGAAAATAAATACGAATTATGTGCCTATAGTATCTCATTACACACTCATTTAGTTAGGTACTCGTATGTATTTTTTGGACTGTTTATTTTTTACTGAAACAATCACATATTTAATTAAATTATTAACTTTTATTAGACATTTGGGGACAATATTGATGGAGGCATACATTTGCGATACTTCTATGGTAAACATTTCTATTTTTTCGGGAGTTTCAATTTTATTTTAAGCTACACTATGTTTCGTGAAAAGTATATTTTGTAACGAACGTAAGCCTATAAAATAAAAAAACAAGGACAACATAGGATTCCTTAAACATTTTTCAAACTATCAAAACCATAACGAATATTTTCAACAAATTATGTAAATGTAAAAAAGGAAACTTACCATCTACACGGCGAATTATCTTTAAACATCGCGAAATGCTTATTAATATATATGTTATGTTTTTAAATTTAAATGGAAATATATTTTTGTTTTAGTAAAATTTATGATTTATTTATTGGAAAAACAGTAACGGAAGCAAAAAGTTCGGTGCATGTTCATCAAGTTTACCTATTGGATGGAAAAAATAACAGTATTTAAGACATCATATATTTTTCTTTGTTTTTAACATTTGCTGCTCATTTCGTAGTTGTCTACATGTACAATTATTGTTAATCATCATATTGATTGAAAAATAAATTTAAAAAACATACAAATTATCGAGATTGTTTTGTCACAAATTTTATCAAACATTGGCTTTGGTAATTTTTTAATTAAAACCATTTCAAATATATTTGTTTTCAAATCGAAAGCTTAAAAAAATAACGAACTTTTATAATTTCCCATTATTATTAAACTTGTGCATTCGATATAGACCGTTGTGCGCCGGTGTAGAAAAGAAATCAATAGAAAACAGAGACGGCATTGCTACCTCGAGGCACAAAGATTGGTCTACAAAATAAACTGCTTGCCAAATTATTCACAAGCCTACTCAATTTTGAAAAGGCTTCAAAATAGACTTCAAGAAAATAATAAGTTTTATTGATTTTGAGAATTAGTGGGTAAATATCTCTCTAAAACTTAGTCAAGCTAAAATTAGACAAAGCATTTTACCCGAATGGTACGCAGCTCTAGATAAAATTTCATATTTTTGTTTCATAGTGTACATTATTGAGCTGTCAAAATTTAGTGGACTTATGAATTGCTTGTCGCATTTATTTCGAGCTAAACTTTGACAGATTATTAATGGTTATAGCTAAAGATCAAACGAAGAATAACTCTTGCTAACCGCTGTTTCTTTAGGCTAAGAAAGCAATTGAGTGGCAAAGCCCTCTTTCGAGGGACCAAAGTGTCGCTATATAAGACCCTTATCATCCCCGTCTTGCTATACAGTACAGAAGTATGGACTATGACAAAAGCGGATGAAAGCACCTTGGGTCGTTTCGAGAAAAAATTTTCTTCGTGTGATCTACGGTCCGTATGCATAGAAGAGGAGTGGAAAAGAAGATGGAACGACAAGCTGTACGGGCTGTACAGCGACGTAGACTTAGCCAGAAGGGTAAAAGTCCAACGACTTAAATGCCTGGGTCACGTAGAGCGCATGCCAATGCTCCCGCCCGGAAAGTCTTCGAATCCACACCCACAGGACAGCGCAGTAGAGGAAGACCACAAATCAGGTGGCGCGCACAAGAGGAAAGTGACCTCATCCAACTTGGAGAGCGAAAATGGAGACATCTAGCTAGGGACCGAGCTAGATGGAGAAGTTTGTTGGGTGAGGCCCTAGTTCACAGAGGACTGTAGCGCCACCTTAAGTAAGTAGGTAAGCTAAGAGGGAATATAAATCCAAGTACATATTAAATTATCTGCTAAAAGAAATTAAAAACATACTTTAATCAAAACGTTCCCTTCTTTTTTTAATTTTCGATGGCTACGTTCAATTGAGTTCAACAACAACTGTGTTTTCATTTTTAAAAAGGTTCACAAAATTGTATTTTGTGCGTGCTTAAATAATATGGATATTGAGGAGTTATTTTTTAAAGAAAGTCTTTAGGAGCCAAAATAAAAAGAGAATGCGAAATACGAAAAAAATTCAGTTCTAATGGGGAAAAGAATTTGGCGATGATGGTGAGGCAACATCCCTCTATTTGAAAATTGAAGGATAGTTCACACAAGGTTATTACATTTTCTACACAAAAGTCCTTCTGTCAAAATTAAGTTCAGGTTTTAGCTGAAGTTTGGAGAAAAAAGATGATTTAAATTTTAGTTCGAGCTGCGTACTCCATTAACTCGCCAATCACAGGCCAGTTTAAAAAAAAAGACATTTGTTCTTGTTTTCTTTAAAACTATAAGATTCATTTTGAAGCCATTGTAATACAGTTTACACACAGAGTTTTATTTAAAAATCAAAAAGCTTATGGCGAAACGGAAAATATTCGTACACAAATAAAACCACAGAGTAATATTTGACATTTTGCGTACTTCAGAAACAAAATGGTCATAATTCGTTCTAAGATTTCAACCTTTATTTACATTTAAAAATGTTTGTTCAAATAAAACTTACATATATGTATAACTCCCAAATTGATTGAAAACTGTATTTATATTTGACAATGGTTATGTCAAATCAATTTATGGAAAACAGACGTAAAACGAAAAATCGATCAGATCAAAAAGTGAACAATAATAAGAAGTATATTAATCAAGTAAAATCACAACAGTTACCTACCACAACTGGCAGCGTTTTTAATTGCAATCAAAAATTGTCTCATCTCAATAAAATAAAATAAAACTGTTCCTAGTATAATCCTCACAAATTTTATAACACCCCTGTACAATTCTAGAAATTTCCCTTTTTCTTATCACTCTCAACCAAAACGTCAAACTCACAACCGTCAGTCATAATTAATTTCCCTTTTCAAATTGATACACAGGAATACAAGTGAAAATTTTGTGTGCCCTGCAAAATTTTCGTATTTATATAAATTTTTAATTAAATTTAAAAACATTAAACTCTATAAAAAAACACTGCAAGTCACAAGGATTATGATATTTTTAATTGAAAAAAGAATATCCTAGAAAATGAATTCTTCAACAACTACAACTTCGAAGCAACAACTCACTCCACTTGTGTATTGGGCCCAAACTGAAGACCAAATTACATTAAAAGTTGAATTAAAAGATTCAAAAGTAAGTTAATTTCTTATTTTATATTGTTCAACTGATTAAAGCAAATTCTTTTTCACAGCAACCAAATGTAAGGTTCGATGAGAAATCCCTAAAATTCAGTACATACGGACTTGGTGCTCGGGGATTGAATGACTATCAATTTGCACTTAATTTATTTTCAAAAATCGACGACGATGTGAGTGGTTGTTGGCGGGGGGAAACTCCACAAGTTTTAATTGAAATTAAATTTATATACCCAATTCATTTTAGGACTCACATTTCAAAGTCTATGATTCAAAAATCGAATTTACTATTAGAAAAGAACAACCTGCTTGGTGGCCAAGACTTACAGCCACCCCACAGAAGCCACACTGGTTAAAAATCGATTTCGACCGATGGCGCACCGAAGATGATGTCGTCGATGAGGACGAACCTAGAGACGTCATGGAAGACTATTCGTCGGCAAGTCGGAAATTGCACTTGGAAGAGCTGGGCTACATCAAGGGTAATATGTGATTTTGATTTCCCTGAGTTTACTTATCGATTTATAAATTCCACAGAGAGTGGCAAAAAGGTTTACATGGTCTTTTACAATCTTTGCCAATTCGTTGGCTTTACTTATGTGTTGTTGGTGATGTCGGTGCTCTATTATCGAGATGGACCGGATTCCATGTCGAAGATTTATGAAACTGTTGGCAATCCGTTGAAATTCTGCCAGCTATTACAGTATCTCGAAGTTTTGCATCCAATCTTTGGCTATACGAAAGGAGGACCATTGATTCCGTTCTGCCAAGTAACTGGAAGGAATTTTGTTCTATTTGTGATGTTAACTCTGGAGCCACGCATGCAAACAAAGCCAGTGGTCTTTTATGTGTTTTGTATTTGGGCACTGGTCGAAGTTGTAAGGTAAACTATCCCAAGTACCTCTCTTATTGTTTGCAATAACTTTGATATGGTTTCTTTTTTGTTTCACCAGATATCCCTACTACATCACTCAAATGTTTGAGTCCGATATTGGGTTGTTGACTTGGTTGCGTTATACAATCTGGATTCCCCTCTACCCCATGGGCATTTTATGCGAAGGAATTATTATCTTGCGAAATATTCCCTATTTCGAGGAGACGAAAAGATTGTCAGTGGAATTACCAAATAAATGGAACTTTGCATTCGATATGCCATCGTTTCTGAAAGTATATCTAATAGTGTTGGTTCTGCCAGGGACTTACTTACTAATGACTTATATGGCCAAAGCAAGAGCTAAAAAATTGTGCGGCAGCAGTGGCGGCAGTGGTGGAAGTAAGAAGACTCATTCCAACTGAAACGAAGCAGTTATTTTACTAAAGTATAGTAATTATACATATTTGTTAATGTATTTTTTTGTGATTTATATTGTTTTTATAATAAATAGAATAATTCAAGTTTTTAGTAGTCAAACAAAAAATAAGCTAGCTATACAAATTGTGTAAAAAGTTTAATACAATTTAAAGATAAAGCGATTTGAGGCGTAATTAATAAAATAAAAATATCTTTAAAGAAAAAGTTACGAGTTTTTTTTGGTTGGTTTCGCTTTAAAAGTTATTGATTTGAAAGCAAATGTTGACAGTGGGTAACAAAATTGTTTGTTTGTTTTTGTTTCTAAGAAATCAGAGTTACTCTGCTAGACTTTCGCACGCATTTTATATTTTCCTAGCCGATGAATGGAAAAAATAATATTTCGGGACCTTAGGACAACAAGGTTCTAAGTGATTTTTTTTTCCAAAATTTATATATTACATCGTACTAAAAAGGCTACGCTCTTTCGATTGCCGTTGTCCAAATTTGGTTATCTCTTTCAGTTTATAAAATAGTTCAAAAAATTGCAGGCAACAAGGTTCTATCTACGGAACCTCAATTTGAATTGAAATTCAAAAAGTTCTAACAGCCAGATAAAACCTTGTGCCCTTAAGAAAAAATAATAAATTGGTAGATAGAACCTTGTTGAAATTTACGTTGTAGATAGAACCTTATCGATCTAAATGACTATTTAAACATTCCATCGTTAGAACCTAATAGACTTTTAAATTACTGTTAAATTTGAAGTCTGTAAGTTCCTTTTATGTATGATTTTATCATTATATGTATAAGTTTCTTTGCATAAAGTCGTGTTTTCAGTAATTAAGTTATCAAAATTGTTTATTTTTTTGTGCCTATATTGATTAAGTAAATAAAACTTGTAAAATTTAAAAGGCATTGTGTAATTTTCGCCTTTTTGACTAAAGAAGATGGATTCACAAATTCTTTCAATGGAAGATGGGGCTATTATTAGTTTATATGATTATGTCGGTGGTGATTGAGTTCATAATATTGGGACCTGAAGCTGAAGAAATAGCTTTGAATATATGTAGATGATCAACCAACACAGGAAGAAGGTAATTTTGAAGAAAATAAAAGTGAGACATGGGTAGATCAAGATGAGAAGTTAAGTAATTCGAAGGTTGAAATTGAAAAGAAAACACGTAAACGATTGCTTAAAGAAAAAACCTGCAAAAGAAACGTCAGACAGAGGTAACATCAAGCAGGGCAGGCTTATATTAGTTTTTTTTGGACAATCAATGTCCAAAAACGGAATTAAGTCGACAAAGAACTGTTTCTACATTGCAAACTAGGTATGTAAATCTTTTTGGCTAGGAACATTTTCAATATCGCAAAAATCGGTTTACAATGCTCACAAAAACAAAAATAACCTGTCTAGCATACCCAAGAAGACCGAAAAAGGTTTAAATTCGTTAAGGCGAATTCCTGAAGATACGTTTTTATAAGTAAAGGCACATACATATAACAGTAGACAGAAGAGTCACACTACTATTATGTACAGAATAAAATGATGGAAGGAGTGGGAAGGATATTGCTGCTGCTTTGATGAACATTTTTGAGAGAGTGTTTGAAGAAAACGAAACAACTATTCTTATTACTTAGTACGTTTCATAATGGCTCTTGGGGGGATACAACATTTTATAAAAACGCATCCGGACGTTAAAATACTCACTACCTGGACATTCACCACTACAGGAGGTCGACAATGCACATACATAGTCAAATTAAAAAATATCTTGCAGTTAATGAATATTTCTCTCTTGGGCGGCTTATTAGGCTGTTGAAGAACGTAAATATCAAAAAGCCACTTGTAATTATAGAAATGCAATCTTTGGATTTCAATGATTTTGCCAAATATTCGAAAGATTGCTTTGACAACAAAAACATACCATTTTCTAAACTAAGAATATTGAATTTTACTCAAACTCAATTTGAAATTAACTTTTCATGGCGAATGACAACAAGACCACGGAAAAGTAAGATCTCGGATCAAAAAGTTGTGATTCTGCAGGAGGATATCGAAACCGTTGCATCAAAGGTCGGCATCTCAAACCAAAAAGAAAAACATCTTTTATCTTTGTTCTGCGGATAAAGCTTACTATCAAATTATATTCTTTAACTTGGTATGTTACTTAAAAAATACGTTTTAGAAATACTTATAGTAACTAAATATAACTTCCTTCTTTTTAAATATGATTCAACTTTGTATAAAATGAAGGTATGAATCAAACACATCGAAATATTCAATCTTCGTTTTCTCTAAAGTGATATGAGTGCAGATAGAACCTTCTTGTCCTATTGTTTTGTATTGTATTGTCGCGATTTGTCGATTTTCTAATCGATGATCGATTTTTTTTTACTTGTCGATCGTCGATTACTCTATTTCATAGTGTGAACGTCGATTGTGATTGAAACTTTTCAATTTCACGGTTGTTTCTTTTCGATCGTTATTTTCTTATCGACGCGTGAGGAAGCTGATGCCTAGAAGTTTTTTCATGTGAACAAGGTGTAAGGTTTTTTTTTTGAATTAATTAATTATATTATAGAAAATAATAAATAAATATATATTTTATGCAGGTCAAAAGCGATTACAAATATAAATTTTGGCCAAGCAATGCAAAGATGGGAGAAATTCGCTTGGGAGCTTAATGGTGATTCAATTCAATTCTTTATGGAGGCTTCTGAAACACAATTTCTCTTATGTAATATACATTACCTATGTAGGATGATAAATGAATTAATAATCATGAAGTCAGCTTGAAAATATGCCAGACAAAGCAAATAAATAAATATTTGTTTATGTAATATTTAAACAATTAATTAAATTATACTTAAGTGTAAAGCAAGTTATGGAGTACGCTTACTCACGACGTGCGTTAAATTTGTATTTAAATTTTATATCCTAAACTATACTATATGACTAGAAATCTAACACAAAAAATAGGCAAAACAAAGTTTCTAACATGCCACTTAACCAATATTTACGCTTCACGTAATACAAAACAAAATAAATAATTAATAAGATAAATTAGATATAATTCTACTGTTTACATTTCAATCAAATTTAAACAAAAATTTAAGTTGTTTATTCTGTTAATTTCAGGCTCTATTAATAGCAGTCTTTCATAAATTATGTTATAAAGAGAATGATAATAATTGTCTTCCAAACTTTCTGTTAGGTTTGAATCAAACAAGGATCTTATAAGTGCGTTGGGATGATATTCAGTGCGTTTTAACTTAATTTTTGTAAGGTTTGTTAAATATTGGACGCGCGGAATCATTTTGCAATCTTCATAAATTATATTATTTGCAAAATATTTTTTATTCGCTCTTTTTCTACAGCAAAATCTCGAAATTTTGCTCTCAAATCATTCAAGCTCTTTTGCTATTGTAGGTGAAACTGTAAACAAGGAGCAAAAACAAGACAAGACAGGGACCAATGTTTTATACACCAAAAGTTTTGTATTTTTGGGCATTCGTTTTGAGTGCAGTACTGGCTTTAATCTCGCAGTAACAAATTGGGCCTTACATAATGTCTTTCGGTCGTGTTCATTGAAAAGGAATCTATTATGGAATTAAATACCTAAGTATTTCATTTCGGTTCGTAAATGGAATAGGTACCTACGTTATTTATTTTTAAGGAGGGAGTTTTACTTTCTTTAATTGCCATACGATGGCCTTTTCCACTAGCGTTTCGAATTTAAACCCCCCTTTTGGTAATAGCTTAAAAGTAAGCATACCTTGTTGTACTATTTTAAGTAGAGCTTTCTGCAGTCGCACGTCAATGGCTACTATGACGGTATCGTCTGCAAATAGAATTCCATTAGGTTCATCATTCGAATAACCGAATGGAAATTATAAAAAATTTATGTTAAACTAAATGAATCCAATATTGATCCCTGGGGAATTCCTGATGGTATTTGGAAAGGATACGACTGTTGAGTTTTAACAAATATTGATGAGAATCGGTTTTCAAGAAAACTTTGAATAATTTGCAATAGCCATGTGGGAAAATTAAGTGTTAACAATTTATAAATCATTCCTTTGTGACAAAGACTATCAAATGCCTTTTCAATGTCTATGTTTAATGAAATCGTACATTTTTTAGATCTCAGGTTTTGAATATTTGAATTGCAAAGAATGTTGAATGTTCTTTTCTAAACCCAAATTAATAATCTCCTCTAATGCTTACTTTGGAGAAGTGGCTAAAGGTAATGAGGAACATTTTTTAATGCATAATGTAAGTTCCTATTGTAGTTAGCAATGGGCAGATTTAAAATTCAACGTTAAAAAGAAGATATAGAATAAAGTGGAACAAAAAGCAACTGACGGTGGACCAAATAAGCTTTATGCTGACAGCCAATTAGAAGAAGCTGTAATCAAAATGTGGATATAAACACCCTAAGTGAAATGGGTCGCTTGGAACCTGTGTAGAAGAATCATTCATCATCGAAGGATAATGTTGAGAATCATAAGGAACTAGATACTATGGAATCAGTTATATGCCTCATTAAAACTCCTATGTACTTCGACATCCAACAGAAATGCATCAACAATAAGATCAACAAAAAATCAAACAAAAATCTCAAGAAAAGGGAAAACTAGTGCATTTGGAGGAATCATTATATTCCCAGAAAACTTTTTTCAATGGAATCAAAACTATGGTGGAGGATATTAGAGAAATTGTAATTTGGCAAGATCCATGAGTACAGAATTTTAAATTAGTAGTAAGTTTTATTATGTTGGGAAACGAAGGCCCTGAGATTTGGGTCAACCGCCCTAAAATGCTATATGCAACTTTTTTTTTTGGATAAGCTTCTTACAATTCCGGAGGATTAGAGATATATCTGATATGCCTTCTGTTTCTGGTCATTTCAAGATTTTCTTGGACATCTTCGCTATCGCTAAACCATAACTCAATCCCACTCATTTTAAAATGTTAACAAACTTTTTGAAAAATATTCACAAAATTCTGTCGGTTCAATCGCAATAGTGTATTGTTCGATGGATTGAGTTACACAATAACAAATATGGAAACCAATGGAAGCAATCGAAATGTTTAAATCCGATTGATAATCGACAACGGCAATTGGCGCCAATATCTTAGGTCTCGTTAAACTGCATCAGTGGCTCAGAAAAAGAAAAAAAAAACATGTAAATATAAGATATTATATAAAGGGTTTTTCAATAAGGGCGGGCAGATGTTGAAATCGAATAAAACAAGCTGTGTGTGAGGTATTAACAAAAATATTTTTTTATTTGAAAAGCGCATGTATGCCATTAAGTGTGGAATATGAATATGACATCATTCAAATACCCGCCTCGGCTTCTTACGGTGGCACGGATCCGAGTGGTCCAGTTTTCAATGACTCTTTCGCATAGATCCGCAAAGACCTGCGATTTCAAGAAACCCCACAGGAAAGGGTCTAGCGGGGTTAAATCGCATGACCTTGGTGGCCAATTCACATCACCCCTGCGAAAAAATGTCAATCGTGGTGTTTGCTGTGTGGGACGTAGCGCCGTCCTGCTGGAACCACATGTCGTCTAGGTCAATATGGTTTAATTTCGGCCATAAGAAATTAGTTATCATCGTTATGTAGCTCTCGCTGTTGACGGTGAACGCCTCAATAACGTCGTTTTCAAGAAAGTACGCACCAATTACGCCGCCGGCCACAAATCCACACCAAACGGTAACTTTTTGAGGATGCATTATCACCTGCTGAACCTCGCGTGGGTTGGTGTCGTCCAATATACGGCAATTTTGCTTGTTAACACAGCCATTCATCCAAAAATGCGCCTCGTCACTAAAGATGATTTTTCGGCCAAAATTGGGGTCTTCTTCCAAACGATTCGAAGCCCAGTCATCGAACAAACAGCGTTGTCTATGGTCATGAACTTTGAGCTCCTGGATCAGTTAGATATTGTAAGGGTGTAGTCCCAAGTCCTGACGCAAAATTCGCCAAGTTGAAGTCTGCGAAAGGCCGAGCTCTTGTGCACGGCGAGGAATAGACTGGCTCGGGTTCTGCTGTACACTTCACGGACCACGGCGATGTTCTCGGCCGATCTTGCGTTCCTTGAACCTACGGGTGTTGGCTGATTATTTACTGAACCGGTCGTCTCAAATTTGGCCACCAAACGTTGAAGAGTCGACTGAGAAGCGCCACCACTTCAACCGTAAAATGGGCGCAATGCGCGCAACGTTTGCGTTAACGAACACTCATTTTGATAATAAAGTTTTATCATTTAAACTTGCTGTTCAATTGAAAGATTTGACAGATGTCGCTAAAACAAAATGGCCGCCACGGGGGGTCCCAAAATCTACCCGCGCCAATTGAAAAACCCTTTATAAGCCACTAACCCCAATCATTGTTATAGATGAAATATATACAAAAGTTGTGAACATCTAAATTGGTGCATTGACAAACAATAACAGCAAAAATAAAATGTTATTATCAAAAAAAGCTAAATATCACTTTTATAAATACCAGCAAACTCCTTGGGTTTAATGTAATCATTTTTTTAATTTCAAAATTTCATTGGCCAATTCCAGGACACCGGTTTTTTTTTGTTGCTTATTAAATTTAAATATTGAACCTCTCGTTAATTTCCAATCGCAGATTATATTATTCCGTAAATAAGCAAAAATAAATAATATTTATCGCAGTTTAGGACGATTATTTCTATTTTTCTAGAAATCTTCAAAGTTTCACTATTTAACATTAAACACTCACAATTATAGCGATTTATTTTTACATTTGCTGATTTTTAATTTGTTTCAGTTATTTATGAGTTTAAGGGAAATTTTGGAAAACACCTTGGCAAACCGTTGGTTGAATTTTTAAATCATGAGCAGGGCAGGGTCCGGGTGATTAACCCCAAATCTTGGGAACCGCGAAGCGATCTAACCAAAGGTACTTTGACTCAAGCTATAAAATCCACTACATAACATAGAAGCATCGTAACCATCGTAATTCGCTTTTTATGGTTAATTTTATCATTTTTATAATTTTGCAATTGTTTATTTTAAGAAAAATTGGAAGGCAAAACTGTTGGGAAAATAGAGGAAAAATCTCACTAGCTCACTAAGGCTGATTTTGTTAAGGCAAAGTTGAACATAACTTGAGGATTTTTATTTTCAAATCGTGATTTTGATTCAATCGGCGATCGTCAACTTTAGAGTTAATCAACTTTTGATTATCATAACTCCCGAAATAAATTTGAATCTAAAGAGCAAACTTGGGTATTGACACAGAATTATTGATTTATTTTTGTTGATTTTGATGTAAATAATTCTAGAATTTTGTTTAAACAGTTTCGAAAAAAAAAACAATGTATACTAAATTATTATTGAAGTATGGTATGTTTAAAAACGAAAAAAGCAAAAACAGTTGTTTTTCAAAACGAATATAGCTCAAGTCTCCCATTATGAATAACGAAGCAAATATTTGAAGTGAAACTCAGAATATGCTGCAATACTTAGAAAAGTCAACATTTATTGATCAAGTAAAAGAACTTATGATTTGCCAAGCTTTTTCCCTTTGAAGTGAACGTAAAAGTAGGAGTCGAAAAATGCATTTATCTTAAAATATTCACTTTGAGTCGAACGTTCGATTGGCAGCATAACTGCTGATACAAAAAAAAAACCATTTTACAGTTTTAAGCCGAATCCGAACGGTTAATTTGAGAAAGCACTTTTCATGACAAGAATTACTCTTGGAGAATTTGTCAATTCCTTGCAAGAGGCAGTACCCGTGAAAAAAAAACTTTAGATGGCATAGGCAGGGATCGAACCCCGAACGGTGGTAATATCAGTTTTATACTTGTCAACAACGCCTTTTTGTAAGAGGCAGAAAACCAAAAAGGGTTTTAAGAAGTTTAAGTCCTGAGAATATGCGAAGAGCTGGCCAAACATGAGTACTGAATATTAAGAAAGTTTGACATAGGCACCTACATACATATTTCGAAATCACATCTATTGTGATTTAAAAATAAATGTGTACAAAAAAAAATTAGGTTAAAACCGAAAGAGAAAACTTTTTTTCCTGTCCACACAAAAAGTCACCACAACCGAATGTTTTAAAAGTCAGAAAATAGTTTTTTTTTTGATTTAAACAATTTGAATAGCACTCTTTATGTTATTTAAAGACACCCAAAGTTTCATTTGTCCTAGTCATTGCTCGTAGGTTGTACACGGGTTAGGTATTCATTTAAAGGACCCTATTATCGTTCTACCACATCTCTGTTTAAAACCCTTGCAGCGTTGAAATCTTATCTTGATTTTCAACATACATCGTTCCAGTCGTTATGTGCTGTCGCAACAGTTTTTGTCTTCACCATCATCGTCGCCGTAGTCGTAGTCATAGTCGTCGTGGTCGTCTTTGTGGTTGTTTTGGTTGCAATTGCAATTGTTTTTTTAAAAACATGTCATTATAATATACGATGAGGACCAAGCATTGCAACCGCCCGCCACGCCGAGCCGCGTCGTACCGTACTCAGGAAAATACAACCTCTATATTTTAATTCGCAAAAATATGTGTTTTTTAAACTCCCTCCCTGCTCCCCACACTCTTGTCAATTAAAAAACAAAAATGTTTCAATGGTACAAATTGCATCACCTTCACCATACCCGCCCGTCGTGTGTTTGAATGTAGATAGATATGTAAATTATGACCTGGGTGGTTTAATAATAATTTGAATAGCTTCAGGGAGCTTCGAAGTCGCTTTTAACTTATGAATTTGTCCGTTATACCGCGTTTTTGAAAAAAAAGAAAAAAAGAAATATTATTTCGAAAGTATGACACCGTGTGTCCGTTTAATGTGAAGTCATTTTCCGGAGTGAAATTAATGAAGTTTAATTCTTCCTTTAACTATCTTCTGTGATGTGGTGGATGGACTTCTTTTGTAAAAAAGGACACGAGGGAGCGAGTTTCTTTTGTTTTAATTTAGGTATAGTCTGTGAGTTAGTGTTAGCTTTTCGAGAGACCGGTTGTGGTTTTATAACATTTCGTTTTCTTAATAAGTAAGTAGAAATATTGTTAGTTTAAAAATGAAACCGCCTTAGGATACAAAAATGACAGCTATTAAGTTAGTTCGGTCTATGAATATGTGCTTCCTTCTGCTTAAGATTCTGATTTTAATTCGAAAAACGAATTTTTTTTCTTTTTAAATGGCCTACATATTTATAAAAAGTCAATTTTTTAAAGTAAATGATGCAAAATTTTAAAGAACCTATAGTAAAGGGCGTAGTACCCGTAGCGTGATGGTTAGTGCGATGGTTATCCGTGGATAGGCGACTCCTGTACAATCGGGACGTCATGGCACAAGGCGGAGCAGAGCTCCTTCGGTTCAGTAGGGCTGTGTCCAAAAGGGACCGAACTGATAGGGTGAAGCAGGAGAGCCAGTTTTGGTGGCTTCAATCGGCACTTGATAGTGAGTAGTCGGGATGGGGTTTTAAGCCTTGGCCGGCTTACATACTTGTTTTATAGTTTTAGGGTTTAGTTTTAAGTAGAATAGGCATGGTGGCACAAAAACAACATACAAAAAAAAAAATACAAAAAATACAAAAAAGAAAAATACAAAAAAAAAAAATTAAAAAAAACGGAATCATCAAAAAAAAAAAAGACAAAATATGAAAAACAAAAAACGTTAGATAGTTAGATTTGCTGCTGTGGTTGTTCTATCGGGTGATTTTTTAAGAGCTTGAGAACTTTTTAAAAAAAAAAACGCATAAAATTTGCAAAATCTCATCGATTCTTTATTTGTTAACGTTAGATTGGTCCATGACATTTACTTTTTGAAGATAATTTCATTTAAATGTTGACCGCGGCTGCGTCTTAGGTGGTCCATTCGGAAAGTCCAATTTCGGGTAACTTTTTCGAGCATTTCGGCCGGAATAGCCCGAATTTCTTCGGAAATGTTGTCTTCCAAAGCTGGAATAGTTGCTGGCTTATTTGTGTAGACTTTAGACTTGACGTAGCCCCACAAAAAATAGTCTAAAGGCGTCAAATCGCATGATCTTGGTGGCCAACTTACCGGTCCATTCCTTGAGATGAATTGTTCTCCGAAGTTTTCCCTCAAAATGGCCATAGAATCGCGAGCTGTGTGGCATGTAGCGCCATCTTGTTGAAACCACATGTCAACCAAGTTCAGTTCTTCCATTTTTGGCAACAAAAAGTTTGTTAGCATTGAACGATAGCGATCGCCATTCACCGTAACGTTGCGTCCAACAGCATCTTTGAAAAAATACGGTCCAATGATTCCACCAGCGTACAAACCACACCAAACAGTGCATTTTTCGGGATGCATGGGCAGTTCTTGAACGGCTTCTGGTTGCTCTTCACTCCAAATGCGGCAATTTTGCTTATTTACGTAGCCATTCAACCAGAAATGAGCCTCATCGCTGAACAAAATTTGTCGGACGTAAAGCGCGAAACACATTTCGAACCGAACACTGATTTTGGTAATAAAATTCAATGATTGCTAAAAATTAAAGTAGCCATTACGTGCTTAAACTTTAGCAAATTGTTAAGAGATAGTGAGAAGATAAAATCGTTTAAAATTAGATTAATTATCTTTTAAGCTTAGTTAATTACTAAAACTGGTTTTAACATTTTACTAAATCGTTTAAAATGTTGCCCCATTATGTTCAGAAAAGTCCAGTTCTACAAGATTTCTGTATATTATATAAAAATAAAAAATAACACATAATGGATGAATTTTGTCTGTAATTTAATTTTGTAACACTAGCCGGTATTAAATTGCACTTTAGATTTTAATGGCCTTAATTCAAACCCGACTTCATAATTAATGTACCACGTCAGGATTTTGAGGTATTACTTTTTAAAATTCGAAAAAATACATACATATAGATATAAGACTTTTTGAGGATATCTTGATTAATGAAGTAGCTATTTTCAATAAAATCCGTGATGGTTTTCCAAACCTATGATCATTTTCTTCAATGTTTAGTTGAAATATTTATATTACGAGTATTTCAAATAATATTCGAAAAAACTTCAAAAGCGCTAAACCATTTTTTCTAAAATGGTTTTCAACAGAAAAAGGCAAAACGGTATGAAATTAATTTTGGTTCTTGTAACAAATCTGTTGTCTTAACAATTGTAATACATCAAGTTTTTGAAATATATACAAAAAATTTAAAAATAATGTTGGTATTTTTAAAACTTGAACAAATAGTTAAAATTAGAGTGTGGATTCGAAATCAACACTAAAAATTAAGTCCAAAAGGTACTCGTATTTTCCTAAACTATTAAAATATTAATTTCAAGTTTTTCTCGAAACAAATAAATTCAAATAAAGACTCAAAAATAATGAGAATTTTTAGAAACTAGGTAAGATACTAAAATACTTTCAATTGTATTTAAAAGAGAAAGTTTGAACTCTTCAAAACCATCATACAATTTATTGTTAAGAGATGTTTTGAGTTTTAATTGAGGCTTTAAAACACTGTTTTTCGTTGTTTTTAGAAATTTAGAGGGGCATATTTAAAAAATCTGATGTGATAGAAAAATTTAAAGCTGAGATTCCAATTTAAGACATCTTAATCCTTTAAAAAAGTATTCTTTTGGTTGTGTAACCGAGAAAAAACGTAATTTTGTCGAACAGTGTAATGAATCAATAAATAATGTTAAGATTCGTAAACTATTCCCGAATTTGGAATTGTCTCCAGAATTGTATCTGTCAAAAATGAGAGGAAACAAAATTGTCAGCAAAGTTTCTATCAAACAATTGTCCGACTTCTTGCAATCGTTTGAACTCGTTTAAACACCCAATACAATACGTATTTTTAAATAATTGGATGATTATCCACTAATTGGGTATTGGTTGACGTTCTCTACAAACAACATTATCCAATTTTTAATTGACACAGAGTGTTTGAGAAGGAAACAACAACAAAGTTTACAAGATTTTGAAAGAAATTTGAAAACTACGAAAATCGAAAGAAATAAAAAGTCACCGTTTGGCAAAATAAGAACAACGAAGTTATAAAGGGTGATTTTTTAAAAGCTATAGGAAAGTTTTTCAAAAAAAAAAAACACATACAATTCAGAAAAATGCATGAAATTTTTATTTGAATCGATAGTACGGTCCATATAATTTAATGTTTGAAGATTATTTCATGCAAATGTTGACCTTGACTGCGTCTCAAATGGTCCATCCGCTTAGTCCAATTTTGGCATACTCTTTCCAACATTTCGGCCGGTATCTCACGAATAAATGCTTCAATGTTGTCTTCTAATGCGTCAATTGAAGAGGGCCCATAAACCGCACCAAACTGAGACCATTGAGACAAAAATGAGCTTCGTTGCTGAACACAATTTTTCGGTAAGAAAGTGGATCTTCGGCCAACTTTCCAAGAGCCCATTCACCAAAAATTTTACGTTGCAGTAGGTCGTTCGGCTTCAATTCTTGCACCAGCTGTATTTTGAAAGGCATCACACCTAAATCCTTAGGCAAAATTTTCCACGTTGTTAAATAACAGATGCCCAATTGCTGCGAACGGCGACGAATCGATTATTGATGCTCATCAATAACACTGGCCGATGCAGCTGCGATATTTTCTTCAGTTCGCACTCTACGTAAGCGTGTTGGTGGTTTAATGAACAACAATGTAAATTTGGTGCGAAATTTAGTCACAATAGCCCGAATAGCAATTTCAGTGGGTCGATTAAACTGACCATAAAATGGAAGAAGCGCGCAATGAACTTTCTTAACTGCAAGCGTTGTTCGTTTTTAAGACGATTCATGGTTAAATTATAGACCAAATTGAAGATGTTCGACAGTGAAACAAAACACGAAACGTGCGTCAGCTGTTTAAACCAGTGTTGCCAAAAAGATAATAGCTAAAAAATCACCCTTTAGAAACAGAGGTTGCAAAGGATTTGACCCATGAACAAATTTTACAAAATAGTCGTTATTTCCTGCTTCATTATTGTTTCACTTTTTTTAGTACTACTTGTTGTTTTCACTTTTCATATTTTCTGTAATTTGTTGAGAAAATTGTTTTCCAATAAGTCTACCATTGTTATTGTTTTCTAAAGTCTTCCAACCGTGTAAACAGACAAATATTAATTGAAAGATATAAAGTTGTCAGCAATTGTCAACCGAATTTCTGCCGAAAAATTGTCTAATATTTGGATGAAATCAACCAACCGTATAAATTGTCATTTGTCAATTGTCATTTAATAAGATGCTATTGTAAGACTTTTGACAGTTCGACCTTAAGAAAGACCTTAACTGGCTTTCCCTTACAAACTTTTGTCAGATTGTTTATGCCGAGACAAATTTTTCTGGTTCATTAGGTTGACGAAATTTTCCATTATATACATATGTACGTACTCCTAGTTTAGACTTGAAAAACGTTTTGTTAGAACTTAAAAAAAAAAGAAAAGAAATTTACTAACCAAACTGAAGTAATAAATTTAAATTTGACATTTTGAACCCAAATTAATTGAAGGTGTTTGTTAACTTACTCGAAAATGTTTAATTTCTCAATAATCAGCTTTTTCTGCACTATTTCGAGAGGTTTTACACTTTTAAGAGACAAAAATACTAAACACATCGTTTTGCGAATTTTTGCATGAATATATTATTTTTACTCTTGACATTTTGAATACCAAGAAACAAACGGATTTGACATTGAATATTAAATTTTGAAGTATCGTATTTTACTGGTCTTAAGAAATGCCCCTGAAAATGTCTGTTCCTTCGCTTTGAATTTCTGTTATCTTGTGTGTCATTTGTACCGAATTCCGGCAAAACTTTTATCAAGTTTATTATTTCAGACTGCGGGTATAAAACATTCAGTTTTGATATTTATGATTTTTATTTGAATTTGAGAAACTTTTCTCCAAAAAACTAAAATAGCATTCACCAAAACTCTACCTCCTAGACTATTTTTAAAAGAAAGCCAGTAATTTCGAGGTCATTAGAAAATGCTTTATATGACGGTTTTCGGGTTGTTGGTCATTCGGTCATACCCCAATGATATTTATTGTGGTCGTTATATCTATGTACGTACATACATATGTATACATATATGAACCTATTCAATTAACGACGGATATGGTGTAGCGTGTTCGCCATCGTACATAATACGAACCTTATACGTTTGGGGGTAGGCTGGCTGGCTGGATGGCTTTTGGCGGTGCGATGGTTTGAATGTTTTTGTTTGTAATCCTTTTGTATACGAGTACATTTTTGTATAGGTTTTTCTGATAGGTTTTCTGTTTTTGGAATTTCAATTTAAGAACCGAATTACTTGCACGGCGCGATAACAATTTTGTGCATAATTGATATATGACTGACAAGGGACGAACAAATCAATGATATAAATAAGGCTATATGAAGAGGCGGTGACGATGGATGGCCCTTGTTGAGCCATCGCTAAAGGTTTCATTTAAAAAGCTTAATGATGGTCAGAGTTGGCATGAAAAAACAACAAAAAAGTACACACAGATATACAGGTATGATATTGGAATTAAAAAAATTAAAGCATTTATTAAAAAACAAAAATGAGTTAAAGGTTTGAATCGATGCAGGTACATACATATATTTTTGAACACAAATTAAAAAAAGGAAGTACACATTGCCACCACCGAATAATTATTGCTGGAAAACAAATTTAATAACTGTTTTTATCGGCACTAATTTAGTCTTCGTTATCAATTCAGGTAAATGATCATTTCACTGCAAGTGTAATTATTTAAATGCACTGGGAACTGAAAGCAACGACACAGAAAAAGGGGTAATGATGTAAGTGTGTCATGGAAATTTGTCTGGTCTTTACTGCATAGATTTTTTTTTAATTAAGTAAATAAAATATTTTCGTAATATACATATAAAGAGTGTTGAGAGTTTAAGTGATTATTAAAACTAATAAAAAAATCAATTAAAAATTAAATTTTTCCCAACGGGAACATTAAAACAAAAATATTTAACTGCAGTGATTCTCCTCTTGAATTTATTTGATTTGCATGGAACTCTGGTTACATAACTGTCGAATTTTTATCATTTCTATAAATTTGTTTGATATTCTCATTTTTTTTTTCGTTAAATAGTTATAATGTTTGAAAATATGTTTGTAGTTTTTAATATTCAATTGTGAAATTTAATTATATAAATGATGACAATTAAGAATAAGTAGAAGTTCAGTAATTTAAAAAAGTACGTATACGCCTTAGTGCACCTTTTAAATTTTAATATTCTAGAAAATACAATAGTAACATTTAAATGAATGCTTTCTTTGCAACATTTTGTTTGATATTAAAAAATAGAAGTCAATCTATGCATTTCTTTGTTCTCATAATACTTGAGTCGAAAATCAGAGGTGGAATCGGCTAAGATGATCATTTTTTTTTTTAGAAAAAAAAGCTAACTAAACAAATGTTCCAGCCGTTTGTATAAGCGTCTGGTAGCTCTATTCAGAATAAACATGTTTGTTTTAAAATGACTATCAAATTTTTAGGTATGTCGATCAAATTCGTTTATTTTGATTTTCATTTATCAAAAATCACCTTAGCCGATTCCACCCCAGCTCTTAGCAGTTTTTGTAGCTTTTCGTGTTTTGTAAAAAAAAGCTGTCAATTGATTTTTTCTAAAGAAATTTTGCATATGATGAAATAAGTTTGATTGTAAAATCTATCTATCTATTTCTATTTATATTTCTTAGCTTGATTTTTAGTCGAAAACCAATTTTAACCAGTTTTAGTAGCATTTCTTGAAAGTTTTTATTTCTTATATAAAAAAAGATTGATTGAATTTTTCTAAGACCATTATCTTCCTTCAACAACAAAATTTAGCACAGAAAGAAATCATTTTGAAGTGAATACCTTTATTCATTCACCAATTTTGTGTAATATTTTTTGTATATTTTAATTTTTATTAAAACTAACTGAATGTTGGATTTTTCTAACAATTTTACTGGATGTTGACAAACAATATTTTTTATAAGATAAAATTAGTTTAAAGCCGATATATGTAATCAGTCGAAAATCAAAATTTTACCACACGTTAAAAGATTTCGTTGCATAAAATTATTTTGGAAGCATACCAATTTTTCATAAGTTATTCGAGGTGACAAATTTTTATTACAAAATGTACCAAAAATATCAAAAAAATTTAATTCGACAAATTGGACCAATTACAATGACTTAATATATGAGAAGTTAAAAATTAAATTTAACAAAAGCTAAGTACAGAGGTTTGTCAGTTTTTTCAGCAAGAAGTTTTTTTCTAAGAGTAATGTCAGAAACGTCATTGTCAGAGGACGAAAGTTCGTAAGTATTAAATGTTGTTTTTAGGAGCGATAATTATTGAAAATGTCTTTATTGACATTTAAATATATCTTTTTTGCACAGAAAAAATATCAAATCATCTGAAATTGTAAGTTTTTTTAGAACAAAATCAGCAAATCAAACACACAAATTTTAATTGAATGCTGATAGGCTTCTGACAGCTCATTGACCATTGACTAATCTGACAATATTGTAAAATATGACTTAGCTTAGCACTTTTTTTGAAATCCTAACAAAAAAATGCACACCTTGATAGCATATATATTTTGTTTCGTAATGAATTTATAACAACAAAAAGTAATGATTTTCTAACACTCAAAAAACTCGTGGATTCTTTTGGTATTTGGTGGTTCTATTGATTATGCAAATTTCACTGGTCGATAAAATTAGATTTTTTGTTGTAAACGCAAAGTAAACAAACATTTTTAAAAGGATTAAGATGTCGTTAATTCGAATTTCACCTTTAAATTTTTCTATCACATCAGGTTTTTAAAATATGACCCAAAAACAGGGTTTTGTGTAATAAGTTAACACTCAAAATATCTCTTAACAATAAATTGTATAATGATTATGCAAAGTACAAATCTCTCTTTTCTAAATAAAATTTAAATCATTTCAGGATCTTATTCAATTTTATGTTTTTATATGACTCTATATGAAGTTTTAAGCAAATCTATAATTTAATACCTACTTCATAGTTTTGAAAAATACGTTTATTTTATTGCTGAAACCAAAATTTAATTTTTACTATTTGCTCAAGTTTTAAAAATACCCGTTTTTAACATTACTTTTATATTTTTTTAATATATTTGGAAAAAACTTAATACTATGAAATTATAAATTTTGAAAACCATCACGATTTTTATTGAAAAAGTGATACTGCATAAATGTGGATAGCCTTAAAAAGTCTTATACATACATATATGTTTGTACATGCTTTTTGGAATTTTGAAAAGTAATATGTCAAAAACCTGACGTGATATATTAATTTTGAAGTCGAATTTGAATTAAGTCCATCAAAACCTATTGAAAAATGCAATTTTATTTCTTTGTTCCAGGGATATTTTTGTTTTAAGTATCATTAGATCTAAAATTAAACAAAATACCTGCATAATATTTTAATTTAAAAACAATTGTTATTAACTTTCAAGAAAGGACTGGGAGGAACACATAAAATAGGAAATATTTTGTATTCACACTTATTGAAAATAAGATATTTTATTATTTACTGTTTTTTTTATTGACCAAATATTGTTCTGTTGCACATTTTGTTTTATATATGAGTACGCAATTGATTTTCTTAGTAACTGCTTATTTATTATTTTATTATTTATCAATAAATTAATATTAAATGTATTGCACAATAATTCAGTAATAAGATGTGTATTTATTTGGTAGACAAGTTTGTATACGACTCCGTGGCGCAACGGTAGCGCGTCTGACTCCAGATCAGAAGGTTGCGTGTTCAAATCACGTCGGGGTCAATAAATTATATATTTTACTTTTTTCCTTCAAATAATTTACAGCACATACATAAACGAATAATTCAACAAGAAGTCTAAAACTTACAAAAGTATATAAGTTCTAAATTAATTCAGACGCTAAGAACTAAACAGACATATGTGATTTTTCCACTTTTATTTAAATCAAATATTATAATATGTTTATATAATCTTGTTTATTTTAAGTAGCTGCAGGAATTCACATAATTTTAATTCAATAGATACTCGTACAATTCTGTCAAAAAGTTCAGATTTTCCCAACAATAATAATATAATGTAAACTCATTTAGGTGAGAAGTTAAAAAACTACTATTTTGAAATTGATGAACGAATTAAACCTATTCTAATTCGCATTTCCTGTTCTTTCCTGAATCTGAAACAAAATAGCTTATTTATTAATTCAATTCAAATGGTGTTGTAGTGATTATTATTTATTGTCACTTGCAAAAATGGCCTTTCCTCTAAATGCAAATGGATAGCCTACTTTAATTTGGTATTTGAAGCATAAAGATAATCCAATCCAATTTGACAAAGAACAGATTAAAGCTCAACCCAACAATAATAACTGTAACAATTAATCGACAATAACCTTCAATTTTCTTTCAAAACCAACATTCATATACATTCTATACCTAATTTTGTAATTATGTACATATATCATTGTGTTATACAGGGTGGGTTAAAAAGTTAAGTTCAAATTAGTAAAAAAAAAATCAAAACTTATCTTTTTAATTTTTTGTTCTGTTCTTTGTTAAGCTATGGTCTATATACCTCAGCGATGGAGAGAAGTAAAGGCAGTTTTCATTCCCAAGGCGGGCAAATGTTCGCATGTCAACCCTAAAGATCTAAGACCTATTAGCTTATCATCATTCATTCTCAAAACTCTGGAACGTTTGATTGATATCCATGTACGTAACAGCATTGATAAGAGACTATCGATGTCTCAGCATGCTTACTGCAAATTGAAATCGGTAGAAACAGCCTTGCACACCTTGGTAAGAACTATCGAATACTCCCTAGAACAAAAACAATATACTATGGTGGCCTTCCTGGATATTGAAGGCGCTTTCAACAACGTTGACACATCCGCTATCACTTCTGCTATGACGACCCTAAACGTCGAATACTCACTCTGTGAATTGATAAATCTAATGCTAAAAAGCAGGATCATCAACTCTAAGATGGGGATTTTTGTACGAAAAGGTCTGTCAGTAGAGGCACTCCGCAAGGTGGTGTTCTGTCCCCTCTCCTGTGGAACATAGTGGTTAACGAGCTACTAATATCCCTTGAGAGAGAAGGCTACAGAGTGGTTGCGTATGCCGATGATGTTGCTATCGCCGTCATAGGAGAACATCCTAATACACTGAGAGACCTCCTCCAAAACAACATGCGCAGCCACAAAACTAATATGGCCTTCACTGGACCTAAAGCGCTCTAAAGACTTGTTATCTCAAAGCAGACTTCATATTAGCTCCCTAATAGGTGTCCTTACGGGACACTGTCTTATAGGCAGAAACGCAATACGCCTTGGTGTAGCCTCAAATGACTTCTGCACGAGCTGTATGGACGAGGAAGAAGAAGAAACAATCTCTCACCTCCTCTGCACCTGCCCTGCACTTTCACTAAGACGCAAACTTCATCTGGGAGAATACTCTTTTGATGATCCCAGTGAACTAGCTAAAAACGATATCAGATATCTCCTTCGCTTTGTAAAAACTCAAAATGGTTCCACTCTAGTGGGAAGTAATTCTCTAGATTCATGTGGTATCACAATGGGCCTTTTCTTCTGACCTAAGTGTGTGGTTTTTGTATCCGCAGCCACTTTAACCTAACCTAACCTAACCTTGTTAAGCTAGGTACTTATGCAAAATAGTTTGGAGATTAACTAAATTGAACAACAAATGTTTTTAAGAAAACGAGTAGGGCGGCAAATTTTTGGCTTTCACGGCAAAAAAAAAAAAAAACAGATACAAAACGGCAATTACTAGCATACTTAAAATTTATAATTTCGAAAGTTGCCTTGCTAACTTTATACTTCCAATTTTTCTCTTCTATGTACAACTTAAATTATTTTAGTATCTTACTTAGATCTTGGAATTTCTCATTAGTTATGAGTCTTTATTTGACTTTATATGAAGTTTTGAGTAAACCTTGAATTTAATGCTTGCACAATTTTGAAAAATACGTTTTTGAGTTCTTTTGTAGTGCTGATTTCGAAAGCAAATTTTGATTTTTACTACTTCTTTATGTTTTACAAATACCCGTTTCGACATTATTTTCATGTTTTTTAATATGTTTCAAAACCATGATATAATAGAATTGTTTGGACAACAAAATCATTACAAAAACAAAGATTACTTTTAAATCGTTTTGACTTTTTCAGTTGAAAATGCCCTTTAGCATAAATGGGTTAGCATTTCTTTCAGATTTCAGACACGAATGTAACTTATTGTGTTCCTTAGTTCATTGCGAAAAGTTCTTAGAACCGAATTGGTAAATATAAGGTCTAATTTGCCAGAAATTAAACCGAGAGATCCTCAACTACATGTTGTTAGTTCGTTTTCAAGAAATGGTAAGGTTTAATCATTTACACGTTAATAATTTAGTAATGTACAAAATTCCGTATATTGGGTATTGAGAACACTAGGCGGAGTTACTTAGTTAAGTGCACTGTCTGGTGTGGTGTAAATTTAGAAAATTTCGAACGCCAAAATAAATTGTATCGTAAACAACAAATTTATGCTGGTCCTTGAACCACTAAATACACCTCAGTCAGTTTTATAAAGCGGAAATTGCTCGATTTGTTTGGGTCATTCTTTTTTGATTTGAAGGCGTTTTTTGGGGCCAACAATTGATGATAGTATTAAGAAGTGGTTTTAGAAGTATTGAGCTATACTGCTCAAACTACTTTCACAGCAGTAGTGCTACTAACGGGGTTTTCCAAAATTTCAGGATTTAATTGGATTTGCTTGCACCAGATATTTTGTATGTGTTTTTTTTTAAGGGTTAAGTATACGTGAATAAACTCAAAATTATCCCGCAGCTAAAGGAGAATATTAGTGATAAAAACCAGACGCTGATCCCAAATGCCCTACGAAATGTTAGAAAACAAATTATAGAAAGACACTGTAAACATGAGCTTTTGATTATTTTAGGGACATTATATTTTATGCTTAGTTGAAGTTGTACGTTGTGATTCTACAAATAAATGAATGATACAAAATTTCATCCAACGTTAGGTCTTTTCGCCCAAAGCCATAACGCCCAAATCATAAAATGTCATAAAGCCCAAAATTGGTCGCAAAGCCCAAAAAGTAAAAAAAAAAATAAGCAAAAATCCCAAAGCGAATGTCGTAACGCCCAAATAAATTTGAAATAAAAGAACGCCCATATTGTTGGTTTTCATTTTGCCCAAGAGAATTTTTAATTTAGGTTTTATGACATAAGGGTTGGGTTTTCATAACATTTATTTTGGGTATTACGACGATTATGATTTCTATCGTTTCTTATGTCTTATAACCCAAATACATGTAACCCAAATCAAAAAATGACATAAACCCCAAAAAGAGAAAAGTCGTAAAAAATATTACTAAGAAAACGTCACAAGCCCCAACTAAAATGTCATATCACCCAAACCAACTTTCAATGTCGTAATGCCTACATTTATAAATGTCATAACGCCCAAAATATTCTTTTATATAAACGCGTATAAAAAGTGAAGTAGGGGGCATGCTGCCCCCCCCTGCAACTTCTCTGCTTGGACTCACTAAAGGATTTGAGGTAGGTGTGAAGTTGTTTCTTTGCATTTACAGAATCTGGATTTAAAAAAACTTTGCATAAACACAACATCGCACCTACCCTAAATCCTATAGGGATACCCCCAAACAGGGGTTTTGCAGGATTAGCATGCTCCGGATACATGTTCCACTGTTTATACGCCATAATGCTCGAATGTCACACTGGAACTCGCAAACCATTTCCTTTTATTTGACTTTGAAAATTGGCCTTATTTAGCTTCTAATAGTAAAATAAAGCTTACGCTTTCTTGAAGTTTCGAGTTTTTGGGCGATCCAACATTTTTTCGTTATGGGGACAAATATGCCCAAAATAAACAAAATTTTTGTCAGAATACCCAAATGTTGAAACATCTAGAGGGCGATATGTCAAATAATGTTATGATATTTTAAAACTGATCTTGGCAATTTGAAATTGATTTTGGGCTTTGTGGCATTTTCTTTTGGAATTTTCTTTTGAGCAGTAGAGCCATTTTTGGGCGATCTGACATTTTTATTATTTTGGCATAATTTTTTGGGTAATAAGACGTAACGCTTCTTTTTATTTGGAATGTCATAAAACCCAAAAAAGTTTTAAGGCCTAAAGGTTCGGTAATATTACCCAAATCGTAGAACAAGTCACTTTTGACCCACCTTGTACTACTAGTCATGGCTTCACGACACAAACACACACACGCACATACATTATGCATATGTTTATTGTTGATATATATGTGATTATATTAAAATATAGGTCAAGCAATTAACTAACAATTACACACAACAAATCTAGCGCCCATTAAAATTACTCCTACTTTTGCCAAGATGATCATTGTTTTTGTCAAGCCAAAAGAGACCAAACCAAAAGCGTAAAGCCAAGATATTATGCTTACAGAGAGTTAAATAGGCACACTATATGCATTAACTTGTAATGCATGCTATTTGAACAAAGTAAAGAGGTTGGGGAAGGGCAAGCAAGGGTGGCATTTTGGTGTAGACTTTTACTACAATTATATTTACTCGTATAGTGCATGGCATGGCATATGACCTTGGCTTCATTTCCTTTGTAACTCTATATAAGACTACTTTAGACAAAATGCTTTTCTGGCTTTAAATTGCTTGCGGTCGCAGTCACATGGTATAAATTTCATACTTTGGATTTTGGAATGGCATGTTCTGGTTCTCTCTCAATCTGAATCGCACCCAAAGGACAATTATTCAAAATTAAGCTTGTCGAACGAGAACGTGTACATTTATAATACGGATACGGATACGGATGTTAGTGTGGCATAGACCAGAACAGAGGAGGTTTAATGTAACAGGTGGCACTTGGCAGCATGATTCTATACTATGGCTATGAAAAGAAATGCTCTTCGTCGTCGTCGTCATCGTCATCGTCATAGTCATCGTCGTCGTCATCAGTGTGGATGATGTGATTACGGATGAAAAGTGATTGCACATAGCACAACAGGCGTCCATTGGCAGCAAACATATTGTGTGGTTAAACTGTCCCTAATGTCAAATTGTTGGCATGGGTTGGTTTTGGATTTGGATTTAGATTCTTTTTTTTGTTTGTCATGTTTCATATGGCAAAATGCTATTTTAGATGCGGTGTCGGTGTGTGGCTTGGTCCTGCAATATACTGTAGTATATTGTTGCGAGTAGGTAGAGATTTGTTTTTAATTTAATTTCATGGTAATCCTTTTTAATTTTTTTAAACGGAATTCCAAAAACAAATTCCCAAATATATTTCCCCAGTAGACAACCTTTGAATCGCTTAGTTTAACGGACATATCGTATTCCAGCAAGGCCAATCGCCATCAGACCATCAGACAAACAGGCATTATAGCTTACAACAAAAAAGGAAGAAATAATATTGATTTTCTATCAAGGAATAATAGATCCGATTTCGAATCTATGTATGTATGTGTTTGGTATAATACATATATGTATTTATGTATATATTTTTTATATCAATCGAATAAAAAATCTTTCTCTTTCTTTCTCTCTTTATGCTGTACTCGAGTCCCTAGAGGGCTCCTTTTCCTTTAATATAGTATAGTATCGTTATATTTTAGTGGTAAGTAGAATTGTTACATCAAAAACCTACAACAACAAAATTTTTGATAAATATGTCTTATGTTTTTCTTTTTTTCAATTTCCTTCCCTGAGTTGAAAATATAGGAAAAATATTTTCTGTTCTATAACTTTTAATATTACGTGTTTACAAGGAAGTGAAAAAGTATTACCTAGGTATGTAGTTTAGGTTAGGAAAGGTATAGAGGAAGGTATGGAAGGTACCTCTACCTGCTAAAAAAAATTCAAACGGAAATTCATAATGCTTCAAATAAAAGTGAGCTAAAAAAAAGAAGTATCTTTACTCTCCTGGGTATAATGATGGTATTTATGTTTGCATTATTCATTTTTATATATTTATATTTTTATATTCGAGAATTTGTATCTCGAAAAGAAAGATGTACATATATACATTTTTGTATTTTATGTTATGGCTAAGAGATTAGAAAACAAAATAAGCAAAAACGATGAACTTGGTAGAATTATGAATGGTTTCAATTCGACACAAGACCTTAAGTTTTCAATTGCCATATTGACAAGAGCAAATATTTCATTTTGTATAAAGTATTTCAATAGAATAGATTAAGTTAATGGCCTTTTTGTTGTAAGTCCTCCAAAAAAATAGATTTCAGCATATGACTGAAAACATACTTGCTTTTGCATCAATAATCATTGAATTGGTATTTTCTTTTATTTAGTGTGTATTTCTTGACTAAAAACAAGTAGTAATTCAAGTCATATAAGGTTTATTTTGTATTTATTAAAATATTCAGTGAATTGGTCTCATGTATTCGAATAAAAGGTTTTACAATGTTGTTGATGTTGATAATTTGTATGGCGACAAAGTTTTTGGTTTGGCGACGTCTATCGTATCTGTTGTTTATCATTCAATCATTAATGCCATATTAAAGTTTCACGGTTGATTCAATTTGACGGTTTTCTTTTATTTAAGAATTCGTTCCTTGTTATTCATTTCAAGAACTCATTAAAATTTTAATCAAATCTCATACTTAAATATTGTAAAGAGTCCGCCAAATAACTTATTTTTTTTTTTGAAAATGCTATAAAAACATCGAGTGTAGCTTCGGCTGTGTGGCACGTAGCCAATATCCTCCACCTTTTTTTTTGAACAAAAATTCGTTCAACATAACGATAACGATCGCCATTGACCATTGATCATTTTCGAAGCAAAATGGCCCAATTATCACTCTGGACCGAAATCCGCACCAAACAGTGACTCGTTTTGGGTGTATCGGCTTTTCAATGTATGCGTGCGGGTTTTCTGTGTCCCAAATGAGACAATTTTGTTTGTTTACATACCCGCCAAGATCAAAATGAGCTTCATCTGAAAAGATGATTTTTTTGGCAAAATCGGCATTTTCTCTAAGCGTTGTTTCCAGCGTTGTTCAAGCGTATACACAACCATATTCGTTTAGCGGAAGGATAAAACTAATTATCTGTCAAATCAGACATGAGCTAAGTGTTACCATTCCCGAAATAAGCACTAGTTGAAAAAAAAAACGGTAGATGGCGGACCCTATATTTTATTATGTTTTAGTATAAGACGATTTGCAAAAGTTTTAAGAAAAGACTGCAAAAACGCATTTTGTAAAACTCCACAAAATGGCAAGAAAAATCCTCCAAAAGTTTTTAAATTTTCTTATAAAAATTGAAATCAAATTTTTGAATCTTTTATTAAATTTTTTTGTGATTTGGCGACCACGAACCAAAGTGTGTTTTTTCATTAAAGATACAAAATTCCTAACCAATATTCATAGAACAACAAAAGCTAAATTAATAAACAGTCAGATGGAACTTTTGATGCAATTTTTAACTTCCCATAGGAAGTTATTGTAATCGGTCCGATTTGTCGAATTGAAAATTTTGGCATTTCTCGACGTTTCAAGGTCTCTAGAGTTGAAATAAAAGATTTTTAGATAGATGTCTGTGCGTGCGTGTGTATGTACATACATACGTTCGTATTCGTATGTCCGTACGTTCGGGAAACTTTTTTCGTCTTCCATATCTCAAGAAGATATCTCAGTGGAGATATCGGCTTAAAATAAATGTTGTTTTACCGATAATAACGCAGAAAGATGCAGAAAGGACTCTCAAAAAAAAACTATTAAAAAAAGTGAAAATTTTGGTTAACCCAAAATATTTCACGAACCAGTTACTTGACTTAAATTATATATTGAATTAAATTATATATTGTGATGTAATACCAAACTGATTAAATTTTGTAAAAAAAAAAATCAATTAATGTTTTTTTTTTATAAATCAAAAAAACTGAAAAATAATAATTGTCACGTCGAATATTTTACGAACAAAAACCAATTTTATCTTCAAAATAATTTTATGCAACGAAGTATACCGTTTTTGACATCTGGTAAAATTTTGAGAAAATTCGAATTGACAGTTTTTTTACAAAAAATAAAAACCTAAAAAAAAAATATTACTAAAAGTTAGTAAAAATGATTTTCGACTCAAATATCTTTTCAAAAAAATTAAATTGGCGTCAAGCCGAAAATGCATTTGAAAATCGTGAAATTCTAGTAGTTTTTTTTTAACAGCAATATTAACGAAAATGCCCTCAAAAATAGCAATTAACCAACCAAAGAGAACAATAGTTTTAGCAAAAGAAATCTAAGGTGAGTGAGATGTAACTATATTTATTACCAAAATATAAGCTTAAAGGTGGCTTAAAAAGCAATCCCTGATTTATCTGCAGGTTTAATGGTTATTATAAATGATTTTTGAGTGAAAATTTAATAGTTTTTTTTTTCGAAAACAAAACTGTTTAGGTACATTGAAATTACGAAACTGGGTTTAAAATTGAGAAAAAACTAACGATTTTCGGGGTTTTACCGATTTTTTGCCATGTTGCGTTCAGACCTCGAGCTCGAAAACCTGTATTATTTAAAAGACAAGCGTCATAAACACCTAGCCAAAAATTTGGACCTATCGGATTTACGGAAACGACTCTTTCTGTCTAGAGAAAAGACTACTTAACTAAAAAATAGTGTAGTAGATTAAACTGTTTCCAACTTACTTTTCTGCAAAACTTGTCCAATCTTCTCACTCCATGAGTTTTGGTATACCTTATGACAAATTCGTTTTTTGTGTTATTTTAGTCTTAGTTCGTTGATTTTTTGCAAAAAACGTATTTTAGCTAATTTTTGAACAGTTGTATTCTGAAAATCGTTAAATATTCGGAAACAACTTAAGGCTCAAATTGTGGTCAATTTATTTGCCTTAAAATCGTAGAAAATGATTGTATTAAAAAATACTAATAAACGAAAAACGTTCGAAATTTTCGCGGCTTCCCTGATTTTTCGACATATTGCGTTCTTCGCTTAATTTCGGAAACTTGGATTATTAATAAGGCCAACATCATAAACAAGTAACCAACAAATCAATAATATCGGATTAACGCATAGTCTGATGTAAGTATATATGTAATTACTGGACTACAAGGAATAGGTTAAAAAAGGTACTTTGGAAAAATCCGACAAAGCTAATTTTTAGCTAAAAGCTTCTTGATACACCTGATACTTTAAAACCTCCTATAAAATATCCTAATTCCGAAGTGGATCTCGGTTTTATCCAAATCACTCGAAAACTATATTATTTTTTTTTTAACGACGTATGTGAAGTACAAAATGCTTATTTAACACACATAAATCGAAGAATTTAAAAATTTGTCCAAAAAATTGAAAGATTTGAAGAAATAGGTATATCACATGTAGTAAAACAATATAATAAAATTTTAATTTTGGGTGGTGATAACCAAGTTTTACTGTGATTCCAGAAGTAAAGTCCCAGTACTCTGTAAAATATTGATTTTAAATTTGTTTAATTAAATATTTTATAAAGTACTCTAGAAACAACTTGTTGACAAAACAATTATGTACCAAATTAATATAATAAATGACGTCGGTGCATGATTTCGTTCATCAATTTATAGCGGTACAAAGGTAATTTATAAAAATAGAGGTTGGAAGAGTTGGACTCAGTAATAATATCTTAAATACCTTTTGTTTTCTTTTTAATAATGCTCTTGCCATAACCTTTTCTGTGATGTTTTCAAAATTTGCCCAGTAACGTAAACATGTGACTAAGCATCGCCAAGTTTCAGATAACCGCACGTTCACACGCTAATTAATTTTAACTTATTGACTTCTAATTGGGTTGGGGTCGAAATACAGTATTTATTTATATTGTATTTAAAATACTGTATCTCAAAATAATGTATTTTAAAATACTGTATGTACAAAATACTGTATGTACAAAATACCGTATTATCAAAATACTGCATCTCAAAATTCTGTATTTCAAAACTTTGTATATCAAAATTCTTTATTTCAAAATGCTGTAAATAAGGCTAAATAATATTTTTTTTTATTTTGTAGCCCTATTTACACTATTTTGAAATACAGAATTTTCAAAACAGAATACTTTTTTTTAAGAAAACATTATAATAATTTTTCATTAGCATAATGTTCTAATATACTTCCCTTGAACAATAACATAAGTACCTATGATAATTCATAAGTCTTTGAAATAATAAAAACAAAAACAACATAAATGGTATCTTCTTCTTATTTTCTCTTTCTCATTTTCTTCTTCTTAGTTATTTATATCTCTCCCACATTTTTACATGAATTGTTCCTATCATAATCAACAATTGCAGCACCAAACTAATTGATCTGTCAAAACTTACAGTATTATACAGTATTATGAGATACAGTATTTTGACTACAGCACTTTGAGACACAGTATTTTAAATTTACAGTATTTTGAAATACAGAATATTAACCATACAGTATCGTACAGTATCGTACAGTATCATACAGAACTTTGACCATACCCCTTCTAATTTTCTTGGACTACTTTTGGATTTTTAACTACGCTTCACAAACATTTTAAATCGCATCTGAACATTAAAAAAGTTCAAAGCTATTTCAAAATTAGTTCCAAATGAGTTTATAAAGGACACAATCAATCAATATGTGAAAGTTATGAGATACGAAATATAAATTATAGATTAGATAAGATGTCCTATCGATTATTTTATAAAGGACATCAGAATATTCGTGTTGTACTCTTTTTGGTTATCACATAATGTTTATCTCATGATGCATATTGCAAATTATTTTTCCTTTTTTTTATAGCGATAGAAGGACATTATTTATTCCACGTACAACTTCTATTTTATGGATAGAATTTTCTAGTTTATGCATTTGTACATCAGTGTATTCCTCCCCATAAATTTCCTCTTACTTTTTTGTATGTATGTAGAAATTCCTTAGCCAAATACTGTTAAGAAATGTCTACACTGCATATGTACATACAAATACACTTCTATTCAACTCAAAAAGCCCAAATATTTTCTAAGGTACGTTGTCCATTATTTGAAAACCTTGTGTGTTAATTTATCATTTAATGACGCTCACTGGTTGCTTGTGATGTTGAAAAAACAAATCAGAAAAGAATATTTGAAAAATTCTGCTATTTTTTCTCTAACTCTCTTGAAAAGTTTTGCATATAGGAAAAATAAAGTTGTTCTTCTGCCAACTATAAATAGACACAGGGTTATTCATTATGTTAGTGTTTTGAGGTGATTGGCCTATTGGATCATCAGTTGAAGTTGTGCAAGTGAAATTGTATATTTTTATTGCAAATTAGAGAAAAATGGTTAGATCAAAACTTCTGAATAGTGTTGAAAGCGCCAAAAGTAAGCATTCCTTTGGAAAAGGTTACTTAATGTTACAGTGTATCAAAATAAAACTCGTACATAAAATTCGTTCTTAGAAAAACGAAGAAATAAGTAATATGGAACCATTATATTTCAAAATTTATAATTATAACTGTCTTACAGTTAAGAGGGTCACTCTTTGATTTTTAAAAAAAAGTTTTAAAAAATCCACCTTTACCTTTACCAAGGCAAAGATTTCCTAAATTAATCGAAAAAACACCTCAAAGTTAAACTCGTACAGTGTTTTCTTTTTAAAGTTAACCATGTTTAGTAATGATGTAGCAACAAATTAAGTTTTATTATTCATGCTGTCATTACTGTGAATAATTTCAAACACAAACAGTCTTATTTAATAGAATTCGCTAAACAGATGAATAGTTATACAGTGAATAAGGATTTATGTAGGCTCTATGTAACGTTGCGAAAATTCCTATTTTAGCCTAGTACGCTGCTGATGCGAAACGAAAATTCCCATACAAAAATGACATGACGAAATCATAAACGAAAAATTTTGCTGTGCTTTTCGTTTTTCAGTACGCTGCTGCTGAACGACGAAATGTGACATTTTAGTGGATAGCTGTACCAGATTTCTTAGTACAATTCTCCACTCTTTTCGTTCTCAATTTAATTGCCCAGCACATTAATTGCTTGCGAAATTTTGACGTTTAATTTTTTTATTGAAAAAAAAAAAATTGTTTACTCGTGACTTTCGGTGCTTTGACTTTGATTTATATTTGATTTAAAATTTAAATTAAAATGGATTTGTCTAATGTGTTCCAACATTGCATTTCTGAATCGGAAACTCAGGATGTTATTGGTGATGTGCAAGAAGTGATGAAAACAAGCAATGAAATTCAACTTCCAGACAGAACTCTCCAAAAATATTTTTCCGCTGTGGTTTTCGTTTTCATTTTGCTCTGCACTTGGAGACCGCCGAAAAATTTCGTTTCGCATCAGCAGCGTACTAGGCTTTATAAAAAATTCTGCTATAAATTTTAGTTATACAATGCTTACATCAAAAAAAGTACCAAAATGTCTATAAAATCAGCTTGTTGTCATAACAACTAAAATATAACAAAATAATTCCAATTATTTGTATGATATTCTCTTTCGAAAGTCTATATTTTTTTTAAATTCTTCGTTTCTTCGGCTCACGAGCTAAACTGGAGAGGCATTATTGTTTTTATTTTAATTTCAAAAAGAGAGGAGAGAAATCAAAATGACATTTACGAAATAATAATAACAATAATTTCCTTATGTAGGCTCTATTCAACCTCAAAACGCGTTTAGCTTATTATGGGACTATGCAACCTTGTATAAGTTTTATAAATAGCATTTTTGCGTTTAGAGGCATTATAGAGATTACATAACTTTATGTAGGCTCTATACAGCGTTTTTAAATAAGACTGAAAATGTTCGAATCTGAAAAAATGGGTAGACAAAACGGCCAAACCTCTGTGTCTGTAGATGTGCGAAATCTTGCAATAATGCATTTCAATAATGGGTAGACCATGCGAGAAATTGGTCATTTATTGAATCGCAGTCACTCAACGGTCCAATACAACCTGCGGATGAGCGATGGATACTTCGAAAAGTTAAGGACAATCCCAAAATTAGTGCTCCTAAACTAGCAGAAGAGGCTAAAAAGTATCTTGGTAAGAAAGCATGTCCAGAAACTATACGATTAATACTTAGAAAAAATAACTACAATGGACGTGTAGCCAGGAAGAAGCCGTTCATTAGTAAAGTAAACAAATTAAAAAGAATTGCTTTCGCAAAAGAGAACCTCTGCAAGATTTTGCATATTGGAAGATGTGCATGTTTACTGATGAGAGCAAATTTAACCTTTTTGGCTCAGATGGCAAGGTGAATGTTTGGCGTAGGCTCAAAGAAAAAAATGTAAGGGCAACCGTTAAGCATGGTGGTGGGTCGGTCATGGTTTGGGGTTGTATGGCAGCATCAGGTGTTGGAAACCTGCATTTTGTTGATAGACTTGGTATAAGAGATGGTTTCCAATTTTACCAAGATAACGATCCCAAGCACAAAGCTTACAAAGTGCGTTCGTGGCTGCTGTACAACTGTCCAAAAGTGATTGAGACACCTCCGCAATCACCAGACATTAACGTAATTGAAAATTTATGGAGATATTTGGAAGACCGGGTAAAATTGCATCATATTTCTAATAAAAATGATCTCAAGAAGGTGCTGCTGGAGGAATGGAACAAAATACCACCCTATTACTGTGAAAAATTGGTTCGATCTTTGCCAAACAGGTTAAAAGCTGTTAAGGACAGTAAGGGTCTTCCAACAAAATATAAACTCATTTTTTTTTGCCTTTTTTGTTTACTTAAATGCACTTGTACGGGTTTAACTTTGACGTGAATTTTCAATTTTTTTAATAAATGTTAACCTAAAACTTTGTTGCATTAGTTTTCTTTATTTAAATTGAATATTAACAGATAACATAGATGTGTTGAAAAAAATAAAAATGATTGCTACAAATTTGGTTACCAATAGAAAAAGTTATTAGCAAAATACAAAACATAAACATGCTGTACGAGTTTTACTTTGATACACTGTATATTAAATTCAAGGTCATAAATATTTCTAGAAAATAGTGCAAACAAAAATATGTCATCACTTACATATGTTTTAGAAATTTCAATGTTCAAAAGGTAAAAAAACACTTAATGTCAAAAAAGTGAATACTAAATATTTAAAAATTTATTGTTGTATGAAAAATAATGTTGAATTAATTTGAAAGATACAAATATTTCATTTGATATTAAAATCATTTCCCTACTTGCCTTAAATCGGAAGATATAATCAGCTTTTAAAAAAATGATAAGTGAAATTAGTGAACCAAATTCAAACTTAAATATCTCAAAAACATCACCAATGCTTTTGAAAAAATTTAGCAGACATCACGCGCTAAACTTCACCTTTCGTTTGATACCATTTTCATTAGTGAATACATGTGGGCTTTCTCCTTTAGGTGCTGTATTACAAAAATAAACGTCCATACGGAAAAAAACAATTTTAAGATTTGTTTCCAATTCCTGAGACTCTGAGGCAAATATAAAACAAAAATCAGGTATTAGTGCAGCTATTTCAACAATAGAAGCAACCAATTTTGCAAATCATATTAAACAATTGAAACTTTAGAAGAAACCACCACTAAACTTGCAACGAAAAAGTACTTGTTTGCATTTAAGTTTGAAGAATTAATGTGTTTTTTTTTATTGAAGAGTGTGTAAGTGTATGATAAGTGTATTGAAGAATTAACGTGTTTTTTTTTATTTTTAGAAGAAGTTTTATATTAGGTCCGTTCGCGTACTTTCTGCACTAAAATTCGTAAAAAGAAATATTTTAAAGAGTGGGGGTAAAATTCTCTCACCAAAAAAAAAAACTACAAAAAAGTAAGCGAACGGGAAAACAAGAAATTTTTCACACAATATTACTGTCTTGTTGCTGTTCTTTGAAAATTTGTTTTTAAATTTTATAACTGACAGCAAAAGCAAGCAATTTATTTAATTTATTTGAATTTCTATCAAATTTGAAATTTTCACAAATCAGCCCAAAGAAATTTCTTGGGCTAAAGTTCGTAGGTTGGGGAAATATTTTATTTTTTTTTATTTGGTTAAATTTCGTATTTTTTAGTAAAATTTGACTGTTTTAGGAGGGTATGCGAACGGACCTATAGTTGACCCTGACGAATTTTTGTTTCTTATTTCGAAAGGGTAAACTGATGGGCGCTATTTCACTAGAACATTGTTAATAAAAATAACGATAAAACAATGATAGACATGAAACCTTACGATGCGACGATGTGGTTCTGCCAGTGATGAAAAACAATAGCGGGGATACTATCTGGGCCAGCGGATTTGTGAATGTCAAGATCTTTAAATACTTTAGCAACTGAACGAGTGCGAAAGAAGATTCGTCCCATAGAACCGTTTACGCTTTCGGGTACAGGAGTGGTCATGTCACTCATTGGCACCAGCATCGTATTAACAGCAAACTGTGCTGCAAGCAAATTGGCTTTATCAATCAAGCCAGTAAAATATAAAACCAAAGAAACAAAAATTTTTCATCATTTTTCCTATAATTGAACAATTCACCATTGAATGTTTTGATGATGGAAAAAGTTTTTCACTTAGTATACAAAAGTCTTGTACAAAAAAGTCTCAATCGATCATTTAAATCGGAAACTAAAGTAAAATTAATGGGAAATCCTTGTTTGCAACAATGTATCTAAATTGAATAGCTATCAATATAAAATTGCAACGATATAAGAGAAGAATTTAATGCATGTAAGAAGATAGAGATACTGGCAATTTGTTTGGTCAGTAATTTCAGAATATGTATTTATAGAGCGAAGATATCTGTTGCGAATGATTCTTTTTTTTTTTTTTTTGAGTTTTGTTTTTCTTACTGACCTTGAAGGAGTTGAATTTCGAAATTGCATACACAACATGTACTGTTTAGGTATTATGTGTGATTGGGGAAAAATATATTGCACATGCAAGTTAAATAACATTGCATGCAAATATATAGGTTTTTTGTTTTTTGAAAAAATAAAAATAAATATCAGAAACCATTGCTGCGGACGTGTTCTTTTTATTATTACAAAACAAGACAAACAAAAAAAAACCATAGTAGTATCTACGACTCAAATTACTTTGCCACAGGGTCTTTAAAAGATATGATGTATGAGAGGGAGAATATATTTTTTATATTTATATAAATGTATAGTCCACATATATGAATTTATACCCAGGTTCATGCAAAACTGCATCTGCAAATATATTCGGAAGATATTAACTATTTCGAAATATGTTAAGATTTTACATTATCTATATCAGAGAACTTTATATGTAAGTAAACGCTTTTGAGGTATCTACATTTCGACTAAGAATAAAAGTTTTACAAAGAATTTCGAAAATAAATAGAACAAAAGCAAATAATCCAGTAACTTTGTAATTTGAATAGAAGAACCCCTTGCGTTTTTCTGATTTTTCCGTTGCTCGTTAATGATGTCAGCCTAATAAATAATCCAAGTTTTGACATCGAGCGAGGAACGCAACATGCCAAAAAATCTAAAAAACGCGAACATTTTCCGCTTTGTTGGCTTATTATAAATAAAATTAGGTGGCGCAACAGTCCGTTGAGAACTAGGGCCTAGTGAATTACAACTCTCAACCATTCCTGTGTGCGAGTAATGTTGTCAGGAATGGAGGGGACTTACAGTTTTAAGCCAAATCCGAACGGCTAATTTGAGAAAGCACTTTTCATGACGAGAATTACTCTTGGAGAATTTGTCAATTCCTCGCAAGAGGCAGTACCCGTGAAAAGAACTTTAGATGGTATAGGCAGGGATCGAACCCATCCCGTCTGTGGATTTGTCTTACAAAATGTTCATAACAAAATAACAATATAGGTTTTCATGTTTTTTAAAAAAAAGCTGTGAGTTGAATTTTTCTCAGAAATTAACTCAAAATTAGCAACAATATTTTGCATATGATGAAACAGTTTGATTTCAAAATCTAGTTTTTTCCCCAGATTTTTAGTCGAAAACCAATTTCTACCAATTTTACACAGAATGAAATAATTTTGAAGTCAATGCCTTCATTTATTTACGAAATATCGTGAATCGAACATTATTTTTTACCAATTTACTATTACTTACTTACTATTTTTTGTAAATCTTAATTGTTATGAAAAAAATAAAACTGAATTTCGGATTTTTATACAAATTTTGCTGAGTGTCTAACACAATATTTTCTATAAACTAAAATTAGTTTGGAGTTAATATCTTAAATTTTTGAAAAGATATTTGAGACGTAAATCAATTTTTAGCAACTTTTAGTAATGTTTTTTTTTTAGGTTTTTATTTTTTGTAAAAAAAAACTGTCAATTCGATTTTTCTTAAAATTTTACAGATTGGTGAAAATAAAATTTCTTATAAGATGAAATTTGTTTGCAGCCAATATCTTTATTTTAATTATAAGTCGAAAATCAATTTTTACCAACTTTTAGACATTTTTTTAGGTTGTTATTTTTCGTAAGAAAACTGTCAATTCGATTTTTCTCAAAATTTTACCAGATGTCAAAGTGACAATTGATTTTTTTTTTCAGTTCAATTGCTATGGTAAAAAAACGACCCACTCAATTTTTTGGAGAGTCCTTTCTTCATCTTTCTGCGTTATTATCGATAAAACAAAATTTATTTGAAGTCGATATCTCCACTGGTTCTTGAGATATGGACGACTTCCCGAACGCACGGACATACGAACGAACGTACAAACGCACGCACAAGGATCTCTCTAAAAATCTTTTATTTAGATTCTAGGGACCTTGAAACGTCGAGAAATGTCAAAATTTTGAATTCGACAAATCGGACCGATTACAATGACTTCCTATGGAAGTTAAAAATATACAGTTTGCCATAAAGTATTACATAACTTAAAGAGTGTAGAAATTGGTCCAAAAGAAGAAAAAAATGTCATGGTATGGGGGTCTATATCCCCCCTTTAGGCAGTAGGGGTAATTTTTCAGAAAAACAAGCTGGCATACAAAATCAAGGATTGGAAAACAATGGCAACACTTACATTATTGTGATATAACTTTTCTCAAAACCAGAAGTCCATTCTTGCACAAACGTTTTAAAAAATGTTGCTTTCGTCCATAGTAGATATCAGAAAAAAATAATTTTAAGTCTCAAAGTTCAAAACAACAGAAAGAGTACTTAAACAAAATTTTATTTCAAAATTGTGTATGTTATTAAGTACCATTTTTTCAGTAATCAATGCCCTTGTCAATTATTGATTAAACAGCAAAAGTTCAAAATCTAAAAATACATTTTAGTTTTTGAGAAAATTGGAAACAATTACATCAACTACACTATTTTTAAGACAAGTAGTCTTTTCTCTAGACAGAAACAGCCGTTTCCGTAAATCCGATAGATCCAATTTTTTTGCAAGGTGTTTAAGACGTTTGTTTTAGAAATAATTCAGGTTTTCCACCTCGAGAGAAAAACGCAACAAAACTGAACAAAACCGAGAAAATCGTTAGTTTTTATCAGGCATTGCCTTTTTTAATCCTGATGGGCTAGTTTCTTCACGATAAGTGTACTCTACGATTTTAATCTAACTTAATTTTCTTCATTTTGAGTCTAACCTTGTCAATAATACACTAACAGTCAAATTAATAAACGTGGAATAGCGAAGGGTTAGGTCTTATTCTATTGACTAAGTTCAAAATGTTATGAATAAAACAAAATTCCCACTAAGTGACGTTTACTAAGTTAAACCATCGAAGAAGGTTGTTTAGCGAAGGAATAAGCTCCAAATATGTCAAATTTATTCTGAAATAAAAAAAAGTGAATATTTAATTTTAATAATGTGGGCTAGATTTGTCGAGATTTAAACCAGTTCCAATTATTGGACAATTAGCCATCAACCAACAGAAAAAGAAAAATGTATGTACAAAACTAGGTATGATCCAGCGCAAGTGCTAAGCGAGTAGGATTTCAGGAAGAAATATAGGTTTTCCAAGGAAAATATGAGGAAACTTATAGCGGTTGATGAAGATGACATAAATGGGGATACAAATGGTGGACATATTCCTGTCGGTTTGCAAGTTATGGCTTTCATCAGATACTGGGGTCATAATGAGGTACGATTAATGACTTTGTATAATCATAATCTAAAATTACTAAAATAAAAAAGGTTCAAGACGATTGTGCTGATATGCACGGCTTTAGTCGGTCTGCATTAAGCATAATTTCTGCTCGTGTTTGTAGCCAAACCGTTTGCTTCGAAAACAAGGCAGTTTATAAAAATGCCCCGATCAATTTTTGAACAGTTATCAACCATAAAACAAATTAAAAATATACGTGGATTTCCTAGCGTCATTGGCGCAATTTACTGCACCCACATTCGAATAAAAGTAAATTATCCATTTAAACAAATAAAAACAAATCAGAAAACAGACACAATACAAGCAATCGAAAAACGATAATAATTTTGACAGAAACATAAAACAAGAGAATTACTAGATGTACTCGTATTTACAAATTATCACAATTTGCTGTCAAAACCCATATGAAAAAAAAAACAAGTCTGAGGAACTTGGTGAACATTTCAAGTTACCCAACAGGAATCGTATTTACTGTCAATAGAACAATTTTCGATTGTCAATTTTGGGTAGTCAATATGGCAAGAAAAGTAGTCAATAGAACAACTTCGGTAATCAATACGACAATTTGGTTGTCATATTGACTATCGAGAATTGTTATATTGACTACCCGGTAGTGAAATTAGATTATGGTTTTCAACAAAAATTGTCATATTGAATACCGCCTTTGTCCTATTGAGTCAATTTTGGTAGTCAATATGACAACCACGGTAGTCAATATAACAATTGCGGTAGTCAATAGGACAATTGCTACCAAAATAGTCAATAGGATGACTTTTTTCGATCTGTGTTCATGGAACATTTTAACCCACAGCTTAACTCTTATTCCCTGGTTTAGTAAACTCGCAGAATAAAGGTGGAACAAGCGTTTTTTATTAATTTGACTGTAAGGGTGTACAATCCTTCAAATGAAAGATGTCATTTTAAATTTTCCTATGGATAAAAGTGGATGCGTAACATACAACTTTAAAGCTATTTTTAAAAAAAGTGAACTTTTCAAATAACTTAAGAATTCAAAAATTAATATTTTTGAAATATGTTAATTTGTTTAGGTATCCATGTTTTATATTGAGTTCACCATTTTTATATTACTTTCTAAATCAGAAAAAACACCAAACCCTACTCACATGCCTCTCTCCCATTCACTAAGTAAATATTATGTTAACCTTGGAAATTTTTGAATATGTGGTGCCTCACCATTCAAGAACCAATAAGAATTTACAGAATTTCTTACTCACAGTTCTAGCACCCGACATTATGGCGGGCGTATAAAGAGTGAAATATGTATGCTGCATTATAGGATTTGGGGAGGTGAGGTGCGAAGTTATGTGTATGCAAAGTTTCTTTAAATCCAAATTCTTTAAATACCACAAAACTTTGCATGCACCCAACTTTGCACCTACCTCAAATTCTAGTTTTTTTTTTTTTTAATAATTCACAGGCACCCAAGGGGTTATTAGTACCTACCCTTTATATGTTTATATTTAAACACAGTGCGAGCATTAGGAAAATAGGGGAGGATTTAAGAGGAGATACCGGTGCACATTGGTCTTAAAGTTCTGAACATCAAAATGGAAGGGGAAAACAGAGTTGGCCAAAGCATTCCACATTCTCGATGTACGGTTGAAGAAGGAATCTCTATACTTGACAGTACGCCCGAAATTGAGCTCAAGAGTAAACTGATGGGCATTCCTGGAAGTGCGAGTATTACGGCTGAATCGTTTAAGGGGTGGAATGCAACTGGCTAGTTCGATAGAACATTGTTTGTAAAAATATCGATAAAACAACGAAAGGCACGAAACATTGCGGCGGCGGCGGTGTTCTAGCGATGTAAATGTTTCGATTATAGTTCTATCGCCTATCATTTTTAAAGCCCTTTTTTGAATTCTATCCAAGAGATTTAAACTTGTTTTAGGGGCACCTGCCCAGATATGCGAATTATATTTAAGCTTTGTAAATTACAGCCAGATCAGAAGGGGTGAAAAATTTCTTGCACCGTGCGTCGGAGAAATCCTAAGCACCTGGCAGCATTTTTGGCTATATCAAATATGTGATCATTCCCTAAAAGGTAATCTGTGATACACATACCGAGTACGGACAGTTGATTAGTTTCCTGGATGCAAAAGCCACTCATAGATAGCGGCATCGGGGGTGTGTTACGCTTTAACGACAGGAGACAGCATTGAGTTTTCGAAGCATTAAATTCTACACGGTTTTTGATTCCCCATTGGGCATGCTGTCAAGATCAGAATTTAATGAGCTTATCATACGCTGTCGTTGAAGATCCAAACAGGGGGCAACATACCTCCACCATACATATCTCACTGTTTATACGTGTCTCAATATTACGACATTTAGCTTTGGGTTTTTTGGCGATTGTTTTTTTGAAATTTTGGGCTTTATGAAATTTTAGGATTTGCACGTTATGGTTTTGGACGTTTTTACAGTCTGAACAATAGACACGCATAAAGAGAATTATTCGTTAATCTTTACAAAATTAACACTTCAAAGTTTCACAACTAGAAATATACAAATTACACATTAACACAATAGATGTAAATTCATTAAAAATTAAACAAAGCTAAGCAATAGAAGCTTTGGTAGTTATTTTTGCTTTTGAGTGCTCATAAATATTTGTTTTCTTTTGCCCATTCCAAATATTGTTGCTTTCATATTTCATTTTGATTTTTATTTTTATTTTTCAGATGCACAGCAAAACAAAGATAATAATTTGAAATGAATGTGTGGCAAAAATGAATATCTTCCGGATACAACATATTGTGTTGATGATATGAAAGGAATTCTTAACTTCAAAGAATTAGTCCTTTGTAAGTGTAAACTTTTGTTGTTATTTTTTTGTTTTTCTTCTCGAACTAGGAATATAAGTTATACATACATACATATATAAAAATATCAACACAAATAAAAAATAACGAAAAAAATATGCCAACAAATAAGAAAATTCCTTTTGCAATAAATTAAATGCAACATGAGTGGGTTTATAATTGCATTTTATATGTTTCTTTCCCTTCTTCTTCGTCCCTGTTTTATGTATGTAGTTACATCCATTTCAAACGCCCGCGCCACCACATAAGAAAAAGGGTGGTAAATATGTGTCTTGATTTTATTGTTGTTGTTGTTGTTGTTGTTGTTGTTGTTGTTGTTGTTGTTCAAAATGTGTACATACATATTTGTGTATAGATTCGGATATGGGTCAAATTATAAGAGAAAACCCAAGGATACATCTACGGATATTAAACAAGACAGATTTCGCACATTAAATGTATAATGAAAACATTTCATTGAATAATTAAAATCATTTCTTCTTTTCGCTTGTAGCTATACGAGTATATGTAGATTGAGGTAGGTATTTAAAATGTTAGAAGTTCTCAAACACATGCAAATTGTGTCAGTTCGGTTGGGGCAATCCGAAAAAGCCATTCTTGCATCAAATAAGCTCATCATACTCCTAGTGTACTCTACTGTACTGTATGAACATATGTACGTACATTCATTTGTGGTATTCTATACTTGGATAGAAAAACAAGAACCCTATAGGCAAGGCATTCGCATATTCCCAACTTCTAATTTATTCGTCTTGTGCAGCACCTCTTTTGCTTCTATAGCGTCGCTTTTCGTCTTCGTCGTCGTGTCGTAAAGGCATTGGGGTAGGCTCTAAGCTTAGGTGATGCATATATGGAAGGGTAAGTTATGTATTTGTAAAACAATTCGAAGGTCTTGAAATAATTTTATCACTTTTCATCTATGTAAATTTTTAAGCATTCCAATAAAGAGGATTAAAACTGTTTTAGGATTAAAAATCACTATTGAGGAAGGAAATATATTTTTTACGTGTGAATTGAGAGTTTTGTGGTCTGAATTTTGAACAATAAATTGAACACAATCGACCAGAAAAAAAAGTTTTTAATTTCAAGGCAAATACGTACATAATATATTTTTAGCTTTACACTTTTTTATAAAATCAATAGGAGTTTGATGAATAAAGTGATTTGTTAAAACTCAAGCAATTTGAAAACTACAAAAACTTAGATTAGTGTGTCTGCTTTTAGAACTGAAATTCAAACTCATCTAATAAGTACCTTTTGCTTAAAACATTAAAACATTCCTTTTAAATTTTTTTTTTATTTTTTTATTTTGTATGATTTGTGCACAAAAATTGTTGCAAGAGACTTAAACACATATTCTTTTGGCTCTTTAATTGTTTATTTATAATTTTAGACAACACAAATTCGATGGTATTTTTCGTTAATCGAAAACCTTCAAAAAATCATTTCCGAAATCGAAGTTAATTCTTATTTTCACGATCCTTCGGTCACTATTAACAAACTTCTTCGTATTCAAAATATTCTTGTAAACGATTAATTTTTGCATAGATTATAAATACAACAGCTTTTCAAAAAAATAAAAAAGACAACGTTTTATTGCTATAATCTGTCAAATTCCATTTAACTATGGCTGCAATGTCGATAAATTAAAAAACCTCTACAAAATCATACATTTTTGAAATAGAGATAAATCAACGCGTTAACACTAAAGTTCAAAATTCATGTTCTTTGGCAAATTAGTCAAAATTTAAAAAAAGTTCAATATTGTATTGTTAACTATTATTAAATTCTTTATTTTCAAAGCGGTTCATTTATTTTTCTATTAGTTTTTGAAAACTTTTCAAAACAAACTCTTCTTTACAAATGAAAATTTTTCTTTGAATATTACTGAAAAGCTTTTCTAAATTCTAAATGTAATTTGCAAAGTTTATTGTTTGGTGAAACAAAAACAACAAATACTTTGCAAAATAACAAAACTTTTCACTTTTCGGAAAAGACTTCGCACTTTGCAAATTTGAGTTTGGTGAAACGTATTTTGCAAAGAGAAAACCTTTTTAATTCAATAATTTCTTCTTTTCAAATTTTTGTTTGGTGAAAAGTAATTTGCAAACTATTAGTGCAAAGTTGCAAAGTGAAAAGTGTTTCGTGAAACAGGGCCTTCGACTCATTTGAAGTTATACTTATTTTGACGTCTTCTTCATTCAAACTTTAGTAAGGAAGAGATAGGGAAGTGAGCAAAAATGATGGAATTACACAATGAATCGCCACAAAAGAAGTGAGGTCAATTTTTAGTTTGTGGATTACTAAAAAAAGTATTGTTTCAGTGTCAAAGTAGTGGCTTAATATGAATTCTGAAAACAAAAACAAAAATATTTTTTTCGAAGATCTTTTCCAAAATCGATTAATTTGTTTGACCATTTCTAAGATTTATAAGAATTTTCCGAGTCAGATTAACAGAGCAGGAAAATGGGATATAAACAAAATTAACTTCTTATTTGCAGCTCATCGAAGCATAAAAATTCTAGTCTAAGTTTGAACAGCAAAAACAATAGATTTGAAAATAAGAAATTTTGTTTGTATTTCTGAGAATACAGAAGTCTCTGATATCTTAGAAACATAATTTAGCCAATTTAATAAAGATGAATTTTTCAAATAGTCTGCTAGCAATGAAGTGATTTCATACAAACAGCAAGAACATGCGACCAATTAGTACCCAGTATTTTTACTTGCGACATATATTTTAGTAATTTTATGACAAGTTTTGCATTCGTAAAAAATGTCTAACTCGAGTTTTTAATCAAACATAACATTAAGATGGTAGAGAAGTCGAAAAAACTGGGTCCCTGATTCCTTCCGTCTGTCTGTACTTGACCCTAGAGCCCAAACCATTGGGTCGATTGAGTTCAAACTTCGAAATAAAGATTTTAAGCAGATTCGCTCTTACGATTTTCAAAAAAAAATATTAACAAACCAAGGCTTATAAAAATGGCATTTTAATTTTTGAAGAGAAACTTATCTTATAGGTACATTTTTAAAATTTAAAATGTAAGTATACTATTTTCTAAACAGAGTCTTTGGATTCAAGAGCAAGTTCGTGCGACCCAGGCGTGCACTTTATTTTCTTTTAATATTGAAGCCACTATAGTTGTTGCATTTGTAAATTTCGTAGACAATTTTTTTTTTGTTTTTTAATTAAGAGAATGAAAAAACATCTCTTTGGATGCTTATGTGACAACAATAGCGTACTTGCGGTAGTTGGCATAAACACTAATGCTCTTTGATGTGTGGTCGGAATACACGGTATATATTAATAGTGAGAAAGGATTTGTTGCAACTTTTGCAAGAGTAAGTGGATTTTCTTTTGTCTGATGGAAAGATCCTTCCTCGTATAAACTTTACGTATGGAATAACTTGAAGTAATATCATTTTGGTATTTGCTGATAGTATTTGCAATAGAAGTAGTGATTTTAATTAAAAACATTCAACAGTGACATTTTAATTGAAAAATTTTATCATTTGATTATATTGTTAATTTTTAAATGGGCTTGATTGAAACAGCAAACAATTTTTGGAACAACAATAAGCAGGTAAATGTTGAGATACAACTTTTAAAAAGTGGAAGAACAAATTTTAAACAACGATACCAAGACATTCGAATGGAAAATTGTATATAAGAATCCATTGAGGAGGTTAAAAATACTCTTTATTTTTAAGGTCTCAAAGCAATTGGCCTCTTTGAGGATAGTTTGTTATAAGATAATAACTAAAATTGCTATTATTATTATTGAGGCAATATATGATGAGTGGTGGATATCATGGATATTCAAATTTAAGTGCTCTAGGTTTTTACTACATATGCATTTTGTAGTTTTTGGATATTTAACCATGATAAATGACGACGGCATGCAGGACGAATTTTTAAAATTTAATAATACTTTAGCGGAGATACTTAATGATTGAGGTTAAACGCTCTGTTTTAGTTTTTTCTGCAAAGAACGACTAGAGTGGAAAGCATACGTTATTTTTTCACATTTGTTAAATGTTTTCTATGAATATTTTAGTAGATAAAATGAAAACCAATATAGCCCATTTCAATTTTAAGTCAAACGAGTTGAGATAAGCAGCTGAACCTACTAGAAAATAGTCCATTTTTAGAATTTTTTCAAAATATTCTTTATTTTTATGTTTTGAAATAAGAAAAGCGAACGATAAAAACACTTATATCTTCTTAAATCAAAACAGAGCCAAGAATTCTTTGCTCCAAAGGTTAAGCTATTTAAAGCTACATATACCGGGTGTTTGTTTAGATTTAGACCTGTGATTTTCAATCTAGCAATATTTTTTTCGGAGTTGATCTTTTTGATAGATGTTACTTGATTTATGTTCAGTTTGGTTTGCCATTTTACAATTAATAGCCTTATTCCTGAACATCGTTTGAAATCGTACAAAATATATTACAAAGTATTGGTTCAGCTTAATTTATTGAATGAAACTTTTAGTGAGTATATTATCTCGCGTCCATCTTGGGTCTATGGTGTGAACTCCAAGAATGTGCGATTTATAACCGCTGGACTATTTTGTATGGGGTTGTGCGGGTCGATTTTCTACGCAGACAAGTCCGACATTGGCATTGAAGCCTTGGTATAAAATTTTCGTCGCGTTATTGCTGACAATTTCTGCAAAAAGTGGTCGAAAATTGGTCCTCTCGGCTGAAATTTATCCGGGCCAGCAGTGGCCACCACTTGCCAGATATCATTTTTAAAACATTATGATTATACCAAACCCTTAAAAAGGGTGATTATTTACCTATTACCTTTTTGGCAACACTGGTTTAAACAGCTGACGCACGTTTCGTGTTTTGTTTCACTGTCAAACATCTTCAGTTTGGTCTATAATTTAACCATGAATCGTCTTAAAAACGAACAACGCTTGCAGTTAAGAAAGTTCATCGCGCGCTTCTTCCATTTTATGGTCAGTTTAATCGACCCACTGAAGCCGCTATTCGGACTATTGAGACTAAATTTCGCACCAAATTTACATTGTTGGACATTAAACCACCAACACGCTTACGTAGAGTGCGAACTGAAGAAAATATCGCAGCTGTATTGGCCAGTGTTAATGATGACCATCAATTATCGATTCGTCGCCGTTCGCAGCAATTGGGCCTCTGTTTTTCAAAAACGTGGAAAATTTCGCGGAAGGATTTAGGTGTGATGCCTTTCAAAATACAACTGGTGCAGGAATTGAAGCCGAACGACCTACTGCAACGTAAAATTTTTGGTGAATGGGCTCTTGGAAAGTTGACCGAAGATCCACTTTTTTACCGAAAAATTGTGTTCAGCGACGAAGCTCATTTTTGTCTCAATGAGTACGTAAATAAGCAGAATTGTCGATTTTGGATTGAATATCAGCCAGAATCATTGCAAGAGCTACCAATGCATCCTGAAAAAGTCACAGTTTGGTGCGGTTTATGGGCTGGTGGCATCATTGGACCGTACTTCTTCAAAGATGATGCGAATCGTAACGTAACTGTGAATGGTGAGCGCTACCGTGAGATGATATCCAACTTTTTTTGCCCAAAATGCAAGAGGTTGACTTGCATGACATGTGGTTTCAGCAAGACGGTCCCACATGCTACATAGAACGCGCAACAAATGACTTATTGATAGGCGAGTTCGGTGAACATTTTATTTCACGTTCGAGACCGGTAAATTGGCCGTCTAGATCGTGCGATTTTACGCCTTTAGACAATTGTTTGTGGTTAAAGCTCATGTCTATACAGACAAGCCTGCTTCAATTGACGCATTGGAAGACAACAATGAAGCATTTATTCGTGAGATACCGGCCGAAATCTTGGAAAGAGTATGGTAAAATTGGACTAAGCGGATGGACCATTTGAGGCGCAGTCCAGGTCAACATTTGCATGAAATAATCTTCAAACATAAAATTATATGGTCCGTACTATCGATTCAAATAAAGATTTCATGCATGTTTTTGAATTTTATTGAATATTATGTGTTTTTTTTTAACTTTCCAAAAATAAATTTAAAATAAAGCTTAATTCGTGACCATAACCATGAAAACCAAGCGTATAAAAAAAAGACCCTTTACGTGAGTTTAAGACGATTGTCAGATCCTCAATATTTTTAGCTCAGTCAATCATCTAAAAATGTCTGAAAATGATCTGACTGAAAATGTAACTCGATTCTACAATGAAATTGCTCGAATTTTAAAAATTGGTACTATGTAACGAGAATCGAATAGTTCTAGTAGTGCCAACTATATTCTTATGAACTTTCGAACAAACGAGAAACTACGTAACTCGAAAGTAGAATTCAAAACAAGGCGAAATCGAAAATAATCACTCTACATCAAATGTGTTTGCGAGCGAAGTTTTTTTTTTGTCAAAGTGTAAGTTAAATGTTGATTATGAGTTTCATCTACCACCGCAATTACAGCGGGAATTCGTGGTTTTTGCCAAAAATAGCGTTTGGACTTTCGTTTCTCTTCCTCATTTATTTCAAAATTCATCATAAGCGGGCACTTGACTCTTTTGATTGAAGTTCAAAACTTCGGCAAGTATTTTTGACATGGTTTGCTGTGCAATTCCAGCGTTCTTGTCACCACCGACCGATTTGGTTTGGTAACCTCCTGTTGCCAAAAACTTCACTGCTGCTGATAACTTAATGATAATAATCGGAACAGCATTTTGTCTTCTGCTAGTAGTCATGTCGGATGATATGGTGTTAAGTTAAAAGATAAGTCCGTCTTTTGAAAGACGATAGATCTTAACAAAACTAAAACAAAAGTATATATTTTTCATTAAGAATGCGTTCAAATATTTTACCGCATATACTGTACAAACCTTTTCTCACTCAAATTAAACCAAATTCCAACGGTGTCCATTTTTGTAATAATTATTCTTGTCCAAAAATTTGATGTTTTATTTTTTTTTTTGTGTTTTTAAAACTGTCAAACAACTCGATACTCGTTCGAAAGTTCAAATTTTTTTGAAAACAAGTTGGTATAATCGGCATCCGATTCTACTTTGATACGTAGTACGATTTGAAAGTAGAATCGGATATGAGTTTTGAATGCAATCAAAATTAGAATCGAGTTACATAGTAGGGCCCCTGATAATAGTCAAACACCTTTCACTAAAAAATTATTTGCTAACACTGTTGGCAGATTTCGACCTAAAAACTTGAAACATGTAAATTCTTTGAAAAATGTATTGTCACTATTTTTTTTACATATTTTAATATTATAGGTTAAAAAAACAGAAGGTATTAGTCTTTACTTCGATTTTTTAAAGTATATATATATCAACCTATAAAGACTTAAAATATGGACCTTTTGATGTAAGGTACACAATTGTCTTAATGCCTAAAACAACTAAAAAAGCATTTGAACATTTCAAACTTTTCGTCATTTGACAATGCCTAACAATGACGTTTCTAAAAATATTGTCACACAAAATCGATTATAAGACATTGAAATTTGAAAAAAATTGAATTAAAACTTTTAAGAAAAATTTAAATTTTAACAAAACAACTAACTATTTTTTCTCTTTTAAAAAAAAAACTAAACGTAATTTTTTAAAAAGAAAAAAACGGTTTAGTGCAAATAAAATTTTACCTGGTAGACAATTTGATTTCAAAAAGAGACCCAAGTGTACTGAGACATAAAAAATCCAAATGTTTAAATGCAAATAAAAATTTACCTGACAGAAAATATGATTTGGAAAGGAGACCTAAGTGTACAGTTTAAAAAATTTCAAAAACAGTCTTATAAATGGATTAGACAAAGACAAAAGCTAATTTTGTAATTTCTTTAAATATTTCAAAGTTAAAACGTTGAATTAAATCGTTTTATCCTTTGCACATAGAATTAATATGAAATTTATTATTTCTTGCATAACATTTAAAAATTAGAAAGGTCATACTTCTCCGGAGGTTAACATTGTATCACTTTGGAAAAGAGTTTTAGTCAAACTTTGATGGTATTTATAAAATGAGAATTTAATGCACCGGTTGCACGAATGTGCTCCTGAATCCAAAGAGTGTTTAAAATATAGTAGCCATAATTTAGGATTAAAAAATTACTCACAAAATAAGCTTGTATTCAAAAATGTAATTGCCATCAAACAAAAATTTAATAAAAATTTATAAAAATCTATCAGTTCGTTTTTGAGTTTGACCTTTTCAATTTATAACAGAGTTTTGTATGGCCATTACTCTTATTTTGGATCTTTAAAAAATGAAAAAATCCAAACGTGAATCTCCTTAGAACCTTTGAACTCAATCGACCCAATGGTTTTAGCTGAAGGGCGAGGACATGCAGACAGACGAAATCACGGGACCCACTTTTTTCAACTTTCCTACCTAAATATTAAATTCGAAATTAATGAAAGCAAAATTTTCCATAAGTGTAGTTCCATGTCACAAGTAAAAATTTCAGGCCTGTCAAGAAATTAATTCCATTTTGCCAAGAATTATTTTTGTTCCTTTTTGCAAAAAAAACTTTATAATTTTATTAGTGAAATTTTTAAAACCCAATTGCTTGAATTTTATTTTATCGCAGTTTCGACAAATTAAAAAAAAACTTAATTTTATTTCTGAAATCTTTAGAATAATTCAAATGCTTTAATTTAATTTTAGTCACAATTTTACAGAATTTTAACACAACAATTTACCATAAAGCTAGGAAATAAAAGCCAACCAAAATAAATAATTTATGTAGTCAATGTTGATGTAGGAAGAGTAAATTATTGCAATGACTGCAGAAATTACAGTTTTGAAATTTGATCAGAAACTTTTGAGTAGTTTTTGAGAATATTAAAAAAAAGAAGTGAAATCATTGAAGTGAACACATGGCAGCATTCAATTCTAATGATAAGCTTAAACAAAATTCAATCAACAACATTTTTGTTTACATAATTTCGATTTTCTTGAATCTTTTAAAATATAGGCCTTAGTTAAAAATTATCTTTTCCATGTAGACAACTCTTTAAGGAGCAACAAATGTTTAAAAAAAAAATCAACCTTAATGAAAAATATGAAATATTACAAAGAAACATAAATTACTCACATTTAATTTGTCAATCTTTTTATTAAGCAATAAAACATCATCTCGCATATAATAATATCTCTCCTCTTAATAATAGCTTTATGTTGTCGGTGGTCTATGTTGGTGATTATTAATTACATATTTATGTTGGTTAATTGGAGAAAAAGAGTTATCAACTTGCTTTGGTTTTTTTTTTTGTATCTTTTATCATATAACAATGATTTTATTATAAACTAAACATATACAAATACATACATACGGGTATGGTTTTCATTTTACATCTTGTGTTGTGTAGTGTATTTTATTTTTTTATTTTTCAATTTAACATCACACACAATAAATTTAAATATGTAAATTTTAAATTCCTTCGACTAAAAAATGGAAGAAAAACAAAAAAAAAGACTTTAGATGGCGATGGTCCTTCGCTCTTAATTTTTTTACCCAGCTATCTACACACAGTTTACACCGATGTATGTTTTGTTATTTTTGTTGTTGTTATTTTAGGCAAATTTTTTCTTTTTCGTTACTACCACTTGTGATGTGTTTTCTTGTTTTTTTGTTTTTTTTTTGTTATCCTCGAGCCACTATTATATCCTTTGAAAACTTCAACACACGTTTTGTTGTTATTTTGGGAAAAAGAAATCCTCATACACACACACACATATACATATATTGTCAGCGAGAAAGAAGTGAAAAAGGGGTGGTGAAGTATCTGAGGGCGTATGTGAAGATATATTCCTTTTTTCGCTTCTATTTTTTCTACAAGTTCACGAAACACGCAAGAGGATATACCTCCTAATATAGAAAAAAGGATACAAAAAAACACGACAAAGTGAATTCAATTCGAAAACTGAAGTTTCTTATTTGTGTTTTTGGTTTTTTTGAAGTTAAATTTTTTTACAAAATATTATTATAACAATATTGAGAGTCATAATCTCATATTGTTATTGTTTTTACTCTGATTCGAAGTGGTTTTGTTTTACGCTACCAGCTGACAAAACATGGCAATGGCATATACACACTTTTTTCTTCTTAATGTAATTTTACGCGATGAAACCATTTGATGAGTTTCAATATACACACGACATACATAACGACAATGACAACGACAACGACAACAACAACGACATAGACAACACGGCACGACAAAACGACACGACAAAACGACACGACACACGAAATGTAATACTCTACTTTTGCTTAAAAACTTTTATCTTTTACTTGAACTTGGACGCGAATTGTTTGTCTTTAAAAATTTCAGTTAGGACACAAAAAAGGACATTCCTAGGACCTTTTTCTGTTTTTCACACTTATGTACATTTTGTTTTTTAATTTTTTGAAATTGCAAAAAAAAAAGTTAAGGAAGATTTACACCGAGAAAAGTAGTGTGGTAATATTCAGGCAGGAGACTAGGATGATGATGATGGCTGATGGCTGATGACAATGGCGATGTGGATGATTAGAAAACGATTACAGGACAGCACTTGACATTACACAATTTAGTACACTCAGAACCTCTCGGAGACGAAATAGAAAAAAATTAAATGTATGTATTTATAGGAGAAGTAAGAAGCGTTTTTCTTCGTTTTAAGTTACAACAAATATTTTTTTTTTTGGTATCCTTCTATAATCGACAACGACAACGACGACGATGACAAGAAGTGAGGAGAACACAGCAACAGTGTTGAAAGGATATGCGAGAATATATAGTGTGGTGGCGATGGGAGCACGACGATGTGTGCTTTAAGGATTATTTTCTATTTTATGTGATATTCTTTTTCTGTTCTATATTTTGTTGTAAGTATTTCTTTTTTATCTATCTACATATATGTGTATATATAAATAGTATAGCGAATAAGTAGAGATCCTGCCAAACACACAGGTGTATTTTTTTGATTTTATAAAGAGTATAGTTATATCCTTCGCCACATAGAACAAAAACGAAAGTAAATGTTAAGAGTTGACGGTTCTTAGTTTGGCTTCTTCTATTGCTTGATGTCTCTATAAGAAGAACCAACAAAAATGTTGATTGGTATAAGGAAGTATAAGATATGTGCGAAGCGGAGAATATCAGAACTAAAAATTCTGTGAGTGTGTGTGTGTGTGTGTTTGTACTGCTTATATTTACCACGTACACATGTAAGCTTTTTTATACACACTATCTAACGCACTTGAGGAAGGAGTAAATTCGCTCATGGTATAGTCTTTTTATTTTTCTTAACGAACTTTTAGTCAGAGAGTAAAAAGTTTACAATTTTTTTACGAACAAAACAGGGCCTAAATTTACGAAGGACTCTTCCGATGATTAATTTAAAATGAAATGTTTAATTTTATTGTTTTAATTTAAAAGTTACGAAAAAATGTAGGTTGGTTTAATTGATTAAGTTGACAATATGAGATTAGGTTTACTAGTTACTAGTTAATTTTGTTGGATATTTTTTCTAAGGTAACGAAATGGTAGAGTAATATAGTATGAGTGAGTGGGAGCATTAATGATACTAATAAAATAATAAAAGAGTATCCAAAATGTGCGAGCGTAAATTTGCGTGAGAGTGAATTTTATGTTTGAATTGTTGAACGTAATTCAATTAGTTCCCAACTTTGAAAATTGGGGGCATTGTTTGACATTTTGCTTGGCGAGAGAACCACAGGGTGATTATTTTATGTGTAAAAACATCGAATACTATGTGCTACGGCCAGGAAATTATGGGCCAAATTCGACAAAACTACTGATTCCGTTCGATTATGCACTTAGAGAAAAAAACATCAACGATTGATTGTGAGCATAATAACAGATCATAACCTGTTGGGTACCCATAAAAAGAAAATGCCGCTTGCCACCGATGCCATGTGCAAGGCTGCAGTGATGAGAAACAAAGATATAGTCAACTTCTTATGGTACTACCCAACACTATGTCACGCTAGAAACAGACTCTAAGAACAGGCATTTCAGAACACAGCCTATATTAGGTTTTATCAAAGCCTCTAAATAGCTAAAGCAAGACAATCCATACACATCATAGGTTTTTATATTTTATTTTCAGGAAAGTTCAATACTTCGGGGTATTACAATGGATCTACATATGTAAGTATATTTATCAAAGTGTGCCGATAACTTCATCAATCGCCAGCCCATTTACCTAACCTAAGGTTAAAAATGGTAATTTCGAGTTCATCTAGAAGCTAATACCATACGAGGTGTGTTCAAAAAGTACCCGGAATTTTAGTTTTTTCAAAAAAATATTTATTTATTCGTTTACATCGATGTGGTCCCCTTGAAAGTATACCCCCCCCACAGATATAATACACTTATACCAGCGTTTTTTCCAATCTTCGAAGCACTGTTGAGTGTTGATATTCACTTTTTGATATGTCCTTGAGCATTCTCAGCGATTCGGCCTTTATTTCTTCAATCGAGGAAAAACGCCGTCCTTTCATGGGTCTCTTCAACTTTGGAAAAAGGAAAAAGTCACACGGAGCCATATCTGGTGAATATGGAGGTTGGGGCATGTTTTGGGCCAACAAATTACGAACAAGTAACGACGAATGAGCAGGTGCGTTATCGTGGTGAAAAAGCCATGAATTGTTTTTCCATAAATCTGAGCGTTTTTTTTTGGATTGCTTCACGCAAACGTCGCATAACTTCAAGGTAATACACCTTATTAACCGTATGACCTTGTGGTAAGAACTCTTGATGCACTTTGCCATTATAATCGAAGAAAACAGTAAGCAAAACCTTCACATTTGATCGAACTTGACGTGCTTTTTTAGCTCGATTGTGCTTTGGTTTCGGCATAATAACCGTACACCCATGTTTCATAACCAGTTATGACCCTTTCAAGCAAAGTTGGATCGTCGTTGACGTTATTTAACAGCTCTTGAGCGATGTTCATGCGATTGTTTTTTTGGTCAAAATACAGCAGTTTCAGCAAAAATCGCCGAGCTCATAAAAACACGTCGAACCTTAGCAACTACCACAGACAAAGTAAACAGTGCCTATAAAAAAAAAGCATACCTGAGAAAAACGAGGCTATTTTCCTAGAGCATAGTCCGATAAAATATCGTTAAAAAAAGGTGAGACAAGAAACTTTACTACGATATGCAAGTGGCGTAGTTGATAGTATATTGTTATGTTACCAAAAATTATAAAAGTCCTTCTTTGAATACTGACTAAGAGTCTTAGGTAAGTTGCCCCAAAGAGATGGGAGTTATACCTACACAAGTTTTGACGTATCTAACGAAGAATGTATTCGTCGAAACCGAAAGCACGTATTTTCGATTTTTTCAATAAGAGAGCAAGATGCCAGACTTTATTAAAAGCCTTTGAAATATCGATGTACAAATTTTATCCATTTTTCGATAGAATGAAAGAGAACACAAGCTGACCCAAGACCCAATGAAGAATTTTTCCATTTTGGACGCGTGGCACAGAAATTATAAGAAATTGAAAAGAATTTTAAGTCAGAAAAAGTTAAAGTTAGGTATAGTTAGTTGTCAGATCTTACAATATTATCAGACCTGTCAGTAAAATGTTATTATGTCACTGCAATACAGTTACAATTTTATGCTGCTGCAGTTACTTTATTTTATTCATGCATTTCCGGTTTTATTATTAAGAACTACACAAACTCTCGTTATATTGTTTTTTTTTAACGTTTCGTATATCATTATGATTTTGTAAATAGATATACAGATTTGTGTAATGTAAGATTTAAGGTATGACTTTGAATATACATATGCAATGTAGATACTTGAACATGATACTCCCTTTTTGATCCAGATAAATTACAAACTTACAGTAATATGTATGTATCTATTAATCAATCACGTCGCAAAAGTGATTCTAATTACAAATGAATATAATGCTTCACTTCACTACGTGTTCCAACGAGCCATTTGCAATTTAATCAAATTGTATAAAACAGAACATCAAATCAAAAGATTAAATCAAAAATCATCATGATGGCTCAAATCAAAGTATTGTCAACATTTCTGTTCATCCATTGTGTAGCATCAAATGAAATGTCCTTTTTTAAGTATAATTTTAATTGTTTGTTTTTTTTTTAGTGAGAAAACTCTAATTTCTATTTTTGTTTACTTAGAAGTTCCAACTATGCTCATCATGCCCGTCAATATAACAACAATAACATCGCCAGACACCGCAAACTAATATCATCATCATCCTCAGCATCAGCATCTCCAATTCAATATTTGGAAACCCCTGATTATGATATTATGCTCCTAACTGAAGAAAATTCCAATCCAACATGGAGAAAATATTCAGAACTCTTTCAACCGAAAGATATGCGTACGGCACCACTATTTGAGGTAAATTATGGAAATCATGAAAATTGTCCATATCCTTTTATTAATTTGGATCGTTCTGATATCGAGGCGATACTTGCTTCGTTGGGTAATAAAAAACATATATTTGTATTACATCCACGAAATTGCAAGCCGCACTCAAGTTCTTTGGATGAATTTGAAAATGAGTTTCTTCCTGAATTATTGCAGAAACTGCACAAACCAACAACACCATTAACACCTTCAACAACAACAACAAATGGTGCTGGATCAGCTTATAACCTAGATCCGGTTATAGATCGTATATTAAATTTGCTTGATAATGATGAACAAAAGATGTTAGATGATTTAAGGAAGACTTTTGAAAAACCAACTTATTCAAATAATGTTAATAGTCCTCCTCCTCAAAGAAGAAGAAAACCATCACAGCCAAATAGAGTGAGTAGTTCAGGAATTTTGAAAAATCGTCACCAGGAGCCTAAGCCAAATCCACATCAGGTGAGGGACTTCCTCTATAAGGTGCCTTGCAATGAAGGATACGTTTTTCTTGTTGAAAGTCAAAAGAATCCAATGAATCCAAGCGCATTGAGTGATTTGCTTTTGAGAGTGATGAAAGTTGTAACCAAAATGTCTTGAAATTTTTTTTTTTATTTTTGTACATCTAAGTAAAATAAAATTTTCTCTGGCCGAAAACACAAGATTGGTCTCTAAGGATTTCATCGTTTGAATTTGATTTCATTTTCAGTGCACGAAAGCAGCCAATTCATACGACCTGCCAGTTAGATCTTATTTTGTCTATAGTCCTTCGTCTAATCATATGTTGAGGTAGAACATTTTCTTTGGGGCATTGATGATTATACCAAGAAAAATACAGCTGAGTATTTAAAATCTTGCGCACTTCCATGAGAGAGATTTTTGGATACGCTCAGTAACTACTGAAAATCTCTTCACTATTATTTACAATAACCCCAATAAACGAGAACGAGAACGAGAGCGAGAGAAAGTCATCATATCATCAGTCGTCTAATATCTCAACAAAAATGTTAAGTAAGTCAACGAATTCAAAGGTTAAGGGTAGAGGGTTGCAATGAAATTCTCTTGACCCACTACACCCTCATAATATGTACACAAGTTGTTTACTTCTTCTCGCTTCCAAACGCGACGACGCCGCCATCGTTGTCGTTGTCATCATCATCGTCGTCGTCGTTGTTTTAGACTTCGTCGTCGTCGCCGTTGTTGTTTCTTTAAACTCTGTTTGCCTATATAAAGTACATTGCCCAATAAATTGCATTAACCTAAAAAGAATGCATACATACAACAACAACTGTCACAACTTCAAATTTGGAATTCTATATGAGGGAAAAAGTTTGCTTCGTAGGAAAATTTGGCTATTATGACAAATTAACAATAATTTAATATTAGGGCCAAAATAAAATCCAAAAACAGAATTTAAATTTTGTTTTTGACTATAAAAGGCATATTCCTTGCTTCGTTAAGTCATCAGTTAGTTCTTTACCTTCGAATAAACGGCAAACTATACCCATCAATATGAAATTCTTTGCTTGCTTATTCACTTTGGCTGTCATCGCCGTCACTTTAGTTATGGCCGATAAGACAACAGATATGAAGGATGGACTTTTGGGATCCAGCTATGGAGGTGGTTCATATGCAGCACCGCCATGCCCCAAATCATACTTGTTTAGCTGTCAACCAAATGTGGCTCCAGTTCCATGCGCTGCTGGTGGTGGTGAATATGCTGGTGCATACTCAGAATATGTTCCACAATATGTTCTACCACAATACGCCCAGTACCAACAATACGCTCCACAATATTGAGGAACAAAACTGGACTGATGATTAACGCCTGCCTGATATGCATATGTAATTAATTGGAATTTTATTTGTTATTTGTTTTGTTTTTATTTGTGTGTTTTAGTTGAAAAATAAAATGTTTTATAAATCTAAAATTTTGACTTGATTTTACATTTTTTTAATTTAATTATTTTTCTTTACTGGAACTGTTTTACTTTTTAGAGAAGGAAAATGATAATTTTATTTACTCTCAATAAAATCATATTGGATTGTTCCGTTCACACGAGCAAACTACTTTGTAATGGGTATGGGTAAGCAATATCACTGCAATAAGAGATCTGATGAATTTGTGACAGTTTTGAAAACTTGTATGGAAGATGCAAGAGATTTCCAAGAAAACTAATAGAAATTGTCAATTAAATCTCTAATTTGGTTTGTGAAACAACCGAACCCATCTCTCTTCTTTGTCCTTTTTCATATTAAAAACAGGTTCATTGGAACTAAAGCATAGAAATTCAGATCCATTGTCAGTAGTTCTCGCATCAGATTTTAAATCGGGCCTCTGAATCGTCATCATCGCGCGGTAATATTTGTTTGTCTTCTTTAGCGAAATCTAGCATTACATTTTTATCTCCTTAGTGCTCATGTTTTGAGAATTTTGTTTAGCGAAGAAAAAAGAAAACACTGGAGAAAATAATTTATTAAAAAACATTTTATTTTACTTAAGTTGGTGTAAAAAAAAAACTAACAGTAGCATTAGGAAAGCAAACAGTAATGTTTTTTGTAGAAACAATTAAACGCATAACAAAAAAGTATTTTTATTTTTAATTTTTAGTTCAAAGCAAAAATTGCGCAAACTTTTTTAGGCACCGTATTTGTTACATTAGCACTTTAGTAATATTAATTTATGTTTTTTTTTTGTTCATAGTCGTTAGGAATGTTGACAATTTCAGATTAAAAATCTAAATGAAGCTGTTCAGACTGTAATTGTCTTTTAATAGCCCCTAGTTGTGTTAGAACTTTTGGTGAGTTCGTTGTTATGATGTGTTTTTGAACAGCAGGAACCTTAAAAAAATAAAAAAAATCGTAACTCTCTTCGTAACAAAAAATCAAACCAGGACAAGACTTACCTCCCATCTTCTAGCAAGATTTTCAATTCTAGTACCTTTTTTTTTTCTTTCAGCTTGTTGTAAATTACTTTCCTTTCGTGTCATTCGAGGCATTTCTCTCAATAATGGCATTGAAAGATTATTCTCTTCGACCATTACAATATCCCTCCTCGAGGCACTGTCAGGAGTTGTTTGAGTACTTCGATCACGCAGTCCCTTACAGGCTAGATCGCCATAGTTTTTCAAATAACGTGACAGTTGCTTATCAGTCTCGTGTCGAATTTCTTCGATGCTATTCTCATCATCAAACAATTTACTACGATCGAAATCATGATGGAAAATGGAATTACGATCAATATTGATCGAGAATGGTGGCCGACTTCTTTCTTGGTTGTTGTTTAAGTCATTTGCATTCTCGACATCATTGTCGGGATAATTAACTTCTAATATCTCAAAAGACCTTTCAGAATCATCTTTATGTCTATGACTGCTGTTATCTTTTCCCACAGCTATTGCATCGATACAATCCGAACATAAAGTCTTTCGGCAATTCGAACAGAAATTCTGTTTTCTCTGGCAATGCATGCAATTGGATTCTTCAGCTTTATCACAATTCGGGCAAGTCGAATAGAGTTTCTTACAATTTGCACAAACAAGCGGATCAGTCTCGCCGTTGCTGGTCGAAGATATTTCAAATATTTTATTCTCACACTTTAAGCACCAACTTTCGTAACTCTTCAACGTCGAGGCACAAAACGGGCATATATTTTTATCATTATTCATATCGTGGAAGCACTTTTTCTGATGACGACGATAAGTCGGTGTTGATGATGTTGGGAGATTTAAATGAAATGCTGGTTGCTCATCAAGAGTAGCATCTCGACGGAATTCATGGCGAGCTGAATTACTAAAATATTTATAGACTTTATTTTTTGTTGGACTGATTTTTTCAATTTCAGAATGAGTTTTGCGTACTGATGCATCTAGGACTCTTGTATCGTTTTCAAGCTTAGTAAGTAAATGCTCACGCATGAGACGATTTTGTTCGCTATCAAAGCGCATCTAAGAAAAAAGAAAATTAAGTGTTTTATGGTGCTAAGATTCAATATAATATAGCTCACCTTATCAGCTCTCATCTTTTCTTTCTCTAGCTCTTCCTGTAAATGCATTGTTTTTAATTGCTCTTCTAGTTTCCTAAAAAAAACAAAAATGAACAAAAAAAAAAGAACTCTCTCAGTACTTTACAAAATTGCCGAGTTTTATAACTTTTCATGTTGTGCGTCCAGTTTAAAATCTGGGAATAATCTTGAACTGTGTTATTCTTAACAAAAAGCTTCTCGTCGCTAATGCCAACTTTTTTTAAATAAACAATTAGACACGAGGTTTTTGATGCACGTATTCATTGCATTAATAAACGATGTTCCGAAGCACGGCGCAAAATGTTGATTTTAAACTCTTTGAACTAATTAGTTTTTTTGACATTATTTGGCAGAGCAAAGTTTAATGGTGCAGACAAAAACAATCGAGCTGTGTTGATATAGTTGCAAGTAGGATTGTGAAAACAGTAATTTTTCAGATAAGCAGATTTGTTCGTAATAATTATATTTTTGCATGAAACTTAGTTTTCTTGCATTCAATAACTGTAAAAGCGAGTAACCCAAAACAAGTAAATTGTATTGTGTTATGCGATTAAATCTGCGCACATTATATACATAACGGTACGAATTGTTAAAAGCAACCTGAAGTTTGTTTTGTGATACTGAATCCATCTTACAGTAGAAAGTTTCAGCATAGCATACTAGTGGGAGTAAAAGTGTCTTTACCAGCTTCAATTTTGTATCTTGTGGAGTAAATATTGCTGAAAGCCATAGTTTCTGAAGTATACGTTTGACCAACAACATAGTTTACGTGGTTACTGCAGGATAAATTACTGTTCAATTTAAACCGAAGACTAGTGACAGGATTATAAAAGGAATCTTTTCAAGATCCAGGGAACTATTTCAAATTCTTAACAACTGAGTTTTAGTCGCATTTAATGTAAGTTTGTTTTCTTTTGACCACTCATAAATAGCCGAAAGATCCTTATTGACTCTACATACTAAATCGGAGATAAAACTGAACGTCATCTGCATAGAAATGAACACATTCCACACAGATCAATTGCTTCCCACTAGCACTCTCTGCCATCCATTACTCAGGTATTCCTAAATCAGATTAGCAGCTCTTTGGGTGAACCCAACATAATTTCGCAACTTGCAGCATAATATGTAATGGTCAACTCTATCAAAGGCCTTGGAGAAGTCTAGCAAACAGAGTATTATTATTTCACTTTGATCAAACTTGAGCCTAATATAATCCAAAATTTGTATCATTGCAGTGGAGCAGCTTTGTATTGCTATGAAACTAAAGGGTGATTTTTTACCTATTATCTTTTTGACAACACTGGTTTAAACAGCTGACGCACGTTTCGTGTTTTGTTTCACTGTCAAACATCTTCAGTTTGGTCTATAATTTAACCATGAATCGTCTTACAAACGAACAACGCTTGCAGTTAAGAAAGTTCATCGCGCGCTTCTTCCATTTTATTGTCAGTTTAATCGACACACTGAAGCGGCTATTCGGGCTATTGTGACTAAATTTCACACCAAATTTATATTGTTGGACATTAAACCACCAACGCGTTTACGTAGAGTGCGAACTGAAGAAAATATCGAAGCTGTATCGGCCAGTTTTAATGATGACCATCATTTATCGATTCATGGAAAATTTTGCGGAAGGATTTAGGTGTGATGCCTTTCAAAATACAGCTGGTGCAAGAATTGAAGCCGAACCTACTGCAACGTAAAATTTTTGGTGAATGGGCTCTTGGAAAGTTGGCCGAAGATCCACTTTTTTACCGAAAAATTGTGTTAGCGACGAAGCTTATTTTTTTCTCAATGGGTTCTTAAATAAGCAGAATTGTCGATTTTGGAGTGAATATCAGCCAGAAGCATTGCAAGAGCTACCAATGCATCCACAAAAAGTCACAGTTTGGTGCGTTTTATGGGCCTGTGGCATCATTGGACCGTACTTCTTCAAAGATGATGCGAATCGTCAAGTAATTGTGAGCGCTACCGTGAGATGTATCCAACTTTTTTTGCCCAAAATGCAAGAGGTTGACTTGCATGACATGTGGTTTCAACAAGACGGTCCCACATGCCACACAGCACGCGTAACAATGGACTTATTGAGAGTCGAGTTCGGTGAACATTTTATTTCACGTTCGGGACCGGTCAATTGACCGCCTAGACCGTGCGATTTAACGCCTTTAGACTATTTTTTGTGGTCTATGTTAAAGCTCATGTCTATACAGACAAGCCTGCTTCAATTGACGCATTGGGAGACAACATTGAAGCATTTATTCGTGAGATACCGGCCGAAATCTTGGAAAGAGTATGCCAAAATTGGACTAAGCGGATGGACCATTTGAGGCGCAGTCAAGGTAAACATTTGCATGAAATAATCTTCAAACATTAAATTATATGGACCGTACTATCGATTCAAATAAAGATTTCATGCATTTTTCTGAATTTTATGTGTTTTTTTTTTTGAAAAACTTTCCTATAGCTTTTAAAAAATCACCCTTGAGATTGGTAAGGATAAAGCAAACCATTCCAACCAATATTGGTAACAAGCCATGACTTTCTTAAAGACCTTAGATAAGCACTGAAAAATGCTAATAGAACGAAAGCCTTCAGGTATATCGCCTTGTATATAGAATCAAGTGTACAAATTAAACTTTGGTTAAAAAATTCCGGAGCGTGTAAAATTTGTACTTACGTAGCTGTATGCGGTTGCGAAGAATCACTTTTTTGCAACCTATATGACATTCAGACATGAAGCTAAAGCTTCACGTAGGTATCAGTCATAGCATTCAATCGGGTTCACCTATTTTATAATGCAAATCATACGCAGCATGAAAGTCCTACCTATATTGTGGCTAAAGCTACTACGCCACAGATTCTTGTGCATGTACGAGAACAATTTTTAATAAACAAAAAACAAACTAACTTACCTAGTTAAGGCCTCATCCTGTCTTCGTTCTTTCTCCTTTAATATTTCAATAGAACGTCTATGTTCCTCTATTTGAGCCATAAGTTCCTTTTGATAATTTCTTTTCTTAGCCATTTCCATCTACAAGAAAATGATCAATTCATCATAATATTTTATTGTTATGATTGCAAAATGCAAATTTTTTAAGTCTTAACCTACTTCGGCATTGCGTCGATTACGTTCCGTGACACCATCATTATTTACTATACTCGAAATTTCCGTGTGTTTTAAATCCTGCAATAATCTATGACGCGCACTACCTGGTCGAGGAGATTTAATCTCATAATCGGGATTATTAACTATTATTTCTAAATCAGTCTTATCGGAGGAGGAGCGTGACGTTGAAAGTGGTGGATGTGACTTATGATTTATGATCGTTTCTTTAGGAATGTGTTGTTCTAGTTTTTCTTCTTGATTATTGTTATTGTTGTGATGGCTATTGGAATACTTTTTCTTTCCACTATTGGCGGCTGCTTCGTTCATCTTTTCAAACACAATTTTAGAAATAATTTAATGATGGCTGTTTTTCGGAAAGAAAAATAAACTTACTTGATGTTTAATAAAATTCTGTTGATATTCTAGCTGACGGTCCTGCAGAAGATCTTGACGTTTTTTATTCTCATTATTGAAACCAGGAAAATAGGAATAAAACGTATCTGAAACCCATTGCTCCATGTCATCCTGAAAGTGAAACAAAAAAGAAACAAATTAAATTATACCAAGTTCTCTTCTCTAATTAGTTTGATTAAAGAATTCACAAAAATAAACCAAACAAATAATAACTGAAAAGAACAACTTAACAATCACAAAGAAACTGTGGTACATTGCCAGTTAAATGCGAGTGATGTGCTCAGTCAGTGTGAAAAATCAAGACTATAAATCAAATATAACTCAAGCAATTATAAAAAGTGGATTTAACACAAAACGAGGCCAAAGGGAAAATGAGAATAAAAATAAATTGGGAACAAGGTTACACAGAATAGGTGTGCAAAATAACTTTACTTTTATTTTATAAAAATAACTTTCATTTAAAAAACAAAACAACAAAATGAAACAAAAAAAACAGTAAACAAATTTATAATTTAAGGAGCAGTAGCTAGAGCTGACTTGAAGTGAAAGACTGCCGCGTGCCGTCCTAGTCGTGGATCGTCTCTGAAAAAGGTTATTATTTTCGATATACAGCCTTGGGACCGAAGAGCTATGTGTTTCCTATCAAAGAAAAAAAAACAGGCAGAAACAACCATGTTCCACTCCGCCAACCATAAACTTTATACTGCTGCTGCTTAAATCCAACAGTTGAGCTTTAAATATTGATTTGTGTTTTTTCGTGCAAATGTCTGACCGAAAACATGCGATTTACAATTGTATCTCTAACAATATGATGTTGGACTCGTTAGTTTTCACATAAACTATGATATGTATAACTCCAAAGCACGCAACTTTTCTCATTTAGTATGTATTTTTTTCTTATTGGTTTATTATTGAAATTGTATAAATTTACGACCCGTGAAATTCGAAGTAAGAAAAGATTTCAAATCGAAAGAGAAGAAGGAGAAGAGCTATAAAGGTACATATTTGGAATTTGAAGACTTCTACTACCAATATGTTTGTATGTTCTATTTGTGACATATAGAAATTACGTTATTAAAAGGAGCTGCAATCAAGAACAAAATTGTAGACATGAAAGGTGTTTGGAAAAAATAAAAAAAAAAACAAATTTGCATAAATTTCCTTTTGCACAGGGAAGTGTTGGGAGCATGTAGGTAGATGGGTTCGTATTCGAGAAGGTGTGTGGTAGAGAAAATGCTTTTAGTTAAATTGCATGATGATTTTAATCGTGTGAAAACTTTTTTTCTTTCTTGCAATTAAATACTTTTTATATGCATACTATACATAAAGGGATTGTTGATGTTTACAGGGTAAATATAATTGATTTAATCAATAAGGTTATTTGATGATTTAATAATGATGTCAACAATGTAAAAATTGTTTGAATTAACTAAATGATTTAGGGTTCTCAGAAACATAAGGATTTTTGATTAGCTTATGTTAGAAGATATTAATTACTTTTTCGCAATTTATATAAACAAAATTTAAGCCTGTGAAAAATTCAAAGAATGCTTACAAGAGCAGATGAACATCAATATGCTGCTTCTTAGATGTTCAATTTTGTATTTATTTCAGTTTCGGTGCTTCTGACATTTTCTTGAAACTTTCTATTGCTTAGGGAAATAAAACACTAGTTTTAGTTTGGTGTCTTCTCTCAAACAAGACAGTTGCTATAATAGACGCAAAAAACTGTATCTAATTAAATTGATGATTTTATTTAAGTGTTAACTAAAAGAAAAAAGAGGATTTTCCAGCGAAGACAAATAAAATAAGTACATATGTATATATGTAGAGACAAAACAAAATTTATACCCCTGCACTTTATGTATAGAATGTCAAATAATTCGAGCTTATGTTATTGCAATTTTAAGCAAACTTTGAGAGAATTGTAATGTGTGGTTACATTTCAAGTACCGATGTTGAATGTGAACGACACTGAACGTAAAGTTTTATTTAGCATTTGAGCAATGGAAAGATAAATAATGAGACAACGCTTTAAAGTTATTCAGGCTTATTATGAAAATTGGCGTTCTAATGAAAATGCATATCGTGCACTTCGTGATTTTCAAAATTTGCGTAAAATCGGAAAAAACGTGCAAAAATTTGAGGAAAGTGGCTCTGTAGGAGATGTGAAAACACCAGTGCATACTCGTACAGATTGTACTGCAGAAAATATTCCGTCCACCTCAACTCGTCTTCATGCCCACCAATTGCACCTCTCACGCTCGTCGTTGGTGAACATTATGTATACAGAATAGAATTTACACGCTTACAAGGTGCAATTGACTCAAGAACTGAATAATCTGAATGGTGGCTAGAAATGGCAAGTGGATGATTAATTTTCTAAGAATATCATCTCCAGTGATTAGGCACATTTTTACCTCAGTGGATTCGTCAATAAGCAGAATTGCCGAATTTAGGCGAATGATAATCAAAGACTGACTGTCTTAAATCTAATGCACCCACAAAGAGTGACTGTTTGGTGCTCGCTATCGTGAGATGATAACGAACTTTTTATGGTCCGAATAGGAAGATATGGATGTGGACGATATGTGGTTTTAAGAGGACAGGACGGTGCCACTTGCTACACTGCTAAAAAAACAAATTCTCTTCTCTTTTGCACGACAAATTCAATGGTCTTGTTATCTCACGTGATGACGATGTCATGTGACCAATGTGTTGGACCAGCAACAATTCAAGAGCTAGAGAATGAGATAATTCGGCACATTAACGGCATAGAACCTCAATTATGCCTCAGCGTCATAGAAAATATGGCCCATCGGATGGTGGTGTACAGCTGAGATCGCGGCGGCTATTTGGCATACATAATTGAATCATACCAATATTATCATAAAAAAATAAAAATTACCATAATTTCCTTAATAATTTGTGTTTTATTTAAAATCAACATCGGCCCTTATAATTTAACTATCCTTTACACAAAAACACCCTTATATTACAAACACGTTGGAAGTTAAGCCCTGAAAATTCTCTGCTTCTCTCTAGGATTAAAATTATTTAGTTAGTATAGCATTTAAATGACAAATGCGTAAAAAGAACAAAATTATCTTGTATTTAGAACTGTCAATTCATAAACAATATGTAAAACATTAGTTTCTTTAAATCTCAACAAACCAATATTTTTGATGCCGATCTATAAATGATATCCATAATCACATATGTACATATTATAACAAAATTTAAATAAGTGCGTGCAAATTTCCATAATCTATCTTTTGGCACTGACACGTTGATTTGTCGCTGTTAATTGAAAACATAGTTCCTTAAAATAAAATATATTTTTTTTTTATTGTTAGTATTCCAAAACAGTAGTGTTTGTGTATACGTTTCCTGAATATTGAGACGATTTACATTTGATTGCAACCGCCAACAAGCTTGTAAAACTATCTGATAAATAGCGGCGACATCGAAATTTATTCCAATACTAGTAAGTATATATTTACATACATATTTAGATAATTTATTAGATATTAATTGCTTCTTAAGATATGTAAAGAAGGTGGAAATATGTAAATGACAAGCTTATCAAGGTTGATATAGAAACAAATTAATGCGGTGCTTGTTCAAGTTATTGTAAAAGATAAAATCATCAAAGTGATTCATTGTCATATGAAAATATACACTTTTTTCCATCCTAGAATCCTTTGGAATTTTGAAACCTGGCAGTCATTTGATAGGCCAAGTTATGGAAAATAGGGATCAAATGAAAAAACTCATACCTTTCTAAAACGTTGATAAAAGTAAAGGTTCACTCGGGCGTATACGTGTTATTTTTTATGTTACTGAATTTTTAACAAATTTTCCACAACTTTCATTTATTTAAGTTATGCGTTGATGAAGTTACTTGTATAAAATAACAACTTGAATAAATTTAGCCAATGCATCCCAACTCCGTAACGGAAAGTTATTAGTTTATGAGAAATTATTCTACACAGAAAGTTCAGATGAAAATTCTAATTATGTTAATTAGATAATCAAATGAATGAAAATAGTAGCATAATGACTGGTAACTTTAATACCTGACCCCAAAGTAAGGAAGCCAAGTTTTTTGGAGGCAACGTTACTCTTATTAAATTTTGTATCCCATGTGAAAAATGCATAATTTCAAATTGCAAAACTTACATAAATTTGACTAGAAAGCGGCAGACGTTCTATCTCGTGTAAGAAGGCATTTCAAAATGTATAACGACTTTTTTTGACAGTTGCTGTTGTGTAATTTTTCATTATTTAAATGTTCAATTTAAAAAATGCCCGATACTATGAAAGTAAAATATTAACAAACTACATTATTTTAATTCTTTACCAAGCCACACGACGGGAAACAAACTGATAAAATGACTTCCTTTTTAAATTATTCATTATTAAGCCACGCCAATCGAAAACTCTAAAATAAGGATACAAAAGTCGATAAGACACACAACTCTTTCAAGGGCACGTCTTCTATTGAACATCAACACGCATTTCAATTAATTATTAACTAATAAATAAAATGCAATCTAAAAAAATATTTCATCAACACCTCCTTTGAATAATCAAATTAAATTCGAACGAATCATAAATTCTATGTTATTAATACAAAATTTTCAATTTACATGAGAGCCTTGTAATCAAATCAAAAAGAAAGACAAAAACAAACAACAAAAACAACTAAATAAATAATTAATGTATAAATATATGTTTCCGACCTGTTACAACTTTCGATTCGACGATGCACGGTTGAACTCAACTCAAGTTCGTCTAATTTTCTAATTTAATATATACAGCCAAACCAAAAAACAAAAAAACACTTCCACCTTTGATGAAAAGTAAACAATAACTAACAACTAGCCAAGCGCAAAGCTTTCGTGTACCACCTACGAAAGTACTGAGTTTCGTTTTTAATTTTTTTTTTTTTAATTGCTTGTATGAATAAGGGAAGTCCTACCCTGATGATGAACTAGTTTCTTCAGCTCATACATCGACTATTGAGTGGTGGTCGTTTTTGACGAAGTCGTGGTGAGAAAATAAATTAAAAAATAAAAATGACAATAAATCTTTAAATGAAAAATGCATGGCACACCTAGCTAAACAAAATATAAGCACGACTAAAAAATTCGCCAATCGATGCGTGAAATTGGCATTGGAATTAGAATATACATAATAATGTAAGTTACTTTGGTGTCGCCAAATAAAAAGCGTTCCAAACAATAACAAAAATAAATCTTGGCTTATGATGATCTCCTTAACTTAAATACATAATATATACAATTTTGAATCGAGAAACTTGCAACCTATATATTATGCTAAAATATTTTTATATTTGTTGCATACCAAATAATGTTATAACCACTTACAACCTTCTAAACGAAGACTAGATCAAGGACACTTTTAAAATTCTGCATCAAGTTACATACATTTATAATGGAATTGATAACTTTTTAAACTTCAACTTTTTCAGAAAGTTTTGACTAACCGGTTGGTATTTTGTTTGACTTGCCTTTTGAAACAAGTTGTTTTGATAATTGCTAGTCCTTTAAATCGGAACAGTCTTCAGAAATGTCTAGTGCATTTGCGAATACAAATGAAATTCTTTTTGACATTTATAACACTCAGGAACTCGATAACCGGGATCCGTTTGGATTCTCAACAGGTAATTAATTCACCTATCTCAACCGCCAGCCCATACGATCTTTCGTGCACCACCCCCCCCCCCAGGAGTCTGTTGACCTTTATTTTGGACACAATATCAGCTCTGTCATAAATTTATCATTTTTGTTTATCTAAGATAGAGTACGAAAAGCTACGCTTCCATTTTTCCATTAATCCATAAAGTTAAATATGTATTAAATTTCATATAGCAAATTTAGGAAAATGGTTTTTAGGTGCAAAAGTAAGCTTACACTGTAAAATGTATGTCCAAACTTTAATTTAAAAAAAAAAGAAAAATATTGTAACCTCTATCACAAGCATTTTGTTCATTTAAAAGATTTGTTAGCCTTGTGCTAATTTATTTTATCAAATTTATTCTTTTTAGAATTTCAGATTCGAAAGAAATAATATACAATTAATTTCAGTAAATGTTGGTAAACAAAAATTGAAGTTAATTGAAAGCTTCAATCGAATCCAATAGTAGAATTGTTACATTCTTCAACTGTCTTAGAACGCTTTTTATATCTTAATTTTTTCAGAAATTTAAAAAGCCCAAATTTTGAAAAACATAATTTTGAACGCAGAATTCGGTTTATTCAGTATTTTGATTTCTAAATTTCTTTTATGTTAAAATGAAAATATTTTGTACAGTTAGTTTGCATATTTTCTATATTTATATATATGTATGTACAGTCAATCAAACTCATATTCGTACAGTAGAAAAATAGTATCATTCTTCCGGTTTATTCACGAACTACTTTGAGGGTTTTTTAGTTGTAAAACTAAGGATCTGGAGATCACATATTATTTAAGAATGTATCACATTCTTAAGCTTATTTGGTAAGGATTGGACAAGTATGTTGTTTCAGTAGAAATTTTGTCCCGTTCTTGCACTATCTTCTCTTTCCGATCACTGGCAATTCTAATAATTTGTTTCCTCGGTTACTGGTCTAAATTCTCCATTAAATGTTCGATTTGGGGGGAGTTTCCATAAGATTAGGGCAATTATAAAGCAGTTACATCCGGGTATTATAATCTTTATGCTTTGGGTCTTGGAAAAAAGTGAATTGGTTTTGTAGATCCAGTTTATGGTGTCCATTATTGCATCAAATATATGCAGCTTTCCTACCCCAGCTGCAGAAAAAGAACCCAAACCAACACCGATCCACCACTATGCTTCACTGTTGCTACAGTATTTTTTGGCAGGAGCTTCGTAATTATTTTTCGCCATACCATTTGCAGTCCATCTTAACCAAAGATACAACATTTTGATTCATCTTTAAAAATTACTTTTTTCCAGTAGTTGCAGAGTTGGATCGTTTGCGAATGCAGTCCCTTAGAGTTTCTGTGAAAATTCCTTCTTAAGTTCCTAACGCAACCTTTCAGGCAGTTTTGGGGATTTTCGGTTATTTCACGAATGATAACACGCTTTTTATGAGTGTGTGGTGTTTTTTCGGCTTATTTTAAAAGTTATTTTCATTTTGAAACGTTTTAACTACAGGTCCGATACTTGTTTTAATGAATTACCATCTTTATGGTCCTTAACACTAATTTGTCTATGTTCAACCGACGTTTCACATTCTTTTCTTCGCATTTTTGTATTTTTTAAAACTTAAACACAATACTGAAATTTGGTCTGATTTTAAAGAAAATTATTTTCAGATGAACCATAATGTTCGTTAAACATTATTTATCCGATTTTGAATGATTTAACTTAATGAAGTTAATGGTTAAGAATAATTTGTGATTGAGATTCAAATTAATTGCAATAAAATGCAGTTTTGGTTAAAAAGAGTGTTTAAAATATTTCGAACCTGCTGTACGAATATGAATTTATTTATTATGAATTTTTCTAATAACTGTATATTCATTTAAGTGTTTGAAGAGCAAACTGATGAAAATTTGTTTTTGAATAAAATAAATATGAATATTTAAAAATAAAATACATTTATTTGTTTTGGTCGGTTTTATGGTGAAATTAATCCGATGTTTTTCCAGTGATACATAATTCATCTATTTTACGCAGCAAAGGGAAAAGAAAATTAAAAATTTATTCGTCGTATCGGAAATTACCTTGTTTACGTGTTGTTTGGAAGCAGCAACGATATTATTCGTATTGTCAGCACTTTGACGCTCATTTAAATTGGTTAAATTCTTTGTTGTTTTGTCAGCACAATAATTATTATCTTGTTTCAAATATTTACGTCCTAAATTGTCATAAATTTGAAAATTACTATTGCCGACGTCGGCACTATGTGTATTATGCTGATTTAACACTGTCGACGGCAAAGTGGTTGCTATAGGTGACCGTCTCCGACGTTGATAGGTGTTTATGCTGCACATGTTTGGTGATTGCAATTGCATTAATTGCTCTTGCTGGCGCACACAACCGGCTTTAGCTTCGGCTTCGGCACCGGCTGTAACAACAAAACTACTTGTCAAAGGTTCAATGGCATTGTTATTACAATTCATTTGAACAAAATCCATAATTGCATTTTCATTATTATTGTTGCCTCGATGCAGTTCATTTTCCATTAAAATATTATTTTTTGTTAATAAAGTGCAATCATTGGCTTTGTTTTTCTTAAGCATGCAATTGTTATTGTATTTGTTTACGTTGTTTGGGGATTTATTTAAAATAATTAAATTATCTTTATCAGCTTGAATTTTATTTCTATGAGAAATGAGGAAATTATCAATGTCATCCATGATTTTCTTGATTTGTACATTCTTTACAACTCGAAATATAACTCACTTTATGAGTTTGTTATTTAAATTATTTGAAAATACATTTATTTATATTTATTTTGTACGTTTTATTGAAAATATCAAAGAAGAAAGAAAACTCTTAAACAAGAAACAACTTATCTTATATTATATTAATAGGAAGAGGAACAAATTTTTCAAATGACAAACTGACTGAGCAAACTGAGCGCTAAAGAATGTCAATTTATCCAGAGATGCTAATTCACGGTAGATAACTTTTTGTGTGTATAGAAAGAGATAAGTTACAATAGTCAGATTAAGTTGTAAACAAAATTCTTAATTCTATAGTAGTTTTTTTAATGGCAGACTTATACGTAATTCCAGTTAAATTATAGTTGGAATATATTTATAATTCAGTATATATTAAAAACGCATTCAATTTCGAAAAAATATCTCACTAATTTAAGCAAAAAATTACAAATAAAAGGAAATTTAAATGATTTTTTTTACAAAAGATGTAACAAAACGTACTACATTTTGTACACAGTAATATAGTAACAACATTTAAAAATAAAGTAGAAATTTAAAGCTTTTGTTACACTTGCAACATTGTGACAACACTGATGCAGAAGAAGATGCTATAATAAATATAAACATTATTAGATTATAGTTTTTCTTCACTATAATTTTGACTTCTGCATTATAGGAACTTCTTATAACGCAGAAGTAAATGCCTTTTGCAGTTTGGTCATTTGACCTCAAATTTTCAAAAGCTCCTTCAATCATTACGAGAAATTGTAAGAGTGAACTTAAAAAATGTGTAGTATTTGACTGTCAAATTCAAATGATTAAACTTTTCACATCGTCTCAAAGGAATGGAGTGATGGATGTTAAATTTTTGTTTTTAGTCTACTCATCCTATACTTCAAAACTCGGAAGCTGTGGCCAATGTGTAATCTTCAATTTTCCTTACTTTATCAACTGAATTAATTTCCCAAGCAACAAAAACACAGATTTTTGCAGTTTTAGATAGTTTTATTTTATATGAACGTTAAGTTTTTTTTTAATTTTACAGGGATTTTTGTGCAGAAATAATAAATAGTAAGATTTTCCTAGCTTTCGTCTTATGTACTGGCGTAAGTATAAGCGATCCGACTCAGAATACAAATTTGTTGGTAACAAATCAGAATAGGAATTTGTTTCCGGCGGTTCCAAAAATTCCATAATATCTGCTTTGATTAAATGTAAACACAAGAAATATACCACTATCACTCGATTCCATGTCAGTGACATAGTTTCGATTTGTAAAAATAAATAACCTGGTATGACATTCTAGAGAATATGTTGTAATTCATTTTTGCTGAAATAATTGGCTTAGTTCGCTGACGCATTATTCTCTTTTTTAAATAGTGTGCATATAAATTACGTGAAGCTTAATTTTTGTCAATTTCAGCAAATTAATACATTTTTTTATTGGGTTATAGCTTATAGAAAATTAAAATCAAATAAACTGGGGGTTATTGACAACTGTGCAAAAATTCATTAAGACCTGCAGTTATGGTTCTTGAGGAATATATTTATTTCTTTTTAAATCGATTTGTATAAAATGCCTAGTTCACCTTCAATTCGATATCAGTTTGATTCAATCAGCACGAACAGTAGTTACTACACTTCCATTCAATATGAAATTCTTCATTGCATTCTTCTTGGTTGCTGCCAGCATCGCTCAATGCCTCTCTGCTTCAGTACAAGGACAACTTATGGACAGCCAACAAGGACTCAATGAGAATTTGGAAGGTCTGAGAGTGAGGAAAGCAGCTTACGGAGCACCAGCACCAGCTCCATCATACTCTGCACCACCATGCCCAAATAACTACTTGTTCAGGTGTGGACCACACGTACAACCTGTTCCATGCGCAGCAGCTCCACCAGCATACCAAGGATCCTACTCTGAAAACATTCCACAATACTTGGCCCCACAGTATATGGCTCCAAGACAATACGCTTACCCCCAATACGCATATCCAGTTATCACTGAGGTCTAGATATGTTTGATGATTTGTTTCACATGCATTTTGGTCAATGGCGAAAAAACATAACTTTAATAGATTGTAGTTAGAACAAAAAATAAAATTTAATGCTTTTATACTGAATTTACATTTTTCATTTTATTCCTTGATCATTTTGTATGAGTTGTTCTGATTTTTATTTGTATAATGTGTGTTCTTCTTTGTTTCTAAAGATGGCTTTCAAAGTTTTGTTTAGAATTTAACATGTTTGGTTTCAAAATTTGCCGCTTTTTAAGACCACCTGGCCTCAAAATAAAATTACATCTTTGTATATAAAATCAATAGTATAATCATGGAGCTGTTTTTTACACTCGCCGTAGCCTCAATATGGCGTTAGAAGTTTTGTATACTAGCCACTAGGTGCCGCCCTCACGATGATAGTACTATATGTTTTATATACAAAGCTTGCATACAAAATGAAGTAAAAGGTAATGCAGTCAGCTTCACTTTACTTTTAGTATGTTATGTGTCGGCTATTGCAGTCTTTTTTAGTAGAGCTTGATAGATTCAGGACATTCCAGGCGTCCTTATATGTAAATTTGTGTGCTATCACTGTTCCAGTGAATTATAGTAGAATTGCTTTTGAAGAACCACACGTCTATCATTCATCCTCGTGAACAGGATCCCAAAATTAATGAATGAACTGAACTCTTTGACTAGACATCGATACTAGTGATTCATAAGAGTTCTATTTTCTTCAAACATCCACAAGAAACTTAAACAACTAACACCGTCTAGTGTTTGATAGCCAATCTCAAACAATTAATCTTTTAATTTTAAATTTTCTTAGTTCAAGGTACAAAATGGGCAGGTTCAGATAACATAAGGGACTTCGTATGCAGTTAACTACATTCTTTGAACGCAAAGTTAGACCACCATTAATTTCAAACATGGAACTTTGCTTCACTATCTTTTACTTTCTGTAGATTGTGCAAAAAGTACAAATATTATTAACATAAAAACCTCCTTACACAAGGAACAAGTTCATAATAAGTTGTGTTCTGTATTGTAACTAAAAATTCCTTTTTCCTTTCCCAATATATCAAGGAATCCTTTTACACTAAACTTTAAATAAAATTGTGCAGTAACTAAATAAATCACTAATTTATGAAGTTCAGCTTTTAATTAAATGCAAAAATATGATCAGATAATTTTGACATATGTAAGTAGACTTGACTTGACTGTTAGTTAGATTTTTCTTGACTAACTTTTCAGTCAACTTAACTTTCCAATAAAGTTTCCTTAGCTGGAAGGCATTTTTTTGGCAGCTGGCCAATTATATACTAGAAACTTGCCTTACATTTAAGTCACTGTCCAATGTAACTTTGTTGAACTTACAGTTATTTTGATTTTATCGCGAAGTGACTGGGCAGGCTCGTTTAGTACTTTATCCTTTATAATTTGACAACAAATATTTGTGTGGAAGACTTTTATTTCAATTATGCGAAAATTAATAATTATTAATCAGAGAATGATTTCTTTTAAATACAAAAGTTCACCCAACATTTAGGGAGCTATTCTGGGCTTTCTTCAAGTCAACTTTTCAATAAAATTGCCTTAATCGGAAGGCAATTTTTTTTGCAGCTGGTCATTGGTCAATCAGAGACTAGAAAGTTGGCTTAAGTCTGAACTTGTCCACTGACTCCAATTTTTTAAAGATATTTGCAAAGAAAATTATGTACATATGTATATGTACATTTTTCTATCTGTATAATTTGGAATGATGACGCATTGGGGACTGAGGAAGCATTCTCGGTTTGTTCCTTAGTAAATTATAGTACAGTTCTTAAGCAAAAGTTGTTGGCGAAAATTCGTATGGACGGCTTATAACACTTCCGAAAATCGTTTCGATACAAAATCCATATTATACAAAGACAAAATAAAGTATATGACAACATAAATGCTTCGGATAAAATTGCAAAAACCTTAACAAATTAATTTATTTTGAAAGTTAAAAAATCTATTTACATAAGTAGTTAAAAAAATAATACAAACATGGAACTAATAGTCAGCTTGTTGGGGCTGACAAGGAACTGGAAAAACAGCTGGAGAACAGCTGACCATGTAAGTCACAGGACAAGGAATGGGATTATATTGATTATCTTGTTTTGGTTGTGGCTGTGAAACTGGTTCATGTTCATGATGATGTTTCGTTTGGGGATAATAATGTCTACCCGATCCAATTAAAGGCTCATTTTCAGAACTTTTCTGAGACTCCGGTTGAGGATAATAATTTCTTTCCATTCCAATTATGGGCTCCTTCTCCAAAACCGGTCGTGAAAATGGACAAACATTTCTTTCTGATCCAACTACAGGCTCATTTTCCAAACGGGGTTGGGGATAATAGTTCCTTTCCAAACCAACTACGGGCTGCTTCTCCATAACCGGTTGCAAAAAGGGACACACACTTCTTTCCGATCCAACTACAGGTGCTCGTTCCGAACCCACGTAGAATGATGTGTGTTGAAAGCCCTTATGAGATTTAACATGAATCTTAGGTTTTGGCTTGTAAATTACTGGAAGCTTTAGTTTTTTTGCTCCGACAAGATGATCAGCTTCAGAAATCTTTGGTTTGTTCGTCACAATATGGTGACTTGATGCTAGTAATTCGTCCAAGAGGCCAGGTTGAGCTTGTATAATTGCAAAACGACGCGATCTTCTCAGAGGATCATTCGATTTACCACAACCACAAGCATGGTGAGATAATTCATCAAATGGTGGTGTATTACGTTCGTGTCTTTTCACTGTTTCCATAGCATCACATCCACAAGGTGTGGAAATGCTTTTTCCTGATGCAATTTCAGATGGAAGTGCTACTGCAACTGCAATGCAACTACACAGAATGATTGCAAGAGCCGAAAGTATTTTCATTTTGATCCGTAAGATAGGAGAACTTTAACTAATTCATGAAAATCACATCAAGCTCTTTTTATTCAGGCTTAATGTCAAGAAGTGAGGAAATATAAAATATCATTACGAGTATTTCGAAATAACATAAACTTTTTGTCAGCAAAATTAAATATAAATGGGAACACTAAGAAAAAAGATTGGAATCACCAAGAAAAGTTGCAAGTTTAAATATTCAATTATTATTCTATTTATTTATAAAAATGATATATGTATAAAACAATGATATATGAAATGGTTCTAAGATCGATGAGTATGCATTTTCCCGTATTACATAATTTAGTAGCCACCGGCAGAGCAAGGGACGTGTTGTACATGTGGGGCACAGCTGAACAAGTAGTTCTTGGGGCATGGTGGGGCTGGGTATGAGGCTGGTGCTGGGGCTGGAGCGTATGATGGAGCTGGAGCAGGTGCGTATGATGGTTTTGGTGCTGGTGCATATGATGGCTTAGGTGCAGGTGCGTATGATGGAGCTGGAGCAGGTGCGTATGATGGTTTTGGTGCTGGGGCATATGATGGCTTTGGGGCTGGTGCATAAGATGGTTTAGGTGCTGGGCCATGGGCATATGATGGTGCTGGGGCTGGTCCGTATGAAGGTGCTGGTGCTGGCGCGTATGATGGTGCTGGGGCTGGTGCGTATGATGGTGCAGGAGCTGGAGCATATGACGGTGCTGGGGCAGGGGCGTATGATGGTGCTGGAGCTGGTTTGTACGATGGTGCTGGAGCATATTGTGGGGCTGGAGCTGGAGCATGACCGTATGATCCACTATAGCTTGGTTTTGGAGCAGGTGCAGGACCATATGCAGGTGCTGGGCCATAGGATGGTGATGGACCATATGCTGGTGGTGGTGGTGGTCCGTAAGATGGAGCTCCATATGATCTATACTTATGTGTTTCCTCTTTGTGATCAGTATTTGTGTCTTCCATCATCATCATATCTGACTTGTCGCTGGTCTTAGGAGCACCTAAAGCCACAGCCACAAAACTCATCAAAGCGATCAAAGCTACCGATTTCATTTTTAATTGTTGTTAACTTAAAGTTCTATGGTGAAGAAAAGTTATTAACTGATGTCCTAACTGGCCTTGCCTATCCATTTTATACAAAAACATTATACTCCATAATCTTGAGAAGGTCAGCAAAAACAATAACAAAACAAAATAATAAAAATTACAATAGGTAAAGCAGCTAGCAACAATTTAATCATAAGAAACTATAGGTTGTTAACATTATACCTGCAATTTGTTTATAAATTGCTTCAATTGGGCCATTTAATTTTGTTTTTATTTTCATTAATGCTGATGTCTACATTAAATTAAAAAAAGAGTTGAATTAAGAAATCGATGAGTCTTTTATATAAAGTAGGTAAGAGTTTATTTGGTTGATGGTGAAGTTGGTAAGATTGTAGTTGTTTTTTTTTTTCTTAAGTATGATGATTAAAATCGAAGTAAGGAATTTACTACAAAATATTGTAAAAATATTTTGGGTACAAGTGTAGGTATTAATTTTTCGCAATATTCGCATAAACCTGCTGTTTTTTTCCCAATCTGCAAAAGTGATACATTTTATTTTTTCTAAACAAAATTGGAATTCTCAAGATTTATTAAGGAACTGTTGTTTTAAAAATGATAGATAGAAAATAGCCTTCTTTATAATCCATAGTTACTTTTGAAATTACTAATTGGTTATTTTAAAGGATTGAAGTTACTAACGATGTCCATGCAACACGCATCGTATCACAGCAGCTGGCAGAGTCGTCAGGTCCTCCTATAATGCAATTTTTTTATATTAATCAATTTAAATTAAAGAGACGGAATAGTATTTTTATAGGTTCGCACAAGTTTTCTGTCCCAAGTTTTTTTTTTTTTTTTTTTCTTTAAACTCGATGTAGGAGCGGCTTCCGAGACTAATACAATTTTTAAAAATGTTAAGCTAGGAATTTGACAGCTCTACGCAGTCATTAACACATACACGAAGTAACACTTATATAAAGACGCCACCAATAAAATCAAATGTTGAAGGAAATCTGTATTTACTCATGTAAAAGCCCATAAGAATACAAAGTTCGGTTTGCAACCCAATAAGCTGTCTTAATATCGGATATGTTTGTGAACGCCCAAAACCGTTACATTATCTGCCAAAAAAGTAAAATAAAATCAGCTGGAAAATCAAAATTAATAAATTATTATTTGTTCTTAATTTTGTCCTACGAAAATAAAAGTGGAACAACCAACAAACATCACGAAATAAGAAAACCAAAATTTATCTACATATAATCGTAATCAACTGTTTCTCAAATTGAATGGCTGAGTATACCGACAATTTTGGACTAGCTTAAGATTCGTTTTTAAGAACAGATGATTTGATCATCAGCTTTATGTCCCTATGTGATACAACAACACAAACCTATCCTGATAGCTTTGGATTGATTACTGAACGTGACCAATATTGTGCATCTGTCAGAAATTATAGTAGATCATAGTACAAATTGTGGAAAGAAGACATTCAGGATCTGGATCCACAATTTTTAAACAATTTGAACAGAAGAGCAGAACTGAACTGAACTTACTTAAATTTCATATAGTATGTTCAAATATACGCTACCCTGAAATTTTTTTTTTAAATACGTAAATCATCCAATTGTGCATTTTTTGATCGTAGACTTAGATGACCTTCAAAAATTGAACTTTACTCCACTAACCTCTAGCTTGCTTCAATTGAGGTACTGCAAAACAGTACCAAAAACATTACTGTTTATTGTTGTACTTGTGTTGTAAAGAAACATTATTCAATATCTATTTGACAAGAAACCTTTTTACACTAATAAATCACAGAGTAATAAGGTTTAGCTTTCAGTTAAATTTAAACTTATAATTTGCTGTCAATTTGATATACATAAGTGGAATTCACTTGATGATTAGGGAGATTTTTCTTGACTAATTTTCCAGTCGACTTTGCACTAAAGTCGCCTTAATTAGAAGACAATTTTTTGGGATCTGGCCAATCAGATGCTAGAAACTTGCCTTACTTTCAAATCCCTTATATCGTCTGAATCTGCCCAAATTCATAATTTTGATTGAAATATATACATATGTACCTTAACTATATATGTACATACATATGTATGTGAATCATCAAAGCTAAAAAACTGCATTATAATTTTATATTCACGTCATACGCTTTAAATATGTTTTTGATTGACAGCTTATAGTTTTGTTTCCAAGATTTTTGAGCAGAAATTCTTGGTCTGTCAACTTTTGAAGAGTGGGGAAAAAAGTATGGAACGGTTTCTTGGCAAAAATTGTCTGCCGATCAGACCAACAATTTATGCCCACAGAAATGATTTGTAGTAAACCTTTCAACCTTTTTTTGAGTTAAAAACTTTAATCAACGTTATTGTATTTATAAATAAATAAAATACATTTATCGATTCAAAACTTCCAAGTCTTTTTTTTTAGATTACATTGGCAACATAAATAAAATTAAATTATTTTTGATTTCAAATAAAAATTACTTCGAAAGTTTTTTCCTCTCCTCATATCGAAGCAATTTGATGAATGCGGTTTCATTTGATTTGATTTTAAAATTGTTTCGAAAATAAATTTAAAATAACTTGTGTTCAAATAGTAAAGCAATTATACCAATTAAGACTTCTTCCTCTGAAGTGCATCAATAAACCAACAAAGTCATCAAAAACAAATAAATTTCAACCAAAATTAACCAATGGAAACCATCATAAAATGATTTGCCTACAAATATCCTAAATTGAGTAGTTTCGTACAATGAAAATATTAAAAAGATTTTAGAAAATAAGTCAAATATTCAAAAGTTATTTCCTAAAATGACGGCGTCTTAAGTTATTACTATAAACTAATCGATATTGAAATTTAAAAAAATTCCAACAAAGATTTGTTTTTTCTTTTCAGAACGGAAGTCGCCAAAGGGTGTGATCTCTGGATAATGCATTTGCTTGAAAATTCCTATCATCAATATGGAATATATATCATATGTCTTCAAGTTGAAAAAATAAACACTTAAAAGAGTGTAAGATAACATAATATAAGAAAGAAGTATAGATATGTAGGTACTTGGGTCGTTGCAATATCAGCATTCAGCAAGCATTCCCATATTTATATGAGCAGAACTTGCGGATGGATATTCAAAACCATCTCCTATCTCATCGTACAAAATCCACAGCTAAAAATAGTTTAATACCAATAAACGAAAAAAAAAACAGATGTTGGACACACCATGCTGAAAAATAAAAGGAGTTGCAATATGCAGCTCAATATGTATGTTGAAATAAGAAAGAAACAAATAAACCAAGATATGTTTTCATTTAAAGAAACGATGTTTTTTTATTAGAGTTTCAGAGACACATAACTTCGGTTTTCCTTGCAAAGATAATTAATCAAAGAATTAATAGTTGTATGGTCTGAGAAGTTCCTGGGGGATGAATTGAGGAGCGTTTGGAAGAGCGTAGGTTGGTACTGGAACAGAGTAGGCTCCTGCATAGCCTCCTGGAGCACATGGAACTGGAGCAACACTGGGTTGACAGCTGAACAGATAATTCTTGGGGCAAGGTGGTGCTGAGTAAGATTGTGCTGGTGCACCATATGCGGATTTCTTCGATCTAGCCAAATCGGATGGATCAGCGGCGCCGTTTATGTTGGATTCTTCGGTCAGAGTGTGGACAATATGTTGAGGAACTCCTTGTTGGGAAGATCCAAGAGAGGCGGCAGTAGCAACGCTGACGAAAAGTGCAAATACAATGAATGATTGCATGTTGAATAGAGTTTGTTTAGTTTGTTAGAACTGAATCAATAAACTACAGTAGATAACTGATAGTTGATAGATGGAGTTAAGTCTGTTTTATACTTCTTGTCTCTTGACACAAAAGTTCGTCTAGTTCTATCAGAATGCTGACAAAGTTCTTCCTCAGTTTTTTTTATTCTCTCTTCGTTGTTTGCCATCAGAATAAAAATACTATTGGCAGCCTAAATAAAATTGTTCACGCATTGCAATTTTCATAATTTCTTTTGTTACTGTTGAAGTTGAACTCATTTAATTGTTCCTACTTTTTAACTTTGAAATAAGAACTGATGATTTCATATGAATTTCGTCAAAGTTGCAATGAAATTTTGAAACTGATGGTTAGTTGCACAATACAAAATGAGGTTGAATAGGTATACTGAGGTTTAATTTGTTTATGGGTTATTTTGTTCTTTGGTTTTTTATTTAGAGGTAAAACCTAGATGAAATTTTGCAATGTTTTGTATCTATTAAAATATGCACTTAAAAATCAAATGAAGGCTGTGCTTTGATGATTTTTATAATCATAAAAGGTTTTCTTTTTTGACTATGATTGAGTCGAAACAAAAAATTTGGACATTATCACCCTCTTATTAGCTAAATAAGCAGTTTAAAAATTAAATATCTTAGAATAATTGACTGCTGCAACGGGAACAAAAATCAATCTGAAATCGTTTTCCATTTGGGTAAAAGGTCGAAATCATGAATTGACAAACAAAGAAGCCGTTATTGCCCAACGCCTACAATGAAAACATCTTATAACCTCGTAAGAAAATCTTGGTTTTGAACTACAAGAGCTTATGTATGCCTGCGGTAACGTAACGTTACGGCATGTCTTTTCAGCAAACTTTCTTTCAAGCCACATATACATTGCTGTTTACATATAAATTGCTGTTTACAGTTGACATGTTTACAGTAGTTTTTATTTTTTATTTCGACTAACATGAATGCATATAAATGTATCTATCTAAAGTCTAAAGCATTTAACATTGACATCGAACACGTATAGATGAAAACAAAAAAAAAACACCTTGAAGAAGCAGAGAAAATTTAATTATTTTGTTTAATAATTATACATATATATTATTTAATATTGCCTCTATAAAAGGCGTAAAATAAAAAAAAAAGCTTGTAAAGTAATTTCTTATCTTTTTCACAAGTTTAAAATCAACATTTATAAGTTTTTTTAGACATTGACATATTTTGTTTCAAAATACAGAAAAGATGTTGAATGTTTTTATTTTTACAAAAAAAGAAGATTTTTCAAGTTACATATGTACATATGTAACAACAAATCTTTTGAAAAATATATATAACCTAGCCTGGCAAAAATCCTCGTATCAAACCCTCCTAGTGGGTGCCGGGCGGTAATGATCACCACAGTTTTCTTGTGCGATGTCAAGAAGGGGATCAGCTAAGGTCAGGTTGAATTGTTGAGGCGTTTCTAAACTCTTCAATAGTTTAAACCCTCAGCAATGCAATTTGACCATAGATACGGGGTCCCTAATTTTCAGTGGTGGTGTGAGCGATTTTCATAATCCGTGCCGAAGAAATGGAAGGCTGGGGGGTAAACCAGTCGCGAACGAGCTCATTCGGATGCCTTGGCAGGGTCCGTCTTACATCTTGCCTTACCCCGGTATATCGGCTCTGCCGGGGCTGACCTTTTCCTTTCCGTACTACTCGTGGGACCAAAATTACTACACAAAACAATTCACAGGACGATTTAGACATAACGAACTCAGGACCATCCGCCGACTATGAGGATGAACTTTTGGCCTCCAGTCAGGAGACCGTTGTGGGGCAACCTGCAAAAACTGGAAGTGCAGCGAGTACCAGCCATAGTACTCCTGTGCCTCGACCACAAATAAATCCAAACTCCTCTACCAGCAATGCCAGCCATAGCAATGCTGGTAAAGGAAAAAAATAAAAAGTCATCTGGTACTCGCATCAAGAACCAGTTCAAGAAGGCCTCCTTCATTCTTAGCAAGATTGCTGAAAATGAGAAGGCTGGAATTGTGCTGGAGAAGGATCGCGAGGACAAGATCATGTACCAAAAGATTGTTGATGAATACAACAGTCTCTTGGCTACAAAAAAGAAGGCCGACAAAAGAAACCGGTCTCGTGAAGAGACCGAAAAACCTTCTAAAAAACCAAAACATGAACCAAATTCAAATAAAGATGAGAAGACATCATCTTCTGGAGCGGCGCAACAGCGTACTTTAAGTGAGGTTGTCAGAGACGACCTCCAAGTATCGGTTGTGGATGAGCTCTCCACAAACAGCAGAGGTATGCTAGCTGTGTGGAGTTCTATCGAGGCCAAGCTCTCGGAGATGGTGTTTTCTTACACAATCTCGGCAATTGAGGGTCCCTACCCTAGTTTTGACTCTGGCGAAGTGCTCAGGGGACACAGGGTAATCAAATGCGATGACGTGTTTTCCAGGGATTTCCTTAGATCATGCATTGCTAAGATAAGCAATGACTGGGAAGGCTTGAGACTTAAGCTTATCCCAGCTAAGGACATCCCTAGACAGCCTAAGGCTCGCATTTGGTTGCCCGTCATGAGCATCAAGCCAAGTGGACAGGAGCTGATCCGTGGTCTTCAGAGGCTAAACCCGCTGGTTCCAATGCATGACTGGACAGTCATCAAGGCTGAGGAGCCGCAGAAGAACAGCGCGTCCTATCTTTTGAAGATCAGCGGGGAGAGCTTGGGGGCCCTTGAGAAGGCTGAACATAAGTTAAAATTCGGCATTAGAAATGCAAAGATTAAGGTCCTGCAGAATCAGGGAGCAGACTGCGACAACAATGATGGCAAAGTCAAGACCGACGATGACATCATTGTTGCCGAAGTCCCCGGCGAGTCGCCGGGCCCTGAGGGTGCAGGCCCTTCTTCTTCAGGCAATTAAAAACGCGCTGCGTTCTATACAGATTAATCTGAAGCACTCGAAATGTGCCTCAGATAATCTAAAGGTCTTCCTGAGTCAGGAAGACTTGGACGTAGCGTTCATACAAGAACCTTGGGTGAATGGCCTCAGAGTTCGAGGCCTTCTGGACCACAAATACGACCTTTTTTATAAAATCCTTAATACTGACCAAGGTAAGCCTAGAACCTGCATTCTAGCTAAGAAACACTTAAAAGCTTTTTTGTGTCCCATCCTTAGCACCTCCGATTTGACGGTTGTCAGAATTGAAGGAAAAAATGCTGGCCTACTTCTGGCATCGGCTTACTGTGGCCACGACCGGCAGTCACCTCCGGAAGAGTTGGAGACCCTGGTAATCGCTTCCAAACAACAAAAGTCAGACCTCCTGATTGGGTGCGACGCCAACGCACGGCATTCTCTATGGGGCAGTACAGTAATTAATGAACGAGGTGAGTCACTTTTTGATTTCATTATTAACAATAATTTAAATGTATGCAATAGAGGTAACACCCCAACTTTCATTTTTCCGAGCTCGGTTAACTTCGAAGGTTGGGAGGATGTACTTGATGTTACTCTATCAAATAACAATCTTTATTCTATAGTGGAAAATTGGAGAGTCTCACTTGTGAATTCTTTTTCTGATCACAGGTGGATACTTTTCAATATAAATTTTGAGTCTGAAATTCCTCCCCCTCACAGAAACCCCAAAAATACTGATTGGAAGAAATTCAGTCAAATAATTAACACGAAACTGTGTAACACGCCAAATCGGTGTCCAGAGTCGGTAAGAGATCTCGAGTCTAAAGTAAAGACCTTCGAGGCAGCTTTTGACACGGCTTACAAAGTCTCGTGCCCTATTAAATACAGTCGCAAATCACTCCCTATGTGGTGGAATGAAGAACTGTCTAGCCTCAGGAAAAAGACTAGAGTGATCTTTAATATTTGCCACAAACACAAATTCTACCAACCGTACAAAGACTGTCTAAGAGTTTATAAGCGAGCCATTGCCAAGTCTAAACAGCAAAGCTGGAGGGATTACTGCCACAAAATAGAAAATATAAAAGAATCCGCCAGGCTCAGTAAGATTCTATCGAAGGACCATTGTTGTCCTTCCTTTCTTAAAAAATCTGGCGATTCCTGGGCAGCATCTCCTGCAGAATCCCTAGAACTGCTGTTGGCAGCGCATTTTCCGGGTTGTGAGAATAACAACCCTCAAACTCTTAATTCAAATGGCGTGTCGACGGCGGATATAGAACACATTGATAACTTGATAAATAAGGAAAATATTGCTTGGGCAATCAACACATTTTCCCCGTACAAGTCTCCAGGCCTGGACGGCATAATGCCGATCATGCTTCAGAAAACGCAATTTCTGGCGATTCCTTGGCTGGAGATGATCTTTAAAGGATGTCTCTGTCTAAATCATGTTCCCGAGTCTTGGAGACATGTTAGAGTAGTTTTTATCCCGAAGGTCGGCAGGCGAGGACATGAATCCGCGAAGGATTTTAGACCAATAAGCCTTACTTCCTTCGTGCTTAAGACAATGGAGCGCATTCTTGATTACCATATCAGAGGCATTTTAGATGTAAATCCTCTTGAGAGTTCACAACACGCTTATCTTAAGGGCAAGTCTACGGAGACAGCCCTACATGAGGTAGTGCGTACAGTTGAAAAAACCATACATTTCAAAGAATATACTCTCGCTACCTTCTTAGACATAGAAGGAGCTTTTAACAACGTCTTAACAGAATCTATTCAAGAATCACTAGTTGATCAGGGTGTAGAGGACTACATCAGAAGTTGGATTGTATCCATGCTCAGTGATAGAAGGATTCAAGCTACCTTAGGTAACACTTACTTGACCAGGTGCGTAAACAGGGGAACACCTCAGGGGGGTGTTCTGTCCCCTCTTCTTTGGCTTCTGGTCATGAACAAAATTCTTTTTAAACTGGAAAGTTGTGGTGTGAAGGCCGTTGCTTACGCAGATGATTTGGTGATACTGGTATCAGGAAAGTACACTTCCGTGATTAGTGAGATTACGGAGATGGCATTGCTAAAAGTAAGCAACTGGGCTACAAGCTGTGGCCTGGGTGTCAATAAAAGCAAAACTGAACTGATGCTCTTCACTACGAAAACAAAAGTACCACCCTTCACCCTTCCCCGCCTCAACGGTGAAACTCTTTCCTTGTCTTCCAGCGCTAGATATTTGGGAGTAATACTTGACCCAAAGTTAAACTGGAAACTTAATATCGAAGAAAGGGTCAAGAAAGCCAGCATAGCTTTCTATGCCTGCAATAAAACCTTTGGCAAAAAGTGGGGTTTGCAATCGAAGATGATTTTGTGGACGTATACAGCCGTGGTACGTCCAATCTTGTCCTATGGTTCGATTGTTTGGTGGCCCGCGCTTAGCAAAGCCTACAATATAACTAAACTAAAAAAGGTTCAGAGAACAGCTAGTGTTGGCTCCACGAGAGCTTTGCGCTCATGTCCGTCGGACGCCCTAAACGTTTTTCTCTACCTCTTACCAATAGACTTGCATATCAAATACTTAGTATCTTGCAGCGCGTTGAGACTTAGGGAATCGAATAGTTGGTATTCTAGGCCCTTTGGTCATAGTAATATCACTAATCTCATCCCAGCGGACATCTTTTCGACAGAAACCGACTACTGCACCCCTACTGTGGACCTCAGTGCGGATTTTAAAATTATCATCCCATCTCGAAATGAATGGGATGATGACTTAGTGACGAGAGGCTTCGACACAACTATTTTCACTGACGGCTCGAAGATGGAGTGTGGGGTCGGTGCAGGAATTTTTTCCGAGTCTCTAAATGTCTCCAGGTCTTTGCGACTTCCTGACTTTGCTAGTGTTTTTCAGGCTGAACTACTCGCGATCAAGGAAGCATGCAAGTTACTAAAACTAGATCCAAATCAAAACCGCAATACAGCTATTTTTTCGGACAGTCAGGCGGCTATTCAAGCGATTGGCTCGTCCACTTCATCCTCCAAACTAGTTCAACAATGCCGAAGTGAGTTAGCGAGCATGAACATTGGACTCAGGGTCACTCTCATCTGGATTCCGGGTCATAGAGGCTTTGAGGGCAATGAACGAGCTGACGAGCTGGTTAGGCAAGGATCAGCCCTTCATAGCTCACTCGCGGAAAGAGTCAACATTCCTCTTGGTGCTATGAAGGGCAAGATCTTCTCTATTTTCCTCGCTGAATCAAATCACAGGTGGAACAGCCTAACCAACTGTATCATATCTAGAAGGATATGGCCCACCTACAACAAAGCCCGTACTAATAATCTCATTTGCAGACCCAGGCAAGACATAGCCAGGGTCGTTGCTACATGCACCGGACACTGGCCTGTTGGAGAACACGCATCTAAGCTGGGCATCCCCCACAATACTTTCTGTCGTAGTTGTGAGGACCAGCGAGAAAAAGAAACTGTTCTTCACTTCTTATGCAAGTGTCCCGCCTTAGCCAAAACGAGAGCCAAAACATTGGGAAAGTCCTTTTTCAACGACCTCAATGAGCTCTCAGATCAAAGATTTGATCTCCTTTCTAAACGCAACAAAGTGGATTTGAGGCGTATTTTTCTCTTTATAATCCCCCTTTTATCTTTACAGGTCAACCGAGTATTTTATGGTATCAAAACGGCGCAACGCAGCGCTAATTGTGTCACCGAGCTAGACTGCTCGTGGCCACCATTTCTACTACTACTACTACTACTACTACTATATATAACCTAGGAATGAATCAATTTGTCCCTGATTACAATTTTGTAAGCATTCCTGTTTCACACTGACATTGAAAAATTTCCTTTTTGTTACTTAGTTTTGGAATTGTAACTTATAAAGGGTATTTCAATTGTCGTGGGTAGATTTTGGAGCGTCGTCGTGGCGGCCATTTTGTTTTGGTAACATCTGTCAAATCTTTTGTTTATTATTCAGTTGTGTATGCCAAATCATCATGGCAAGTTACACGAGGCAGTCTATTCCTCGCCGTGCACAAAAACTCGGCCTTTCGTAGACTGCAACTTGGCGAATTTTGCGTCGGGACTTGAGCCTACACCCGTACAATAGAAAACGCCGTTTGTTCGCTGACTGGGCTTCGAATCGGTATAAAGAGGACCCCAATTTTGGCCGAAAAATCATCTTTAGTGACAAAGGCGAATTTTTGGATGAATGGCTGTGTTACGAGTAACATGCAAAATTGCCGTATTTGGGACGACACCAACCGACGCAAGGTTCAACAGGTGATAAGGCATCCTCAAAAAGTTACCGTTTGGTGTGGATTTTGGGCCGGTCACCGTCAACAGTGAGCGCTACATAACGATGATAACTAATTTCTTATGGTCCAAATTGAACCATATGGACCTAGACGACATGTGGTTCCAGCAGGACGGCGGCGGCGCGGCGCTACGTGCCACACAGCAAACGCCACGATTGACATTTTGCATTAACGATTTGAGGCTAAGGTTATCTCTCGGAGGGGTGATGTGAATTGGCCACCAAGGTCATGCGATTTGACCCCGCTAGACTTTTTCCTGTGGGGTTTCTGGAAGTCACAGGTCTATAGAAATAAACCACAATCGACCGATGCCCTAAAGGTGAACATAACACAGGCCATCGCTCAAATTCAGCCGGATCTATACGGAAGAGTCATTGAAAATTGGACCACTCGGATCCGTGCCACCGTAAGAAGCCGAGGCGGGCATTTGAATGATGTCATATTCCACACTTAATGGCATGCGCCTTTCAAATAAAAAAATTATTTTGTTAATACCTCTCACACAGCTTGTTTTATTCCATTTCAACATCTACCCGCCCTTATTGAAAAACTCTTTAGAACAGAAGAGTTTTTGCCAATAACATTTTTACAAATAATAACAGGCCAGTTTCACATAACAACATTTTATCGAGATCTTAATATCACAAAATCAGTTGATGGAACTTAATTCTGAATTTGAAGAAGAAAATGCAATAGCGCTCTAAATAATTTTGTTAACATTTTTGGATTTTATGAAAATCCAAATAAAAGGAAGCACCTGGTCTTATTGCACAATAAAATGACGCCAAGATATTAAAAATATCAGATCGCCCAAAAACTCAAGAAAGGGTAACAAATATGTTTGGTTTTAATTCACTTTCAGAAAGCGAAGGGGGCATCTTGTCCCTCATAAATATACTATTTATACTCCATAATGCTGGGTGTTAGAACTGTGAGCAAGTAAATCATTTCGTTTTTTTTTCACTTTGAAAATTGGTCTTATTTCGCTAAGGGGTCTTAAAGCCCAACCACCCAAAACCATTTGGGCTTTATGACATTTCTAAATTTGGGCGTTACCACATTGAAAGTTGGTTTGGGTGATACCTATGACATTTTATTCTGGGTTTGTGACTTTTTCTTAGCGATATTTTTTACGACGTTACTCTTTTTGGGCTTTATGACATCTTATGATATGGGTTATATGTACATATGTCGGTGGGTGATAAGACATAAAAAGCGATAGAAATAATAATCGTCGTGATGTTCAAAACAAATATCACAAAGCCCAACGCCTATATCATAACCCAAATTCAAAATAAAAAATTCTTTTTAGCAGAATGACAACTAACAATTTGGGCGCTCTTTTATTTAAAATTTATTAGGGCGTTACGCCATTCGATTTGGGTTTTTAGTCGATTATTTTACTTTTTGGGCTTTATGACATTTAAGGTTTTGGGCGTTATGGTTTTGGGCGAAAAGAACAAACGCCGATATAGCATGTTTACTTTTTTTACAAAATTACTTTTCTAGTCCATGTTACAGTTCTTATTGAAATATTTTAATCATAAACTCGAAGAATAGAAGTCTGAAATTTGTAGATATTTGTATTTTGTTGCCACCAGATTTGAAACACAAATGACAAGAAACATAAATTAACAACAGCCAGCGGCTGACTGTAAATGGAATCCAAAATGAAAAATTTAACTGACTTTTACAAAATAAACGCAAAATTCAGAATCAAAGAAATGTTTTTGTAAATATAACATGTCCGTTTCACAAATTGAGTTTGCAATACAAAAATCGGTTCAAGATTTCAATTGCATTTTTAAGCCCAAAATTTTCAATACTAAACTATAACTGTGTGTGTATGAAATCATATTATTGACCCACTACAGATTTAAAAAAAAAAACAAAAAAAATGATGCAGTAACTTCCACGTTTTAACAAAAAATTTAATTAAAAAATAAGAAACACTTTTAAAAAGTGAAACATTTTTTGGTATTTTCAGAACATTCACGCATTATGTTTATGTGAAAAGTATTTTTCAATATCCGACAATTTAATAACAAATTACTTATTTTATTATGTACGTAAACATCATAATATATTTTTATTCAATCTAAATTTATTTTTAATTTGTTATGGTATGTTTCTTAAATATCCCACAAGAAGTCTATTTTAAGATTTTCCCTCTCTCTCTCTCTCACCCTCTTTCGAGTTGTATTTTTTCTACGTATATATTTCTATAAGCAATATCATTCAACCTCGAAATATTAAAACAAATGTAGGTAAGATTGAGTGCACCGGGTGAAAATTTATGTCATATACAGTCCCACTCCATGGAATAGGTTTAATTTTTTAACAAGATAAAATCATAATTAGTAATGATAATAAAATTTCTATGAACTAATTTATTTTTTACAAAGATGTTCCCGTTCTTTTTTATGAACCAATTATTATTTATGAAGATGTTCCCGTTCTTTTAAAATACACCGATTATTGGGTTCAACCTCGTAAGATATTAACAATCTTTGGGGCATATTTATAGTCATATTTTAAACCCGAGTCTATTTGAAAAAGTATTTGGCAGCTCTGTTTAGTTAGAAACATGTTAAAGGTTTATCCTACTACAATTCTAGTACAATTTTACTCAAACCTATGAAAAAACGGTTCTCCAGTCTTTGAAATCCTTGAAATTATTCTGCTTACTGTTAGTTGAGAACTTTCAAGTAAGTCGCCTGTTCTTTGTGGTAAGGATAAGTAAAGTAGCTAGACTTGGAAACACACAGATATTGGCAAACATTTCATTGAATTTCGATCTTCAATATTTAACAGGTCACTCATAAACTTGGCAGTTTTTCCTTTTATCAAATCAATACTTTTCAGGCAAATCGTCGTCATCCATTTCAAAGAGGTTAAGTAGAGCTTAAATTTTCTGTTGGGTAGTAGTATTTCAACATTCAGCAAAATATCAAAAACTTGGGTGGTACTTAAGTCTATCGACATTTTAATTTCTGTTTTTATATTTTCAAATAAAATGTACCGCAACGCAAATTTTCCTAGCTTAAACATAGGTTCTGTCGTGTTTATTTTTAGACTCCAAGCTATCATTATAAAATGATTTTAAATTGTCTTTGAATAACATATACTGGAGTTTAGTTCATAGCAAACACAAAATTATAACTTATCAAAGAACTATGAATATGGTCCATTAACTCCAACCTATCTAGTTGGCACAAGTAGAACCCCTAATTTGCTATTGCTAAGTGCTGTGGGCTGAACCATAATAATTGTTAATATAAACTTGAAACGGTGGGTGCCCTCGATCGTTGATCTATAGTATTTAAAAACTTAAAAACGCCATTTATGAAAACGTAAACATATTCAATTGATCCAGGGTGTAGAAATACCTCTTTAGATCAGTATACCTCCCACGTTAGTACATATGTACCTACAAATATACTTGAAGAAAGAACATCAAGACACAAAAAACATATCTACCATCGCATCCAAGCATACCAGGCCAGAGTCAAACTAAGCAAGTTTACAAGCAAGATCTTTCTCTTCAACAATATTTATGATGGAGAATCGAAGGAGGAGCAGGAAGAGGAACGGTGCACTAGCAGCTAGAAACACACTAGCGGATACTTCCTTAGCTATATGGCCAATAATCAATGGCCCTGGCACTAATATTCTATTTATGCAGCTTATCAAAAGACCATGAACTGGCACACCATCAGCCAAATAAATTATTCGCTCTGGTAGTTGAATCCTTAAGTTAGAATGCACCATGCGAACTATACGAATACGAACTCACGCAAAGTGAAAGTAAAATGCAAAATTAAAGTTTACAATATTATTGTATTTTTATTTTTATTTTCTATTTTAAGAATATGGTATAAAAAAATTATATAAAAATAAATCAGCTATCAGCTTCTCATTATATGACAATAAATAACTCTTTACAAAGACATTAAAAGTCGCGTCTGTGACCATATAGTGGCGGCAATCTACGCGTTGATTGTCTAGTATGGAGATGACGACGACAACGACGAGGACGGTGTCATTGCCGATCCAACGTACGATGTAAATAATTCCGGGCACGATCTCATGTTGTGGTCATTTTCATAGGACGGTGGACTGCAAGGTGGGAGCACGTACGTCAGAGATGTTGAGTATGTTCGCTTGTAATATGGTGGTGTGGGATCACAAAGGGAAGGACCCACCGAGTGTGGCTGAGAATCAGAATATGATGACTGTGGGAGTGAAGGTTTTGAGTAGGATTGAGAATACGATGGTTGGGGATAGGATTGAGCTGGAGGGGAATATGATTGGGGTTGAGAGTAAGAAGGAGGGGGTGGTGGGGAGTATGATGGAGCTGGTGGAGCGTATGATGATGCAGGTGGAGAGTATGATGCAGAGTATTGTGGTGAGTATGAAGGTGTGTACGATGGAACTTGCGGTCTGTACGATGGAGCTTGCGGTGAGTAAGGAGGGCCTGGTTGCGAGTATGTTGGAGCTGGAGGTGAATACAATTGAGATTGTGGTGAGTATGAATGAGCTGCTGGTGAGTAAGATGAAGCCGGTGGTGAATAGAACATAGAAGGCGGTGAATAAGCAGGAGCTGGTGGTGAATAAGATGGGACCGGTGGTGTTGCAATGTACGCAGGAGCTGGTGGAGAATACATTGGTGATGAAGGTGAATACGATTGAGTTGATGGATAATCAGATGATTTAGGTGGTGGTGAAATAAATATGATTGAATATGTTTGTCCTAGAGGAGAAGCCGATGGAGATTGATATGATGGTGAGGATGGGGTGTAAGATGTTGCAGGTGGAGAGCTCGATGCTGATGGCGGCGAGTAGGCCGAAGCTGGTGATAGGTATGCTGGAATTAGTGGTGAGTACGATGGCGTTTGTGGGGAATATGGTGAACCAGGTGTTGAATACGCAGGAATATGCGGAGCATGTGGTGCAAAAGCGTATAGAGTTACAGTAGTCGGTGGTGATGAAGATGGTTTTGAAGGTGTTGTTGAATCATATGAACTTGACGAGTCTACTGGTGGGCTCTTGTATGAAGAATGTTCTTCTGAATATTTTTTGTCAGATGATGATGAATCACCCTCAGAATATTTCTGTTCCGATGAACCTCCTTCGGACTGTTTGTAATCCGAAGAGCCTCCCTCTGAATATTTTTGGCTCGATGAAGAACCACCCTCTGAATGATTTGGTGGATAGATATAAACTGGCACAATTGGTTGTATTATTTGCGTTAATCCACCTTGACTTGAATCCTTTTTATCCTCCTTATAACTGCTATAACTATCATAATCACTCTTTTTCTCTTCAGTCTCATCAATTGGATACGCATCGCTCTCCTCGACAGGTGATATTACTGGTGTCTCATATTCAGCTGCATTTGTTTCAACTTCCGGCTCAGCTGGTGGTGGTGCGACTTCGTCTATATAAGCATCCTTAGGAGGATACACATCCGCCTCACTATTGGCTCCAGAATAACCACCACGAAATGGACGATTATTAAAATAACCATGTAAATGTGTCATAACTCGATGAGGATGTGGCAATGGCAAATAGATATGACCATGACCGGGGTTTATTTCTGGTGGTGGTGATGTCTTATATTGATCGTCATAGCTGCCATAATTTTGACTATCACTGTTTCCGTAATTTGCATTGGAATTTCCATTCTCATAGCCACTTCCATAACTATTTGAATTTTGATAACTATTTGTGTTGCACGGATTTATAGCCTTACCATCTCCATCCCCAGCTGAACCCCCAGAATAACCAGCACTCTTTTGACAACACTCGACACAATCATCCCGAAACCATTTGCCCCATTTTTTGAAAAGTTTCTTTAGCAAAAACGACCTCTGTGTCCGGACAAGTTTCGCACCCTCACCATAATCTGTATTACACGTATCAATGCAATAATAGTCTTCAAATCCTGGAACTTGAACTTGTTCCCAGTTTTGAGATAAGGACACTTGGCATAAACAGCCCAGCCATATAATTAAACTAACACTTTTCATTTTTTATTTAAAACAAAAAATTAACACCCATCCGCATCCAATTTCGTTGGATTACTCTAAACTACTATTTTTCATATAATTACTAATTGCATTTAATGGTTTGTGGATTTTTTGTCCATTCAGGTTTTTATATATTTTTCTAGAAAAAAAAGCAAGCTCCGATTACAAACAACACTTATTTGACCCTTTTTAAATAGTTGTGACCGCGTCCCAGTTAAATGACACATGAGTGTCAACCTGGGCGTTTTTCTTATTTTTTTTTATTTTTATTGTTTCTTTTACGAAATAACCTTATGACGAAAAAAACAAAATACTTAACTAGGACGATAGCCTTTTGAAACTTCAAAGTAAAATTACTCAGCAAAATTATTATTTTTTTTTAAGAATTTTAATTGCAACAATTATTAGGTAGCTATAGGCAAGGTATTACCTTCATATACTATACCTCTGGGTAACATCGATGTACGGCAGGAAGACAAGCGGCACCATGGTGTCTCTATATCCAAAAACAAGACAAGACAATAAAACGATGGCTAAGCTATACGTGTCCAGAATTATACTTCACCGCTATAGAAGCGATTTATAAGTACGAGTACTTTACCTTTCAATATCGCTTTTCTTCCTTCCCTTTTTTGATAAATGTTCAGACGGAAATTTCAATTGCAAATGATTCATTGATGTGATGTCTTTTGGAGATATCGAATCTGCTTGATATGGACAGAGAGGTTAACATCCTAACCGGAAGTGAAGCGATATAAAATGTAAATTTAAATTTATCAGCTAAAATGAAAAGTTTATATCAGCAAAACAAAATCTCGCAATTAACGTTCCACAATTTTTGTGGTGGTGGCTTGAAAATCTTTCAGAATCCACTCTAGTAAAACTATATATGTACCTTCCATATTTTACATGTTACGAAATTTGTGAATAGTGTTGGAGAATTTTGTTAAAAAGACTGTGGAGCCAGGTAGATCAAGATCTTACATCCATTAGCGAAACCGTAGCTTCCATTCTTTTTTATTAACTTCAGATAAATACATCTTCTCATTTCACTTACAATTGAGGCTTAATAGATTTGTGAGATTCTGCGTTTTATAGTTTATTTATACAGAAATGTGAAACTTAACCACTCTTTGGTAAAATCTATTTTAAGGCATAAAAAATACTTTCAAACAAATGCAAAACTTGAAATACTGTGGAATGCAACTTCAATTTTAATCCATAGATTAACTTGCAATGAAACGAAAATTTTACTGAAAATTAAGAAATATCAAAACTTATAACCTTAAAATTTGTATAGCGTTGTTTCTTTTCTGGAGCATTTGATTTTCACTCAAATTGAAATCTTCGAACCAATACAAAATTATAATAATAAAACAATAATATTTATTTTATGAATCTTTTATTCAGATTATTCTTGTATTTATATAAAAAGTATAAAAAAATCTCTATTTCTCTGGAAAACAAAACTTCTATTTAGTTCTTGAGAATTGTGGCAATGGCTCAGCTGGTTTTCCATTTCCCTGCACTGCTGCCGATCCCTCTGCAGGAGCGGCCCCTTTATTGGCTGCATCATCTTTGTTGAGTTGGGCTGCAATTCTAGCCATTTTCATCATAGCATTATAGGCTTCCTTTGTATTTGGACCTTCGGCAGTTTTCTGAGGCTGTGCTGGTGATGTAGCAGTTTGAGCTACTTGATCTTCTTTGGTGATGATGGGTTTGTCAGCTGCTGCCACAACTTGATCTTGAAAATTCTTCTCGGCTGATGGTTTTTGATGTTTTTCCTCGGCCACGATGTCTGAAGATTTTTTTAAATTCTCTGATTTTATTTCTGTGGTTTGAGTTGTTTCAAATCCTGATTCTGATTTCTTGTTGCTTTCGTGAGATTCTTGAGAATCCGAATTGTCTTGTGGTGTAGTTTTAGTGTTTGGTTCAGAACTGGTTTCGGAACGAGCGCTGCTGTAATCCTGAAGTGGTTTATGACTTAATGGAGCACCTAGTGGTTGACCATACGCAGGTGAAGAATAACCAGCAGACATAGAATAACATGGCACTGGCATAATCACTGGTTGAAAACTGTACATGTAGTTTTGTCGGCAAGCAGGCACTGAAGAAATTTGGGATGAATGCGGAGCTGGAGCATAAGATGGAGCAGCAGGTGCATAAGTAGGAGATGGCACTGAGAGTGGGGCATATGAAGGATGCGGAACTGGAGCGTACGATGGTGCTGCTGACGGGTGGACGGGAGTAGGGTACGATGGAACTGCTGGAGCGTACGATGGAACAGCAGGAGTATATGATGGGGCAACTGGACTGTATGTTGCACCTTGATTGGCATGGGCTTGATAAGCAGAAGATGAATATGTTTGATGTTGATAAGGTGATTGCAGTGTTGGTCCATCTTGATTAGAGTCCATTAAGTCAAACCTCAAAGGACCTTCTGCCAAGCCCGCACTTAGATGCGTTTCCTGATTCATTGCTCTTGGACTTTCAAGGTTTTGATATTCCATTGACGGTGGTGAACCATACGACCTATAACCAAAGCCTTCATATTGTAGTTGTTGAGGCTGTGGTTCCCATGCTGGTTGCATCAATTCTGGAGGCATCATTCGGTAGTTTTGTGGTTGATGTGAATAACTTTGTTCATGTGAACCGTATGCTGGTGCTTGAGCTGGTTTTCCATAGTCCTGAGTTGGCTTCGAGTAGGCTTTCGATGATGGCTTTTCGCTGTAGGATGACTTTTGGTGACCATACTGCGTGTTATCAGCGTGTTCGTAAGATGTTTGCTTAGTGGCAGGATAAGATGCTGGCTTAGAATAGAGGACCTTCGTTTCTGGTGACCCACTGAATGAGTGCCCTTCGCCTCCCCCACCATATGAGGGTTTGGAGTGGCTTTCTCCACCATAAGAAGGACTGGAGTCGTGCGAGCTGTTTTGGTCATAAGAACTCGGTTTGGAGTTTTCTGAATGGTCATAAGAACTGCTTGGCTTAGCATAACCTCCTGATGGCACAGCATGGCTCTCATAAGAACTTGGTTTCGAGTACCCCGATGGCAGATATCTATGGTCGTACGGTGATGGATTTTCGTGGTTATAGGTTTGTGGCTTCGATGAGTATACTGGTGCAGAAGGTTTTTCATACGTCACTTTATGAGCTTGATGGGACTTGGTGTTGGTATAATCATCCTGGCTGTCATGGTGATCTGCATATGATGATGGTTTGGCTGATGCATACGATGATGCTTTCGGGGGAACCTCATACTCGTGGTATGTCTCACTGTGATGAATTCCATGACCATTATACGAAGGATTTTTATCGTAACTTTGCTTCGATGGTGATGAATATTCTTTATTTGCTGAATCATAAGATGATGGTGACAATGGCCGCTCATACTTGGAATGTTCGGTGTGATATTCTGACGGTTTCGATGGAACATGGTAGTCATTGTTTTTCTTCACTCCCGAATGATATGAATCACTTTCTCCACTCACATACGACGTAGAAGGTTTTGATGGTTTGTAACTTGGTTTTGATGATGAATATGATTCACTGGTACTACTACTGCTGCCTTTTGAATATTTTGGACTATCAGTTCCTTTACACATAAAATAGGGTTCTTCATAAGGAGTACTTGGCTTAATCTCAACACAAATTGTAGTTAAAGTCCTTTTGTCTCGCCTCAAATCGCCAGATGGTTCTTCAAATCCAGCAACCGATGCTAATCCATAGTCTTTAAATGGTAATCCTTCAGAGGTTGTTAGCAAAAAACTTGCCAAAATAACAACAACACTGATTATAACTTTGAACTTCATGTCGATGGTTCTAATATTTTATTCAACTGTATCCGGGCTTATGTTTAAATTCTCCTTTTATATCAAAAATTGTCTAATGCAAGAACAAAGAAAAAAAAAGAAGAAAAACAATAACTAAAAAGTCACATCAAATTTCTAATTTGAAATTATTTCAGAATTCTTCGAAATCTTGAAATGCACAATTTGAAAAGAATTACATTATATTTTTTTGGATTACCTCTGAAAGGAAGCTCAAAAAATCAACACCAACGATCAATGCAGAACCTCTTTACAAAACAAATCGAAGTTTGGGAATAAAATGCTTGTCCCAATTTAAAGTTGTTCGGGCCTGACCCCGCCTTGCATTGGGTAATGGAAATTTTCATGAATGAGCGCAAATGGATTGAATATAATATCCGATCAGATTTCGTTTGAAACATATTTTTATATTTCATTTAAATAAATGAAAAGAATTGCATTTTGTATGATTCTACACCTTTGATAGGTCAACATACCTGCTTTAAGTAATAAATTTGAAGAACAAATAAATTTCTGTTTTGTTGTTTTTAATTTCGGGAAGCGTGTTGTTCTTTTTTCTTGCTTAGATATACAATAATGGTCGATATTTGAGGTAATCTATAAGAAAATCCGTATAGTAAGGTCGAATTCCCAGACCTAAACTTGAGTTTAGCAACCCGAGAAATAAATTGATCTACATGTGTATTGTGTGTATTGGGTACATCTAACGAAAAAGTTGTTTTGCTGTGGGAATATGATTGCGGAAGCACATAAAAAACTAAGAAAACAAAAATTTAACTATGACTCATATTTACAACTTAATTCAGAGTAAACTCAATAGGGAAAATATTACAAACAAATTTAAATAGAAAGTGCGCAACCTTCAAAAGAGGTATTGTTTAAGGACTTTTCCTTAAAAAATGAAAATGTAAATAACCCTAACGTATTTACATTCATAAAAGCCTTAAAGCATTGGTTACCATAACGTGGGCGTATACGCACTGTTTTTATTGTTTTAGTCGCTTTAGAAAAAAGACTAATGTCTTAGGAAAATATCGCTTTCAATTTTCCTGTGCAGATTATTTTTTTTTTTTGAATACAGGTCATTCTAGAGTCTAGACTATGGAGAACAAGGTGATAATTTACCAGGACTTTTGCATATTTCAATGTACAATGTTTGTTTTTCAATTTTCATTAAGACCAATTTGTTGATCAAAGCAACAACTAAGGCAAGTTTACCATGTTGCTTTACTTCTATACACATGTTTCATAAGATCATCAGCAGGAACATTCTTTTTAGGATTTAAAACGGTTAAGAATAAGCAGGCGTACTTAAGAAATTAGTTCCAAAATTTTCGAGAACAGGAGTTTAGTATACAAATTTTTTTCATTTCAACTACCCTTTAAATTTAAAAAAAAATATATTTTTCATTTTTATCACATAGAAAATAACGAAAGAAAATGTTTCTGGTTGGGTCCATTTAAATTTTGTATCCAGACAAAAATTTAACACATATGTATATACATACATAACTACATATGTATTCTCAGTTTAATATCGTATACCTAATATCTTTTATGCAGATTTTTATTTTTTATTTTCAAAGCAATATCTTAACGGTTATTCACCCAAATAAGAAACAAAAATCCATTCGATTCGTGTAGGTTTATAAAATAAATAAATTCCATTCCACACTTGAATTCTCTTTTCTTTAAGCAACAAAATACTTGATTTTCTTCAGAGACATACTCATAAACAATTCATGTTCAACATCTGTTTGTTCTCGTTTAACCCAGCAGCGAGCAGTGTCATCTCTCCTCTCGACATAATGTGTAAATTATATTTTTGTCCCCTAGATGCTCGAGTCCACCATCAACAAACAGACGTTAATGTGACTCATTTTTTTAAATTAAGTTATTCATGTTTGCCGTTTTCTTTTCTTCAATATACCTACTTATAAATATGTGAAATATGTGTTTAAATTATTCATTGATTCATTTTTTTTTTCTCATTAGATATTTCTATTATAATATTTGAGTCCAAAAAATATAACTATGCAATCAAAAATGCGTTCGTATCATATTTTAATTCCATTGAACCGAATGATAACAAACCACCACCAAACCAATCTAAAACGTTCCCAGAACCACACATCAATTTAGTTTTGTTTTTTCTTTTGCTATCAAAACTTCTTATCACAGGAAATTTAATGCCTCCTTTTTTTTCATGTGTCCCAATTTGCAAAAATAAAAAAAATATATAAATGTTCATAAATACGAACGAAGTTAAGCGATACCATGACATAATATGACGCAATATCTAACGATTCGATTTTGATTAAATTGTTTACAAATAAACTAAAACGAATTTATAACACACAAATAATATTTCTAAACGTAATCTTTATCATTCAATCATCATCTATTATTAGAAAAAGATTCTCAAATCAATAAAACTAGCTAAAATGAAATGACATCCTAGCTAATTGGTCTTATCAACAATTGGCACACGCATAATATACAAATAGTGCAATTATACTTTTTCGTTGTTCTCTAATGATGATAACGTCGTCGATGATTCCGAATCATGATAATAATGATGATGATGATGTTGGCAATCGTCAAAGTCTTGTCTGAATAATGTCTATAATATGTTGGGTGTGTTTTTGTTTACGGGGAATCCGATGTGATTCATTCACCCCCAGCAATGTTTTTTTTACCTCTCCCACAGTCTCGAGTCCCGCCTCTAATGTTTAGTTTTGTCTGCAGCACTCTCGGCTTGGCTCGGGTCGGGTTGGCAATGAGTAAGTAACCTTGCAACTACATTCGAGATAGATAGTCTAGTACAATAAACAAGGCCTTGTACGTAGCAGATACTATCTATTTACATACACACGACAACAACAACAAAAAACTCATCTCTAATGTACATATCTACATTACTGGTCGAAGTGATTCCCGTCTTCATCATGTGCTTGCTTTTGCCACATATTCTTCTTTTAAGAACTAAAACATTAATAATTGTCAGTGGGCATGTAAAAGTGTTTTACCAGACGCTTTTTAACTTTAAGTTGGAGACGAGAGAATAGCAGATAAAGATAAAAGTTGGAAGAAATTAAACATGCAACAGCCCCTAATGAATCTTTGGAAAACTTATTTACATAAATAAATACATAACTTTTTGTATGAAAACAATTAAGAAATGGCTCACATAACTTAACTATCTGGAATCTGTCTTCGATCCAAGATCTCAACTGAACCCTCTTTTCCATTCTGCCAATACTTGGTTTTAATATTATCCATCTATAAAATAAAAAAAATTCTTGCACAATTACGTACAAAAAATAACAACACAAGCTTTTCTTTTCAAAATTAAATCTATTTTTTCCTGAATCAAAGTTAGAAATCCGGATTTCATTCAAGTAAATTCTCATCTAAATCAATTTTCTTTTGTGCTTTACTCATAAACTAAGCCTAATAGAAAGGCTATGATAAGAGCATTCAAGTCTTTCCTGTTTCCTTTAATCGAACTTGATCTTAGTCATATTCATATATCAGTCACATATTTTCATATGTTGCTATAAAGTCTCCGTATGAGTTTTTTTTTTAAATAATAATAATAATAAAATTAGTATTTAAAAAATTCTTCTAGGGCTCAACATATGTAGTACCTTTATAACTGATTTATACTATCATTCCCGGCCTTGAAAATATCGTCAAATAGGCAACATCAAATGCCGTTGGATCATGAAATGAGATGTTTAGTACCTCATGAAATCCTAGTCATTGTTCCATTTTTAAAAGAAATAGAAAAAAAGAGAAGAATGCTACCTAGAATGTGGTTCAAATTCACACCTGTAAATAAGCAGTCATGCTCTGGATCCAGAATCACCATTTATAAAATGAAAACTATGCATGTATCTAAGGGCGGGCGATTCAATTCGATTCCACTGTTGTGAATTTTGATCAAGTTTGATGGTAATATTTGAGTCAAGTTATCTTTTATATGATAACTTACTTATGAACTTTAATTATTGATGCCACTGCTTAATCAGTAGAAGCACATTATTTTAAAATAGTACTTGATTCGATGGTTATGATGATAATTTACTAGTTTTTGTTTATTTAATATGTAAATAGATATTTTACACTGAACTTCAGTATTATGCAAACCTAACTTACTGGTACATGAGAGCACAAGTGGTCAACTTGTAAATCAACATGGTCATTAAAAACATCCTTCAGTGTTTTGTTTAAGGATGTGTCTGGAATTCATAAGCTGCACTTGGCTTAACGAAGCTAATAACGACTGAAATAATCTCGCCATATTAGTATTCATGCGATTATCTGAATTCCGAAACAAAGCTTGAAAAAAAAAAGTTCCAACCATTTTTGGTAATGACTGTTTCCTATAATGGATAACCACCAATTTGGGTATCCATTTATAAATCAAATCACATCAATATCAATATTTTTTTCCTTTTGATTGCAATTAAACATCTGGATAGTAAAAATCATATCATGATGATTTGGAAATGTTCTTAAAATCCTAATTTATTACAAAGAAAAACAAAGTAACAGGCGAACAATATTGTAATTATTTATAAACTTTTTTTATTCTTATTTTTGTTTTTTTTTTTTGTTTTTTTTTTTTGTTCTTGGTTTTTCGTTTACAAAACTAATAGCGAAAATGTATTTATAAATGTCTCATAAAATGTAAAATATGTAATAAATTTAAAAAAAAAAAATAATAATAAAAAGAACAAAATACAAATTTAATATTTGGAAAAAAATCTCAAAAATTCAAAAGAAAAAAAAAACAAAATAATAAAAATAAAATTTAAATAAAAATACAAATACAAATTAAAAAAATCTCTCGCGAAACGGTTCTTTTTTCCTTCCCTTTTATCTACTAGTTACTATATCATATCATTTTTTTTTTTTTTTTTCATTTAATTAAACAAAGTAAGTTTTACAAGCTATGACTAAAAGATAAATACAATTTTTGTTTTCTTGTTAAGCGTTTTAAAATTAGAAGAGAAAAATGATTTAAAATGGAACAAACAAAAAAAATAAAAAGAAATACTAGTAAAAAGAAAGTAGCGTGTCAGAGCGTTGGAAAAAGAGTATATTTTTAGCAATACATTTATGTACTTTTCATGATCATCATCAAACGGGAATTGAAAAACAAACGAAAAAGACTTAGCTAGGAATAATTAAAATGTCAAACACTATCTAAAGGAAAAAAACAAAAAATACACAATCATTAATTTATATAACTAAAGTGTATGCGTATTTACGCCAACACAGTGTTAAATATATTGTTAAAACAGATTTCCTTGTTTCGATATTGTTGAGTGTGCAACAAGAAAAATCAACAGAATCTATGTTCAACACCACAACTCATAGCTTTTTGTGTTTTGTTTCAATTAAATAATTTATATAAGCGCAATTAATTAAAAGTAAAACCAAAAAAATATAAGTATGAATTTGTTAAAAAAAAAAGCAAAAACACATGAGAAAAATTTGGGAAATCTTATTTTTTATTGATATTTTTATTTTATTTTTTTTTCGTTTTTTTACTTTTTTTTTTTGTATTGTATAAAACGGATGATGGCCTACGATTAAAAAGAGAATATTTTATTTATTTATGGACTCCCCGCGATTATCATTATTATTTTTATATTATTACTTTCTTTTTCTGTTTATTACATACAATTAATTAATATACTTAAAAAGTTTTGTTTTTTTTTTGTTTCGTTTTTTGTTTTTCCTTTTGTCGCGCTCAGCAGCAAATGAAAAATAATACACATTGAATTTTTATGTTTATTATATTAAATATTGTTGTTGTTGTTTGTTTATTATTTTGTTTCTTGGATTTTTTCTGTTTCTTCTGGTATCAAATGATAGAACATAAAAAGCGATACGATTCAAGTAGTAGATTAGCAAAAGTTGACACAACACATCGTAAAAATTATAAATGATTTTTATTCTCACAATTGCAGTTTTTTTGTTTTATGTTTTAGATTGTTGTTTATTTTTTTCTTTAATATTATTTTTTCTTGTTTTTTTTTTATTTATTTTATTCCATAGCAGATATTAAATTTTATGTTTTGTTCTAGTACCCACAAGTAATGAGATAATCTCCAAGTTTCTCTACAATGGAAGCAGCCTGTTGTGGCTGTACAGGGTCTTCATAGATGGAAACAATAACAGCTGCAAATAGACAAATGAAAAGAAAGAAAAACAAATGAGAGACGAAAATATGACAAAAGTAACAAAAAAAAAAAATCAAAAACACGTTATACATTCGAGTCTTTTTTATTTTTTAAGTAAGTCGAACGACAACGATTGTTGATGCCATTAATGGCAATCGAATCAAATGGAGGGCATTCTAGAAATCACATCTCAAGCCGCAAGGTTATTGCCATAAATGATCTTTTCATCAATCTACTATATGTGTTGAATCAACTACGAGTATGTACAAAGAAAAAAAAAAAAAAAAAAAAACAGCACAAAAGAAGGCGAGAGATGAATCTGTATACTAAAGGATTTTAATTATATATGTATTATGTCCGTCCCATATCATCACCATTGTAATATGTATATTGTTAATCATGCTTTTTCTTATAGTTTATTGACCTTAACGGTCATAAAACAACGTGAGAGCAGTGGCAACGGCAGCGGTAGGCAAAAAATCGGTACAAGAAAAACCGGCTCAATAATAAACCAGCCGGTAGTTGGTGTTAATTATTATAATTTTGTAGGTTTTATTTGATTTAATTAATTTTTGTTCGCAATTCTTTGTTTCTAAAATAATTTATATGTATGTATGTATGTATATAAGAATGTTACGTGTACAAACCTTGTTGCGTTTTCATACAATGGACACCGCTTCGTCCTAGTTTGGCACGTATTACGCGGTCAGTTCCCGACAGATAGATATACCTCTGGCCGGCTAGCGTAACTCCGCCGCTGGTGAGGAGTTCTTGTTTTTCGAAGCCTTGAACCAGTTTTGCCAATTCATCTTTTGACACCTTGAATTAAACAACAAGAATAAAAAAGTAGATTTTTAGATACGTTTAAATATGTTAATACAAAAGTTGCAACAAAAAATTCTTAAATCACCCAAACAAAATTTAGAATTTAAAACTCTCTCTTAAGTTCCTACTACATTGGTTGCTTTGTTTCCTTTAAAGATGGTTATGATTTTATGAGAAGAAGAAAGTTCGAATCGGATACAAATAAAGTCATTAAAACAGATATTAAATCAAAAGAATGGAAGGGGGCCAACAACAATAGAAATTACCTCTATTTATTATTTCTGATTTATTTCATGTTTCTTATTTTTTTTTATTATTGATGTCTTCATTAGAGAAGTCATTATAAAAAAATATTTTTTTTTTGTAACTGGATAATGTAGAATACGTGTATTCTTACAAACAAGTGACACTGAACGAATACCAAAAAATCTATTTTTCAGCTTATAAATTATAATAACATAATTTCAAAGTTTACCTAACCTAGCTCGTTTGATGAGATTATTTTTTTATTTTTGAGGTGGTCATCGTCGTCGTCATATTGTTGGGTGAATATATTCAAATAAATAATAAAAACAAATCAATTTTTATAATTTAAGTTAGCTAATGAAAGAAACTTTTGGTTTACAGTTATTTTTTTTTTGATGTATGATAATTAATTTAGTAATACATAGAAACATTTGCCAAGCTTATCACAAAGTTATCTAAAGAAAGCACTCGGCAGGCAAACTTGAGGAGAACTACTCTTATCATTAAGAGAGAAAGAAGCCTTGATAGATTTTCAAAATATGTAATTAGATAGCTACTTAACGAACGAATGGCTTTTGCGCAGTGATGGTATTGATGACAGCCAAAGTTACCTTTTTAATGATATTCGAAATTATTGTGGGTTACCGCAAATAATATGTTCTCTTGGAATGTTTGCTTTTTTTCTTTCTTCTAAAATCAAATTAACTAAAGTCGTTAACCTCACAATGCGACTCTTAATGGAATCACTTAAGAACCTTTATATATACATTAGGCTCTTAAATCTTTAAAAAAATAGTTTCAGTGGATTGGATTGAAGAATAGAAAGACAGATAAACAGAATTGGAGAACATACTTTTATCGATTATCATCGTCGTCTCGCAAGTTTAAATATTATAGAATAATGATGATACATAAATATATATTAATAGCTCCAGTATTTAAAATAGTGAAAATTCTTTCACGTACAGATATTCTAACTTTATTCCACCATTATAATAAAACCTGTTTATGAAAAAAAGATTGGATGCATAAATTTCATTTCATAGCGAAACAAAACTAAATTAAAACCACAAAAATAAAATAATCGATTTGTAGAAATTTGAGTCGGGTTTAAACTAAACCAACGACCTTGAAATGACATCGTCTTCATAACTGGTTCTTAAACTAGATGAGTACTTACGTTTATGTACACGCGTATCTATCTACATGGAAATTATATTTTTAGACTAAAATAATGTCTTAAATAAACACGTATTCGATATTTCCCATGAAGAAATCAGACTGAGAAACCATTGATTAAATAATTTAAGTAGATATAACATCGAACTGAATTGTTAATAATAGTCCAGATATAAAATAGATACATTTTATACCTAAATAATAAACAAGCAAGTTTTTCTTTATCTTATCTTAAATTGATTACATCTAGTGCATTTGTGCTTTTATATTTTGGTTTAAGTTTGTTTGATGTTTTTGAATCTTCTAAAAAAATCACTTGCAGTTATTGCAGGAAAAGAAATATAGGTATATTTGTTAACAGCACAAAACAAAGTTTTTAGTGATTTCAATATAGTTCAACGGCGCCGGTTTTCATGTACACTAGTTGAGAATGTAGAACATCATATCAAAGAATATCACAAGAGCTTCATTGTTGTTTTTTGTCGGTTACGTTAATAGTTTATTGAAAAGTGCAATAATTTGGGACCAGTTATACCTTAATAAAAGGCGACATTTTCTCCTTTTTAAAACAAACTGAATCTTTTATCTAGAATACTGAAACTTGTTTCCAAGTCAAACAAAAGTAAGACTTTACTAGATGATACCAAGGCACACCCTGAGTCTGGTGATATATGCAACTTAAACGCACCTTAATACACACAAACACAGCTGACTGATACAAAGTAGGTATCTTATCACCCAAAGGTTAATGTAAGAAACAGAAGTCTCAGAAGGATTTGAACCAGTATCCCGGTCTCTAGAGAAATCAAAGGGTCTTATCATCATAAAGTACTTATTTTATGCCTTTAGAACATAAATAGTACATAAAACCTATTCAGAATAATACTGTGAAATAAAATGCGTCATCATCTGAAATAATTTCAAACTCATTTATCATACTATGAATATGACGCATTGAATTTTATCAAGACTTCCTAAAATAGTTAAGAGTTTTAAGCATTCGTCATGAATAAAAATATACACTATCAAAGGTGCCTACATACAATTTTTCTTAACTCAAAATGCTTTAGGAAATCGTAATAAAATACAGTGCGTCATAAATCATAATAATGTTTTGACAAATGAGAAAGTGTTAACGATTTAATGGACATAGAATTACGACGGCTAAATATGAAAATCTCCTAACAAACATTTTTTGTCAAAATCACTTTTCAATGTAGTTTCCTTAAGGAATTCCATTTGCATCTCTGAACGCATATCGATATTTCATATTGTAGACATTCAAAATTAATAATACTTTGCCAAATTTCATTATACCATACTTTAGAAAAATATTCAGTTTACAGGAGAAGTTTACAAAATCCAACATAGGAAGCGTTTAATCGTATACATTATAAAAAAATATTTTGTTTATATTTTGAAGCAAAAGTCCACCCACTGCCACGCCCAATTTTTGTGTACGTTTTTTATTGTTCGGATATGCAAAGATATACATATCTATTTCGTTTGGCTATCTAGGTAGGTATTTCTTTTGTATTATTAGTTAAATTTTGTACCTAGATCCTCTTCATGTATTTTATTCCTTTATCTTATACAGATAATGGTTTATGACTGTAAGTTAATACCTATAAGGTTGAACCTGTAAGTCAGGAAACCGTTCAGAATTAAGGATAGATACCATTTTTCATTTCAACTTTTCGGACAACGTCTTAGTTTTAGTTTTTATAAAAAAGAAATTATGTGCAAAAAAAAACATACGTAGGTAGCTACTTACATAAATATTTAAGTTAAACATAAGAACAGTTCATGCGAAGGGAAAATTAGAACATAGGTACGCTTCTTTGTGCACCTAACGATGTTGGTAGTTAGATCTATTCGAGTTTTGTATTAGTTAACGACCCTAAGTGTGTCTACTTGTTTTCACAAAGTAAAAATATTGAAGAAAGGTGGTATGTAGTTACATATCTACCTATGCATACGTTTTCGATAAAATACAAAACATGATGTAGTTACATATACCTAGTACCAATCTATAAATTGTTTAAACTCGAGGTAATTCGCACCCCCATTTTATTAGGTAGGTATGCAGATATATATTTTAAAAGTACATTGGTAAATAGGTACTAAGCATATTTAAAGCCTCGTTGTGATGTGCTTTTCATTTGATGTAATTTAAAATAAACAAAAAAAAAACATAGGTAGGTTTATAAAGACGCGCCCTGCGCCTTAGACGTTGTTCTTTTCTTATAATAGGTATTTAGGTACATAACATAGGTATTGCTTTTATAGTTTTTACTTCCTTTTATCCTTTAGATAAGTACCTATGTATGTATGTATGTATACTTTTAATGACTAATTTATACAAATCAACTAGATAGAATAGAAACCACAGAAACAATAAAAGAAAACAGAAAAACATCCTGTGTGATTGTACCACTTATAAGAACCAAGAAATAGCCTGCACCCGCATAAGGATATACCTACCTACCCATTCATGTGTAAGTAGGTAGATATGTAGGTAGATACCTATTTCCCTTTTTATCCTTTATTAATGCGAAATAAATTATAATATCCATATCACCACCAATTTAAAACTTTTTAGTAGTTAGGTAGATAGAAAGGTATTTTTAAATTTATACAATGTGCCTTATGTCGTTTGCTTAATATGATAAGTAAATAGCACAGCTTGGTGGCAGCAAAACGCAGCACCCCACCCTGAAAATAAATTTGGTGTATTGCGTGTTGGTGGCCATCATAAACAAAGAAGAAACAAGGATCCCTTCGCACATAATAAAAATTATAATAAATTTAATACAACAAGGGGGCGAGCCAGTCAGCCAGCCAGTTAACCAACCAAACATAAAAGGTCATTCAATTTAGCTGCGATAAAATAAAGGGAAAAAAAACTATCAAAGGTCATTCCTTTTTCATCTTTTTGTATGTAACGAAATACGACTCATTTTCCAACCCACCTTTAAAAACCGGCTACAAACTCAAGACCGAATTTACTCTCTTCTTCCCACTAAACTGAATTGTTGCTGCATTTTCACTTTCGCCACTCCGTCTTTAAAAGTGTTAAAAATTCTAATTTTGTTCGTATATTGTCGCCAAAAACATTTTCAAGTTCATAATTTTTATCTCAAAGATTTTTGCAATACAAAACTGTTGCCAAAAGTTCTTTTTTTTTCTATAAAAAATGCATGTTTAGATTTTTACAAAGAAAAATCCAGCACCTAAAAACTTCTCTGTCGGTTCGGTCGTAAATCAACACACATCTACACTACGAATACGAAAAGAAAGAGAATATGAAATCAAAAATAAGACAAAACTGCGCTATCTGTAGCTATCTCCGTCTTTCGCATGCTTTTGATGGTTCAAAAATTCTGCGCGACAATCACAATTCCCAATACAGAGCCGCCGCCCGCCACCGCCGCCGTCTTCGTGTTTGTCGTCAACACAAATACAACCTCAATTTGGCAGCCATTTTATATTGAACTTTTTTTTTGCTTATATACACATTTCCACTCATTCGTTAGGCGGCCCACACTTTTCTCTTTGATAAGAAATTTATATCAAACCTTTTTCTGGTTGTTTGTTTAAATGAAATCGCTGCAAAAAAGGAAAACGTTTCACAACTACTGCAAGTTGTGATTTCAGTTGCCACTGAAAACAGAAGAAATAAAGGCAGAAAAATGAGAAAATTGACAAGAAAAGCAGATAGACACAAAGAAGAAAGGAATCAGCACCAGCTTTTAGAAAATGATTCATTCTTCCAAACAAAGTACATAGTCCGAGTGAGTAGCACTTGGGGCTGCTGAATTATACACACGTCCATGAGAGACCATCCATATGAATATATATGTATATGGTGTACATACTCACAGATCGGCGCGGTATATAAGCGGCTATCAAATGTTGAATCATTAATTCGCGGTGTGGATATCCCACACACCCTTTTCTCGTCCTTCCTACTCATTTATATACATATGTATATGAAATGAACTATGTATACGAAACGGATACGCTACACACCCGGCGAACGGGCAAACCAGCAGCGTAGCAGCAGCAGCACATGCACAACCTTTTTTCGAATTTCGATTCGACTTTGGGTTTTGTCTTTTCTGTTTCTGCTTTTGCCTCTTCCATCTTCCACCATCACTTTAACGTCTGCCGTCCACCCCCTCTGTGATGCAGTGGCAGAACAGAAACAGAGGCACGGTGCACGGAACAAAAGACAAGTTTTTCCACGCGAACTCTTGTTCGAACTGCACCCCACCCCCACACCCTTAACTGAAGAAGAAAACAACTTATGGGTGGCGTTGACGTACGGTCGACTGCGACGGGTGAATTCGAGCTTCGAGTTATTGAGAGACCGAACGAAAAACCAGAAAAGGAAGAAACAACACCAGAGAATACACACCGACACCACACACCACCAATGTTAGCAGCAGATCCAAAAGCAGAGTAGAAACCAGGAGAACAAGGGACAAGCAAAGAAAGAAAATGCGATACCGGCGTGCTGGCTGAAGCTGGTCACACCCTTGAACTTGCGTGATTCTGATTATCGATGACAATTCAGACCTTTCAAGCGCTACGCTATTACTCCTAATTAGGCCTTTTTTCCAAGATAAGTGAATGCGAGTAATTGAACTCTTCCAGAAGACTGCCCTTCGCATTCGCACTTTCCTATTCCAATTTCAAGACTGCAGGTAGATTGCTCGATAGGAAAAAAGGATGATTTGGAGAAATAGATTTCCTAGCCCCACGACCAAAATAAAAATACAATTTTTAACATTTTTCTTACTTACGACTTACCTCAAAACCATTGGATTGTGCCCAGATGTTGCCATCGTGCCCAGCGATGGCCGCTTTTGAAACGCACTGCGAGGCCAAGAGTTGGTTGTCGACGTAATCCTGCCAGCTCATAATGGATGTGTGTATTTATTTGTTCTGTTATTCAAAATTTTAAATACAAAAAAGCAATATTACTAAACTTGGTTTGGTTTTTTTTAAATTTAATAGATTTTTTCTATAGAAAGAGAGAAAAGCAAGGCAAAATTTTTCACACTGATTCTGATTTTTGTTCTCTTCAACTTCAATACTGGATTTGGAAGTTCCTTTCGAATATATATTCGATTCTTTTCGATTTACATACAGAATATACACTCGTCGGTTTAAAAAGAAGTGTTGATTAAGTTGTCTCGTTTTGGCAAATTAAGATGCACGTATATAAATGTCGCAGAGAGAAGGAGACAGCCCTAAGAGTTGTGAATTTGATTTGAATGTAGAGTATAAGTGTATGTGTATATACATATGCACACAGAAATTATTGGAAATTTTTGCAATCTTTTTCTTTGATTTATAATTTTTTGGGAAGTTCTATTAAAATTATAGCAAATATTTACGGAAAACAAAATAAAACAAACACCTACATTTAATTTACGAAAAATATAAGATATGCTTTTACAGCAGTGAGTTTTTGTTTGATGGAGAGAAACGTTTTTTTTGAAGGTAGAAAAAATCGAAAATGGCACACCACGGGATTTTTACTAAACGAAACTTTTCACGGTGAGATGTCGGCTACAAATGACTATGGCTGAAATACAAACTCTACTGTAGTAGATTTTGGATATTTTATCTCCGACGGCGCACGGCGATGGAGAAAAAAAAATGTAGATATGATGAACCGGTTTTTTGAGTGAGTCAGACCGGTAGAGGCCGCAATGGATGCGATGAGTGCTGCCAGTCCATTTTAATTTCATTCTGGAAAAACAAACATTTTGGGTACCAAAATTCATATCTTTTAATAGGAATGAATAATGCTTTGGGCAAACTGATTTCATAATGGATGATCCATTCATTTACATTGGGTATTCATTTTTAATCGTGATCGCCACAGCAGATCGTTAGTTTAACTCAAAGCTAAACTCGTTCCAAAAAATGGTGTTTTTAAAGGTCAAAGTTATTTTAGGATATCTTTTTTCAAATAACACAATTTTCCACAATGTTATGTTTTTTATCAGTTTTTATGAACCCAAAGTAGTAAGTATTTGAACTATTCAGTTTGCAAAAAACAATAATTTTCTCCCACTGTTGTTGAACATTATTATTACAATATTATTAACACTAAATAGTACTTTTAAGTCAAAGAAAGTAAACAATTCAAACACTTGCCAGAGGCTTTCAAAAACAACAGCCAAACATTTAAAAATAACTGAAACTTTTATAAGAAAGTATTCAACTAGATTATAAATCTTCATTTCCCATTTGAAAGATTTTGCAAATGGATAGTAATGTAGACACGCCTTAAGAAATTGTTTTGAGAAGACAAGATTCAAAATTGTAGTAGACTCATCGGTTACAACCGGCTACTTTTGTAAGTGATGCCAAAAGATTTGTAAATGGTTAAATCAAAAACTTCATGTTTTATCAGCTTAGGCCACACTTACATACATACACTTGTTGTTAAGTGTTGATAATAGTATTAAAAAAAAATAAATTTTTAAAACAAATATTTAGTTTAGTACAAAGTGCTTTGTGGAACAAGAATTCTGGGTTCTTAATAATGATAATGAATTCTTTAATAAATTGTACTCTTCACTTTCTGTTGGAATATGTGAATAGCTACAGTTTTACGTCGATTTACAGCACAATTAACTCTTATTTATATTTAGACTTTTATTTTAAGTGAGAAATTAAAAAAATTAAGATAGAAACTAAATTACTAAGATTTTCGTTATTTTTGCGTATTTTGGAATTACTGTTAGAAATGTATTTGCAGTACTCAGTTTAAGTACAGGGCACTAATGGGGATTTACATATATCTGCATCTAAAAAATAAATAAAATCGTCAACAGCTCATAGACAAACAGGCCCTAGTGACTTACATCTCTCAAGTATTCTTGTGAGCGAGTCTTTTCAAAGTTGGGGAGATCTTAAGTTTATACGCCGAATCCGAACATCTATTAAGAATTTGAGAAAGCGCTTTTTATGATAAGGATTATCCTTGAAAAATTTGTAAATGCCTCGAATGAGGCAGTACATGTGAAAAAAAAACTTTAGGTGACACAGTGCAGTGATTGTACCCAAGACCCCTGGCATGACAATTCTACCCAACACACTAACCAACACACCACTAGTACTATTATATCTGCATCCTGCATCTACTATAAAAAAAGTAGAGCGAAATATAAATTTTAATTTTAATTGCCAAGAACCGAAAGGGTGAAATTTTTACTCCATTATTATTATTTACGTATTATGTATTTACGATAATGTCTGCTTTTTTAGTTTCCTATCTCTATCGTGCTATTGTGATCTATCATTAAACGTTTTCACTAAACAATTCTTCATTAAAACAGACCCTTACATTATAATAACCTTCGTTAAGTTTAATAATGCCAAAATCGAGCATTGTTAATTGCTTTTAGGTCCCATTTACACATCTCATTTTTTAATTTATCGAGGCATATGGAAACTCGCCTGTTATTTTACCTTTATCTTACAATATTCTTCGCTATGCAAATGAGGGTAGCTTAAAATTCAAATTTTCCGGTTGTATTTTCCTTTAAGACTTATATTTTCACCTAAATAATATTTTAAATTGCAAAAAATGTATAACGTATAAGTGGAAATGAGATAAGGCTAAACAACTTTAAAAGTATTGTCTAAAAAGAGTCTAACGTGAACACTGTCACTAACAACTTAAATTCTGCTTTTAATAGACGAACGAATTGATTCAATTGCACTCAGAAAGTATATTCGAGTAGAAGTTTGTAAAAAAATGAAATCCAATTAATATAAAATGGTCGTCTTTATTTAACACTACAATATAGAGGATACATAAAGTTATGTTATGGAGTGCAGTAGTAATGCCTCCTAATACAAAATGCTAGTTTTGGACCTTATGCACCGTTGCATAAAGCCGTTATAAGCTTAACAAGCTAAGAAGTTAAATAAAACCCAAATAAAGAAATTAATGTGACATATTTACAACAATTGACATTGCAAAGATTGTTGGGTCCGTTATTTGACATAAGCAATGCATAACTACAATTCAAAGGAAAACTTTGGTTCAACTTTACCTTAACGACGCACGAGTTTTTTCTTCTGTTTTTTTTTTTATTTAGTTGGATTTATATCAATTTTATGTCGAAAATATATTAATTTCTATTTTAAATTGATTTCAATGAACAATTTTCATTCTGTTGAGATTGTTTTTGGATAGTTTTATACATTTTATGAAAATTTCAGAAAATCTAAGGAAGGTACTTTTTTGAATAAAACAAAGAAATATTTCTTTTCTTCTGTTCTCTAAATGCATAAGAACTTTTGTACACAATTCTCTCTATTCTTACCCGAATAGAGAATAAACAGAACTTGATATGACGTCGGAGTGTACTTTGAGTCAAAACAAATCTTACAAAAAAAGAGTGGTTAAATTGAAAAAGAAATCGAAATTTGTATGATTTAACGGTATTTCCTTGAATTAATATTTTAAAATTAATCCATTGAGATTCGCACATAGCTCTAAAAAACGAAACAAAAATATTAACCATTCATATTTTTGTTTCGTTGGAAAGTCACCCCAAAATGTTTTATGAATACGAATTTAGGCTCAACTTTCCATTACCGTAGCACGAATTTCGACTCGCGGTTTTTTTTATTTGATAGATTTGTATAAATAATATCTATAGCACTTTTAGAGCGAGGAAACATTTATTTCTATTTTAAATTAATTTTTAAAGTTCACTTTTTTACATACAAAACACGCAAAAATGGTTGATTTTGACATTTCTTCCCTGTTTTTTGTTCAGTGTTGCCATACTTGCTTTTTTGTTTGGAATTTCTTTGATTTTAGTGCTCAAATGCAAAAAGTACTTTGCATATACCCAAACTCGCACCCACCCCAAATCCTATAGTGATTCCCAGCAGGGAGTTGCAGGGGCAGCATGCCCCCCCTAACATACCTACCTGTCAGTACGCCGCCGTGCTATGAATTCAAAAAAACTTGTTTTAGGCTCAAAAAATGAAATATAAAAAAAGTAGGTTAAGTCCGAAAAAGAAAATTATTTTTTCTATGACTTAAAGGTGTTTCCTCCCCTTAATATTTAAAACATGTTCTATTGAGAACCCTACCTAACTGTAAACAAAAAATCAGAAGGAAATTCGTGCTGCAGTAATGGAAAGTCGCCCCCGAATTTATGCAAAGTTACAAAGAATATACCTACATAAATCCTTATGAACTGCTAAGCAAATTTTAATAAATAAGACTACGTATACATGACACAATTGCCATGAGTATTACCCATTAAAATTTCTCACCTGAACATAATTACTAATCAATGCTACCACAACACACAATACACACCCAACGAATCGACGAAAAAAACGACCTGTGAAAACTTAACGAATCTTTCGATTGGCAAGTGACTCAGAATTCGGCAAGATGGAGCCTTTCGCTTGGTTTTCATAAATCAGAATCAGCACGTGTGTAAAAAGTGCCAAATTAAAATCGTAATATGTGCGTAATTATTAAATAAAAATTAACTTAAATTATCACATTAAATAGATTATTTAATTCCCTATCGTTTGATATAATTTTCACATAAATATCATTTAATTTAATTGACTTTACTAAAAAACGAACGAATAATTTTTTGGGTGTTTCAACAAAAAAGCAAAAAAAAAAATGTCGATCGATGTAGTATTTTTCTCGCCTTCTCGTGTTTCTTCCTACCTACGACGGCAATGATGACTTTGCTCTATAGAATGAGTGAATTGAATTCACAGTAAAAGAAAATCATCTCGTCTCGGTGCTTTTTCGATTTTATCTTTATTTTCTCATTTTGCGTGATTGATCTTGAAGTGGAAGGACACAAAAATTAAAATAGAATTTCTGATAATTTTTTTTCAACTTCTACATTGAATTCTACAAATGTATGGAAATACCAGTCGTTTGGTATAAAATACTGCCGTCTGCATAATTAATTTACTTTTTTCGTACTCTGTACTTCATTCCGATTACTTCCTCCCCCCGCCCCGACCAAACCTACTGAGCGTACGAACTACGATTTGGTTCAACATTTCTCGCACTTGCCTCTTTTTCTTTCTTCATCATACGTGTATGAAATGAAATCAAATGAAATATTTCGCAGATGCAAATGGCGAAGGCGATGAAAATGTGAATACAAATTGTTGGCTGGATTTGGAAATGGAAAGGGGGAAAGATAAAATAAAATTTTGAATTTTCCATTTTCAATTTTTGTTTTTTTTTTTGTATTTTTTCTTAATTTGTAGATTTAGAATTTTGGTATAATTTTTGTGTTGTTAATCTTTTCTAGGGATGATCGTACAGATATACCTCAGGATGGACCCGCTGGCATGGACCCTGAGGGCGTCATTGAATCTACTTGGGACGAAGTTTACGATAACTTCGATGACATGAACCTCAGGGAGGAGTTGCTGCGCGGGATCTATGGTTATGGTTTTGAAAAGCCATCTGCTATCCAGCAGCGTGCTATTATCCCCTGCGTTAAAGGACGCGATGTCATCGCACAGGCCCAGTCTGGTAAGTCACAAATTTTATTTTCTTCTATTTTAAGTCTATATTTTATATTTTTCTAAAATTGTATATGTTTAATTAATGTGATGACGCTACAAATGCAAACAAAAAAATCCCCGCCTAACTTCTACCAAATGCATTTTGTTGAGGTCACTCTCGAAGGCTAAAAAATGTATGTTTTCTATTCCAAACTCGTGATAAAACCTTCACAATCCCAAACTGGGTTCTGCTCAGTCTTTGTGTTTTAAATTGTATTCACTTCACTGGATCTACCTGAATCCGTTGCATTTTGCGTCACGTGGACGAATGTCTTTGTCTTGATGAGGAAGCAAAAAAAAAAGAAAAGCATGATTCATTAAAAAATTTAATATTTTTATTTCTTTTCAATGAAGTTTTGAATGTTTTATTTTTTTTTTTTCACAACGTAATTTTGGTTTTTTTGTTTGCTTCTATTATCTCAAAAACAAAAATACGTAGTTTATTTGCCTCGATGATACCTAAGAAAACCTGTTTTTTGAAAAGTTTTATTTATGTATGTACCTATTTACAATTTGTCGTAATTTGTAAAGCGTGTGCGTTATTGTGTTAAGATTTTTAACATTTGTTAAGGAAGACTATTTAAAAAAAAAAAGACTCAATAATAATTTTCCTTTGCTGTGTTACTCGTATTTAGAAATGTGCCCAAAAGTATCGTTACTTTCCAATCCTCAATCTAATAAAAAAAAAAACACTTTCACAGACACAACAGACCTACATACCTATTGAAACAATTTCACTTCAACTTGCAACTTACAACCCCCGTAAGTTTGTTCAAGCTCCATGCAAACTCTTTCTCTCAAATTTGTTTGAGGGTTATTGTTATTGATTGTTGTTGTTTAAAACAGTTTAAAAAAGTTTAAGCGGTGGACTAGACTGTCGAAACAGACAAATCATTTTTGTTTGGCTGTACCCATACTGCTGCTGGTCTTCGAGGTTGGGATCGCCTTAGTTGATAAGTGATTGCCACATCAACGATAATCAGATGTAATTATTGTTTTCTCAAGATGATTCAACTCAATGTTAATCAACTTTTTTTTTTAAGTTGCTTTCTGTGGAATATTTAGGTAGTCTCCCCCGAGTGTCATAGATGCTTCATAAATCTATCCGGCAAAACGTAGGTTACATTTTTGTTGACTCAGAATATAAAAATTAAAGTATGTATATGTCAAAAACGTTAACAGCAGCCAGTTGTTGTGCTAATTTAGTTGCACTGCATTTATATTAATGATAAAATTTATATATTTTTGACACCAGATGTCTTATTATCAGCTGTGTATTCACTAATGAAAAACTAAAACCGCTATCCATCCAGAAACTAAAAATACTTAAAACAGTCATATTAAGCTATCAACCAGTAATTTGTTGTGTCTCCCGTCACTGAGTCAAGCCACTAGTATTAGGACTTTTAACGTATTTCTTTAATTTAATTAAATTTAAAGAATTCAAGAAGTAAGTTTATTAAAAAAAATAATGTAGGTATAACTATATTTTTGGATAGTTAATACAAATTAAAACATCCAACTTGGTATCTATGTACCTATGTACATATTTTCTTTTAATTTAATTGAAATTATTCGGTGGCATTGATATATTTTGCGGTACTTAGTATTTATTGAGATTAATATAAATATATACTAGATGTCTTGAACATTCCACCAAAGATTATTATTCGGTGTGTTGAAAACATTACTCACATCATAACCAGATAGAATATCCGTGTTTTGTTGGAAAATCTATCCATAGTATAGTAGGATTTTACACGAATAACAAAAACAATATCCATAGTATGAATAACACCGATAAAAGTTAGAGTAGAATCTACCTACTCCATGTCCATTTTTTTTTTTTTGTAATTTTATTAAAACAAAACTATATTTAGTTTGGATCTAGGTTTTTCTTCTCAAATTTTGACTCTACTCCGATATCCGACAGGAATCAGGTCAAATTAAGTTCATTTCAACTCGATTCAGGTATATACAGAATTGAGGCGATCTTCAAGCTCGCTTCAACACCACATGTTAATGTAGTAGTCTACGAACAAACCCCTCCTTGAAGCAATTGTTATGAACTTTTTTATAGAATCTTAATTTCCAGATATTTTCTTACCATTTCTTCTTGAAAATTGTCCATTTTATTAGTTTTAGTTAGCTTTTTTTTGCTAAGTTAATTTTAACATATGTATGAAATGAAATATCGACAAAATAGCTAGCGGCACACCTCCATCAAATGGTCCAAATTTTCGATAACATTGAGGCATGATTGAGATTCTATGCTAGCGCTTTAACTCTTTCCGGGGCACTACTAAAAAAAAAATGAAGTGAAATTTTTGTATAAATAACTTATAATATTATGAAAAAACAAAATAAACGTCGCACGATTCACTGTAAGGACATGGTACAAAATTTATACTACTGCACATTAAATATATTCTTACGCGTGAAATTCTTTGAAACATGTCTTTGTTTTACTCAAGCAGAGGGGAACATTGCAAGTTGTACACAGCCACTGGGTTCTTCTTTGATGGCCTTTTGTGCTACAGTATGCACAGCACATCTCCTCAATGAGGTTCTTTCGGGTTGATGTGAAGAACCAGATCGAAGGCTTTTGTCCACATATGGCTTATTTTTTTTTTTTTTTTTGGACCAACTTTTATTTTTTTTTTGTTTTCGGTTGTAAATCTGTACGATGGGAAAGATTAGTTATAAGATCCAGTTTGAAACCTTTCAGAGGTAAACTGTATCCTGTATCTCTTGCCAAGATATAAGCATTGACCACAGCAACATCCACCATTTCCTACTTTTCCGATCGACCTCATAATTTTTTTTTTCAGTTGGTCAAGTTTGTCGACGCTATTCATGTGCATATTATAGTCTGACACCATCTCCGGAGAACCATCGTTTTGTCGTCTTTGAACTTTCACGCATGGTTTCGGATCACGAAAATTAGACAGACCTGTGACGGCCCTTTTATCCATCCACTTCATAAAAGACAAGCCGGTGTCACTAACCAATCACTTTCCCCCCTCTTCAATTGCTTATCACTTTTGATATTGGTTGGCAAAATTTTACTATTTTGACGCACTGTTCCACACGCATTGATATTTCTTTTTTTTAGCGTGTGCAACAGGGTACATGAAGTGAAAATGTTATCAAAATATATTTTGTGATTTTTGATTGAAAAATCAGACGTCAAATCTAAGACCACACGTTCGCCAAGCATTTCTCAACGAAGTTTCCTTTTTTTCCCGGTGTATAAATCAAATTTGAGAACGTATCCACTACTGTCGCACAGCATACAAACCCTCTCTTGATTGGTTTTTTGGGCATGTATTGAATGAGAGTAGAACGTCCTTCAGGGAACCAAAGAAGACATTGCAGCAACAATATAAAAGAAACTATTTTTTTTAACAAACCTTTGAATTTTATCATGGATTCATCAACAGCAAGAAATTGGCCAGGATGAAAACAGACTCGAAACCACCTCTCTTCCAAAAAATCCAAAAATTGTTGAACTTTGTAAAGCTTATTGAATCCTGGATATTCTTTTCTAGGCATAAGCGACGAATCGTTCAAGTGCAAGTTTCCCAAAAGCCAATCAAACCTTTTCACTGGCATAACATTAGCAATGAAAGAATCGTGCAGTTGAGGCCGAGTGGACCAATAATCTCTGTAGCTTCTATGAGGCTTGATACCAATTAGAAAATTGATTCCAATAAAAGCTTTTATTTCAGACTCATTTGTTGAAGTAAATTGTTTGCCCGATTGCTCAGCCAAAAGATTAGTTTGAAAGACAATGTGATCAATAATTTCTTTTGTAATTATATTACTAAATATTGAGTAAGCGTCATGGTTTTCTAAATTTTCGATTTCATTAAAAACCGTTGACCGTTTTGACATTTCAAAAAAGTGGCCACAAACTACTTAATTATTCCATATATTTATCCCTCTCACACTTAAAACATATTCTTTTTCTTGTAGACATTGGTTTGAATTTCAATAGAAATGTGGTATTTAGTTTATACCGTTACACATCAAAGCATAAACAAATTCTAAGATAGGTGGTACGGTTTTCATACCACCGGCCCGGAAAGAGTTAAAATACGTCCTGATGATGCCGCCATCCCACATACGGCACCAAACAGTCGCTTTTAGTGGGTGCATTGGTTTTTTGATGATCACTCTTGGATTATCATCCGCCCGAATGCGGCAATTCTGCTTATTGACGAATCCACTGAATTGAAAATGTGGCTCATCACCGAAGATGATATTCTTCAAAAATGGATTATCCACTGTGGCCATTTCTTGACACCATTCTGACCATTGATAACGGCGACGCTTGAATGGTCAAGAGACTTAAGTTCTTGAGTCAATTACACCTTATAAGAGTGTAAATGCAAGTCTTTATGTATAATGTTCTGTTCATCATCGAGAAGTGTGGGAGGTACAATTGGTGGGCACGACGACGAGTTCAGGTGGTCCGATTTTCAGCCACACTATCGCAAACAGCAGCAATATTTTCTGCAGTAGGAGCGAGCTGTACAAGCATGCACTGTTGTCTTCACATCTTCTACAGACCCGGTTAGCTCACATTATTTTTGTACGAATTTTCCGATTGTACGGCCATTTGACGATTAAATTGACCGAAAAAAAATCACGAAGAGCACGATATGCATTTTGATTTGAGCTCCCATTTTCATAAAAAGCCTGAATAACTTTAACACGTTTGTGGACTGTGTATTTTTCCATGGTTCAAATTGAGTTAGTCTGAAATTGAGAAATGTCAAATGAAATGCAGAAAAAAAACGACGTTTAGGTGTTGTTCACTTTTAACATCGGCCCTTAAAATGTAACCTCTCCCTTTACCTAGATTTAAAAAGTTAAATGTTAGTTTGTTTAGATCGTAAACGGATTAGGAGGGCCCAGCGTAAAATAATTCTTCCAGAATTGTGTCCCTATTGTCAATCAACTGATGTAAGTCTGTGATGTAAAGATGAGATGCAAAACTCAATGAAGCTTTTCTATTTAAATTGTGGTGCTAGCTTTAGAATGAGCTGGAAAAGAAAACTCCATACTTTTTTCTACCCACGCATTCTTTTATTCAGAATAAAAATTTCGAACAGCTTGGTCGAGTTAAAACTCTTACGATGAATATAACAATTTCGTTTCAAGGTGAGAGTCTCTCAATTTAATATTTATATTTAAATCGGAGAGGGAGGGAGGAATCAAATCTTAAAAAAACAAACATTTTACTCGTAGTTGGGAGTGGAGATGGCATTCAGTGTTTATTTGGAATCCATATGGTTGGTGGGTGGATAGGCGACTATTTATTTTTGTTTAAGTAACTATTTTGGAACACAATTCTTATAAATCCATTTACACCTTCGAATTTTTCTTCAATTCATTTATAGAACTGAAAATTGTTTTTTTTTTTTAATGAAATATGAATTACTTACCACTTCTATTGTATTTTGTTTTGTTTTCGTATGTTTTTAAATTTATTTGTCATTGGTTTTTGTTTTTTAGGTACTGGAAAAACTGCAACATTTTCCATTGCTATTCTTCAACAAATCGATACGGGCATTCGCGATTGTCAAGCACTTATTTTGGCACCAACTCGTGAATTGGCTAGCCAAATTCAACGTGTTGTCAATGCACTCGGTGAATTCATGAAGGTTTTCAGTCATGCTTGCATTGGTGGAACTAATGTCCGTGAAGATGTCCGGAGTTTGGAAAGCGGTTGTCATGTCGTTGTCGGCACTCCTGGCCGTGTATCCGACATGATTAGTCGCAAAGTTTTGAGAACAAACAACATTAAGTTGTTCGTATTGGATGAAGCCGATGAAATGTTGTCTCGCGGTTTTAAGGATCAAATTCAGGATGTATTCAAGACTCTTCCAAATGATGTACAAGTCATCCTGTTATCTGCCACAATGCCATCGGATGTATTAGAAGTTAGCCGCTGTTTCATGCGTGATCCAGTAAGCATTTTAGTCAAGAAGGAAGAATTGACCCTCGAAGGTATCAAACAGTTTTATGTTAATGTAAAACAAGAAAACTGGAAACTGGGTACACTATGTGATTTATACGATACACTTTCCATTACCCAGTCGGTAATCTTCTGCAACACTAGGCGCAAGGTATGTTTTCTTAAAAATACACTTACATATATTCAAAAATATTTATTATTATTATTTTTTAAAACAACAGGTCGACCAACTGACCCAAGAAATGACCAACCACAACTTCACTGTTTCGGCAATGCACGGAGACATGGAACAGAAAGATCGTGAGGTCATTATGAAACAATTCCGTTCGGGTTCATCCCGTGTCTTGATTACTACCGATTTGTTGGCTCGTGGTATTGATGTTCAGCAAGTTTCCCTAGTCATCAATTATGACCTCCCATCAAATCGCGAAAACTACATTCATAGGTATGATTGAGATGATTGTTTTTATTTCTATTCTAATAAGTAATAACAAAATCTAATTGATGAATTTATTTTTAAATCAATAGAATTGGACGTGGTGGACGTTTCGGTCGTAAGGGTGTGGCCATCAACTTCATCACCGATGAGGACAAGAGGATCTTGAAGGATATTGAACAATTTTACCATACAACAATTGAAGAAATGCCAGCTAACATCGCTGATTTGATTTAAATTTTATAGCAGCCGCAATATCTTCTTCAGAAAATTAAAATAAAACAAAAAAAACTTTAACAACAACAAAAAAGTGCGCTCACATAGCAGAGAGTCTTACAAAAGGCAAGCTACAACTATAAAACATCAACAACAACAACAACAGATAAACAATAAAAAACCAACAATATTGTTTTAGCTTTTTATAGATCTATATATATCTGGAAAAATTAATAAAAAGCTAACATTTATTCATTCATCCATTGTTTGACAAAAAAAAATAATATTTATACACAAAAAAGAAACTAAAATAATGAGAAAACACGTGGAAGAATGATAAGAATACACATTTTTGGTTTTTCCATAGAGATTCCCACTTTCTTTTGTTCTTATTTAAAAAAGTTTTTATATACACTTAAGGAGATACATATATGAAGAAACAAAAACGCATTCTTTTATTTTCATGTTTTTCTTTTTTTTTTTTTTGACTTTCCTACCTTATCAGCTTACATAACACAAACAAACAACTAAATTATATATTAAAACACAAGCAAAAGAAACAAATAAGTAAAACATTTCAGTAGGTAATGTGAGTATTAGCTATTTATACTGTAATTAAAGAAAACTAATAAAAATTCTTTCTTAATTATATGTCTATCTAAGTAGATTGTTATAAAATGGGGGGAAAAACAATAACCAGATAACTAGTAACCAACCCCTTGTGTGTTCGATCGGTTAGGATATTTGCCCTTATTACGAGAAGCGAATCGAACGTTCGACTTTAAGCGAACGTTTGAGAAATCCAATATAGAGCAAAATTAAGATGGATTAATTTCGACGTTCGAATAGGTTGACATCACTTTTTCCAAAAAAGTTGGCTTTTGAAGTGAATATTAGAATGGTATTCACGAAATGAGTGATTTCAAAAACGTTCGCTTACAGTCGAACGTTCGATTCGCTTCTCGTAATAAGGGCCATAATCTCTAGAATATGTAGAGGTGGAACATATGCTATGGAGGATGGTTTAAGATTTAATATCATTTTTTGTAAAGAGGTTTTTATGCTAGATAACAGAATCAAATTGGATATTTTCTTTAAGATCTATTTGGTAGTTTTATCACATCAGTTAATTAATTTTTGTTTATGTCGTTGATTAAGAAATGTGTGTATTCGTTGATGAAGGTAGCTAGAATTCTTGTTTAGTTTGGGATTTCACTGTGAAGCCTAGTACGCTGCTGATGCGAAACGAAAATTCCCATACAAAAATGACATGACGAAATCATAAACGAAAAATTTCGCTGTGCTCTTCGTTTTTCAGTACGCTGCTGAACGACGAAATAGTGGAAGAGCGCTAGCGTTTTCAAACTTCGTTGATGGAAAACATTCAGAAGGCAATTTTACTTCTGAGGTTCCATATAAAGGGTGAAAAATGTAAGTGAATCGTACAATACCTGGAGCTCTTTTCCATAAAAAGAAAACATGATTTTTCAAAAACGAAAAAAACGCTTGTGACCAAACTTGTTAGTAAAGCAAATTGCACAAGCTAAGACGATAGTGTTTTGTTTTTACGGAATTCAAAACTCCACTGTTTTTCAGGGCTGGTATAGTGTAAGGTGATAGTTGATTGCCACTGTTTTGATAATCAACTATTCTTTGCTCTGTGTAAAGTGATCGCTGGAAGATTTAAAGTAGCTTGGTAGGACTTGCCGTAGTTTGGGAAACTTGTGAAGATTTAAATAGGGTTTTCCATGAGTAAAATAAATACATTTATTTTTCATAGAAATCTGTCAAAACAAAAATTTGCATTCCATGTCGCAAAAAAAATTGATTTATTTTTGATTTTAGATCACTAATACAAGTATAAAAAAAAAATTAGCTGGAAATTTGACAGATCTATCGCACTCGTTCACACGTACACGAAGTTGCACTAATACAATGACAAAAATAAAAAAGAAATCAATTTTTGACGGAAATCTTAATTTACCCATGGAAAACCCCATAAGTAACCAAGCAGACAAACATGTCATTTCGATCAATTGTTGTTTTTTAATTTGAAGATTGTTTTCAATTATTTTGAAATTTGAATATTTAAAAGTAAGAATTTGTTGTCTTCAAGACAAATATTTAAAGTCGCAGCTTGTTGAAGCATAGGTGGAATCGTGGAATATGTGAAGACTTAATTCCTGTAGGTAGATCAAGCAACCGCACAACATAAACAAACTAAAATAAATTAGGTGTTCATTGAGAACTAGGGCCTAGTGACTTACAACTCTCGACCATTCCTGTGTGTGAGTAATGTTGTCAGAGATGGATGGGGCCTACAGTTTTAAGCCGAATCCAAACGGCTAAATTGAGAAAGCACTTTTCAGGGCAAGAATTACTCTTGGAGAATTTGTCAATTCCTCGCAAGAGGAATTTAAAAAAAAAAACTTGACAGAACTAAAAAGCACAAAAATTCAAAGTATAAGAACAGAGATAAACATAGGAATGTTTAAATTCCCGAAAAATAATGTTTGTTTCAAGTGTACTGGTTTTAGTTTTGACACATTTGCATGTGAACATAGCATAACGCTTTACAGCGGCTCAATGCACACACCAAAAACGAAGAGAGAAAAGAAACGTCACATAAATGAAAAACCGCAAAATTAACAAAAAAGCCTATTTTTCAAATGTGACTCTTGTTTATTCATCTTATCTATTTATTTCTGATTTAATTAATAACAATAAAACGAAAAAATCACCTATTTCCCTATTTATCTATTTAAATATAAGTCCAGATTATCTCCTATGAGCAATTCGAGTCCGGCAAAACATCAACAACATTTTTCTTCATTTTCCTTCAGCTTGCTTCCGTCGGTGTTTTCTCATCACATTGACATTCATTTTCATTCGGTTTCGGAGCCACTCAAAGCATGATGTTCTGTTCTGAATACTGAAATCGGGTGCTATACTAACAGAACCGTCTGCTTCTAGAGAGTATAGAGGAGTGGAGTGTGAATGTGAAGTGTCGTTTTAGTTTTAGTTTTTGTTGCGCGATACAAAAATTAATTGAACTAAATTAGTCAGAGTCAGAAGAAAAAATTGTATATTCCTAAATAAACTGAAATTAAATTTAACTGCGGATAGAAGCAAACATAAAAGGATAAAACCAGGAGCAAGACAATCATAATAATAATGGGACAACAAGTATCCCGAACAGATTTCGAATGGGTCTATACCGAAGAACCACACGCCAGTAGACGCAAATTGATTCTCGAGAAATATCCACAAATCAAAAAACTCTTCGGCTATGATCCCAAGTTCAAGTACATCGCCGGTTCCATGGTCATGACTCAAATTCTAATGCTGTTCCTAATCAAAGACTGTTCGTGGCCAGCTATATTCTTACTTGCCTATTGCTTTGGTGGAATATTAAATCATTCATTAATGCTGGCCGTGCATGAGATATCGCATAATTTGGCATTTGGTCATAGCCGTCCGTTGGCCAATCGAATAATGGGATTTATTTGTAATCTACCCATTGGATTGCCAATGTCCATATCTTTCAGGAAATATCACTTGGAACATCATAGGTAAGCAATATTTGTATAATAATGGTTCATTCTTTATTTTTGTTTTCGAGTGTTCTCTCTATCTATGTACCTACGTGACTATCTACAGAAACAGAAAAGCATGAATCGTCGTTCAATGGCTCATTGATATATATTGTAAGTATAGTGAATTTTCAATTAGGTTGATTTTTAAGGTGTGAAGGCCTGCTACAAACCCCGACAGGCAAAGGGCTAAATTTTGTGTAGATTTTGCTTACGTTCGCAAAGTTATATCAACTTAAAATTTGTATCATCCTACATTAGAAGCAAATTTGATAGAATTTCACAATACAAATATTGTTGGTAATTTGTTTGGAAGTAGAAATGGGAGTAGGTGTTAAAAAATATTTCGTTGCCACGGAATCGACGTGTATCACACACAAATTTGACAAATAACAAACAATGTTATGGGAGACAACTTTAATTACCATGCGTGCTAACAATATTACATTACATATTTTAGACGTACATTTTTAAAACACTGAATTCGCAATCTAGCAAAAAACGATTTAAATCTTAACTGAGTTTAAATCGTGAAAATATATGAATGTACAATGTACATGTATTGTAGGTTAAGATAACACATTTTGATGTGATGGGAAACACTTGGATACTTATAATTAGGGGTGAAGTGGTGGAATGCGTTCCATACCCAATAATTATTGGCACGAGAAGCATCCATTTTCATATAGACAAACATGTTCACTTGTATTTAATGAATTTTTACAGTTTTTGGCCTTGTAGAAACACTCAACCAAATATTCAAGGTTATATCATAACTATTAGAAGTCAGTGTAATTGATAACTTTAAGTTACCAAGTTAAAATAGGTTAAGCAATTGTCCAATCATAAGCATCATTCAGCATTCCTAGTAAACATTCTAAAGTGCCTACGAATTGGTCAAATGGTGAACAAAAGAAACAATGAAAGACATTTCGGAAGAGTACTTTTAAAATCAGGAATAACATGGAAATCAATAATATTAGTTTTTATCTAAAGAACATAAAGGATAAAGACTTCATGCTTCAATCCAAGTTATGAGAACTGTTAATGATGTGTCAATAGAAAAATCGGAAAATTATTTTGCCAACTTTTGATGATTAGACACTGTGTGATTCTTCAAGCAGATTTCCATTGTTAGGAACAGACTAATGCTAGGCGGAGACTGAGACCCATGTAAGCAAAGGTTTATGTTGAATTTCTTCCAATTTTGAGGAAACAGCTGTCCCAAAACCAAAATTCGAAATGGCACGGTATGGTATGCAAATTGATTAAGAAATGAAAAGTATCGATGTTGTGTTCTTGGATCTTCTACAGGATATCACGTAAAGTGAACATTGATAAAGTCCAATCAGTTTGTATGTAAATAGCTTCAGGCGTTCACATAATACGCTTGACAGAATTGTGTATGCGATGTTTTAAAACCTAATATACATATGTAGATGCAAAGAATGCGATCACCTTTTGGGTCTGCCAAGTGGTATCCACTCGTTGGGCATACTTTCTTTTGACCAAATTTTGACTATAAGTAGCTCATCATTAACTGCAGCTTTATTCTTCAGTAAGGGCGATGCCTTAATGCTGCTAAGCAGTTTTTCGGTTGCTATCAGCTGGTCCTGAGGTCTTTTGCATTCTTGATCCTAATAAAGTCTGGATCCGGATTACCTTCCTTATTCTTCTTTCTTAGACGAACCATTTTGTCCTTGATCGGATTAAGCCCATGAGGGCTCCGAGTTTCGGATGTGGTAAGCAGCAGGGTAGCTGAGCACCCTGCCTCATCTGCGTAGACTTTGATAGGCTTTCCTTCACCAGTCCCTTCAGGATTCGAGGTCACCTTAGCACCTGACATTGTCAAGGCTTTGGCCGAAGGATCGGTAGTAACTCTTTTTAATTGTCTTGTAGCAGGGTTTTCGGGCACGGTGACATAAGCGTCGGAGCTTGCGAAGGACTGATAGATATCACGGGAAGATTTTCCTCATCCGATGATATAACTTTCTCAAAAGCTCCAGCAAAAAAAAATAAAAACATTGCTCTGGTTGATAAGAAAATTTAATACTTAACTTAACATTGTCGCAGTCAGAGAAGTCCATAAGATACCCATGGAGGGGCTCATTGACTTTACTGGCACCACTGCTAGGTACAGAGGTTGTTGTTGTTAATAACGTTACTAGCGACTTGTCCCCTTTCGAGGCCAAGCCATCGTCGACAGCCGATTGGTTAGTTCGATCGACATCTCTGTTTTTTTTTTTGGTTTTCTTGGTTGCCTTCCTGCAGCTGGATTGCTGAAGAGTTAGACGTAAGAACTCCCACCACATCAAGGTGAAAACCATGAGGGGGGTCTGTGAACCAAGCACCACTGATGGATTGTAAGCAAATCTGCCAGTGGTCTTTTGGACACCTCTTATATGTGTAATGTAATTGGTCGGCAAAAGTTTCGGGGGCCTCTTCCTGCTGCAGTCTTCCAACATTGAATTCCTCGTCGTTGTTATTCATCTTAGAGCTTCCTAAAGGAGTGCATTCCGTCGATAGTAACATTATCGATTTGGTTGCAGGTTTGATTATTGAGCGTCTACCAATTGTCTTTGTAGTTATTCTGTCGGACAAATATAGTGCTATTAAAATTGCCCTTTAAATTTAACCACTCTTTCTTTTTCGTTGATTTTTTATCTCTGGAATATATCTTTTCTTAAAATATATCTTTGAAAAAACGCATACCTGGAAATTTCCAATTACCACACGAAGGCTAACTTTTCAAAAAGTTGCTAAATATAAATTATGTTATAAATAAACCACATAAATATTTAGATATTTTGTTTAAAATCACATAATTTCAACACATGCTTCACCAATATACATATATGTATCAATTAAAAATCCCAGTACAATCTAATCTCAAAAATAAAAAAAATCATGAATCATTCTTTTCATTCAATGTAATTTTAAGATTTAAGTGTTAAATTTTCTTATCACTTAGCAATGATTTGTTTTCGTTTTAATTGTATTTGGAATCAATATGTTTGTTTCAGATACCAAGGCGATGAAGCGATAGACACCGATATACCCACTCTACTCGAGGCTAAACTATTTTGTACAACATTTGGCAAATTCATTTGGGTTTGCCTACAGCCATTTTTCTACATTTTTAGACCTTTAATCATCAATCCAAAACCTCCAACTAATATGGAATTAATCAATACAATTATCCAATTGATATTCAATGGTTTAGTTGTGTATTATTGTGGATGGAAATCACTGGCCTATCTTGTAATCGGTTCGATTTTGGCAATGGGATTACATCCAGTTGCTGGACATTTTATATCGGAGCACTATATGTTTGCCAAGGGCTTTGAAACGTATTCCTATTATGGTCCTCTCAATTGGATAACATTTAATGTTGGCTATCATAATGAACATCATGATTTCCCAGCTGTGCCGGGTAGTCGCTTGCCTGAAGTGAAAAAAATCGCCCCAGAATTTTATGATTCTATGCCACAACACACTTCATGGGTACGTGTGTTGTATGATTTTATTATGGATCCAGCTGTGGGTCCATATGCCCGCGTAAAAAGACACCAACGTGGCCTTAAAACATAAGCACAAACAAAATAACAACATCAACATCAAATGGACTGCAAACACAACAACAACACCAAGCTGCAACATTTCTACATACCTAAACAAAAAATCTCAGCTAATAAAGTGTGTGTGTGTATGTTTACTAGTATTTATTTGAATTATAACTTGTTATTTAGAGTAATTTTGAAAGTATTTTAGTTGTTGTTATTAATTTCAAATCTGCACGATTTAAAGTAATTGAAAGAGAATATATTATGATGTAGATCGAATTTCAATTAAAGGGAGGTTTTGATTTTCTATACACCAAGCTTGATAAATGTGTGCATTTTTTTATTTCTTTTGAAATCCAACAACAATATAATGTAGAGAAAATAAATGCTCTACCACTACTATATAGTATTACTAGGTTTTGTATAATGCCAAAAATAGAAGAGTTCTAAAACATGATTTATATATGTATGTATGTATGTAGAAATATGATCATATACATACATATATATAGTCTGTTTCATATATTATATAAATATATATTGTAATGTAATGTAAAGTTTATTAAATTAAGATAACAAAAAAACTAAATTATTATGAAAAAAACTACAAATTTTAAATTTTCCGCTTTGTCCCTCAATCAAGCTTAAAAGCACTAAGATTTTATTCTTAATTTTTGTCGTGTTTATAAAACAATCAAAAAATGGATGTAAAAGACTTGTATATATAGAAAAAAAAAAAGAAATATAATAATTACCTATTTTAAAAAATAAAATCAATCTATATACAATGTAAATTGTTTTGTTTTTTTAATTTGAAGACAACTGCTTTTGTTGCGAATCAAATAATAACATACAATTAAAAAAATAATGTATTGAAATTCAAAGTATTTCAATTCAGGAAGTTCAAAGTGACATACCTTACGTAGGATTAATAAATGCTATGTTAATTCTAACTTTATTAATAAATATTGAACCATAACTCAACCTAACTTCAACTTGGATCAACTTTTTGGTACCTGTGATTACCTGCAGTTAAATACGTTTATTAATGTGATAAAGCATCATCGCAGCATTGAACAATGAAATCATGCTTTATGCTTGGATTTATTTTTGTGATCCAAAAATTAGTTTTTCACACACCAGGTGACATTTTGATTCGTAAAGTTGGGTATTACTTTCAATTATTTCAATTAAAATAGAGTTTCCACATTATCATTTTGGGGAGAGTACGATAACTTTGGCGACAAAGTTTAATGACGGATTTGTATAGAACAGTTAAAAACAAGCATTTTTTACTATGGGAGGGGGGTCTATCTCCCCCCCGTTTAAGCGGTAGGGGCAATTTAAAAAAATATGTACATTAAATGGAAAAAAAATAATTAAATAATAACGGTAATACTTACAATTAAGTATTATACCTTTTTTTAAAGCCAACATTTTTGTCTATTAGTTTGTTTTTAAATCAAGTTAAAACTATGCACAGTTTTTGAAAAAAATTGTTTTAAACTCAAAATTTATGCAAAAAAAATTTAAAAAAAAGGTTTAAAGTGTAGTTTTTCAAAACTTTCAAATTATCTTCTGTTTTTTTTTTTAGAATTCATTGCTCTTATTTGTTTTTGATCAAAAACTGAAAACTAGATGAGATGAAAATATTTTAATTAAATTACTTTTTCCTTGCTTAAGTATTAACGTAGTCTTATTTTGATAGTAATAATCGAATATGGATTAAGATACACCTAGGGTAAATTAATTTTTGCTTAAATCCAGCTTATTTTAGCACCCACCGAACCTTGCCCCCTCCCCACCTTGCACGCACTCTAACTTGCACACACCCCAAATCCTATAGTGTTCCCAAGCAGGGGGGTTGCAGGGGGCCCCATACACATCCCACTGTTGCATACACCCAAACTCGCACCTACCATTGTTACTGTCAAAATAAGACCACTCAAGCAAAAAAAAAAAGAATTAAATTAAAATAGTAGTTGTGGTTATTTTTAATTTTCTCAAAAACTAAAACATATACAATTTTTTTTAACTTTTTTTACTCAAATTTTGAGTTTAAAATTAAATTTTTCAAAAACTACGCACAGTTTTGACTTGAATTAAAAACTGGCTAATAAAACAGAATGTTGGCTTTAAAAAAATGTATAAAACTTGATTGTAAGTATCACCGTTATTTTTAAATTATTTTTTTCCATTTTAAATAATTTTTTTAAATTGCCCCTACCGGGGGGGAGATATACCCTCCCTCCCATAGTAAAAAATGCGTGTATTAAGCCCCTCTACCAAAAACCGTTATTATATCTTGGCGCCAAAGTTATCGTACTCGTGCCATCATTTTCATTTATCTGGAAAAGAAATATATTTTAATTACACAACTAAAATTTTAATATTTATTTAATTTATATACATACATATATATAAGAAAAAGTAATGGAAATGTTTAACAAAACAAAAAATAATTTCGTGAAATCAAAATGAATAAGTGAAAAAATGTATATTTGACAAATGCATAAGTATAATTTTTTTAATAAAAAAGTACAACTAAATCATTGATCTTGGTGGCCAGTTGACATCCATGACGAGATATTCTTGCAATAAAGCCATATTCGCTCGAGTTGTGTGGCATGTGGCACCACCTTGTTAAAACCACATATTCTCCAAGTCGTATTCTTCAATAGCAGTAAAAAAAGTCGGTTATCATTTGACCATAACGCTCCGAATTTACGGTGACAGTTGTTCCATCGTCATTTTCGAAGAAGTAAGATCCAATCACACCTCCGGACCAAAGAGCGCACCAAACAGTGACTTTTTGTGGATGTAATGGCCTCTCTTTAATTACTAGAGGATTCTCAGAACCCCAAATACGATAATTTTGTTTATTAACATACCCACTGAGTGAGAAATGTGCTTCGTCGGTGAAGAAAATTTTGTTCTAAAAATCGCCGTCCACCACCTGTTTTGAAGGGTAGGTGGCTTCAGTTGTTGAGTGAGCCGGACTTTATACGGATCTAGGTGTAGATCCAAATGCATAATGTGCCGTAAGGCAGTCTTAATTCTTGAGAACGACGAGGAGTCGACACATTCGGGTCTTCGGCAGCAGTTTCACTTACAGAAGCGATATTTTCAGTGGTACGAGCGAAACGATAATGCATAGATGATAGACTTTTGAAACCGCAAAATGAATAACCCGTTTATTTAAGCATTTAAAAAAGTTCCTTGCTGAAATGTAACAATCAAATCAAGGTGATCTTATTTTTCTATATCCCCTCGACATCAGATTCTCAATGTACATACATACATACCTATACATAAATAGTTGGTGGTATATAATGATACAACAAAACTCAGACTACAGTGCTATCTACTATTATTAATCGAGTTGTAGCAGTAGTATAAGTTAATAAGTCAAGTAAGAAAATCAGAGTTTGTGGGAGAAAACGTTTAGTTTTTGGACGTTTAGAAGATAGGGTGTTTGGAAATATTTTTAATCTACAAATCGACAAGGGCGCTATCTATCCGTCAATTCCTGGCTATTTCTTCTAAAATGTGAATAAGCACACCAGTGATCGATCGTTTATCAAAGGCAACAACCGTTGAACATTTTTTACAGGTAAAAACTTTGTATACCTATACCATTGAATAATTGTAATTATTCAATGCCTATACATATTATTGAAGAAATTTATTTGCACTCAGGAGACTTACGAATGTGACAATTCGAAACAGACGAAAAGAGAGAAAGACTATTGTGTTTACAAGAGTTGGAGTAAATCAGGAAAATCTTATTGAATTTAAGACTATTCAGTAACTGAAGTCAATTTAACGAGTATTACACAGCACATTTATTCAATGCGTAGTTCTCGGATATTTTGTTGAAAAGTGTCGTTCAGTACGCTCGTTATTACACAAAGAATTTTCTGATTTTTTAGTGTTGTGACGGTTTTGGTATGTGGTAAGGTTAATACAAAAAAATAATAACAAAAATAAATGGAACCGGGAAGGATTTTAACAAGTTATTAAATAGTCGAGCCTTTGTCCACTTAATTTCCATTTCACTAGTCATATATTGCGTTAAGTTGAGGTGTTAGATACAGAAACAAAATCAAATAAATTCGAAAAACAACAATGAAGCCGAAAGAGAAACGTCAAAAACATGCAAGAAATATTCTACGCGCTTATGTCAAAAAATATTTCTTTCTGTTTCATTTTTGGTTGACTCTTTAACTGCTTGTGCTAAGTTTTGCTTTGTTTTGCTTTCGATAATTGTAAATTTTGGTTAAACCATTTTTATTGTGATAAATTGTGAATTTTGATTAAACTACGTTTGCTTTTTTGTTTTTAAATTGGTTGTGCTTAATTGTGAGTTTTTATTAAAATAATTTGCTTTGTTTTGCTCGTGATAATTATTATTTTTTGTAATAAATTGTGAATTTGGACTTTTCAAAAAAGAAGTGTACTTATTTAAAAGAACTGCTACATACATACTTACATTCTACTGTAAGTTTCTTTTATTTAATAGTTGTACCTACTTTTTATTTGTTTTTATTTATATTTATTTGCTTATAATTATATCTACATATGTATGTATGTATGTATATTTTAAAATATATTGTTATCTTTTTTCTCAAATTATCGACGATTTAAATAAGATCGTTTCTTTGAAGCAAAATTAAGTTCGTTTTTGTAAAAAATGATAAAGTGCGAAATTAAAAACAACGTGGAAATTTGTAAGTGTTTCGTAAAAACGGCACGAGTACGATAACTTTGGCGCCAAGATATAATAACGGTTTTTGGTAGAGGGTCTTCATACAAGCATTTTTTACTATGGGAGGGGGGTCTATCTCCCCTCGTTTAGGCGGGAGGAGCAATTTAAAAAAGTTATTATTTAAAATGAAAAAAAATAATTAAAAAATAACGGTGATACTTACAATTAAGTTGTATACATTTTTTTAAAGCCAACATTCTGTTCCATTAGCCAGTTTTTAAATCAAGTCAAAACTATGCGTTGTTTTTGAAAAATTTAATTTTAAACTCAAAATTTTAGTAAAAAAAGTTAAAAAAAGGTTTAAAGTGTAACTTTTTCAATACTTCAAGATTACCATTTTTTTTATTTCAGAATTTATTGCTCTTATTTGTTTTTGATCAAAAACTGAAAACTAGATGATTTTATGTATTTTAGTTTTTGAGAAAATTGAAAATAAAAATTTAATTTTAAACTCAAAATTTGAGTAAAAAAAAGTTAAAAAAAGGTTTAAAGTGTAACTTTTTCAATACTTCAAGATTATCTACCATTGTTTTTATTTCAGAATCTATTGCTCTTATTTGTTTTTGATCAAAAACTGAAAACTAGATGATTTTATGTCTTTTAGTTTTTGAGAAAATTAAAAATAACCACAACTACTATTTTAAATTAATTCTTTTTTCTTTTTTGCTTGAGTGGTCTTATTTTGATAGTAACAGTGCGAGTTTGGGTGTATGCAACAGTAATGTGTGTGCGAATTTGGGTGTATGCAACAGTGGGATCTGTAACCCCCCTGCTTGGGCACACTATAGGATTTGGGGTGGGTGCAAGTTGGGGTGTGTGCAAGGTGGAGAGGGTGCAAGGTGCGGTGGGTGCAAGATGGGGTGAATGCAAAGTTTCTTTTGCATTTAAATAAGCTGGATTTAAGAAAAATTAATTTACCCTAGGTATATCTTAATCCATATTCGATTATTATTATCAAAATAAGACTACGTTAATACTTAAGCAATGAAAAAGTAATTTAATTAAAATATTTTGTTTTGGTAATTTTCAATTTTCTCAAGAACTAGAAGACATCAAGTCATTTAGTTTTCAGTTTTTGATCAAAAACAAATAAGAGCAATGAATTATAAAAAAAAATAGTAGATAATCTGAAAGTTTTGAAAAATTACACTTTAAACCTTTTTTTTAACTTTTTTTTGCACAAATTTTGACTTTAAAACAATTTTTTTCAAAAACTATGCATAGTTTTGACTTGATTTAAAAACAAGCTAATAGACAAAAGTGTTGGCTTTAAAAAAAGGTATAATACTTAATTATAAGTATTACCGTTATTTTTTAATTATTTTTTTCCATTTAATGTATATATTTTTTTAAACTGCCCCTACCGCCTAAACGGGGGGAGATAGACCCCCCCTCCCATAGTAAAAAATGCTTGTTTTTAGCTGTTCTATACAAATCCGTCATTAAACTTTGTCGCCAAAGTTATCGTACTCTCCCCGTAAAAACCTGTAGCTCCTTGTTTGTTGCGACAAAAAAAATTAAAGTGCTGTATAAAAAATTACAAATTGTTAAATACAGTTAATTAAATTGTTACGGAAACTGCCACCTGAGAAAATAGATGCCAATCACAGTTTCATATTTTAAAGTTCCCGCAAAAAAAAGTCAGTTATCATATGACCATAATGCTCCGAATTGACGATGACAGTCGTTCCAACGGCAACGTGAACTTTTGTGAATGTTATGTTATGGCCTCTCTTCAATTACTTGAGGGTTCTCAGAAAACCAAATGGCATAATATGCCATAAGGAAAGCGTACGATAACTCAGGCGACAAGATATTATAAAGGTTAAAAACAAGCATTTTTTACTATGGGAAAGGGGGGATTTCTATCTCCCCCCGTTTAGGCTTTAAAAAAATGTATAAACTTAGTTGTAAGTATTATCAATATTTTTTAATTATTTTTTTCCATTTAACGTACATATTTTTTTAAACTGCCCCTACCGCCTAAACGGGAGGAGTTAGACCCCCCTCCCATAGTAAAAAATGCTTGTTTTTAACTGTTCTATACAAATCCGTCATTAAACTTTGTCGCCTTAGTTATGGTACTCTCCCCTGCCATAATGTGCCGTAAGTCAGTGCTCATTTCGGAGAACGACGCAACACTATCACTTACAGCAGTGATACTTTCAGTGGTACGAGCGAAATGATGATGCAGAGCCCTTACAATATCTGTAACTAATACAGTCTCTTCAAATTTCTTCACAGCTTTGCCATTTGATGGCGTAGTTGGACGATTATGTAAACCATAATCTCCTCTTACAGCACGATATGCGGATGTGGCAGAATCACCATATTTGCAGTAGTTTTTAACAATTTATGCGTTGTGCGATAGTTAGCTTTATATGACGTTTGTTCGACTTCTATTTGAATATTTGTCTCAGGTTTGGTCTCCATCTCAAGATATACACATATCAAGAATAGGAGGCATATAAACAAGATTTCTTCGTTTTACACTTCAGTACCTTTTTTTTGAAAATCCTTTGATTTTACCCCTTATCGTTAAACCTCAACAATCAATCAAAATTTGCGGAAGGTTGTTTTCTTGTAATGACGAGAAATCGCCTCATTGCCATGCAGCTGCATCGCTACATTGCTTTGTTTTTGCTGAATTCTTATAAGTTTATAAATCTCAAAAACGGAACTTTGGTTTTGGTTACCCAATATCACTTATTTTCGAAATATTGCATATGGTGCGAATGTTTTAAATTTTGCAAACGGAAAATTTAGACACATGATCGACAACATCATACCATCACTTTCTGTTTCCATGAACACAGTTTAAAATGCAGAACAACAATCTACAACATCTGCTTGATTGACAGCTTGAAGCCACCACCTCCTTTTCCTAAATAATAACTTTTGTAATAATAAACACAGGCGTTTTATGACTTAACCTAAGCCTACGCAACGCACATAGCAATTTGATAATACGAAACATTCCGTCAAAATATACTGTCGAATTTCTTTCACAAATTCGCTTGGATCTAAAGTCCATTAATCATTCATTCATTCATCATTCACCAATCTGCACTATCATCAGTTAAACACCTTGCAAGGCCGCAGAAGAGGGGTTTGATTAAATCTTTAATGTCACTTTGACCTACCAACAAGAACGAAAAATTAGGAAAAAAACAACAACTTTTGTTTTGAAAGATCGACAAATTATTTTTTAAACTTTTATCTCTCTTATGCTTTTTTTTCTTCTTTAATTCACAAAAAAGATTTAAAACAAAATGTAATTAAATATAAAAATTGAAAATTACGAAAAAAATCTTTGCAACCATCGACTTCGTAACATACCCTTGATATAGAAAAATAATATAGGCCATACCTTCATTACCCTTTTTACCGCACAGCTCCTTCGAAGCCCATTGGCATTTGGTTCCTTTGGCTCGATCCAAACCTTCCTTTGAGAATGCCAAAAGTAAAGAAATGTTTATTGATGTTGCCTAGCAGTTGTTTCGATGTATGTCTCAATAGCATATAACTCGTTCTTCTTTATTCAAATGGGTGCCTTAAAACAAGATGTTAAAAGAGCTCAGGGGGAATTGAAAGAAAAATTAAAGTAGTAGGTACATACGACATGAAAAATTGAAGTAGTATAAGTACTTAGGACATGGACTTATCAAGCTTCTGTTTATATTGAAAATTTGTTGAGGTACAGCTCGATCACTATTGCCATCGATTTTAACCGGTGTTTGTGACCAGACCGGTCGAGTCGAATGTTTCGATGGTAGAATGGATGAATACAATTCTTTCTTTTTTAGGCAGGTGGATCCTTAAAACGAGATGTTAAAAGAGCTCTGATATGGATACTTACCCTACAGAACAGACTGACTGAAATGATTTTGGCTTTGTACGTTCCAGACCTATCTTACAATCAATCTGAAGGAGGACGGTGAGATTCAGCAAATATTTTCAAGTGGAAAGATTGTAAAACATTAGCTGCCTTTTATTTTTACCAACAGCGAGCACATTTAATCCCTGGAAAATACAGCCACGTAGATTCAATTTATAAAAGTGTTATACTAATGAAGCTATCTTCTTTATCTTATGTTTTTACTTTTTCAAAATGTTTCTTTATTCATTAATAAAATATAAAAACTAAAAAAGAGGCTGGGGTGCAACCCACACTGATAACTTCTTCCCATCCCGACTTTCGATTTGTCTTACTTAAAAGTCTGTCTGAGATAAATAATTTGAAGTCAATATATTTCTTTGTTCTCCTACTACTTGAGTCGAAAACCATTCTTATAAGTTTTTTGTTGTTTTTGTAGGTTTTCGGGTTTTATTAAAAAAGTTTTCAGTTGAATTTTTATAAAAAATAAATACAAATTTCCAACAATTTTTACCAATTTTAGCAGCATTTCTTGAAATTTTTAATTTCTTATATGTATGTAGATATAAACAAATGCAGATTGGATTTTTCTAAGAACAATGGCGCAAAATTTTAAACAACCTATTATTAAGGCCTTAGCACAATACTAGTTAACAATTTACTATATACATAGTAATCTACTAACTTTTCACTAATTTTAAACACTTTTTATTGTTTTGCTAACTAGTATCATGCTAAAACCATTTTATTAAAAAAAAAACATGAACACATCTAAATAATGACAGATTGTGGAGCAAACAAAACAAACATACCTTAATATCATACTACTTCTACCTGAGCGTCGAACTTGTCGAGTTGTAGAAGCTGAGTAAGGTCAACGATTCTCGGGAATTATTTCTCCAGAAGAGTCCTGAAACCAAAGGTCGCTCGCCCCCTCCCCTTCCCAATCCTTTACCCCCACCACCGTCAGCTCTGTGCTATTATGCTGGCTGACGTCTCCTTATCCCTTGACTGTATGGTATATAACTGTCTGTCAATGCCTAGTTTCCTTCCTGGGACGCTTATGGCTAAATTGCTGTTCGTCTCTCCTTTTCCAAAACATATCCTTCCCTTAAACTTCCCAATTGGGCTGGATCTAAGGTGTTATACGACCCGTGCCGATGATCGGCCAGGCTGAGGGCCCAATTAAAAAACTAGCTCAGTCGCTAACGGAGTATCCGGATACCTGGTGACCTCCGGATTAACTAGCCTTATCTGTATACACGGATCTCTGTACAGATGGACCACCCCTTATTCGCTACTCGTGGGATTCTAATGAAACAAACAAAACAAACAAAACAAGCAAAACAAAATCAAAAGACCGTACCGGCCAGCAGTACGACGGCAAAGTTGTCTGCTGCTCATCCCTCTTCCACTGGTGCTGACATGGCTGTGGACACTCACAGCCCTGTTGTCGCCAGTGGAATATCGGATAATCAGGTAATATTACCTTCTTCCTGTAGTGAGGCAGTTGTGAAGAACGGCTCCTCTACTACCACAGAGAGTAAACCTCTCAACTCTTCTACGCCGCGAGTCGGAGGTAGTAGGGCTATGGTGCCAGGTCCTTCTACCTCCAAAGCAAATAATCCCAAAGAAGGTCCTGGGGGAGATGGACGTAAGCTCAGACCCTCCAAGGCCTACTATAGGGACATGCGTAATGCTAAGAGGATTCTCCAGACGTTTGGTGAACAACTAGGCGCTGGAGGAAACTCTCAGCATGACGCCAAGATAAAATGGGCCAAGAATTTCCTGGTCTACGACAGCGGCGATGAGGACATTCTTTTAGAATCGTCCTCTGATATGGATGACTCCGACATTACTGTGTTGGAGGCTGATCGGGAGTGCAGTAGCAAAAATGCTGCGGTTACTCCAGATTAACCTCCAACACTCCATAAAGGCTTCGGCCTCCCTTCTTCTTCGCCTATCCAGCAGCGATGAAGATATTGTCCTGATTCAAGAACCCTGGATTGTTAAATCCATTGTTCGAGGAATCAGGACTCCCAGATACTGCGTGCTGTATGCATCAGGTGAGGATGAACCCAGATCTTGCATATTAGTAAAACGCAGCCTAAATGTATATTTGCTCCCTAATTTCAGCGATCGAGATATCACCGCCGCAAGTCTGGAAACAGCCAGAGGAACGTTCTGGCTGGCGTCGGCGTATCTTGGCCACGACCATCTTGGCCCTCTCCCGGGTGACACTCTGGAGAGATTGATAACTGAAGCACAAAGGCTCAACATCGGCCTCATCATCGGTAGTGACGCTAACGCCCACCATACAGTATGGGGTAGCACGGATATAAACGACAGAGGTGAGTCTCTTTTCGACTATATTCTTAACACTAACCTACTCGTAAGTAACGTTGGTAATGAGCCAACCTTTATTACTAAAAATCGACAAGAAGTTTTAGATATAACTCTTGTCTCCGACTTCATTAATAATAATATTTTGAACTGGAAGGTATCTAAAGATCACTCCTTTTCTGATCATAGATACATCCAGTTTGACTTTATAAATGAACCACCTTGCCAACCGATCTTTCGAAATCTGAAAAGAACAAATTGGCCAAAATACAAGAGAACGTTAAATAGTTTAGTAAAACCTGAACTTTTTAATACTCCCTCCAACATTGAAGATCTTGACGACAAAGTCAATAATCTAACATTAGCCCTAAACAAAGCTCTAGATACTGCATGCCCTCTTATACAAGTAAGAGGTAAAAAGAAGCCACACTGGTGGAACTCAGGGCTGGATCCACTTCGAAAAGAATGCAGAAAACTCTTTAACAGAGCGAAAGCTTCTAGAGACATGTCAGACTGGGATTCATATAAAGAATCACTGAAGATTTATAAAAAAGAACTGAGGAAAACCAAACGATCGTCTTGGAGAAACTTCTGTAGCAACGTGGAAGATTGCTCCGAAGCATCCAGGCTGCGCAAAATCCTCTCCAAAAATCCAATCATGCCAAGCTGCTTGAAAAACGCCTCTGGCCTCTGGACCAATTCAAGCGAAGAATCGCTCAACTTGCTACTAGACGTTCACTTTCCTGGTAGCTCTAATATTATTAATAACATTGCACCTAATAATGGTGACAATATATTACATCCCCCACAAGGTCTAGTCACTAGGGAAAAACTCAAATGGGCTATTAACAGCTTTAAGCCATATAAATCTGCTGGTCCGGATGGTGTAATTCCAGCCGAACTGCAAGAAAATGCAAGTTTTCTAATACCCATCCTAGAAAACATCTTCAAGGGATGCCTTAAATTGGCATATATCCCGATGTCTTGGAGACAAGTTAAAGTTGTTTTTATTCCAAAAGCCGGAAAATCCAGCCACGTTAACCCTAAAGACCTAAGACCTATCAGCTTATCATCATTCCTTCTCAAAACTTTTGAACGTTTGATTGATATCCACTTAAGGGCAAGTATTGATAAGTCCCTCCTTTCAAAGGCTCAACACGCCTACAACAAAGGGAAATCAGTTGAAACGGCTCTACACAGTATAGTACGTACAATCGAATATTCCCTCCATCATAAAGAGTACACCTTAGTTGCCTTCTTAGATATAGAAGGTGCATTTAACAATGTCGACACATCTGCAATTGCACGTGTATTGACATCTCTGAAGGTAGATAAGTCGATCAGCGAATTGATTAATCAAATGCTGATAAGCAGGATTATCAATTCAAAACTGGGCGATTTTACTACACAAAGGGGTGTCAGTAGAGGTACGCCACAAGGTGGTGTCCTATCCCCTCTCCTCTGGAACTTAGTAATAAATGAATTACTAATTACTCTAGAAAGAGAGGGATACAGTGTTTGCCTATGCGGACGATGTTGCTATTGCGGTAACGGGTAAACACCCCAATATACTAAAAGACCTCTTACAAAACGCTTTAAATAAGCTCACCAGATGGGCTAATCGGTGTGGACTAGGCGTTAACCCACAAAAAACCGACCTTGTCCTCTTCACAAGGAAATACAAAGTCCCACACATTGACCCTCCCCTCATAAACGGTGTACCACTTAAATTCTCTGAACAAGCAAAATACTTGGGTCTCATTTTAGATAAGAAATTAAGTTGGAAACCTAATATTCAAGAGAGAATAAACAAGGCCACAGTAGCCCTGTTCTCCCGTAAAAAGGCCATTGGTAATAAATGGGGCCTACAGCCCCGCATTACACACTGGCTATACATCTCGGTCATAAGACCGATCCTTACTTATGGAGTAGCGGTATGGTGGACGGCGCTAGATACAGCGACAAATCGCGATAAACTCAGCAAAGTCCAACGAACAGCCTGCCTGTGTATGGGAGGAGCACTTAGCTCCACCCCCTCCGCCTCACTAGATGTTCTGTTCCATCTAATACCGCTGGACATTTTCAGCAAGCAAACAGCCGCTAACACTTCCATACGGCTTCAAGCCTCCTCTCTGTGGATCAATAATGGAATTGGCCACACCACTATTTTGAACTCGTTCAGAACTATAAACAGTAATATTGACTACACCATACCCCATCCTCAGTTTAATAACTATAGCTTCAAAGTGACTATATGTACCTCCCAGGTCTTCTTGGGAGAATACATCATTTTTGAACGAAGGTCCTATAAACTTCTATACAGACGGATCAAAAACGGAGGATGGGGTTGGTGGAGGCGTATACTCAGATAGACTAAACTTAAGTCTCTCCTTTCGTCTACCCGATCATTGTAGCGTGTTCCAAGCTGAAATCCTGGCTATAAAAGAAGTCCTATCCTGGCTTAGAGAAAACGTTATATCAACTAATGATGTACGCATCTTCTCGGATAGCCAAGCTGCATTAAAGTCCCTAGACTCTGTCTCCACAAACTCATTAACAGCCCTAAATTGTCGATCATCTCTTACGGAGATGGCTACACAGTTCAACATTCACCTTCTCTGGGTGCCGGGCCATAGAGACATTCCAGGAAATTGCAAAGCTGACGAACTTGCAAAAAGCGGAACAACTTTACCTCTGCTGGCTCACAATGCTAGCATAGGTATCCCCTTAGCTACATGTAAACTCATGCTAAAGCAAGATACCATAGAGAAAACAAACTTCAGGCAGTCCTGTCCTGGCAAACGCCGTGTACACACTTGTTCTCGCTTAAGAGTAATTTTTTGGTTGAAAAGTGTCTTACATCTAACAACAAGTTTTTTTTTTACATATTTCTTTTTCTCTTTTTGTGTCTTACTTTTCGGGGTAAGTTCTTCATAAGCTAATAAAAAAAAACAACACTTGCTCTCGTTAGTCATGGATGGGGGGACAGCCCCCCGCATGAACTGGTTTAAGGGCTTACCTCCAGAGGTAGACTTAAACCAGAGCAATAATAACACCAATAAACGAAAATTCAAGCGCACAAAAAATGATGACGAGGAATACCCCGGATTGCCCGTAATCCATAATGATAGCAATATTCCCCGCTACATAGTGGTAGCAGGAATGGAAAAATCAGGAGATAATCTTCGCCCTCTTTCATCATATAATCCAATTCAAATAAATCGAGGCTTGGAGCATATATCGAAAGACATATTGGAAGTCAAAGCAATGAGGTCAGGTGATTTACTCCTTAAGGTTTTGAATGTCAAAACAGCAGAAAAATTCCTCATGGCAAAACGAATTGACTCAATCCCAGTAAAGGTATCTAATCACTTAAGCCTTAATTCAATTCAAGGGAGAATTTTCTCAAAACATTTAATTGACATATCTGAAGATGAGTTAACAACAGAACTAAACAGATTCAAAGTTATCTCTGTCAAAAAAATTACGAGAAAGGAGAATGGTGTTGAAGTGCCAACAGGTGCCGCAATACTAACTTTCGACTTGATTCGCAGACCAAACGAAGTAAAGATAGGATGGGTAAATTGTAAAGTCCAAGAATACATACAAAATCCTATGCGCTGTGCGACATGTCAAAAACTTGGTCACACAAAGAATCGATGTACCAATGCTTCTCTTTGTAAAGAATGCTGTCTCCCTCCACCTCATGATGAATGCACACGTATTTATTGTATTAATTGTAAGGAAGAGAGCCACACTCCATACGACCCTGCCTGCCCTGCCTTCCTTCGCTACAAATCGATAAATAAAATCAAAGCCGATCGTCGTTGTTCTCTTCGCGATGCTTGGGCAATATACAATGATAATCCCACTCTTCACCAGCTTCCAGCTCCGAAAAAGCGCAAAGAGTGTAAGCCAACAGTAGCAGAGACAATTAAAGCTCGTTTGGAAATTTCTAGATTGCGAGAGCAACAAAACCGCTCAGAGAAAAATTGTTTAAGAGTAGCCTCCACCACAACCACACCAACAGCATCCACCACCACATCACCAGCAGCTTTCTCCTGCACATCATCAACCAACACCCCCTCTATACCAGCAGCCACCGGAGACATACCAAAGTCAATGCAAAATAGTCTCTCACTACCCACAACAACAATTATTCAAGAAAATAGTAATCACTCGACTAAGAAATCACTCATTGCCAACCAACAACACAACCATGAAATTTTCTCAGCTAACCAACTAACTCAACCATCTTCCAACAACGCATCAAACTCCGAATTTAACAAAAACAACATAAATAATGAAAAAATTACCGAAGATCTCTCTGATGAATCTTTAACAGAAGATATTGAGATGGATATTAGTACTGAGAACTCATCTCAGTCTTCTACGTCCTATCTCAAAAATTCTTCAAATCTCACAAACAAATCAAATAACACACAACTTAATGAATATACTACTAACACAATACTACTAAACAAAAAAACCCAACCACAATAATGGCTCCGTTGGCAATGGATTTTCTAATCCTCCAATGGAATATACAAGGCTTTTGCAACAATAAACATGCACTAGAACGTTTAATAGCTAAACATAAACCAGATATAATTACTTTGCAAGAAACACATATTATTGAAAAAAACAAAAAATTCTTTAACATCAAAAACTATAAGTCATTTCACTTTAACAAACAATTTGAATACTCAAAAGCAGGTGTAGGCATTCTTGTTAAAAATCATATACCAATAAGTTCCCATACCACCTCTGACACAAATTTACTACACCAAACGATTGAGATACCTGGCAGAAAACCTATAAAGATCACAAATGTGTATAGGGAACATGAAGTTCATATTAATTCCGACTTGTTAAATAGCATACCTACCGTAAACGAAAATTGCCATCATGTTATAATGGGTGACATGAATGCTCACAGTACACTATGGGGATCAAACGCTACAAACAGGACAGGTGAATTATTTGAAAACTTTGCCAATGATCGCGGACTCATCGTCTTAAATGATGGGTCACCAACATTCTTCAGCACCCGAAACACTTTTTCTGCAATCGACGTGACTTTTGCTACCCAAGACCTGGCACCTCTCCTTCACTGGGAGGTACTCCCAAACGCCGAAAGTAGGGACCATATACCAATCATTGTACGTACGCCCGAACAAAGTTTGAGTCCTAAGTTTATCCCTCGATTCAAGGAAGAACTTGCAAACTGGGAAGTTTTTAAGTCCACAACAAAAGATCTTAGTTCACAATTACCAAGGACCAAAAACACTAACCAGGAAGCAGCGAAAATCAAAAAAATTATAAGAACAGCTGCAGCAAAAGCAATACCAACAACGAAAAAAGTACCTTCAAGGACAAATCCCATATGGTTTACAAGGGAAATAGCAATTTTGGTAAGAGGAAAAAACACAGCTTGGAAAAAAGCCCGCAGATACCCCAACACAGAAAACTGTGTAGCATATAGAAAAATTTGTGCCAAACTTAAACGAGAGTCAATTATTTCTAAACGAGCTTCATGGGATAACTTCATTAACACAATGAACCCGTCACTTGATATGAGAACCTTATGGAGTAGGATTAAATCTTTTCGCTCACCAATCTCAGATAGACAATTTCCTTACATGCTTTTAGAAGGACAAATGCAAAACGACCCAGAAACAATTGCAAATATATTCGCAAAGAAGTGGCAAGCATACAGTTCAGATAGTTCCTACCGACCCAGCATTATTGAAAATAAAAAAAACTTCAGTATACAAGATCTTGTACCGCCCACAAACCATAGACCTTATCAATTTCTAACAGAACGTGTTACGCGTACTGAACTAGAAATGACTCTTAAGATAGCCAAAGGAACTAGCCCAGGCGAGGACAAAATCACTTACAATATGGTAAAACTATGCGACGACAGCCTCAAAGACAGAATTTGCTCTCTATATAATGACATTATATCGACTGGGACTTTTCCACACGACTGGAAAAGAGCAAAACTTAAGCCGATTCCGAAAACATCGCGAAATAATCATGATTTTAATGAATATCGTCCAATTTCCCTCCTTCCTATTCTCTCAAAAATTTTTGAAAAAATTATTGCTAGACGAATTGGTTGGTTAATGGAAGAGAAGGCTAACCCAGAACAGCATGGTTTCAGACCTAAAAGAGGAGTTTCAACTCTCCTTCATCTTCTAGAGCACACACTTGCTGGAAATTTATCGAAAACCAAACATAGCGTTATCATGTCATCCGATTTGGAAAAAGCATTTGATAGAGTTATGATGGTGCCAATTATTAAACAGCTTCATCAATGGGGCGTTCCTAAAGAAATACTTGCAGTGATCATGTCATTTATTAGTGGTAGAACTTTTCGAGTTAATGTTGACGGCTATAACTCCTTAACCATGAAAATGGACAATGGAACACCACAAGGATCTCCGCTCTCAGTTGTCCTATATAACGCATATATTGACTCGCTTATCGTGAAACTCTCCCATCCACTTCAGAATCTCGACTTTATCGGAGTATATGCTGACAATATTTACGTTGTTGCTTCTGGAGAGCCTACCCAGGTAAAAGATACTTTGGAAAAAGCTGATTTAACAATGTTTAATTGGGCTAAAGAAGTTGGTGCGATTATTCCTCCATCAAAAATTGAAGCTTTGCATCTATGCCGAAAAAGAAAATGCACCCCCACCCCATTTGTTTTACGGGAAACAACCATTCCTCTTAAGAGAGAAATAAAGATACTAGGAGTAACTTTTTCTGGAAATCTAAAATGGGACACACATGCAAAGAATCTAATTAACCAGCTTAAGCGACGGAACAATGCTTTAAAAATGATCTGTTCAAAGCGAAAAGGTCCACATCTAGAAACTGCACTGCAAATTGCGAAAACTCTTGTCTCTGGTACCCTCCAACACGGTGTAACTATTTTTATGTGGACCACGTCAAGAAATATAAGCAATATTGACTCAGCCATCAACGATTGTTTTCGAACAGCCTCTGGAGCTTTAAGAGCCACTAAAATAGAAGCCCTAAGATTAGAAGCAGGCTATGAATCTTTTGAACACTTTGGAAAAAAAAGGGCAATTAACCTAATCAGCAAAATACTTACAGATCCAGTCCATCCCCTCTTCAAGGCTGCTGAAGATGTGATTAACGCTACAAAACCGATCAAGAAATATTCCAAATCTGCCCTTATAAAAATGGCATCTATAGTTCCCAATCTTAGCTCTTTCTCATTCAATAATACGCAGACATTAGGAGGTAATCTACCACCTTGGAAAAGACATATACTTCCCATTAACACTAATCTTGCTAAGTACAAAAAGGATAATACTACTGACGACATATTTAGAATGCTTCACCAAGAAATGATCTCTGCCTACAACGCTGATAGAATCTTCTACACAGACGGTTCGTACAAAGAAGACAATTGGTGTTCATACGCAGTCATTCAGTTACAACCAAATTCTCAAACATCTATAATTCACCAAGCTCTTTTACCAGAATCTGCGAACAGCTACATTGCAGAGTTAATAGCAATTTATAAAGGCATATCTATTGCCCAACAATACTCAAACCGATCCCTCATTGTAACCGATAATCTTGGTATCCTCATGGGTCTTAAAAATGCGACAAATAAATGCCCTTCTCTGGAGCTTATAAGAAGATGTTTATTCGCCAATAAAAATATTATTCTTACATGGATACCTGGACATTCCGGAATCAAAGGAAATGAGGCAGCAGACCTTGCAGCAAGAACTGCTACAAACTATCCACTCATTGTAGAGTATCCCAAATTGTATAAGCTCCTACGCAGATCTTTGATTCAGGACCATAAGAAAGAGCTCATCGAAAGCTGGCAAAACTCTGAAGCTTTTCTAAAAAAACATCAACCTACTTACTCGCGTATACCATACAATCGGTCTCTAAACAGAGAAGATAGCATAAAACTCTTCCGAATAAGAGTTGGAAAAGCTATTTTTAACACTCAACATTACTATAATGCTGGAGATCCTGAGCAATGTTCGAATTGTGGAACGATACTCTCTGTTTGGCATATCCTTGTCGAATGTCCTATATCTCGCCAAATTGAAGTATCATCAGACAACATAACCGAAAAACTTGCCGAAATCTTGAATCCATCAGATGAACGATCCATTCAGTACATAAAAGATGCCACATCCGCTCACCAAAAATTTAATGAAATATAAAATTTTGTTTTTTTCTTGTTTTTCACTTCTCAATTAAACATAATAAAATTATTTATTTATTTTTTTTTTTTTTTACAATTTTGTTTTACTTAACTTAAAGTAACCTGAAATATAGAATTTGATAATTAAATGTAAATATGTAAATAGTTAAGAGACGGCATCATATGGTCTGGCTACCCTGATGCCTTTCTAAAAATAATTTATAAATTAAGTTTGTAAATTATTTCAATAAATAAATAAATAAATAATAACAAACTTCAGGTGGAATAACACCACCACCTGTGTAGCGACAAAACTAATTTGGCCTAATCTTAGCGCCAGTCGCTCAAAACAATTAATCTCTCTGAGTAGATTGCACATTAGCTCCGTTATAGGTGTCCTGACTGGGCACTGCTTAATAGGAAGGCATGCTATTCGACTTGGAGCCCCTGCAAATGATTTTTGTAGGAGTTGCATGGAGGAAGAAGAAGAGGAGACAATCTCTCATCTTCTGTGCACATGCCCTGCCTTATCACACAGACGTAGAATCCACCTTGGAGACTACTACTTTAACGATACCAGCGATCTAAAAAATTCAGACATTACTAGTCTCCTACGCTTTATTCGAAGCTCCAATTGGTTCAACGAGTTAAGCTGATTAACTGATCCATGTGGTATCACAATGGACCATACTTTGGTCTAAGTGTGTTGGATGTCCCAACCAACAGCCACTTTAACCTAACCTAACCTAATATCATACTAAAAATGATTTAACATCGTACTAAATCGTCTAAAATTTTGCGCCTTTTGTCACATTTGAGAAAAATGACATATGTCATAAAGATTTAGTACGATACTAAAAAGATAAAGTAGCCATTTGGTGATTTTAACTTTAGTAAAATGTTAAGAAGATAGTACGATACTAAACTCGTTTAAAATTATCAAAATCCTTTTTTTAACCTAGGATCATACTAAAAATGATTTAACATCGTACTAAAGCGTCTAAAATTTTGCGCCTATATTTTTAATAAAATAAAATTAGTTTGAAGCCAATATCTCTACTTTTTAAAAAGATATTTAAGTCGAAAATCAATTTTTACTAACTTTTAGTAATGTTTTTTTTAAGGATTTTATTTTTTGTATAAAAACTGTCAACTCGATTTTTCTCAAAATTTAACTAGATGTCAAAAACGTTATTTTTCGTTGCATAAAGTTATTTTGAAGATAAAATCATTTTTTGCTCGTAAAATATTCGGGATGACAATTATATCTTTTCAGTTTTTCTTATTTATAAAAAAAGACGGTAATTGAATTTTTTCCAGTTTGGTCACTAGCGTAACTGGGGGGTTATTATGAAAAACGATAAACGTTTTTAATACGGATACTTGTGAAATTGCGATTACGAAAAACGATTGCAGAAGCGCGTATTTGTAAAATTGCGATTACGAGAATCGTAAAAAAACGATACTCGTATTTTTATTTACGAGTGCCTTCAAGCACTCGTTCAGCTTTTGTTTTGGCGGGTTACTGTCAAGTGTCAAACATTTTTATGTTTTGGTTTGGTTTTAATTTTTTGATGAGGGAGAAAAAATGTAAGTTAAATAATAAATATAATGGTGAAAAACATAAAAATAAGATATTTCTAATATTTAGGCCTACAACGAATGCTAAACAAATAGACTTGATGGTAGTTTTCATGGAAAGTAATCCAAATAAATACCATTTTTGGCTGGCAAAATTTTCTTGATTCCATTTTCGTTTCTCATAATCGCTCTACGCCATGAGTTTCGTTTTTCTGGGTTTCGTTTTTTCTGCCGTTCGTTTTGTATTTTATAATAAGGGCCCTGGTTCGTGAGATATTTTGGGTTAACCCATGGTAAAAAAATCAATTTTACTTGAGAGTCCTTTCTGCATTATTATCTGTATAACATCTCTACTGGTTCATGGAGATATAGACGAAGAAAAAAGCTTCCTGAACGTACGAACGTACGTACACACGCATACACAGACATCTCAATAAAAATCTTTTATCTAGATCCTAGGGACCTTGAAACTTCAATTTGACAAATAGGACCGATACAAAATACAATATAAAATCGGAAAATACAATACTTACTTACTTACTTGAGGTGGCGCTACAATCCTGTGTGAACTAGGGCCTCCCCAACAAACTTCTCCATCTAGTTCGGTCCCCAGCTAGATGTCTCCAGTTTCGAGCTCCAAGTTGGGTGAGGTCACTTTCCATCACTTGTGCGCGCCACCTGATTCGCGGTCTTCCTCTACTCCGCTGTCCTGATGTGGGTGTGGATTGGTTTCCATGCGCTCTACGTGACCCAGCCATCTTAATCGTTGGACTTTTACACTTCTGGCTAAGTCTACGTGCGTCGTCGCCCGTACAGCTCGTCGTTCCATCTTCTCCTCCACTCCCCTTCGATGCATACGGGACCATAGATCACACGAAGAAGTCCATGCTTCTGCACATAAAAATAAGATATTTCTAATATTTAGGCCTACAACGAATGCTAAACAAATAGACTTGATGGTAGTTTTCATGGAAAGTAATCCAAATAAATACCATTTTTGGCTGGCAAAATTTTCTTGATTCCATTTTCGTTTCTCATAATCGCTCTACGCCATGAGTTTCGTTTTTCTGGGTTTCGTTTTTTCTGCCGTTCGTTTCGTATTTCATAATAAGGGCCCTGGTTCGTGAGATATTTTGGGTTAACCCATGGTAAAAAAATCAATTTTACTTGAGAGTCCTTTCTGCATTATTATCTGTATAAGATCTCTACTGGTTCATGAGATATAGACGAAGAAAAAAGCTTCCTGAACGTACGAACGTACGTACACACGCATACACAGACATCTCTCTAAAAATCTTTTATCTAGATCCTAGGGACCTTGAAACTTCAATTCGACAAATCGGACTGATACAAAATACAATATAAAATCGGAAAATACAATACTTACTTACTTACTTAAGGTGGCGCTACAGTCCTGTGTGAACTAGGACCTCCCCAACAAACTTCTCCATCTAGCTCGGTCCCCAGCTAGATGTCTCCAGTTTCGAGCTCCAAGTTGGGTGAGGTCACTTTCCATCACTTGTGCGCGCCACCTGATTCGCGGTCTTTCTCTACTCCGCTGTCCTGATGTGGATGTGGATTCGAAGACTTTCCGGGCCGGAGCCATCTTAGTCGTTGGACTTTTACACTTCTGGCTAAGTCTACGTGCGTCGTCGCCCGTACAGCTCGTCGTTCCATCTTCTCCTCCACTCCCCTTCGATGCATACTGGACCGTAGATCACACGAAGAACTTTTCTCTCGAAACGACCCAAGGTGCTTTCATCCACTTTTGTCATAGTCCATGCTTCTGCACCGTATAGCAGGACGGGGATGTTTAGGGTCTTATATAGCGACACTTTGGTCCCTCGAGAGAGGGCTTTGCCATTTAATTGCTTTTTTAGCCCAAAGAAACAGCGGTTAGCAAGAGTTATTCTTCGTTTGATCTCAGCGCTGGCTGGTGTTGTTTTCTGCGTTTATAGCGGAGCCTAGGTAGACAAAGTCCTTGACTACCTTAAAATTACGTCTGTCAATGGTGACGTTTTGACCGAGACGTCGGTGTTGTAGGTCCTTTCTTTTTATTAAAGTGTCTATCCATACAAACGAACATTTATTGCATATTTTGCAAATGTAAAGTTTATTCATGTGTTCACATAATTTCAACAGTTTTGAGGCTTGGGAAAGAAAAAAAGTCTGGTTTAAAAAAATAACGACCTTCAAAACCGATTTCCAAAAGCTAACTCGTCCAATTATCAAATAAAAAATTTTAATTCTGGTGCATAAAATATCTTTGTAAGTTTCGAAAACCTTTTTGAAATTAAAATCAAATCAAATTATAACCATTTGGTTGTTCAAATTGTGTTAATAAAATGCATACTATATTTCAGCAAGCTTCTGACTAATAGCCTTTTGTTAAAATAAGGAATAAAGTTCACGAAATTCTTAGATACATAAATCTTCAGTAAGGTATAGAAGGTATACCTATTTGATGTCTTCTTAAATCAATATCATAATGTTGTTGTTATCTTTTTTATTCAATTTCACTTCACTTCACTTCGCACATAATTATTAATTAAGTGTCAGTCATATAATGTTTATTTTTCTTGTTTTAGTTTAATCTTGACCCATAAAACATAAACAGCTTGACACATCCATTATTGTGTGCATAGATACGTATATTATCATAGAAAAGACATTCAACCAAAATATTTGTAAGTATACATAAATGTATGTACGAACCAAAATTAATTTAAAAAAATAAATAAATAAACAACAACAAAATAAAGTATAATGCCCAATTGCCTGTATTTATTTTTTTATATTTATAAATGCGTGTGCCTATCTACCATAAAAACCATCATACATCGTACATACAAGATAGATTCAAGCTGTGAAGGTAGTCGCACTAAATTTTGATAGCTTCAATTTACTTGACAATGACGTCAATATTGTCCCTGTGGCTTTTTCAGTTTTTGCTCATTCTTAAATATTTTATCATTAAAGATATACGTACAATTTTTGTCAACACTCACTCTGCGTCGCTTCTTCAACGACAATAGTACATATGCATTTAACCAAAGGCCAATACCATCTCTTTCGGGGAGGAGCGGCAGCGGTGGGTACTCGATGCGATGGTGGTATTGCGACGATGAATTGCGTCAAAAAGCAAAAAGACGTTACAATGTATATTTTATTACTGATGCTCGTATCCGTATCATAGCTTAAGGATATGGCAATAATAATTACCTATGCATTTTATGATGAGAAGGACGTCATAAAAAGTATGAGCTTCACATTATGTGTCGCTAAGCTTTATACATGGTGTCAGTATAGCCTGTAGACTTTAGTTAAGAACAAAGGTTTGACACAACATAATTATTGTAATTGAAATTCCCATATAGCCTGACTATATCATTGTGTTTGGACCGATAGGTCGTTAACATCGCTCCAGACTCCTTAATTAAATACGATACCTGATGAATACATTGAACCTGTAGGGTTGCCATAATTTTTGCAACACAATACAAATAAGCCTGCCCACCCTCATTTGTAATGTGTTTCAACTTTAAATCCTCTTGCTCTCATTACGAATCTGTTATCCAAAATAAACATACCTTTATTGACGTCACAATCACATAGAAAAGAAAAAATAAGAATTTTAAAATTTTATAACCCCTCTCACCACAGCATCGGGAAAAAAGTTGAAAACAAACAAATTTGAGCAAAGTGAGCATAAAGTTCATAAATCAAATAAGAAGCATAATAAAATGTTGATTTGAAAGATTTATCTGAACTTTGAAATAGTGATTCAAATCACCAATGGTGTTAGTTGGGGCCTTAAGGTCGAAGTTCTAAAAACAAATAAATCTACAAAAGAGAATTGTTCCTATATTATTGTTGTTATCTTAGGTACCATTGCTAAATTCATGGCCATAATTGACCTCAGCAGGACAAGGTCAGGATTTTGTTTACAAAAAATTATAACAAAATAAATAAATAAATAAAAACATCAGCATCACAAAACAACATAACAAAATTATTTGTTTAAAAGAGAAAGTCAAAGATTTTGTTTTTTAATTTTCCGCTAAATATAAATGTTAAAATCTAAAAATAAACTTTAATTTCACTATATTATACTCGTACTCAGAGCGTGCTTAAGGTAGGTATGTAGGTAGGTAGGTAGATACATATGAAAGAGACACATCACAAACACAGCAGAGTAATATTAAAAGCTTTTCTGTCCTTGCTGCTGTCATATGCCATCCACCCGCACAGCAACATTATGGTGACAGAGCGCCACATTTCTCTCTGAAGGAAAAAGAAGCAGGATAATAGTTTTGGGTATTTTTGTTCTACTTTTATATTTTGAGGGAGGAAGATATGAGACCTTAACAGTGAGTGCTTTGCTTTGCTTCAGGTGTGTACTTGACCTTAAGAAGCTTAGCATCATACAATTTTTTTTCTATGTATAAATATATATACATACATATACATACATACATATGTGTATTTTTGAGTTGTCGTTTTTTTTTGCACTAGAATCAGCATCTCTCTAAGGGACTCCAGGAAGCCGAAAATAACCCTCTCATTCCCAAAATGTTTTATTTCAAGGATATTTTCTACACCTTTTCTGATTGATGAGCTTTTTATTTAGAACGGGTTTGTATAATTTCTCTTGGATTTTAAACTCTGTATACCACCCACAAAAATAACTGTACACGGTTACCAGTTTTCATGTACGACTTGTACGAGTACAAATGTCAAGCCATTGTAATTGTAATTTTGAAGTTTCCGTAGAATCTAAGTAAAAGATTTGTAGAGAAATGTCTGTGTGTGCGTGTTTACGTACGTTGGTACGTTCGGAATACCATTTTTCGTCGCCCATATCTCAAGAATTAGTAGAGACTTCAAATTAATGTCGTGTTTTAAAGATAATAACATCGAAGGAAGCAGAAAGGACTTTCAAAAAACTAAATGGGTGTTTTTTTACTATTTAGTTTAAAAAATTAAAAAAAAAGTTTGGTTGACCTTAAATATCTCACAAACCAATTATATGCTAGCGACTTCAATTAAATTTATGGGGGAGAGTACGATAACTCAGGCGACAAAGTTTAATGACGGATTTGTAGAGAACAATTAAAAACAAGCATTTTTTTTACTATGGGAGGGGGGGTCTATCTCCCCCCGTTTAGGCAGTAAGGGCAATTTAAAAAAATATGTACGTTAAATGGAAAAAAAATAATTACAAAATATTGGTAATACCTACAATTAAGTTTTATACATTTTTTTAAAGCCAACACTTTTGTCTATTAGCTTGTTTTTAAATCAATTGAAAACTATGCATAGTTTTTGAAAAAAAATTAAACTCAAAATTTGGGGAAAAAAAAGGTTTAAAGTGTAATTTTTCAAAACTTTCATGATCTACTATTTTTTTTTTAGAATTAATTGCTCTTATTTGTTTTTGAACAAAAACTGAAAACTAGATGATTTTGTGTCTTCTAGTTCTTGAGAAAATTGAAATATTGAAAAATTACACTTTAAACATTTTTTAACTTTTTTTACTCAAATTTTGAGTTTAAAATTAAATTTTTCAAGAACTACGCATAGTTTTGAGTTTTGACTTAATTTAAAAACTGGCTAATAGAACTGAATGTTGGCTTTAAAAAAAATGTATGATACTTAGTTGTAAGTATTACCGTTATTTTTTAACTATTTGTTTTCCATTTTAAATAATATTTTTTTTTAAATTGCCCCTCCCGCCTAAACGGGGGAAGATAGACCCCTTCTTCCATAGTAAAAAATACTTGTTTTTAACTGTTCTTAAAAAATCCGTTATAATATCTTGTCGCCTGAGTTATCGTACTCTTGCCAATTTATGTTATAAAATATGACGTGATACTCGATAGATGTAATTTTGAAAAAAAAAACAATCAATTAACGGTTTATGTTTTATAAATCAAAACAACTGAACAAAATATTTTTCACCTGGGGCCTGATTATGAGGTTCGCGGCGGATCGTTTTCAATTCGACCTTTAAAATTCGATTCGCGTCGTATTTCCTTATTAACGAATTCGCGGCGAAGTGAAAATAGTTCTTCATATATACCAGTGATTTGACACTTTTGGTTTGACTTTTTCTTCCTATATTCCAGTGATTTGACAGCTTTCCAAACAAATTTTTTTTTGTTTCGATTGAATTTGTGAAATTTGCGGTGATTTATTCAAAATTTTATATTTTATTTAAATTGTGGATAAGAAAATTAAAATAAAGCTAACTCACATTTTTGTATAATTACAATCAAGAAAGAATTCACGAAATCGAACAGTGAATAATAAATGAAGCCTCTTTCGCCTGCGAATCCGACAAAAAAAAGCTATCGGATTTCAACTCGCCAACAAACATTATGACACTTCAAATTCCCTTCGAATTCGTTAATTGGTCGAATTCAAAACGAAGAAGGTGAAAGCGAATGCAATAATTAAAAAATGGCAAACTCGCTAGCAAAACGATTCGCCGCGAATCCCATAAACAGGCCCCTGGAATATTTTCCGAACACAAAGAATATATTACCTCCAGAATAATTGTTTGCAAAGATAAGAACAACGTTTTTGGCATTTAGTAAAATTAAAAAAAAATCGAACAAACTGTTTTCTTACAAAAACCTTAAAAAAAGGTGAAACAATTCTACTGGAATACGAGTACATATCTTGGCAAAAATTGAAGATATTGCTTAAAGAATAATTGTATGTTATGAAAAATATTTTTTTCGACATTTGTAAATTTTCTTAGAAAAGTCCAAAAATACTCAAAATTGGTTAAAACTGATTTTTGATTCGGGAATAGATGAAGGTGCTGATTTCAAAATTATTTAATTCTATGCAAAATTTTGTTATTAAAGTAGGAAACATAAAATGCTCGACTGTATCCAAAGAGCCTGTTTAAAAATAGTACCTATAATTTAAGATCTAAAAATATACCTGCAAAATAAGTTTGCCTTCAAAAATTGAATTGCCATTTGATTTCTCAAAAAACCTTAATTTTTCAGAATCATAAAATCGTAAGAGCGTTTTTTTTTAAATGAATTTTGTATAGCATTAAAAAAATTTCAATTTCTGTTTAAAAATATTTTTGGTATGCAGTTATTTAGAATATATTAATATATGTACGTTTAATTTTCAAGTTTGAACTCAATCGACCAAATAGATTGTGCTGTAGGGGTGTGGGCAGATAGACGGACACTTTTTTCGACTTCACTACCATCGTAATGTCATGTTTAATTAAAATCTCGAGTCCGAAATTTTGTACGAATGCAAAACTTGCCATGTATGTAGTTTCTATATGTCGCAATAAAAAATGCTGCTATAATTTATAAAAAAAATGTTTTCGATTAAAAATGTCGGCAACAAAAACAGGTATTGAAATTAAAATTATTTTAATTTGTTAGATTCAATTCAATTGACATATTTTTTTTACAAAACATGAAAACCTACAAAAACCCTGCTAGATCGTGTTACAATTGTTCTTCACTGGGGTGTCTTATAATTGTGTTTTCTTCCCACTTGACGATTTGAAAGAGCCAGAAAAGTGAGGCAAACATTTTAAAGTTTTTTTTGTTAAATAATAAAATGTCAAAATTAATCTCAAAGGACTCCAAAATAGAATTTAGAATTTAGAATTTTTGAAGCAATGTAATGTTTTCGAAAATGGCCATTATACTTTTTTTAACTTTAAGCATAAAGCACTACGTTGAGAAAAGTTTGATGGCTCAATAATTCATAGTTGTGTTTGAAAACAATTTAATTAAATAAAATAATTTTGACAAAATTTGATTTAATCATAAAAATATATGTAAAGTATGTTGATTAAAAAACACCATAAACAAACAAAAAATTTGCCCAAGTGGTAACCATATGCAAGTCTACAACATTATGTCCGTCGCCTTGCTTGAGAGCCGACAAACAACATACACGACATCAACAATACATCAGTACCTAGTCTAGAAGCTAGAATATTAGGAGAAGAGCCAACAATGGAACAAGCCGCTGGAGCTTTCGTTCTCAGCATCATTTTTGTCGGTTGTTCCTACGACACGACGAGAGAGCCAAGAGAGCCATCTTTTTCTCCGTAAAATTGAAAAGTATAATCGTTTGGGATTGGGACGGCTGGGGCTGGCTACCTTCGACAACACAACTGTTTGCTTGAGCACTATGTTGCTGGCCGTTTATTCAAAAAGATACTTATAAAAACGTGAGATTCGAAAAATTCGGTGGCATTAAGTTTAGACGCATCCTCTGGATCTCATCTCTGTTTCTATCGCTGTATAACTCTGTTCTCTATATTTTGTTCTATGATTTTTTAAATTGTTATTTTCCTTTACACTGCGAGAACACAACAATATTTGCTTTAAACTTTTATTCCTCAAGGATAATTGTGAATTTAAAAAAAAAAAAATTAATTACTGTTGAGTCTTTATATCTGTATACTTAATTGATTTGATATCTTACGGATTAATCTGTGAACCAATTGAAGCTAAGATATCTTTTATCGGAAATGTGAAGAGACTGTTTTAATTGAATCTATATTTGCTAAAGATTAAAAGTGTCAAGAGTGAAATATTGTGTGTGATTATATTAAATTAAAATTGTGGTGACAAGGTTTCCAGGATATATACAAATACCTTCATACTGCAGTCAAATTGAGTTTGGTAACTCATCATCTGTTTCCTTTTTCGAAAATTGGATTTGTAATCACAAGTGTTGTTCCAGACACCCGCCGGCTTTTTATTGCTTGATCTTGCTTGATGGGGAGCCTAGGTAAGCTCTTCTATACCTTCTTTATGTCCTTGCATATATACGAGTATAAGTAACCTCCTTCTATCATCAGCATGTGCTTGATGTGCATATTGTGCAAAGTGTATGTTATTTTTGAAACAAAGAACATTTCTATTTTGAGTCTTGATGCGATGAGAAAAGCTTCAAAAGTGTCATAAATGTTATTTCATTCTCAGGTGCTACATTTTGCGCGCCATTAAGGCAAAGCACTCGCCTCGTGTAGGTTTCTTACAAAAGGTTAAGGTGGTAGGGATTATTACATATAGAGAATGACAGAGGATGTTAGAATAAAGAAGACTAAAGTGACATGTAGGATTTAAGAAAGGTTTCCTTTATATCAACATGTACGAGATTATAATTGGATTGCAAAATAAGAATAAAAATAAATTGAGTTTTTTAAGATTAAAAAAAAAAAAAAAATCCATGCCTGCCTTCACTTACATATCTTCAATATTTAGGTATACCTACTCCTCTATAGTACAAACAGATATGTATTTTGTATATTTTATTTAAGTTCATTTTTTTTAACTCATTTTAATTAATTTTTGAGTGACTCGAGAGAAACAAATCCTCAGCATATATAGAAGGTCAAAAAAGGATTCAATTTGTTTTTGTTTTTTTTTGTTGGTTTTTTATTATACTCAGGGCTGCTATTTACAAAAATCAATGTTGAGAGCAAAATAAAAATAACTCCCTCAGTTTTTATTCCAAATAACAAAAAAAAGTATGTATGTATGTATATAGGATCATTTAAGAAATCATAGACATCGTTTAGGACTCCGGCTAAGAATCACAACAAGTTTATTGTTTTTTTTCTTCTTTCTTTTTTATTAGAATCCTTAGAAAATCCCAGCTAGAGAAATGGAGTTAATAATCAAGATTAGGAAAACCATTATGTTAGGCTTGACAGGCTGGAAGTTATACCCCAACTTATATAAAGGGAGGAATATAATTCAATTAGTTTGAATGTTCAATTTTATGACAGATACATTTTTTGGTGCAATCGCTGTAAATTTGAAAGAAATTTAGTCGGGAAGTTGTTAAGTTCAAAAACATCTTGAAAAAAAATAACTTTTTTTATTCTCTGAAAATTATTTTTTTTTTAAATTATTTCTGGGACTTTTAGGGAATTGTGGACCTATAGGACCTTAGTTTTAAGAATTGGAGAAACTTAAAAATCAAAGTTTTTTTTAGATTTCGTAAAAGAAAACTTTTATAAATTGTTATAATAAAAATTAATGTCTTTTTGTTAAAAGCAATAATCCATACTTATAAATAAACATATTATTAATTTAAAAATGATAGCCTTAACTTTGGCCTTAGTTGAAAATACCTAGGGCTGCAAGAATAGAAATTTAACTTAACTCTTGCTAATATTGTCTTTGGCACTTGTTCTAGACAAAAAAATCTAAAGTTCATCTGTTTAATTTTAATAGTTAGTATTTGAAAGGCCTTGAATGCTTTAAATTTCGAAAAAAAATAATGCATTTTGTTAAAAAGCGTCATGTCAGTTCCTTCTATTTGCCTAAAGATAATATTTGATATTTAGTAGAAAAACTTTTGTATTCTTGACAGACTATTAATTCTATTTATTATAGGATTAAATTAGGCATAGCGAGATCTCAACGAAATTCAGGAACAGTTTTTGAGAATATTGTTCAATTTTACAACGCACGGCAGACAATATTATTTTGACTACAATACTTTGCAACATTAGTTTGATTACTGATAGTATCATCATTAGTTCAATTACGTCGCTTGAACATCGTCATTAGATTTCTTGTCTAATCCTTTTTTACCGTTATTTTAACGGCATATTTATTAGTATTATTAATACATTCTTTATTTCTCGATAATTTTTTGCATTTTGTTGATATAAGAATTGTAAAGCTTGACAAAACTTTTGCCGTCTGCCTAACTGACTTATTTCGAGTTTTTAGTAAAAAGAAAGAAAAGGTTAAAATTTTAAGACGTATAAAAAATATATAACATTTACGAAAATATATAAATATTAAATTATTATGTCAGATTTAATAAATTTTAAATAAATAAAAAAAAAATTAAGAACATGTTTTAACAGAAAAAGAGAGTTACATTTTATTTAATCATCATTTAAATTAGTTCAAAATTCAATCTATGAACCTGTTACGGTAACCTAAGGCATGATTCACATAGAGACAAAGAATGTTCCAACCATTTAAAAGATCCTTTGTATCTTCAAGTGTAAGGAAACTCTTTGAGAAGTAAAGCCTGCGGATTTGTTGTAAGATTGGGCACACAGCTAGAAAATGATACACGTTTTCGGTTTCATTGCGGTTGCACAAACTACATATCGGGCGAAGGTCAGTTCTATGAGGTCTATAATTTAAACAAAGCATTTCAATCATTGCTTTAAAGATAACACTCATTTGATTAAGAGTGAGTTTTTCGTTAAAATAATTCCGAATAAAAATGTGTGGTTTAATTCTTTACATATAAGCCTAGTTGTCGATGTTTGCGCTCTATTCAGACATTGCAAATACAATGAATCATCTATTTTACAGCTGTTAAATATATATAAAAAATAAGCGTTGAATTACTTCAAACTCTTCTAAGTTTTGATAGCCAAACACTTGATTTGCATAGCACAGGCATGTTTTAATGGTTGCATCAAACACTCTAAATTTAGCAGTTGCATCCACATATTACCTGTTGCAGAAGAAATTACTCCACATAAGATTTATTGCCGTTTTGGCTGCAGTGCATTTTTCTTTTAGATGTGTGCGAAAATCAAGGTTACGAGTTATCAAGAAACCTATGTATTTGAACTGATTTACCATTTCTATTGGTTCACGTTTCAAAAACTATTTCTCTTGGGAAGTTGTTCTTCAAAGAGTATTTTCAAAAACCATGATTTTCGACTTTGCAATATTTATACTTAAATCCCATAAATCACAAAAACGCTTGAGCTTGTTTATTTGTAACTGCAAAGCTATGGAATTATCAGCCAATATTACAATGTCATCCGCGTATAGGAGCATTTTTATTAAATTTTCACCAACCTTAATACCACCAGGGAAATCTTTAAATACGTCATCAATATATAGTGCAAACATTAATGAAATTAATCCACAACCTTGTGGAACACCAGCACTTGTATTGAAGAAATTAGACATTCTACTTCCATTCCATACAGCAGCAGAGGTATCTGTTATAAGAAGCTTACGAGTATATAAGTTGAGAAATTTTGTTGATAAGCCTAGGGTAGAAATTTTATAAATTAAAGAACTCCTGTTAACCGTATCAAAGGCCGCTTTTAAATCGACAAAAAAAAACGTAAAGTTTTTTTTTTGTTCTCTAAAAACATTTTGACTATAGCAGTGAGTGCAGTGTAGTTGTCTGAGCGCTGGGGATCACCTTTTTAAATATGGCGCAAATCCATGCTCTTAAAAATGATTTCGGAATAGATTCTTCCTGAAGAAGCCTGTTAAAGAATAAATTAATATGAACCAAAAAATTTACTGATGAGTTTTTGTAAAATTCAACGGGAATACCGTCAATAACGGCATATGCGCTACAGAAATAGCTAGCTGCATTCACCCCTTAAACAGTTGAACTGTAATACCTACCAGTATACCAGTATATACTCAAGTCCAACTTCGGTCGTACTGTCAAATACAGAGATTCGTTCTTTAGCCGTACTTTACGAATGTGGAATGCCTTATTACACTCTGTCTTTCCCAGTCATTGCAATATTTAAGAATTCAAACCCTTTATAAGGGTAGTAATATCCCCTTCAGTGTGTGCTCATTATAAAAAAAAAACAAGTTTGATGAACTGTTAATAAATAAAAGGCGTAATTAACTAATTTTTGCAAAATCAGTTCATATTTTTAACTGCAATGGCACTTTATGACTGCGCGTAAAGGTCAGTCTATTACAGAATATGTACAAATTTTCTAGAACTGATTTGAGCGCACAAAATATCGATGTAGATCTTTTGATAACATAAAAGGTTTGGCTTATCAAAGGTATCCCGTCTCTAACAGTCGTCCCAGGTGGGTGTCTTCAGATTTTTCTATTTTTGGGGTTTTAAACATTTTTGCAGATCTTTGGACTTCCGCGGTGATTATATGTATACATAAATATGACTAGTATAAGTTCCCGATTAAAAATGTAATTTGTATGAGGTCTTGCCAAGTGTTATTATTTAAATTAAGTGCACTTAATGGCACATATCGAATGTGTACTCATAAAATACTTCATTAAATAGTTATATTGTTATGCCTTATTGCACAAGTACAACTTTAGTTTTTCCCAAAAGAAAAGAATATTTCAAATACAAATAAAAAAAAAAATAATAAAACAGGACACAATTTGAGTCTTAGAAGTTTATATCTTAAAGGTTGTGCAAGAACTGCAGTACAAACTGAATTAAAAAAATATTTGGAATTTCGAATCGGTACCATATTACCTCTGAGAATGCAGTCAGGCTGCTTAATTTATACAACGTGTATTAACACAACATTATGAATAGTATTTCTTTTTTAATAATTTCTTGTTGTTACAATTATTTGATGATAATATAATTTTGTTGATGATGAAATATTTACCGTTTGTTTAATATGGCCTTTTTGAGTTGTAAACTTAACCTAAGCGCTAAGTTCAATTCAAAAGAAAGGACTATTGCTATTATTTTGTCCATATTCAATTCTTATTTCAAAGTAACTTAAAAGTTGTAAAATTGGTGAAAGGTAGATAGACTGATATACGTAATTATAAGATAACATTTCAAATTTAAGCCACCTTCCACATTGTGTTTGTGAATTTTTAAGAAATAATTCTTATTTTTTTATTTGCGGTTATTTTTCCTTCTGATATTTCAATATAATTGGAAATTGTTAAGTTTTTTAATATGTATGAACTTAACATACGAGACCGCAATTAAAGCTTATTTAAGTATTATTTTATATTTAGTTCAATGACCCATAATTCAAGTTATCTCAAGTACTTATAAATCTTTATCTATATATCTTAATTAAAAAAAATTACTTGATTTATTTGGCTTATTCTTAACCCTACATAAAAGACAAATAAAAAACAAATCTTGTTTATTAGGATCATATAGATGATTTACATTGTTTTGTTTTTCTTTTCAAGATTTAGCACACAAGGAAGCTATGTGTATTATTGTTATTAAAAATAGATTTTTTATAACTTATAAAATTAATAAAAATAGAACATATACATACGTAATAATACAATGTGTTTTAGTATAAAATACTAAACAAAAAAATAGGCTACAGTATTTTTTTGTTGTTTCAGTTTATTTCCTCGCATAAAAAGTATAGAAAGATCCTAAAATTGTTGTCTAGCCGCTCTTGAGTACCCAGTTCTTTGTTTTCCTTTTGTATTTTATGTACTTATAAACAAATCATTAAATTATTTACGCTTTGTTTTAATTTTTAATTTTAAGTTTAAGATTTCTTTGAAAGTAATTATTGTGTGCATCAAAGAAATGTATTATAATGGTCACTTAAAGATTAAAAAATCACAAATCACACATTATTTATTTATTTATTTTTATAAAGCTTATTTATGAATTCTATGTTGGCATTGTAATGGTAAATGTGTTTTTAGCAACATTTGTTTGTTTGTTTTTAATAGAAACTAGAGCATTCAGCAATAAATCACTATTAATCAATAAAAAAAACTACTACACTAAGAGGGTTTTGTATACCTTTAATATGCCAAAGACACAGTGTGAGCATAAGGAAAAGAGGGAAGGGTTAGGTAGGAGGTTTCGGTGTACATTGATTTTGAATTCCTGAACATTGCAATGACAGGGAAAGATAGAGCGTGGCAAGGCTTTCCACATTCGCGTAGTACGGCTAAAAAATTAATCTCTGTACTTCATAGTACGGCTGAAGTTGGGCTCAAGGGTAAACTGATGGGCATTGAAAATCAATTTTCCTTTAAACTGTTTTTGAAAGAAGACACAAATATGGCTATTACTTTTTAAATAATGGGTGATTTTTTTGAGGTTAGGATTTTCATGCATTAGTATTTGACAGATCACGCGGGATTTCAGACATGGTGTCAAAGAGAAAGATGCTCAGTATGCTTTGACATTTCATCATGAATAGACTTACTAACGAGCAACGCTTGCAAATCATTGAATTTTATTACCAAAATCAGTGTTCGGTTCGAAATGTGTTTCGCGCTTTACGTCCGATTTATGGTCTACATAATCGACCAAGTGAGCAAACAATTAATGCGATTGTGACCAAGTTTCGCACTCAGTTTACTTTATTGGACATTAAACCAACCACACGAATGCGTACAGAAGAGAATATTGCGTCTGTTTCTGAGAGTGTTGCTGAAGACCGTGAAATGTCGATTCGTCGCCGTTCGCAGCAATTGGGTTTGTGTTATTCGACCACATGGAAGATTTTACGCAAAGATCTTGGTGTAAAACCGTATAAAATACAGCTCGTGCAAGAACTGAAGCCGAACGATCTGCCACAACGTCGAATTTTCAGTGAATGGGCCCTAGAAAAGTTGGCAGAAAATCCGCTTTTTTATCGACAAATTTTGTTCAGCGATGAGGCTCATTTCTGGTTGAATGGCTACGTAAATAAGCAAAATTGCCGCATTTGGAGTGAAGAGCAACCAGAAGCCGTTCAAGAACTGCCCATGCATCCCGAAAAATGCGCTGTTTGGTGTGGTTTGTACGCTGGTGGAATCATTGGACCGTATTTTTTCAAAGATGCTGTTGGACGCAACGTTACGGTGAATGGCGATCGCTATCGTTCAATGCTAACAAACTTTTTGTTGCCAAAAATGGAAGAACTGAACTTGGTTGACATGTGGTTTCAACAAGATGGCGCTACATGCCACACAGCTCGCGATTCTATGGCCATTTTGAGGGAAAACTTCGGAGAACAATTCATCTCAAGGAATGGACCGGTAAGTTGGCCACCAAGATCATGCGATTTGACGCCTTTAGACTATTTTTTGTGGGGTTACGTCAAGTCTAAAGTCTACACAAATAAGCCAGCAACTATTCCAGCTTTGGAAGACAACATTTCCGAAGAAATTCGGGCTATTCCGGCCGAAATGCTCGAAAAAGTTACCCAAAATTGGACTTTCCGAATGGACCACCTAAGACGCAGCCGCGGTCAACATTTAAATTGAAATTATCTTCAAAAAGTAAATGTCATGGACCAATCTAACGTTTCAAATAAAGAATCGATGAGATTTTGCAAATTTTATGCGTTTTTTTTAAAAAAAAGTTCTCAAGCTCTTAAAAAATCACCCGTTATTAGGGTTTGGTATTGCACTTAATCATTATTTTAACAAACTATCATAAATCACTTTGCATACAAGTCTTCTAAATTTCAATTTATACATAGATCACATAATAAGGGCATTGGTACCAAATGGTAGACCACTTTACAATGCTACTAACATTTTGATATATACATATTGCACAGATTTGCAAACGATTAAGCCACTTTCTAACTTAAGTTTGACTTTAATTTACGAGCTCGTAAGTGACTTATGAACTAAGAAAGATTGAATTCCTAAGTCCTAAGTAAAAATTTAAATCACAAGCTTCTGAGTGATTTATTAATGACTTAATGATTTTTAACTCAAAAATTCGCAAACCTGCTAAAACCTTGACCTTGAACTTTGTCTTAAAAATGTGAATTCTAGAATTTATCTGTTTAAGATTTCGTTGTTTTAAAATGCTGCGAAAATGTGCGTGATCATTTAATATTTTTACTGATTTAGATTAGATTTATTTAATTTTCAAAATTTCAATTTACATTTATTTGGATACAAAAATCTGTTAAACATCTGCCCGATTTACATAACTTAGTCAAAGTTAATGATATTTTAAGTTAAAAGAGATAGATATAATTTTTATTATAAGAAAAGAAAAAAGGTGGAATTGATTCGCATGCGTAACTCGGAAAGAAAGAAATGAATTCGGTTTAGAATTGATATTTTTAAGAACAATGTTAAAATTTTGAACGCAAAAATAAAGAACGAGATAGACATTTTCAAAAATAAAAAAATGGAATAACGTCTTATCTAATTTTGATAAGGGATGCAAACCTTTTTGGAAGGTGACAAAAATTATTTAAAAAAAATTCAATCATTCCGCCTTATCGAGTCAATGGCTGTGTTCTTGTTACTCAACCTACAAAAGTTGGCTGACTGTTTTTGCCAAAATCACTTACTCTCATCTCATCTCAGTGACATTGTGACTGAAAATATTGTTCAAAATGACCTTATTGAGCTCAATTCCCTATCGAGTTACGCAAATAGTAAAAACTTTTTTAAAAATAGTTCTGTAAAGGAGTTGATTAAACAATTAAAATCCAAAAAATCATCTGGTCTTGATGGTATGAGCAACAGGTTGCTTAAAGCCTTTATCATCAACAGCCACCAAGTATCTTACAATGGTTTTTAATTGTTGTATGATTCTTTTGTATTTCCCGAATGATTGGAAGAAAGCAATAGTTATAGCTATCTGCAAACCTAGTAAAGCAAAGAATAATCCTAATAGTTATAGGCCTTTTAGCTTATTAAGTACGGTTGGTAAACTGTTTGAAAAACTAATTAATCGACGATTACTAACCCATATTGAGGTTGCAAACATATACCCTAATGAGCAGTTTGGCTTTAGAGCTAGTCACTCCACAAGCCATCAAATTTTAAGAATTAAAAATCACGTCAAAGGTAACCTTAATTCAAAATTATCGACTGGTCTGGTACTTTTGGACATTGAAAAAGCCTTTGACACTGTTTGGCACGACGGGTTAATTTACAAACTTATGATGTTTGGTTTTCCGACGTATCTAATTAAATTAATAAAAAGTTTTTTACAAAACACAAAATTTGCTGTATACGCAAGTAGTGTAAACTCTATTCTTTATGATATAGTTAGTGACGTTCCACAGGGATCTGTGCTGGGACCCATACTTTTCAACGTTTATGTGTTCGACCTACCATCTTTGGTCTAAATTTGTTATGTTTGCTGACGACACAGCACTTTTTTCGTCTAGCCTATTGCCTCAATGTGCTCTCAGTAGTCTACAATACTCACTTACCCTACAAAACTATTTTCATAAGTGGAGAATCAATGTCAATGCTCAAAAATCGCAAGCTATATGGTTTTCTCGGCGAAGAAAATAAGATTTTTTGACACAAACTTCGTTACAGCTAAACTCCGTCGATGTCACTTGGTCTGAAAACTGCAAATACTCGTACCTAGGGGTAACACTTGACAAGAAACTGACTTTTGACAAACATATCGCCAACACGATTAACAAAACTAATCTTTTAATACGAATTTTATACCCGTTCATAAACCGCAAATCAGGTCTTGGTGTGCATAATAAAATGTTGATATTCAAAACTATTTCCCAGCCTATACTTACTTATGGTGCTCCAGTGTGTTTTGACTGCGCTGAAACCTACTTAAAAAAGCTTCAAAGAGTGCAAAACAAAATATTAAAATTAATGCTAAATTTGCCAAAGGCATTATTCTACAGTCAGGCTTCATGATAAGGCTAATGTTAAGCAACTCAAGCTTGTAGTTTATAATTTGCATGACAATGTTTTTAGAAGATGTTCTTATTCTGATAATGAGCTAATTCTTAATCTCTTAAATTAGATATTTTACTTATATCGCTTTTGGGTTTATGTGCAATTTTTAGTTTTTAAGTATCATATGAGGGTTTTTTCTAGTAGGTTTTCCTTAAGAATATTTGTTTCTCAGTTATATATTTTTTTAATATTAGTATTAAGTATCTATATTGAAGCTGGAAAGAATTTAATTTTCTATATCCCTTAAGTCAACATATATGCAAATGTAAAATATTATCGAACTACAATAATAAATAAATACAAAAGTGAACCTAATTCTTTGTATAAGCTGGTATTAAAAGGCTTCATTAATAATTTGGATTCTATAGGACATGGCTTTTTGATAGTATGAGTACAGCTGTGGTACTTCGCCGCCATCGCAGTTAATAACAGCTATTACCTCTGCATCGCTTAATACCTCACTGATGCCAATGAAGGTTCTTCTCACTTCTTTCAAGATTGAGCACTTTTCCATGAAATGCATAATGTCTTCTCTCACCGACATATTGCAAAGAGTGCAAATTATTGGAAGATCGTCACGGTGAGGCATGAAGTTCAATCCTAATAACTCTTCTCTTATCTTTAATATAGCCGATATTAACTTTTGATTAGAATCAATCCTAGAATAGTTTCTTTCACAAAGATTGTGTTGAAGAACACTGTATGTGGCTTAGTGGAGGATACATTCAAGCCTATATTTTTCGTCTAATATTCGGCCAATTCCTTTAATTTCTCGAACCAAAGACTCTCCTTTTGAAAAGTATATACAGAGCTATAAATTTCAGCAATCTTTGATTAGACATGTTAAAAACTCTCAAAAGAAAGTCAATATATAGCTTAAGTGTTTTATTTTTATTGTGCATCAGTTTAGTAAAGAAATCACTTAAATTCGTTCAATGTAAATTATACTGTCTTTAAAATGAACATAGCTATGAAAATATCTTCAATCACAAAATCAATTTTTTCAATAATTGCTGGTTGTTTATTTTGTATTCCTATAATTCTAAATTAATTATGATTGACATAAATGCCATAACAAAATATGTTGGTCCTCAATCTACACTTATCACAAAAATGTTGATTATTTTTACAAAATTGGAAAAACAAATTTTTAATAAAATTCCAAAAAAAAATGATGCAAGTTTTCCTCAGTCAAAATAATTTTTGGCTTAAATAAAAATAAATATGATAGATCTAAAAATACATACACCAATGTTATACACATACATACATATATGCATTTTTCTCATAATCCTTAGACAACATTCTCGAATCGTCAATTAAATTCATTTTTTTTTTAATTTTTTTTTTTATAAAATTCGATTAACCTGTCATCGTATTTTTGCAAGAAAAAGAATTAACATATTTTCACTTTCCACACCATTCATCTATCATGGTGGTCTCTCAAATGAAGAAGAGAAAAATAATAATAATAAATTTAAGTAAAAATAAAAAACTTAAATTATCGCTCATCAATGATCTTTAATTTTGGTTCTTAAATTTATGATTATTATCATAACTTAACAAATATTTTTCCCAGAAATAAAATTTAGCATGAAAATAATCACATTTATCGACAAGTTACTTTGACGTACATAAACATTGTTTTTTTTTTTGAAAATTTTAAATGCGAAAATGTTAAGTAAATAAATTATTTTATAAAAAATTAATTTATCACACGCAATATGCGAACACATGGTCCATGTGTTGAATATTAATTTAATAAAAAATACAATTGAATGAAAATTTATTGTTGTAATTTATAGGAGTCAAAACAATCACATGACAGCAACATGAACAACAAAACAAACAATAATAATAGACGGAAGCTTTGGTTTAAAATATTTATACATATTTTGCCATATATGTATACACGAAATAATAAATAAATAAAAACAATAATGTCTAAAGAAAATAAATAATAAAAAAAATTATTTAAATATATTGTTGTTGAGACAGTTGATCACACTCAATTTATTCCTCTCGCTTATCGTTCTCTCTTCTCTCTAAAGCTTCCTTCTATTTTTATCACTGTTAATCCTGTTCAATAAACTTAACTCCGAGGTCATGTCTGGCATTTTTGATCAACCTGAGATTCTTTATACAGGGTTATCCATTTTGCGGTTTCAAATGTAAACGTAAATAAACCAGGAGCGGGTCGAAATGCTGTATTTTAAAATACTGTAAGATCAAAATTCTGTATAGTACTGTATGATCATAATACTGTATGGTTAATATGGGAGCGGGTAAAAATGCTGTATTTTAAAATACTGTATGGTCAAAATTCTGTATGTTACTGTACGATACTGTATGATCATAATATTCTGTATTTCAAAATACTGTACATTCAAAATACTTTGTCTCAAAGTGCTGTATTGTCAAAATACTGTATCTCATAATACTGTATAATACTGGAAGTTTTGACAGATCAATTAGTTTGGTGCAATTGTTGATTATGATAGGAACAATTCATGTAAAAATGTGGGAGAGATACAAATAACTAAGAAAAGAAGAAGAAAATGAGAAAGAGAAAATAAGAAGAAGATACCATTTATGTTGTTTTTGATATACAGAATTTTCAAATACAGAATTTTGAGATGCAGTATTTTGATCATACAGTATTTTGTACATACAGTATTTTGAAATACATTATTTTGAGATACAGTAGGTATTTTAAATACAGTATTATGATCCATACAGTATTTCGACCCCAACCCGGTTAATATTCTGTATTTCAAGATACTGTATATTTAAAATACTGTATCTCAAAATACTGTAGCTCATAATACTGTACTGTATAATACTGGATGGTTTTGACAGATTAATTAGTTTGGTGCAGTTTCTTATGCAATTGTTGATTATGATAAGAATAATTCATGTTAAAATGTGAGAGGGAAACAATAGTTTACGCACTTTTTTACATTATCAAAACAATTTTTATTTTTCATCCTTATTTACAGCATTTTGAAATACAGAATTTTAATATACAGAATTTTGAAATGCAGAATTTTGAAATACAGCATTTTGAGCATGCAGTATTTTGTACGTACAGTATTTTAAGGGCGGGTCAATAAGTCCGTGACTTTTTGAATTTCTGACCACTTTACTGAAACAGCAACACTGCTCCTGTCAACAGGCATCTGTCAGTTGACTCCTGTCAAAATTTAAACTTGCTGCGTCAGTTAGTTTGTGTTTGACAGCTATTTTTATCAGACTACTCACTAATTTGAGGAGAAAATGGAAAAAGTGAATTTCGTGTGCTTATTAAGCATTATTTCTTGCGAAAAAAAACCATTACCGAGACCAAGGCTAAGCTTGATAAATGCTATGGGGACTCTGCACCATCGATTTCAATGGTAAAAAGTGGTTTACTGAATTTCGTTGTGGTCGTACAAGCACTGAAGATGCCGAACGTCCTGAACGCCCAGTTGAGGTCTCTACACCCGAAACAATCGAAAAAATTCACGATATGGTGTTGGCCGACCGAATATTAAAAGTGCGAGAGATTGTGGAAGCCGTAGGGATATCGCATGGCTCAGTGGTTTCAATTTTGAATGATCACTTGGGCATGAGAAAGCTTTCCGCAAGATGGGTGCCGCGTTTGCTCACAATGCAAGGGTGCACACATGTGCAGTTGCCATGGCAAAAATCCATGAATTGGGCTATGAATTGCTCCCTCATCCACCCTGTTCTCCAGATTTGGCTCCGAGCGACTACTTCTTGTTCCCAAACCTGAAGAAATGGCTTAGTGGAAAAAGATTTGACTCCAATGATGAAGTCATCTCGCAAACAAAGGCCTATTTTGAGGACCTCGACAAATCATTTTTTTGGAAGGGATACAAAAATTGGAGAAGTGTTGGACAAAGTGTATAGACCTCAAGGGAGACTACTTAAAAAAATAAAATTATTTTTTTATCAAAAAATCTGTGTTTTATTCCAAAAGTCACGGACTTATTGACCCGCCCTAATACAGTGCTACGATCCATACAGTATTTTGAACCCAACCCAAATACAACACATACAAACAATTTTTTTTTGCTCAAGAGTTAAAGGTTTATCTGCACGGTCTTAAGTGTAGCCCCACAAAAAAAAGGCCAGCGGTGTCAAATCGAATGATCTCGGTGGCCAGTTGATATCGCCACGAGGAGAAATTACGCGGCCAGGAAATGTTTCTTGCAATAAAACCATATTCGCTCGAGCTGTGTGGCATGTGGCACCATTCTTGTTGAAACCACTTATTCTTCAATTCGTATTTTTCAATAGCAGGCAAAAAAATGTCGGTTATCATATGACCATAACTTACTTCGAAGAAGTAACGTCCAATCACACCTCCGGACCAAAGATAGTAGTCAATCCAGTCTCTTTTAATTTCTTCACAGTTTTGCCAATTGCTTGCAAAGTTGGACGATTATGTAAACCATAATCTCTTCTTAAAACACGATATGTGCAGCTGTGGCAGAATCATCATTTTTGTAGTAGGTGTTAACAATTTTCATGGGTTGTGCGATAATTAAGCTATTCATTTTCGTAAAGACCAGAGTTTCAACTGAAAAAAAAAAATTGGTTTAACAACTTAGTTTGACAGATGTCAAATTAAATCCCTATACTTTTGAAACCACAAAATGGATAACCCGTTACAAAAAAAAAAACATAATACATAAATTTAAACGAAACACCTAGATATACTCACAATTAAAAAATATATTTCCGCCGTAAAAAAAATCCACAAGATTTACTGAAAATGACGTGTGAAAAAATAAAATTATATATTTGCCAAAAACGCATTTCAAAAACTCAATTCCCAATCAAATGTGAGTGGGTGAGAGTACCCACTATACTCTCATGATCAATTGACACTGCACAGTGTATATAATTTGTATAATTTGCAATAATTCTATAATGTTTCTAACGACTCCTGTTCAATAAACTAAAATTCATAATAGTTTTTTCTTTTTTTTTTCAAAATTATTTTCGAACCTAGGAACGTTTGTTTTCATTTCTCACGCCTCAGAATTAAAACAGAAAAAGAAAAACGAAAATGAAATATCATTTGGCTACTTTCAAGCTATTAATTTATTTGTTTTTTTCCTTACCGCAAATTTTTATTGGAAGAAAAAATCTGTTCTCTGCAAAACAACACAAAAATTAAACAACAGCTAAAAAATAAATGAGAACTCCGGAGAACAAACCCACGCATTTAGATATAGATGGACAAACAGTAGAAAAGATATACAAAATCTCAAGGAAAGGGTGAATGTCAGTGCCATGCCGACGGCATCCAACTGCTTTGGATTTTATAATAAAAGAGTCCTTCGATTTGCGTCACTTCGATATTACCGGTGCTGGCGGCGACGATGAAGGACAAGCAACGAACGCACGGTGGAAGAGAATCCCTACACACACAATACATTTTATATAATGTCTGTAGATTTATTTTTGGATAAAATTGTTTGCTTTTGAAAATTCATAAGAATATGGCTTCGTTAGATGAAAAGCATGTAGCTTGTAATTTATACACAAAACAGTTTAATTTTACACGTTTACACCCCTTTAAGGTAGCATTGAACGAATGACAACGTCAACGACCACGACCACGACCACGCAAAAATAGCAAAGTTTTCACGGAAACAAAATGTCAGTAGGAAGAAGTAAATATAAGGAAGTCAAAGTCGTCATCAACATCAACATCATCATCAAAGTCCCTTCCGGTCATATACATAAACGTAAAAACTTACTCGTACACTGTGGCGTATACGTGATATTTTTGTTGTCTTCACTCCTCCTTTAAAAACAAACTTCATTTCCAAAAAAAAAATACCACCTACACGCTAAGTTCCACAATGGAAATTTCACTGGAAAAATTAGTTAAGTCACATAATGTTGTGTGTGTGAAAATGATAAATGATTGTGTGTCCTTTTATAAGTATGTACATATGTCATCACTACTTGTTTTTTTTGGTTAGGGTTTGATTTGGTTGGCATTTCCTGATATGGTACTTCATTGCTATATCGCATTTTAGATGTTTTGTTTTGACGTCACATGCTTTCCTGATTATTTGCATCATTTTTGAGATAATTTATACACTTCGTGCCACATGAAAAGGGACAAGCTTTTTTCGTTTTTTATTTTTTTTTTATTTTTTATTTATTTATTTCATGATGTATATGCTAACACGGTAAGATTAATCTTATAAATTCGTGATAGTTTATATCTATTATGTATATTGTTCAAGTTTAATTATTTAAAAAAAAAAAAGAGCAAAAATTAACTTTAATGATTTTTAAATATCTAAATATAAATTTTAATGAATTCAAAATTTTTCAAGCCCTTTAGGTTTTTTGGAAAAACCCAAATGTGGAATGAATGAAGTATGCATATAGTTTATATTGAATTAAATTGATAAATACAAGTTCTATGGCCACTTTTCCGAAGAAGGTCATAAAAAGTAATTGTGTGTCACATGAATAGGAACAAGATCTAAATTAACCTATTAGCATGTTTTAAATAAGATAAAAGGATATTCTGATTGTTTGGGAGCTGTATTAATTTCATAGAATCAATTACTATGGATAGGGGCAAGGGTCTAACCAAGGAGAAAATAGGCCAAATTGAAGCTTACCGGAATCTCGAAAAAACCATCCGTTTTATAGCCAGCAAAATTAGAAAAAGTTGAAATGTTCTATACAACTACCTCAAGGACCAAGAGAGGTATGGATAAAACCACAAAGGAAGAGTCAAGAAAGCCACATCATTTCAGGAAAGGCGTGCGATAGTGAGAGCTGCTTCAAATTCAAGGCTTTCCATTAGTAAAATCAAGGCAGAATCAAAGCTAGTAGGTCGAGTGTTACTCAGAAGGCAGACCATATAATAAGACACCAAAAAATTAAGAAAAAAACACAATTGAAGGCTGCACGCAAGAGCCAACGCCTTAGCTTTGCAATAAATCACATCAGGTGGAACCGAGCTTGGCATACCGTCGTCTTTTCCGATTAAACAAATTTAATTTGGACGGATGATATGGGGAGTAATCACCTATTGCGAGACCTTGGAGATAAAGCTCTAAAATTATCTGGAACGAGCTTTTCCGCAGTTTTCTGAATTATTTGGTGGACAACGATAATGCACTAACAAAAGCCTGGATTCAGGGGCAAAATGTGAACTTATTACCATGGCCCCCATATTCTCCTGACCTGAACATCATGAAAAAAGTGTGGGGAAGGCTTTTCAAGAGAAGTCTTGGAAGGAGGATGGAAATACCAAAAAAACCGAAGAGATTATTGAAACCATAAAACGGTCCTGGGCCGAAATTTCGCTCAATTATCTGATAGCACTCTATGAATCCATACACCACAGGTTACATAAAATAATTAAGAAATCAAGAGATAGCACACATTACTAAAAATTATTTTAATCCATTCAATGAAACCAGTAATTACCAAAACCATAAGATTTTTCTTTACTTTAAAGAGTCTTACAGGTAAACTTAGATCTAGTCCCTATTCATGTGACACAAAAAAGACAGGTACCTTTTATGGCCTTCTATGAAAAAATCATCTTTATCACCTTAATCCAAAACTAAATTGCAATATAAACTTAATACATACCTTATTCATTCCGCACTTGGGTTTTTCCAAGAAACTTAAGCGCTTGATAAATATCTTACTTACTTTACTTAAGGTGGCGCTACAGTCCTGTGTGAACTAGGGCCTCACCCAACAAACTTCTGCATCTAGCTCGGTCCCTAGTCTCCAGTTTCGCGCTCCAAGTTAGGTGAGGTTACTTTCCACTTGAGCGCGCCACCTGATTCACGGTCTCCTCTACTGCGCTGTCCTGTGGGTGTGGATTCGAAGACTTTCCAGGCCGGAGCATTGGTTTCCATGCGGTCTACGTGACCCAGCCATCTTAGTCGTTGAACTTTTACCCTTCTGGCTAAGTCTACGTCGCTGTACAGCTCGTCGTTCCATCTTCTCCTCCACTCCCCTTCTATGCATACGGGACCGTAGATCACACGAAGAACTTTTCTCTCGAAACGACCCAAGGTGCTTTCATCCACTTTTGTCATAGTCCATGCTTCTGCACCGTATCGTATAGCAGGACGGGGATGTTTAGGGTCTTATATAGCGACACTTTGGTCCCTCGAGAGAGGACTTTGCTACTCAATTGCTTTCTTAGCCCAAGAAAACAGCACTTAGCAAGAGTAGTTCTTCGTTTGATCTCCGCGCTGGTGTGACGAAGTTCTTAACTACCTCAAAGTTACATCTGTCGATGGTGAAGTTTTGACCGAGACGTCAGTGTTGTAAGTCGTTTCTTGACGACAGCATGTACTTTGTTTTGCCCTCATTAACCGTTAAACCCATTTTTGCCGCCTTTGCCTCAATACTCACAAAAGCCCCATTGACAACACGCTGAGTTCTTCCGATTATGTCAATGTCATCAGCATATGCTAGTAATTGGACAAACTTTTGAAAGATAATGCCTCTAGTGTTGACGTGAGTGCTCTGCACTATTCTTTCAAGCATCACCTTGTCTAAAACATTTTTTGACATCGAAATGTTCTGTTAAGTTGTTTCCAACCTTTATGGAGCAGCGCGAATTCTCCATGGTCTGGTCATCCTGGACAAACGGACGAGTTTGGCAGGGATACCAAAACTAAACATGGCTCTATACAGCTCGTCCCTGTAGATACTGTCATATGCGGCCTTGAAATCGTTGAAAAGATGGTGGGTATCAATTTGATGTTCTTGGGTTTTTTCCAGGATCTGCCGTAATGTGAATATTTGATCGACTGTCGACGATTCCTGGTCTAAAACCACACTGATAAGGACCTATCAGGTTGTTGACGATGGGCTTTAGACGTTCTCATATTACGGCAGAGAAGATTTTGTAAGCGATGTTAAGTAGACTGATTCCTCTATAGTTTTATCAGAAAAATATCGTCAAATAAAAAACAAAAAAAAAACTTGTCCCTATTCATGTGACATTAAATGTATGTATTTTTTGATTTCTCCAAAAATGAGTAATTGAAACGTGGGTGGTTGAGATTTTGGTTCTAACGCAAAATAAAGAATACAAAATACAAAAATCAACCAAAACACGCTGTGTGTACGTTATTAGGTAAACTAATTTTAATCAAAAAAGAAAGAATTGAAATCTTTGCAGTTTCAGCAGACTTATAAATTGCACACCTCCAGAGTGTGTATTTGGACCTTGAATAAACAAATAAATTAAAAGTACTCTTTTTCTCACTTTGCTACCACCAAGCTATGTATGTACATCTAGGTAGGTTCTAATGAAGATGATGTTCTACTTTTTCACGGGCTACATCATTAGGCTACGTAGGTAGGGTAGGAAGGTATGTACATAAGTATGTATATATCGACGAAATAAGAGATGGTAATATTTTCATTTCTGAGAACTAACAAATCAAGAAGTACGGAGTATGCGAAAAACGATAGAAATAATAATTAATTTAAAATCAATTAATAATACAAATTTATTTTTGCTTGCTTTTGTTGTTGTATTGAGATGGGAGCGTAAAAATTACAATGTTTTCTTTGCGTGACCTGTTCTATGTTTGGAAATTCATATAATTTACTATAATTTTCGATTCTTTATTTTTTTTTTAAGTTTTAAGACCAAAATAGAAATATCCTTTGTTTATGTATACAAGTTTATAATTAGAAGTTTCTTTGAATTTCGATTTTGTTATATATGGCAAATCGAATAAATTTTTAAGTGATAGAATTCAATACGAAGAAGATGAAGGAATAATTTTAGCGAAAGTCATTTCAACATCGTAGTTAGTTTTTGTTTCTTGCTTGTAGGCTAGGTTAGGTTAAAGTGGCTGTCCGGGATAGAATAGGACAGTTTGAGTCCTTTATGAAACGTAAAAGGCTGATTATGTTAATATGATTGAGATCGTTTAGATTGTTATAGAAGAATTCTCGTAGGCAGGCCTTTGCTTTTTTGAGCTAGAGCTGGGCATGTACAGTAGAGGTGAAGAACTGTTTCCTCCTCTTCCTCATCCATACAGCTTCTGCAAAAGTCATTTGAGAATACGCATAGCTGCGAGTTGTGGTTTCCTATTAAACAAAGAACGATTTTGACAACGATTATAGAGCTTATATGCGGTCTGCTTAGAGATAACAAGCACCTTGAGCGCTTTAAATCTAGTGTAGGCCAGTATTAGCCAAACGTGGTAGAATGGCTTGTACTGTACCATTTCTGGAAAGTCTCTATGGCCCGGAATCCTAGTAAAGGTGAATGGTTAACTGTTATGCCATCTCCATTAGAGATGATCGGCAGTTATAGAATTTATAGAGACAGAGTCCAGAGATTTGATAGCGGCCTGTCTATCTGAGAAAATACAGATATCAGATGTTGATATCACGTTTTCTTTAAACCAGGACAAGACTTCTTTAATCGTCAAAAGTTCCGCCTGCAACACTATATACAATGATTGGGAAGGCGGAATTAGAGTCTTAGTTTTAGCCGTTCGGAGTACACGCCTCTTTCATCTGTATAAAAGTTGATTGACTCGTCTTCTGGGAATGCCCTATCCTATAGAAATCTGGAAGTTATGTCGAGTTGTAGTTCGGGAATGGTATTTTTTTACTAAGTATGTCAAGAGGTGTTATGTGGAGTAGGGTATCTAGTGCCGCAGATGGGGTCGTGCGTAGCGATCTGCTTATACTTAGTCAAGCTAAACGGTCGACTTTGTTTAGTTTATCGCGGTTTATAGCTTTTTCTAAAGCAATCCACCATACTTCCACTGACACACCGTACAGTAAAATAGGTCTGATTACCGATGTGTATAACTAATGTTTAATTTGGATCTGTAAGCCCATTTATTATCAATGGCTTTTTTGCGGGAGTAGAGAGCTACAGTAGCCTTTGTTGACTCCTTCGTGTATATAACGTTTTCAATTAAATTTTTTATTAAAAATAAGATCCAGATACTTAGCCTCGTCTGAAAACTTTTATAGGATACCTTTGATATAGGGAGGTTTAGTATACCTATGGAATTTTGTAATTCCTTCTTGCAAGAATTATGAAAATAAAAGAAATAAATGTAAGAGTACTTCGTCTATTCTATGTCTATCATAAATTTTATAATAAAAGTTGGAAAAATACCGCAAATTTATACATTATCCAATTTAAATGTGATGATAAATTGGTCTGCTGAAAAAAAGATAAGATTGTACAAAGTTACAAATGTGAAGTTATCATCATACGAAATTCTGGGTAAACTTTCTATGTTTTTATATTTAATATAAGGCACATAAAATGATTATGGTTATGTCAATTTCTTCATCACATGTTAAAAATTGAGTCAATTCAAATAAGGGATGTCTTTCCTACACTGGCACTGTAAATAGTACCTTTTTTCCAAGAAATTACCCCATACTCTTTTGATTAAGAATTTTATTGCACCTATCCACTTTTTCTTCTTAAATTTCTTTTTATTGCAAAGTATTGAAAAAGAAAATATAAATTGTGTGGATACATATTGTCTCCATCAATCATAAATCAAATTCCTCATCTTAAATGATCAATTTATATGAAAGTTTGTCTATACTGATGCAGACGATAATAAATATTTATAAATTGCGCATACATATGTACTATCCATATTTCATATTTTTTATGAGTTATCAAATTGTTGTCTTAGTTCCATTATATTATTATCAATGGATCATAAATTATTTTACTGCACTCAAACTTAGTTTTTTTTTCTTCCATTAAAATGCTGTACATATTTACGTATACAGTGGCTCCCACGATTAGTCGGACACTTGTAATATTAATTTTTGCAATGTATTTTCTCCAAGAAAATGTTTGGAGAGAGTAAAATTTTATAACCATTTTATATGAAATTTAAACACGTTGTTATTTTAAATAAGGCAGAATTATAGTTTAAACCATTAAGAATCAAAATAATACTAAACAGAAAAGCAACTCTATAATTTAGGACCTCACACATAATCAGACACTTAAGTAGCAATGACTTCCTCAAGGCGTCGAGGTGTTGAAGAGACAAGTTTTTAGCATACTTCAGGACTTATTTTTTGCCATTCATCTTGAAGGCTCGTCTTAAGGTCCTTATACTATGACCGATCCACCACCATGCTTTACAGTAGCTCAAGTATGCTTATGAGAAAATTCTTTATTTGCCTTTAAGGTTAAATTTGCTTCCACTAGTGAACAAAACCTAATTTATAATATTGTCATATATCCAATGGTTAACTACCAATGAAAAAATATGTAGTTCCACAATATTCCCAGAAGAAGTATCCGGTGTTATTCATAAGCAAACTTCAGTCTTTCATTTCTATTTTTTCACTGATATCTCTATAGCTTTTTATACAGGAATGCTCGGCCAGTTCGGTTAGTACTTCAATGGTGATGCTTCTTCTTCTGATGGTTTTGTTGCTGACTTCTTTACTTGTGGTCTCTTTCAAAAAAATCTTTTCATATTCCGTAGATAAGAAGAAATTTTAGATGATTAGCCTAAAAAGCAGCTTCTTACAGTAAGTCTCCAGCTTCTTTCTTTTTACTTCTCTGCTTACATTTTGAATCCTAATTTCATTTGTAAATAAAAAAAATATGTAATGGGCTATGAAGACTTCCGTTGCCCAATTGTTGCTATTGCTTTACTGATTTACCTACCTGGCTATGGATAAAAAACAATTTTCGTTTTCTAAAACTACCTTCAATGTCAATTAAAGTCTTCCAAAATACATGGTTAATTATTGTCATGCTGCAGTTTCAAAACAGTGAGTGTCCGATTATGTGTGACACGTTAAAGATATTAGTTTTTTTTTTATTTATTTGCTTATTAATAACTCGAAATAATTTGAGCTTGAATATGTTATAAAATGATGATTAAGTTCTGCTGCTTCTATACATTGTTTTTGGAGAATTAGGGTTTCTAAAATTTACATTCCCTTTGTCCGATGAGTAGTGGGAGCCACTGTATATGAAAACCAATAAAATATTCAATACAAAATATATTATTCCGAGGAGATATTGCTATGGGTAATTTGTGCATTGATGCTAAATTTGAATTAGATGTTTATCGTTCTGAAAACAGAAATATTTTAAGAAATTAATTTCGTTGGCTTTCCGGAAAAGCGATTAAAAAGGGTATGCAACTTTTAAGGATGTCAAAATAAAAAAGTGACTTTGTTTTCTATTTTCAATTTTCGTAAAATGTTCATTTAATAAAAGGTCTTTAATATGAAAACAAAGTTGTAGTATTTTCAAAGTGATTTTGAATGCATTTGTTGTTGTCATTTTTGAGCTGCCACCTTTTGACATTTGGTCATGACATAAGGTCTATGCCAAAGCTCACAATCGATAACAGATCTTAGAGATGGAATTCATGGAGCAATTCCCTAATTCATAAAAAATATTTGTTTATAAAATTCTTCAATTTTGAGTGAAAATGTGATAATATAAAGATACAAACTTACTTACTAACTTAAGGTGGCGCTACAGTCCTGTGTGAACTAAGGCCTCACCCAACAAACTTATTCATCTATCTCGGTTCCTAGCTAGTAGATGTCTCCAGTTTCGCACTCCAAGTTGGGTGAGGTCACTTTCTACTTGTGCGCTCTCAATTGTTCATTTCAAACATCGGTTAGCAAGAGTAATTCTTCGTTTGATCTCAGAGCTGGTGTTGTTTTTTGTGTTTATAGCGGAGCCTAGGTAGGTGAAGTCCTTAAATACCTAAAAACTTTGACCGAGACGTCGGTATTGTAGGTCCTTTTTCGATGACATTAACCGTTAAACCCATTTTTGCCGCCTCTGCCTTAATACTCACAAACGACCCCTTGACATCACGCTGAGTTCTTCCGGTTATGTCAATTTCATCAGCATATGCTAGTAATTGGATAGACTTTTGAAAGATAGTGCCTCTAGTGTTGACGTGAGAATTTCGTTTCACCTCCTCATAAAACTTCTGCTTTTGAACCTCTCAACATCTTCGACCGCACACTTCTCATGTTCTCTCTTTTTTCTTCTGAGAAGTCGGTGTTCCTCTCTCCTCTTCTGCTCATAGAGCCTTCTATGCAGTGGTGCTTTGCGTGCTTGTTGTTTGGCTGCATTTGCCTGCCAACATTCCTCATCAAACCAGGGGTTTCTTAATGTTGGTGTTGTTGACCACTAAAGTTACTTAAAATAAAAACGAACATTTTCTTTTTCTTCGTCTTTTATTACATTTTTCTTTTAAACCAACAGACAAGTCTAGAGGCATTTGTTTACCCTCAATTTAAAACAACAAACACAATAATAAATCAATAAAACATTTTTATTAATAAATGTGATTAAAAATGAGTTCACATCTTGCTCCAATCAAAGTTATGACATTTTAAAATGAATAAGAAAATGTGTATTTTTTTTTCAAACAACAAAATAAATTTAAAACAAATTTTAAATCGATTAATCTTTTAAAAATAACACTAAACTGCGTCAGTAGAATAAAATATACCCTATACCGATGTAAACAATATGACCATCGTTAAACATTTAATTTATACGATTTCTATAGGTACCCTATCTATCTGCAGTACACAGTAGAGACGTACAAATTATTCATCAGCATCAGGGATAAACATTTTCATCAAATACAAATAACTAACATATTTTGTTTATTGATGATTCATCCAAATTTGAAATTAAAACCCACATTTTTCACTAACAATCGTTTAGTAGATAATATTAACTTTCTGGTAAATAAAATAAAACTAAGCAAAATATTAAGACAGCAATTAAAAATGGAAAATAAAAACTAAACCAAAACTAAATAAAGAGTAATTTATGTATCTCTTTCTCTATGTAAAGTTCATCAACAACAACAACAAAAATAAGAGAAGAGAAGGAAAATAAATTCAAAAACATGAGATCACTTTATGATCGAAAAGAAATGTAATCGAAATTTATATAAAATCGAAAAAGCTAAACCAAACGTTTTTCCAATTTACCATTGATAAATAAGCAAAAAAGATTTTATAATGTAAACTTTATACGATCCCAACCAAAACACATTATTAAACCTAATTACCAAATGCTGCCGTTGCGTTTCTGCTCCTGCACGAATTTCTATGATACGATTCTTATGATGGCGATGTACGAGCAAGCGGTATTACTTTTGCCAGAAATAAAATGAAAATGAATGATCAATCGCAATTCGATGGATCGATTCAAAATTAATTCTTAAACATTTTATCGTACACACAAAACAAGGCACCACTGTGCTCGTTGAATGTTGATGGGTATTTTTGATAACCCACACGCTATTTTGAGATTCGAACGAATCCGAAAATAGATTGCCAACGTTATTATCGGTCACCTGCCGTCCCTCAGCACTCGCATCTTGGCAGATCTTAAGAGCGGCAAGGAGGATATACATATCTACGTGAATGTGCTCAATTTGAGATACGAGTAGTTTGCAGGCCTACAAAAGAAAAACTTGATGGGGATGTATGTTTTCTTATTTTTGATGCTGCTGCTGCCTTAAACTGTTTCTTTTGCTGCCAAAATCACCGGGTGGTGAAATGAAAATCAAAAGTGGTTTCGCATGAATTGCAATAAATAATAAAATAACTATTCAAAACGGTCATACATGGCGTATGAGTAATATTTTGTTTTATTTTCTCATACCAAGTGTCAGTTTAAATGTAAAGTACTCTTTCTCTTTGCTCTTTGAGTTGTTTTCATTTTCATTTGAACGAGATTAAAATTAAGATATTACCAATCAACAAGGCTATAAAGATTATTTTAGTATTTTTCATAGTAAATTCTAGGTAGTTAGATTTATGTACATTAGCCTCTTCAAATTTCTCTAGACATCAAAGTGTCAAAGTGTTTATATGTAGGTATTGAAAGGAAAAAATTTAGAAATAATTCAAAAGAAATATTATTTTTATGGAAATTTGATTGATAGGAAAATTTTCCTCAGGGATAAGAGGTACAGTTTTAGATTTAAATAAGTTTAAAAAAAAATGAATTTTAGCTACGTCAAAGTTTGAGGAGGGTTTTGTTTTTTGTCTACATAAAATTCTGTTTAGTGCAGAAGAAAAAAGAATCGAAGTTAATTATAAAAATCATAGAAAATAATTATCAACCATAATCACTTACACTTCGAAGTAGAAGATCCGTCTTTTAATTAAAAATGAAATCTTAAATAGCCTAAAGGATGCTTATATGATGGGTTTTCATGTTATTGTTGTTTTTTTTTTAAAGCCGAAGTAAATTTAAACTATTGTATTGATGCTTAAAGAATAAAGTAATTCTAAATTGATGCAATTTAACACTTCGAAAATATATGTATGTATATGTGCAGTGCATACTAAAAATTAATGACTTGGAATCACAATCAAGTCGTATTTTTCAATAGAAGGTAAACAAAAAGTTAGATATCATATGACCATAAGAAAATTTTGTTCGAAAAATCGCCGTCAACCGCTTGTTGTTCAAGCATCTATTCGACGTATCTACGACATTGTGAATGGTCAGCTGGCTTCAGTTATTGTGTGAGCTGGACTTTATATGGATATGGATGTAGGTGTAGATCCAAATGCAAAATATGCCATAATGTGCCGTAAGACAATCCTAATTCCTAAGAACGACGAATTCCAGTCCTATAATTTTGAAACCACAAAATGGATAAACCGTTATTCAAAATTTTAATATGTTTGAAAAAAGTATCAACAAATTTTCATATATGATAAATAATAGTTTTCTTCTTTAAAAAAGTGTTAAAACCAGTTGAGTCACTCTGTTTCTTTCTGTTTGTCGGCCAAAAGGCAAAATTAGAAAAGAGGCTGGGATGCGACCCACACTGATAACTTCCCATTCCGTCTTTCGATTTGTCTTGCTTAAAAGTTTGTAGGTTTTTGTTGTTTTGTTAAAAAAGTTATCAGTTAAATTATTCTAAAAAACTTCAAAATATCCAACAATATTTTGCATATGATGAAATAGTTTGATTTCAAAATCTATTTTTGTAAAGGAGATTTTTAGTCGAAAAACAATTCTTACCAATTTTAGTAGCATTTCTTAAAAGTTTTTACTCGTATTTCTAAAATTTTTATAAACAAATACAAATTGGATAAATGAAACTAATTTAAAGTCAATATCTTCTATTGTTCACGAGATATCGAGAACCGAACATCAATTTTTACCAATTTTGCGTACTATTTTTTGTAGATTTTAATTTTGTATGAAAAAATTGACTGTTGGATTTTTATAAAAAAATTACTGAATGTCGAAACAATATAATATTCTGTGAGATTAAATTAGTTTGAAGCCAATATTTTTAATTTTTGAAAAGATATTTGAGTCGAAATTCAATTTTTACGAACTTTTAGTAATGCTTTTTTAGGTTTTTTATATTTTGTAAAAAAACTGTCAAACTTCTCAAAATTTTACTGAATGTTGACAACAATATTTTTTAAAAGATAAAATTTGTTTAAAGCCAATGTCTCAAAGTTTTAAAAAGTTATTTGAGTCGAAAATCAATTTTTACCAACTTTTATTAATTTTCTTGTTTGGGTTTTTTATTTTTGTGTAAAAAAAACCGTCAATTCGATTTTTCTCAAAATTTTACCGAATGTTGAAAACAATATTTCTCATAAGATAAAGCTAGTTGGAAGCCATAATCTCAAATTTTTGAAAAGATATTTCAGTCGAAATTCAATTTATCAACTTTGAGTAGGTAATTTTTTTTTAGGTTTTTATTTTTATAAAAAAAACTTTCAATTCGATTTTTCTCAAAATTTACCAGATAAAAAAAAACCGTTTGTTGTTTTTTTTTAAATATATTAGTTTGGTATCACGTTACAATATAAAATATAAAATTTAATTCAAGTCTCTAGCGTTATTGGTTCGTGAGATATTTAGGGTTAACCAAAATTTTCACCTTTTTTAAACTGCTATGGTAAAAAAACCACCCACGAAATTTTCTTGAGAGCCCTTTCTGAATCTTTTTGCATTATTATCTGTATAACAAAATTTATTTAAAGTCGATATCTCTTCTGGTTCTTGAGCTATGGACGACGAACGTACGTACACACGCACGCACAGACATCTCTCTAAAAATCTTTTATTTCGACTCTAGGGACCTTGAAACGTCGAGAAATGTCAAAATTTTCAATTTGACAAATCAGACCAATTACAATAACTTCCTATGGGAAGTTAAAAATTTCAGCTTAAAGAAATTCAAATATACTTTATTTTTTTTAATTCTATGAAGAAATTCCAAAATAGCCAATATATGTATGTATGTACCTCTAAATAGATTTGAGTTTCGCCTTTAAATCGGTTTACAACTTTTCCAATCAACTTGACCAATAGTAAAGCATATCTTGAAGACTTTTTTTATTTCGTTAATTACGAGGATCCTTTTAATGACAATCAAAAATATATAATTGACATCAAATAGAATGTTTAATGGTTACGAGTATTTACGGTGAAAAAAAAGTGTACGTGTTTTTTGCTTGTAAGTAGTTACCATATTTTTCTATGTGTGTTTGTGAATTTAATTACCATCATTGGTGAAAACATTATGTACAAATTTAGATTTGGAAAATCATGAAAAACGTAATAATTTGTCTCTACATAATACACTCTTATTTCCCAGACTTTTCACCATAAAATTACCATAAATCTTAACCAAAACAGACCAGTGACCTAATTTAAAAATTTATTTTTCATTAATAATAAAATTAAATAAATACAAATATTTAATGTTGACTTCACGAGTATACAAACGTATTTTTATTTTTCGATGTGTTTTTAATTTTTTGTTGGGTTCCTTTTTGACTATAAATGAAACATCGTCCTGAATAAATAAATTTGTATGTTCCATGATTTAATTTAATTTGATTGACATTTTATGGATGATTGTTTGTTCTTTATTTTGTTGAACTTTGAGACAAGCTCAGTTTTTACTTATTCAAGGAAAATGAAGTAACATGTACATACAAATAAGAAGACAAATTTGTTTTTAATTTAAAGTTCGAAAACTTGAAAATTCGTTAATTCAAAAATGAACAATCAATTAAGATGAATAATTAAGGCCATAGACTCTGAAAATAAACCGAAGAAAGAAACTACGAGTATACGGGTCTAGTACAAGATGAATAAATTAAACATTGATTTTTCATTTATTTTTAACAATTGACTAATTTCAATTTAAAAAATATGTTTAGTTTTAATTTAAACACTTGAATCATCAATGTTTAAAAAAAAAAAATTGACAAATCAATTAAGAATTGAGTCAAATAAAAATATAGATAAAATTATTTAAATTTATTGAGAAAATAAATCCTTCAACATTATTCCTGCAACACTCTTTGATGTATTAAAAAAAAAAAAAAAACAAAAAAAGAAAATCGTCGATTAGTATATAATTTTCCACAACGTCAGCGTTTATTAAGGTTACACATTTTCAAACATAAATTTTTCATTTTTGCCGCCATCAATAGCTTACTTTTATTTTTTTTTTAATTTAATTTAAAAGTCCCAATTTATAAAATGTTTTGCAAAAATATATATGTAAATATATAATAATAACATTTGTAATTTTATATTTTTAATTTTGCATACATGTCTGACACTTAGGAACACAAATTTTGCAGAACATTTTTATAGTTTTTAATCGTAATAAAAAATGTTGAATAAAATTTATTTGACAAATAATGAAATGTATTATGTACAAAATAAGATCAAAAGATTTACATAAATAATATTATTTTATATTTATGATGTCATCCCACTCTTGTTGTTTGTATTATTGTGCTATATGCATATGTTTATTCTTTTGTTTTAATTTTATTTTCAATTTTACAAAGGAAAGAAACCATACAGTCTGAGACAAATCATCAATTTGTTTTTATTTGTCCATGATACAACAATATTAATTGATATACAATCAAAATAAAAGCGCATATAAGATTTATGTATAATTAAAAAAAATAATCATACTAATTGTCAGAATTAAAGACCAAGTGTTGTGTTCGTTCCTCCACTTAGTTTCCACTTGTGTGAAAATTATTTATTATGACAGAAACTTAAGAGTTTATGTTTCCTTTCTTCAACTTTAAAATAAACATGTTTATTGAAGAAAATTTCAACTTTCTTTTTCCAGACTTTTACACAAAAACACAGACTGTAAATATGTTTTCGCTTGTGAAGAAGTTTTAAATATGTAACATTTGAAAAAACTTAGTGAAAATTTGTGGATTTCACTTGATTTAAATTTCAGTACAAAATGTTTTTCAAAGTTTGAATGCAAGTTAAAAAAACTTGAGTTATAATTTCACTGTTTATTTTAACACTTCAGAATTTTCAGAAAATAGTTAGAGTTTAGCAAGCGTTAAACTACGATCAGAAGCTCATCCTAAGTGCATTTGTTAGTTGTTAGTAAGAAAATACAAAACATAATTAACATTTAACATAAACTATTACAGAACAAAAAAGAGGCTGGGATGCGACCCACACTGATAACTTCCCATCCCGTCTGTCGATTTGTTTTGCTTGTTTGTTACCAAATTTGCGTACTATTTTTTGTAGATTTTATTTTTTTATGAAAAAACGGACTGTTGGATATTGGAGCGCTGGTTCTAAACAATGATTTTAATCTCACCTTATTCTAAGGAAGTCAATATGTATAAAATCAAATGTAGTCAGGTGATGAGTTCCGCCTCGGTAATTTAAATAAGGTGCATCAGTTTCACCATTAATGACTTGATAAAGAAATATTAAGTTTTTATTAACACACCTTTGATGGTGAGATTGCATTTGAAGAAGCGAAATACGATGTTCATAGGGAGGCAGATCATAAGGATCATCCCAAGGAAGACCCTTAAGAGCAAAGCAAATGAAGATAGATAGATAGATTCAGATTTTATTGAATTAAAGTAAATTTTACATTACACACCAAAAATGTTTACAAAAATCATTAGGGTTGGGTTCGAAATCCTGTATGGATCATAATACTGTATTTAAAATACTGTATCTCACAATACTGCATTTCAAAATACTGTATGTACAAAATACTGTATAATCAAAATACTGTAGCTCAAAATTCTGTATCTTAAAATTCTGCATACCAAAATTCTGTATTTCAAAATGCTGTAAATAGGCTGACAATTAAAAATCGTTTTGATAATGTAAAAAAGTGCGCACTTTTATAAAGAATACATCATAATATTTTTTCATTTTCATAATGTTCTAATATACTTCCCTTCAACAATAACATATGATAATTCATAAGTCTTTGAATTTTTGTTGTTTTTGTAAATACATTTGTATATACAATTCATAGATTGTTACTTATAAATCTTATTGCCTATTGTTATTTACTTATTTATGATATTAATGTATTCTGTTTTTTTACTTGTTTGGAGTTTCAATAAATGATATAATGTACATACATACATATGTACATAAATCGAGTTCTGCTTTTGTTGTTCTCTATAATGGAAGCTTAAAAGCGTAATTTTGCAAAAATACAGTATTTTTAGATAACATTTTGCTCATACAGCATTTTGAGAAGAAGAATTTTAAGATACAGTATTATCAGATACAGTATTTTGACAACACAGCATTTTGAGATACAGTATATTAACCATACAGTATTATGAATATACAGTATCATACCGTATGATACAGAATTTTAACCATACAGTATTTTAAAATACAGCATTTCGACCCGCTCCCAAATCATTATAGCATGGCGATTGCCGTCTGCCAGATTGACAACAAAACACAATGAATGTAAAACGCCCTCAATATAACTACTTTTCAATATTAAAAAAGGTATTTATAATTTTTTTAACAATAAGGGTATTCATGTAACGATATAATTTTCTACTTTGTAGAAAAATATAAATTTCCGCAAAGGGTTTACATGAACACCCCATTAAAAATATTTGCGGAAACGTTAGAAACAAACAAAATTTATCTGTTTTTTTTTTACGATTTCTGCTTCAAATTTGAGAGATAAAAGTCTATATTTTGCAGAATATTTTTCCCATACAAATTTTGACAGTTGATTTCTACCGATAGAAAATTCTACAGTTTTTAAGGTTTCTGTGGGTTTTCTGTGTTTGCATGAATACCCTTAATATAAAGTTCATGATAGATTAAAAATAATTAAAAAAAATAGTAAATAGAAACACAATTAGAAATCTTCGTACATTATAGCAGTCCTATAACTAAGCGCAGTTTTGTAAAATTCGTAAAGTTTGACAACATTCAATTCATTCAATAGACTTATCACTTTTGATCTGCAGACAAAAAGTCTTTTCTGAATACATTCCTTCTCATTTCTCTGAGAATGGGGCATTTTCCCAAGAAAAGGGCACATATTACACTCTAGGGGTAAATCAGGTCTGTGTGGAATGAAATTTAAATCTATTAGTTTACTACGTAGTTTGACCATCATAGAAATCACACGATACCAACATTTTGTTCTTGTATCACTTTTATATGGCCACTCTTTTCACGACCCCTGAATCATTCATTTTAAAAACGTTAAGCAAGAAGTCCACTTGTAACTTCAATGTTTTTATAAACAAAGGAGAGAGATCCGTTTCCAGCATTATAACGTAGTTTGGCGTATATGTCGACAAATGAAATATGCGTTAGGAGTTTTTCAACCGAATTGTACTTTTTTACATCCCCATACCTGCGATCCATATAAAGTATACTCTCAGCTACTGCTTCAGCAAAGCGAATGAAATTATGTTGAATTGATTCAAATAGTTTTCTATGAATTTCGTAATAGAGAGTCCATACTTGCGAAGCATATTCAAGATGAGGACGAACATGGCAATTTTACAAAAAAAGAGTAACAAAGTCATCATTGAACTCCTTTGTCCAGCGTTTTATAAAACCAAGCCTTATTGATAATAAAATGAATGTGATGTGTAAATTCTAAGTTGGAACAGAAATGAAGACCTAAATCTATAAAAGTGAAGACGCGACAGAGTTTGTGATGTGTTATATAATAATCAAATACACTACCGATTATTTTTTTAATAAAAGTTATCGTCTAGCATTTTAAAGGGTTGAGGGAGGGTAAGCCTATTTTTCCCAAACCAAAGAGTGAAACAATCAATGTCGGCTTGTAAAAGAATACGATCATGGCACCTTGTTACCTTTGTTGAAAATTGGTGTGAGAAATACCTTTTTCCCTATACTATCAGGGGAATACCATCGTGACCGGCTGAGCAGTCATCATTCTGTAGCACAGGGATATGACTACAGCTACTTTTGCGAAATGGAGTAAAGATTTTGGAAATATACTTCATTAACTACTTCAGGGCTATTAACATATAGACTCACGGAAATTGGTTGCGAAAGCGTTACATACATTATATCAACGGTTTTATCTAATGAAAGGTTCTTGTAAGTGAAGTTAACTGGAAAGTCATCTGATTTTTTCTTTAAGTTTACAAGTTTCCAAAATTTTGTAGGATTCTCTTTCAAAAAGGTGCCCATGGGTGTCCCAAAATTAACGCAAGATTTGAATTAAATAGAAAACGCCGTTTTTAGTCTTTTGATAGTTATATTTTTACCGACTCGTAAAGTACATAGGATAGGGTTATGTATGGAATAACACATCGGACAAATGGCCTCCACGGCTTTGCATGCACATGCGCACTCTTTTGTTGAAATTTTCCATGACCATTCTGCATAAATGTGGCTGAATTTCGTTGATGCAGCGTTGAATCTCTTCCTTTAATGCACGGGTGGTTGTGGGCTTGTTGACATAGACTTGTGATTTCAAATAGCCCCATAAAAAGAAGTCTAATGGTGTTAAATCACACGATCTAGGAGACCAATTTTGATCACCGAAACGAGAGAGTACACGACCTGGAAATGTCTCATGCAGTAATTGAATTGTTTCACGGGCTGTATGACATGTGGCACCGTCTTGTTGAAACCACATATTGGACACATCAATATCATCCAATTTTGGCAGAAAGAACTGTGTAATCATGTCGCGATATCGAGCACCAGTAACAGTCACTGCTTGACCAGCATCATTTTCAAAAAAATATGGCCCAATTATGCCTCCAGCCCAAAATCCACACCATACAGTCACGCGTTGTGGATGCATTTGTTTTTCGACAATCACATGTGGGTTCTCCGAACCCCAAATGCGGCAATTTTGGCGATTGACAAAGCCATCAAGATGAAAATGTGCTTCATCGCTTAGGATGATTTTGCTCGAAAAATCAGCCGCCAAGCTTTCACTATTTTTGAAATATTCTTTTATAATGAAGACACGTTGTTCTCTCGTGTAACGCTCCATTTTTAATAACCCTATACTGTTAGCTGTCAAATTGCTTTTTTTTTAGGGTTGCCAACACTTCACTGCACAAATGGCGGCAAATTCAAATCTTGCGTTAATTTTGGGGCACCCTTTATATAATATAACTAACTTTTAAACAATTAGAAAGAGACTTGAATTCATAAAAGAGTTCAAAATATAAGGAGAAGTTGATTGGAGACAGAGTTTTGAAGCAGGTTTTCCATGCCTAATTTTTTTTTGTTACGCAGAAAAATGCAATTCTATCGTGTACCAAGAAGTTTTGTATTTCTTGATTTCCTTAAAGGTAGATTTTTTTCCAAACAATTATTAAGTATATCTTATAAAAAATTCAAACTGCTTTGTCAATCTTAGAAAATGCTAATGTATCAGCTATTCCAGAATTGGTTAAATCTTCAGACAACAACTAGAAATCAAAATTATATAAGCAATCAAAGGAATTACTGTGTTCAGTGAAGTGATTACTTAAGTCAAGAAAAATGTCCAAAGCGGGTTGATATTTATCAATATTAGTAATTCCTAATCTAGATTCTAGAACAAGGTAATAGCGTCAGTAGAAAATACTAAACCGAGAATTCGATTTTTTGAGTTTTTAATACATCTTGTTTGTTGTATAAGAGAGGCTTCAAGGCAGGATTCGTCTTCAGATGGAATACAGACTCTAAACTTTTTGGAGAAATGTAAACGTTTAGAATGAAAATAGTCTTAGCCTGTACCTTTATCTTTACACCGGCCAGTGCTATTGATAGTTCAATTGGAAAAGATACAGCAGAAAAGAAATGAGTATTTTTTACCGCTATTAGAACACCATCACCTAAATTATTTTCATTACCAACATGACGATCATTTCTCTAAGCTTCGAGCTCTTGACTGAAAATTTTCTTGACTAACTGATGTTTATACATATGTACTAAACTATTTTTATCTGATGAACAAAATCAATGTCAAACTTAATTTTTATGAATTTTAAACTGACACAATTAAAATTGCAAACATTGTTGATTTGACAATAAAAGGCGTAAGAAAAGAGACACAAATTAAAAATATTTGTCTGTCCAATTATTATTTTTCCATGACAAGGAATCAAAAACAAAACAAAAAAAGTCGAACAAATGCGTTTCTTTGACTTTCAATGAAAATGAAAAAATAGTAAATCATAAACACAAAGACAATCAAAACAAAAAAGAACATAAAGGAAAGGAAACTAAGTGATAAATGATTTTCCTTTGATGTGTGATTATATAAAAATAAATATATCTATCTTTTTCAAAAGAATGAAATAATCAATATACAATTTTTTTTTTTCTTTTATAAAAATGAGGGCGCCAAACCGTCTAATACGATGCGAGGTTGCCAACAAAACACACAAACCAAAAATATAAATAATTTAAAACTCAAAGACGCGTCATATATTTATGTTCACATAGATGCGTAAATTTTAATGTTTGAAATAACAGAACCGAAACGCAGTCAAACAATTTAGTCATTCTCCAAGAATAACAAAATTTAAAATTAAAATAAAAAAATAATCCAAAATACAAACAAAAATAAAATAAAATGTATAAAATGTTTATGTATTTTTTTGTAAATAAATACGAGAAAAGTGTTGTATCGTATCACGAACAAAACAACACCACCGGCAGACCAATCGCTCGTTGGAGAAAGGAGCGCGGTGGGCGGCCAGCCGACAGTGAGGCGGCCGGCGGCGGCGGAGGCGCGGCGGTAGCAGTGTGTGAACTCAGAATCGCCACTCTTAATTTTTATGATCAGTCAATTTTGGCCACAAAGAAAAAAAAAACAGATCAAATCGACAAAATTTTTGTTTGTTCGTCGTCGCGTCTCTCACTCTGTGGAAAATAAAATTTTCAAAATTAATGTCCCATGAAGATCGAATGGAAAAGTCAAGTTCATATAAACACAATAATTATGTATGTATATGTATATTTTATTTTCTAGTATCTATGTGTAGGTAGGTTTTCTATTTGTGTTTGTGTTTGGTTTTATGTTTGTATTCCGGCCAGCCAGACAGACAAAAAAGATAAAATTTGTGTCCCCCAGACAGGGTTAAAGATACACAACCCTATTATGTTGTCCATTCGGATCATTTTAATCCGCAATAAAGTTTATTTTTTGAAAAACCAAATTCCCATCACCCTTAAAAAAAAAGAAAACAAAATTTTCAAAAAAAAAATAATGATCTTCTGTTTATAAACTAATTTCACCTTACAATTAATGGTTAAATGGTAATTTATTTAAAATTAATTTTTAAACAAAATTAAATAGAAAAGGAGGCAGCAAGGGGATGTCTATTAAAGTGCGAAAAATGAAAATTGCCAAGACTTCTAATAAATTAATGATGATCAGAACCATGTTTAACACAAATTCCTAGGCAAAGGGGCTGAGAGTGGCAACTTACTAACAAACAGAGCAGAGCAAGCAGTAAAAGTAGAACCCATATAGCTTAAGCAAACTTTTGGACATTTTTCGAAAATAGAAAAACGTTTTTCTGCGAACGTTTTCAGTTTTGTTTTTTTTTTTAAATGTATTTGAGGTGTATAGTGTATAGAGCTAAAGCGTGTGTGCGTTGTGAAAAATTAAAGATGCGGATTAATTCTGATGCTGGCGGGCATTGCTGACGTCAATTGGTTTTTTTCTGGGAGGCATGTTGAGTAAGTGTGTTTTTGTTTGTTGATTTTTTAACTAAAGATTTTTGAGATAGAATAGGGCGACGCGAAATAAAGAAATAATATGAAAGGAAGCCGCTGGTATATGACGCGCTGTGGCACCTGAAAGGGGTGTGAGTATAGTTTTTTTTTGTTGTATAATACATTTTAAAAGGTGTGTACTGTTTCTACCCTGATTGTATGGCTATTTTTGAAAATAAGACTATAATTACTAATAAAAGGAAAAACGAAATATCTTTATCCTTAGACGTGGATATTGCTATTGTCAAATAGTAGTATTAGATTGTGAATTCTATTATTCTTTTTATATAACATAGATACATATATAACAAAGGTGGAATTAGCCGTTAGCCGAAAAAGTGAGTTTTCATTTTTAATTAGCTAACGTTACGTTTGGTATTAAAATTCTTCCTTTATAATTTGTTATCTATACTTGAGTGCACTTTTGATATAGTAGAAGAGAAGGTTTCAGTTGTCTCCGTTTTGGATAAGTTCGTCCTTTTGAAGCTTAGGGTTTCTCCAGACTTGTATTATTATAGTTTTCAACACTGGGCATATTGAAATGAAATGTTGCATGTCTTCAAAGTTTGTTTCGTATGGTATGTAGTTAGAAATTTATATCAGTAGTATTTATGTAATTTATATGATCATGGAAGTAATTCTTAGTTACCAGGTCATGTTGGAGATGCTTGAACGTCCATTTCCTCTGGCTATCTGGGATTTTTTTGGTCGCAAAAGCTTTTGCAAATTGGGCGGACTCAACTTTTGGGGAGAGTACGATAACTTTGGCGACAAAGTTTAATGACGGATTTGTATAAAACAGTTAAAAACAAGCATTTTTTACTATGGGAGGGGGGGTCTATCTCCCCCCGTTTAGGCGGTAGATAGACATTAAATGGAAAAAAAATAATTAAAAAATAACGGTAATACTTATAATTAAGTATTATACATTTTTTTAAAGCCAACACTTTTGTCTATTAGCTTGTTTTTAAATCAAGTCGAAACTATGCATAGTTTTTGAAAAAAATTGTTTTAAAGTCAAAATTTGTGCAAAAAAAAGTTAAAAAAAAGGTTTAAAGTGTAATTTTTCAAAACTTTCAGATTATCTACTATTTTGTTTTTTATAATTCATTGCTCTTATTTGTTTTTGATCAAAAACTGAAAACTAGATGACTTGATGTCTTCTAGTTCTTGAGAAAATTGAAAATTACCAAAACAAAATATTTTAATTTAATTACTTTTTCCTTGCTTAAGTATTAACGTAGTCTTATTTCGATAGTAATAATCGAATATGGATTAAGATATACCTAGGGTAAATTAATTTTTCTTAAATCCAGCTTATTTAAATGCAAAAGAAACTTTGCATGCACCCCATCTTGCACCCACCGCACCTTGCACCCTCCCCACCTTGCACACACTCCAACTTGCACCCACCCCAAATCCTATAGTGTGTCCAAGCAGGGGGGTTGCAGGTGCCACTGCTGCATACACCCAAACTCGCACACACCTTACTGTTGCATACACCCAAACTCGCACCTACCATTGTTACTATCAAAATAAGAGCACTCAAGCAAAAAAAAAAAGAATTAAATTAAAATAATAGTTGTGGTTATTTTCAATTTTCTCAAAAACTAAAAGACATAAAATCATCTAGTTTTCAGTTTTTGATCAAAAACAAATAAGAGCAATAAATTCTGAAATAAAAACAATGGTAGATAATCTTGAAGTATTGAAAAAGTTACACTTTAAACCTTTTTTTAACTTTTTTTACTCAAATTTTGAGTTTAAAATTAAATTTTTCAAAAACTACGGATAGTTTTGACTTGATTTAAAAACTGGCTAATAGAACAGAATGTTGGCTTTAAAAAAATGTATACAACTTAATTGTAAGTATTACCGTTATTTTTTAATTATTTTTTCCATTTTAAATAATAACTTTTTTAAATTGCCCCTCCTGCCTAAACGGGGGGAGATAGACCCCCCCTCCCATAGTAAAAAATGCTTGTATTAAGACCCCCTACCAAAAATCGTTATTATATCTTGGCGCCAAAGTTATCGTACTCGTGCCCAACTTTTTCAAGGATTCATGTATTATCCACTGCCCATTAGTTAGTTCACTGACATTATGTTCTCTACAGAGCCTAGACCATTCATTAAAGCATTGTTTGGTACCGTTTTTAAGATGCGAAGCAATTTTAAATGTAAGCCGATGTACTAGTTGGTTCATCACCTTCTTCATGTTATCAAGATGAAGCTTTAGCGTAACTGTAAGCATATATGTTGGTGTGTTTTGTGGAAGTCTGAATGAATATTTTGTTGCTAAAGTATCTTTAGAGTTTTTCCACTACTTCGAGTTGCCAGATTGCTCATACTTTTTAATTGCATGAACCACTGCTTCAAATATTCTATGTTTAGCACTTGGCACAATATTTACTTTTTTGAAGATGTTACTCCAGGTGCTGTTAATTGCTCTTTTGGCTTCTTTTTAGCTTTTCTTCCAAGTGAGTATTAAAGGAAATTTGGGGTGTTAACATGACGCCCAGGTACTTATATATGTTTAACCTTTTATAATTCTTCGTTTGTCCATTAGGGGGAGAGTACGATAACTTTGGCGCCGAGATATAATAACGGTTTTTGGTAGAGGGGCTTAATACAAGCATTTTTTACTATGGGAGGGGGGTCTATCTCCCCCCGTTTAGGCGGTAGAGGCAATTTAAAAAAACATGTACTTTAAAAAAAAATATTTTAATTAAATTACTTTTTCCTTGCTAACATAGTCTTATTTTGATAGTAATAATCGAATATGGATTAAGATACACCTAGGGTAAATTAATTTTTCTTAAATCCAGCTTATTTAAATGCAAAAGAAACTTTGCATGCACCCCATCTTGCACCCACCGCACCTTGCACCCTCCCCACCTTGCACACACACCAACTTGCACCCACCCCAAATCCTATAGTGTGCCCAAGCAGGGGGGTTGCAGGGGGGCAGCATGCCCCCCCTTATAGATGCCACTGTTGCATACACCCACACTCGCGCACACCTTACTGTTGCATACACCCAAACACGCATTACGCATACGCAAATACCTTTATTACTATCAAAATAAGACCACTCAAGCAAAAAAAAAAAGAATTAAATTAAAATAGTAGTTGTGGTTATTTTCAATTTTCTCAAAAACTAAAAGACATACAATCATCTAGTTTTCAGTTTTTGATCAAAAACAAATAAGAGCAATAAATTCTGAAATAAAAACAATGGTAGATAATCTTGAAGTATTGAAAAAGTTACACTTTAAACCTTTTTTTAACTTTTTTTACTCAAATTTTGAGTTTAAAATTAAATTTTTATTTTCAATTTTCTCAAAAACTAAAAGACATAAAATCATCTAGTTTTCAGTTTTTGATCAAAAACAAATAAAAGCAATAAGTTCTGAAATAAAAACAATGGTAGATAATCTTGAAGTATTGAAAAAGTTACACTTTAAACCTTTTTTTTAACTTTTTTTACTCAAATTTTGAGTTTAAAATTAAATTTTTATTTTCAATTTTCTCAAAAACTAAAAGACATAAAATCATCTAGTTTTCAGTTTTTGATCAAAAACAAATAAGAGCAATAAATTCTGAAATAAAAACAATGGTAGATAATCTTGAAGTATTGAAAAAGTTACACTTTAAACCTTTTTTTAACTTTTTTACTCAAATTTTGAGTTTAAAATTAAATTTTTATTTTCAATTTTCTCAAAAACTAAAAGACATTAAATCATCTAGTTTTCAGCTTTTGATCAAAAACAAATAAAAGCAATAAATTCTGAAATAAAAACAATGGTAGATAATCTTGAAGTATTGAAAAAGTTACACTTTAAACCTTTTTTTAACTTTTTTTACTCAAATTTTGAGTTTAAAATTAAATTTTTATTTTCAATTTTCTCAAAAACTAAAAGACATAAAATCATCTAGTTTTCAGTTTTTGATCAAAAACAAATAAGAGCAATAAATTCTGAAATAAAAACAATGGTAGATAATCTTGAAGTATTGAAAAAGTTACACTTTAAACCTTTTTTTAACTTTTTGTTACTCAAATTTTGAGTTTAAAATTAAATTTTTCAAAAACTACGCATAGTTTTGACTTGATTTAAAAACTGGCTAATAGAACAGAGTGTTGGCTTTAAAAAAATGTATACAACTTAATTGTAAGTATCACCGTTATTTTTTAATTATTTTTTTCCATTTTAAATCATGACTTTTTTAAATTGCCCCTCCCGCCTAAACGGGGGGAGATAGACCCCCCTCCCATAGTAAAAAATGCTTGTATTAAGACCCTCTACCAAAAACCGTTATTATATCTCGGCGCCAAAGTTATCGTACTCGTGCCTCCATTAGTATCATTTATCATTCCTTGCAAACCGTCCAGTTCAATTTCAGAAAATCAAGATTTTTGATTCGCTCATGTTTAGCTTTCAGTTCCATAAGTCAGAATATGTTTGGGGTTTGTTAATCATCAGTTGCATCATAATCGTATTCTCAGCCAATATTACTAAGTCATCCGTGCACATCAGAACCTTGATTTCAGTTTCCTCGTAAGATATACCTCCTGGTAGGTGTACACTGAGGTCATCCAAGAAGAGAGAAAAAAAGAGTGGCCTAAGGAGACAGCCTTGTTTTACTCCTGTTTAAAACCATTCAGATAATTTATTACTATCCCATACGGCTGATGATTTTCGTGATAAAGCTGTGTAGTATTTGAAGCATCTTCGTAGACATGTCTAAATTCGAGAGTTTGTAAAATAAGGCTTTAAAGCCTACAAAGAAGGCATACAGCTTTTTTCCATTTTCAAGATGGGATCGGGCAATACTTGTCAGGATAAAGATATTGTCTACTGTGGAATAGCACTTACGGAATCCGGCTTGGTTCTCACTGAATTCATATTTTTCATCTAGCCAGTTAGTGAATTTTTCCAATAACACTCCTGTAAAGATCTTCGTAACGGCGTTAAGGAAAGATATGCCCCTATAGATATTTGGGTCCGTTGGATTTCCTTTCTTCAATATAGAGAATATGCTGTTTTTCCTGAAGCTTTTTGAATTTCACCACAGTCGTAAATCCAGTTGAAAGTTCGTGTTAACTTTTCAAGAAAGGGGTTCGTTTCATTCTTAAAGAATTTGTAAGGTATCCGTTCCTCTCCTGATGCTTTGTTTCCACTGCAACGATCTATGATTCTGGATTCTGTTGGTCTAATCCTTACGTATCGTTGGTTGTCAGTGGATCTGCATATTGAATGGGGTTGTCAATTGATTCTCTATTCTATTGTCAAATATATTGCTGTTCTAAACTACAGGGTTATCCATTTTGCGGTTTTAAAAGTAAACGCAAATAAAACACATACAAATTATTGTTTATGATATTTCTTTTTTATTATAAAGATTGAACGTTGTTATGTGTGAAAAACTACATCATTTAAATGACCACCACGCGAGTTGTTATGCAATCATCAATTCGGTATCTCAACCATAACTTAACGATTTGGTTTTTAAGTGCTCAAGAGTTAAAGGTTTATCTGCATAAACACGGTCTTTTGTCTAGCCCCACAAAAAAAAGTTCGGCGGTGTCAAATCGCATGATCTTGGTGGGCAGTTGATATCGCCACTACGCGACGAGATTAATGTCTCTTGTAATAAAGCCATATTCGCTCGAGTTGTATGGCATGTGGCACCGTTTTGTTGAAACCACATATTCTCCAAGTCGTATTCTTCAATAGCAGGCAAAAATAAAAGTCGGTAATCATATGACCATAATGCTCCGAAGTAAGGTCCAATCACACCTCTGGACCTTAAGTTTTGTAGCTGAAGAAAATTTTGTTCGAAAAATCGCCGTCCAATGCCTGTTGTTCAAGCACCCATTCGACGTATCTACGACGTTGTGAATGATCAGCTGGCTTCAGTTGTTGTATGAGCTGGACTTTATATCCAAATGCAAAATACACCATAATGTTCCGTAAGTAATTCTTGAGAACGACGGAGAATCGACACATTCGGGTCTTCGGCAACGCTTTCACTTAGAGCAGCGATATTTTCAGTGGTATGAGTGAAGCGATGATGCACAGGCCTCACAATATCTGTAACCAATCCAATCTCTTCAAATTGCTTGCGTTATCTCCTCTTAAGGCACGATATGTGGCTGTGGCAGAATCACCATTTTTAAAGTAGGTTTTAAAAATTGTCATGCGTTGTGCGATAGTTAAGCGATCCATTTTCGTAAATGTCTTTCAATTGAAAAACAAATTGGTTTAACAACGTAGTTTGACAGATGTCAAATTCCAGCCATATGCTTTTGAAACCACAAAATGGATAACCCATTATATGCGTAAAGTTACAAAATTCTTTAAAAAGTTATTTAGCAATTTTATAATATCTTGAAATAGAAAAAATAGTATTAAAAAAAAAACTTTTGATACATGTTTTTTTTTAATTTTAACTTAAATGAAAAATTATATTCTTTGCAGATCTTAATATTTTCAAATTATTATAAAGAGGTATTATTAATTAAAACTAGATTGGCAACTATATTTATTTATTCAATATTTAAAAAAAATCCCGAGAAGTTAATTAATGAACTAATGGCATGCTCTTTTAAAAATTTCAAGTTGAATAATATATCTTTTTTTCTATTTTTAATATAATTATGTATGATCAAATTGTACAATCATAAAATTGAAGAAATTAAGAAAAAAAGACAAACGACAACACCCGCCATATTTCTTTTTTTACGCAACCTCATACACTAGCAGAGCGTGTATATTTTTTCTCTGATACGCATCACGTATGCTTTTCTTAATTTCTTGTCATTCTCTTAATGTCTCTGGGACATTAATATTTATTTAACAAAAATATAAACACAGTTAAAATTAGATTTAAATTTTAATTTATATTTTTATTTTATTCTTTTTCTTCGCTTCTGTGATGTCTCTAGAAAATCAAACAGTGTCAAAAGTTTTTGTGTCAACCGCGCTACAATTTATGCATAAAGATTGTGTATTGTAATTCATTCAATTTCCAATTTATTTCTTTTTGTTTCTTTAAAGAAAAAGAGTTAGGGGCATAGACTTTTGTAGAATCAGTCAAAATAAATACATCGGTGACACATTTATGTATGTTGCAAGGAAGCAAGGGAGGAGGAGCACGAACAAATTTCAGACTAAATTACGAGTGGAATTTTTGTGTTCATCTTATAAAAATGATGACAATGTAGCCATGGATTAAGATTTGTTTTGATATTTTGTGTACAATACTGATTAATTGAAATCGAGTTAAGGTTCAGTTGGGAAGAAAATACGTTTGCAAAAAGAACCAAAACAACAAAAAAGAGACTAGTCATTTTGATTGAATGGTATAAAATTTATAACAAAACGAATTAAATGTCTTCATGGTTTATTTTTATAACTCCTTTATTTTGTTTGGTTCTAAATATAAAAATAAAAGACATTAACATATCAACTGTCAATCTGTCTGTGCTTGTCAAAACATTATGAATTCGTTTTGAACTTCCACCATATTTATAAATACTGGAAACATTTATGAATTAGTATGAAATAAATACATATTTTTGTTTGCTGGATGTTTGGGGTTTTAAATTTATAAAATAAATAAAATGGAATATAAAACTTATTCAATAATTTGACAAATCTTTTTTATGTTAATATTTGCACTTTTTCTTCGAAAACTAAAGGCTGTATACTTTATCTGTCATTTTTACTCAAGTTCAGTTTAAGATTATGGACAGATCACGTTGGGATAGTTTGTATATAATGTATTCATTTTGAAGAACTATGTTCAATACATTATTATAAAAGTCAACTGTAACCGAAAAGTAAGAATTAATGTTTTAAGAAAATATCTAGAACTAGCGGCCCGTCCCGGCTTCGCACGGGTAGACATAAATAGGTACAGATATTTAAATTATAAGCATGCTAATTAAAACGACCATGAATCACTAAATTAGAAAACATTTTTTTGTCCTATCATTAATGCTCTTCGCAGCGTATGCGATAAAAGACATTTTTTTACACCTTCGGTTGGTTTTAATAGGAATTTCTAAAGATTTCTATAGTAATCTGGTACTAAATATAGCCTATGTTACTCAGTGATAATGTAGCTTTCTAATGAAAAAAGAATTATTAAAATCGGTCCAGTAGTTTTTGAGTTTATTCGTTACATTCAAAAATACAAAAATACAAATCTTTCCTCTTTATAATATAGGGTGTCCCAAAATTAACGCAAGATTTCTTGCGTTAATTTTGGGACACCCTTTATAAAGGCAAGTATTTTTTTAAACACTTAATCAATCCAAAAAGGTTACCATTTGATGAGATTTCGTTTCTAAATAAATATGTATATCAACTTGTTTGAAATTAACGCAAGATTTCTTGCGTTAATTTTGGGACACCCAAAATTAACGCAAGAAATCTTGCGTTAATTTTAGGACACCCTATATTAGTGTAGAAGTTCAGATGTAGATAAATACTTTAGGTATAGTTTATTTCTGCATAATTACGAATTTACTAAAAACAATAAACATATATAATATGTAGGTACCTAGTCGTACCATAAGTTCTGTTACAAGCATAAAACACCATAAGCGAAGAACTATATAATATTTTGTATTTATCGTTATTCCATTTATTTGGCTTTACCATTAGTTTAATTAAAAAAGAAGTTTTACTCAAAATGACCGACCTCAGCCTTAATACCCTTAAACGTTGTGGCTGTCGACCTTTAGTTTCACGCTCTCCAATTTTCCAATTGAGTCCTCGAGAGCCAATCATAAGCTCTTTAAGATCTACGATGGTGACATACTCGTAAGACGCTGAATTTGGTCTTGGCTTTTTTGTCCTACTAATATCCTGTAGAAAGATCCATCTGTCTTCATTGAAAAGGGTATTTGTTAAACCCGTTCCCAAGCATTACATAAACGTAACATAAATGTTAAAAAAGGAGCCAAGTTCTTCTGCATACAATAAACCTGAGTAATAAATCTGCAGCGAAAAGTAATGAGAACTAAAAACACTCCAAGTTCTAAATTTACTAATGTTTAGTATGAATTTATTTTTCGAAAAGTTATATCAAAGCAACTTTTTAACAATGATAGATATTTGCTAATACTTGTGGCGTAGTGGTAAGTGTGTAGGGCTGTCACGCCTGAGGTCTTGGGTTTGACCCTGCCTGTGCCACCTTAATTTAAAAAAAAGTTTTCACGGGTATTTCCTCTTGCGAGTAATTGACAAATCCTCCAAGAGTAATTCTTGTCATGAAAAGTGCTTTCTCAAATTAGCCCTTCGGATTCGGCTTAAAACTGTAGGTCCCCTCTATTCCTGACAACATTACTCGCACACAGGAATGGTTGAGAGTAGTAAGTTACTAGGCCCTAGTTTTCAATGGACTGTAACGCCACCTAATTTATAATTTATTTATTTATTAGATATTTGTTTTTGAATGATTACTGGCTAAAATTGGATGGGTTTACTTACCAAGTTTTAGAATACTAAAATGGGGAAAGTAATGATTACTTTCCAAGTAAACCCATCCAATTTAAGCCAGTAATCATTCAAAAGCAATTATCTGTCATAATCGAAATCTTCTGTTGTGATTTCACTGCCTTTTACAAAGTTATATTTTTGTCTGATAAAAAACTCTAAATTAAAAATAAAGCTGACTTGGGTTATTTAATACATTTTAGTCTTCTTAGACTAGCACTTTCTTGGGCTTTTATTTCACTTGGATCAAAGTCAATAAAGTCATGGACAAAGCCACCTATGTATGCTTGGCCGCAAAAAAAATAAGGATGACCTAATGTCAATAACAGTATTTTTAAGACTGATGCCTTTTGGCTTTTATGTATTGTTATTTTATGTATTGTTATTGCAGACAGATATAAAGCTGTTCTTGATATACATATTTCGAATTTAGATTTTACTAGCTTTAATGTATAAACTATTCCATGGTTGAATTTAATATTAACCACACGAAACCTTTTTGAACAATTCCTATAGACCCATTTATGAAACCTTGACTTACGTCTATATTTCTGCGTAGCATAACAGTCAACAATTTTTTATAACAATTGTTCTCTAATCCTGCCATCATGGAAAAATCGGCTTCGTTTTTAAATCTCACTTAAGAAAGTTGATGTATATCACCCACTGAATGTATACACTCTAAATTTTATTTTGTGTATTTCCCTACCACTCTGTTTAAAATCATCAATATACAAGCATCAGCAATGTTTCTTATAAATGATAACAAACACATTAAAAGTGGGTGGATACCACACCTCTTGAGGGTATATTATCAGATGTTTTATTTCTGTCTTTGAAAATACGCCAATCATTTTCACTCTATTAAACTTCATCACTATACAAGAATCAGATTTTCACTCTATTAAACTTCATCACTATACAAGAATCAGAAGAACCTAATTCATATAAACGATTCCAAATACAAGAAAAGCCCCTTCGGTGAATTACTTTATATTTTCAATTTTTGTCTTTAAATGCTTAATTTCATTGTTTTATAACACTAACAAGTCTTAATTTTAACTCATACTTCGTTTAAGAACGTGGGTGTACACTACGCCTACTTTTTAACTTCCCATAGGAAGTTATTGTAATCGGTCCGATTTGTCGAATTGAAAATGTTGACATTTCTCGACGTTTCAAGGTCCCTAGAGTCGAAATAAAAGATTTTTAGAGAGATGTCTGTGCGTGCGTGTCTACGTACGTTCGTACTTCTGTACGTACGTTCGTACGTCTGTACGTACGTTCGTACGTCTGTACGTCTGTACGTCCGTACGTCCGTACGTTCGCGACGTTTTTTTCGTCGTCCATAGCTCAAGAACCATTAAAGATATCGACTTAAATAAATTTTGTTATACAGATAATAAAGCAGAAAGATGCAGAAAGGACATTTTTTTTTCAACATTCTAAAAAATTTTGAGAAAAATCGAATATACAGTTTTTTTTTTACAAAAAATAAAAACCTAAAAAAAAACTTAACAAAAGTTGGTAAAATTTGATTTTCGACTCAAATAACTTTTCAAAAATTTGAGATTATGGCTTCCAACAAATTTTAACTTATAAGAAATATTGTTTTCAACATTCTGAACAATTTTGAGAAAAATCGAATCTACAGTTTTTTTTACAAAAAATAAAAACCTAAAAAAAATTTATAAAAGTTTTTAAAAATTGGTTTTCGACTCAAATATCTTTTCAAAACTTTGAAATATTGGCTTTAAACTAATTTTATCTTTTAATAAATATTAGTGTCAACATTCAGTAAAATTTTGAGAAAAATCAAATTGAGAGTTTTCTTAAAAAAAAAATTAAAAACCTAAACAAAATTTAACAACAGCTGCTAAAAATTGAATTTCGACTCAAATATCTTTTCAAAAATTTGAGATTATTCCAACTAATTTTAACTCAAGAAATATTGTTTTCAACATTCGAATAAAATTCGACAATTGAATTGAGTGTTTTTTTTACAAAAAATAAAAACCTAAGAACAAGCAATATTAAAACTTGGTAAAAATTAACTTTCGATTAAAATAGCTTTTCAAAAACTAAAAACATTGACTTCATACTAATTTTATCTCACAGAAAATATTGTTTTCGATATTCAATAATTTTTGTATGAGAATCCAAATGTCCGTTTTTTTATAAAAAAATTAAATCTACAAAAAATAGTACTCAAATTTGGTAAAAATTGATGTTCGGTTCTCGATATATCTCAAATTAATTTCATTCATCCAATAAAATAAATAAATAAAAACTTTTAAGAAATGCTATTAAAATTGGTAAAAATTTGTTTTCGACTAAAAATCTCGTTAACAAAACTAGATTTTGAAATAAAACAATTTCACTATATGCAAAATATTGTTGGTAATTTTGAAATTTTTAAGAATAATTCAAATGACAACTTTTTTAACACAACATCAAAACCTACAAACTTTTAAGCAAGACAAATCGACAGACGGGATGGGAAATTATCAGTGTGGGTCGCACCCCCCAGCCTCTTTTTATGTTTTCATATGCACACCTACAACTCTACCTAATATTATTATTCTACAACACTTAGAAGTGGTATTTTTAACTAATGTCTTGTCTATATTATTATGGGGGTACCACGTCCCCTAAATCGAAAATCATAATTTTTAGATTTTTCTCTTTCCTTGCACCACAAGACCTACCTTGGTGAGAAATTTCAAGATTCTACTATGTCAGGAAGTTCTTCATAAATTCGATGATCGGTCAACTACGGTTTTTTGCGTTTTTTTTCGATTTTCGAAGTTTGGTAAATTGCTTGTTTTCGACTATTTTAGTAAGAGTGGCAAATTATAAGTCTTAGGTTTGATATGTTCCTCAGTAAGAGAGGGGTCAAAAACCGTCTGAGATTGTTCCTGTAAATAAGTAGCAGTGCCAGAACTTGGCTAAATTCCTAAACTGCCTTGTTTAAGATATTGAGTTTGACATTAAATTTTGATTTATGCATGTAGTCAAAGTTTTGTTGCAAGTACTTTTAATTGTTGATATATTTATGGTTTATTACAATTACTTTGCTTAAAATTTATAATTGAAGATAAAATAAAATCGTGTTTTACTTTTATTTTTCAGTTGTTTATCTGTGAGTTTCCACAAAGTAATGGCATTCATTGTTCATTTTTCCTACCTTGTGAGTGAAAGTATATGGATAAAGTTTATTGTTATATTTTTTGTTTTGTTTGCTTTAAGAATGAGATTTTTGCCCCCATAGTCAAAATTATTCGTTTTACTTACGCTATATTGATAACTCGTGTGGATCATATTAAGTGATTATTGTTATATTTTCTGCATAGTTATAGTTTGGAATATTAAATTCTTCAATAAATCCATAGAAATTTTGAACACTAAACACATACAAGACACACACCAGACACTAAGTAGCATTCCTGGAAACTTTTTTGTTTTCTGGCACTATGCCCATAAAATGCCCATTTGATGTATAATTTCTCTTTTTTGTGGAACTCACGATTGGCAATCAAATCTGGCAGACTAATGCGATTGCAACTCGTTTGACGTCAGCAAACAGGAGGTACCCTTCCCTTTTTATATTTTGATATGGATGGTGCATTGCAATCAAGATTTCCGCATAATAACGCATACGCAAAAACTTCTAGTTCGAAAAGTTTTTTGTGCTGTCGGACTTGTAAAATTGAATATTGTATTTAAAAAACAAGAAAACAAATATCTGCGTATCTTAAAAGTAGAGTGTTGACTTTTTGGTTGTTGAAAATTTTTAGTTGATATATCTTGGAAGAGAATACACAAATAAAGGGTGGTTAAATTTTAAGGGCCGATGTTGAATGTAAACCCACACCTAAATGTCAGGTTTTTCTCAATTTCAGAATAACTCAATTTGATTGATGGAAAGATAAACAAAAAAGGAATGCGGTAAAGTTATTCAGGTTTATTATGAAAATGGGCGTTCAAATCAAAATACATATCGTGCACTTCGTGATTTTTGTCGGTCAATTTAATCGTCTCAATGTGCGTACAATCAGAAAAATCATGCAAAAATTTGAGTGGGAAATGTGAAAACACCATTGTATGCTCGCACATCTCGTGCTGCAGAAAATATTGGTGCTGTTAGCGATAGTGTGACTGAAGAGCCTTCCACCTCAACTAGTTGTCGTCGTGCCTAACAATTGCACCTCTCACGCTCATGCATAAGGACTTGCATTTACACGCTTACAAGGTTCAATTGGCCTTTTGACCATTTCAAGCGTCGTCATTGGTCAGAATGATGGCAACAAATGGATGACCAATTTTCGAAAATCTTCAATGATGAGGCAAGTTTTCACCTCAGTGGATTCGTCAATAAGTAGAATTGCCGAATTTAGGTTGAATAATAATCCGAAAGTGATAGTCAAAAACTTATGCACCCACAAAGAGTGACTGCTTTGTGCGCCTTATGAGCTGGCGGCATCATCGGGCCGTATTTTTTCCAAAATGAGGCCGGTAAGGCAGTTACTGTGCATGGTTTTCACTATCGTGAGATAATACCGAATTTTTTTGTGGCCCGAATTCGAAATTAAGTTATGGATGTGGACGATGTGTGGTTTCAACAAAACGGTGACACTTGTCATACACCTAACGAAACAATGGCTCTTTTGTGTGACAAATTCAATGGCCGTGTTATCTCACGTGGTGGCAATGTCAATTGATGATTCGGTAAATTAACGGCATAGAACTTTAAGTATGGCTCAGCGTCATCCAAAATTTGTACAATCGGTTGGAGGTGTGCCCCCAAAGTATCAGCTTCCATTTGACCGATATTTTGTTCCATACATAATTGAACTACATATACCTAACAATATTATCATAATAAGAAGAAATGACAGTTATTTCTCAAATAATTTGTGTTTTATTTAAAATCAACATCGGTCCTTAAAATTTAAACACCCTTTTTTTATTTGTATACTAGTTTATTAAAAATAATAATTAAGAGCAAATTTTTGACGATCATGCACTAATTGGTTTCTTTAATTTTTTTCTTTTCAGAAAAACGCCTTTCTTTTCGTATCATGAGACACATTGATGGCTCATCGAACAACAACAATAATTCAAATCAAAACAACAACAATAATTCTAATAGCAATGGCACAAGCAACGGGAAAAGTGGACTTCTAGTTCCGACGGCAACTTTTACTCGTCGCACCAGTGTCTATAAAAAACCGCCAGAAAATACCGATGGTGGTGTCATTCATGTCATCCCCGATGTTGAACTACCATTGATGGCGTTTTCCGATCAATATACAATCGAGAGAACCGTCGCCGAAGGTTGTTTTGCTAAGATACTGCTGGCCCTCCACCGGCCGACGAACACTCAAGTCGTTCTCAAAGCCGTTCATGCTGAATTAACTTCGGTCAAGGACTTCCAAAAAGAATTCCACTTCAACTACCAGCTTAGCCATCAGAGGAACATCTTGAGTGCGTACAATGTGGCTTTCCAGACAAAAGATTATTATGTGTTTGCTATGGAATTTGCTCCGTATGGTGATCTGGCAGCCAATTTGGGTTCGAATGGACTGCATGAAAACGCGTGTAAGCTAATCTCGGAACAATTGAGTTCGGCATTGGGTTTTATGCATTCGAAGCATTTGGTTCATCGGGATTTGAAATTGGAGAATGTATTGGTATTTGCTCCTGACTTTTCGCGAGTAAAACTTTGTGACTTTGGGGCGACGACAAAGAAGGGCGTTCTGGTGCACAAGGTGAAGCATACGTGGGTGGCATTTGTTCCACCTGAGGTTATTGAAATCGTTAAGAACGAACGATTCATCTGTCGAACAAGCAGTGACGCTTGGCAGTTTGGTATTCTGTTGTATTCGATTTTGACCGGAAGTCCTCCATGGAAATCAGCTGACTGGGTGAAGGACAGTAGCTATGCAGCTTTTATGAAGTACGAAGAAAGAAAAACCACCAAGATTCCTGAGAATTTCCGGCGATTCTCACCGCGCTTGATGCGATGCTTCCGAAAGTATTTAAGCCACGACCATGAAGATCGCTGTAAGATCACTGAAATTACCAAATACATGAAAGACCGTTGGGTTGAATGCAAGGTTTCATCATCCAAATCGGCCACACTCATCTCACCGCAACCCGACCAGGATTCTTGCATATATCTGAATCAACGGGAGACCAAGTCATTTTCCGACGACAAAAATACCCGACTCAAGAGACTCATGAGCAGCTATGGACTTGATGCAACAATCGACCAAAGCGCTGTCAGACGGAGAGTTCTAGACTGGTTGTCAACATGTGACAATAATTTTGACACCGCAGTAGAGAGTTTGGTCATGGATATACAACAAAGTGAATTAAACTCAGAAGCCAAGTCCCAGTAGGTTAGAAGATTGAGAAAAGCTTCAATTTATTTTCGGAGGCTTATTTGGGCTTTTGTGAAATTGGAAACTCTTTGTTCTCCAGGTTTTTCGCGTGTGAGACATAGCTGCTGCGTATCCACCACGAAACCTTAACCGAAATTGTTTTCTTAATTTGGACCATTCACACTAAACGTGCAACAAAAATATTATGTTTTGACAATAAAGTGGGTGGAGTATTGGTATATGCTCCGCCTTCAGAACCAGGGCCATTGTAGGAACATTCGTAGAGCTGACAGAATAAACAAAAATTATGAAAAAAAATACGCAACATATCAAAAATGTCAAAATATTCATGTCGTGCTATTTATGTATGTAAAAATTATGTTAGCTTCTTATTTTCTAACCTTTAATTTTATAACGAAGGCCTGTTTGATTAAGCAAATTATGCATAAAATATACGAACCTGTCAACTTCAAATAAGTGACAAAAAATTTGTGGTACAGATTGACAGAAGTCAAACTTTAAACTCGTTGATGCCCAATTTTAATATTTGTGATTTGATTTTGATTAGAAAAATCTTAATATTTAATTATTATATTGCACATGTGAGTACATATGTATGTATTTCCTAAATGTCAGATTCCACAAACCAATGAAGTTGACATTTTAGAATAGAAAAGAGAAAATTTGACATATATGCATAGCTATTGAAAAAATAATTTCCAATGTGTATTCGAAAATATTAAAATTGATCTTGGATCTAATTTTAATACAAATGATTTAATGTGATCAAAAAAGTTTAAAAAAAAATAATTTAGACCTGTTCCTGTAAATTTAAAGTAATACACATTTTATATGAATCCTGACAGTTCCTTAAAAATTTAATATTTGGTATTTTTAATTGAATAGTAATTCCATTCAGGGAATTTATTAGTTACCACAACACTACTTCTTGGTAGTTTAATGATTTGTTTAAGAAAAACGGGCCTTCATCAATTTTTAAAATGTATATAATCTTGCTTTATAATAAACTAATAATGAGAATTAGAAACAAAATTTGTGATCGTAATGTAAATTTGTAGTTAAATATAAAAATGTCAAATTATAATTATAGAAAAAAGAAACAAAAAATAAATAATTAAGAATGTAAATATTATAATTAAAATAAAATTAGTTATTTTTATAAATATAATAAATCATAAGCTCTAGCATTCGTACAAAGTAAAATAATAATTAATTTAGAAAAGAATTATTCTAGCATTTCGCTTTTAAAACGTTTATTTCTTTCTATATATAAACATACATATATTTAAGTGTATAAAGAAAAAAATTATTATTATAAATAGTAGTAACTTTAACAACATCATTAAAATATTTTTTTAAAAATTTGTAAAAAAAAGGAAACAAAACTATTTCTTATCATTACGTACATATGCATCATATTTATATTTATACATAATTAAATATTATATAGAAAATATCCAAAAAAGAAATTAAATAAAAATTTAAAATACAAATTTGCCTACGTTTGTTTCTTAATTTAAAGAGAAAAAACATAAAGCTAAAATTTTTATTTTACAAAACGGTTCATTAAACAAATTCAAATGTAAATAAAATGCAGATCATCAAAAACAAGGAAGAAACTATTTAATCCCATGCCATGATGTACATATGTATGTAGGTACAAATAAGTACAAGTTTCTATAGGTTATAGTTTATGTGATGCTGATGCTGATGATGAGTCTCTATCTAGTGATGCATGCAAATGTGTTTTGATTGAAAACTTTATAATTAAAAATTTGAAGGAATATGTAAAATTATATTTTTAAAATTTTATATAGAAAGGTATTCACTAATCTGCATGCAGTTCGTGAGAAAATCTTTCGTCAGATTCGTATCTTTCTCTTTACGTTGCTTGATTGGTGTTTTGATCAGCTCATGTCAAGGCTATCCGGCATCTAACGATTTGTATTCTCAGTAGGGGAAAAAAATTTTTGGATGAATAATTTGAGGAATAATAAAATAAAACGAAATCTTATTTAATATTTATCCAAGAAATTGATAATCCGTTGATTGATTTTTCATTATTTTTCAAAAAATAAATCTGACATTGACCGTGTGTGGGTTTCACGATTTGAATTAAGAAATCTGATTTTTTTTAAAATTATTTTTTGCACATGTTTTTGAAATGTCATAAGTCAGTGTGTTTGTTTATTGCAATATCTAGTGTATAGCATATTAAAAATAATCGTTTGAAATCAAAACCTCTGTAAATTTTATTCACAACTTCAATCTACAAAAAAAAATAATTTATTTGAAAATTTATTTTATATCCAAAATGTGCTCTCAAATGCTGAACGCTTATTAACCCTAGAAAATGAGTTCGAAGAAGATTTTTGCGTGGATGTATTTGATGGCAGTATAGTTTTGTTTTTAACATCAACCTTCTTTTGTTTATTTTAATATAGTGCTAGAGTGATATAATTATTAAAGTTAATTTAAGATAAATTATTAACCCAATAATTTATCTTAAATTAACTTAACTTGTTAAGAAAATTAATCAAAGATAGAGTTATAAGTAAGATATTAAATTAAATACTAATAGTTATTAAAAATGTATAGTGTATTTTGTTCATAAGTATTTTTTTTTCTACTATTTCATTTTAAATTTCGGCTACATTATTATAATTTAAAACTCCAAGGAAGATCAGTTAGAAAACGGTTTCAAAAATCGTCATTTTCTATAAATGTGACTTTTTCATTTTTGAGCATCTAAGCCCACAAATAAGGTCACACCTACAACAAAGGCCCAACACCTAACAAAATTGACTAAAAACTTACTGGGTTAAGGTTAATACAAAATTGTCATAGCAGGTTTTAGTCAAGGATCGGTCATAGGACCTGACTTGTTCAATTTCTACACCTTCGATAACTTATTGTATCTCTAGAACCTCTGGAGTAGCTTTCCGTAGAATAAAATAACACACTAACGTGTCTCAGAACAAAAAGGAATGGTTTAGAAACAAAATGTAAGCTCTTTCCCTGACCCTCCCTGACAAGAGTGAAATATCTTCGAATCCACATTTCTAAGATATATAAATTTAAACAACACGCTAAATTAACCTTTAGAAAGGCAAATGGTACCTTTTCTCTCATATGCCCTTTTTTAAGCAAAAGAGGCGGTCTTCAAAGCCCAGTCAAAGCTCTTGCTTTATAAGCAGCTCATTCGTCCTATTCTAATTTACTGTTTTTCATATAATATACACAATAAGTTCCACCTACATGAAGACGTTTAAAGTCTTTGAACATAAAGTTCTCCGAGCTTGTACTTCACTCTATAGGAAACTAAATTCCGTCCGCTATTACAGCAATACGCGACTCTACGAAGCTGCTAGCATCGTCCCAATCGATGAATAGCTCCACTTCTTGAGCACTAACATGTTAAGGAAAATACCAACCCATCCCAAGCCTCTTGTTAATTCAATTACGGGCAACTCAACAAAACAGATGCGCGATATTTAGATGTGCTGTCTACGGAATATCGGACAATGAAAGTTTCGGTACCTTTTACATAGCCGCAGGCCCGCCACACAATAAATGCTGATGCTATCAGAGAAGCCCAGATTCCCTCTCCGGATTAATTTCCGAAACCGACCCAACAATAACCGACAAGGACGCATGGTATACTGCTCACACCATCCGCTATTCATCATTATTCAAAATTAAACTCCAGATTTTAATCATAGTCAACATATTTCGAAATATAATTGTATCAAGATTAACAAATTGTATAAGCAGAGCCCCTTCTGTTCTCCCAAAATAATATTTATGTGGTAGCCTTTAAATTTTAAAATATAACCATACAATTAACTTTGACCTTATGATTAAACCACAAAGAAATATTGATATGCTTATTGATGGTACCCAGTATGTGCTGATCAATATATTCGGCAGGTATTTGAAAAATTACATATGAAAGTTTGCTGTGCGGGAAATTTTCTTCAACATAGGAAAAATACTAATAATTCAAAACATTCAGGAAAACTGATCAAATCTTCCAAAATCAGTGCGGATAATTCAATACAATGGCACGAGTACGATAACTTTGGCGCCGAGATATAATAACGGTTTTTGGTAGAGGGTCTTAATACAAGCATTTTTTTACTATGGGAGGGGGGGTCTATCTCCCCCCGTTTAGGCGGGAGGGGCAATTTAAAAAAGTTATTTTTAAAATGGAAAAAAATAATTAAAAAATAACGGTGATACTTACAATTAAGTTGTATACATTTTTTTAAAGCCAACACTCTGTTCTATTAGCCAGTTTTTAAATCAAGTCAAAACTATGCGTAGTTTTTGAAAAATTTAATTTTAAACTCAAAATTTGAGTAAAAAAAGTTAAAAAAAGGTTTAAAGTGTAACTTTTTCAATACTTCAAGATTATCTACCATTGTTTTTATTTCAGAACTTATTGCTCTTATTTGTTTTTGATCAAAAACTGAAAACTAGATGATTTTATGTCTTTTAGTTTTTGAGAAAATTGAAAATAAAAATTTAATTTTAAACTCAAAATTTGAGTAAAAAAAGTTAAAAAAAAGGTTTAAAGTGTGACTTTTTCAATACTTCAAGATTATCTACCATTGTTTTTATTTCAGAACTTATTGCTCTTATTTGTTTTTGATCAAAAACTGAAAACTAGATGATTTTATGTCTTTTAGTTTTTGAGAAAATTGAAAATAAAAATTTAATTTTAAACTCAAAATTTGAGTAAAAAAAGTTAAAAAAAGGTTTAAAGTGTAACTTTTTCAATACTTCAAGATTATCTACCATTGTTTTTATTTCAGAATTTATTGCTCTTATTTGTTTTTGATCAAAAACTGAAAACTAGATGATTTTATATCTTTTAGTTTTTGAGAAAATTGAAAATAACCACAACTACTATTTTAATTTTTTTTGCTTGAGTGGTCTTATTTTGATAGTAATAATGGTATTTGCGTATGCGTAATGCGTGTTTGGGTGTATGCAACAGTAAGGTGTGCGCGAGTTTGGGTGTATGCAACAGTGGCATCTGTAAGGGGGGGCATGCTGCCCCCCTGCAACCCCCCTGCTTGGGCACACTATAGGATTTGGGATGGGTGCAAGTTGGTGTGTGTGCAAGGTGGGGAGGGTGCAAGGTGTGGTGGGTGCAAGATGGGGTGCATGCAAAGTTTCTTTTGCATTTAAATAAGCTGGATTTAAGAAAAATTAATTTACCCTAGGTGTATCTTAATCCATATTCGATTATTACTATCAAAATAAGACTACGTTAGCAAGGAAAAAGTAATTTAATTAAAATATTTTTTTTTGGTAACTTTCAATTTTCTCAAGAACTAGAAGACATAAAGTCATCTAGTTTTCAGTTTTCGATCAAAAATAAATAAGAGCAATGTATTCTAAAAAAAAAATTGTAGATAATCTAAAAGTTTTGAAATATTACACTCTAAACCATATTTTTAAGTTTTTTTTTTGACCAAATTTTAAGTTTAAAACAATTTTTTTCGAAAACTATGCATAGTTTTGACTTGATTTAAAAACAAGCTACTAGACACAAGTGTTGGCTTTAAAAAAAGGTATAATACTTAATTGTAAGTATTACCGTTATTTTTTAATTATTTTTTTTCCATTTAAAGTACATGTTTTTTTAAATTGCCCCTACCGCCTAAACGGGGGGAGATAGACCCCCCCTCCCATAGTAAAAAATGCTTGTATTAAGCCCCTCTACCAAAAACCGTTATTATATCTCGGCGCCAAAGTTATCGTACTCTCCCCAATACAATTATTTAAAAATTAAAACGATCTTACCACAGATTATCTTATACTTTAACCACTAGGATACATATTCACCACATAGAAAGCGACTGTCTCCATGTGGCCATCTATATTTTCATACAGAACCTAAATGGAGGAAAAAAAGCAGCAATAATTCCATCTTCTATGGAATGGTGAATTCTTATTGTGAATGCATCTGTCCATCTGAAGAATTGCTTGCACACAATTTGTGATCTTTATTGTTTGCAAATTCATTTTTATTTTGTAGTGTTTTTTCGGGTTTAATTGATTGCTTATCCGTTACTTCTTTACTTTAAAGACATTAACAATCTCCAGATATATTATTAATAAGTGAACTCCAATTTTGTAATAAATAAAACCAACTTTATTTCGAATTCCATCCATGCAAATATATTTTGTTTATGTAGGTATGTATGTTTACTTTGATTACATTAAAAGGAATAAAAAAGAAAAGATAAAATATAAAATATAAGAATCCTGGTATCCAATTCAAGGGATCGAAGTTCATCAAGAAAAATAAATAGAATTAAGCAAATAAATAAATTTTAAAGTAAATTATGCGCTTTCGTACACTGGTGCACTGTATATCTGATGCATAGGCACACTTCATTTCGTCCTGACTTTCCTTCCATTTGAAAGAGCTTGACTGTGTGCTGAGCTGATTTAAATTGGTTGCACAGGTAAATTGAATTTCTTTTTTCTTTAGATACATATATATTTTTTAAGATATAATTCATTCAACCCATAGAAATCGATATTTCTTATTTTATAAATAGACGATATTTTGTGTTTTTTGTTGTTGTTTATTTGATTAAGACAGTAATTTAATGCCAACCTTGACTGGGATGAATTTTCAAGTTCATTAGAGAGGAATTTTCTCCTTGATAACCTGTGGAAAATAGATTAGAGATTAAAATAAAATGTTGTAAATTCCATAACAAAAACATGCTTTAAAAAGAAATTCATAAAAATAGAAGATATATGTATGTTAAAGATGCTATTTTTCGCTACACAACACACTTTTTTAATACTCCTGGGTGGTAGGACTTTTGGAGCACTTTGAAGTGTTAGAAAATGTCACTCTTTTTTTAAATTATTTAAAAGCTTTCAAACCAATATAAACATTTGAGTTTAAGGTTATGTAAATGAAAATTTAAAAATTGGTTACTAACCTTTGAGCACATATCTCTGTAGATCTCATCGGTGTCCCAGGGCCCACGTTCAGGTAGAGGAAGACCTCGCCTGCGGAGCTCCTGTACACAATCCGTTAGATCGAGTATAGGCAACGGGTCAATACTGGCTTTTGATACTTTATTAGCCAAGTACTCCACATAGTGCTGGCTAAAATTGAAGAAAAGAAAATAAAATTAATAGAATTTTGATGTGTCTCAACGCCTTTCCGAAACTTACCGGCATAGCCCAGCATGATCCTTCTGTACATCAGTATTACATACAGTATCAACCAAACCCTTGGGGGTTTCTTTCTGCAATGGAATGGGACATTTAGACGAAACTCCGCCTGATGACTTGCTGCCGCCTGCACCTTCAACAACAATCGGATCAACATCAAATGGAACATTATTTTGCAGTAATAAATTCTGCAACGTGTGCGGTTCTTTGTCACGCAAATAGAAAAGGCAGCTGCGTGGATGATGTGAATGCAGACCAAGCTTTGAACAATATGGTGAAACGGTGCATTTTGCTCCCATCATAAAAGGTCGGCCACAACCGTAGCAAAACTCAAATTTACATTGAGTACACGTAAAGTGCATGCAACCTCCGCGAGCAAGGGAATACTTGAAACGACATTTCGGACAGTCAATGCCGTTTAGGGCCAAATGTTCGGCGACCCCTTTGGCTTGTACTTCGGGGTCGTTGGCATCTTTCCATTCTTGGAATTTTTCGCATGTTAGACCTTCGTGTTGTTTTTCCCACTATAAAAAAAAAAGAGAATTCAAATCTAAGCTTTCAACTCTTTAGAAAAGAACCAACGGTTTTTCGACATTGGCTGCAGGTAACCGAACCACAGTCAGGACATATAAGCCTCTTTTGCTTGGGTCTTGCAAAGAATCCAGATGAACATTGAATGCACCATTTAAAATTCGGATCCTGCATCAATGTTCTGTCTCTTAGTTTTCGCTGGAAAAGCTCATGTACTTCAGGTTCAACGATATTCTTGATGAAAATGTCAAGATTTGAAAAATACTCAAGATTTTCGTCTTCGAGTACATTTGGATCATGAAGTTCTGGTGTTTTACAGAACGGACAATTGCAGTCGTTAATACTTCTATCGGTAATCTATAAGAATTTGAGAGGGGCTTGAGATCTAAGGACTTATGATATTTGAATAATCAGATGCTTACTTGAATTGTGAAATAGTTCTTTGCACACTCCTTACAGCATTTATGAGTACATTTAAGCATTGAAACAATCTGATTCAAGGGATAAGAACCCATGCAGAGTTCACATTCTTGTTGCAAGAGTGCTATCGCTTGTTCTAGATCACAGCACTCCTTAGCTGCCCAAATTGAGACATCTTGTTGAAAGCGCATGCCAACGAGAGCAGCAGCAATCTGAGCTTCTGCCATGTTTGAGACCAACTGCTCATCAATTAGTCTTTTGGCGCAGATCTGAATGAAACATTTTTAGAATCATTCGATTTTTAAAAAAAAAAAATAACACTAACCTCAGGCTGTTCGAGTTGAAGCTCCTTTATACTAGCATAGGTCCTGAAAACGGGTGCACTCTGCTTCCTCAAACGAGATTCCACAGGTTGTGGTTCTTCCTCTTCAGAACTTGAGTCTTGATAGTCATCATCACTAAAGCATGTTTCATGGTATTTCTTTTTTGGTATTTTTGGAATTTTAGGTTGGGTTCGAGACCTTTGAACAGTATGCTCTGAAGTAGCTTGAGTAAATTTCGAAATTGCATCGGTGATGGATTTTTTACGAACAAGTTTTGGTGGGGCAGGCTTCTGGAAGCCGGACACTGAAGGTTTTGATAATTGGGCTTGTTTATTGAAGAGCTCTTGTTGTATTGCACGAACTGAAGAAACCCCAATAGGTGAAGGTGCTGAAAATGATTTTGATCTTGTTGGAGTTGGTGTGGGTTTTGAGTTTACTTTTGGTTTTGGAATTTTACTGACAGTTTTTTTCGGTGGAGATTTTCGTGGTGATATGGAGTCTTTTGATGTTCCTGGAACGTTTTCATTTTCCTGTTTACTTGTTGAAGGCGTATCAGATATCTGTTTTGCTTCGTTTTGAAAATCTTTGTTATCTGGAAATGCCTGAGCTTCAGAAATCTGGGTTGTCAGCGAACTTGCTGAATTTAAATCTTTAACTTGAGTTACTGAAGTGGTTGGTTCTTCATTTCTAAGAAGGCCTTTCAGAGCGGATACAAGTGAGGAACTTGCTTCATTTGGAATTGAAACTATTGAATCTTGGGTACTATTTTCTTGATTGTAACTTTCCAAATTATCTTTCAAAAGTTGTTCATTTATGTTATGAATAACTCTTTTATCAGTAGAACTTGAAAGAGAAGGTTCATTTGACTCAAGTAATTGTGTAGTATTTTCTAAGTGTTCATGATTTTCTGTGTGCTGTTGATTAATTTTATCAGAGTTTGAAGAAGATGTGTTATTTATTTCATGAGTTTGGATTGATTCTTTTATTTCCCTTTCATTTTCTGAAATATCAGGCTCTGTTGACTTGGATATCGAGTGAAGTTTTGGTTCTTGAACATTTAATTCAGAGCTTGTTCTTGATGAAGATGGTTCATTTATTTCAAGAATTTCAATTTGTGTTACAGAATAATTCTGATTTAATTGACTTGTTGAAAGCTCATTGTACGGCTCAATTAATTTTGTTTCAAAAACAGACGTTATTTCTTCGGTAATTCGTTGTTCTTCTTTTGTTTTTTCGCTTGGTCCCAACGCAATTGTGTTTATTTGCAATGATTCTGAAATATTCTCTGAAGAGTTTTCTAAATTCGAAGGAAGTTCATCATTTGATGAATCGTTCTCTTTTGCATTTTGGAAGCTCTTTGAGTCTTCCTTTGCATCCTTGTTAATAACATTATCGAGCTTATTTTCAGTTACGCTTGGTATTTTTGATTTATTTCGTTGGCTTTGGGATTTTTTCTGAGGTGTCTTCTTTAAATGTTCAACTTGTTTATTTTCTTTTGTTATTTTCACAGCCCTACTTGTTGAAGGTTTGTTATCTTCAATTGCTTCCGAGCTTTGAGACTCAGATTGAAGAACTTTCTCCATTTCTGTTTGAACAAGCTTCAGACCATTAACTATTGTTGAATCTGTTAAATCACTTTCAACATTTTCAAGCTCAGTGGGAAAGTCATTTTCCAAAATTGGTTCTGAACTCGTAGCCGTTGCTATAATATCATGTTTTGGAGAAGAAGTATTGTTTTCTTCAATTATACCACCTGTTCCAAAAAGCTCACCATCTGAAACTACTGAAACAGTGTTAAGATCAATGTCTGTTTGATTAGTTTCATTATTTAAAGCTGATGTGTCTACGACTACTAATGAAGCATGTTCTGTAGATGAAGTGTGTGCTAATGATCTAAGTACTTCTTCTTCTTTTTCTGTATCATCTATTTCGATTTGCTCCTGAGCAGTTTCTTCTTGTACATCTTTCAAAAGATTTTCATTTTCATGAATTTCATCGTCATCACTGCCTTCTAAATCAGCATTACTGTATTCTTCTTCATTTTCCGTTCCTTCTTCTTCATCGAATTGTTCTGAATTGTCATCTTCTTCTTCCTCCTCCTCACCCTCCTCTTCGTCTTCATATTCTTCTTCGTATTCTTCATATGAATAATCATCACTATAATCTTCTTCATCATCTGAATCAAAAGCAGCCATATCAATGTTGATTTCTTCTTTCATTTGTTTTATCAATCTCTGGGTATCTTCAACAAGTTCCGATAGATTCTGTTTGGATGGATCGGAATATTTAAAATCAATCGACTTATTACTCGATACAGGTGTTATTTGTGCTGAATGGATTGAAGATTGATTTTCAAGTATTAAGAGTACTTCATTTTCAGAAGTTGGTGATTGCATTAGATCACGAGTACTTAAAGTGTTTGGTTCTTCACTGCCTATGCTAAAAAGTTCTTGATCTGAATTATCATCATCTTCTTTTGAAACTGATTTATTGTCTATAGGTGAAGCAATCGATGGAGTCTGAGTAATATCCTCGATTGCGTTATAGAAATTTGGTTCGTCTTCTTCTTCTTCTTCTGATGACGAACTCTGAACATCCTGAAATAATTCTTCATCTTCAGTTGAGATATCTTTTTGATCTTTATTGAGGCTTTGTTGGCCTTCAAAATTAAAAGAAGATTCTGTTGTAGGAGTTGGTGTCAAGGAGTTTGAAATACTTTCTATAGATTTAAGGCTGGTTGAGCTGGTTGTTCGTCTTACTGGAATCTTTGAAGTTGGCTTCTTTTTTGAAGGTGTGGACAAAACTGTCTCTTCGTTGAACAAACTTTGTTGTGGAATATTTGATTCTTCAGTAAGAGGTATATTTAATGCATTTTCTTTGACATTTTTCAAAGATTCTGAAGAATTATGCAAATTTGTGTTTTCATGTTCCACTGACTGAGTTACCTTCAAATTTTCTGTTGTAGAAACTTTTTGTGAAGAATCTTCATCGGTTTTTGGCGTTACCACTTTCTTTTCCGTGATTCGAGCTTTTGGTTTTTTAAGCTGTGATGCTTTACGAGGTGAACTTGTAGAGGGTTTATTGTCAGAATCATTGGATTGATTTTTCTTTAGAAAGGGGTTTTGACTCTCAGGTCTTTGAAGCTCAGGAATGGCGCTAGGGATGTTTGGACTATTAATTATGACATCTACTTTATTTTGACTGTTTTCAGCTTCAGAAGTCTTTGGTAGTGACTTTTCTGTTTTTATGGCCTCTGAAATGTTTGCTTCAACATCTTCTTTCTTCTGTTGAATCTTTTGAGAAGTATTCTCAGAATTTATATTTTGCTTAGGTTTTGAACGTGATGGGATATTTGAACGTTTCTTCACATTTTTGTTAGTTTTTTTAGGACTTTGTTGTTCTTTATTGTTTTCTGGCTGAACGGAACCATTTTGTAGAGACGCACCTTCAAGGTTTTCAGTTGCAATTCTGATTTCTTCAGTTGTAATAGATTCTGAAGTTAGTTCAGATTTATTCAGAGTAGTAGTATTTTCAGTTTGTTGATCTGAGGATAAATCAAATTTTTCGTTTTCGGGTGTTTGGTCTTGGTCCTGAAGAATTGCCGATGAAGAAGGAGCATTTTGCTCCTCAAGATAAGTAGATTCTTCAGGTTCATTTTCCTCAATTTCACTATCAGTATTTTTCTTATCTCGTTTTATCGAACGCCGGGTCCTTGCTCTTCTATTTCTTCTTGAACTATTAAACCCAAAACGAAAGGTATATCCTTTGTAGCCCTGAATTTTTTCTTTCTTCGTTTCTTCATTTATTTCAAAACTAGATGATTGTAAATCGTTAGTAATTGTAATATTTTGTACACTGTTTGCATCAGTTGTGCTCTTTGGAGTTTCTTCAGCATTTTTTACTTCTAAAAGCTCATCTTCTTTATTGACAGATATTACTTCTTCAGTTTTTATTTGAAGCTCAGGAGAGTCTGATTTGTGAACTGTGGGTGAATTCTTGATTTCAGAGTCTGCAGTTTTATTTATAGTAGAACGAATTAGTGCATCTCTAGAAGATATTTCTTCCTGACTGTCTTCCTCGTCACTGGACTCTTCCTCGCTGCTTTCTTCTTCACTTGATGATTCAGGGGCTTTTGCCATTTTGTATACTTGACGGGAAGCATTTTTAAATGATTTTAATTCATATTCTTCTGTTTGTTTTCTTAGTAAGCCCCTATCTTCATCAGCCTTGAAGTCTTCTATTGCACTAATATCTTCCATCACATTCTCCAGTTCTTCTTCTGTTGAATGTTTCAAATTTGGTCTTATTATTTCTTCCATTAGAAATTCATCTGGATCTATTGGAGGAGGTTCAACAAGGCGTTCGGCTTCCTCAACTTCAAGAACTGGTGGTGATGGCTCAAGAAGATCCCTTTCGACTTGTTCAACTAGATTCGGGATAATATCTTGTATATGTTGCCAAACAAAGTTCTTTACGTCATCACCGGCTTTACTGCTATTAGCAACATTTCTATTCGAATAGATTGGACTTTTCATAAAAATTCTTTCAGACTCTGAATCTAATTCTGGCTCAAGAGGTTTCTTTGCTAGAAGATTCCCCAACATATCTTCCATACTGCGAAGAACCTGACTATTTTGCTTAGCTTGCACCTGTTCCATATTACCAATTAGAATTTCGAGATCTTTCAAGACATTTTTGTTATTGTTGGTCTGAGACTGAGAGCCAAAGACATCTTCTTTGATTTCGAACGGACTATTCATAGATGATAATGTATTTCTGTATGAAGATTGATCTTGTGTAAATGCTATTTGTTCTGCATTTGCAGCAAGAAATTCATGGATTGGCGAACTGATTTCTATAAAAGTAAATTTTGCAAAAATAAAAAAAAAACAGTTTGTAAGAAGAAACGAAAAAAAAACAAAGCATATTTTATCTAAAAACTAATTTAATCAAAGAAAAACAAAATTACAAACCAAAAATAAAAAACAAACTAATGGTTTCTTTAAAAGATCATACAAAAATCGGTTAAAGGTTCCAAAAACAGAGTTTATGTGTGTAAGTAGTATCAAATTTTAGGTTCCGACTTATAACGTTTATTTGCTACTAACCACTTTTAGGAACTGACGGTGGTAAAGGTTGTGGTTGCATAAAATTAGCACTTTCATTCTCAACTCCTCCTGGAGATCCCCACACTCTCATCAGAAACGGTTTTAACTGAGTCTTGCTTAAGTCCAGAAGCGCCAAATCCATATTGCCATGATGAGCTGTCAGAGCTGTAACAATATCTTCCCGGGAATAATTTCCCTTGGCCGATATTTCAAGATATTTCCGCTGTCGCTGTTCGACACATTCAGATATAGCCTGCCAAACATTACCTCCATGCAAACGGAGGGCTTCACGGGCTTCAATAGCAGAAATAGTTCCAATAACATTCTCGATTCGTTCCTGGCCATATTTGGTTGCTAGACTCTGAACAGTTTGGACTAATTTAGACCAATTATCTCGGAGCCAAATAATCGGATGTGTATCGCCACAGTTCTTCAAGGCAGCATGTAGTTCTTCAGCAGTAAACTTATAATGTTCGGCTTCCTATAAGGTAAGGGATTAATTATTAGCCCAAGGCTCAGAATTTGATTGTTCATTCTTTCAATATGTTAGGGTTATGATTCACACATACTTTTAGCATCATAAATAGTTCAATCTCAGGGTCTCTGGTGGGCTCATTTCTTTTAGAAGTCGCATATGGATCAAAGAATATGTCATTGTGATATGTTTGAGCCTATAAATTGGGGGGAATTATTGCGGATGAGTTGGTGATATATGGAAAAGTGAGTTTGTAAAACTTTAATAATTCACATACCTTCTGCAGGGAAATATAGTCCGGTATTTGAGTTCGACTAGCCTGAACCACGGGAGCGAGATCAGGGGACCGAATATCTGTAGAACTCCGATATCTTTCAGCTGGCACTTCTCTATAAAACCTCATATTTCTATCCATCAAAGCCATATTTTCAGATTCTCGTGACGTTGTAGGCTCTGTTGGCATCATCGGTATGAACATCTCCCTGGGACTGAAATTTCGTGTTGGTGGCGTAAAAGATTGATTCTGCTAGAAAAATGTGTCAACAAATTTTGGTTTCTATGCATTTTATAGAATGAATACCTGAAAATCACTAGTTGGCATTTCTGTTGAAGTCTCTGTTGATGTTGTTTTAAGATTATTTTCCTCGATTCTCTTTGGAACCACATCATATGTCTGCAATTATAAATAAGGTTTCAAAAAGGAAGGTTTACGAAACTAAACTATTGTTTTAATAATTACCTGAGTGGACATAGTTTGTGGCACTGGTGATGTCGCCGTTGATCTTAATTCTCTTGTTATTTCTTTTGGAGGCGAAGGGCCACAACCTGTTGAGACTTTTTGAACTTTGTTCTTATTCTCTTTTGCAACAACAGTGGTTGACGAAGAAGTTGAAGTTTGTTGATCTTTTTCTGCTTTTTTGTATTCAATTGCAGTTTCAGCATTACGTTTAGCTTTCTTGGCCTCAGCTTGAATGTTTTCGTCTAAAGTTGCCCAAATATCATCGATAGGTTCCATTTCTGAGAAATGATGGGATTTCATTACTTATTTTTTTAAAAAAGTTTGTGCATTTGTTTTATTAGAATATGACATACATATTTCATTGTATGTTTAAATTTATATTGTACTAATGTCTTTTTTTTTCGTGCAGCTCACATTTCTTAATGAGGTTAGACCTTTAATTTAAATACTACCGATTGGACCCTTTTGACATTATTTTTTCAAAAACTAAACTTGGTCCTTTAATTGGTAGACCAACGAGTGACGCACGGTTTTGTTCTTCTGACTTCAATTTTAAGTTTGGTGAATTAACTTAAATTTATTTTAAAATCTTAAGTTAATTGCAGAATTTGTATTTAATTTGATTTTAATTTAATTTTCAACATTTGTTCGTAATTATTTCATACAAGGGACCATATGTAGTATTTCAATGTTTTTTTTTAGCAGTGAAATATGTAGTTGTTAAGTTAAAGTGAAGGTTAAGATTCGAAACATTGTATTTTTCTTACACTAAAAAAATGTACCCGTTTTATGACCTTATGCCATATAATTCTTAAATCGATTGTTCCCTTGTTACTTAAATCTGTTTTTTTTTTTGGTAAAAATGGTGTAAACCTTTATATGTTTATGTTTGATTTCATTTATGTTCGTCTATTCATTCCTCTAGGCATTCTTCATTTCGTAAAAATTCTCATACAATCTGGTTTCTGCGTGGTATGTTATGAAAATTCAAATTTCAAGAGTATTGTAAAGTTACCGTACGTTATACGTACATACATATATCAGAAATGGATATAAAATTTGATATTATCTTGTGGAAAATAAAATGTTAATATTTTCTAATTAAAGATTGTCAATATGTTGATTCAGACAACATAAGGGACTTAAAGCTAAGAAGAATTTATAATATCACATTGGCCAGCTGCCAAAAATGTTCCTACCAATTAAGGCAACTTTATTGGAAAGTTGACTTTAATGCTAGTTGAGAAAAGATTTTCCCTATCACCTTTGCATAAAAAGAAACCTATAGTACTATCATCATGGGTTTTTATAGGGGCGGCACCTACTGGCTACTTTGGTATATAAAACTTCCAACGCCATCTTGAGGCTACGGCGAACATAAAAAAATGACTCCTTGTAAAACTATAGATTTCATATGCAAAGCTATCACTGGGTAGGTTCAGACAACATAAGTTACTTCATTTGCAGTCAACTTCTTTCTTTGAACGTAGATTTTGACCAAGGCAACTAATTAGTTTTTCAAGTGTCTTGAATTTCAAATTTAGAACTTTACTTCACAAACCTCTACCTTAAGTTCATAGTACAAAAACTACCAAAAGCATTATTGTCTACAAAACACTCCTTTCAGGCAAGCTACAAGTCCATCACGATTTGTATTTCGTATTGTAAAGAAATATTACTTATATCTTTGTCAAATTGACAAGGAAATCTTTTACAAAAAATATTAAATGGAGTTGTGCAGAAAATAAATAAATCATAGAGTAATAAAGTTCAGCTTTCAGTTGAATGAAAAAACATGATAAACTGTCATTTTGACAGAAGTAAAATTGACTTGATAGTTAGAGAGATTTTTCTTGACTAACTTTCTAGTCATCTTTCCATTGAAGTTGCCTTGATTGGAAGGTTACTTCTTGGCAGCTGGCCAATCAGATACTAGAAACTTGCCTAACTTTCAAGTTCCTTATGTCGGCTACTACTATCTACCACTTTCATACTACATATGTCAAACTGTCAGCTGATTATGTTTTTTTTTATTAAACTGAAAGCTGAAATTCATAACTTTATTTATTAAGAGCACAATTTTATTTATAGTTTTCTGCAAAAGGGTTCACTGTCATACTGGATTAAAATTTACGTTCAAAGAAAGCAGTTGACTGCAAATTAAGTCCCTCGTGAACCTGTCCAATAATGATCAGACGACATAAGAGACTTGAAGTTAAGGCAAGTTGCTAGCTGCCAACTAATTTCCTTCCAATTAAGGCAACTTTATTGGAAAGTTAGTCAAGGAAAATCTTCCTTACTATCAAGTCAAGTACATTTATCTCACAATGACAGCTGATCATGTTTTTTTCATTCAACTGTAAACTGAACTTCATGGCATTGCAATTTATTTATTTTCTGCACATTTAATGTTTTGTGTAAAAGTGTTCCTTGTCAAATTGGAAAAGGAATGAGTAATATTTTTTTAAATTACAAAATACGAGTCGCGATGGAACTGTAGCTGGTCTAAGAAGCGTTTTGTAGACTATAATTTTGTTGGTGGATTTTGTAAGATTAACTGAAGGTAGAGGTTAGTGAAGTAAAGATCCAAAGATACGAGTTTGAAATTTATGACACTTGAAAGACTAACTAGTTGCCTAGGTCAAAATTTACGTTCAAAGAAAGCACTTGACTGCAAATTAAGGCCCTTATGTTGTCTGAACCTGCCCATCATTATCAAAATGTGTATCAAGTGTATAAACAAAAACTTGAAATTTGTGTGGAATTGTCGAGTTGGAAACTAGTTTTTGTAAGAGTTATTGTAGAAAGTCAATTCATTTTAAGCCTTTAAGGATTTTAAAAACACATTACGTTTTAACGTAATCGCAACAATCATCTGTCAGTTCTCCAATTCTTTGATTTTCACTTTTGACATTGACAGATTCAATTGATTGAAAAGCTTGAAACTTGAAAAAAAAACAACACAACAAGAATACACACAAAATAATCCTTTTTAAGAGAAACAACATTTATATGGATCATGTCAAGGTGTATTTCGTTAGGAAGGTAGTTTTGCACAACAACAACAACAACATAAAACAATTAATATTATTATATACAATATTTAATCTAATCAAAAGTATAAAGTTCCATTGATTGGCTTTTTTTCGAGTTAGTTTTTGGTGCCGAGGAAAAATGAAATTTTTCTATTCCTACCTTTCTTCTTAGCCGCAGCCGATGTATATTCTTCAGATTCGTCTTCAGTTTGTTGTGATATTTTCAACTTTGCTATGCCATTGGTAACACCAGCGGTTGTTGTTGTTGTAGATGTTGAAACTTTTGCAGAGGCTGATGTTGCTGCAGGTTGTTTTGGGGAAGCTTTTTGTGGAGCTTGTTTGGGTGTCTTGCAACATATGGAGCAAATTTTAGTCTTAGGCTCGTTGACAAATGTGCAGAATTCACATTCCCACTCGTGTTCGGGTGTCGAAGGTGGTGGGCCAAGTGAAGAACTATCCTCGGTGATTGAGTTGGCTGTAGTGGTAGTCTCTTCGGATTGTTTCAAATCTTGGCCATTTTGGTATTCAACTTCTTCTGTTTCAAATGGACTCTTTGGCTCCGGAGATTGAGGAGTTTCTTCATTGTCACTTAATACCAGAGGTTTTGGTTTAGTCTTCGAAGATGATTCTTTCATTTTTTCCTGAATTTTGGCCTGAACCAAGGCTCTGGTGGGTGGTGCTTCTGAAGCCTCGGAATCTGGTGAAATTGGCGAATCTGAATAAACCTTTCGGTATGAATTGAAATTAGAATTCGCATTGCTAGTAGCTATTGAAGGCCTCCTGGACGAGGTCCAGTCGTCTTGTACAGATTTTGGCATCGAAGGTCCCCGACGATCTCTCGAACTCATTGCCTTTGTTCTGAGACTTCTAGGCTCATCTTGCTCCAAAGCCTGCGAAACACTTGATAGCCTTCGAGTGCGTCGTGCATTTGCCATTCCTGATCGTTGTGACATTAATGATCGCCGATCATCGTTTTCGGAGTCTTCATCATCTGTTAGTTCATTTTCACTGAAATCATTTCGTTTCTTGCTGCGAACTTGCATAGACTTTCGACTGTGAGTTGGAGAGGGAACTCTCGAACTGGCACGAGATTGTACCCGAGATCTCCCTGATGACGGCATTCCCATCATACCTGAAACAAGAGTGACAGATGATTGAGTTAAAGAGTAAATTTGGATGCATTCATTCAAAGTTATACCTGGATTCATTGCTGTAACAGGCATTCCCATTGGATATGGATACATTCCGGGCATGTTCATAAATACGGGTGGAGCATGCATCATGTGTTGGTTATGCGGACTCGGATAGTAACCATGGGTCACATTCAGACTCATATTCGATCGATTCAAATTCGAATTTGCTGCACCTGGCCAATCTTCTGAATGCTGATGAGACTGATTCCAGCCTCCGTGGCTGTGACAATTGATGCAGTTTAACTGAGCCATTGATTGAGCCTAAAATAGTAGTGTTTAAAAATTCTATTTCAGCTGTCAGTTAATAAATAATATACCTGTTGCATTTGGCTGCCGCCACCCATCCACATGGGTGATTGCTGATCCCTATGATGTCTTTGTTGACTCATTTGATTTAAATTAAATACCGAAGTACTCATATTTCTTGCCGAAGGACCTTGACCCCTCATGCCACCCATGGACATCTGTTGATTAAAATGAAACGGTGTATCGTCAGGATAATCAAATGAATTGATACCAGATGACATGCTGCCAGATCGGAATTGTGAAGGCGATGATATGTTTGACCATTGGTCAGATGGTAAAATCTGGAAAAATGTTGGCAATGAAAGGGGTTGTTTGTGGGATGAATTGACAAACAAATTGTAATTGGTCATCAATTGACAGTTTTTCAAGTTTCAATGAAAACTATCGATCAATGACAATTTGTCAGTAATTATTTTAAAAATTAGGAACGTACTTGCTCCCTTTGTCCATTGGCTATTTTCTCGTTTGGTTTTGACTGCTTATGTTGTCGGTATCTCTGCTGCAACAAAGCCATTCTGTCAAGTGTAGCACTGGCCTTAGTTTTAATTTTTTCCAACGTTATCGATGGAGGCTTTTGAATTTGATCGAAAACTGATTTGCTATTTGGTGTGGTTGATCTTGACGAAACTCCATCGCTGGGAGTTCTTGGTGTTTCTGGCAATGGTCGATTGCCTAAATTAAGGCCCCTTCGCAAAGAACCTAAACGATCTTGCCATGCAGCTGGCTGTTGTTGCTGGCTTCCAGGCACAGGAGAGACTGATGGTGTTGTTGCTGTAGAACCTATCACCTAGGATTAAGTTCTTAAGTTATTTGCCTTTTTTGTGCTCAAAAAAATAAACTACTGATTTTTCTTTTTGTCAAATTGAAAAGACCGAGAAGTTTTTTAATTTTATTTTTGTTTAAATAAATAAATGTATATAAGTTAACAATGCCATAGAAAGTTTGGAAAAAAGTATAACACAAAAGCTCTGGTTATATTATGAAGAAAAATAACGAAGATAAAAACGTGCATCTCAGGCGAAATAGAAGTAAATGGAATTTAATTGTAATTTTGTTTTTAATTTTTTTTTATCAGAATTATTCGAGGAATGAAAATTTACAAATATAAATTTTTGTTGCATTTTTGTTTTTGAGCTGAAATCACACGGAACACACTTTTTTTTTATCATAATTTGATTCTTTTCGTTTTAATCTAATATCTTTTTATGAGATGATGCAGTGTCGTACCTGATCCCTTCGAAGTGGCATTGGTGATGGCATTCCCTTTTTATTGCGACGTGGTGGTGCAACAGGAGCAGTTGGAGTTATAGCTTTTGGTGGGATTAGGGGCGTAGTTCCTTTTTTTACTTCGATTGCCTACAAAATATATAATTATTGGGTAAATATTTACATAGACGCAAATAGGAATTTTCTAAAATTAGTTGTCTAATTTCTTACGACTTTCGAAATAATGTTTTTTTAGGTAATTAATTTTCTTAATTGAAACAATTTAAACTGGGTCAACTGTCTTCCTTTTCTTATGATATTTTTAGTTTTTTTTTTGGAAAACTCATTGACTTTTTCGTCAGCTTTTATAATCACCATCCATCGGACGGTGGCGAAGATGATGATAATTACCTTCCTCAGATGTGTCTTTCGTTTGGGATGCTTATGGAACATATCATCGCATGATGCACAAAATATTTGTTGAGCGCATTCGTCACACGTTACCCAAGGACTGTTGGAACCGCATAAAGTGCATTTCATTGCAGACTCGGGGCGTCTTGCATCTGAAAATAGATGTTTTTTTATGAAAAATTACATCTCCAGTATTTTTTTTTTGTTCATTGCATCATTAAATATTTACCAGGAGTTTTTGGACGCATTGCTATCGTTGTCGGTTCGTTCGAATATTGTTGACCAGAAAATTCAATAACTTCATAGTCGGGTTCGGGTTGATTCTTTTTTGGCGGCAATGCTGGTGGTCGGAAAGTTGACGAAGCTCCTCCGCCATTAGTTGAGGGTGGTGGTAGTGGTGGCTTGGGGCCAATTCGGTCGTTTGCCTCTGTCTAATGCAAATATTATTTTTGAAAGATTTCCAATTTAAAGAAAATATTACAGATAATTTTTCTGTGTTTACGGCATTTATAGTTAATAAATAGGGTATATATTTATATACACTTACCACCCATTTAGGCATAGAGCGTTCCACTTTCAGTTTTGTTGGTAAAGTATTTGTTCTCAACGATGAGTTCTAAAATTTAAAATAATAAATAATTTTAAATTTTAATAAAACAAATAGATATTTTAGAAATCAGTAAATTTTAGCTGCAAACTCTTTTTTGTCCAAGGAATATTCAAACTTAATAAAAAAACAAGAATTCGATGCTCAGTTCAAATGATAGAATATTGAAAGTGAAATGCTCCCAATGATTTTAAGACCAGGATCAAATATCGATATACATTAATTATTCTACTAGTTTGAAAATTAAAATAAAGTTAAATCAGTAAAAGTATACAAAAATTTAATGTACAACAATTAAAATGACTATGTACTTCAATGTTTTCCCACAGGAAATTGTGTATGAATATTTTTGCATGTACTTGTATTCAAAAACAATATTGATCGCTCCTTATTAAAGATCTAGTCAGATCTGACTTATTGTTTTTCATTGTTTCTTATGGGGTTTTCCAGGGGTAAATTCAGATTTACTTCAAAAATCAATTTTGTGCAGTAGAGCTGTCAAATTCCCAGTTAAACATTTTTAAAAAATTGTATTGTATTTTTAAAAAAATGTATTGGGAAAAAGGGGTAAATCTGCCTAAAAATCCAGATCTGCAGATTTGATCTTAAATCAAAAATAAACCAATTTATTTGGTCCCATTAAATGCAAAAAAAGAGGAAATTTGCGTTTGACAGATCTAGATCAAGAATAAATTGATTTATTTTATTCATTTAAAACCCCATTATTAATCCATTTAAAAAATCTGTTTGAATGAGTGGTAAATTTTGAATTTAAGGAGTTTAAGAAACACGAGAATCAAAAGAAAATAGATTGCAAATAACAGACTTTTACTTTGACATTTGGTTGATTTGTTGTTAATTCACTGTCAGAGAGATGTACGTACGGGCAATCAGCTTAGGTATAAATAAAAATATTTCATTGCAAGTCAACCAATATAAAACCCAAATCAAATTGATAAAAATATCGATCGAAGTTATGTTGATTGAAGAAAATAAAATGAAAAATAAGTTGTGCTTTGTTTATTAAGAAAGCGGTTAAGTACAGGATATTGTCAATACGTTTTGAAATATTGCTACATTTCTCATTTAAGAAATTGTCAACAATGTCTTCATGCATGAAAACTTACATACAATTTTGTGTTATAATCAACCCTAATCGAAATAACCGATCGGGAAAAATCCGATAAAAGGATTGACCGGATTGGAGGATAAATATTTCGGCAGTGTTTTGCTACCGGAGAAAATCGCGAAAAAATTGTTACCTCGACAGGGGTGAATTGAATATGCCTGAAACGTCATTATCAGATTACATTTAAAATATTCAAGTGTTTTTTTTATCTCATCTGAAAGTTGCTGACACAAGTCTTCTAAGTCTTTTTCTAAGTCGCAAAATCAATTTTTATCATTTGGAACAAAATCTAACAACCATGTAAAGAGACAATTTGCCAGTTTATGTTTCTAAGATTTCTGACAATTTTCTCAGACGGCTTGACAAAGCTGCAATCAAATAAGATTTGCATCATAATCATACAAATTTAATTTTAAGATTTTAGACAACAAAAGTTAGAATTTTGTATGAGAAAGTTTGTTTATATTTCTGAGATACGGAAATCTCTGAGATATTAGAAATATAAACTGGTCAAATTTTTGATTGGTAGTTATTGCCAGAGTACTAAAAGATCTGAAAATATTATAGGATTCGACAATAGTGTATACTAATGTTTGTTTTCATGCTAAAAAAGGTTACATTGACGAAAACCAAATTCTTGGTGTAAGTCATTTGGAAACAAAAATAAAAAGAGGCTGGGATGCGACCCACCCTGTTAACTTCCCATCCCTTCTGTCGATTTGTCTTGCTTAAAAGTTTGTCTATATGTATCAATTTTTACCAAATTTGCGTACTATTTTTTGTAGATTTTATTTTTTTATGAAAAAACGGACTGTTGGATTTTTATAAAAAAATTATTGAATATCGAAAACAATATTTTCTGTGAAATAAAATAAGTTTGAAGCCAATATTTTTAATTTTTGAAAAGCTATTTGAGTCGAAAGTAAATTTTTACAAGTTTTAGTATTGTTTTTTTTTTTAGGTTTTTATTTTTTGTAAAAAAAAACTGTCGATTAGATTTTTCTGAAAATTTTATAGAATGTTGAAAACAATATTTCTTATAAGATAAAAATAGTTTGAAGCCAATGTCTCAATTTTTTGAAAAGATATTTACGTCGAAAAACAATTTTTACCAACTTTTATAAATTTTGTTTAGGTTTTTATTTTTTGTAAAAAAACTGTCAATTCGATTTTTCTCAACATTTTTCAGAATGTTGAAAACAATATTTTTTATAAGATAAAATAAGTTTGAGGCCTTAATCTCAAGTTTTTGAAAAGATATTTGAGTCGAAATTCATTTTTTACCAACATTGAGTAATGTTTTTTTTACGTTTTTATTTTTTATAAAAAAAAACTGTCAATTCGATTTTTCTCAAAATTTTATCAGATGTCAAAAACATTATTTTTCGTTACGCAAAATTGTTTTGGAGATGAAATCATATTTTTAGTCGTAAAATTTTCGAGGTGACAAATTTTTTTTTCAGTTTTTTGGATTTATAAAAAAACTTTTTTTTCCAAAAATATACTTGTTTTGTATCACGTTACAATATATAATATAAAATTTAATTCAAGTCTAGCGTCATTGGTTCATGAGATATTTAGGGTTAACCAAAATTTTCACCTTTTTTTTTAAACTGCTATGGTAAAAAAACCACCCACGCAATTTTCTTGAGAGCCCTTTCTGCATCTTTCTGCCTTATTATCTGTATACCTAACAAAATTTATTTGAAGGCAATATCTCTTCTGGTTCTTGAGCTATGGACGACGAAAAAAACATCGCGCACGTACGGACGTACGAAAGTACGTACACACGCACGCACAGACATCTTTCTAAAAATCTTTAATTTCGACTCTAGGGACCTTGAAACGTCGAGAAATGTCAAAATTTTCAATTCGACAAATCGGACCGATTACAATAACTTCCTATGAGAAGTTAATAATAATGCCCATGTCAATTGAAACTAGGTAACAAAATTATAATTGCTTTCAACAGGTGGTTTTGCTTACAAAATGAGTTCTTATTTCTGATTGTTGATCATGGAGGGTGACGTGAAATAACGCCAAATGAAATAAAGCCAAATTCAAAAAATTTGGCATTATTTCGTTTTCAAAAACGAAATAATGCCAAATTTTCAATTTGGGTTTATTTCGCTTTAGAAAACGAAATAATAGCAATTTGGCATTGTTTCGATTTAAAACTTTGCAGAATTAGAAAAAAACAATTTTGCAACAATTTTTTTGTTATTAATTAAAAAAGTTGAAAAATGACAGATACTTGTTGCTCGATTGAAATTTTTGAAATTGGAGCCCAAAACAAGTTTGCTTGAATTGATAACACGGCGGCGTACTAACAGCTAGGTATGTAAGGGGGGCATGCTGCCCCCCTGCTTGGGATCACTATAGGATTTGGGGTGGGTGCGAGTTTGGGTATATGCAAAGAACACGAATGCGTTGTGATTCTTTCATAACTGTGAGCCATACTTGCTTTTTAAATTTGGGAATTTCTTTGATTTTAGTGCTCAAATGCAAAAGTTCTTTGCATATACCCAAACTCGACCCACCCCAAATCCTATAGTGATCCCAAGAAGGGGGGCAGCATGCCCCCCTTACATACCTAGCTGTTAGTACGACGCCGTGCTATCAATTCAAAAAAACTTTTTAGCAAAAGTAGCTATTCTAGACAATAAATCAACCATTTTTGCGTGTTTTGTATGTAAAAAAGTGAACTTTAAAAAGCCAAATTGGTTTTATTTCGTTTTGAACAACGAAATAAGGCCAAATTTGAAATTTGGTGTTATTTCATTTGGCACTATTTCACGTCACCATCATGGAGTATGCAATAAAATCAATCTAATATCAAGTTTTCATATATTGAAATTGGATTGTCCTTTTTAAATTAAATTCTGCCTTCCTTTTTCAAAAAACCTAGTTAAAAGAAGTTAACAAAACTTAAATCTCCTGTTTCTACTTTTCTTACATTATACCTATAAACGAGTACAGACAACATATTTATGGAGAAAAAAAAGTGTAGATGGTGCAGTCTCTAAAAAGGAAATAACTGTTTTTTGATATCTTTTTTAAGGCTTTCGTGGGTTTTGTTTTTTTGAAAATTTTTCTGATTATTTCTAAACATTTATATTAGATGAATATTTAGGTGATTTGTTTACATTTATGTTTATAAAAATTGAACAAGAACAATTATAAAGTCAGTACTATTTTCAGCATCCTTACTTTTGATTTTGATGATTTTTCAATTTGTTTCATAGTTTTTTTTAAAGAATGTCCTTAAAATCCAACAGAGACTAAAGCTAAGTAAGCACGATTGGAAAATCTTTCAATATTGGTCGAACTGTCAAATTTCTCCCAATAGCACCCAATTAGATGAAAATTGACAATTTTATATCCAGTGAAAATTGGCCGTTCCAATTAATAATTGTCTGTTTACACGGTTGGAAGACTTTAAAAAACAATAAAATTTTTAGACTAATTGGAATAAAAATTTCTCAACAGGTAGTGCAAAAAACAAAACATAAAATAATAAGAAAATGAAACAACAATGAAGCAGGCAATAACGACTATCTTGTAAAATTTGTCATGCGTCAAATACTTTTCAATTTAATTTTTCGTAATTTTGCCAAACAGTGACTTCTTATTTCTTTAAATTTTCGTAGTTTTTAAATTCTTTCAACATCCTGTAAGCTTTTTCTGTTGTTTCCTGCTAAAAAACTTTCTGCCAATTGAAAATTGCACGGAAAGAAGTGTATGGCATTTATGACAATGCTAGTATGGTCTGGAGTCCCATACTAAAAAAGTATCGGTGATATTTCTACATTGTATTGCTACAACTCCTATAAATATGGGATTATGTACTATACTGTATGGTACCACAATCTTTGCTTGTAACACAAGGACGCATAGTACGTTTGACGAGACAGCATTGCCTTCACCCCCATACTGTATCGGAGATGTCGCAATGCTACTAGTTTTTCCCGCAATAATTTATGGCGTGATAATCGATACCCTTATTGGACTGCTGTCAATAATGTAAGTATAAGGGACATAACAATAATGTATAGACTTTTCTGCTAGGAGCATTGTACATGCCGCCATCCAATCAGTATGTGCCTGACTCCCATACTGGCATTGGCGTATCGGCTATGGCCAAATTAACTATGCTTACAACTTTTTATCCAATGGAAATCTTCTAAGCCATACAGTATTGCGTTCACACCCATACTGACATTGTAATATTCGCAATGTATTTCTTTCCGTTTGCATAATGATTTTTGAAAGAACATCTTCCAATCAAAAAAATTGTGTGTTAAGACGACTACAAACGATTGCAACCCAATTGTTTTTCTGTCACTTTGACAGATACATGGTTGGTTGGTTGGTTGTTTTACATGATTCATAGAAAATTGGTTGAAATGTTTTACAAAAAATCTTGGAAGATCTTCCAAGCTTGTATACTTAGCTTTAGTTGTTGTTCTTATCATACAAATTATGAAACAACATGTTTAAATTCCATAGACTATAATTTTGTCTATTTGCCATGAATCCAATACTTTGTTAAATATAACGGCAGTGGCGGGCGTAGCTACCGCTGTATCAGCTGTATCCATGTAACAGGGCCCCCGAGATATAGGGGCCCCCAAAGATACAGAGCACAAGACGTGTGTAAAAAAATTCACTTAAATATTTAAAAAAGTTTTATTACAAAAAAATGTTCTTGTTGTGTATCTTTTCTTTTTTTCATGTCCTACCAACCAACAATACTAGAACTTCAACCTGCAAACACTTTTTTATTCGAGCTTTCAAAATATAGTACCCAAGAACGTACTCTTCTATAGTTACCCATTTAGAAAGTGAACTCAACAGTAAAATAACTTTTTGGCGAAATCTTTTGCACCCTATTATAAATGTCGTAACTACTTTGGCCTCGTGCAATTTACCTTTAAGAGGAGATGATTCAGATTCTGGAAATTTTATATCCATTATTCACTTAATATCTAATTATGATCCTATTTTGAAAAAACTCATTTTTAAACCAAAAGGTGAAATAAATTATTTAAGCCCTACTATTCAAAATGAGATAATTGAATTGCTTGGTATCACATTAAGAGAAAACATTGTTTTAGAATTTAAAAAATCTCCTTTTTTTATCTATAATTTTGGATACAACACAAGACCTATCAAAAATTGACCAACTGTCTGTTGTTATTAGGTATATTTCTACAGCAGAAACCGATGAAAAAGTAAATAAAGATATAAAAATCTGCGAGTCATTTTTAGGGTTTGTACCAATTACTGATGCTAGTGCCGAAGAGCTAAAAACAGAAGTGTTTAAAACAATAAGTGAATATGGAAATGATTTATCCAAATGCAGAGGACAAGGTTATGATGGAGCGAATGTTATGTCGGGTGTATATGGAGGATTACAAGCCTTTATAAAAGAGAACACTCCAAATACCGACTATGTTCATTGCGCAGCACATACTTACATTAAATTTGATACTTAATGATGCAGCAAAAAATATACTTGAAGTGTCAACATTTTTCGATAATTTAGAGTAACAGTATGAACAGCTGGTCTTTGCTGCACAACGATTCAGAAAAATAAAAAATTACACTTAAAAAGGTTTGTCCTACGAGATGGTCGTCACGAAATGATGCACTATGTTATGTGGTAAAAGATCAAACTATACATTGATAATGAAAACCTTACACCAAATCAATTTGACCTTAACAAAAAAAGACGAATGTAAAAATGTTATAAACATTTTAGAGACCTATGACTTTATTGTGTTGATGTCATTTTTTTCTTCGCTGTTTGATATGATAAGTCCAGTTTCCAAACCCCTTCAAGATGAGGAAAATGACTTACAAAAAGCAAGTATTTTGCTTCGAAATCTTTTAGACGGTCTAGAAAAAGAAATAAATCAAAAGAAATTCAGTGATTTACTTAAAAAGTCCAAGGATTTAGCCAACGATTGGGGAGTGACGCCTGTCTTCAAAAATTAAAGGAAGAAAATATAGAAGCGCTTTTTTGATGAGTTGGCAGAAAATCATAGAATTTCTGATCCGGAAATTTAATTCAAAGTCAATATTTACTATTCCTGCTTGGACATTTTGATTGGACAAACTCAGCAAAAATTTCAAAGCCTTCATAGCCTTAGTAATATGTTTGAAGTGTTGGAACCGGATAAGCTTTTATCGTTCTCAAATGATGAGATAAATCAAGAATAAAAAAAGCTAGTGGAACCTTTGGGGGGCCCTGTATCCATTTTTTTTGTCTGTCTGTATTGAGACAGACAAAAAAAATGGATACAGAGCCCCCAAAGGTCTAGCTACGCCACTGTATAACAAGTTATCCATTTTGCGGTTCCAAGGGTATAGGGCTGCAATTCCACAACTGTCAAACTAAATTGTTTAAATTATTTGGAAAAAGGATCGCTTAACTATCGCACAACGCATACAAAATGTTAAAATCTACTACAAAAATGGTGATTTCGCACAGCCACATATCGTGCTTTAAGAGGAGATTATGGTTTACATAATCGTCTAACTACAAAGAAATTTGTAGAGACTAGATTGGTTACAGATATTGTAAGGCCTGTGCATCATCTTAACGCTCGTACCAATGAAATGATCGCTGCTGTAAGTGAAAATGTTGCCGAAGACCTTACGGCACATTATGGCGTTTTTTGCATTTGGATCTACTCCTACATCCATATAAAGCCCAGCTCACACAACAACTGAAGCCAGCTGACCATTCACAACATCGTAGATACGTCGAATGGGTGCTTGAACAACAGGCGGTGGACGTCGATTTTGCGAACAAAGTTTTCTTCAGCGACCAAGCACATTTCTCACTCGGTGGGCTATGTTAATAAACAAAATTGTCGTATTTGGGATTCTGAGAATCCAAAAGTAATTGAAAAAAGGCCATTACATCGACAAAAAGTCACTTCTTTGGTCCAACGCGGAGGTATGATTGGACCTTACTTTTTCGAAAACGACGATGCAGCGATCAGCGTCGATTCGGAGAGTTATGGTCATATAATAACCGACTATTTTTTGCCTGCCATTGAAAAATACGACTTGGAGAATATGTGGTTTCAACAAGTCGGTGCCACATGCCACACAACTCGAGCGAATATGGCTTTATTGCAAGATAAATTTCCTGGACGCGTAATTTCTGGTCGTGGCGATATCAATTGGTCACCAAGATCATGCGATTTGACACCGCTGGACTTTTTTTTTGTGGTGCTACGCAAAAAACCGTGTTTATGAAGATAAACCTTTAACTATTGAGCACTTAAAAACCAGCATTCGTCAAGTTATGGCTGAGATACCGCCCAGTAGATATGTGTCAAAAAGTGGTCGAAAATTACCTCAAAAAATAGATGCTTGAAACAATTCGCATAGTGGTTATTTAAATGATGTAGTGTTTCACGCGTAATGTCAACGTTCAAACTTTATAATTAAAAAGAAATATCATGAACAAAAATATTTTATATGTGTTACCGTAAAATGGATAACCTGTTATAAATCAATATTTTTTTTGTTTGAGTTAGAAAAAGAACATCGTTTTACGAATTTTTCGCATGCATACTCAATTGATTTTGTTTTTGACAATATCAACCTAAAAATATTAAAATGTATTTCTTTCAATCGCTGAATGCGTAGGTGGTTTTATGAAAAACATGATTCACTAAAAATTCGGTGGTGTCTTTTTGTATAGAAGAATATATCTATGACCTAAACCTCTTTTCTATTATACATGAAAATCTCCTTCTCTTCATGATGCGAGTGTTGATTGAAAAACCGTGATATATTTTATTTTGAGTACCTTATAAATTTAACATGTGTATAAAATCTAACAAGTCCGTCATACATTTTAAAATTATTTAAAAAGAAAAAAAACACCCAAAATCCACCCACAATAAAAATAAAACTATTGTAAAAAGAAACACTAACCACAATAATTGTACATCAAATATAAAATGCCATTTTCTTGAATTTTTATTTATATCAAAAATAACAATTTTCTTCTTTGTTTTTCATGATTTGTTGTGTCACATATTTCCTGTAAGGGAAAATGAGAAAAAAAAACAAAAACAAAATCGCTATTGCACCATTGATCTAGAATGCCGGGTTCTTAAATGAAATGCATAGAGCACCGCATAAACTTTTAACTCAAGAAAAACAAAAACTAAATTAAAAGAAAAGAAAAAACCTACAAGAGATAGAAAAATCACTATAAGATGCCTGTGTATCCCAATCTATTAATAAAAATATCTACAAGATTCTTTTCGAATTCAATTTTTTTATTTTAATTTGAATTCAAAAGAGAGATAGTTGGTTGATGTGGACGACGATGGTTTATTCTTCCGCCAATGAAATTTTGCACATTTTCCAAAATATTTAATTATTTTTTTTTCCTTCTTTTGAATATAAATTATAATTTTAATGTTATAAAGACTCACATTCATTTTAAAAGCATAGAATTTTGTTCCTTTTTTGTCGATATTTCTTTTTTCGAATAAGTCTGCAGATCTTCGTGTTGAATGTTGATGGTGTTTTAAAAGGGGGACTGTGTTGTTATCCCAGGGTATATTTTATGGATTATTTTAGAATTGCAACTATTTATAAACACACACATCAGATAGAAAAGAAGTCTTTTTGCTCAACAAAATTAAAAAAGAAAATAGTGCATGAACTATTTTGAACTTTCTCCTTATTTTTGGCAAGGATCGGTTTTTTTCACAGTGTTTTGCACTCAAAAAAGAAATATGTTATAAAGTATAATTAAAAATTGCTTATATAACCCACGCTTTTAAAAAAAATTCAACACTGAAAATATTTAAAAAAAAAAAAATATTAGTTGTTTCGATTTTTCGATATTTTTCAAATGATCCACTTTTCGTTAAGGCGACAGTTTATGTTTTTTTCTTTTTCACAATTCGTTATTTTCGGTCCCGATTTTTTTATTGTGGTCGGCGGTGTTTTTTTATTCCCTCTGAGTGCAGGTGACTTTTTCTTCCTCAACATTCAAAAACTTTTTCAGATTCGAATGATCTATTTTTCTATAGGCGGAAAAAGATACATAGCGCGAGAGTGACGAAAAGAATACTTCCTGCGAGGCTGTTTTCTTCTTGTATTGTGTTGTTTTTTTTCTGACAAAAAGTCAAAAAACTGACAAAATAAAAATTTTTTGCTGGTGATTTGCAGTCTAGAGCTAGTAGACGTTCAGTGGCCACCGAATCCCGAAATAAACTAAATTTGTTGGAGAAATTTTGGTTTTACTAAACTGACAGATAGAAAAGACTCTGAACTGAATGTGAGTATGCAAATTTAGTTGTTGTTGTTATTTCGTATTTAGTGTCGAAATGCGAGAGATTGTGTTTTCGAGAGTCCTCTTATGCTATAGAACTAAAAGAGAAATGCGTTTTTAAGTTAAGTGTGGAAAATTAGTCGAAATTGCGCAAGGATTAATGAATTAGACAAGCGACAAAGTGATGCAAACAATACAGTTTTGGTAAATCTTGTAATCGGACAGAGTTTCTAAACTATTTTCAACAACAAAAAAAATTATCATCGAGAGAGATTGTTGAAAGTTTGAAATAATGTGTATGTCAGTTCAAAACTATTGATATGTCCATACTTCAGAGACTTAAAGGAGGCTTTTATATTTTATTTACTAAGGGCTAATTTCAAAACTCTGTTTTTTGGTCGACTGTCTACTACTACTACTACTCTACATACATATTAAAGCATTCCGAGATTCCAAAATACAATTGTCTTGTAGAAAATGTTAGAAATTAAGTTGAAAAGTAGCTTATTTCCAATAATAATATATTCTGTTCTTGTTAGCGTTTCTATAGATGCGAAGAACTCTACAAAAATATAGATGAAAAAACTTAAAATATGAAACGTTCATTATGTTTTTAATTAGCCATTATTTTAACGAAAGTGTCGCTTTTGTTGTTCTTTGGACATTTATATATCTACAATTAGTGTTTTGATCTCAATTCTAGAGCATCCAAGGCAAATTCACTTCAAAAAGTAATTTTTTTTAAAGATCTTTTAAGTTTTTGTTTTTAATGTAAAATTAATTTTGAAAGAAAAAAAACTTTAAGAAAGTGTATTTATTGTATGACAAGAGTCTGTTTAAAAAATATTTCCTGTTTTTTAAGATTGAAAAATGTACCCGCAAAAAAAGTTTGTTTTCAAATATTTAAACGTCATTTTTAACGACCCCTACGACGCAACACCCCCCCCCCCCCCCGAAATTTCTAACACATTTTCTTGTTTAGAAATTGTTATTTTATTTCAATCGAGCTTTTTTTCTTTGGTATATTTAAAAAAAATTAATGCATGAAGGTATATATGTATGTATGTACATATGTATGTATGTATTTTATGTTTCAATCATATTTACTATCTATCTATCTATCTATCTATCTATCTATCTATCTATCTATCTATCTATCTATCTATCTATCTATCTATCTATCTATCTATCTATCTATCTATCTATCTATCTATCTATCTATCTATCTATCTATCTATCTATCTATCTATCTATCTATCTATCTATCTATCTATCTATCTATCTATCTATCTATCTATCTATCTATCTATCTATCTATCTATCTATCTATCTATCTATCTATCTATCTATCTATCTATCTATCTATCTATCTATCTATCTATCTATCTATCTATCTATCTATCTATCTATCTATCTATCTATCTATCTATCTATCTATCTATCTATCTATCTATCTATCTATCTATCTATCTATCTATCTATCTATCTATCTATCTATCTATCTATCTATCTATCTATCTATCTATCTATCTATCTATCTATCTATCTATCTATCTATCTATCTATCTATCTATCTATCTATCTATCTATCTATCTATCTATCTATCTATCTATCTATCTATCTATCTATCTAATCTATCTATCTATCTATCTATCTACCTATCTATCTATCTATCTATCTATCTATCTATCTATCTATCTATCTATCTATCTATCTATCTATCTATCTATCTATCTATCTATCTATCTATCTATCTATCTATCTATCTATCTATCTATCTATCTATCTATCTATCTATCTATCTATCTATCTATCTATCTATCTATCTATCTATCTATCTATCTATCTATCTATCTATCTATCTATCTATCTATCTATCTATCTATCTATCTATCTATCTATCTATCTATCTATCTATCTATCTATCTATCTATCTATCTATCTATCTATTTATCTACATATACATATATCTATTTATCTAACAATCTACCTATCTGTCTATCTATCTATCGATCTACCTGTCTGTCTTTATCTATGTATTTATATAACTATTTATCTATTTATTTATCTATCTATGAATATATGTATCTATCTATCAACTATAATCAGTCAACTGTCATTTTTCAACTGTTGTCTGTCATTTGCCATCTGTCATCTTCTGTAATCTGTAATCTGTTGTCATTGTTATTGTTTGATCATCAATTTTTCATGACAACAAACTGAGATTTTTTTTTTCTTTGATAAATATAGTTCTTAAAGTGTTGTTTTAATGTCCAACACATGTTCTCTTTTTTTGAGTATATACAAACCCGCTCGTTTTCGAATACAACATTACGTCAAAATGTCAAAACTATCGCTGAAGAACTTTTGAAGATTAAGGAACAAACGTACATTTACATTTTTATTTACATATATACATTATGAAGATATTGTTAACTTCTATATAAAAGTATTTAGCGAATTTTTCGATAAGTCCTAATGAGAGGTTCCAATGAGAGGCTAAACTTTGAATAGCCTGCTTTTTTTAAATTTTGACATTTGACAATTTATTTAAATTAAATAGAAAAATGGTGAAAATTGAGCAGTGAAAGATTTTATGAAAGAGAAGTTTTCTGAATTTTGTATTTCTTAAAGAATTTATCACAATTGATCACCAAAATCTTGTGACTTAACACTCTTGGACTTTGTTTTTGTGGTTCTTAAAATTTGTTAGGTTAAAGTTATCGAAAAAGTACATCCGTAAATGTGCGATTTGTAATAACATAAAGATCAGTTGATTTCTATTAAAAAATACCTACTCGTTTTTTTATATCAAAAGAAGACCTCTTATTAGAACACCCTGTATTTGATACAATACAAATATGCCCAATTTTAATTTCCTGACACCTAACTGAGACCTTATTTGACGATTAATTGATTTATTATTGTCAATCGAAATAATTTCTTTTTGTTGAAATAATTTCATTTTTATGAATTGTAATTGTACCCTATTCTTTACTATCGCTATTTCTCTCTCTTTAAGCTTTTTTCAAACTCTTTTGCTTTCCTCTTTTATTGTATGAATGAAAAAGGTGTATAATTATGCACTGAGTAGAACATACTTTCTTCCGCTAACACATTAAGACAAATTTGTAAACAAAACGAAAGCTTTTCTTCTTTGCAAAGGGCATGCACACAACACAGCCTCTTATTTCTGCAAACGACTTTCTCCAGTTCCCATATCTGAAACAGAATCACCCAAACTCAATAAACAGAAAAAAGCTCTTTAATGTCTCTGCCCGAAGAAGAGGGTTAAATTTATTATGGTAACACTTGAACATCTGCACTAAAAAGCTTTTCTCTGACTTTGGCTGGCTGCTGTCCTGTAAATACGAATATACGATACTGGTATAACAGTCGAACCGTCCAAAACCATTGCATGGGCAAAAGCAAAAGCAAAGGCAAAGGCGAAGGCATAGCATAAGTCTGCAGTTTTTTGTCATCAACTCAACGATTTAGTCCCCAAAAATACATTAAACACTTCAGAACTCAAAATAACCAGTACCTACCTAAATAAAAAGAAAATTCCATAATAAAATCTATTTAAAAAAGAAATCAGTGCGGAATAAAAGTGAAAATCCTCAGTAAACTTATTTACAAATATGTTAGTGCCTTGTTCATAATAAGTTGTTTAACAAAAAGAAGTGAAAAATACTGAAGTTTGCTTATGTATCTCTGAGATACAAACCGTCAACAGAACTAAATGAAAATCAATAATTTTCGTCAAAGGAATATTATACCTACCTAGACCTACCTACCATAACCTACTCTTGGCACAATCAAACACAGTTTTAAGGCGAAGGATATTTTTCAATGCCATCACCATCACACTTCTCTGACTTGGTATGAGGTGCATTGCGTATTTTAAGCCGTTACGACACATCTGAAAATTGAACTTGAAGGTTTTTTTTTTAATTATACATATATAACCACTTCCTCTGTCGTCGTCGTCGTTGTCACCGATGCCGCCTATAGCAACTATGAGGACCGTTTTTAATGGAAGTGTGTGTCTGCGGCGCAAATGAAAGGTGCCACCTTTGGATATTGAATTTTTCCTGACCCATTGACCAATCTGCGGTCATTCGACTGGAACCCAGAGAAGCATCAACATGGTGGACTTGAATATGCCCCCAACACCCCCTATGGGGGAGAGCTCCAAAATCAAAAGCCTAATGGGGCGCACACCTGGAATATTGAAGTCGAAATTCCTCACCGTTCTGGGCAATAGCAACGAGCTGCTCAATGGGATTTCAAATAGAGTATGTATGGGTATGGGTGACCGTGAAAGAGCAGTCATAAAGGGGGTGGTGGTGCGGTTTGAGGGTGGGAATGTTGTCTGTAAAGATTACATCGCCTATTACGGGATGTCATGCATTATGATACTCTAGGTGGTGAAGCTTTTGTGCAAACTTATTAAATGCATGTACGGCACGACTATGTAGGCAGATAGTTTTTGTTTTTATAAGTACCTGCCTTACTTATTTCCTGTATGTAGTTTGTAGTACAAAAACCTTTGTCAGAGGGGCTATGTCTGTTTATGAAGGCATGGGGGTTCACATAACGTATGTATACATTTTTGTTCTGTTCTTTCCCTACTTTAGGTTTTGTTTGTTTGTTTGTTTTTAACGTGTTTTGTTTTAATGAGAAAAATTTAATTTATAAAATAGGAAAATTTAATCAAACTGATGCAATGGTATATATCGTGTGGTTTTTTTTAGATCGATTTAATTATTGCATGTGTAAAGTTTGACAGGGCTGGCTACCCCACCATAAAGAGGTTTGAAAAGTCTGCGAAGAGAAATATTGCACTATAGGGAAATTACCTGCCTAGAGATAGCTATTTACATACAGCTACTACATGTGTTGTAGCATGTCAAAATGTTTTTTAACGTCTGTCCGTTTGATGTATGGCATGGGATTGCATGTATAAATTAAAGGCCTCTAAATTGAATAGCATGCACCAAAGACCTAAGAGTGAAATAAATTTTACCTCTTTGTGACCACAAAAATGTTAAATAAAAATAGGTACTATTCCTTTATCTATAGACATAAGACATTCAAGTAGGTCATCATTTTTAGAAATATATGTACATAAATCATCAATGTTTATAATGATAGGGTTGTACCTATAGTAGTTTTAAAAAGGTTTATTTTGAACAATCAGAAAAGGATATGGTTTTAAGAAATAATAGATTGCTAAGAACATACTGAATCATTTGGTTGAAAAATGTTCGATATAATTAAGTTTAGATCACACGGCTAATTTATACACACAAAACTGTGGAAAAATTGTCATAAAAACACACAAATCATCTGAACCAAAAACTTTAATAACCATAAATGAAATACTCTAACGATTTGTTTATAATTTTTGTGTAGAATACACAAATGCACACAAATAAAACTGGTGTCAAACAAATGGAGAAGTTTAGCCAGTAATATGGGTGGCAAAATTTTCTAAATCGGTTATGGGAAAGATGAGGTATTTAAACTTTTGCCCATGTTTTGCATTTCACATATTGTAAATACACTTTGCGAAAGTGAATTTGGGTGTTCCACAATTCGTTATCGTGAATTGGATTTTCGAACATGCAAATGGATGTTCTGTATTTCGGTTTGTTCCATTTTTTGAACGCATTCAAATCACATTTTTTATTTCTGTGAATTGATCTTTGATAGATTCCTTCTGCTAGGAATCGGAGGGTTGCAGCAAGTTTTTGAATTGAAGGAATCGATGAAGGTATTACAAGGGTGCTATTTCCATTAGAACATATAAAAAAGCATCTTTGCTTAATCTTAAATTACAATGAAAGCTTAAAAGAGGAAGTCAAGAATTTACTTTATTTATCAGAACAATTCTACATAATTTTCACACACTTACATTGTGTCAGGTAAATCCAATATATTTGATTTGTCTCGCAAAATTCGTCTTCTTATTTTTTCTCTTTCTTTTTTCACTTAAAATTGCCAATAATATTGCATCCATCTTCAAAATAGCAAACATTTTACTTGAGAAACAAAATAAAAATGGATGATCCTTTATTTCTGACAGTTCGAAGCAATTTCGAAGTTTTCGAAATCGATCGAATTGAAGAACATCCAATTTCATTTCACGTGAAATTGAAAAGTGATTTCAATTCACTTTCGACCGAAATTCGGAACATGGGCGTTGAAGTTAGAAGTATGTAGGAAAAAAAGAGCATTTCTGTTTTTCGCCAAAATAACTGTTTGTATCTGAAAAGGGTATGAAATTATAGTGATATCCAATAATAATTTAGCTTATGTACAATGTACTCCAGTGTGCAGTTTGTGAAATATTTGGAATTTAGTTCCTTAAAAAACGTAATTTTGTATGCTACCTTTTTAAAAAATATCTTTAAAAAATCAATGAAATATGAGTACATACATACATAGTTATACTGTTTTTGGCACAAAAACAAAGCTTCTTCGAAAGCCTTTAACTTGATGTATAATTTAATTTTACTTTTCAAAGATAAATGCAATTTTGTATGACAGGATATTTGTCAATTACTCGCAAGAGGCAGTTCCCTTACAATTTTGTAGGGTGGTACAGGCAGGGATTGACACCAAGACTTCTGATATGATAGTCAGCACAAACCATTACAATACGGTTCCATGGACATTATGTCAAGAAATAAGTTTTGTTCTCAAACAAACTCTCATTACCTCAAACCAATCAGGAATTAGCTATTTTTTAAAAGAACGACAATTTTTATGGACATTTAACTTATTTAAAAATAATTTTCGTTGATATGGAAAAACGTCTATGGAGAAAAAATCAGTTAATTTTTTGTAATTTTATCTTCTTTTTAAAAAATGTTATGTCCATGGACATTGAATACAAAACAATAGACTAATGGAGAGTCCTTTTGTACAGACCTCAGGTGCATTAAAATTGCCGCTGACATTTATAAAATTCTACCGTCTTTCTTTTCACTTAGCTAATATAACACAAGTCATCATTCCTTTTTTTGAGAATATTAAGGGGGTCGTCTACCTTCGTACTCAAATTTCGGGCCTATTTTTCAAGGATGGATTGCAAAACAACTACACATGATATTTGAACAACATTTTTTTTATTTTATTAGTCATTTGAACTTAAATGAAAAACAAAAAAGGATGATTTTTTTTAATAAAATTTGTCCTTGACGCGTCGTCGAATGCACTACTGCTGGTGCGACGGAGTAGAACGGCTGGCACGATATCTCAGCTACAAAACAACAAAAAAAAAATTTAACTTAATTTTTAGAACGTTGATTAGGTCTAGACACAAGAATTTTAAAAATTTCACAAAATGGCAGCGATTTGAAAAAAAAATTCATTTTTTGACCATGTTTTTCAATCTAAAAAAGACTGTAAAGAATCGAAAAAAAATATTTTTAAAAACGCTTGTGTCTAGACCTAGCGTGATGTTTTGTGAATAAGTAACGCTTTACAGATTTACGATATCTTCTATAGTTTCGTCAAAATTGTGGCAACAGTACCTGTGTTTTGTTGGAAAATCTATCCATAGTATAGTAGGATTTTACACGAATAACAAAAACAATATCCATAGTATGAACTATGAATAACGCCGATAAAAGTTAGAGTAGAATCTTACTATGGATGGGTTTTTGACATTTATACGAGTCTCGAATGGATCTTATGTGATTTCGTTCTCAAATGTTGGTACGATTGATATTGCATTTGTATTTCGATGGTTGTTTTCGTTGAGTAGTTGTGCATTTGGAATCATGTGTGTTTTCCATTGGGGAAAAAATCAATCTATTACTGTTGATATTATTTAGTTTTGTTAGTGAAAATGGACTAAATGGGCTTATTTTGTAAGAGAAAACAATAGAAAAGATATTCCACCGCACAAGAAGATTTAAAAATGATTAAGTATGACAGCACTTTCTAAAATGCAAATAGTGTTGCGATGTTTTCAATATGTGAAGTGCAAGTGCGATAGTTTGATTCGTGTTAAACAATAAAGAACTGATTAGTTCAGCACCATATGAGAATATGCTACCTTCTCCATGTCCATTTTTTTTTTGTAATTTTATTAAAACAAAACTATATTTTTTGTACACAAACATGCAAATAAACAGACCATAATGCATTATCTGTTAAACCTGTTAAACTCCTCCACACAGATTTTTCTTTTCAAAATTTGACTTGACTCTGATCTCCGACGGGAATCAGGTCAAATTAAGCTCATTTCAACTCGATTCAGGTATATAAAAAATTGAGGCGATCTTCGAGCTCGCTTCAACAACACATGTTAATGTATGTAGTAGTCTACGAACAAACCCCCTCCTTGAAGCAATTGTTAAATGAACTTTTTTTTTATAGAATCTCAATTTCCAGAAATTTTCTTACCATTTCTTCTTAAAAATTGTCCATTTTATTAGTTTTAGTTAGTTTTGTTTGCTAAGTTAATTTTAACATTTGATTTTAACAAAACTTTCTTCTATTTGTGTTTTTTTTTTAGTATTATTCTGACAGATCTTCTTTCACTTGTACCAATTTTTAAGTACAAAAATCTGGCTACTGCGGATCGTTTTGTTCGCAATTTCTCACTGTACTATATATGATAAACCAAAAAAACTCACTTAGTTTTGAAAAACACTACTTTTGGGAAAACGCGTTTAAAGATAAATGTTAAAATTAAATAGGCAGGCCGGGGCCGGGTTAGAGGCTCGATATCGATCAAATCCTTCACAGAGCATGTTTTTAGTCACATATGTATGTCTACATTAGAAATATGCAAAAAAAAAAAATAGATTTTTTCAAACCACGAAGGTAGACGGGCCCTTTAATTTAATATATTTTCGTCTCAGAACAGAACCTAGAAAAAATCGATGTGTAATAAACAAAAATATTGTCATAATTTGTATTTGTTTTTAAAATATATAAATTATCTGAGCCATAAATCTTTATGCATACATTGGTTTTTGTATTCCATTTATGTATGTCTAGGTACGAATTCAGCGTTTTTTGGTCTACGCACAAAGCGTCTACCGTCAGGACACAAACAGTTAATACTTGTTTCATCGCTTCAAAGAATGAATTTCCGTTGATTTCAATTAATCGATTTCTTATGGTCCTTGTTGTTGTTTGGCCATCGAGATCGAAGGAAATGTCCCGACAAATATCCGCAGAAGTTTTTCTTGGGTCTTTTTTTTTTAATAAAATTTCGATTTTGCGACCAATTCTAGGTTATGTTTTTCGTGCTCTGGCCTTACGTGGGACTTTGGCAAAGCTTTAGTTTTGCTGAAAATATTTAAAAGCATTTTCCACAATTGCTTTGGATTGACCAATCTTTTTGGATACTTGATTTAGTGATAAGTCTTTCTCTTTCTTTGCAATAATCTCTTCGCGTTCTTCAGAAGTGCAGCTTTTTGCTTTTCCAAAAGTTAATGACCCTCTTAAAACAATGTAATTAAATCAAAACCAATTTAAAATCAATACAAAAAATGGAACTTATCAGGCTTTTAGCAAAATTTTTATTTTAAAAATGATTGAAACATGTTGGCCTTAATCAATTTTCCAGGTGGATTTTGTTTCTTAATTTTTCTGCATATCATTATCACAAAATGTGATGTGATATTGAGTAAGCGTCATCTAAATTGCAAAATGAAAGATAGAGTGACATAGCCCTAGTTTTCAATTTATATTATGATATGTATTCTTCATAATTATACGATCAATAAGTATGGAATAAAACCTTTAAAGAAAATAAAAGTTAAATAGTGATTTGTTTATGCACAACAATAGAATGCGCTTCATAAGTCTTTTTGTTCTTATTAAATCTCAAATTTCAAAATAACCTTTTTATGCTGTATGACAGTTAATTCCTGGCGAATGTGTGGGTTATGAGCAGTTAGGAAGATTTTTCTTGACTAAGTTTCCAGTCAACTTTCCAATAAAGTTGCCTTAATTGGAAGGAAGTTTTCTTTGGCAGCCGGCCTATCAGATACTAGAAACTTGCCTTACTTTCAAGTCCCTTATGTCGTCACAACTTACCCATTGGGCAGGTTCAGGCAACATAAAGGACTTCATTTGCAGTCAACTTCATTCTTTGAACGTACATTTTGACCAAGGGGCAACTATAGTTAGTTTTTCAAGTGTCATGAATTTTAAATTCAGAACTTTACTTCGCAAACCTCTACTTTAAGTTCGTAGCACAAAAAGTACCAACAAATTATTGTCTACAAAACACTCTTTATAGGCAAGCTACAAGTCCATCACGACTTGTATTTTGTATTGTAAAGAAATATTAGTGATTTCTTTTCCAAATTGACAAGGAACCCTTTTACAGAAAGCATTAAATGAAGTTGTGCAGAAAATAAATAAATCATAGATTAATAAAGTTCAGCTTTCGGTTGAATAAAAAACATGATCAACTGTCATATTGACAGAAGTAGACATGACTTAATAGCTAGGTAGATTTTTCTTGACTAATTTTCCAGTCAACTTTCCATTAAAGTTGCCTTAATTGGAAGGTAATTTTTTGGCAGCTGGCCAATCAGATACTAGAAACTTGCCTAACTTTCAAGTCCCTTATGTCGTCTGAACATGCCCGTTGTTTGAACCTGCTTAATGAAGAAGTTTCGACTTTTCAAAATTCAAAAGGTCACAGCTTCAAAGTAAGAACTGCTTAAATAGCGAGCTATTCGAAATTTAACCTCTAAATAGCAAATCTTTGGCAAACAAATGGCTTAAATTGGGCAATGCAAAGTCAATAAGAAATTGACATCTTCTGAGTAACTTCTTTTTCATTGACAAAGACGATTTATTTGTTTGCTAGCCGAAAAAATTGAAGTGGGCTTAAAATATATTAATTCTGTGCCATTTATCTACACGTAAACTTACATTTTATTTAAAAAAATGCGGAAAGTATATTTTCTGGACTTCAAAAAAAAAAAGCTGTCGTTGGGCCTTATTTAGGGATCTGGGTTCCTAAAGGGGTCCATTCATTTTTAACAAAGAATTTCTAAAAAAATTTAGTTAAAAAGCAAACTTGAGTAAAAATAGAGAAGACGATAATTGTCTTTTAAGAGCCTATACATTTTTTATTTATTTAATGTAAAAGTAAAAAAAAGTTTCTTTACAACACGAAACACAACATGCAAGTCGATAATTGTCTTTTAAGAGCCTATACATTTTTTATTTATTTAATGAAAAAGTAGAAAACAGTTTCTTTACAACACAACTGTCGTTTTGAACTAAAAACATGCAACTTAATAATTATACTTTTCTAAGGTAAAATGTAACGTAACAAACTTAAAAAATTAATCATACCACAGACTAACAGACTTTAACAATAATTCTTGATATACATAATTACAGATTGTTTTTCATAGAATTTGGAAGCTCCTTTAAGATTTAGTCGTATGTTCTGACACTTACCCACATTCCTTATCTTCTTCGGCTTCTCTCCAATTCGTTTATTGTTTTTCGTATTTGTTTTTTGTTTGACATTTTTGATAAATCCCAACACAAATTTAGTGGATAAGAACCTTATGTCTCATGCATTCAATAAGGCTCTCATTTCAATTAATTTCTTATTTCTTTCTTGGGCCTCATTAGGAATACGTAGGATCTTTGTTCATAAGATTAAAGATAGAAAAAGAAATAACGATTTTTACTTAAAAATGGTGTAATGTACTCTAGGTTAGGTTGAAGTGGCTGTCCAAGATGGAAACGGACACACTTAGGCCAGTTTGATGGCCCATTGTGATACTCTAAGTTATCTGTAAAAATCACTATTTTAACTATTTTGGTTTTTTCTTTTTAATTTAGAAGTTCGATACCCTCAACTAACTTGTTTTAACCATGGGTTTTAATACGAATAGCCCAGTTGGCTGTTTTTATTTCACATTATGTAAATAAAAAAAAAGTTCCGTTGTTTGTGCGTTTTGGTGTTTTCTGTTGAATGGGCATTATTAGGCACTGGGCCTTATATATTTTTTGAAAACAAAGTTTTGGTCAAACATTTCCAAAAAAATCCCTTTTTCAAATAACAGGTCCCAATTTTTCCTATTGATTGGTTACGAATCAATGAGTGCACAATTATGTGAACAACATTTGTATCAGATCATCTGAATTATATATGTAGAGGCTGTGAACACAAGGATGGGAAAGGATAAACTCTTCACTTCCTTTAAAAATGCCCAAGTCTAGCGAAAAGAAAAAAGACAACATAGAAAAATATATTTTTGAAAACGTATACGACGAACGTCTCTTCTTTAGTACTGAAAGACATTCTGAAATTTTCTTGAAAATCAGGACTGTTCAGGAAATCGCACAACCTAAATCTGCACCTCTCCAAACCTTTACCTAAACAAATATTTATCATGTTCTGAGGAGCACAATGGATCCGCACTTCCGCAAAGATCCGATTGTGATGATTTTTTAACATTGCTGAGCTTTTACCCTTTAGAACTTAACCTAACTTAGTTTTGGATTTTTATAGAATCTATCTGAAATCAGAATTAATATTTAAAAGTCCTGGACAAAAATCGCACCACTGGAAAATTGCATTAAAAATTTTGTGTTAATTTAATATTCTTAGATTTGTATTTAATTTCATACGGCCATAGTTTACATCTGCATACATAGTTTAAATCAAAGTCACTATTTTAAGCACAAAAACATTTTTATAGCAGAGAAAAATTCAAATCGGTTTTCAGATTATTTTTTATCTAAGGATATTAATGTGTTTTTTAAGCTTCTATAATTCTCAATGCCACCACTTCCACGTTTCCACGTGGCTAAAATTTAAGAAATATTCAAACGTAAGCGAAACTCAATGATGATGACAGAGCGATTTATGTTTTTTATATTCCCTCTCTCTGTAAACCGCAAATCCTGCTTAGCTAAACATAAAAATAAAAAAATATAATGGTCCCTTTTTAATAGTTGTTTTTCTTTTTTCTTTAAATTTTATTTTATTTATAGCTGACACTTAGTATAAGCTCCAGTGATTCAGATTACTGTGACGATGATGAGGAAGAAGTTCCGCAATGTAAGTACTAGCACGGCACCATATCCGTTTATATATCCTTCATATTCAAATCACAAAAAAAAAAAAACATAAATTCACAGATGACGAGACAATAGATTATACAAAAATCGATTTTGAATCAAGAAGAGTTAAGGCAAGACGTGCTCATGAAGAAATAATATCTGGCAGATATCGGCACCCCAATTGGGAACCAAGTAAGTTATACTTTCAATTATAAATTTATATTTTCATAGAAAGAAATAAAAAAAACATTTGTAAATATCCTTGTTCGAATTTAGAGGCTAGATTGGATACAGGTACTGCAGCTGCTCAGACAAAACCCTCATCATCATCATCAAGTTCAAGTGGAGGTTCTATGGAGGGTGGTGGTGGTGGTAGGTGTGGTGGGCCAAGGGGTGGTGTTGGCCAGAAATACCGTGGCAATTCCATAGGTTCGAAATCCACCCACGATGATGACATTGACATTGACATAGACATAGAAAACGACTTGAAAAAAATCAATGAATTGCTGAGCACACCACCCGCAATTGATGTTGAATCGACACCCCTTTCGCCACCATTCCACCATCATCAACAGCAATCGCCGCTGCAGCCCTCAACCACGGATCTTATACAAAACGACGGAAAGCTAAAAGTTGCTGGCAATTCTCCAAACCAAGTACCCAGCAAAACCTCAAACAGCAGTACATTGACCAGCCTTCATGACCCGGTTCAAGCGAGCCCGAGCTTGGAGTCAACAGACTGGAAGAACTACATTCGTTCCGAGTCTCAGAATTCGGTGCCATCGTGGGCGTCGTCTATAAGTTTGGACGAACGCGACCATAGGTCTGACGATCCGACAAAAGAATTTATGCGGAAATTCGTTGACATTATGTTCACAAATCCGTCGACAATTGGATTGGAACTCAAGTCGGAATTTGGACAAATGGCCAGACAGGAAACTGGCCGATTGTGGTTTTGTCGTTATGTTATGGCCCAGAAACTGAAATCGAAGCGGGTGGATGAGATAACATTTTATTCGTTGGTGCAGAATTTTGCAATAATTCTGTTCGAGAGCACCGAGAGTGAAGACTATACGCCAGCGGCGAGCGTTATGAATATGTGCTTTACATTTTATCATGAAAGTGAGTTTACATATTGTTTTGTATAGATTTTCATATTATGTACAGTACATATGTTAAATCACATTGTTTTGATTTTTTTTTTTCAGTCGAAGTTCCTGGCTGTGAGCCTTACAGGGAATACCTTTTTACTTACCTTCGACAACAACCTATTTGGCATACACTTCGATTTTGGAATGCTGCCTTTTATGATGCCCTACAAAGTAAACGCGAGCAGCAAATGACAGTTTCTCAGAAGAAACGAGGCAAAAATAATCCCAATAATCCGTGGAAATCACTATCACGGGGACAAAGCGAAGGGGAAGAAGAACATTCCGATTCGTCTAGTTCGTCGTCGCATCATAGTTTTGCTGCTAGTGGTGTAAATGATTTGACCGATAATCAAAAATTCCAACAACATGTTGCCTTCCAACAATTGGGGTGAGTTTTTAAAGAATAATATAAAAATTTCTGAGAAATTTTTAAGTTTGTTTTGAAATTTTGTCTTGTGTCCTAAATTTGTTTTTTGTTTATATTCTCTGTACCATTATTCGGTGAGAATTTCAGATTTTGTCAGTGAATTTATATTTTTCAGAATATAATAAATGCGATTATTTTTCCTATTTTTTAATTTTCCTATCAAAAACTTTCCCAATTAATTCGAATTTTTGGTAAATTTTTACTAAATATATTCATTTTTAGCCTTTCTTTTATTTTTCTTGTTGTTAACTTTGCCTTGTGATATTAATTCATGTTTTTTTTACTAATTTTTGCAAAACCCTCAATTGAATTTTGAATAGAAACTAAAAATTTTTATTTGTAGAACTTTCACTTGTAACATGCACTCGCTTGGTATTAGCAAAGATTTGTGTCTAGAATTTCTAATGAAACAAAATACAACTGTTCGACTACCAAAAGGTAACGAAAATTAAATTCGCATTTCAAAAAAAAAAAAAAAACTTACTTATTTTACGTGTTTTATTTAGAAAAAGTGCAACTAATACGCGATAATATCAACCGAATGTATCATGAAACCGATCTATGGGGTGCAAAAGAATCATGAAGCTATTTAAAAAATCAAAAAATTTCACACCACAACAAAAACTTTTCTATGCGTTTTTCAATATTTCACTTTTGAAAAACAACATAAATTCGTTAAAATCTTTACCAAAAGAAACTCAATCTATATTTTTAAGAAAATAATTAAATTAAAAATTTAACAATGTTTATACTAAGAAACCAAAAAAACAAAATCTCTTATCTCTTAACTCCTTAACAAATAAAAAAAAACTAACTATTTTTCTCTCTTTTCGTTGTTAATGAAAAACAAAAAATTCATGTGTTAGTTGATAGTACTTCAAAATGCAAAAATAATAACAATAAACTTTATAAATACCGCACTTTTTAAAATCGAAAGTTTTTCGGTACAAATTGTGATACGATTTATTTATTTGTGATTTAAAATTACATTTTAGAAAAAAATAGATATTTAAATCTAAGAATAATATTTAGTGTAAGTTAACAAATTTAATAAACAAATGAAATGATGTTTAAAAAAAGTGCAATATTTAGCAACAGAATAAATAGAACAGAGTATTTTATCTAACATATTTTAAGTATGAGCATTGAGCAATCAAGCAAAGCATATATGAGCAAGAAACACTATTTTTGATGGAATACAAGCTTTATTTTTTAATATATATACGAAACATAAAAATTAACAAATTTAATAGACAATTTAAATATTTATTCCTTTAAATCCGTCATGAAGTAAAAAAAAAAAACTTACAGAAAAACAATCAAAGGGATTGTGAGATGAGAGTGAAAACTAAAAGTGCGCCTTTTAAGTTTATACAAAAATGAATGTACACAGATTGTATTTAGATAGAAATAACATGTATTACCTAATGAAAAATGTTCAGATTGATGGAATTTGTTTATATATATGTACATTTATTTGTTTAAAGTGATTGAGTATTGGACAGAGTTCTGTAAAAACATTTTTAATTATTTTGTAATCGCCCTGATCATTTTTCATTTGTTTATTTTTTCTTAGTTTACTAACTTATTTGTGTTTTAAATACTGTTGTTTACTGGTTATAGAGAACTTAAGTATCGAAATACTTAAGTTTCTACCATATTGAATGACGGTTTAAAAAATATTTGCATGAATGTTCATATTCTGTTATAAGTTGGTAGAAAGTGAGTGTCCCAAAAGCATACATATATTAATTGAGATAACAAAATATATATATATCGAAATACTTAAGTTTCTACCATATTGAATGACGGTTTAAAAAATATTTGCATGAATGTTCATATTCTGTTATAAGTTGGTGGAAGGTGAGTGTCCCAAAAGCATACATATATTAATTGAGATAACAAATACATTAGGTTCCCTAAAAAAAAAGTGAAAATCAATTAATTCAAATTCAAAATTCATTTTATTAACATAATTTTTTTTTGTTTTACAAAATTTACAAAGTTTACAACATAAAATTAGACAATGATCAGAGGCCGTCTGCCAGATTGACAATTTTTCTTTTAATTTTTTATTTTAAATTCAGTTTTGATAATTATGATTATTTGAATTAGTTTTTGTTTTTATGAATACAACGTTAAAACGTTTGTAGAATAATTTTTTCGCAATAATTGAGACTTAATTTGGAGTACTTTTTCATGTCTGTAAGTTTAACTGTTCCCCAAGTCGAACGACTTATTTCTCACAACACAGGACATATAAATAGAAAATGCCTTACATTTTCTCTTTGTCCTATATGACAAACCGATCATATCAAAGGTAAAGCTTCTCTACGTAATATGAAATTCAGATTAAGAATGGGCAGGTTCAGACGAAATAAGGGACTTGAAAGTAAGGCAAGTTTTTAGCATCTGATTGGCCAGCTGCCAAAAAACTGCCTTCCAAATCCAATTAAGGCAACTTTATTTGAAAGTTGACTGAAAAGTTAGTCAAGAAAAATCTCCCTAACTATCAAGTCAAGTCAACTTATTTCAAAATGACAATTGATCATGTTTTTTCATTCAAATAAAAGCTGAACTTTATTAGGTACTCAATGATTTATTTATTGTCTGCACAACTTCATTTAATGCTTTCTGTAAAAAGGTTCCTTGTAATTTTGGAAAAGAAATAAGTAATATTTCTTTACAATACAAAATACAAATCGTGATGGACCTGAGGAGTTTTTTGTAGAAAATAATGATTTTGGTAGTTTTTGTGCTATGAACTTGAAGTAGACGTTTTTGAAGTAGAGGTTTTTGAAGTAAAGTTCTGAATTTGAAATTCATGACACTTGAAAAACTAACTAGTTGCGTTCAAAAAATGAAGTTTACTGCAAATGAAGTCCCTTATGTTGTCTGAACCTGCCCAATGTTTCCTCTTCCCTTAAAAATATATGATACTTCTTCAGCTTTAAGGTTATTTTGGAAGTAATTGTTTTCCTCTAAATTGTATTGCAGTTGGCTGTAGTAGTTCCTGTAGATACATAGATGATCTTGCGGACTCAATAATTTGACATCGATAATTTTTCATCTTACTCGTAATTTTGTAAAAGTTGGTATAATTATTTTTTTAAGCTAATTAATTATATTTTGTACAGATATGTCTAGATTATGATTGTTGAAATCAGCTAGTTCCATCCATTTTTTCATCCACTATGACTTTAGTTAATTGTATATTGTGCTACTTTTGTTAGAATTCTTTTGCTACTCCATGAGACAATTTTCAATATAAATATAATCAAAATGCATTTTTAGTGCTGTTATGAACATATGCGGTAGACCCGTTTCAAGGTAAAGCATATAATTTGGAGTGAACTGCCCAAGTCTGAACAGTCGTTTCAAGAAAAGTCTCAGTAGTTTTTCTACACTCTCCGATTCCTAGAATCCCCAGCCCTGTGCACAACAGGGATCGATTTTGCAGTACATTCAAAGACTATACTTTGTGCTTAGTGTTACTAGTATAAGTTTGTCATGTAGTTTCTCCAAGTGATGTTTAAAGCGTTTGTGGCACTGGCTCGTTTATCGGTAAGATGCTTGTCGTAATGACCATTACTCGAAATAATAATTCCAAGGTATGTATTTATAACTCCGCACTATTTCTATCTCTTCTCCACAATAAAGAAATTGTTCATTTCCTCTTGAAAAAATCATTGCTTTAGATTAACTCAGATTTACAATAAGATTCCAAGTGATGCAGTAATCTGCTAAGCGATTAATCGTTAAGTGGAGTAAATGCGAGGATACCGCCATCATGACGATATCATCAGCATACAGGAGAAGTACGAGTATCATAAAGATCATCTATAAATAGTTGCGAATAAATCTGGCCTGAGTCAACATCCTGGTTTAAGTCCAGCTGTTGTCTCGAATTCGTCGGATAATTTATGACCACCCCAAACACATACTTAAACGACAGTCCTAGCCTTAGCAGCTTGTAAAATAATCCTCTATGTTCTACGTCTCAAAGATAGCTTTAAATCCACAAAGAATACAACAAGTTTCTTGCTAATTTTTATATATGAGTTGACAATGCTTGATAGTGTGAAGATATGATCTACTGTTGAATTCACGGAATCCAGCTTGGAATTCACTGAGAACTTTCCTTTCTGCTACCAACAACATACATAATATCTATGTAGGTCTTTTAACTTGAAAAAAAAAGGTCTTACAAAACACAATCTGTAATTATTGTCAATCGAAACGAATAGCAAAATAGGGCTGAATGTATTTAAAGGCTTGTTCTTAAACTGGGAGAGAGAGTCTTGGTTCCTACTTGACATTCCATTGTGACTAATGTTAGTCAATAAACTCGGATAGAAATGGGTTTTGTTTCGTCATTTCAATTCTGCAACTTTATGCTCTTATGATCTTAAAAAAAATCTCCGATTTGTACACATTTAAATTGCGTTATACTTTATTGATTTTACCAAAGAGTGCTTAATATTACAGATTTTAGTTTTTTTTTTCATTAATAAAATAATGATAATAAGAATAAATACGTAATAAAACATTCAATCCCTAAATGTTATATCGATAAAATAATTACACGTCGATCTTGTTTTACACATTTTTAAAAAACATCGTGATACGAGTAAATCAGTTTGATTGGAGGATATAAAAACTTTAAAATATCTGGAAACCATCAACCAGGATAGGATTGATTTTGTTTTCTTTGATTTTATCCATAAAATGTTATATAAATATACATATATATAACTATTATCTTAATATTTCTATATAAATTACATTTTTAGCAAATTCACAGTATAAATAATTTCATGTTTTATTTTCTATTTATTTTTTACAACTGCAACACTGTCCGATGCAATGTGCGCTTAAAATTGTATGGGCTATGAAATTTTCTTTTGTTCTTTAAATACAAATTTATATATATGTATTGTTAAACAATACTTAAAAACATATACAGATGAAAAAAGGAGTATTTATTAAAGGTTTCATTCTATTGTTAATTCCTAAAAATAGCAATATAACTATTTTTGATTTTGTTCTATAGTTTAATCTCTACTATTGATCCCTATTTGAAGCCAAAAATAATAACACATTTAATAGTAGTTGAAAGAAATTAAATGAAATATAAAAAAAATATAAAAAATGTAAATGAAAACTGAACTTCCTGTTAAAAAATGTTAAAACCAACATTGAAGAAGGCAATAGAAATATTTTAATAAATAAACTGTTTAGTAATTATGACGTACCTTATCTTAGTTTTTTGAAACAAAAAAAAAAACAAAAACTAATGGTATTTTTAATACACATAATTAGTTTTTATTCTTTGCTGTAAGCTTTAGCATAATATATTAAACAAATTGTGGAAAATAAATAAAATACCAGAAAATAAAAATTGTGTAATATTAAATAATTTAAATAAAACGGAGAACAAAAAAGTTTTATAAGTTTGGTTTTATTAATTTATTTTATTGAAATATTTACAAAAAAAAAACAGTACACAGACAAATTTGTTTGTTTTTTTTTTTTAACTTAATGTACAGGTAACAACAAAACACAGAACTCATTTGAATATTATTTTTTTTTTTAATTAAAACTTTGTGTGTTATTAACTTAATTTTATAAAATGACAATCTTCATATTTCTTTTTAAATTTCTCTTTATATAAAATATATTTCCGAAAAATTGGAAATATCTTACATTTAATTTGATTTTTAGCATAAAAACTATATTTATGAATTTTAGCTTTACACGCATAGGGTTAATGTAGATTGCGGTGAACATAAAAAAGTAAGAAGTTGTCAACTTCGGCAATGTTTGTTTTTCGGGCTTATGATATAATTTTATAGGCATCTTTTGTGTTAAATTAATAATATTGATTTCAGTTATCATTTCGAAGATATTTAATTTTTTTTGGCAGAATATTTGTTAAACATAATATTTGACAGAATTGACTGATGGATGAGGATTAATTAATATTTTATCAAAATTGGTCCTTTTTGTAAGTTGTTGTATGTGCAGTATATTAACGTAGCTTTTAAGTTTAACGCATGAATAATTTGAAATCAAATAAATACTGAATTCCTAATCGACAAACAATTGGAAGGTCACTGACCCCATTCGATCTCGAATACTGCCATTGTAGATAATGTTCTTAGCCCAAGCACGACATTCAATGCTAAGCAATTGATTCAATTTTATTGATTCGAATTGAACGGCAACAAGAGGGCTCAGGTATCCTGGTTGATTGCGGAAGGGATAGTAATACGAGGCGAAGCCACGAGAGGGATAGTATTTGATTCCACCCATGTTCTCCTTATCGAGTGAATGTTGTCCCTCGCAGGATATCCAGATTTGCTCACGCTGAAAAATTAAAGACAGAAAAGGAATTAAATCTATAAGACAAATTTTAAAATATTTTGTTCTTACTTCAGTCTCATTTAGGCCTTTAATATGTGCCACCAAATCAGCTGGCATATTTTCGGGTAGACTATTTGGATCAGTATAAAATTCTGGTGTCCAATCGAATATTTTATTAAGCTTCAAGAACACACATGGTCGACCCTTATTGTAGCCGTATTCTTTTTCGGGTGAGCATTCGCCAAATGAATTGATATCAACAATGCAGACTTTGTTTGGATCTTGAGTTTGTCCAAAATTGCAGACTTTTGTATTGGCTTGTCCAGTTTGATTGTAAGCTGATATGAAAAAAAAAAAAAAATAAGAAGCCCATAGTTATGTATTTTAATTTTATTTTTAAAACGTAAAAAATGGCCTTTGTTTTTTTAAATATATGTTTTTAAATTTGAACTTACGTTGTACAAACACATCTAATAAATCTTTCCAATATTTATATTCGCCAGGTTTTTTCGTATCGAATTGTATTACTGAACCACGTTCGGTTTCTTCACTCAATGGTCGAAAACCAAGTCCTGGATTTGTGCCAATCAATGATGAATCTAGTTTCCATTTAGGCTCCTGATCATTGAGTGTGGCAAAGAGTCCTTGAAGGCAAATTGCAAAGAGTCCAGCTAAGATGGCATAGAATATCATATAGAATAATAATAGCCGACCTGGAAGAAGACAGAAATACATATATTAAAACAGGTAAAAATTTAGTAATTTTTTTGTTATAAATTGATTTTATTTTTATTTTATTTAATTAAGTTAATTATGAAAATATCTTTAGAATCGGTTTCGTATATTAACTATTTCGTCTTTAAAGTTCCAAGTTATGCACAAACATCTTTATAGTTTATTTTAGATTTTAGCATGTGTTATTTTCAAAAAGGTGTTATAAATTTCTATTACAATACATTAAGCATTTTATATTCTAATACTGATGACCTGATAAGGAAACTATTTCATACCATAATATCATCTTTGACTAAAATCCTTTATTTCAATTTTTACTCCAATTTTTGTTTTCCCCATAGAAGTAATCACATATTTAAATATTAGAATAATTACAAAGAAAAACGAAGGGGACAGTATAAGCTTTCATTGGTTTTCATCATTGAAACCAATCATTGGAGTTTTTGTTGATAGGTTTGTTGTAGCTTTCGATGTAAATGTCTGTCATTGAACAAAAATTTCCTGATCGGAATAAAGCATTTAGTTGATTGTTATACTCGTAGCTTGCATTGAAATCAATCCGGAAATTTTGTTTAACGTAATTTTGACTGTACTCGTATTTGATTAGGAATGAAAATTATATACTGATCGATCGGAAATCACACCGGGCTGAAATTTGTCGGTGGATTTCAATCAGGAAAATACCAATGATTGGTTTCAATGAGCTTTTTATTGAAATCGAATTCATTATTAAGCAATAAAAAATGAATTAAAAGAAAAGTTCTGGGGTAGATAAAGTATTTTTTTTTTTTTTTTGAGTAAACAAAATCTACAACTTTTCACCATCATTGAAAATTTTGTTTCGAGATTTAAAACCGATTAAGAAAATCAAATTTGTAATGTTTGGTGTCAAAATTAAGCTGATCAGTTGTACATTTTTTCTACTTAAAAAATACCTTATTGAACCTAGAACTTTTCTTATAGTTCATTTTAAGTTTTTTAATGATGAAATCGTTTTCAATGAACAGCTGTTTGTTGATTTAACATTTCGAAACAAAATCGTTCCACTGTTTGGTTGGTAATCATTATTCTGAATTTAAAATATTGTATTACAAAATTCTGTATGAACACAATTCTGATGTACAAAATTCTGTAGGACAAAAATCTGTGTTACAAAATTCTGTATGAACACAATTCTGATGTACAAAATTCTGTAGGACAAAAATCTGTGTTTCAAAATTATGGTTGGCCAAATGTTTGCATTGCAAAAATGTTATAAATAGTATGAAAAAGAAAAACAGTTTTGACAAGACAAGACAATAGCATTTTTCAATTTTTTCTGAATAAACGCGAATCTTTGGTGCTCCTAAAAAGTTGTTATAGGTTAAGACTTAAGTGACTTTTTTCAATATCGATATCAATATTTTGACTTCTTGTTTTAAGCGGCATATACATTGTTCAAATGCTTGTCAAGCATGTGAGAGTGTATTAGTAAATTTTGTTTGACGTGTCATATACACACATCATGCATAAGCTTTCAATCATTTATATTTATTTTAATTTTGAGGTGAATAGACGTGCGGTTGTTTTATCGGAATAATATTTTTTGCGAATTTGATCGTTTCATTTCATTTAAAAAATATAAAAGATTGATCAAGCAATCAATTTCGAATATACATTATATCAATGCTGTCTATCTGATTGAAGAAAAATCAAAACATTTTGATTTTGCTTCAAGCATACACACATTGTATACGTGTTTCATTTTAACTAAAGGGCCTATTATGGATCACAACTCAACTTAGTTGAGTTGTAATCAAGACAACTCAATTTGAAGACAACTGCAAAAAAAATTCGTATTATGGGAGACAACTTTTTTCAGTTGAGGAGACCAAACACATTGCCTACTTTTATGTGCTTTTTTTGTGTCAAAATCAGCTGTGTAAAGTAAAATACGTAGGTATTTCAAAGTTTTGAATTCAATGCAAAATTTTATTAAAAAGACAAAATAATACGAAATGGAGAGTTGTATTGATTTATTTCTTATTAAGCCTAGTACGCTGCTGATGCGAAACGAAATTTCCCATACAAAAATGACATGACGAAATCATAAACGAAAATATTCGAAAAATTTTTCAATAAATAAATAAAACGTCAAAATTTCGCAAGCAATTAATATACCGGGCAATTAAATTGAGAACGAAAAGAGTGGAGAATTGTACTACGAAATCTAGTACAGCTATCCACTAAAATGACACATTTCGTCGTTCAGCAGCGTACTGAAAAACGAAAAGCACAGCGAAATTTTTCGTTTATGATTTCGTCATGTCATTTTTGTATGGGAAATTTCGTTTCGCATCAGCAGCGTACTAGGCTTTACAAACGTTTATATTATTATAAAAACTTACATTTTTTTCTCCGTTTTCTTTATAAAATAGCTTTTCAATTCGCTGTTGGTGCGTATCGATATTTTTTTGTACACACAAATGCACTACACAACCGTTAAATAGCAGTTGTTGAATTTTGATAACAATCACAACTGAGAGACAACTCAACTGGCTTACATAATACCCCCAAACACACTTAAAAAGTCAACCATTTCTCAGTTGACTACTGGTTGACTTGTGACAGTCAACTAGTTGTGATCGGTAATACCGATTGCCGGATTACAACTCAACTTTGTTCTTAGTTGTCTTACATAATAGGCCCCTAATACTCTCTCACATGCTTGACAAGCATTTGAACAATGTATAATGCCGCATTATACTAGTTTCATGCATTTAATGCCTCATAGTATTTATCATCTTTTATATGAATTTCTACTGAATTATGATACAACATTTGTTCTGGTTTTCAAAACCAAAAAAAAAATACATGAAATCAAGTGCTGGCCTTTTTTTCTAAATATAGTTAAAAAACAGAAGTATCGAAAACACACTTTGTATGGATGCAGTACTTTGTGATAAGAAATTCAAATGTACACTATTATGACATAGTGTCTTGTTCATACAGCGTATCTTATGCAGTATTCCCAATTTAAAGTGTTTTCAAATATATAATTTAGGACATACAGAATTACGACAAAATAGAATTCCGAAAAGCAGTATTTCGATTCGCTCCTATATTTTGTTTCTACATATTTTCTGCTACAAAAAATAATACATAAAATAAAAACACTTGATAGATTGCACAAAGCATATAGCAACCACAAATCAACCCACTTTGTCATACCGCATAATATTATATAGATTTTATATAAAAGGTGGTTGAGGTGTTATAAACAACAAATAAAAAAAACCTACGTGATTCGTAATTAATAATAAAATTATACATTATGCATACAGGTATATATATTGACATTTGATATAAATTTGTGTTCATTTCAATATGTTATTCACCTGACTTACGAGTATTTGATATATTGAATAGACGTTACAAGTATCATTATTTGGCTGACCAAATATAATTAAACGTTTTGTTTTTCTTAATTCTGACCTCATGACAACTATCAGTCAGTCATATATTATAGTTATTATATGTTTGTGTGTTGTTATTATCATAATGGATGGATTTAAAAAAAAATAATAATTATTAGTTTTAATTTTAATTTTTTTTAAGTTGTGATAACTGTTACTAAGGCATGAAGTTTTTGTTTTACAAAGATTGGTCACCTTAATATTTTTTACTCAGTTCGAAATTCATATCGTTCAATCAGACATTAAAAAAGCAACTCAGCGATATTGATTCTACGACGACTTTTTGTAACACGATCTTAAAACAATAAACAATATTTCGTAAGGGCTTGGAAAGAAAAACGAAAAAGAACTTCGTGTAAGTTAATATATCCGATGTTGACTTTGATTTAGTTAAGTAAACAAAAATATTAATAGAAAACTAAAATAAAATCCAGAAAATGAAGATTAAATTCAATTTGTGATGAAGGTTCAATAAAAGATACAGATTGTGCTTAAAGAAGCTATACGCATTCTTGAATAAAATATTTAATTAGAAATTCAAAGCAATAGAACAGTCTCTTTTAAGTAGTTTGTTAGTTGACACGGCAAAAGTCCCTTAAAGGCATTATGAGTATGATTCAAATTTTTGCCGGAATTAAGCTGGAAAATTAATAATTCCAAAATGTTTGTACATTTTAAAATACCATTGCTCCGATTAAAAAAAATACTAAAGTATTTTTAAAGAGAAGGTATTTGCTTTAGAGGAATAACGGAGGAATTTGAATTACTTGATATACTTCTTTTGTTGTCAATATTTCGGCTAAAATAATGGGTTATCTATTTTGCGGTTTCAAAAGTATAGGGCTGCAATTCGACAACTGTCAAACTAACTTGTTAAACCAATATTTTTTTTGTTGAAAGTCTGACAATTACGAAAATTGTTAAAACCTACTACAAAAATGGTGATTCTGCCACAGTCACATATCGTGCTTTAAGAGGAAATTATGGTTTACATAATCGTCCAACTACGCAAGCAATTGGCAAATTTGAAGAGACTGGATTGGTTATGACATTGTAATCGTTTCACTCGTACCACTGAAAATATCGCTGTTGCAAGTGAAAGTGTTGCCGAAGACCCGAATGTCTGGATTCTTCTTCGTTCTCAGGAATTTGGACTGCCTTTGCCTTACGGCACATTACCTACATCCATATAAAGTCCAGCTCGCACAACAACTGAAGCCAGCTGACCATTCACAACGTCGTCGTAGATACGTCGAATGGGTGCTTGAACAAACGGCGGTGGACGTCGATTTTTCGAACAAAATTTTCTTTAGCGATAAAGCACATTTATCACTCAGTGGGTATGTTATTAAACAAAAAATTGTCGTATTTGGGGTTCTAAGAATCCTTTAGTAATTAAAGAGAGGCCAATACATCCACAAAAAGTCACTTTTTAGTGCGCTCTTCGAGGTGTGATCGGACCTTGCTTTTTCGAAAACGACGATGGAACGATCAGCGTCGATTCGGAGCGTTATGGTCATATGATAACTAACTTTTTTTTGACTGCTATTGAAGAATATGGTCTCAACAAAACGGTGCCACATGCCGTACAACTCGAGCGAATATGGCTTTATTGCAAGAGACATTTCCTGGCCGTGTATAGTTTCATAATGTCAACGTTCAAACTTTAGGTATAATAAAAAAGAAATGTCCTGAAAAAATATTTTGTATGTGTTTTCTTTACGTTTACTTTTGAAACCGCAAAATGAAAACTCGTATAACTTTTCAATTTGTTCATACAAATAGTTTTGGTTTGCAGTTTTATAGTGCTTATAAAAATATAGGTTTACATTCGAATTTCGTTAAAAATAGAGGGCACCCTTTTGGAGCAAGACAAAAATATATTTTTTTATTGAAAGAAACCAAGTTTGGACAAAAATTAGAGAAAATTTCATAAAAATCTATCGGCTCGTTTTTGAGTAAGTTTGAATTTTTGACCAAAACAAATTGTATGAGGACTTCTGTTATTTTTGAACTTAAAAAAAAAAATTAAAAAAACGTCTAATACGAATATGTTTAAAACCGTAACATTTAAGTTTGAATTTACTCGACCCAATAATTTGGGATTTATAGGGGCGTGAACAGGCAGACATACGGACGGAATCGAGAGACCCACTTTTTTTTCGACTTTTCTACCATCGTAATGTCATGTTTGATTAAAATCTCGAGTTCGAGTTCTTAATCAAATCATAGTATTTAATTTTACAAGTTTCAGAAACTTACTCTTACATCCACAAAGTACTGCAAATCAAAATTAAGTATTTCCAAATTCTGATCATAATTCTTTAAATAGGCTGAAACAATTCGGTTTGATAATTTTAAACAAATTTTTTTCACAATTTGGTTGTCCTTATTTAGGTTGTTAAGCTTAATTAGGGATATAATGTAGGTTGTCATATAAAAAAATAATTTTTCTATGTAAGATTTTTGCTGCAAATTTAGCAGTGTATACATTTTTTCCAAACAGACTGTAGCTCTGTCTAGCCGCCACAACAGTGTTTTACCTTTATTTCTTGTTTGTAAATAAGTTCTATAAAAATAATGACGCAAATCAATCTTCTCTCTTTTTACCCACCCAAAAAAAAAAGTAAAAAATAAATAATGGCTAGAGGAAGAGTAAAAAGAAAAACAGCAACAAAAATGAAAAAAGCTTTAAACCCCACAAAAAATAAAACAAATTACATTAAAAATCTAAAAATAATTACAATACAAACAAACCAAATTTTAAATAGTTTTTGTTTGTGTGCTTTACTTTTTTAAATTTATAAAAAATATTCTTGTGTTTTTTTTTTTTTAATTGTACAATGGTTTTCCATGTTTAAAAGTAATTTATGTACATACATTCAAAATTAAAACTAAATAATGAAAATTCATCCTCGATTCAGTAAGCATTTGTTTTATTTGGTAATTATGCACTAGTTTTTTGTTGTAGTAGTTTTGTTTCTGGTTTTGATATTCACGCATAATAAATAATTTATAAACAAAAATGCACACACCAATTATGCACGCAGTGATGATGTTTATAGTAGAAATAATAAATAAAGAAAGTTTGTTTAACGTAAAATTTATATTTTGTAATATGCGCAGATGCAAAATATAAATAGAACGCCCATTGAACTGTGTGCATTATTGTGCTTGCTGGTTTAAGACAGGTTGTATTGGTTTCGTACCATCTAAAAATGATTTGAAATTGAGTTGCAACAAGTTGGAAACTATAAAAACTTTCATCAAACAAAGAATTCAACAGGTACTTTAGTGATAACTTGATATTATAATATATAATATATACAATTTTAAATTTTAAACATTACCACCAGCAAAGTTATTTAAAATTAACAATAAATTTGATTTAAATAAATATCTGCTAACATTAAAATCAATAATGTCGCAAACAGTAGCAGAATACACAGTTCTATGATATGGAACATTAAAAAACGATGGGTTTCGAAGCAATTTTGTAGGAACATAAAACCCAATTTGTGAACAATCAATGTGGTCTGCTAATATGTCACGAATGAACATAACCTCTGTGAACTTTCTAGAAATGTTAAGAGGCAAAATACTTAGTAATTTACATCTCGGTTCATATGAAGGAAGATCTATGTCCCATTGAAGTCTTTTCACTATAACTCTCGTAAAACGTTTTTGACAAAATATGATGGATTCCAGATTACACTGCAGTATTCAAGGTTAAACCTTACAAAAGCCAAATGTAAACACTTTAAGGTGTGTGGATCGGGAAACTCCTTTCAGTTACGCAATATGAAACCTAACATTAAACTGCCTTTAGAAACTAAAAAATCTATAAGCTTTACAAAGTAAAATTTTTTGTCAAACATTTTTAAAAAAAGTTATAACGGACAATAGCATATGATTGATTTTAAAGATAAAATTAATTGGACAACGGTTTCGAAAAAACGTTAAGCTTTGGAATTTTGAAATGTTTAAATGTAAACAGTTAGTTAAATACCAGTCCGATAAAAGATCAACATTTTGTTGCAGAAGAAAACAATCATGAAGCGGACCAAGATGGCTTGCTTGTGGGACACCCGGCGTAACATACACCAATGCAGAAAGATTATTATTTATATGAACGTATACTGAATACGATCCCTTAAGTATGAATTAAGCAATTTTAAATATTTTGAGTGAAAACCTACTTCATTTATCTTCATAAGTAAAGCATCATGATTGACTCTGTCAAATGCTTTAGAAAAGTCAGTATAGACAACATTATACTGACTACCTTTCTCAAGTGCATTCACGACTAAATTACTAAAAATAGTAAGGTTAGTTGCAGTGGATCTACCAGCTACAAAACCATGTTGATATGGGGAAATGATTGCTTTAAGAAAAGGAGTTAATTTGTCACAGACTAACTTTTCAAAAAATTTGGGAATCGTAGCAATTTTACAAATTGGGCGATATTTTGAAACATGTTGCCTACTTCCTGAATGTTTACAAGTATTCAGAAACTCGCCATTTGCAAGTGAACGATTAAAACTAATTTTTAAAGAAACAGCCAATGCATTCGCACACATTTGTAAAATGATTGTTGAAATTCCATCTACGTCACGTTGCTTATCAGCCTTAAGCTTAGACAACGCTAACTCAACCTCAGAAGTGGAAAAACTTAAATTACCTAGGTATATTAATAAGTGTATTTGAGGAGTTTACATTAGAAGCATTAGGTTTATTAGGACAACTGTCTAAATAAGCCGACTGAAAATGTTAAGCAAACAAGTAACATAAAACTGAGATGAAACTAAAACGTTTTGAGTAAAATTATCAGAATTCAATCTTTTTAAAACACTGACTCTGAATGTTAAGAAAAGCTAAGTTAAGACGGTTATCATCAGATCTTACACTATTGTCAGATTTATCAGTGCCCTTATTGATTGTCTAAAAATAGTCTATTCGAAAGGTTGGAAGATTTCGTCGCAAAATTTTACAATTTTATTATCAGATGGTTAGCTGATCCAATTTTCGGTTCTCTCTTAAACAACGTCAACTAATAATTTCAAACTTAATATTATAATGACTAGGTTCAAGCGATTTTAAGACATGTGGGACAATTTAGCTAACAGATTTGACATAATACAAATGTATCATATTTTGAAATCTCAAATGGATGGATACACAATTTTGCTAAATTTTCTAAATTATGTTCGATGTTTTAAGGCCTCTCAGTGATTTTTCGTCCTTTTTTCTTCCAGCGACAATATCCGACCTATTCTCGCGATATACATATTACATTAAAAAATTATAAACCTGCGCATTTCTTTTAAAGAAATTAAACTGACAACAAACAAACATAAATTTTCTATGATGTTTGTGCATTTTGTTGGTATAAAAACTAAAGATAGATTATTCGCAAATAACATAAAAAGGAACAATGACATGCATAAGAATTCATATTTTTCTATCTTTAAATTATGTGTTTTATTTCTGTTTTTAATCACTTAAAAATGTCCTTAGCGTCGCACAGTGGTTTAAATGCGGAAAAAAATCAAAAAAATGAAAGTGTTAGTATGAAGTTTTTTTTTTATTTTATTATAGTTATATAGTTGGTCTATGATTTTTGAAAATTTGAGCAATTTTTGTTCATAAGTATTAAAGATACAGGGCTCCAAAGTTACCCTTTTTTTCAATTTTGAAATTCCTATATTTTCTTGCACTAACTTCTTGGCACGAAAAATAGCGTTTATAAAACCTTAAGCCAGAATTACTTTAAGCTTAAAAAAAAACATATGCATATATATATATATGTATATATGTATATTTTAGATAAGTCAGAGCAGAGAGCTCTAACATGAAATTTTTTATGTTTTTTCCTTAGAGCTACAATTTTAGCTACACTTGCCTAAACGCTCTGACTACATTCACTTGAAAGCTACAATATTCACCTTATTAGTCCAAAAAGAATAAAATCCGTCTGGATCCAACCCTGTGACTTATGTTCAATTTTGTTCACCTGAATCAGGTCTTAAAAAACACGGTTTTGACGACGATAGATCCCGAAAAATTACAATTTCTTCGAAAATACTTGTCACAAATAACTAGATAAGAGCTTAATTGTTAGAAAATATATGTACCTTTCTTTAAAAAATAAAATTAATTCATTGACTAACCTGTGAGATATTCAATTTTTGGCGCAAAACTTTTTTTTTGCCTGACTTATTTTCCAATTGTTTCCTAACTTTTATTTAAAAATTACAATAAAAATAAAAAAAATTATGATGTATTAAACTATATGGAAGTACCTAAATATAATATGAAAATAAATCAGGTATAATCTTAAAATTTTTTATGATATTACGCAAAAAATAGGGACAGGTAAAATAAAAAAAGGTGCTTTTTGTGGTTTTACCTGTATACGGGTTTTTCCCAATACTTGATGTTAAGTATATGAATTGGTACCTGTTATATGAATGACAAACAAACAATTTCTTTTTTACGATCATTTTCCGGAAAACCCTTTCAGGATAGGTAAGACCTAATAAGAATAGTTTGGTTGTCACTAAAATATATAGATAACAAAAAATGGAATAATAAGTCATTATTAATCTATTGTTTATTGTGCAAGGTGTTAGGAATAAATAAAAAGAAATTAACATGTCAAAGTTTGTTTTAAGTTACACTGTTTTGTGTGAAGTTCTAATTAAAGGTCTTAATTTTATAGAACCGTTTCTATACGAAGAGTATCCTCACTTGAGCGAAAATGATATTTTTTTAATAACATCAGAAATTAAAAAAAAGATTCTTTTCTCAATTTAAACGGAGATACATGTTGGTTAGTTATAACCAAACCAAATTTTTTGAAAGATATACGGACTGGTCCCATACAAACCGAACCCCAAAATTTAGAAAAATCTCAATAACTCCTCTTCTAATTGTTATTTTTAATCCAAATTTTAAGGAAATGTGTGTTTCCCTAACCCAAACATGTGTACCAAATTTCATTTCGCTCCGATTTATAATACAGGTTTTATCGATTTATTTCCGCGCTCCCATACAAACCGAACCACTGTGCGTCGGTCGGTCATCGTCGTCGCAGTCGCATGAGTGATGGAAGTTTTGTTGATGATAATAAATTTAAGAAGTGAAAGCAATAAAATGCGACGAAGAAGACGCGTCTAAAAGGGTTTCCTTTTAATGTTGGTTTGGTACAATAACCACTGGTGTTTGACGACTCTAATTCAATCCCAAAAGAGTTTATGATGACGTAAATAAAAGATGGAAACTACTCATACAACAAGAACTTATTATTAAGAAAGGCTCGAAAAAAAAACAACCTAAATCATAGCGACTTCGCACAAACACATTTAAGAAAAAGGGATCAGACTGGTTAAAGTACATAATGTACATAGATGAATTTATCAGGAACCAGCAGATGGGATGAAGAATTACATTCTACATATAATACATTTTTAAATTCTATTGTGTTTATTGTATAGAATACATGTTTCCCGCGTTAAATCACAAAAGGGATGTTAATGCCTAAAGAAAGAGCTTTAAAGTAAAAAGCAGGCAGGATCTGTGTACTTTTTTATGCTTTAAATATCTACATATATTCAAATTTTAACTGGAAAATCAGGATTTGATTTTACATAAGGGTTAGAATTTTAGACGTTTGTTTGATAATAAAGGGGGATTTTTGTTTCTGTCTTCCTTATTTTTTTTAAACTATGAAAACAACAAACGCATAATTTTTAAAATCAGGTCCGCTTCAAAGGCGCTGCTAGAGATGTTAATTTTTTTGATAAAAACTAAAATAACTTAAGATAATTAAAATTCCATATGTTTTTGAAAAATTAATTTATGAAATATTAACTCTAATTCTTAAAAGCATTGTTTCTCCATGCCAACATGGTTTTGTTGCTGGTAGATCTACTAACATAAACCTTACAATTTGTCTAATAGACTTGAGAAAGACTGTACTTACAAAAACTAGATTTTCACTCTAACTTTTTAAATTGGATACTTAAAAGATCGTATTTAGTATGTTCGTATTAATAACATTCTCTCTTAACCTATCACCACTAACACGGGAGTGCCTCAGGGTAGCCATCTCGGTCCCCTTTTTTTATTTATTTATTAATCATATTTAAAGAGCCTCATGTATGCGGATGATTTCAAAGTCTTCCTTTGTATAAAAACAGACCAGGATTGCATTCTGTTGCAGATCTTGAGAGATTATCAAATTTGTGTTTGATTAACTCCTTACACATTAATATTGCGAAATGTCAAGGTTTAACTTTTTCTGGCAATCGTTTATGAATTAACTTTTCTTATAAAATGAAATGTTCGTATTAATAACATTCTCTCTTAACCTATCACCACTAACACGGGAGTGCCTCATGGTAGCCATCTCGGTCCCCTTTTTTTTAATTTATTTATCAATCATATTTAAAGAGCCTCATGTATGCGGATGATTTCAAAGTCTTCCGTTGTATAAAAACAGACCAGGATTGCATTCTATTGCGCAAGAAGATCTTGAGAGATTATCAAATTTGTGTTTGATTAACTCCTTACACATTAATATTGCAAAATGTCAAAGTTTAACTTTTTCTGGCAATCGTTTATGAATTAACTTTTCTTATAAAATGAACAATACATTTCTTTCAACAGTAACCTCCAAGAAGGAAACTCGATTTCATAAAACATATAGATTTTTAGTAGCAAAAGGTAACTCAATTTGGGATTTATCCTACGCAATTAAAAAGAGTTCTGTGATCCATACATCTTTAAAATGTCTCTTTTACGCGGATGTTAGATCTATTCTTGAGTATTATAAAACTATGTGTTACCCTTCGTATGAAGATCACTCTATTAGAATTGAATAAATCCAAAAAAGATTTACTAGAGTATTCGAGAAAAGGCTTTATTGGAATATAGATATTCCTTACTATGTAAATCATTTATGGAAACTTGCCTTTCAACATTCGAAGAAAGTTCTCTGACGTTATGTTCCTTTGTGACGTATTGGCCAAGAATATTGATTGTTCCGATATTTTAGCCTCAATTGACTTCAATGTTAGATTTCGAAATAGTCTTATTTCTAATTTTAGTACAATAAAAATATCTTTTGTCAAACCATACTTTCATTTAAAAAATTGGAATTAAATAATTCAAGTTGATTTATATTTTATAACATTCGACGAAAAGTCGAGATCGGGGGTGGAATCGGCTAAGGTGATATTTGACGATCATATTTTTGATAGTCAAATTGACTAGCACTAAGTTTACGTTCTGTGTAAGATGATTCAACTCAATTCAGTTCCATTGAACAATTTCAGATTAGAATTGTCACAATTGATTGTTAATATGTTGAAATTTTAAAACGTCTGGTAGCTCTATTCAGAAACAACATATTTGTTGGAAAATGACTATCAAACTTTTGTTGTGATAGCTTTTTAGGTATTAATTTGACTATCACCTTACATACATAGATCAAATTCGATTGTTTTGACTGTCATTTATATCAACAACCACCTTAGCCGATTCCACCCCTGTATAATAATATATAAAGTATTCAGAATTGGTTCTTCATTTGGGCTTTGGAATGGATTTGCTTTCAATTAACATCTTAAAATCTTCTGATTATGCACTTTAACTGCGTTACATTTAAAAAAAAATTCTAAGATATTCTAATGTTTAAAATAAATGTCAATGAGAAATTTCAAATAAATATTCACTCTTTCTAAATTAGTTTTACAAATTCTTTTAAATCAAAACAAAACTTCATTACAGTAGGAATTTATAGTAAAATTTACCCCGCCGCCGCCGTTAGACATTATTCACCCCCTCAATAATAATTCATATTCATCAAAAGACTTTTCGTTACCACTAAAAAAAAATATATGAAAAAATAATATAAACAATTTGTATAAAGTGTATGTACTATACAATACATGTGTAATGAAATAATTAAATTTGTGTAAATATTATTACAAATCTATAAAGCTCTCAGCTCAGCTATAGATCTGATAGATAAACCATCATCATCATAACCAGAGTGTGTAATATTATTTTATGATGGTGTGGAATTCGCATGTAATATGCATGACGTTATCTGACACTTTTGTGTTGATTACTTGTCAAACATTGACTTGTTATTACCAAAAGAGTCAGAGATCTCGTAACAAGAAATAACATCGCAGAGCACAAGCACACCGACCGCACCGGCCACCGTACTCATAGTCATATTTTAATTAAACCAAATTGTGTTGCCAAGAAAATGGTGAAAACGGTTCGCTCTGTCTGGTATCTAAGCGAAGAAGGTTTATAGCCTTGCTCAACCTAAAGGTAAGAAAAACATTGAGATTGGAATTGTTTTTAAGGTAGGGGATCGATTTTGATGAAATCACCCCCTACCAATAGAAAACAAAAAAAAAAAAAAGAACTGTAAAAAAGCAAACCTCTCGATGTCGATATAGATATCACATTACTATTAACTAAGTATCTATAGAGATAGATATTACACTCAGACGAGCTCTTCTGCCTCCACTCACAACCCACCAACCACCCACCCCCCCACCGCACCCCACCAATCAAATTCAATGACCCCATATTACGAATGACGAGAAAACACACACAAAAAGTCCTGTATTGTGTCCGAGTGATGTCATCCACTAGATGACTCTATACCTAGAATCTATTCCATGCGGCTGTCAACTGACAGCCCTGGTCTTTTTTGTGTGTGGTTTGGTTGGATGTGCTATGTAGATGGATTGCTTTAATATTATTTCCACCCTATTTGGTGGCTTATTCGACTCAAAAAGAGTCCTTGCCTTTATACCAACATGAGCGGGAATATTGAAAGTAGAATTTATATTTTTGTAACATAGTGGCACGCACAAAGTTGAACACAAAAAACATAAATACATAAAACCCACTAGAAAACTTTATTTATGCTATGTCCTATCATCTGAAGCCATCTTTTCTAAACCAACAAGGGTGTGAATGTGGAGTTTCCGTTTTCTTTCTTGGTCTTATACCAAAATAGTCAAACATACACAACACATAGCAAGTCATAAGTTTTCTGACATTGCACGAAGTTTGTGTGTATTTTAAGAGTCCGCCATAATGATACCTTTTTAACTGTTCGTCCTACATTCTTACGAGTACAAGGATCATATTTTTGAGTCGCGCCGCATATAAAATACACGTCTAAGCGGATAACTGTGATGCACATTTGTACCATGAAGGATTATATCACTTCATGGTATTGTTTTGAAAATAGAGGGTTGGTGGTTCATTGAATCATTGACACCATTCTGAGATTAGTCTTGGCGCCCAATGATTTGCTATTGTGAAGGTATTCAGCACGTTAAACGTTTAAAAGTCTCTACAATAAGTTCAAAAGACTGATCGGATTCAATCAAATCTTCATCCGGTAACAGACAAGAGACGAGAAAAAAAACTAATTTTCAGCAAACAAAGTTGTTGTTGATAATTGTTTTGGATAAATGAACACACTCTTTCATCTGACAGTTAATTTGTCGATTAAAGACTAAGTCTTAATTAAAATAGTTTAAATCAAGGTAATGGACTTGTACATATAATGTACTGTACATACATAAGTACATCAGTTAAAGCGAAACAAATAGACTTTTTGATAGTATGGTCCATGTATGATAATGATAAATATTTGTACAATTGTACTCATAGAAGGTATAATGAATTAAAAGGGGAATTAACAAAAAGTGATGTCCATGAGTACAGAGTACGAGTATAAATTAGTTCAGTTTTGGATTTGAATTTGATTGAAAAGAGAAACAGAACATTTATCGTTAGTTTTTAGATGTTTGCTTAGTTAATTAGACTACAGATGAAGTACATTTGTTTTGGTAGGTACAGTTTTTGTATATAAGGCTTTAGAAAAATAGAAACATGGCCACCACAAGGTGAGGCAATAAGTGTGGTTGACACAAGATACACTCGTAATAGGTCATTGAGTGTCTGTGTTTTTGTGTGCATGCGATGCGAGTGCGAATGTACGCGTCGTCGTCGTCGAGCGACGCACGCCACGATTATGATGGCTGGTTATTCTTACCATCAACCACATGCAGTGAACACGTGAACATACATATACATATATTGAAATCGGGGTGATTTTACCCTCTTTTGAAATAATCAAAGGGGCGAATTTAAGGTACATACATATGTACATAGTTACATTGTATATATTGTGAAGGGCTACGATTTGAGTACTGAAATAAAATTAGTTTATCTTCTTAAAATATTTAAAAAATATTTACATGTGTTGAAAAATGTATCCGTGTTTCCAAAGGACAATTTATCCAACTTAGTAAGTTACTTTAAATATTTTTTGGCAAAATTTTCAAGGATCTTGTTATTTCTTAATATTTTACTAAAGTTAAAGTCAAAAAGTCATGAATTGTATTTATTTTTTGAAAATGTCACCGTTGTCAAAACTCTCGATAGATATCTTTGGCCCGTTTGCTGATACTAGTCATAACTATTTAAGTTCTACATAAAACATAAGTAACTAAAGGGTGATTTTTTAGCTATTATATTTTTGACAACACTGGTTTAAACAGCTGACGCACGTTTCGTGTTTTGTTTCACTGTCAAACATCTTCAGTTTGATCTATAATTTATTGAATTTTATTATCAAAATGCGTGCTCTGTTAAGAAAGTTCATCGCGCACTTTTTGTGTTCAGCGACGAAGCTCATTTTTGGCTCAATGAGTACGTAAATAAGCAGAATTGTCGATTTTGGAGTGAATATCAACCAGAAGCATTGCAAGAGCTACCAATGCATCCAGAAAAAGTCACAGTTTGGTGCGGTTTATGGGCTGGTGGCATCATTGGACCGTACTTCTTAGAAGATGATGCGAATCGTAACGTAACTGTGAATGGTGAGCGCTACCGTGAGATGATATCTAACTTTTTTTTGCCCAAAATGCAAGAGCTTGATTTGCATGAACAAGACGGTGCCACATGCCACACAGCACGCGCAACAATGGACTTATTGAGAGGCGAGTTCGGTGAACATTTTATTTCACGTTTGGGTCTGGTCAATTGGCCGCCTAGATCGTACGATTTAACGCCTTTGGACTATTTTTTGTGGGGCTATGTTAAAGCTCATGTCTATACAGACAAGCCCGCTTCAATTGAAGCATTGGAAGACAACATTGAAGCATTTATTCGTGAGATACCGGCCGAAATGTTGGAAAGAGAATGCCAAAATTGGACTAAGCGGATGGACCATTTGAGGCGCAGTCAAGGTTCACATTTGAATGAAATAATCTTCAAACATTAAATTATATGGACCGTATTATCGATTCGAATAAAGATTTCATGCATTTTTCTGAATTGTATGTGTTTTTTTTTGAAAAAACTTTCCTATTGCTTTTAAAAAATCACCCTTTATATCCTACTTAATGGTTTGCACGGAACTCAAAGTTCGTCATAAATGGCACTTAGTGGAACTTATTTTATGGGGAAGAAATAGAAGAGCATAAAGTCCTCAAGTTGCACTTATGAAATTTATAAGGTTATGTCCTTTGATGACATTTCAATAAATTTTTATCACAAAAATTATTTTTGATTGACATTAAAATAAAACTAAAAAATATGAATTTGGAGTTGATAGATGTTGAGGTTCTCGAATTGATTGAAGTCAAAGCTTCTCTTCAAATTTACGATAGGAATGAACATTGTTTTTGGCTTCGATCAACTGACCTTTTACAAAAGATTTCGCCTAACCAAAAATATGACAAATCGATAACAAGCTGGAAAGGCCATATAAAAGGTTTTATACAATATTCTTGCAACAGAAATCAATACTCGTAGTTTGAATATTTTTTTGAAAAGCTTCATCTTTTTGGGTCTCGTATTGAAGCATGCAGATAGCTGCAAAAATTGATCCGTAATTTTAGAGCTAGGCAACGTTGAAGCAACCAGTCTGCACATTCTGAAAGCTTCCGTTTTTTTTTTTTGATGTAAGATCTTTTTGTCAGCCATATCGTTAATTAATATTTGAAAACTATTATGTATTCTTTCCACAAATCAAAACATCACATTCAATTTGCCGTTTTGAAATTTCATGTATGTACATACATACATATGTAGGTATCCATTGACGCCTGTTTGGCATTTTGTAATGAAACGAAGTTGGATGCGTTTCAATCTATGTGGAACTTAGTTAAGTGTATCTTAAATATTTTCTGACAACCAAAAATAAATTATGTTGCACTTAAAATCTAAGATGTACTTAATTGCGACACACATTTAAGAATATATCAGCAAATGGGCCTTAGTGACTTAAGGTGGCGCTACAGTCTTGTGTGAAATAGGGCCTCAACCAGCAAACTTCTGCATCTAGCTCGGTCCCTAGGTAGATGTCTCCAATTGCGCACTCCAAGTTGGGTGAGGTCACTTTCCATTTGTGTGTGCCACCTGATCCGCGGTCCTCCTCTACTGCGCTGTTGGCGTGGATTGGAAGACTTTTCGGGACGGAGCATTGGTTTTCATGCGCTCTATGTGACCCAGCCATCTCAGTCTCTGAACTTTTATCCTTCTGGCTATGTCTACGTCGCTGACATCACGCTGAGTTCTTCCGATAATGTCAATGTCATTAGCATATGCCAGTAATTAGACAGACCTTTGAAAGATAGTACCTCTAGTGTTGACGTGGGAGCTCTGCACTATTCTTTCAAGGATGATGCTAAACAAATCGCACGACGACAGCGCCTCATCTTCTCTAAAGCCTTTTTTGAAATCGAAAGGTTCTGTTAAGTTGTTTAAAACCTTTATGAAGAAGCGTGAATTCTCCATGGTCATCCTGCACAAAAGGACGAAATTGGCAAGGATGTCAAAACTAGACATGGGTCTAAACAAATCTGTAGATGCTGTCATATGCGGCCTTGAAATCGATGAAGAGATGGTGGGTGTCGATTTGATGTTTCTGGGTTTTTTTCCAGGATCTGCCGTAATGGACTTTCCTTGTCTACAACCAAACTGATAAGGACTTATCAGATTATTCACGATGGGCTTTAGACGTTCACTGGGCTTTAGACGTTCACTGACTGATTTCTCTATAGTTGGTGCAGTTTAAAGAATCTCCATTTTCAGTATCGAAGTTCCCTTTATCGGTCATGCTTCCTTTCTACCATATGTTCTAAGCCTTAGAAAATGTTAAAATTTTGGTTGTCTTGTGGTGTTTTTCTTAAAACTTTATGTCATGCATATTCGACAATTCTAGAAAACTTATGAGGTGTCATAACTTATGACACATGAATTATGATTTCAATGAAAACAATGGTATTCAAAAATAAAATACGGAAGATATCAAACCTATGAAAAGTTTGGAACATGCTACCCATTTAACTAATTTAACTAAAAACAAGATAAAATTGTAATGAATTTTTTGGATAAAATCTCAACCAATTAAAGAAGAAACCATTTAAAGCTACGAGTATAAATTTTTGTGTTGGTATTATTTCTTGTACTCGAAATATAATTAGTTTAAGTCATAATTGTTGTTAAAATTTTCTTTAATCCTTTCTACAGCTGTTGCTATCTTTTAAAAAGATGCGTTAATTAAAAAATAAAATCCAACAAAATTAAAACTGGAAGAAAAGATAAATCAGGGACAATTGAATTAGTGACGAGGCCAATTAATTGTTTTACTCTTCTTTCGATTGCATTCACTTGTATGATTTCACATAAAATGTACTCGTTGAGTTTGAAAAGAAGTTCATGTGTGATAAAAGACGTCTAGACGTCTCATGTTAGATAGTTGGTATAGTGAATGATTTTTAAAGGCCTAGGCCAATTTTTAATTGTGAAAAGAACTAAGAAAGTGATAATATTTGACCATTTTAATTAGTTAATTAGACACAATAAGAAACATTATTTATTAAGATTTTCATAATAAAAATTTAACCAATTAACACTAGAGGAAGGAAGTCCTGAGGAATAGCATAATGTTTCTATGCGGCCCTCAACATTCTTAAATTAAAAAAAAAGTATGTAAGCTTATACAGAACTGACTTTTTGTGCGTCATAAATTCTTTGGGCATTACGATATGAAACTAAACTGTATGATATATTTTTTTGAGAGTTTGTGAGAAAATTTGAATGGAACTTAAACTTTTTAGAATGAGAAAATCAAATTAAGTAAGCTTTATGATTTCAACCGATTTTATTGTTAATGTGTATGCAAATTCATAACTTAGCCTTTCTGAAGGTCGAATGATATTTTGTTGTGGAGTTTTTTGTTAATTGTTTGAATTTTTTTACACAATAAAGAAACGAAAAATGCCTGGATTAACTTTTTCCGAAATCGTTCTTCTTGTGGCGTTATTTATTTCCAATAATATACCAACTTCGTTTTATTTTAATAAAATGCTTTATGTATGTATGTACATCATCATACTCTTAGAAGTTTTCTTTTATTTTAAAGAAAACTGAAGATTCCATTCGAGAACAGAATCAACTTTGCACCATTCAAAATAGTTTAGTGGTAAGCTAATTAGTTTTCAAAATAACCCAAAAAATAAAACTATAACTTGTGGGGAAGTATGATGCTTCAATTTGGCTATTCAACAATGTCTAATTCGTCCAAACAATAAATTTACAAATTATTAGTGTATTATACGATAGAGTAAATAGGTACTAAATATGTGTTTGATGAGTTTGAGCATCAAATATAGACCTGAACATGAAGAAGGTTAATTTGCTTTAATTTGTATTTTGTTAGTTTTTTTTTGCGTATAGATTAGTGTATTGTATTCTATGATGAATGCTTAATAGAAACATAAATCCGTATCATGTTGAGTTCAAGAAAATAGACATCAATAGAGTTAATTTGTTCAATTTATTTTCTTCTTTTATTGTTAATCCTTGATAGGTATTTGAATGAATCAAAAAGTTAAGGAACACGTGAGTGTATTGAATTTTAAGGGTCTTATTGTTTGTTAAAGAAAAATGTGGATGTATTCAAATGATTAGTTTAGGACCAGAATTAATATTGTTTAAGGTTCTAGGCTGGAGTTTTTATTTTAATTTTCTTTGAAAAGACCACAACTCCTTACACTCATAAAAAATAATTTGAGGCTACTATAGATGAAAGTTTTAGAAAAAAATAACTATGTACCTTATTCATACGAAAAAGCATCGGTATTTGCACACCTTTATTGAGAAAACTATATCGTGGAATAAGAGTTGTTTGTGCTGAAAGTCATTCATTTACTGCATAATTTGAGTCCTTGTAACTTTAACATTTAAATAGAAGGGAATCTTAAGTTAAATTCAGCTGTTCTGATATTTTTAGCAAGTTCTTTATGTTGTTGGCGTTATTAATGATTTAAGTTTTCGACCTCGACTACAATTAGAAGAAACAAGGCCAAAAATAAGAACAGTGGCGAAACTTCCAATCTGTTTTCGTTTATTATGATTAAGATCATAAGTTGGGAAACGATGGCAACACCAACATTTTCTGATACAACTTTTCTAAAAGACAGGAATTCATTCTTGCGCGATCTTTTTAAATAAAGTTACTTTCGTCCGTAATTTTAGGAAGCAAAATATATTTTTTCAAACTTAAAATTAAGAAAAAAGAACACAATGGTTTTGTTAACAACTATGTATATACTTATAACAAGTTTTTATGTTATTTATTTATATATTTTTGTTTTCAGTAAGCAATGCTTTAATTAATTTGTAATCAAATTAAAGAAACCAAATCCAAAAATGATTAGCGTTTGATGGAGTTTCAAACTACGTACTTATCCGTTGTTACTGAAGACGTCAATTACATTTTGCACAAATGAAGTTAGTTTTCGTCATGAAACCTCTATGAACATATCAGAAAAGTATCAATTTTGTGGTTCCACAGGAAAACCACCAGGAAACAAGGGGTTAAACGACTTAACAGTTTACCGTCTAGTAGTTTTACTTCCGGGCAGAAAAAGGGACTTGTCTAAAATTTGGTACATACGATTTTTTCGAAGTTCTTTATGGAGTTGCTCCTATAAGAAATTCAAGTTTTCGACTTCAAGCCATTAAGGCAACATAGCAAAAAATCAACAAAGTCGCATCTTTTTTAACAATTTTAAGATTTTTCGACGTTTCAAGGTCCCTTGGAATAAGAGAGTTTTAGAGAGTTGTTCGTGTGTGAGTGTGTACGTACGTTCGGGAAGTTTTTTTCGTCGTCCATATCTCAAGAACCAGTAGAGACATCTACTTACTATAATAAATGTTGTTATATACAGATAATAACACAGAAAGATGCAGAAAGGACTTTTGGTTGATCCAAAATATCTTACTAACCAATAACGCTAGCGATATATACATCATATGATGTGACCTAATACAAAACTAATATGATTTAAAAAAAAATCAAATTAACGTGTCCAAAACCCTAAACGAATTAGAGAAAGGGATTGAAGTGGACGTTATCGATACAGACTTTAGTAAGGCCTTTGATAAAATCAGTCTCCAAATTATTTATCTTAAACTTAAAGCCCATGTTTTCCCACTTTTTTTATTTCATGGCTCAGATCGTACCTTCAGAACCGCCGATATAGAGTTGTTTTTGGGTTCTCAATCTCCGATGTCTTAACTATAACGACGTTATTAATGTCATTGATAATTCAACTGTCTCTATTTCCGCTGATGATATGAAATTAAAAAAGGTTATTTCTACTCCATCTGATTCTGTCTTAATCAAATATGATTCTGACTCATTTCAGACTTGGTGGGAAAAAAAATTCTTGCAACTCAATGTAGCTAAATGCCAATTTATAACATTACAATCTGCACGATGTTACCATTCATTCTGTCGGTTCTATTCGCGACCTAGGAGTTATTTGCGACACTCAGTTAAATTTTCGAGCACATTTTGATTATATTATAAACAATGCCAACTCATCCCTTGGCTTCATCAAACGTTGGTCTAAAGAATTCTCGAACCACTATGTCACTAAATCTCTATACACCACCTTTGTTAGACCTCTTCTTGAATACGCTAGTCAAGTCTGGTCGCCCCATCAGAACTCTTACTCTCAAAGAATTGAATCTGTACAACGCAGATTTCTTCGATTTGTACTCCGCGGTCTTCCTTGGGGTGATAATCTATTCTTACCACCTTATGAAGATCGCTTAAAACTTAATAATCTGCAAACTCTCCAAAAACGGCGCGAAGTCGCTGATGTTCTCTTTATACACCAGCTTTTAGCATTTACCATAGACTCACCATTTCTTCTAGAAAAGATTCCTATTTATACTAATCCAAGGACAGGCCCCTCTCTTTCGCCTTGCTCATCACCATACAAATTATGGACTTTTTTAAACTATTACAAGAATGCTGCGCTTAGCTAATAACGTGCATACCACCTTTGACTTCCATATCAGCCCTTTCTCCCTTAAGTTTTGTTTTAAGTTTTTTTGTGCCTTCAGGACTCAAATATCTTTTCAAAAATTAAAAATATCGGCTTCAAACTAATTTCATATTGTAATATATTTAAAAAATCCAACAGTGAGGTTTTTCAGAAAGAATAAAGTCTACAAAAAATACTACACAGAATTTGTAAAAATTGATATTCGATTCTATCACGTGAATAAATGAAGATATTGACATCAAAGTGATTTCATGCTGTGCTAAATTTTGTTGTTAATGAAAGTTAATGATATTAGAAAAGTCCAATCAGTATTTTTTAAATATGGGAAATAAATAAAAACTTTCAAAAAATGCTACCTTAATTGGTTTTCGACTAAAAATCTCGTTAACAAAAACAGATATTGAAATCAAACTTATTTCATTGTATGCAAAATAATGTTGCTAACTTTTAGTTATTTTTTTTAGAAAAAATCAAGTTACAACTTTTTTTACAAAACACGATAACCTACAAAAACACCAAAAAACTGTTAAGAAACGATTTTCGACTCAAGTTTTAGGAAAACAAAAATAGATATTTACTGTTAATTTGGTATCTCACACAAAATATTGTTATTAACATTATGTTTAAGTTTAAGAAAAATCGACAGATGGGTACGGATTTGAAGTTATCAGTGTGGGTTGCATCTCAGCTTCTGTTTTTTTTTTCAATTGTTGTTGATTTTAAAACTGATAAACTATATTTTTGATCATAACTTTCCTCTTCTAATCAAGCTTTTTCAATTTTCTTAAATTAGAGTCATTAAGAAAAAAAATGTAAGCTGAAGATTTTGTTATTTTCCAAAGGATTTAACAAATAACAAAAATATTAAAGGAGCTAAAAGGCTCTAAAACGAAAATGAGTTCTTTCACAATCTAATACCCAAACAAATTTCTTAGACCGTAATTTAAAAGACTTGTTTGTTGTAACTAGGTTGAAAGCTAAGTAGTATTACTTAAACTTAAATACTAAGTTTTTTGAGTATATGCAGCAATTTAATTGCCACATATATATCTTCAGTATGAATGTACATAGATGTGTGATTAGAAAACGTGTACTAAGTTTAGTGAAAATTCAGTGTCTAAGAAGGACTCGCAACAAGGGAAATCCTCGTTTACTCATTAAAATAAGGTCAAGTAAACCTAAATGCGTGTATTTATGTTTTCTTTAAGAACTGAGTTGGAAAAGAAAAGCTTACTTAAACTTAAGAGATATGTGTAGTATAGTACTGAAATATGACAAATTAAAGGTCTGAGTTGTTTGTTGTGTGTGGAACTATACACAAAAGTGTCCTCTTTCACGATAAAATAGAAAAATAATTATGTGCATAGAGTATGTTGGTTAATTGCTGAATAATTGGTCACTCATTCGACACACCCTTGGCTGAGTAGCATTATTTTTCCTTACCCATCGATATGTCATTAGCAGAGACCAGCCACATAGACGGAGGAGAGAGGTTTGTCAATGTTTTCACATTAATGAGCTTCACACTTACTTTGTATCCCAGATAGATATACTTTTAATACTTTATTTTATATCTTTTTGTTTGGCCACATATCTATCAAAGAAGATAAATATTATAATGTGATGGGTGGTGTTTTTTTTTTGTGTTTTGTTTTATTTTAATTTTATATCGATGATAAAGATAATTATATCAAGAAGTCGTCCTTCTGATGGTAAATATAGCAGAAGAAAATTGTCGGTTTGTATATTACGTCACATTTGCTTTTAGGCAAAATAATAATGTTTTTACTGCCACCAATACAGTAAACATACCTACCTAAAATAAAATCTCATTTCGATTATCTAGAAAAGCTTATTTTTGTTTGTTCGTCTTTTTCTCAAGGCGATACAGAAGATATACAAATACATACATATATACGTTCACCTACATTATGTATGTTTTTGTGTAGGTATATAGACACATTTGTAATTTTATAAAGGCTATAAATACCTAAGTAAGTTTATTTTGTTATTGTTGTTTTTGTTCGTTTTGGCTTAATCGTAGACATTATCGACAAAGGAAAAACAATTATATTATTATTATCTACCTATGGGTTTTCATTTTCATTAATTCTTTCTTCTTGGACATAATTCTTAAGATATAATAAACTTAACTTTTCTATAGTCTATGGAAAAGTTTACCTCGATTTTGAGAAAAAAAAAATAAAAACACTTTCATATCACCTTCTATAAAGATTTGCTCTGAAAAAAGAAACTCCCAATTACGTCATTGTTTCAATAGAATTGCACTTATTTAGTTGTTAATATATTTTTAGTTTTATTTTGCCATATCTATAAAAGTAATAATAAAACATGTGTTGTGTGCAAACACGTGGCTCTTATCAGAGGGAAGATGATTCGGTTGTATAAATTTGTATAAGCAAATAATAAACGGGAACGACTATCTGGCTAAGTAGGTACTATATAGGTAGTAGGTACTCAAACTCATACATATATTGCAATCTTATTACAACTTTTGTTTTGCGGTGTTTCAGACTCGTTTTTTGTTCAACAGTTTGTTGTACGGAGTATATCTCGCTTTACTACACTCTCAACTCATAAAAATGTAATTATTATTCAGTCATAAAATTGAAATATATTAATCCTCACGTAAACAGCGTTGTTATTCACATAACGTCTTATTAGTAAGAAATTCTTATAATTAAAATTAAAAAAAGAAATCAAGAACTTCTGTTTGGAATATTTCAAAGTAATATTTGTAAGACTAGAAAATAACTTAAATACTAGAATTTTAAGTAAGATTCGAAAAGTTATTCTTTTATTTCACAGAAGAATTTGGGCAAACAAAAGTAATGATTTCTTAAGAATGTTGGCAAATGTGAATTCTATGATTTGTATGTTCCTGTAAGCGTATTCTCAAATGACTTTTGCAGAAGGTGTATCGATGAGAGGAAGAGCAGAAAATAGTTCTTCACCTCTACTGTACACTTCCTGCTCTAGCTCAAAAACGCAAAACCAACTTAGGAGAATTCTTCTATACCGATCTAAACGATCCAAATCATATTAACAAAATCAGACTTTCACATTTCGTAAGGGACTCAAACTGGTTTCGTTGAGCTCAGAAGAAAGCCTCGAGATTCATGTGGTATTAATAGTCATGTGAGCCAATAAACTGGCCTAAGTGTGTTCTGCTCCATCCCGGACAGCCACCTTAACCTCACCCAAACATGCCCCAGTAACTTTTCTACTTTTATTTCATTTCAGATAAAAGCACTGGAAGTCTCAACCCATAAACTATTTTAGAATGCTTAGTTTAATTAAAGGATATACATCCCAAACCCAAATGCCCCTCTAGATTCAAAAGTGTATTCCAATTCGGTAATTTAACAATAATAAGAACTATAATAAATATAAATATAATAAAGCATTGGCCTCTGATAACAAAAGAGGATTGTATTGTTCGTTTACAATTGGAATTTTCCAAAAAAAAATATTCCTTAATTATTTTGTCATGCTAGTTAAATAGTCTATCCAGGTATAATCAAGGGCGGATACAGACTTTTAGCCAGGAGGAATCACACATTAACTAAATATTTTATGTAATACTTTGCGAAAGCAGTAGAAAAAAATAATTGAACTCATCTGTTTTAGAATAAGTTTAGATTTTGGACAACTTATTTAGGTGTCTAAGTTAAAGTTTTTAAAAAACCAATAACAATGTGCATGCTGGAGAACTATCTAAAATATGTCTTACGTGAAGCTTTTAAGCATATTTTGATCAAAACTAAGTCAACAAAATCAAGGAAATGAGAAACACAAAAAATAGGTTTTTGAATTCAATGAAATATTCTTATTTTATATATTTTCTTTTGAAATTTTAATATTACATTAAAATTGTTTTACACAAATCCGCTGGCCCAGATAGTATCCCCCTATTGTTCTAAAAAGGTGTGCTTCAACGCTGACAAACCATTGCGTAAGCTTTTTCATCTTTCCTTCTATACAAGTCTATTTGCTAGCGGATGGAAAACAGCATTTGTCCAGCCTGTCTCTAAAAGAGAACAATCTTAAAAAAATACCTCGAAGAACGTAATGACCGGCAGTATGGCTTTCGTAGCAATAGATTTGATGTTTTATCTAACCGAACAGTGAAACAAATCTTTACATCGTTTTGGTGAAAGTAAGATTAATTCACTTAATATTGAAATTATAATAAATGAATAATTTAATAGAGTTTGGCACCAAGCTCTCTTATCGAAAAGGCGTGGTTTTGGTATTGATGAATCTCTTATTCGTTGGATTAAAAACTGCTTTTCTGACAGTTCAATACAAGTTGTTTTAAGTCTGAAATTAATGAAATAAATGCAGATGTTCCCCAGAGCTCTTTTGTCTGCTACTTCTAATCCATTAAACTGTTTCGCTGACGACAATACCCTCAGCTTTTCATATTCGTTTTTAGATTCACATCCTTGTAATTCGGATGTGGAACTTTAACGACAGCGTATGTTAAGCTCATTAAATCTGATTTCGACACCATTGTCCAATGGGGAATTATTAATCGTGAATTTAGAAGAATTTAATGCTGCAAAAACTCAATGGTGTCTCCTGTCGTTAAAGCGTAACCAACCCCTGAGTGGCACTGAGATCCAAGAAACTAATCAACTTTCAGTAATCACTAATCAAGTATGTGTATTATAGATCACCTCTTATGGAATGATCACATATTCGACATTGCCAAAAATTTTTCGTGGTGCTTAGGATTCCTGCGACAAAGCTACAAGACATTTTTCACCCCTTCTGATCATCATCATGTTAATTAATTAAATTAATTAACATGATGATGAGTGAAGTTATTTATCTTGCTTCAGCAAACTATTAAGCTAATAGTAATTAGTAATTTTAAGCTTTTTGAACAGATTATAGAATATTAGCATGTGATATAGTGAAACAATGCAGTCAAAATATTTTAAAATAAAATTAATTTAAATACTTTTATTAATAAAGGTAAAAAATAAAACTGAAATTAAGGATCAGAGAGGATGGTTAGAAGAGATCATCTTTGACCTCATTGAATGTCATGTGTTCTTATTTTTGTTTGTTCTTGCTTCTCTGTCTCTCTGCCTCGTATTAATGCCTTATGCTGTTGTCAAGTTACGAGTATAGTCTTAGTTACTAAAGTGCAGTCTCTCTACTTTAAACGTCAATTTAATATAAAAACACAGTGATTTTCGATATAATAATAAAAATATAAATTAAAGTGGAAGAAAAAAAGTTTATAATAATGTGTAAAGTGTTAAGTGTTGACATTACTGTAAATGAAGTTCTATGTATAATGTAAACATTATGATAATAAGTGATGTATGACGTCCGAACGATCAATACTAACCGACTAAGCGACGACGACGACGACGACGAACGTGGTGTTATCTGGAATTTGTAAGTAAAAACCAGGGTCAAATTCTGACTCAATTTGATATTGTTTCTGACTAAGAGTCAGATGGTTGTAATCTTGTAATTTAGAGAGCATGTTTTTAATCAGTTTTTATATTTTTCTAATCTCAATTTATTTATATTTTGATTGTGTCGCTTTTCGCTTTTGTTTTGTGCTAGTAAACTTATCAACTTGACACATCCCAAATAGCTTACATAACCCAATATTCAATTTTTTTACAGTTGACGTATTTTTGTAATATTTCTAATAATTTTGTGGAAAATTTAGACCAATTTACAACATTACTTAAAAATAGTTTGCTTCATGCTTAAGCAGTAAAAATAAAACAACAAATATGTAAACACTGTTTAAAAATCAGAAACTTGTTTTAAAAGCTGCAATGTTTTTTTACAGCAATTAAAACCCCCTCAGCTAGAGCTAGAAAAATATAACTTTGATTTCTTCCGGGAATTCATAATCTTTCTACTTCCATAAACAGATGCTCAAGTCTTAACCACAGACTGCACCTACACTCGATTTATTCATCAATAAAGTTGATTGTTTAAAATATAAAAAAAATTATTAAAATATTTACTATCGACACAAATTTAACCCTTGTAAAATGTACAACTTTAACTTCCAAGGCCACAATCTTTTCGGGCTAATCTGCGTAGTCAAGCGATTTCACATTACCCCACAAAAAGTAGTCCAGCGGTGGTAAATCGCACATTTCTTATTTTCGTAAGGACTGTCTAAAATTTTTGACGTGGACACTGCTCTATCTATTTTTCTACATAAATTATTATAATGTAGCCAAAAATGATTGACACAAAAATTTCACCTGTATGGCAGTTTGGATATAACAAGCATACATCATAAGTAAATAAAGGTACATACATAGTATGTATGTACGTATGTTTCTTTGTCTAGATAAATGGTAATATGTAGGTGCGAGTACAAAAATATAACAAATATATTTCTATGGAAGGACGATGGTTCATTAAAATAATATGAAAATATACAAATATATTATGAGTTCTGTTTGCTAAATAAAGTATAGATAATAGAATATGAGGATAAAAGACAGGTACTATAATTCATTTTTTTTTTTGAGACACATATGTTATGTGTTTTATTTCCTCATTAACTAAGGGTATTTTGAGGAATAAAACAGATGTGACAAAAATCTAAAATTTCAGGCTTATAATAATGTATATGTATATGTACAAATGTTAAAATATAAAAACATTTATTTCACTTGAGACACCTTGAAAGCATTTATTTATTAATTGTAGCTTTTTATTATTTCATCTTAGTTGGAAATTAAATGGCAGTCTACTTTTCATAACTGTTTGAGAAAGTTCAAAAACATGATTTCTACAATTCGAAAGTACAAAAAACTAATTGGGATAATATATTCTCTGCTAGTAAAATTATAATTTATAATATGTATTGTATGTACATGCAAAAACAAAAATGTAGGATAACCTTTTTTCATTGTTTGAAAAATCCAGTTCAAATTTTTTCTATCGTTAAGGTATTGCATATTTAATAATTCTTCTTGTGACAATTTTGACACAAATTTGTTTCTCAAAATTCTAAGACTTTGTGTTTTGATGATTAAGATATTACAAGTTATTAAAACATAATAAAAAGTTTTTATTTAAGAAATGTGTTTCTATGTTAAAAAAAGAAGAAATTATTTGATCAAAGAAAGACGGCAATTATTTCCCATGCAATTGTGTTTTCTGATTTTATTTGAAAGAAAAAATTACACGAGATAGGTTTGATACTCGTAGTTTCTTTCATGTAATTAATTTTAAATTTTCCAAAATTGTTTTCAAAATACATACATATATGTACTTTCTTTTTCTTCTGAAAATCTGATTTCTTTAAAAAAAGAGGCTGGGTTGCGACCCACAATGCTAAAAATGTTCAAATGGTATTTTTTGTAAGAAATCAATTTTATTATTAAGAGAAATTGTGGAAAGAGTAGATAGATATGCAATTCAAAACTTAAGTTTAAGCTGCTTTATGTAATGATGTATTCAAGGAGTTAAATCAATATACTCGTATTATAATAGGGAAACATTGTCATTAGATATTACAAAATATGTATTAGCAACAATATTTCTATGGCATGAAACAACTTGGAAGTCAGTATTTTGTTTTATTTTCAAGATATTTAACTCAAAATATAATGTTCAGTGCTTTTTAATATGTTTTTGTTTCAGGTTTTTATTTTTCTACCAATTGAGTGAAAATATTTTTATAAAATAATAATAACAATTTTTTTATAAAATGAAAAGAGTTTAACGCCAATAATTTTTTTTTATCAAGATACTTAAATCAAATTGCATTTTTTAAAAGATGTTAGGTAGTTGTTTTTTGCAGGTTGTCGATTTTTGTAAAATAATGTAAAACATATGTCAACAACAATATTTTGTGCAGAAAATCAATTTTTACAAATTTTTTAATACACATATTTTTTCTCGAGATATTCGAGAAGAAAATCCTTACCATTTTTTTTGGAAGGTTAAAACAAATTTGTCCATTAGATTTTATTAAATTCACTACCTAATATTTGTTACAATATTTTGTATAAAACAAAGTTATTTTGAAGGCCGCAAAATAATTTCTTCTTGAGATATTTGAGTCGAAAATAAATTTTTACCAATTTTTAGTAGTCAAATTTTAAGGTTTTTATTTTATTGAAAAAAAAAACTGTCAATTTGATTTTTCTAAAAACTTTATCAGTTGTTGGAAATGTTAACCCTTCTTAAACAAAATTATTTTGGAATTACCATCACTTCTTGTCGAGGTGAAAATTTTTTTGATTTAAAAAAAAACTTAATTGTATTTTTTTTTTAAATTACCTATACTTATTTAGTATCGCGTCACATTGCATAATATACAATTTAATTCAAGTCGTTAGGTTTTAGTGGTTCGTGAGATATTTGGGGGAACCAACATTTTTCTATAGTAAAAAATCACCTACTTAATTTTTTGGAAAGTCCTTTCAGCATTTTTTTTGCTTTATTAGCTGTATAAAAACAACATTTATTTGAATTCGATATTTCTTCTGGTTCTTGAGATATAGACGACGAAAAAAGCTTTCCGAACGTACGGACGAAAGCACACACAGACATCTCTAAAAGTCTTTGATTTAGATTTAAGGGACCTTGAAAAGTCGATAAATGTAAACATTTTCAATTTTACAAATCGGACCGATTACAATAACCTCCTACATGAAGTTAATAAATTCAAGTTACACATTAATTCAAATGCCATAGGTACTTCATTCTGATGACTTCTATAATGTTTGCTATATTTTTTTTTTTACATTTTTTGAAAGGGCAAATAGATGGTTATTTTTTAAAAGTTCAATGATAACATCTTTGGTTTTGAAATTTGTATTAAAAGTTCAGATTTGATCATGAATTTTTTAGATTATATTTAAAACGAAAATTTAAGCAGACAAAAGTTGTTTCCCTTAATTTCCTATTGGAAAATCCTAAGAATTTTCAAATTCAAGTAAATGATACCATCTGTCTGTACAAAAATACAAAAATTGTTGAATAAAATGTATCTTTAAATTTGTTTGTTTCTACATAAGCAGGTTTTTGTTATATGTTCTATTATAATTGGCTTAAAAAACACAAACTTAAAAATTATTTTTTACAGTCGACAATTTAAAACTTTTTCTTTTTTCTTATTTTCAAGGCAATTTTATATAAGTTTTGGGGGTCCTTTCTGTATATTTTTTTATCGAAACTATTACTTTGGATATAAGAAAAAAAAAAAAAACACTATAAGTATTGTAAATACCACGGTTCATACACAAAACTTTTTCAACCCAACCTACTTAACATTAGATCACAATAATCTTTTGATCATCATAATAATTTCAGCCTTTTCTAAGATGATTAAAATAACGTCATTTTTAAATTTTCTTAAACATAATTTCCTTAAATTACAAATTTTAAACTTCGCAGAATCCGGAGTCATAAGACAGTTAGACAGACAGAACTTCTGGAAACACATTTTTACATTATTAAAATTTTTTCTATCATCTAGTTATCGTTAAATCTGAATAAATTATCGAGTTAATTTTTATTTTTGAAATACCAACAAAATATCAGAATCAAGAAATGAATATGGTCACCCTATAATGTGGTAATAATAAACAATTGAAAAACACCTTTCGTTTATCAAAAAAAAAAAAATATATAAACAAAGAATTTGATTTACTTCGTAAAAGTGGGTACATACATATATATAGGTAGGTATATTTATTTATACTACACACATTTAATTTACATAAAATTAATTTCACTCAAAATAGGTAGGTACCTATACCATATATTTGTGTTGATTTTGCAATTTAATTTCTTGACAAATTATTGTAGGTAAACGTTAAGAGTAAACAAAATAAGCTACGCTCATATCTATTCTATTTTTTTAACAATAATTTTAATTCAAAAATAAAGAATATCAACAATTCAACATTCTATCTCTTCAAAATTTGAATGTTTCCGAGTAGAGGTATCTGTTTTTATTTGAATTATTATTATATTGTTTGTTAGCATTGACAATATTTTCCGTTCTTCAAAATAAAATATAAGACTCAAAATAAAGAAAGATATCGAAATGAAACGGGAATTTTGTAGGAAAATTTTCAATGTTCACGTTTCTCTGCATATACAGTATACAAATGTACATACATACATACATACATACTGTATTTTTGTAATATAAAGTTATTGTAAATAAGGCATACACTGTCTAAGTAGACTTTATCTCTTAGTTTTAGCAGAATGTGTAAAATAGATGTGTCGTCGTTTTTATCAAATAGAAATATTATGGCCTTGGCTTATCAATGAAAGATTATAACCAAAAATAAGTGTAATACTTAATGCATTTGTTTAATTAATTTATTGGGAGAGAATTTTTTAGACATTTCGAACTTATTTCTTTAGCTTAAATCAAGACTTTAAAGGAGTGCAAACTTACCCCAACTACTCATAGTGCGTCCAAAATAGGTGCCATTCTTTTTGTTATAACAAAATTCCAGAAAGGTTTCCTTCTCTTTGGGCTGCGGGTAATGAAAGTCGTAGGTAGTTGTTGAAGCCACTCCATTCTTCATCTCGGGCTTTGACATGATGATGGTTGTTGATTACAATTTGTTTTTTTTTTTTTTTAAAAAGCAACAAGCACTTCACTCTTCTCGTAAAGTCGGTAAATTATGTTTATAAGTAGTTTACTTGTTTTGTGTCCTTTTTTGTTTTTATTTTTATTTTGAAAAAGGAAAAATTAAATCCCCCGAGTGGTTAATTATATGCTTATTGTGTTTGATGCGACGCGGAGTGCAAATAGAGGGCGGTATTATGATGATGGGGCGTGCTATTAAACACTTGTTCTAAAAATTTGGTTTAAAATGCAATTATTTAAAAAAAATTGTTAAAATTTAAACAAATCGGAAAAAGAAAATTTAAATTTTCTATATTTTTTTAAAACAAAATAAAGACAGCAAACACTGTCCCTATGTTTCGGTCGAGAGAGAGTGTTTAGGATTCACTTTTTGATTTAATGTGATTTCGGGTAAAGCTGAGCGACAGAATCACAGTCACAGTCACAGCCACAGCACGGAAATTTAATATGACAAAAATAAGAAGCACAGGAGTCCCCACAAAATGTACGCGTCCTATACCCACGAACTAAGAACACTGACTAAACTGGTGTTACTGAGTGGCAGACAATTTTGTGATTTTCTGTTTCTGGCTATAATAGCTGGTGCTGGACTGACTCGACTGTCGAGTGTCTCGATCTCGACTCGACTTGACTCGACTCTACTCGAATTCGATGCGAATGCTATGAAAATCCAGATACTCAACTTTAGGGCACCACACCAGCAGGCTTCAGCAGCAGGCACGCACAGGCAGCAGCAGAACCATAGAGGCATAAAGATATTGAAAAGCTTTTTATTTATGTTCGTTGTGTTTTGTTGCTTCAACTGTACATTTTGCTTACTTGTACTGTACTCTACGACGTATACGTAATGTTTATACTTTGTTTTTGTTGTTGTTGCTTTACTTGTTGGGAAGCTGTTGCTTTTGAGTGTTGATGTGCGATGGTCTTCAAATTCTTGGCTCTGGGGTAGGTTGGGTTCTTCTTGGGTTGTTTTGTTCTTGTTATTGTGCTCAAGATAAAGTGTGTTGTTGTTTTGATTTGTATGCTTCTTATATACATATATGTACCTACAAGTTCGTATTTATATAGCTTCCTATGTACATACTCACATATATATTATGTATCTACCCAGGTTCAGACTTCAGATGTTTTATTTTTATTTGTTGCATTAGTTTAGACTTTAGATCAGCGTTGCCACTTCAAGAAGAGAAGAGCGCAGTAGATCATTACAAAAAAAGCAGTAGATTTGATCTTTCCGCAGTAGATTTTTATCGAACAAAAATATACAAAAAATTAATTTTGTATTTATGTATTTTTAAACCGATAGGTTTTAAAACCTTATATTGGAATACTTACTAAATATTTAAACGTATTTTTTCACATACTTTCTATCAGTAAAAGTTAAATTTTGGAAATACATACTCTAAAAGCTCAGGACATTTTTACATTTTCTGACATTATTCATTTCTTTACAAGAAATTACATTTGCAAGAATGTTTACCCACACATATTTATTTCCTTCAGAGATTAAAAATGTGTCGTTCAAGAAGATATACGTATTTGAGTGTACTCTAATTGGAATAGATATTTAATTTTTTTTATAATGATAAATTCTTGTAAAATGAGGAATTGTCAGTGTCACACAATAAATATACAAATTTAAATAAGCTCTCAGAATCCTGTAGTTTCGCAGAAAACGGGAACACTTTAGAAACATAGACAGAAATCATGTTTCAGCGTTCAACTAATTTCATATATCATATCAAGTTCACAATGAATTGGCTTCGTTCGGACGGTTTTTACAGCGGTTATTTGTATATAGGTATATACATTTTAGACAGCTGTCCAAGAGAAGAAGATTGAATTTAGTGGCAGTAGATTTAGATTTTGCGAAATGTGCAGTAGATTTACTGCTTTTGCAGCAAAGTGGCATCGCTGGATTATATTGTTTGTCTGTTGAGAAAATGCAGAGATTGCAATTGGGAGAGATTTTTGAAAATTTCTCTTTAGAATTGTTATTTTGTTGTTGTTTCAATGAAGTTCTCTCTTTGTTGAAAGTGTGATAAGATAAAGAGGGAGATTGGAAGAACGAAAGAGAGGTTGTGTAAATATTGTACTTTGTACAATGAATGTAATGCAATTGCTGCTAAACTTGCTGTATTTTCTAATAATAAATAAAACCCGTTTGTTGGAATGGTTTTATGAACATGTGTTTTTAGTAAGGGACTTAACAGAAACAGAAAAAGGGGGAATCAGCTACTATCTACCTACATCCTATATGGATTTAGAAAATAAGTTTATACAAACAAATCATCATATTAAATGTTCTTTCTTATACTTTAGATATGACAATGGTGATAGTGATTATTAGTTTACATTATTTTAGTAACTATAGCGAGATCTTTCATTTTTTGAAATGTTTAATTAACAAACTTATGTATGTATATATATGGACATGTTAAAGAATTCATGGCTGTAAGGGTTGGGTATTATCGGTATATAAATGTTTGAAATTGTACAGACTTTTTATTCAGACTTAGAAAAAAGGTCCTTTCTAGCTGAAGCAATTTTTTTAATTATTTTTCTCCAAGATAATAAATAAAAAGAGACTGGAATGCGACCCACACTGATAACTTTCCATCCGTACTTTGTCGATTTGTCTTCCTTAAAACTTTAATAAAATATTCATAACAATATTTTGCGTGAGATACAAAATTTAAAGTCAATATTTTCCTTTGTTCTCTTAATAGGGCAAGAGTACGATAACTTAGGCGACAAGATATTATAACGGAATTTTTTAGAACAGTTAAAAATAAGCATTTTTTACTATGGGAGGGGGGGGTCTATCTCCCCCCGTTTAGGCAGGAGGGGCAATTTAAAAAAAATATTACTTAAAATGGAAAAAAATTCTTAAAAAATAACGGTGATACTTACAATTAAGTTGTATACATTTTTTTAAAGCCAACATTCTGTTCTATTAGCCAGTTCTTAAATCAAGTCAAAACTATGCGTAGTTTTTGAAAAATTTAATTTTAAACTCAAAATTTGAGTAAAAAAAGTTAAAAAAGGTTTAAAGTGTAACTTTTTCAATACTTCAAGATTATCTACCATTGTTTTTATTTCAGAATTTATTACTCTTATTTGTTTTTGATCAAAAACTGAAAACTAGATGATTTTATGTCTTTTAGTTTCTGAGAAAATTGAAAATAAAAATTGAATTTTAAACTCAAAATTTGAGTAAAAAAAGTTAAAAAAAGGCTTAAAGTGTAACTTTTTCAATACTTCAAGATTATCTACCATTGTTTTTATTTCAGAATTTATTGCTCTTATTTGTTTTTGATCAAAAACTGAAAACTAGATGATTTTATGTCTTTTAGTTTTTGAGAAAATTGAAAATAAAAATTTAATTTTAAACTCAAAATTTGAGTAAAAAAAGTTAAAAAAAGGTTTAAAGTGTAACTTTTTCAATACTTCAAGATTATCTCCCATTGTTTTTATTTCAGAATTTTTTGCTCTTATTTGTTTTTGATCAAAAACTGAAAACTAGATGATTTTATGTCTTTTAGTTTTTGAGAAAATTGAAAATAACCACAACTACTATTTTAATTTAATTCTTTTTTTTTTGCTTGAGTGGTCTTATTTTGATAGTAATATTGGTATTTGCGTATGCGTAATACGTGTTTGGGTGTATGCAACAGTAAGGTGTGCGCGAGTTTGGGTGTATGCAACAGTGGCATCTGTAAGGGGGGGCATGCTGCCCCCCTGCAACCCCCCTGCTTGGGCACACTATAGGATTTGGGGTGGGTGCAAGTTGGAGTGTGTGCAAGGTGGGGAGGGTGCAAGATGGGGTGCATGCAAAGTTTTTTTTGCATTTAAATAAGCTGGATTTAAGAAAAATTAATTTACCCTAGGTATATCTTAATCCATATTCGATTATTACTATCAAAATAAAACTACGTTAATACTTAAGCAAGGAAAAAGTAATTTAATTAAAATATTTATTTTGGTAATTTTCAATTTTCTCAAGAACTAGAAGACATAAAGTCATCTAGTTTTCAGTTTTTGATAAAAAACAAATAAGAGCAATGAATTCTAAAAAAAAAAACAGTAAATAATTTGAAAGTTTTGAAAAATTACACTTTAAACCTTTTTTTTTAACTTTTTTTGCACAAATTTTGACTTTAAAACAATTTTTTTTAAAAACTATGCATAGTTTTGACTTGATTTAAAAACAAGCTAATAGACAAAAGTTTTGGCTTTAAAAAAAGGTATAACACTTAATTGAGGGTATTACCGTTATTTTTTAATTATTTTTTTTCCATTTAATGTACATATTTTTTTTAACTGCCCCTACCGCCTAAACGGGAGGAGATAGACCCCCCCCTCCCATAATAAAAAATGCTTGTTTTTAACTGTTCCATACAAATCCGTCATTAAACTTTGTCGCCTAAGTTATCGTACTCTCCCCCTTAATAGGTACCTACTTCAGTTGAAAACCATTTCTTACTAGTTTTTTTTTGTTGTTTTTGTGTGTTTTCGTGTTTTGTAAAAAAAAAGATGTAACTCAATCAACTAATAGCGCTCGTCTGCAACGAAATCCTCCTTTCAATAAAGCTATACTCTTCAAAAAGACTTTGGTACCTACCTATGCAGATTTTTTAAATATTCAATATTAGAAAATCATAAAAACCCGTTTTTTTTGCTGTTTTTGAAGCGATATTTTCAAGTAAGGTAATCTTTTTCAACTTAATTTGTAAAGTTTTATGAAAGAACTTGTTTTTTTTCTTTTAAATTCAATATTCTCTATACCTATTTCTTTTTTTCTCCGAGATATCCAACATTTAAATTGATAGGTTTGGCACATTGTACCCAATGGCGGATCCAGAGGGGGGGTCGTAGGGGTCATGACACCCCCCCCCCTGGGAGATAATTTGTTTGCTTTTTCGTAGGAATTCCCTTCAATTCAAAACTAATCGTATTGCGTTAATGGATATGACCCCCTTTATATTTTGAATTATTTTTTTTGTATATGAAAACAATATTTGTATTTTACTTCCTTAAAATTTGTTGCTAAAAGTACTACTTTTAACTGAGGAGTGGACCAAGAACATAATATGAATCGGAAATTCAGCATAATTCATCAACTTTTGACCAACTGACGATCCAGGGGGGGGTCATATGGCTCAAAATCACCAAGGTTGCAAATTTCAAAATATTTTTATGACAAAAAAAATTGCAAGCTATGATGATAAATTTTAGTTTATACTGTTGCAAAAATTGTATATAAATAAACTTTGACAGGGCAGCGCACAGAATTGTATACTTTTTTAGTAATATTTTTTAGTACTAGATATCATACAGAAAACCATCAATTCGGGAACGTTTTTCTAAGTTTGATAAAATCAACAAAAACAAAACAAAGTACGTAATTTAAGCTTTGTTTAATAACATGGGTATACTATGTATGTGTATTAAATAAGCAATAATGAAAACAATACATACAAAATCTTCTACAAGCAAAATACGTAAAAATCATGTCCGGGAACGTTCCCGAAATGACCGTTCCCGAAATGACGATTTCAAATAAGCGCGCGCTTTAATTATACGGCGGTCATCTTAAATGCGATCTGACTTTGTCAATAGGAAAATATTTGAGGTAACTTTGAAATTTCGTGTCGTAGAAAATAATTTCATCAATAATTAAATGTAATAAATGCGTTCACGGATTGACGGGCTATTGATGTACGCTCTACGAATAATGAATAAAAAGGTGCTTACCATTTAGATAAAATTTATTTTACGATAAATACTCTGGCAGCCGGCTTTGCTATTGTTCTCTACCTCGACTGACGTGTCACACCGAATTGCTGCGTTCACTTAAAATTATTTTTGATCGATTATCGATATGTTCACTAAAATGACTTGTGCGGTATCGGACAAACTGTTTTTGCATTTTTTACAGTTAAAAATAAATAATTTATTAGTATCCTTTCTAAAACTAGATTTTGTATAAAAAATACGGTGTATTAAGTGATGACCGGGGTTGAATACCTTACATTTTTCAATTATATTTTGAACTTGTTGTTGAAGATTGTAGATTAGGACGCGTTCCCGAAATGATTTTCTATGCGTGTATATTGATTTCATTTAAAATTTAGTTTATTAATAAATTATATTGTTTGATAGACACACAAAACAGGTTAGTTTTAGTATTTTATTAATTTTTTTTTCTTAAATAAGTCAAGATTTAAGACATTAAATTGCTAGCGAAGCCAATTCTGCACCTTGGTGATTTTGAGCCATATGAGCCATAAAGCTTATACAGTTAAGTTGTATAAGTAAAGATTTCATCTATAGACTTATTAGTAATTTAATGACATTCACCAAAAAGTGGTTTGCTGTCAAAAACAACTAAAATTTTTGCTTTCGCTCAATTTAGAATTTGAAAAAACTTTAGTCATGCTTTAAATTATTTTCATAAAAATTGTTTCTAAGAAAAAGAGCAAATATTCAGGTTCTTAAGAAGAAACCTTGAATAAGAGATCATCAATTTTATATTAAGTTGCCTTTAAATTCTATTATTAAATTTTTATTATTAAATTTTTTTGACACACATAAATAGTGAACATTGAAGTGATTTTTACTGGCGACATATACATAGGTACTATATAGCAAGTTTTGCTTTAGTAAACAATTTCAAACTAGAGCTTTTAATCAAATATGACATTACGACGGTTCCGTCCTCCTTTTTGTCTTTACTGGCTCTTACAGACCAAACAATTGTGTTGATTGAAATTAAGGTTTTCAGCCGATTAGCGTAAGGCGTTTTTTTTTCATTGTATTAATACCTAAAATAACAGCAGTCCCCATGCAAATTTGTTGGTTAAAACATGTGATTTTTCTTAAACTTTCTTTAAATTTTGTGTTTTTAATTTGGCTTCTTTCTACAAGAAAAACTTTATTTTGTTTTTAACTTTTCTCAAGAACTAATGGACCGATTTCAATAATCTTCCCTTTCTGTGCAAGCTCTTTTTGATGATCAAATGATCAAATTGATGATGATTTTTTATGATAAAATTTTTTTTTTTTTAATTTTTAAAAAAATATTAATTTTGTTTACAAAACTCGATATCTCAGAAAGAGGTCAACATTTGTTGACGAAATTTAAATGTAAAATGTACATATACATATTTATAAGCTCTTTATTTAGTGCTTACCAAAAATATTTTTAAGACAAAATTTCAAATTTAAAATGATTTTCGAAAAAAATAAGTTATTCTAGATTTTTTTGACAAATAAAATGGCATTTAAATTTTTGAGAAAAACTTATTTTGCAGTACATTTTTAAATCTTAAAATATAGGAAATATTTTTAAACAGACTTTTTGGAAGAAATTAGCAAGTTCTTGCGACCCAGTCGTCCATTTTCATTTATTTCAAAATTGGTTTTCTGTTGAATATAAAAGATCTTAAAAAATTAAATGAATCTACTTTTGAAGTGAATTTGCTTTGGGTACTCTAGAACTAATATTTAAACACGAATTTCAATAATATAAATGTCCCAAAAACAGCAAAAGTGACACTTTTGTTAAACTAATGGCTATTTGAAAAAACATAATGAACGGGTCATATTCATATCTATTGATATACAAGCTTTGAATCTCTTGAGATTTGAAGTGAAAAGAGATTCTGAAACGTGTAATTTGTGAGTGCCACACAAACGTTTCTTCCCAACTTATTTGTTTACCTTAATTTGTTTTAATTTAATTTTTTAGAGAATTTATGTATTTAAATGCGCCTATTTCCTTAAATTCAAGAACCAAACATTTTGCTCTCTAAAATTTTTAAGTTTTGTTGACGCCTCTAAGATCAAAATACGAGTAAGCAGACTGATAGCGATAGTAATTATTATAGACTACCGAAAATTGAGTTCGAAAAAACTTCGTCAAAAAAAGCCCGACATTTCTTCAGATCAGATCCTCTCTCATTTTCTGGATTTTTGAATTTTTTAGTGTTCTTAGCATAAATAGAAATGGATACAAGAAAAGTATATTTTATTTTTGGAAAAAAGCTACGTTTCAAAACAATTTCTTACATTTCTGCGTGAAAATTTAGAAAACTTTTGGAATCTAGGAATGCTTTCATATGTAGGGAGTCATCCAAATTAAATAGTTAGACCATACCTTCCTGGAGAACAGTGTTCTAAAATAATTTGATAACTAAAGTTGTCATTTTAGCAATTGAAATGTGTAAAGGTTAGGTTAATATACTCGTACACATTGTGTTATTTAAATTTTGTGAGCCTCCTTTACAAAACATTAAAGAACATTTTTAAGCGGTGAGTAAAAACTTATCTAAGTGTGATGAAAATTCTGGATCCGCCCTTGATTGTACCATAAATAAAACGACCTAAAAAACTTCTTCCAAGGAGCAAAATCATACTTTTCAAATAGATTTTGATATGCTGATTTGGAATTCAGATTCCAACATTTTCGATCAGATCTCGTTTTTGACATACCTACGTATGCCAGTTTTTGTTAGATTTTCTTTAAAAAAACTCGTGTTTGTGATTTTTTAACGAATACGAGTACATACATACATATATGTATATGTATTTCAAATTTCTGACATGATACAATTTTTTCGACTTTGGATTTAAATTCAGTGCATCAAAAACTATGCTTTTGATCCTCGGACAAACAAATCTGAAGCTTTACAGGGCAGTTTGTGGAATGCTTTATCTCAATTAGATATTTCTAGATAGAAAAATAGTACTGGTATAAAATTACAAAACACGTTTCAGACAGTTCTCCATATTTCCACTAACAGCGCTCAACGATCTTTCTTGGTTTCTGAAACCGATGGTTTATATCCTAGTCAAGGCTCTTCTTCATGTAACTTTTTTTAATGGTACTTACATAGGTACTTGAAAAAAAAACTAAATTTTTATTATATAAATTAAGTGTATACAAAAGATTATAAAGATAAAGCTGTGCAGGCGTATGTAAAACTGTTAAAACTCAATCAATTGATATCATTTTGTCTCTTTCTATCAGTGTGAGCCGTTTATAAGAGTTAAAATACGATCTGAACTGAAAAGTATTGTTAATATAAGAATAACGACAGAGAAAATAAACACCTTATTTGGAATTTTGTTGCTCTTAAATAAATAAATTAGGTGGCACAACTGTCCGTTGAGGACTAGGGCATAGTGACTTACAACTCTCAAACATTCCTGAATGCGATGTTATCAAGGACCTACAGTTTTAAGCCGAATCCGAACGGCTAATTTGAGAAAGCACTTTTCATGACAAGAATTACTCTTGGAGGAATTGTCAATTCCTCGCAAGAAGCAGTAGGTACCCGTGAAAAAAAACTTTTTGTTGGTCTTACTTTTCGTTTTTTAAAGCTTTTATAAAATTATCTTTACATCTTTGACTTCTTATATATGACGGGCGTTGAGATTTTAAATATCCTCTACATAAGATGTCTTTGTTCATGTGGGATTTACTAAAAACAGCAGGATTTAGATATTTCTGCTGTTTTTGTCAATCAATATTTTAAAACGAACAAATTATTGGATAAGAGCAAGATTGGTGTCATACGATAGATTATGTTATGAAGTAAGCCCTCCAAATTTGAGCAAAATTTTTATTTTTGTAAAAGGTCAAATGAATCTAAAAGGGTTATTTTCTACAAACTACTCATATTTTTTAAAAATCATAAAAAATGGTACGTGCTAGAATTTTTCTGAAACTAGATTTACATTCAGAATGTCAAATATTTTATAGTTTCAAAAAATTATTTGAAGGAGAAAAAAAGTTAAATTTTTCAGAGCCAGTATAGTTAGCAAAGAATATTTTGCATAAATGATAAAATAAGTTTGATTTCGGTAATCTGTTATTGTCCCCGAGAACAAATTTTATTAATTTTAGCAGTGTATTTTGAAAGTTTTCATTTCTTACAAAAAAACATCGATAATGGATTTTTCTAAGAACATTATCCTTCGTTAACAACAACATTTAGCACATAATGAAATAAATTTCAAGTTCATATGTACCTTCATTTATTCACGTGATATCCAGAATTGAACATCAATTTTTTACCAATTTTCGGGTTTTGTAGATTACAGTTTTTATGAAAAAAATGACTGTTGGATTTTTATAAAAATTTTACTGAATGTTAAAAACAACATTTTTTATAAGGTGTAATTTGAAGTGAATATATTTAATTATTGTCAAAATTTAACTATGGTTAACCTAACCTACAAACATTTAATGCTTTAAAAAATTCATATATGTATGTATGTATTTTTCATTCAATATCATGAAAACTTGAGTGTATAAATATTTAGTTTAGTTTAAAATTTTATTTTTACAATTATTTTTGTTTCTAAAAAAATAATTTGACAGGATTAAATTGTTGAGTGATTCGTTTAGAAGTTGTTAAGTAAGTTACTTAAAACGATGTTATGAGTAAGTGTGTATGATAGACACTTTTGAGCGTTTTATATTTTTCTTATGCTCAAACAAGATTTCCCGAAAATCTGAGAATTCTTAATTATTGAATCAAACTTACTTATTTTATCAACTTTTATGAGGGCTACCTAATAATTGTGGTATTTTTGTAAAATATATTCTAGTAAAAGATTAAATACAAACTTTCACTCATAATTTTTTTGTACGTTTATTTATAAATGTTATTATTTTTATAACTCTTTTTTTAAGAGAACTTGAAACTTTTTTTTTATTTATACATTACCTATTCTTATAAGGATAAATCCTATTAGAACTCACTTCTTTGAATACTACTGCCTCAGTTCCAGTAATTAAAGATGAAGTACGAGTACCGTCATATAAAGTGATGGAAAAAATAATAGAAACAGGCTTCGTCTACATTCTTTTTAACACATAAGAAGGTTTTTGTGAAGAGTTGAAATACAAAAACTACACATATAGATTTAATTTTAATTTATTGCTTAAATGTAAATTTTTTTTTGAAAATATAATAATGAGAAATAATGATAAAAAGTAGAATTATGATTGTTAAGTTGTTTCATCATGGAATAATAGGAACAAAATAAGATTGGTACTCTTTTTGTAGCGAGAAAGTAACTTAACTGTAAAAGTATTTCAAATTAGTTGAGTAATTTGTAGTGGTACCCTCATTTTTAATATCTGCCTCCACTATTTGCCCCCTAGAATTTACCAATTTGGCACATATCTCCAAAGGTATGGAGTACCATTCACTTTAAATTTTCCACCACAACTTTTCTTTCGATCCTTCGCTTTAGGATACTCCATAAGTGCTTAATTGGGTTTAGGTCGGGGGATTGCGATAGCCAATTGTAAGTATTTTTAAGCCAATTAAGAGGAATGTTTCGGGTCATTATCCTGCATGAACCCCATTTATTTGGCACCTCCTCTTAATTTAAGATGTGGACATAATCCACAGCGCTTATCTTATTTTTGATCCAAAATATTGGACCAACACCATAAAAGCATGAAAAGCATCCCCAAATCATTATATTCCACCACCGGGTTTCACTGTCTTCTTTGTGTATTTTGGGTTAAATTCCTTGTTCTTTAGCCTTCTCACAATACATTTTTTCATCGGAACCAAACAAATTGATCTTCGTTTCATCCGACCACAAAACGTTAATATTTTTCTTGCTCAAAAATGGCACTTTTTGTTGACTTCTACCAGGAAGACTTGTTTCTATTAATAGGTTTCTTATTGTTCTATCTGTCACTGGTCCGTTAAATTCATTTTTGAGTTCTCTTAAAGAAAGAAATTGTTTTTTTCTTACATATTCTTACCAATAGTGTATCAAAAGTAGAAGTTTATCGTAGAAGTTTATCTTTTTCTTCTTTTGTTTCTTACTTTTTTCTTGGAATAGTTTAAAGTTTTCCCAATTTCAACCATCGTTTTTTCAGTTTGTCTTAGTTTTTTCATCACTTCGACACCACTACTCATATTTATTAAAATTATAGATGACTTTTAAAATTTTTTTTTAGTATGGAATACAAAATATCTGAATAACTAATAAACAAACTCAAAACGCCTATTTGCAATTGATCATTACGTTAGAATAACAGTTAAAGTAGCTTGTTTCTATTATTTTTTCCAGGCAAAATCAAACTCAAAATGTTTGCCTTTTAGTGAAAACAATAAGTTGTTTTCACAAAACAATTAACCATTTAAGAGCATTATTAGGTACGATCAAAATATAGAAAGACTAACGACAAAAGACTTATTTGCTAAAAAAAATATTGTGTATTAAAAATGATGAAGACACTGTTTCTATTATTTTTTTCCAACACTGTTCATATATGTACAATGTACATACATATTATGTAAGTTCAATAGTTCAAAGATTTTCAAAGTTTTTGATGAATTACTAAAATAAAGTCTGTTTTTAGATGAAATCGAAAATTAACTTCATACAAATTGTTTCAAATGAACAATAGCAAAATCACATATTCTCGTATGTGTTACTCTAGCACAAAATGTCAAGCTATTTTGAGACCTTCCTCTTATTTCTAAACCATCAATATCAACCACCTATTTCATTGACTTTCAAAGTATTTGCTTAACTTTCAAAATTTTTTAAATTTTTTAAAAATATAATTTTTGTTTCCAAAACTACAATCATTAGCCAATTCATAATCAAAAATCAAATCACCATGAAAACAATCACGTGAAAATTCAAATCAACTTTAGCAGAAAGTTATCCATCAAGATTTTACCTATCTTTAATTTAAATAAGAACCTTACAAAAATGGGCTAACCCTAACCATTACATACACACATACATACATATGTACATATATACAATGTTCAAGGTGAGCCTTTACAGATTTTCATGGAGCATTATTTATAAAACTATAATATTTAAAGTTTCTCCTATCATCCATTATGTCTCTTTCATGTAATAGTTACATCGTCAATATTTATTTTTTCAACTTACTTTTATTTCTTAAAAATAAACCTATTTCAGCTCCAAAAAAAAGAGTTTAAGACTCTGGTTATAGGTATACCTAAAATAAGTCTAAAAATATGCACATGTCCAACCTCTTAAAATCCAATTAGATCTTGAGTAATTCCAAATTTGTGCATTTGTCATTATACTATTAATAAAGGTGTTAATAGATATTTCAATTCCAATTGGTACTAGTTTTTGTCGAAAATAAAATCCACTTTCTTGTCCATCATAGGTATATGAATAAAAAACCTATTTTTCCAAATAAAACCAATTATAATCGGAGCACTCAATCATACTGCTGTTAATATGAATATCTTACCAATAATATCAATTATCAATCACATGTTAAACTGAAAGATATATAAAATGCCAATATTGCAACATTGTACCTACTTATACGAATTTCACGATAATAAAAATTGAAAATACAAATCAAATACCTTTATGAGTGTTTCACCTGAAAATCTCAAATCACTCAAGCCCAACATCAGAACAAAATACCTAACATAAAAATGATAAAACGCAGCGCTAGCAGCCCAGCTCCGCTTTGGCCTGCCCTTGTCAACTTTATTTACCTTCCTGAAAAAAGAAACACAATTATTATAGAGCCACAAAATGAACAAAATAAAAAAATATATCCAACTTAAACCTGACTTGAGTAACTAAAACTGCTTTAGATACGTACTCGTTTTTACCTATTTTCCGATTCAAGCCCTAAAAAGTCATTATCAAGCTATCTGTGCTAGACAGAGATAGAGAAGGCACTAAACAAGTTTATACTTTTTTATATTCTTGAGTTCTAACTAGTTATTGGAACCTTGATGAAAGAAATGGGAAATCATCAATTAATAAAAAAAAAAAACACCTCAGAATGTACCTAAGCACCATCAGGTAGATATATCTAGAAAATTAATCAAACTAACTCATTATCATTTTTGTAGATGAGCACTTGAAAATGATTAAATACAAATATTGTTATTTTTATCGACTGCTGCAGTAAATTGCAAACTTATGGGCGTCAATTCTTCTAAATGCAGGTAAATTTGTCTTTCTGGTAGTTTTGTTTTGTTTTGTGGTACCTTTTATAAATGAAAAAACGTAATTCAAAGAGGAAGGGCTTAGCTTAGGGCATTGGACTTCATTAAATGTTGGACATGCACGAGTTGATTTCTTTGGTTGGAAAATGTCATTCATTAACACACTCTCTAAGTTCGAATTTTAATAGAAAATGGTTAAAGCTTTTTTTCTAATTTAAATTCAAAATTTATACTGCAGCTGTTGTTAAGTCTAGTCTTGTTTTAATGACGTTAGCGTGGAAAGATAGGGGGAAGTTACAACACGTGCTTGAGTAGTGTCGACTTAAGAATGATGTGTAGTTATTTTAAACTGGAATTTTATGACTAATTTTTAACTTTATTGTAAAAACATATTTGTAGATTCGGGTTCAATCTATTTTTAAAAATCATGAGTAACAGCATTTTTAAAGGATCTCAATCAGTTTGACAACATTTGATGAATTTCTTGGATTTTGATTTTTTAAATACTATTTGTATTGTAATTTTGAAAAACTTCTTATTGTAAAGTTTTTGCTTAAATGTAACTGTATGCATGTTTAGAAATTTCAAGAGAACGAATTAAAGTTTTGAAAAAATGTTGACAAAGAAAAGTTTTGAATAGAAACTCGAAATCTGCATTAAAGAATTATATGTATTTATTTTTCCCTTTAACAAAAATATTCAGGTATTATTAACAAGTTAAAATGAAGTAATTATACAATTCGTTTTGGAAGGCGGTTTAAGTGTGAAAAAAGCACAATTTAAATTCATTATGAACGGCTTAGTATGTCAATATGAACATATAAAATTCGAATTTTTGAACTGAAATACTTCTTCGTTCTTACACTTTTAAATGTATTTTTACAGACTTCTAGATGAAATATAAACAAGCTGTTGACACGAATATGGTGTTAAGTTTTTGATTTGTTTAAATACTTAAGCCGTTTGTACACAGAAATAGGTGTTCATAATCCGTGGGTGGTACTTGCATCGAGGAGAATGAAGAGCTTTCCAATTTCGTGCAGAATTTGTACACGTTTTTCACAGCCAGTACAGAGCGGCACCGAATTCTGATTGACAAATTATCGGAGAAGAAAAGCGACCAGTTTTTAGTCTTGAAAAAGCTTAGCGACACTCGTTGGTCTTGTCGAGCTGAAGCTACGAAAGCCTTAGTCAACGGCTATTCGGAAATCGAAGAAGCTCTAACCAGCATATCTTCCAATAAAGAGCAAAAAGACATCGTGAGGAATGAAGCAACGCACCTTCTCCAAAGATGAGTGGTCTCGAAACCGCTTTGTTTGCAACATTTTAAAACGATATCGTGGAGCGATTCAACGCTACAAACAAGATGTTGCAAGACCCGAAAATGATTCTTGAATCGGCAATGCGTGCACTAGAATCATTGAAATCATTTGTGGAATCCAAACCAAATGATTTTGATAAAAACGAGGAAGCAGCCAAAAAAATATCCCATACTGATGAATATGTATAATCACGCACCCGCACCAGAACGAGAAATGTGAGGTTGAATCCGTGGAAAGCACAAGACGCAAATCTGTCACCCAAGGAAAAATACAAAGTATCCGCCTTCATCCCAGTGAATGACCAGTTATCCGTTTCTCATACTGAAAGATTGCATGCCTATGAAGCTGTACGTTCGAGATTTGGATTCCTGAATCACATCGAGAAGATGGATTCTGAAAATTTGCACGCTGCATCAGAGGTATTGGTGAAAGTGTATCCGGATGATTTAGAGCCTAGTCTTGGAAATGAGTTGGTTCAATTTGTGTCTTTAATTGACTCATACAAAAAGGAAAAGGACTATGGAACGGATCAATCGCCGGAACTATTTTACTACCAAATTCTCGAAAATCAAAATTTCAGAGCTACATTCCCAAACCTCGAAATTGCATTGAGAATGTATTTGGTTTTGATGGTAACAAATTGCACTGGAGAGCGCTCATTTTCAAAAATGAAAATTATAAAAAAACCATGGGACAAAACCGTCTATCGAAGCTTTCTCTCCTGAGCATTGAAAGCGATTTACTCCGAGAACTGGATTTCATCGAAATCATCAACGATTTTTCGGCGAAAAAAGCTCGAAAGGTTCCGTTCGTTAACCCTAAAATTTAATTTCAGATAATTCTTTTTTCCGTTCATATTTATATGTGTTTGTTCAATACTAAAGGAATCTGTACTTGGTTTCACAACAAATTATTTATTGAAAAACTCGAGTGAAAAAAAATGATTTACTTTATTTTGAAATAAATTTGGGGCGAGGGGGCTCCCGCTCCTTTATTGCCCGAGGCCTCTGGACCTCTAAATCCGGCCCTGGACCTACAGTTTTAAGCCGAATTCGAACGGCTAATTTGAGAAAGCACTTTTCATGATAAGAATTACTTTTAGAGGATTTGTCAATTCCTCGCAAGAGGCAGTACCCGTGAAAAAAAACTTTAAATGTCACAAACAGGGATCGAACCCAAGACCTCTGACATGACAGTCCAACGTACTAACCGTCATGCCACTGGGGCTTTTATTAACAAAGCTTTTATTCGTCTAAAACTCGAATATAATTCTCATGTTTAGGCTGGTGCCCTAATAACGTACTTGAGTCTTTTTGATAGTATTAAAAAAAGAACTCTAAAAATGATAGGCGATCGTTCTATTTCTGAGACATTTGCTACTCTTAAACACTGCCGAGGTCTCATGCCTATCATTGTTTAGTGAAATAGCCAATTGTATTCCTCCCCTCAAACAATTCAATTGTAGAACCTGTACTTCCAAGAATGTTCATCAGTTTACAGTTGAGCCACGAATGTGGAACACTTAACCAAGCTCAATATTTCCCACTCATTACAATGCGCAAACATTCAACAGTAATGTGCATTTAATCATTATAAGGGTATTCATAACCCCTTGAGTGCGCGCTAAATATATCGGGTGATTTTTTTGAGGTTAGGATTTTCATGCATTAGTATTTGACAGATCACGCGGGATTTCAGACATGGTGTCAAAGAGAAAGATCCTCAGTATGCTTTGACATTTCATCATGAATAGACTTAGTAACGAGCAACGCTTGCAAATCATTGAATTTTATTACCAAAATCAGTGTTCGGTTCGAAATGTGTTTCGCGCTTTACGCAAATTTTATGCGTTTTTTTTTTTTTAAAAGTTCTCAAGCTCTTAAAAAATCACCCATTATATTAAACAATGTCCTCTTTTCAATGGAGGACAATAAATACATAATGGGTGATTTTTTAAGAGCTTGAGAACTTTTTTAAAAAAAAAACGCATAAAATTTGCGTAAAGCGCGAAACACATTTCGAACCGAACACTGATTTTGGTAATAAAATTCAATGATTTGCAAGCGTTGCTCGTTAGTAAGTCTATTCATGATGAAATGTCAAAGCATACTGAGCATCTTTCTCTTTGACACCATGTCTGAAATCCCGCGTGATCTGTCAAATACTAATGCATGAAAATCCTAACCTCAAAAAAATCACCCATATAAACAAACAATTAAAACCGAATGTCATCAATGTTCATAGCGAAGCTCAAAAAGTTTCAATTTTACAAAAAAGTTTTGAGGTAGTAAGTGTAAATAAAGAAAATAGTTATAGGGATTATCAGGATTTAAAAAAAAGAACTACTTTTAAAATCTTTTACAAATGCTTACAAATTTTCACTGTATCATTTTTTTACATTTAAGCAGATAGGGCAATAAATTGAGACAAATTAGTTTAAACTGAAATACCGAGAGGTTTAGCGATAAATTCACGAAGTCTGATAACAAACATAGTTATTAATTTATCACTCATTCTAGTCTCCTAGCTAATACCATGCGCTTTGAACTTACCCAAATACAGTTTTTGTTGACTTTTTTGAAGATCAAAATTGATTCATGATTGATCAAAAATATGACTAAATTAGAATATTAGGCTCCTATTTCACATGTACATAATGTACGTATGCATATGTACATTGTACATACATGACAAGCTTGGAATCATGGAATACATGGTAGTTAAAAAATAACAATTGTTGAGGTTTCAGTTTTCCTCAGCTGTCAAAATTTTGAAGCTTTGTTACGTACTATAGGGTTTTTCAATAAGGGCAGGTAGATGTTGTGTGTAGATGTCGTGGCGTTTGCTGTTTGGCACGTAGCGCCTTCCTGCTGGAACTTCATGTCGTGTTGGTCCATATGGTTCAATTTGGGACCACGGCGATGTTCTCGGCCGATCTTCGCTCCTTGAACGTACGGGTGTTGGTTGATTGTTTACTGAATCGGTCGTCTCAAATTTGGCCACCAAACGTTGAAGAGTCGACTGTAAAGAGCCACCACGTCTACTGTAAAATGGGCGCAATGCGCGCAACGCTTGCGTTAACGAACACTCATTTTTAAAAATAAAATTTTATCATTTGAACGTGTTGTTCAATCGTGTAACTTGGCATGATGATTTAACATAAACAACTGAATAATAAACAAAAGATTTGACAGATGTCACCAAGACAAAATGGCCGCCACGGGGCGCCAAACTGTACCCGCGCCAATTTAAAAACCCTATATTAGGACAGTTTCAAACTGCTTGTCAGGTCTTTATTTCTGCGGGATCAAATTACAATTTCAAACTGAAACACGTAATGTAAGTATTGGGTATAATATGTATTAGGGCGCTTTTTTGCTACTATTTTTTATTGTAAGTCCAATTTGTAAATTTGGTCAAAATCTCAACAACAAAAAAATAATTCTTGAAAATTTGAGCTCTTAATGTTAATATTTAGTACTCGACCACGTCACTTTAAGTTTTTGAATACGAAACGTATATCCTTCCTTTACTCTCACCAACAGGATATTAACGGCCGATAAAAATGGCAGGGCTAACAGAAAAGATGTGCGACGCAATTCCTTAGGAAATTCAATTTCATACACAAAAATTATGATCATCATAACGTTAAGATCTATAGTTTTTTAGAAATTCGTGCGAAAATGTATAGAAATTCAATGCTACTCAAACTCCAACGACGAATATATGTATGTAAAAAAATAAATGTTAGCGGTATGGTGCTTTTGTAGGAAACTAAATTTTCTATAAAATTGTTTCATACATTTTTCTGTTAGTGGTGTCATTTTCGAGATAATGACGGTGTAGTTGTCCGTACTACTACTTAACGCGTTTAATTCTTCGAAAAAACCTTCACTGGGCGAGGTGATACTATAAAATGCCGCGAAGCTATAGAAATTTGAAATTTTTCAGTAAAAATTTAATTGAGATATTAAAAAGACGAGTTATTTTTAATTGAATCAGTGTACATGCACAATTTTTTAATTGTAGATGGGACACAATACCATTTAAGGAAAACGATTTAAGTCTAATGGCCGCCAAAGCTAAGATTTCAACACCATCCTTTTCATGAAATTATCCATGACCAATTTGCGGTTGTATTGTCTTGATAACTTCACGAAATTCTTCTATAATGACTTGAATATTTCCCATTTTTATAATAGCTTAAATTATACTTCTCAAATATCAATAGATGATAAGCAAAAAACGATTCAAAATTAAACCTCTTATTAGAAAACCCTTTACAAGTAAAATTATATATAATAAGTTTGAACCAAGCTATAGTAGTACTCGTAGTTTTAATCAAAATTTACACGAAAAGGTTAGAAAAATAAAAACTTCAGAAGCTAGTTTCTGCGTTTTAACTTTAATTGTGCACTAACTTAAGGATCAATTTTAAAAATGTACCCTTTTAAATATACACACATATTTTTCAGATCTACATGAGTGAGTTTTCAAGTAGAAAATTCTAATCATTACTCACTATCTATGTTTTAATATATATCTTAATATATCTCGAAATGGTTTCTCCTAAATTCTTAACTATAATTAGGTTTGCAAGATCATTGCTCTCTAAACAACCTCAAGGTCTAGGAATGTAGTAAATAGATAATACAGCTACTACACATATTTTCTACAACAACTAATCCTGCTTTTACTTTTATTTTTTTAAATATTTATTCAAATTCTAATTTCCATTCAAATTTCTAAATACTGTGTCTGTTCAAATTTCTAAAAATGTGTCTATCATCAATGATTGCCTTTTAGAAATAAAATAGCAACAAAAATACCAAATATATTCTTTTTACCCTCTGAGTCGCAATGCCTAATAATTCCAAAATTTAAAGCACAATTTTATTTATTTTTAATTTGTTGCTAGGGAAGGTAGATGTACTTGTTAATTTTAATTTCCAAATCTAGAACACCACAACGACGCGACGTAGGCAATCATTCATCATTTCATTTTTATCGACGTAATTATGTCGATAAATAAAGAGATCATACTAAATATGAATAAATTGCCAGCTTCATATGAAATAAATTATAACTAAGACCATGCATATATTTTTCTTTAGATTTTTGTACACTTTAATTTATTTTTTGTTGTTTTATTGATCTGTCTTAGCAAATTTATTTGTTAACTTAAAAATAAAAATGACAGCTACATTTAAGTTGTCATAATTCGAAAACATCATTTCTTACATTTTTGTTTAGTGAAATTAAAATTGATAAAGGTACTTTTTTAAAAACTATTGAATGTTGTTTCTTAAACAAAAAGAAAAAATTTTAACTAAAAAATAATAAATAATATACTTTCTCTGAATAAAATGATGAAATATTAAACTTAAAAAGGGAGACAAATAATTATTGTTTAATTAAAAAAAGACGCTGCACTTGAATTTGATTTTTGTTGTTGTTGTTGTTATTGTTCTCATTGTTGTTTGGTTCATTTTAATGGCAGTTTAGTTGTAATAAACTTATAAGCAATAAATATAATTTAACTCTCTATGTATTTATTTAATAAGCACATTAATTTTATAATTATTTTATATAATATATAATTTTTCTTTAATTTCGAGATTCGAATTCGCTTTAAATTGCAATATACATACATAAATAATTTATTTATCTAATTATTTTGGTTTTGAAATTGTATGTCGGAGGATAATAAATTTGCTTAAAATTTGTATATTGTTTTTGTCAGAAAAATGTGTAAAATAGCTACGTTTTTGTAAAATTTCTTTTGATAATTTATAAACAAATATTTTTACTAATTATTGTTTGTTATTAACATTCTGTGCTTAAATATTCATTTATTAAAAATTTAACAAAAGATTTAGTGTAATTTGGTTCGTTTTTTTCTTTATAAAAGGAGATATTTTTTAAATTGATTTCTTGAATAAATTATACGAGTATGTATTATTCATTTTGACATTAAGAATATTTTCAAAAAGATTCTGTAATGAACAGAGAAATACATAATATGTGAAGAGGCAGGAGGAGATTTCTACATAGATTATTATATAAAATACATTATTATTATTATTTTAAATTTTTATAGAAAGAAGCATTCACGATGGTTTTTTGTTTGTTGTTTTGTTTTCTGTTAATCTATTACTCAAGTCTGATGAGAAATATAACTTAAAAAGTGTTATTAATCAATTAAAAGTTCAAAGTGTACAGATCCCATTCTTTCTTTTCGATCGTAACGAATATTTTTGGCCCATGCCTTGCATTCAACATTGATGATGATTCCTCCTATAAATAATAAAAAAATGTTTTTAATTAGTAATTTATTAATTTTTGTAGGATTTTGAATTTTAATAAATTCGGTAAAATCAAATATTATTAAAAATTTTAATTTGCCCTAGTTGTGCTTAGAGAGAATTAAGAGTATAAATCCAAAAACTAATCTTTTTTAGAATACCTTTAGCTCTCATTTTGTTTTATTAAGAATTCGACTTAATCCAGAAATTTTACTTACACAAACAAATCAAAGATAATATTGATAAACATTTACGTAAATATGTACCAAGAATATATTTCAGTGGAGGGGGCGTGGGAAAACTCAAATTGCTATAAGATTACGACACCAAAGTTAAATGAAAAACTTTAGACACCAAAGTGTGAAAATACGGTGACAACGCGAAACAATTCAAAATTATGGACTCCTTTCAAACGGTTTCGGAGTGAGAAAAAAAAGAAACAATGATAACGAACTAATTTAGTATAAAACATTGAATGAGGTTTTTTTTTTAAAAAAAGTGGTTAAAACCATTTATTACAGTAGTCTACAAAGTATTGTTCCTGGCATTTAAATATATACTTTTCCGAAGAGTTTGGATTGGGTTCGAATCCAATTTCGAAATCACTTTATTACGTAATGTTTTTTTAAATTTATTAAATTCGGAAAAAACCTTTTTGATGTAACGTGACGGATGAAGTAGTTTTCTTAAAATGAAATTCTTGATGATTTTCAAAATCTATAATCCGTATCTTTAATTTTCAGTTTAAATATTTTCAGTATTTCATAAAAAGTTAGAAAAATCTTCATTAGTAGTTTAACCCTTTGACTGCTGACGTGGATGCGTCGTCGACAAATCGTATTTGTTCTATGCGGCGGACGTCGACGCATTGTCGATAACATGTTTATTACTGACCACTTCCAATGCCTCCGCACACCCCGCATCCGGGAAAAACGCCATACTATGATGATGACGTCGACTACGCGACAATCATTTTTTATAGTCAATAAACAAAATATTAGTAAAATTAAGCACTGATATAAGTAAAGTAGAGTAAAAGGAACCTTTTTGACAAAAAAAATTTCAGCATAGAGGATTCGCTCAGGTCAAACCATGCCGCAGTCAAAGTTTTAAAGAAACGGTAAACAATTTAAGCTAAAATGGTTTTCAAAAGATAAAATTAAAACGGTTTACAAGATTTTTTTTGTTTTTATAACTTTAAAACATATTTTTCAAAACCGCGAATGCATACTAATCAAGGTTTTTCAACACTTCATATTATGTACTAATAAAAATTTCCGGAAATTAAGTGAGACACTTAAATGATTTAATCTGAAAATAAAGTCTTGTGCTTTGAATAATATAATAATTACTTATTATTATTACGAACTGTGTTGTGTTTTACTTGGTTTAAGAACCCCGTTTTTGAAACATTTTTGGTTTGCTCGGTGGCAGAGAAAAATAAATTGATTTTGTAGACCAGTGTAATTTATAATTTTGGCAGCGAACAATTATAGTTCAAAAATTGTTTTTTGATGAAACTCTTAACTTTGGATCTGGGAGGAAGAAACGTTACAATGCACTACACTTATTCTTAGTTGAAAAATAAAATGCTCCCTACACAGTTTTTCGAAGTAAGGACAATCAATTTTTGAATTTTGTTGTGTAAAGTTTAAACTTAAAAGAAAAAAATTAATTTGGATTTTCTAAAAATGTCCTTTGGATTGTACCTTTCGTGGAATGTACCTTTTTCCCCCCTATTTTCGTGTATTTTTATTTTCATTACTAGTGTAATTGGTTTTTATTCTTTAATTAACTTACGCTTTGGTCGCTGGAAATGGACAGCTACAAGAGGACTCAGATAGCCCTTGGCATTTGTGTATGGAAAGAAAAATCCAGGAAATCCTTGCATCGGGTGATAATCAATTTGACCAATATTTTCTTGATCAGCTGGATTTTCACCTTCACATGATACCCAAATGGTATTCAACTAGAAAAAAAAATTATTTTTGAAATATATAAAATTACAACGGAATCAAAAAACTCAACCTTATTTGCATTTTCTTTATCAATTTGTCTTATATAAGTTCTTAAGTTCTCTGGCATTTTTTCGGGTAATTCAGCTGTATCATTATAGAATTGTGGAACCCAACCGAATATTTTATTCAATTTCAAAAAGACACATGGGGCACTTTTGTGATAGCTGTAATTATTTTCCTTAGTACATGGATCCCAGCTTTTAATATCAACATCACAAACATGTCCAGGTGGCGGTGGTCGATTGTAATCACAGTTGAAAATATTTTCACCTCTTCCTGGTTTAAGACCAGGTACTTTGTAAACTAAAAAAAAAATTAAAAAATAGAAAATAACAAAAGAAAGTTAATTTGGCAGCATTTTTATATTTAACATTGTTGTTTAGGTGATGATAAGAAGACGAGACAAAAATAAATATATGATTGTCAGGGTCACAACAATGATAATTTGTTTATTCTTATTTATATTTTTTAATTACCATCTAAGAATTCATTAAGCGAATCTGTCCAGTGTTTGTAGTTTTCATATTGAGTACCTTTGTACCAAATTAATGTGCTCTCTACATTTTCCTCTGGCGGCAATGGTCTGAAACCGAGACCTAAATGAAATAAATAAAAACAATTTATTTTAGATATTATTTTGCATGTGTGTGTTTTTTTAAACCTGGATTTGTTCCAATTATTGATTCTTCAAGCTTCCATTTTGGTTCGGTTAAATCTAAGGTCTGATGGAATACCCACATACAGATGGCAACTAGCGCAGCTAAAACTCCATAGAATATAAAATAGAAAATGCCAATTTTCGCTGAAAAGAAATAAACAACAAATTAAAACAAATATTCAAAAATAATTGTAGTATTTTTGGACGAATAACGTCTTTTTTCGTTTTTAATCAAATTGCAGTGAATTTGTATTAAAGTTGTTTCTTAGATATGAACTTTCACACATAGAAAGAAAAATTAAGGAACTGGGGCCTATTTTACCAAACACTTTCCACTTCTCAACTTTGCAAACAAATAATATCCTTCAAAGTGTTTCGCAAACTTTGCAAAGTGAAAAGACTTTTCACTTTTTAATTTTTCTGATTTTTCTTAAATTAAATTACAACTTTGCAATTAATTCGTAATTTGAAAAGTTGCAAAGTAAAATTTAGATTGTGATTAAATATGCAAAAAAAAAAAATATTGACAGCTGTATGTAACTAATTGGTGTAAGTAATGCAAAAAGAGTCGACCACACAAAAGTTGTTGCAAGAGACTTAATCACATATTCCTCTCGCTATTAAACTGTCGCGTCGTTTATTTCCAATTTTAGACAACACAAATTCGATGTTACTATTTGTAACATTTAGATGGATTAAAAAACTTCTATAAAATAGAACATTTTTCAAATTGAGGCGAATCAACGCGTTAACCTTAAAATTCAAAATTCAGGTTCTTTGTCTAATTCGTCAAAATTAAAAAAAAAAATGCTTAAGTCCATTGTCTTGTTAACTATTATTAACTTCTTCATTTTTCAATACGGTTCATTCATTTTCTTATTAGTTTCCAAAAACTTTTCGAACTCTTATTTTAAAATGAAAATTTTCTCTTTGAATTTTACTGAAAAGCTTTTAAAATTTCTAAATATAATTTGCGAAGTTTATTGTTTGATGAAACAAAAAGAACAAATACTTTGCAAAATAAGAAAACCTTTCACTTTGCAAATTTGAGTTTGGTGAAACGAATTTTGCAAAGAAGAAAACTTTTCAATTCAATAATTTCCTCTTTGCAAATTTGCTTTTGGTGAAACGTTATTTGCAAAGTAAAAGTTGCAAAGTGAAAAGTGTTCGGTGAAGCAGGCCCCTGATGCCATTGATAAAAATATATCTCTCAGATTTAACAAAGAAAATCTCAACAAATCACTAAAGTAAAGGCCTAAACTTTGAACTGCCTTTGAAACAAGGAATGCTTCACATTGTACCATATTTATTGCGTTCAAAAAACACCCTTAGTTTGGTTTAACAGTACTTAAAAAAATAAAGTTTCAAAGTTTTCAGGCTCATTAAAAAAAAATAAGAACTCTTAAAGTAAAAACAAGACAAAAGTCATCGATCTTCAGTTTCATAAAAACGACAATGTAACTGCTTAAAATAATCAATGTGGCGTATGCCTAGCTTTTTAACTTTTACCTTAAGCAAGTTGGACTAAAACAAAATTGTCGTATACGAAAAAAAATTAATAATTTTCAAAATATTTCAGAATGTTGTTCTGTTTGTCATATTGCTCTTATAATTTTAATTAATTAAACAGGGTTTTCCAATAAAAGGTTAAATTTTGTTAATATTTATACATCAATACAAGTTTCTTTCATTGTAAATAGGAAGTATGAGAAAAACGACATTAACCAAATGGACGCCAAGGCAGCACCATGTCCTTTTATTTTTAAAAGTGAATTTTAAAAATTTCAATTTGTTGTTGAAATGCTTAGTTTAATTTCGAGTAATGCAAAATAAAACCTGTTACGGAAACCCTATATGTATTATTATTCTTTTTTGCAAAAAGTGATACTATGTACATTGTTTGCTCCAGATGCCGAACAGAACATAAACTATAAGAAAACACTATCCCATCACATGCAGAAATCCTTGGTCGCATTAGAATCTAAAATACACTTTAACCACAACCCCTCATAGTATTTTGTTGTGTTTTTGCAGGCCATGAATGGAAGACTTTTTTCATTCAGAAGGCAACAGCCATCATCAGTGACTGACGTGCAAGACTATAATAGGCTTTTGAGCCACAACAAACACATCACGCAGAAGTATCGTGGCATACAGTTAATTCCAAAACATGACTGATTTATTCCTCACTATTTATTTTTTTACAACAATTTTATTAACTAAAACCTACTTTTTGATCCTAAGAACGAAACATGGAAACTATTTTCCTTTTTTGAAACGCACATTTTTCTAGATATACCTACATATGTAGCTCTAGATTATATGCATACAAATAAAGCGAAGAAATTGAATTTATAAAATAAAATTATTGTTGGATTTGGCAAAGAACGAATTATTTATATACATTATACAATTTGTTTTTGAGGGGTCTATTTTTAAGCGGATTTGAATCTAAACGCGATGCATAACCATAAGATATTTAAGTTAGATAGATTGTGAGTAGGTATGTTTATATATTTGTATTAATAAACGTTTTGTCTCGTCGTTGTCTTCTTGACTTTCGCTACTTCATCGTTTTGGCATTTAAATGCATACATAAAAGAGGAAAAACGCAATGTTCTTTTTTGCAGTACGCCAAATTTGTTCGGTTGCCAATTGTATGACATTTAAAATTTTTGAATTTCGTTTAGCAAAACCGAATTAAGACAAAAAAAAAGAAAAGATATCCACAGACAAAATAAGTTTATGACCTTTCATCTTATGTGTCGAATAGGAAGAGAACATAAGAATTAGCAAATAATTCGCTTTTATTTTATCTTAAGGTTTTTCTTTCTCACTTTCCCTGACGGATCTAAGTATAGATACTTTTTATTTAAAGGAAGACAAAAGTTGATAAAACAGCGAAAAACTTTAGCTTAGTAACTTACCACTCTCAACTCACAGCAAATATACAAAATTTTGTATATCAAGAATTGATAGAGTTTAGTTATATTTTTTAAAGTCAGTTTTTGAACTCTCAATAAAAATCTAACCTCATTTATGACATATTAACCGCATTAGTAATTTATCATAACCCCTTGATGAAATTAACCACTTAATAAATTAATAGAACATGGGACTGCATATAAGTCTGTTTCTGTTCCCTCTAAAAAATTTACTTAAGACAAATATTCAGAACACTCAAAGTCACTTGATAGAGGACTGTTTCTTTTAGTAATTTGAGAGATATTAATTTGAATTTGAAAAAGAAATTTCAATTCAAAGAAAATCAAAATCAATTTTTTTCATAAAACACTCGATTTATATTTATTCCGTAATATTAATGTTTTTCTTTATTATGATAGTTTTTATTGGTGACGTGATACCAAATTTATATAATTTTGAAAATTCAATTAAGGTTTTTTTTGGCTCAAAAAAACTGAACAAAAATATTTGTCACCTCAAATATATTACGAACAAAAAATGCTATTACCTCCAGAATAATTTTATGCAAAGAAGAATAAGGTTTTGACATCTGGTAACATTTTGAGAAAAATTAAAGTTGTATTGTATGCAAAATATTGTTGCTAACTTCTAGTTAATTTTTTAGAAAAAAACAAGTTATAACTTTAAAAAAAAAAAACAAAAAAATGATAAGAAACGGTTATCAACTCAAATATTATGAGAACAAAAAGAGATATTGACTTCAAATTTTGTATCTCAAACAAAATATTTCTATTGATATTTCGTTAAAGTTTTAGAAAAAACGATAAACGAAAACGGATGGGAAGTTATCAGTGTAGGTCGCATACCAGCCTATTTTTCACAATATTTTTTGAAGGCTGCAAGTAGTTCGAAAAAAATTCAATAATTTATTTTTTATTTTCGTTTGGGCAGTCTGCATCGGCCTGATCGGGAAACTATTGATTGCCTTAAATTTGGATTTTTCAGTTCTGGAAGACATTTTCCAAAAAACTAACTGGGAACCAAAATATGGAATAAGGATATGTGAACAAATTGTTAATAATTTAAGATTTGCAGACGATATAGTTTTTATTTCTCCAAAAGCTACACACATGACATGTTGACGAAATTAATTACCTTGTGTAAAAATGATGGACTTCAAATAAACAAATCAAAAACTAAAGTCATGGCAAATCACACAAAAGACGACATAACTTTGGACGAAGAAAAAATTGAGTACGTAGAAGATTACATATATTTGGGACAACTAAAATTATTTAAGGACCAAGAAAATAAAGACATTAACAGACGTATCACAAATAGCTGGAAAGAATTCTGGAGCCTATATTTTACAATTGGACCAAAGTACAGACACAATGAAATATATGTACATATCTTCGAGTCTGCTATTCTTCCGATCCTTAATTATGGACTACAAACAATGAGCTTGAATGCAAAAACACTGGACCAGCTAAGGATATGTCAGACCAAAATGAAAACAAAAATTAGAACCAGAATTATTGACGTCATAAACAAAAAAATAATGCTGAAAGGAAGCTGGGGAGGACATGTATCTAGACTTCAGGACCAAAGATGGACAACAATGTCAACGAAATGGAGAACAGAGAACAATAGAATAGTAGGACGACCCAATATAAGATGGAATGACGATCTATCACAAATAAGCACAAATTGGTACAACGAAGCCTATAATAGAGACACATGCATTGCCTTGGGGAAGGCTTAAGCCAATAACCAGCATTATTAACTTTTCAAAATTTTACCTTTTTTTTAAATTTTAAATTTATAATTTCAGTTTTAATATTAGGTCCGTTCGCGTACCTTCCTAAAACAGTCCAATTTTACGAAAAATTCCGAAATTTAACTAAATCCTGTTCGCGTACTCAAAAATTTCGTAGTTTTTCGTAAGAGAGAGCGCTCACGAGAGAGTAAAATATTTCCCCAACCTACGAATTTCAGCCCAAGAAATTTCTTAGGGCTGATTTGTGAAAAGTGTCAAATTTTATAGAACTTCAAATAAATTAAATAAATTGTTCGCTTTTGCTGTCACTTATAAAATTAAAAATTATTTCCGCAAAGAACAGCAACAAGATTGCAATCTTCAAGTTTCAATTTTATCAAGTTTTTCATTAAAAAAAAAAAAACAATGGACCGGCATGATGTTGCTTGAAGTTCATGTTGTCTTAATTTATCCATTTACAAAAAAATAAATAAATTCTAAACACGAAATGAAACGATGATTTTTCAAAATTTATATTTTTTTGACAGTCAAATTGTGGGAAAAATTTGTTGTTTTCCCGTTCGCTTACTTTTTTGTAGTTTTGTCTTTTTGTGAGAGAATTTTACCCCCACTCTTTAAAATAACTATTTTTACGAATTTTAGTGCAGAAAGTACGCGAACGGACCTATTGTATGTAAGTTTTTTCTTTAAAATTCTTAAATTTTTACAAACAGTACTTTTTCTTTTAACGCTTTAAAACATTTAGTTAATAATATTGTATCGGAAAAGCCGATATGGTGTCAAAGTAGCTTGCATTTTAATAGATTTTTGTTTGATTTAAAATCAATAGATTTTTCGAGAGTTAACAAATAACATAATGTATTTTCAATCAAGTGATACAGAGTGTACAAATGACTCCTCTTGTCACTCCACTCAATTGACTTTCATATAGTTGTTTTCTCTATTCATTTATTTAGACGCCTGGTTTGTCATTGTGTTCTCTTTTTTGAAGGGAAGTAAAGCTATTATGAATGGAGAAATTTCTTATAAGAATGAAAATTAATACTAAAAATTCTGACTCAACAAGTACTTAATTGAATCAGTAGTTTGCATTTCTTAGAAAATCAAGAAAACAGATTCAAAAACTGTTGTTTTTGTGATAAGGGGGGGTTGTAATTAAATTCTGACTGTAAAATTGAGAGAAATGTATAGTTTGAAAGAGAACCTAGTACTTAGTCATCTTTAATACCTTATTTGAATAAACCCTTTGATGACCGGTGGTGAAATGGTGAAACAACGTAAACAAAACATTTTGTCTTTAGTCCCAGCAACAAGAAAATAAATTAAATAAAATAAATGTATTTAATAATTTTAATTAATTTATATGAGATAATTTAATACTTCGTTCAACAAAGGCTTTATGAAGTTTTATATACATACGAATAAATTAATGATAGTTTAGTTTGCAAATTCATGCGCAGGAATGTTTTCAATATAATTTGTATTTAAGCTATCTACATATGTACATACGTCAGAGTTCATTTTTTGCGGCTACTTTTGTCCCATGGTGTAAATTTGTTGAAAATGTCAAAGAAATAATTTACTGAAAATGTCAGACCTTTATAGGTATAAATATTTAGTACTCGCTCACGAGATTTCAAAATTTTCTATATTTTTCTTTAAATGCATATAAATGTATTCAAATGTATTTCAGTAAAACGTTTTTCTCAAAATTGAACGATGCGATTTAACCTAGTTTTTGTCAAAAAATTCTTTCATTTCTGCTATTTTCTCGTTATCAAATGGAAAACTTAATTTCCTACAAAGAGTAATTCCAATCAAACCGCTAAGATTGATATTCTTTAAGTTATGTATTATTAGTCGATAACATTTATAGAGTATTGAATTTCCAAACTGTAAACTTCAACGACGGTTTGGTTTTGCAGATTTTTTGTAGAAAATTAAATTTAGTATAAAATTGTCCAACACAATTGTTCTGCAGTCCTTGCCGTTTACGTAATACCCTGTTGGTAAAATTTAGGGATAAAGCGCTATGGAAACTACTGTTCTGACCATTTACTATTAAAGACAGCTGAGCTATAGGCATTTTAAAAAAATTATTTACATTTAAATGACATTTTTTTTATAATAATAATTAAAAAAAAAAGAGGCTAGGATGCAACCCACACTGATAACTTCCCATCCCGTCTGTCAATGCTTAAAAGGTTTGTAGATTTTCGTGTTTTGTTAAAAAAGTTGTCAGTTGAATTATTCTAAAAAAATTAAAAATTACCAACAACATTTTGCATAAATGATGAAACAGTTTGATTTCAAAATCTATTTTTGTAAACGAGATCTTTAGTCGAGAATCAATTCTTACAAATTTTAGTAGCATTCATTAAAAGTTCTTATGTCTTATGTAAACAAATACAAATTAATGAAATTAATGAAATTAATTTAAAGTCAAAATTCCTTATTATTCACGAGATATCAAGAACCGAACATCAATTTTTACCAATTTTGCGTAAAATTGTGTGTAGATTTTAATTGAAAGAATAAAAAAAACTGACTGTTGGATTTTTATAAAAAATTTACTGAATGTTGAAAACAATATTTTCTGTCAGATAAAATTAGTTTGAATCCAATATTTTCAGTTTTTGAAAACATATTTGAGCCGAAAGTAAATTTTTACCAAGTTTTAGTAATGTTTTTTAGGTTTTATTTTTTTGTAAAAAAAACTGTCAATTTGATTTTTCTCAAAATTGCCGAATGTTGAAAACAATATTTCTTATAAAATAAAATAAGTTTAAAGACATAATCTCTAATTTTTGAAAATATATTTGAGTCAAAAATCAATTTTTACCGACTTTTAGTAATGTTTTGATTAGGTTTTTACTTTTTGTAAAAAAAAAACAATCAATTCGATTTTTCTCAAAATTTTACTGAATATTGAAAGCAATATTTTGTATGTGATTAAATTAATTTGAAGCCAATATTTCAAATTTTTTAAAAAGATATTTGATTGGAAAATCAATTTTTACCGAGTTTTAGTAATGTTTATTTTAGGTTTTTATTTTTTGTAAGAAAACTGTCAATTCGATTTTTCTCAACTGACACCAGATGTCAAAAATGTTATTCTTCGTTGCATAAAATTATTTTGGAGGGTTAATCATTTTTTTACGTAAAATATTCAAGGTGACAATTATTTTTTTTGTCAGTTTTTTTTTTATTTGTAAAAAAAAACCGTTAATTGGATTGTTTTCCAAAAATATACTTGTTTGGTATTACTTTAAAATATATAATACAAAATTTAATTCACTAGCGTTATTGGTTCGTGAGATATTTTGGTAAACACATTTTTTTGAGAGTCCTTTCTACATCTTTCTGCATTATTATCTGAATAACAAAATTTATTTGAAGTCGATATCTCTTCTGGATCTTGGATCTACACACGCACACACAGACATCTCTCTAAAAATCTTTTATTTAGACTCTAGGGACCTTGAAACGTAGAGAAATGTCAAAATTTTTAATTTGACAAATCTTACCGCTTACAATAACTTCCTGTGGGAAGTTAAAATTTTTAATAGATGATAATATTGTAAATGATATTTTTGATTGTAAATTTGTCATAGATATTTTTTGTGAACCTTACAAACGATAAATACTTTACAGAATTCGTTCGTTTCAACGAAGGTAAGGTAACTTAGAAAAATCAAATTGAAAACAAAAAATAAATATTACAACAATTTAACTTTAGCACTTGAACTTTAAACACTGCAAAACATTTGCGATCGAGTTTGATTTCAAAGTGTAAGGTTCTGTTAAGGTTATTATTAAAACACTTAACTTTTTTGCGGTAACATTTTAATTATTATTAGAATAAATTGAATAACAATTTTCTAGTTTTTATTGGTGACATTCAAGACACCAGTCTCCGACAGTAGTGTACATGCTTCGCGGGTTAGTTTTGATTATAATCGTATTATTCTTTAAACGTTTGTTTTCATTAGTAGCTCATAAAAATCATTACAAAGAATTTAAAAACTTCCTTCAAAACGTGTTAAATTCAACCTTCTAGTAAACATTCAAATTTGATTTGTTTGTATGGAACACTTTTCACTTTGCAACTTTGCACTTTTACTTTGCAAACTAAGTTTCACCAAACGCAAATCTGCAAAGTGCAAACTCTTTTCTAAAAAGTGTAAAGTTTTGTTATTTTGCAAAGTATTTGTTCTTTTTGTTTCACCAAACAAAAATTACAATTGTTATTAGAATTATATTCAGAATTTAAAAATGCTTTTTAGTAATACGAAAAAAGAAATTTTTATTTGCAAATAAGAGTTTGTTTCGAAAAGTTGTCGAAAACTAATAAAAAGATATATGAACCGTTTTGGTATAAACTACAATTTAATAGCCAAAGGAATATGGGAACCAAAATATCACAGTGTTGCATCTATGCACCGAATAGGTAAAGCAACCGCCTGGATGCATTTCATTGATGAATTTTATTTTTCTCTAATACCATTTTCTGGGCAGAAAATTGTTCAGACATAGCCTCTTTATTTTTTTCAAGGAGGATTTCTTGCGAGAAATTGACAAATTCTCCAAGAGTAATTCTTGTCATGAAAAGTACTTTCTCAAATTAGCCGTTCGGATTCGGCTTAAGATTGTAGGCCTCCTCCATTCCTGGCTACATTACTCGCACACAGGAATGGTTGAGAGTTGTAAGTCACTAGGCCCTAGTTCCCAACGGACTGTTGCACTACCTAATTTATTTTATTTATTTATTTGATCTTAATACACAAACTAAGATTTACTTTATTTTATTTTTAAAATACGAATTCATTGCAAAATTCTGTTTTTAATTGGCGAAACACTTTTATTATTCACTTTTCAAATAAAATCTGAAAAATTGAAAAGGAAAAAGTCTTTTCACTTTGCAAATTTTGTAAAACAGTTTTCACTTTACTTTGCAGGATATTATTATTTTTTTTTTGTAAAGTAAAGTGTTTGGTGAAATAGGCTCCAGATGTTTTTGAAAAACATTGTTTTTTTTTTTAAAATGATTAAGGCTAAGGAATAAAAATATTTAGATTGTAGTTAGAACAAGTTAAAGTTAAAATGTTATAAATGTTACATTCATATGCTTCTAAAAACAAGAGGCAGAGTTTCATACGAAATAGTTTAGAGAACTGCCCCAAGAAATAGGAAACTTTAAAATTTACGAATTAAATAAAAATCGGACAATAATACATAACTACACAATATGAAAAAATTGATCTGATAAAACATTAATATTTACCAATTTTTTTTTAAATTTATAAACAATTATAACAACATGTTTTCATGAAAATACAACTGTTAAATTTTTCTTAAGATTTAAAAACTACAAGAATTCTCTTCAATTTATAATTGCACACCTACTTCATGGTTATTAATACAAATTTGGCTGAAAAGGGTATCTTAACAAAGCAGGTAATTCAAAATGTATGGAGTATTTTCTATCTATTCTATCTACATATACAAACAGTACTGTGCAAAACATTTGCAACTAGAACCTCAAACATTTTTCATTAAAAAAAAATTGTTTAGAAAATCAAACAGGCAAATTCTTTCTTTAGTTTTCTAAACTTTCTTGATATTACGTTATAATTGTTGGAAAAAAAATTAAACTCTTCACTTATAAACAAAAAATAAATCACTAAATACTTTAATAGTTGGTAAAATTGCTGTGCAAAACATTTGCAACTTAGACCTCACATCTAAATTTCAAACTATTTTCTTACTCTTTATTTTTTTATAACGGCTGTATATCTTTTGGGCATCGGAGCTATAAAGTTATTAATAACCGTTTTTGGAATGTCATTCCACTGCCTCTTAATTCCAGCGAATAGGTCACTTTTCACCATGTTTGACCGTAACTTTAGTGTATTTTTGATTTATTCTCTCACCTCTTGGCCTCTTGACATGTTGTTTTCCACCCGATCCGTGCATACTGAACTTTGATTCGTCAGAAAACAAGACCGTTTCCCATTTTTGGGGACTCCAATTGAGATGAGTTTTTGCAAAAGCCAAACGAGCTTTCACATTTTTTTTTAAATAAATGGCTCTCTTGCTATCTGAAAACCACGCAATACGGCCTGCAGTACTTGATGTCTGATAGTTGATGGGTCAATTGGTAACCTAAGTTCAATCTTTGCTTCCCTGGATAATGCTGTGGTTTCTTCGGAAGAAATTTGTTGTTTTTCAATCATCGTTTGATGTGGTGCTTCGAGACCTTCTTCCTCTATGATGGCATAACACCTTCCAACTTTTGATGATTCTACAAATAGTTGATTTGTGAATGGAATATTTCTTTGAAATTTCTTTTTGTGATGCTACTTTTTTGAAATCACTTAAAATTCTGGATTTTACATCCGATGAATATTTATTTCCCGCCATTTTTAAAACAAAATCTTTTTTTTATTCAATTTAAAAAGAATTCATTAAAAAAAAAACCGTTTTATCGATCAAAGTCCCGGCAAAAACTAACTAAACAAATCAAGCTACACGTATAAAGTTACCAAGTTACAAAGTTCCTGTGGATCAGTGCTTTAAGATTATAAACAGTAGGGTAACACATACAAAAGTCTAAAGCAATAAAAATAACTTCTTGGAACAACGTTTATACATACGAATGTTCGTTTTTTTGATAGGCTGTGATACTTGCAAAAGTTTTGCACAGTACTGTATATTAAATTCTTTAGTTCAACTTTTTAATGTTTTATTTTAATTTAGTGTGCATTTCCTTTTTTCTTCGTTTATTTAAATATTTGCTTTGTCAAAATGTATGGTTGCAAACTGCACACTATTGACCATGATACAAAACTTACTCACCTATTTTTATGACTCAAGTTTTAAAAAAAATACTCTCAACTGCATAAATTACTTTTTGTAAGTTTACTTAAAAAAATACATTAGTTATAATTCCCCAATGACAATGAAATTAACAGAAATTTATATTTTGTTTAGTTTAGGGCGACAAATTTGCTATAATTGAAATTTCTAGGGTAGCCGACGAAGAACGTCGCGCCGAGTTGGTTCATAATATACATACATATCTCTTGCACCTAGGGTAATAATAAATTCCTTTAAACAGCTGCTAAGCACAAAGTGTCATGCTCAGCCCAGCCCAGGGCATATGGCGTATTTACTATTTTGTTAAGGACTTTTCTGCATCGGCAAAACAGGTCGTTAGAGGACATTCACACTATGTGGATTGTGATGTTTTTGTAAACAAAAGCGACGTAGAAAGAGTAGAAAGTAGTTAGTACGAAAAACGTGTAGGTATTTTTTTTAGGGTAAACACTCTCACTAACACTAATATCAACCAAGAGAACCATATCCAAAAACACAATCAATAAAGCGTGTGTGCGTAGAAATTTAAACGCAGAATCCAAAGACCTATGACACATGCCACCGAGTGTAAACATCATACGAAAAACAAGTTATGTACTTATACCTATACTAAATGTATCCAACAGATACTCATACCAACAGATGTTTCTAGAGTCGGCATTTTATTTTACTTTTATGAAATAACGAAAGTGTCAGGTAGTTCTCTTCTAAAAGCAAACATAAAAACAGAATCCGAAAAATTTTAGGTTAGGTAGAAAATAGTATTTTGTATTTTTGGTCTTCTTGATGCACAGGCACACGAATGATACGAAAGATATACAAAAGGCAGACTCAGAGAAACAGGGAAGAATAATGTATGAATGCTGGTGGTGCATCTGGGTTATGGCCAAGTGTCAAGAACTTAAAACAGACGCTACTATACTTAAGAATATTACCTACCCACAGCATATATTATACACTCTTGTAAATTATTTTTAGATCAATAAATTTGTTATAAATGTTCATAGCTCGCAAAATAAGAAATAAAACAAAATTATAAACAGCAACAAGGAAAAGACGTCAACAAAAAATTGTTCCTACAGATGCATATCTAATGAATTTTGAAGACGCTTTTAGAAATAAAATTTAAAAACAAGCAAGAAATTATGCAAGAAGACTCTTTGGGCTTTATGTTCATTTTGTTTAGGAAATAAAAAATAGCTACTTATAGGTATTTAAACTCACCCCATGAAGTTCTGTCACGGTTCATGACAGTTCCCTCTTCTGAATTGTAAAGGAATTTGCCAAGGTGGAAAGGGCGCGCTTGTCGCACGAACAAAGAATCATCCATGTGAGGAGATTTCGACATTTTGGATGACAAATTAAATTTTTGCCTTATTTCCGGTAAAAATTAAAAATTTCGCACTTCTCAGGTCTCACAAACACTCCGGAGACACTCGCTTGCTCGATCGATCGATTAATGTGTCGCCACGATCAAAATATCATTAGTGACAGCTTCAACTCGAATTTATGTAATTTCCAAAGGTTATTTTAGGTCAGAAAAACATTTAAGACTCTACAGTCTACACACAAAGAAAGTTAGGCAGGTATACAATCGCCCGGCGATGGTTCACTATTAATATGGCCAGCAGTGATGCACTCTGAGTTGCACTGATTTTTCCGCACACGACCCAACTAAGCAATAATAAACGTTTGACTTAATATTTCTATCTTTGGTTTTTGGGGGAAGATGAATTATGCGACATAAAACACACAAAAATTATTAGATGTATATTTCTTTTCGTAGGTATTTTTTTTTAAATTTCTTTGGGTGAATTTTTCTTTATAGGGTGCTTTGTTATTTCACGAATTTAGCAGAGCAGGTCTTCCTGGATGTCTGCTGCTTAAAAGGTTGTACTCTGTACAACAGCTCGAAAGAGAAAAGACCTCAAAAAATGTTACTGAATGTTATGCCGACCACACCTTGATGGATTTTAAAAATGAAAATCGTCAGACAATATCGCGCGATTTAAGTTAGACCTTAAAGTTGTTAACACAAGTTCGTGTTTTTTAATTTGATGCAAACAAAAAAAATCAGTCAATTGTTGTTTAGGAAATAAGAAATATAAATTCATTTATAAGCGCGGTGTTTTCGTGCAACGTTCGTTCCGAAGCGAAAGACTACGAATACGAAGGAACCGCCTTTTTCGATATTTCTTACTAAACAACTTGAGGAACACTACAACAAAACAATGTCTGCCTTCTGCGTTCTGCCTTGCCTGCACCAAAGCATAGCACAGTTGACTTTGAATTTCACTCGAAATGTGATACTCTGTCAAACTATATTCGTATATCGTATCGTATAATATTTTGTGTTACTGTGCTACTTACTATACATTCTATATACCTACAGTGACAGTCAGCACCAGCTATGGCTATCGGAATATCGGATAGAGCTGCTAGAGCTAGAGCCAGCTCAGCTCAGAGAGGTCATCATCATCATCAGCTAGTTCAATAAGAGTTAAAATTGGCCTACAAATACATTCGTTTTGAGGAAATTATTTTGTATAAAATGTAAAGTATAGAGTGTATATCAAACGCATTAGACAATATGTTTGGGCTCTTTGCTCTTCTGGACTTGAAGTTATCCAGCAATTTGAAAAAGTGAATCAGCACTATACCTGCGTTGGGTTGGTGGGCTTGGTATTGGTGATGATGATGGCTCAGCTCAGAGACGAGTTGTATTTTTATTTAAAGTGTTATATTGCAAATAGGTGTGAATATTGAGTGAGATGTGAGACTTAAAAATGAAAATGGATTGAGCGGGGTTTGAATGTAGACGAGGAGCGTCACGAATGCAGGGTGGCGTTAGTTTTGCATTTGTTTTATTTTGTCGAAGATAAGATTTTGAAAAGTGTTAATTTTCGTCGTTGGATGAAAGATACAATTTTTAATTAAGTGACCTGCATGGGATACGAAGTATGTCATTTAATTTTTCTTAACATTTGGCATATTTAATTTGAATTTATTTTGGATGCCAGTTTTAGCAGACGTAACCTAAATGTATGCAGTAATGTCACTTTTAGTTTATTTATACAAAATCACAAGATCATTTGACTTCTTCTTGAATCTTAAAATTTTTAAAAACTTATGTATGTTTTAGTAAAAATAAAATAAAAATAAAATGTGACACTACTGACACCAATTTATTTAATTTTAAATTAATTTAAACAAATGCAAAAATTTATCTTTGCATATATTATTGTTATTATTATTATATTATTTTATAACAAGGTTCATCTAAAAATGTAACCAGGGGTGGAATCGGCTAAGGTGATAGTTGACTATCAAATTTTTGATAGTCAAATTGACTATCACTAACTTTCCCGTCTGTGTAAGCTGATTCAATTTAATTCAATTCAATTCGATTGAACAATTTCAGAATATAATTGTCACAATTCATTGTTGCTATGGTGAAATTTTAAAATGATTTCTATAAAATATCTAAATAAAAGTATCAAATTGGCTTTTAAATAACATTCTTACTTTTCTTGTGTTTTTTTCGAATTACGTAAGCTTTGTCAGTCAAAAGAATGTGTTTTTGTACCTAAAAAGGGTAACTGAAACAAATTTCCATTCGTTTTTTGTAAGCGTCTGGTAGCTCTATTCAGAAACGACATACATATTTGTAGGAAAATGAATATCAAATTTTTCTAGTGACATCTTTTAAAGTATCAATTTGACTATCACCTTGTACAGATCAAATTCGATTATTTTGACTATCAACAATCACCTTAGCCGATTCCACCCCAGAAATCTATAAAAAATGTGTGTTCATTTTTTAAAATCCGATTAAAACTATTTTCCGAGAAGTTGTAAGAACTATGTATAAGGACTGGCCACTTTAGGCAATAGTTCTTTTTAAGGCCTGGTCAAACCGAACACGGTCTGGCGGGACGGTAAGAACGCGCCGTTGCCTTCCGCGTTCTGATACGTCAAACAAAACGCGGCCAGCTTTCGGCGTTCAGTTCTTAAAATCGAGCTAAGCTTTTTTTCTTTGCTTGTGTAATTAACTGCGACAAGAAACAATTCAGCAGACGAATCCAACAAATTCCAGTGTTCGTTTTAAACAGTTAAATTTAACAATTTTTGTAAAGAATTCAAGTTTTTCGTGAACTAGCAAAAAAGATGAGCAGCATTAGCGAAGATGAGGCCCGTTTTCTCCTTTCCTCCTTTCCTTGTGTTTTCTCTCTGTTTTGACGTTTCAACGCCGCGCTTTTTTTTATAAAATCAACAACTTCAATTTGATCGACGCGTTCCATTTGTGATTGTGACCGCTGGCCTCGACCGCATACTGTATGAATAAAAGACAGGGAACGCGTTCTATTTGACTAGGCTTTTAATGGTTTAAATTGATAATATTTAAATCCTCAGATCTATTGTGCCAACAAATCTTTAGCTAAAACAAATATGAGTTTTTCCAAAAACTATTGTTGTAAACTACTATGGGCAACACCATGCCTTTTTACATATGTATGTGCCATTTGTAAAAAAACATGGCAACCTTCATTACCGATTTAAAAATACCGTTACCCCTTATTACAATAAAATTATTATTTAACAACGAAGATGAAAACTTTAAAGCTGGTATAAAAATGTACTGGTTTGGGATTTGAAGAGAAAGGACTTTGAACACAATAATTGATCAAAATGTTCGTAGGTACAGTTGATGTAAAGCAAAAATCAATACAAAAGAATTGTATTGTATAATAAATGTATTATTATTTGTATTCAATTTTGTAACAAATGAGTAAATTACAAAGTTTTTAGTTCATATGACAGATAAACTTATAAATTAGGTAGGGTAGGACGGATAGTTTAAAATCTGCTAACAATATTTATTACTTTGAATTATAAATATTTTTAATTTTAATTTAATGTAGCACTAATAGGTGCACAATATTTTTGGTTAACCTGTCTTTCGGTAACAGTTATTCTACACGTGAACATGCAACATATAGCTGCTCATAAGAAAAACATGGATTTTTCAAATCTAAATCCCAAGTGGACATCATTGGACTACGTGGCAACAGATTATGTGGTGGCATTCCAGGTATGTCTACTCTGTATATCCATTAACAACAGTATCGATTGATTTAAAAGACATCAGATCGCCTGGTAACTACTGTTGTACTTGGAAGTTAATTTCGTCAACATCAACATTTTTGGCTGCCAAAATAGCTCGATGGCCAGTTATGATTCAAGTAATTACTCTGTATATCCGGAAATATACATATGTACATATGTACTTTGAATCAATTAATTTCTTTTCCTAAAGAAAAGTGCAGAAATTGTCTGGCAGTTTAATGCATTGCGTATTTGTTTGCAGTTCTATTTTACCGTTCCCAATATCTAGTAATTTTTCGAAAATTACTAACACCAAAAATTGAAAAAGTAAAATTCACTGTATTTCGTTTACTACAAAATATATTTAACATATACTTAAGCCTCAGCAACATGTGGTGGTTATGCTATTAAATTGTAGCTTATATGAAAAGTTTGGAAGTTTGACATAGCACCATCTTTTGAATACTAACTCAATCCAGTCAACAGATGTTGCCATCTGTTAGAATCGTTTGAAGCTAACAGAGAATTGTGATTATCAAATAATAGACAAATAATTTCCAATACAATAATATTGCGATCATAAATTGAGATGTACGTCCATTACATAGCTGTCATTTGCGTTTTGTTATTCCTGGTTCTTTTTCTGATCTGATTTTTGTTTTGTTATACCTACTACGTTTTATAGTGTCAGTCATTGACGTTTTATGTCAAGAAACACGGGAACGCTGTCGAACGGGATAAACAGTATCCTATGTCCGTCTCCTGGCTCTAAGCTACCTGCCACCAATTTTCATCCATATCGGTACAGCCGTTCTTGAGTTATAAATAGTGTAACTAACACGACTTTCTTTTAAATACGTATATCTATAGATTCTGGAAGTTTGTGTGACATAATCGGAACAATTAAACTTTATTCTCTGCAAAAAAAGTTGTTTGTTTTAAAATAGAACATCTTCCTAAATATCTTTTTTTGTCCAAACCTTAATAGTCCCTTTGTCTTTATGTATATCTGCTGTCTATCCATTATCTAACTACGCCTTAAAATGCTCAATTTTTGTCGTTTATTTCAAAATAAATATCCAGTGTAATTACAATATGTATTTCAAAACCTTTTAAATTTCTTTACAACCTTACATTATAAAATATTGCAATGTAATTGTTCTCAAACTAATTTTTGTATGTTTAAAATTCTTTAAAAAAATAGCTTACACCTTAATCTGTTGAAATTCTTTGGTTTATCAGAAAATTGAAAAAAAAGTTGTTAGGTCTTGAATAAGGTTCTTTCACATTTGTATTCACACCTGTTCAAAACAACCCTTTATTACTAAAAAATTACTAATACATAGGTAAATATGTATGTGTACCTATTTAAGCTAAAATTATAATATGAGTTTGTTACAGTTGAACGCATTTGAGTTGTATTCAGTTCCGATACTACTTTGTAAAAAGGATAAACATTATATACCGTATACCTACATACATATGTTTATGAAAGAAAAAACTGATACAGATGAACAATACCTAGGTTAATAAAGTTATTTGAGTATGAAAGCATTAAGGATCTTAAAACAAAGATTTGAAATAAAAACTAACTTCACAACAAACAAATTGTTGCATTCTTAGTATCAAAAGAGAACCACTTGTTCTTTGTTTTTGCGAGAAAGACCTAAAATGCGCATGGTATGTTTCTCATTCATATTCATATATATACATTGAGTTATGTTCTTCGTCCTGATGGACTCTCCGGTAATATTTAAGCTGCCATACATAAAACATTAATATTTCACTCCTTTCAAAAGTCATTCATTTTGTATACTCTCAAATTATAACTGCACCAGCAGTGTATAACAGTTTTGTTCAAAACCAGTTTTAAAAGGTGCAAAATAGAAAAATCATATTAACGGAAACAAATTTAATAAAGAGCGAAATTCAGGTAGGTATTTTCTTATTAACATTTTCTATACCTGCACCTGTAATATTTCTGTTGATGAAATTTGTTATAAGTAAAACAAAACTTAATTACTGCACAAATTGGTTGCGTTCAATATCGTGTTGGTTAGGGTATCCTGGATAGGTGGATTTTGAGATACCTTATTAAACGAGTTGGATACCTAAATTAAGATAGCAAAGCAGACAAACATATAAATTTTGAGCTACAAAATCTTTGTTAAATAAAATATTTAATAGATAATTTTAATAATTCACAAGATTTTCTCCAAAAACATACAAATTTGAATTTTCGGGTCTCTTCAAATTCAGCTGTTAAATCAGCTGTTCTGTTAGATTTTTTGAATTTATTTTTTGACATCTCAGCTGTTAAAGTTAGGGTTTTTATGTGCGTACACAACGTACAGAATAGAATCTATTGTTATAAACAACCTTGTAAAGGAAAAGTGAAGTTGAACTAGATATCTTTAACAGGTTGCACCATTAACATATATATCAAAAACTAAAATCTTCGTGCGCAGGATTACTAATGTATGCGGCGTTAGGTATTTTCGCCCAAAACTAACGCTCAAATCCTTAAATGTAATAAAGCCTAAAATTTGTCACAAAGTCCAAAAACCCCCCCAAAAAAAAAAACGCCATAAACCTAAGCGAATGTCGTAACGCCCAAATTGTTGGTTGTCATTTTGCCCAAGAGAATTCTTAATTTTCTTTTAATGAAATTTATTATTTTGGGTATAACGACGATTATGATTTCTATCGTCTTATTGCCCATATGTCATAACCCAAATAATTAAATGATAAAAGCCCAAAAAGAGAAACGTCGTAAAAATATCACTCACAAAACGTCATAAATCCCAACAAAATGTCATATCACCCAAACCAACTTTCAATGTCGGAACACCAAAATTTATAAATGTGGTAACACCCAACATTTTGTCAGAATGCCCAAGTGGTGAAACACATGACAACTTTTGGGCGATGTATCAATAAGTATTTTGGGTGTTATGATATTTCAAAATTTGATTTTGGATTTTCTGGCATTTTCTTCTGAAAAAGTTTTTAGGCGATAGAGCCATTTTTGTCAGTGATATGACATTTTGTATATCTTGGCGTGAGTATATTGGGCAATAAAACCGAAAGATTCTTTTTATTTGGAATTTCATAAAACCCAAACAAGATTTAACGCCCAAAAGTCCACTTATATTGCCCAAATCGTACAGCAACAAAATTTTATTAAAATAGTTTTGGGCGCTATGACATTTTTGATTTGGACGATATGTTTTTGGGCGAAAAGACCTAACACCAATTTATGCATTGGCATTATACACCTATTCACATATAAATATTTGATTGATTCATTAGCCTATAAACTTAGATTAAGAAATAAAAAGCTACGAGTTCTAGTAGCTTTAACATTATTCATTTTTGAGGCCCTTAACTTTAAGCGTTTGATTTAAATTTCTTTCAGAGTAACAATGGCGACTATAATTTGAATAAAATATCTCCTGGAATTGTTTTTAACAATGCAATAACTTTTTCACGGTTCTTTGTCAAATTCTTTAGTCAAACCTGTTATCTAAGATATACTTATTTACATATATGTATGTAAGTGGTTTCATAGCCTAACAGTACACTATTTGTTTGCTGAATCATATATATTAATTTTTTTTATAAAGTTGATATTTCCAAAAGAAATGTCTTGAAACATGTTATAACGAAAAAACGAGAAAGTTTTTGATTTTATCTTTAAATTAAGACTTTTTTAAAATTTGCCACTGATGTTTATGTTCAAAATTTGTTCTAATACATTTCTTCTTTCTTTTATGTTATGTTATTAAATCCATTTGGTGCTGTCACAATTGAATCGGATTTCAAATCCATTCATTCAATTGTGATTTAAATTGGACTTCTAAGGCGTTAGAATTCAGTAAAATATGAAACAGAACTCAATAAAGTTCTAAGTATTCGTTATACCTTAGTTGTACCAGCTTTGTAATTTGTAATTGGTCACCAAACCTACAAGGAATCGCTTAAAATTTATGAAGAAAAACTCAACCATGGAGAAGAAAGAAGTGATGCGCTGAATTGAAGTTTGGGACTCCGAATTGTTTAATTAAGGGGTATTTCTTAAATACTGTAACCGAAAGTACTTCACTTTTTCTTCAAAATGTCTTTTGATAAAAAGTAAAGGTATTTTGTTACTTTTTTTCTTAAAGATCGTAAATATAAAAAAAGCAACTCATATTTAATTCCTTAAAAATGAACAGGGAATTTCGATAACGTCTCTAACATAACTTATTTAAAACCAATTCAACATAACTTGGTTGTCATTTTCAAATGTTTAGTTTAGAATTTATTCATTTTTAAATCCTTCCACCTACTGCCAGTTTTAGATTCGTAAAAACTGTAGTCACTATAAATGTGATTGGAGCAGCTTCGGACTAAACATTTTAGAGACCTGGGGTTGTTAATGCTTATGTGATCAGATATGTTTGTAGCTTTTAAATACGAGTAACGTACATTTATGCGACAAAACACAAAACATCATTTATATTAGTTAAAAAACATGTATTCGGATAAAGAGTGCACATCATAAACAATAATTGAATTGAAAGCAAAATAAGAGCTGTTGTTGTAGAAGTAACTCACCCCGACTTTGAAGGAGAAAACTAAATTCTATTAATCGCTACATCAATTAGTTTTAAGTTGGGCTTATCTGAAGATTGCCTGAAAATTTCATTAAAATCAGTCATAGACGAAAAACAAAATTTACCTATAGATACAGTTAGTATTTTTTTACCAATCTAATACACATAAATTACGTGTCACGATGTTTGTCCGCGATGGATTCCTAAACTACTTAACTGATTTTAATCAAATTTTTACACCGTGTGCAGTTTAATCCAACTTGAAAGATAGAATAGTTCACATCTCAATTTATGATCGCAATCTATTATTTGACAGTCACAATTATCTTTTAGCTCCAAACGATTCGAACAGATGTCGACATCTGTTGACTGGATTGTCAAACTTCCAAACGTTTCATATAAGCTACACTTTAATAGCATAACCATCACATGTTGCTGCAGCTAAGGTCTAGATAACATTTATTTTGTAGTAAACTAAATACAGTTAATTTTACTTTTTCAATTTTTGGTGTCAGCAATTTTCCGAACAATTACTTGATATTGGGAACGGTATAATAGAACTGCAACCAAATACGACATGCATTAAACTGCCAGACAATTCTGCACTTGGCAGCCAAAAATGTTGATGTTGACGAAATTAACTTCCAGATACAAGAGTTGTTACCAGGCTTTTAATGTCTTTTGTCTTTTAAACCAATCGGTACTGTTGTTAACGAAAATGATAGTGTACAATTTCCAATGGATTTTTTAAATTCACTAGATATATCTGGAATATCACCACATATTATTCGATTAAAGATTGGTTCACCTATTATTCTCCTGCGTAATTTGAAACCCCTCAATTATGTAACGGTACACGTTTGATAATCAAAAAGATCACAGGAAATATTCTTGAAGCAGCCATTTTAACTGGATAGTTTAAAGAAAAAGTGTTCCTATTGCCACGTATTTCAATGATGCCGTCAGATTCAACGATACCTTCCAGCAGGTTTCAGTTTTTTATTCGTTTAGCTTTTTCCATGTCTATAAATAAGTCTCAAGGCCAAACAATGTCCGATTGTGGTTCAGATTTGGAAAATCCATGTTTTTCTCATGGTCAGCTATATGTTGCATGTTCACTGGCAGGAAAACCGTCGAACGTTTTTGTGTTAGCGAAAGACAGGTTAACCAAAAACATTGTGCACCGATTATTGCTAAATTAAATTGAAATAGAAATTATTTATAATTTAAAATAATAAATATTATTGTTAGATGATTTTAAAAACATAAGCCACAGCAACGCTTGGCCGGGTCAGCTAGTTATTTTATAAATATTTTTCGTTCATCGTTGAAATCGATTTCTCTAAAAACTTTTCTCTCAATTTTATAAATATGAGAGATTGATCTTAGGTCACAATAGATCGATTGTAATTTAATATAAGTCTCAATTTTGAAAAGCTCCTTTCGCATAATGCAACAGAGATGCAAATGGCAATGATTCGCTAAAGTCTCAATTAATTTGAACTGTAGATTTTCTTAGCAGCATTTTTTCTTAATTTGTCATAAATATATACCAGATTATCCAATCCAATAGCCAAATGGTCATCAGAAGCTTCAGGCATAAACTTTGTTTGAACGATTTGGAAAACGTTTTCTATTCTCTTTATAACTGTACATCAATAGGATATTTCTTGTTTAAATCGGTCAAGGCATTTAGAAATTATCGACGAACTTCGTATAGATAGCCCAGCATCATGAGCGAGTTCACTTGTTTGTACTTGTTTTGTATATCCACCGTCTCTCTCGTCGGTCAATGTTGATGTCCGGTCCATACCGTTGCCTTTATTAGTGCAAAAAGTATCATTATTATTTATAATCGGTTTACGGAAAGCCAAATTATTCCTACTCCATAGGATTTGCTAAAAACTTGGAGCAATTTTGCTTTAAACCGCTGAATGTAGTTCGTTAATTCAGGCCTAAAAAATTTACTAGGCCTTTAATTATGTTTGAGCTAAATTCACAAACCACTTTTAAAGTTCGCGGATAAATTCTTAAAAACTATTTACTATATAAATATGATTGAAACTGAAAATTAACGAAATTCCGATATGAAGATTTTATTTTTATCGAAATTCTTTAAAAACTTAATAAGTAACATCACTATTTCAAAGACGCTGATTTTGTTATTAAAATGCATACTTATCTACGTTCGATTTAATTTTTAGAAAATATCGTTTTTGGGGGCCCCATACAATTCTGTTTCTTCCGTGTATACATTATTTCAAAAATTCTTATGAGTAGCCATGAAGCTAGGCTAAGACTTAAGTTAGGCCCAAGTCTCTTTTTAAGTCTTTTGACTTTATAAATAACTATACATTTTTAAATAAAAGTCAGAAGTCCTTTTTAAAGTCGTGACTCAAAGTGAATTAAAGAAGTCAATTGACTTACAAAACAATTCCAACTCAAATCATCTCAAATTTAACTTAAAGTTATAAAATCTAAAGTCAACATTTGTTGCAGTCAATGTTTCAATTAGATGCAAAAATGATTAAAATAAATTAAAAACAAATATTTAACTGCTTTACAATAAAATCCAAAAAAATCCATTTAAGCAGTATCCAAAAGTGAATGATTCTCTTAACTCAAAGCCTCACAATCAAAACTCACCCCAACTAGAGAATGTCCTTCCGAAAAATAGTTTCTTATTAGGTTGCCATATCATTTCCTTGAATGATTGTTTCTTAGACATAGGTGGTGGCCTTGAGTAGCATTGTTGGAAAGCATCAATTGATTCTTCAGCTAGTGTTGTTTTTTTCTTAGATTCTTTAAGTAAACCCTTAGCCTTGGAATCCATGATCGGAAGTGTATTAACTTATTATAACTATTTCGTATCCTTTTATGTGTTTTTGTTTTAGATATTTTTTGTTTTCGAATTTTATTCACCTCTTCGCACTCTTAATGAAAAACCAAAAAGAAAACACTTAAACAGCAGCAGCAGCAGGAGCAAGATGCGTTTCACTTTTCTTTTCTTTAAGAATCCGCGTTAAAGTTTTGCTTGCTGCCCAAACGACCGCGTCCCGATCCAGAACACTAATAAAATCTGAAAAAATTAAATTCAATTCTAGTGTGTACTATAATTTGAGATATATAAGATGCGGGACGATATCACACAGACTTTGTATCTATAGAGCCTCCGTATAATTTAGTTAGCAACTTTTTATTTTCCTTTTTTTTAATATAATTTTTACTTTTTTTTTCTCAAAATGTCTCTCAAAAGCAATTTAACGCAACAATTGAACTGACATTGTTGTACATTACTTTGAATTTGTGCACAGATTGTCACTAATATTTGGATGGGACTTAATCAAACATAATACCATGTATAGGTACTGTATACTGTACTGACGAATCAGAGGTTTTGATAAAATAACGTATACTGCCTGACACGTCGTGAATTACATAGTACAATAAGTAAATTCTGCTTAAACGATGGCATAACGTCCTAAGTACATACGTATGCGAGATATGCAAGTACGTCAAACTGGACAGAAAAAAGTGCGTTCTAATAGCCCTGTCCGTTTAAAATATGTACTTATGTATGTGGGGGTTGGAATATAAATGTGTTCAAAAGAACGTGTGTTGTTGTTGTTATTTAAACCTGCGTGTAAGTGAAATTTTTGCGGAGGTGGATAATCTCTATTAAAAGACGCATTAAAGTTTAAATACTATAGTTATGAGCATTCCTTGCTGTCTTTGGTTCTTTTCTTCTGTCATCAAGCGTCAAGTCAAGTTCTATGTTGCAAAGGAATTTTTTTTTACAGAATCGCTGTGCTTGTGGTTAAATCACGTGATTATGTAATTAAAATTGCTTAATGGGGCACGTTCAGGAATGGTATTGATAAAGTAACAGCGTGTTAATTAAGTGTGCTTATTATTCATCTTCAGTCTGGAACTGAATCATCCAAGATGAAAATTAAGTTGAGGTTCATCAACGATTTTGCAGAGTTAAAGTTGAATGAGGGAGAGATTTTAAAATTTGATATATGTAAGTACATAACATAACTTCTCTTAAATATCAATCAATATTTTTTTATTTTCGAATTTGGATTTCGACCCGGAAATATCCGTAATAGCTAGCTTTGGGCGAGTTCCTATGAGTATACCGGATATTAACAATACTTAATTACTCAATATACTGAGATAATATCAAATGACTACTATAGTAATTAATGTTTCGAAATTTTGGATATTGTTGATTTTCATTCGTTTTGATGAGTACAGATGTACTCGTTTAGTTAACAATGGTTTATTTATTTATTCAATTCGTTAAATACTAACGGGAAAACTTACTTATATACATAGTACTTATAATCTAAATTAATTGTTCTAAGCTGTTAAAGAACATAGTTTTAAATATAATGCATTTAAGGTTATCATTTATAGACTGTATACAAAAGAACAAATTAATTAAATATTGAAATCAATATATGATTAATAAAGGATATATGAATCATCAAGCTCATACTGTTTCGTTTTAAGCAAGGATTTTATCTGCTGATTTTAATTTTAAACAACTACTACCCATATTAAATTCTGTATTGTCCTCCAAAAAGGCAACATTTTCTGGCAAACTTTATCGTTTTCTGGCTTTTTGCATAAAAAGGGTTTTTCAATTGGCGCGGGTAGATTTTGGCGCCCCGTGGCTGCAATTTTGTTTTGGTGACATTTGTCAAATCTTTTGTTTATTATTCACTCGTTTATGCCAAATCATCATGGCACGTTACACGATAAAACAGCACGTTCAAATAATAGAACTTTATTATCAAAATGAGTGTTCGTTAACGCAAACGTTGCGTGCATTGCGCCCATTTTACGGTAGACTTGGTGGCCCTTTACAGTCGATTCTTCAACGTTTGGTGGCCAAAGTAAACAATCAGCCAATACCCGTACGTTCAAGGAACGCAAGATCGGCCGAGAACATCGCCGCTGTCCGTGAAAGTGTACAGCAGAACCCAAGGCAATCTTTTCCTCGCCGTGCACAAGAGTTCGGCCTTTCGCAGACTTTAACTTGGAGAATTTTGCGTCGGGACTTGGGCCTACACCCGTAAAAGATCCAACTGACCCAGGAGCTCAAAGTTCATGACCATAGACAACGCCATTTGTTCGCTGACTGGGCTTCGAAACGTTTAGAAGAGTACCCCAATTTTGGCCGAAAAATCATGTTTAGTGACGAGTCGCATTTTTGGAATGGATGGTGTTAACAAGCAAAATGGGCGTATATGGGTGGAGACCAACGGATGCGAGGTTCACCAGGTGATAATGCATCCTCAAAAAGTTACCGTTTGGTTTGGTGTGGATTTTGGGCCGGCCGGCGGCATAATTTTGCGTACTTTTTTGAAAACGACGTTAGTGATGCCGTCACCGTCAACAGCGAGAGCTACATAACTATGATAACTAACTTCTTATGGCCCAAATTGAACCATATGAACCTAGACGACATGTGGTTCCAGCAGGACGTTGATACGTGCTAAACAGCAAACACCGTTATTGACATTTTGCATTAACGATTTGAGGTAAGGTTATCTCTCGCAGGGGTGATCTGAATTGGCCACCAAGGTCATGCGATTTGACCCCGCTAGACTTTTTCCTGTGGGGTTTCTTGAAGTCGCACGTCTATGAAAATAAACCACAATCGACCGGTGCCCTAAAGGTGAACATAACACAGGCCATCGCTCAAATTAAGCCGGATAAATGCGGACGAGTCATTGAAATTTGGACCACTCGGATCCGTGCTACTGTAAGAAGCCGAGGCGGGCATTTTAATGATGTCATATTCCACACTTAATGGCATACATGCTCCTTTCAAATAAAAAACTTATTCTGTTAATACCTCACACACAGCTTGTTTTATTCCATTTCAATACCTACCCGCCCTTATTGAAAAACCCTTTACATTTTTGTAGCGTTTTTCCCATTTACAGAAATGCCATTTACAGAAATGGCAACAAGAACAGAATATATTATTTTTGGAAAATGCTACGTTTCAACTGTTACAGGCCTAGGACACACTTCTTAAAAAAAAAAAAAACAATTATACCAGGGTTATCCATTTTGCGGTTTCAAAAGTAAACGTAAATAAAACACATATAAAATATTTTTTTTCATGATATTTCTTTTTTATTATAAAGTTTGAACGTTGACACTGTGAATCACTACATCGATTCTTTTGAGGTGATTTTCCACCACTTTTTGATACATATTGGGCGGTATCTCAGCCATAATTTGATGAATATTGTTTTTTTAAGTGCTCAAGAGTTAAAGGTTTATCTGCATAAACATGGTCTTTCGCGTAGCCCACACAAAAAAAAAGTCCAGCGGTGTCAAATCGCTTGATCTTGGTGGTCAGTTGATATCGCCACCACGAGAAATTACGCGGCCAGGAAATGTCTCTTGCAATAAAGCCATATTCGAAGAAGTAAGTTCCAATCATATCTCCAGACCAAACAGCGCACCAAACAGTGACTTTTTGTGGATGTAATGGACTCCCTTAAATTACTTGAGTATTCTGAGAACCCCAAATACGACAATTTTGTTTGTTAACATAGCCCACCGAGTGAGCAATGTGCTTGGTCCACAGCCTGTTGTCAAGCGACACGTTGTAAATAGTCAGCTGGCTTCAGTTGTTGTGTAAGCTGGACTTTATATGGAGGTAGGTGTAGATCCAAATGCAAAAATACGCCATCATGTGCCGTAAGAGAGTCCAATTCCTGAGAACGACGACGAATCGACACATTCGGGTCTTCAGCAACACTTTCACTTACAGCAGCGATATTTTCAGTGGTGCGAGTGAAACAATGATGCAGAGGCCTTACAATATCTGTAACCAATCCAGTCTCTTCAAATTTCTTCACAATTTTAACAATTGCTTACATAGTTGGACGATTATATAAACCATAATCTCCTCTTAAAGTACGATATGTGGCTGTGGCAGAATCGCCATTTTTGTAGTAGTTTTTAACAATTTGTATGCGTTGTGCGATAGTTAAGCGATCCATTTTATTAAAGGTCAGATTTTCAACTGAACAAAAAAAACTGGTTTAACAACAGACAGATGTCGAATTCCGAACCGCAAAATGGATAACTCGCGTTACAATTGAGATTTTAAATATTATCCTATTTGTTAAACAAAAAAGCAGTAAACTTTTGTTTATTGGTGAATAAAATAAATTTTATAAAATACAAAGTACTCAAAATTATGCATTACGGCTAAGTCTGCATACTCTGTGCTTGGGCACACAATAAGATGTTGTAGGTATATTTAGAAACTGTTGGAATCTGGGAATGCTTTCATATGTGGGGAGTAGGCCAAATTAAATAGTTAGACCATGTCTTTCTGGCCAACAGTGTTTGAAAAAAATCCCAATAACTAGAGGTGTCATTTTAGCCCTTGAAATGTGTAAATTATAGATTAAGATACACATTATTTTGTTTTAATTCTGTCAGCTTCATTTACAGAACATTAAATAACATTTTTAAGCGGTTTCCAAAAACTCGTCTTGGTGTTAAGTGTGTAACCCCCCCCCTGATTATTAAAAGTTTGGATCCGTCCTTGATTTAAACATCGTCTTTTAAAAAGTAAAACTACTGAAAAAATGAAAGGGTACTCGGGTGTCAAGAGCTCTAATTTCTACCTTTAACATGTTACACAATGCGATAGTTTACAAAATCAACAAGAAATAAAAAAAAATGGACATGGGCTTATTTTACAATTTTGTTTATTCGTAAAATGATAGAAAAAGCCTAAAACTCCTCTTAAGTTTGTTTATGTTGTGTTGATGGGAGAGATACCGTTTTCATAGCCTTTATAGAAAAATTTGATCACCTTGTATTTAAATAATGTACATCCGCTGCCGTTGTTTAAAGTTTTTATAAATATAACATTTTTTAATCAAAAAGTACTGTAATGGAATCGGCTATGGTGATTTTTGATGTATGACAATAAAAATAATGAATTTTATCTTTGTAAGGTGATAGTCAAATTGATAGCTAAGAAGCTGTCACAACAAGAATGTGATCGTCATTTTCCAAAAAATATATCGTTTCTGAAAAGAGCTACCAAACACTTACACAAACGACTGGACTGGACTCAGTAACCTTTTTTTCGTTTAAAAAAAAAAACATTCTTATGACATTCGAAAAACAAGTAAAGTAAGAATGTTATTAAAACTACCAATTTGATACTTTTATTTAGATATTTTATAGAAACCACTTTAAAATTTCACCATGACAACAATTAATTTTGACAATTCTAATCTAAAATTGTTCAATCGAATTGAATTGAGTTTAATTTTCTTACACAGACAGAAATCTCGGTGATACTCAATCTAATATATAAAATTCTCCTGTCACAGTGTTAGTTGCCATACTCCTCCGAAACGGCTTAACCAATTTCAATGAAATTTTGCATAAACATTCGGTAGATCTGAGAATAGGTTTTTGTCTATTTTTTATATTCTAAGTGCTATGGTTTAATTGCATCAACACCGTACACGGTGCAACGATCCTACGATAGTATTCAGTGACGCTATGTACTGTACAATGAAGCATTGATTGCTATTGAGGATCTTTGCATTATGATTTCCAACTTACCACTCAGTCATTTCAGTATGCATTCACCAAATCAAAATGCATCTGATTTAATAGACACTGAATTGAATCGTGAACTACAATACAATACTGTAGAAATGGCAGCGATTGTCGCTCGCAATGTCCCACTAATGAATGAACCATTTATGACCACATCATGCTCGCAGTTTCGGCAGGACAAGGTGGATGCTTTTTTTGGATGCACCAGGTGGAACTGGCAAAACATTCCTTATTTCGCTAATTCTTGCCAAAACACGATCAAATAATGGTATCGCATTGGCTGTTGCATCTTCTGAGATTGTGGCAACTTTATTGGCTGGAGGCAAAACAGCTCATTCAGTATTTAAACTGCGACTAAATATACAAAATAACCCAGACGTGGTGTGCAATAAAAAAAAACTATCATCTATGGCCACAGTGCTGAAACAGTGTAAAATTATCATCTGGAATGAATGTACTATGGAACACAAACATTCGCTTGAAGCGTTGAACAGGTCATTGAAAGATATAAAAAACAACGACAGACTCTTTGGTGGCACTCTGTTACTCCTTTCAGGTGATTTCAGACAAACACTTTCCGTTATTCCGCGTTCCACGTACGCTGATGAAATCATCGCCACTGTGGCGTTAAAAAAGTACAACTGAAAGCAAATGCTTCAAGATCCATCCGCTGAAACATTCTCAAAACAAAGATATGTATAGGCGACGGAAAAGTTACTACAGATGAAACTGGATGCATAAAATTACCGGTGGATTTCTGCACGATTATTGATTTACAAGATGCTCTCATTGAACAGATATTTCCCGATGTTCACAGACAATATACAAATTTGAGTGGCTGGCAGAAAAAGCAGTTTTAGCAGCAAAAAATGTGAATGTCAACGAATCAAATCTCAAGATACAACATTTGTTATAAGGAGACTTCGTGTCATACAAATCTATTGATACAGTTTGTGATGCTACCGAAACTGTAAATTATCCCACTGAATTTTTGAACTCATTGGATTTACCAGACATGCCACCGTATAATTTACAACTTAAGGTTGGATCTCCGGTAATTTTGCTTCGTTATTTGAACCCTCCACGGTTTTGCAACGGCACGCGATTAGTAATTAAAAAATTGATGAAAAATGTTATCGAATCTAATCTAAATGGCAAATTCCGAGGTGAAAATACATTATTACCGCGAATCCCTTTCATACCCACAGATGTGCCAATTCAATTCAAAAGCGTTCTATTTATAATTAGATTGGCATTTGCAATGACTATTAATAAGTCTCAAGGCCAAACGATGTCTGTCTGCGGCTTAGATTTGAGCACTTCATGTTTTCCACACGGACAATTATACGTGGCGTGCTCCCGAATGGGCAAACCATCCAGTTTGTTTGTATTGGGGAAAGATGGGATCACAAAAAATATTGTACACTCTGTTGCATTAAGGGATTGATATTGTTTTTTGTAGTATTGTCATAATTAGCGATATGTACCTATGTATATAATTTTAATAAATTAAATACTTTTGTTGGTGATTTGTTATTTTAATATTTTGTCACCGTTTACAGTGCTCTATACCTCTCCCACTTATATACCACATCCTTACACACTTACAATAAGTTATTTTTTTATAGCAAAATATTCTCTAGAAATTATTTATATGACAAAACGACGTTTGTCGGGACAGCTAGTTTGACTACAAAAAATGTGATAGTCACTTATCATCCTTAGCCGATTCCACCCCTGAATGTATTCAAAGGAATCAATGAACAATTTTAAACGTATTATTTTGTATAAATTTAATTAGTAACATTTTTTGGTAATTGTTGTCTTTGATCAAAAATAAATGATATACATATTTTTTAAATAGTTAATTTTCTCCGTTCATAAACCTAACATAAACAGATTTAAGAATTTGATTGATTAATCTAAGCGAAAGTTATTCCCGAAAAGTTTTCTGTTCTCGATTTGATGAAATCATTTTTATACAAAACAACGTAATATACATATGTAGCTCAAAAATCTAGTTTTTTTAGCAACTATTTTTCTTTAGCAGACTTGTTTACTGTTTAAACTACGAGGTATTGTTCTGTTTTCCATAATACTAACATTTTACAAACGCTAACCCTCTTATTTGTTGGTAACAAAAGAGCAACATAATCTTGTAGTTAAAATTCACATACATTTGGCGTAGCTGCCGTTTTTGTCTAAATAAAAGAAGTCAAGTTGCACTAAATTTTTCATTGCCCTGAGTTTTCAAAACAAACAACAAAATTTGATGATTTTTTTAACAAACGTTTTCAGAAAATTATGAAGATAATAATTTTCTTAGAAAACTAAAAAAATCTTTAAACATTTTGATTCTTCACAATTTCTTGTATTACTCATTCAATAAATTTTGAAGACCATAAAAGTTAGGCGATACTAATGGATTTGTGGTTTTTGGATAGGTATATGAAATATTGCTAGGCATGATGGTTAGTGCGTAGGACTGTCATGCCAGAGATTTTGGGTTCAATCCCTGCCTGTGCCACCTAAAGTTTTTTCACTGTTATTGCATCTTGCGAGGACTTGACAAATCCTCCAAGAGTAATTCTTGTCATGAGCAAAAATGCTTTCTAAAATCAGCTGTTCGGATTCGGCATTTGAACTGCATATGCATATGAAGAACATGTTTGCATATAAATAGTGCCCCAACGTTTAAGAAACATTTTAATTGTGTCTTAGTGTTGACTAAACGTCTTCGTTTCTTTTCTGATTGGGTTCTTTGAATGCATCAAAATGATCATAAATGAGGCTCATTTCCACCTCAAAGGCTAGGTAGAAATGGCGATCTCAAGGCAACCTAGCCTGAGATCCAATTAGCGCTGTAGTGCCCCGTTTTGATACTAACCTCGGAGGCTACGTTATTAGGAATACTTGTCGCATTTGGGGCTCGGAAAATCCAAAAATGATTTTTGAAAAGACCATCTGCATCCTGACCTTGCCACTATTTTGTGTTGTTTTTGTGCTTCGCGGTTGTATTGTTATAGTGAATAGATTGCGTCACTGAGATATGATTAATGATTATTTATGGCTGGAATTAAAAAATATTAAAAGATGCGGACGGAATTTATCTTCAACAAGTTGACCGGCGGCCGGCGGCGCTAAATGCCACAGAAATAACGAAAGAACAGCAATTTTGCACGAAAAGCTTCCTGACCGTATTATTTCTCGAAGAATTGATTACAATTGGCTATGTGATTTAATACCTTTTCAGACTTTCTTCTGATTCGAGGACGAATTGTACACGGACAATTTCAAGGCGGCTATTTGGCTGATATAGTTCTGTTAATGATATTGATTTGGAAAACTCAGTATAACATTTTCGAAATTTTCCAGCTCTTTCCTTAAAGTGAACCATAGCGATAAACACACATACAAAAATGTTACTGTTGCCTTTTACAATATCACATTTTTTCGTCGCATTTGCAATCCGTGCATAGACACAAGTATACGTACATATAAATATTAAGGTTTCAACTCTTTGACTAAATATTAAAAAACATTTCTTTTCTAGGTTTTAAAATATTGTTTCAATCAATTTTGAATTTTTTTATTTAAAGTAATAATCATTTCCTTTGGAAATTTTAACATTTTGCTCATTTGATTTATTCAATATTTCATGCTTAAAATTTAAATGTAGATTTAAAGTACATAAATGCGTCATTTTTGATGATATTCAAGCGTCAAGTACAGTTTATCCATTGAGTTAAAATTTATTATTGCCATGATTATCGCAGTCTCAGCAGTATAGCAGCGGAAGCTTAAAGCCCGCTCTAGACAAAATCAACAGAAAAAGTATCATCTTCCTAGTTATTATACTCTATATATATTTAGTACCTTAAGTGTGTTTTATTACAACAGCGACTAATAAAATCCAAGCAAATATTTTATCTGGGAAAGTATACAAAAACTATACAAGGTACCTACACTTAATAAGCGGGCGGGCTTAAGATAAGCCACATCAGAGAGCTTCTTCTATAATATTGTGCACAAGCACATAGCCTCGAAATACAAATCTTAACCAATTCGGCATTATCTTTCTATAAGCAAAAAACAAAAAAAGGCTATACGTAACCATCCTCCAGCAAAGCAAGACCTATATAGTCAGCTCGGTGATGCTAGCTAGTCGCTACACTATGCTGACAGACATTCTATAGTTAGTAACTATCTATGTGCAGGATGTTCTCATATATTAACGGGCATAAATGTTTTCAATCGACCATTTCCTGTCGTCAGCCCGCCATTGTGGGATGCTGAGTAGATAGATCATCAACTATATGGTAGTTGGGGTAGAGGGTAAGGGGCCGGCCGGTGGTGGTGGTGGAGAGAAATTAATGAAAAGCAAACTACTTAGTCCAAGCAGCCGACAACGACCGCCAGAGCACAATGCGAACATATGTACATACATATATACATTAAGTGCTGGTGCCTTATGGCGGCTTAGCTGCTGGAGATGTGGAATTTTGTAGATTGTGTGGTTTTTATTTGTTTTGCCCAATTTGGGGTAGATTCATACGTCAATGCCATCGCACAGATGTACACCATCACTTTATACGCAAATGTATTCAGTGGCAGCTTTTTGAGCAGATGCTCAGCTCATATAGTAACGGCTAACGAGCCGAGCGGTGCCGCGAAATGCATAAACTAACTACGGGGATGGACTTGAACGATTTACATATACCATATGTGAGTAGTGGTATATACGAGCTCCAAGTTAATTATGCTTGGCAGCTCTCAATGCTACTCTGAATTACTTTTTTGTTTAATGTTTTGGCCGGGTTCACATGCATACAAGTTCAGTGTATCGCATTGTTCTTAATAACAACAACAATAAAAACACCCTCCATCAATGCTATGGTCAACGTAATAATTGCAAAATGCCAATTAGCCTATCTGGTGGACAGGTCAGGCTTGAATGAAGCGCAGCAGGTACGAATCAATTGCGGATACTTTGGCATTGTTTTTCGTTATCATGGTTAGCTGTGTGGTATAATGGTGATGGTGATGGTGATGGTAATGGTGGGAACTGGGGAAGGCCTTATGCATGTCAGCGATTTGATTAATCAAATTAGAAAATGGCAAAACATTGTAGGAGAGTCTTTCGGAAATTGCAATTCGTCATCATCAAAAGAAAATACAAATACCGGCTATGCTATAAAAGCACAGTTTTACGGTTGGATTTGCATTGAAATAATGCACCCTTTTCACGGTTTGATAGGTTTTTAAGTAATAAAGTAGGTAGTAGGTTGTTAGCTGATTTCCGATGCCGCAAAATACTATCTGAAAGGCATTTAAATCAAAAACGAACATTATATCATCTCCGACAGAAGCCTGTGCTACCTTCTTATAATTCCTGCTGCATCCGTCTCATAGAGACTGGGTTTTAGATTAGAGGCACATTAATCAGCGTAGTTATACTTTTTGAAATTGAGATAAAAGACGAAGACAACGAGAATAGCAACGACAACTACAACTTCCATATCGCCAAGATATTATTTTATCCTTGAATTTTAATAATATAATTGTCCGACACTTTTTGTCGACGACCAAAAGACGTCGCGTCGCGTCTGTCACTTTGCATAATATAAAATTTAATCTACACACATATATACACATAGGTTAATTTTATATGGTGTTAAATAAAAACAGTGATATATATGTACCTATCCTTTCTCAATTCACACCTACTCGTATATTCGCATCATCAAAATATAAGATCCATTCGTGGACTTTATATATGTACATATCTATACCAATATCTGTCTATCTACATATATCTTTCTTTTTAGCTTTACTATATGATGATGATTAGCTTCTTAGTTAACTCACTCTTTTAGTTCCAGTGTAAGTCTTGAAACTTAAATGAATTGAGCTTTGACGCGGTCTTTAAATAGGAAAATTTATGATTTATTTAGATTGACTCATTTTTGTATTTATTCTTAATGTGTGCCTTGTAACAAAAGGATCAATCTTACGTAATGCGTTAAGGTTTTATAAGTTTATACATTAACACGTGTAAACAAAATCATTGTTACCTATTATGGTAATACCTAAAGACCGGGTTTTTGTATTTCATGAATCTCCAATACTAATTTGTTCTCTTTTTTTTTTTTTAAAAGGTCTTCCTGTTACGCATGTTATGATTGCAGAAAGATAGAGAAAAGAAGCCCAAAGACGAGACAGTAGCGGCAGAGAAGCTAAAAAATACACACAATTCTTGTATTGATTAATATAACCCACACAACTAACTCCAGGTCCCCAAAATGGGTCATGTCCACAAAATAATAAACGCCCTCAACAAAGCCCAAGCTTCGAAAATAGGCCTTGCTCACGAAATAGACCACGTCTCCCAAATAGGTCACACTCTACAAAAGAAGCCATGCTTGCCTTAGTTATTGAAATAATACCGTAAATGGACGTCAAGAACACCACAAACAATTGCATCCGTAAGGCTGGAATCAATGGTAGGTATTGTTCGACTTCGGAGCAGTGATTCAGAAGATTACGAAGTCGTATGTGATCGATCTGGATGACAAGAAACACTACCTCAAGAGCAATGGATATCTTAATTATAAGTATTTTAATTGTATCCTTCACTTCCAAAAGCTTTTTAACATATCTTTTCACGAATCTATTCAGCCAAGACATTTTCAGAGATGGGGACTTGACGATCCTTGTCTGGTCCATGACGAAATCGATTGTTTGCATTAGATGAAGAACTTTGACACCACATGCTTGCCATAGAATCAGCAGTCGTCGGAACAACTGCATACAATTGTCAAATGTCATTGAAGGACATGTGCGAAAAACAATTTTGTATTGCATTTTATTTAATTTATTTCAATTTATCTTGATCTTTAAAAGAAATGAAAAGAAGAGCACATCAAGATTTACATTATTTATTATTTTTAACTGCAAACTTATGCCTAGGTAAATTTAAAAACATTGGATTTTGAGGTTCCGTAAACATTTTATATTCAAGGAATTGATTATAAAGCTGAAAAATTCTTTTCAACAGGAACACAATGATGAAGAGAGTTACCTATGTATGTATTCAAAATATTATAAAATCTTACAACATAAAAATTAACGTCGAACATTACAGTTAAGCAAATGGTAAGTCGATCCTTACGAAAAAAAAGTGTTTTTCTAATTTTTAGTTTATGAGGGCAAATCGACATCATAAGATCATTTTTGAAAATCAAGAAACAATAATTGTTGAAGTTTTGTGTTGTTTCCTATGAATATTTTGTTTAGAAATTTTTAAGAAAGATTGGAACGACTGGAATTTGTCAATTTTTATTTCAAAAAATTAAAATTTCTTAAACCCATGTATCAGAACAAAGTGAAAATTATGCTTTAAAATATGCTATAATATACAAATTTTCATAAACAACAACTTATGTACATAGGTATGTTTTAAATTGAGCCCACAGTTTTTAATTTAAACCACGCCTCCAATTCGTGCTACGCCCACAAAATAGGTCCAGTCGCTTAATCGGCCACATCCACAATTTCCATTATCTGCGTCCCCAAATAAGCCATGCCCTTTTATTTTGGCCACGTCCAAAATTAGTCACATTCACAATTTGGACAACATCCATTATTTAAACTACGTACTTTCACAATTAAGTCCAAACCTGAAACAACAGTTATGTATGTAATTCTTCAAACTCAAATCGGAGATAAAAATTGGAACAACAAATGCAAATGTATGGAAATTCGGTAGATTCATTTCAAAATTCTTTGAAATGCTTTTCTAAAGTTTATGGCAAACGTACCCCAAAATGTTAAATGTAACAAAATTACCGTGATTTGATCGCCCAAATATGAAGAGATACAAATTTTAAAAATCGGTTTGAAAATACATTTGTAAATGGTGAGTTTCTGAAAAACGTTTTTTTTTTTTAATTTTTCTAGCCCTAAGGCGCCAGTTATAGCTATCATTGGTTTTCATCATTGAAAACAACATTGAAATTTTTTTGACATGTCGTTTATAGCTATCGTTAAAAATTTCTGTCATTGAAAAAAATTTCCTGATTGAAATCCACCGAAAAATTTTTACTGACAGAAATCTGTCATTGGAATTGTTTGAAATTGGAACACAAATCAGTGGTGATTTGTTTCACTTTTGGACATAAAAGTTTGTTGGAAAATGAATTTCCGTCCAGAAAAAAGAAAAATACATTTTTAGAGAAAAATAAATGCGTAATTACACTTTTTTTTTCTAAAAAAAAATTCTATGTGTGATTTCCGATTAATCAGTACCAAAATTTTCGTTTCTAATCAAAGGGAAACACCGTCAAATATCGATTCAAAAATTTTTCCGGATCGATTTCAATGAAAGCTATAACTGGCCCCTAATTTCTTAAAATTATATATGATTACCTGTACATTCAAACAAATTGGTCATTAATTTTCCTTCGAACAGACTCAGTTTTTTTTTTAAACCGACTCCCAATTTTCCACCTTTAAACGACTAAATTGAAATGTAACGCATAACTCTAAGTTTTGCATACATTTGCCTATAAAACATTTTCAAAGTCTAACGGTTGTGAGAAAAAAAAAACTATTACAAAAGTCGTGTTCCGGTCAATTTTTGTTAATAAAATCAAATCTGTTGGAAAATGCGGTTTTCGTCAATTTTGGAAAACTAGCTACTAGTGGCATCTAACATCTCAGATATAAAGTAAAATTTGCCAGATGTACAGAATACGCCCTCTTAAATTATATCGAAAAAGCTTTCGAACACCATAAACTTAGTGCAGGAAAAAAGGTTAGTTCACGGTCACAGTAAGTACATTTAAAATCAAAAGCGTAGGGTACCATTTAAAAAAGCTTTTTATTAATATTTACAACTTTTCTTGAATGGTAAGTATATAAATGGGGCAATATGTTTGTATATTTATTTCTTGTAAAAATATATTACTACTTAGTTTTATTGCCATTATAAATCTTCTTCATCCTCATCTTATAGTTAAAACTACTTGTTGTTACGGCTCACCTCTTTCATTCTCTTTCAAATTACCAAATGGACATAAAATAATTTTAGTTCATTTGAAATTCATTTCAAAAGCTTTATATAGTAACTTCTAAATTCACTTAATTAAGTTCCACACCAATTACCAATCAGATTTTACGCAAGTAATTGTGAGGTTATTTTGATTGTTGTTGCGATTATAGAACAAGAACAAAAATTAAGTCAGTTTAAGGGAACCTAATCGAGTACCAGACATTTCTGTCAGCTATTTTGTTAGTTACGTCTCCAATTTGACGTGGCTACAATAAAAACGATAATTATTATAATGCTCAGGAGCACAAATGTCCTACATTTACATGACATACATATGTACATACATATACTTTTTTCTACGTATAATTGCGAAAATTGGTTCTGCCTATAAATATGATGCAATACATCATTATTATTTAGTTCTACATGTTTGCAATACAATTATTATTATAACCTCTAAAATATTTTGGTTCTAATTGAACCAATGATAAATGCACATTTATAGGAGCGATCACAAAATATAAAAGCAGATACCTACATACATACATACCTACTGCGAATTCTGTTGGCCTGGTATTTCTGTAAAAAAAATATTTAATTCTTTGGGTTTTCGCATGAACTTTTTCCTCTACTAGGATTAAAAACTTAAGGTTCAGCTAAAAAGCACTAGTCAACATAGTCTCTCTGTCAAATTACCAAACAGGCTCAAAATAATTTAAATTAATTTTACATTGTCATTAAATTAAGTTCCACACAACCGATCAGTAAAATCGCAAAAATACTTTGTTGATTTCATTTTTAGTCCTTATCTCGAATCCGAACAATTCCAATTTAAACTATCACATTGCTCATGAATTTGGATAGTCTCAAAAGTCTCCTAGTATGTAGGCAATTATGGTGTCATTTTATAATGCTGAGCAATATGTCCTATGTGTATACATTAGATAATTGTGTAAATAAGTTCTGCTTACCTATAGGCGAATACAAACTTTTTATGAACGCCTAAAAGTATGCAATAAAAATAGTATCAATGTGAGTTGTTTTGTTCCCCACTGTACTGAATCATAAGATGCATACTTTTGTTGCATACTTTTAAGAGTTTCACAAAATAAAAAAAGTAGGTAGATACCTGCTGCGAATTCTGTTTGCCTGGTATTTTTGTGAAAAAAATATTTTCAAATCGGATTTTTCCGTGATGAACAATGATAAATTTTTATGGTAATGACTGAATTTTGTAGATTTTGAAGCAATCATGGATTCATAGTAAAATTGATTTTAACAATATAGTGTGGTATTTCGACGATTGACAAATGCATTTTTGATCTTGACAGTAATTGAGGAAGGGGTGAAGGGGGTATTGATTATAGATTGTGTTTCATAGTGTTCACCTCCGAAAGGGTGGAGTGGAGTGGATCGCAATGTTGCCAAATTTCTCAAGAGTGAATATTTTGTATTATGTATGCAGGTACAATCGTGTGATTTTCGGAATAAAGTGAAACTATTAAATAGAGAAATAACATGTTTTGTACATATTCATATTTATTTTCGGACATTTTGAAAATGAAATGAAAAGTATGCTTTTTTGATTTGAGGTGTAGAAACTTCGTATATTCATAGGAAAATCATTCTAAAGGGTGCCTGAAAAGTTTTAATCAACAATAAAACACAAGTTGTTTTTTTTTTTTCTTCAAAATAAATTCCATCCTTTATTTTTCATCACCATGGTGTTAATATTTATAATTGTAGTTTTATTTGTTAGATATTTATATTATATTTTATTTTTTTTTTTTCGTAAGTTAATGTATATAACTGTAAAGAATGGCTGCAAAATCTTACATCTCTGAGTGCCTGTGGTGTCTGTGTTTGTTTGTGTATGAGTGTTGTATATATATGTATGTGATGGTTTTCAGTGTGTTGCTTTTAAAACTACACACTCCTTGAACAGGACCTGCTTCTTATTATTTATATAGTGTTTTCTTATTTTTTTTTAATGATAGATTTTGTATTTACAGAAAATAAAATTCAAATTAACTAATTTAAATGTAGGTAGGTAGATTTTATTTTATCTTTGAATGCAGTTGTATGTATAGGTATGTATGGATTTATAAACTGCATGATGTTTAAGAGCAATATTATATTGTTAGATATTAAGAGCTTCTCCTGCATATACATATAACTAGTTTTAATTGCGTTCCTTTTTTATAACTCTCCCATATAATTACAGGTACCTAGAATCCTTCATGTTTTGTTTTTACAATTTTGGTTATTTTTTAAAATTATTATTTTCTTGGTTTTGTCTTGGCTTAGTGGATGAAGAAATTATAATAAAATTCGTATTTTATTTCTAAATATTTAACAAATGATCTATGGAAGATTGCATTTTTGTTTATTTAGGTATGTATATTTTGTTTGTGCTGCAACGGAATTTGGTTATTTTATTTTGTTTTTTGTTTAAATTGGTAAATTATTACCATTTTTTTATATTGGCGGGGTATTTATGTCAGATTTTTCTGTTTTGGGAGCGCTTAAATTTTTGTTTTTTATTTTAATTGTTTTTAATTTTCGATCCCATCTTAATTTTTTTTTTGTCTTATGTAGATAATAAATTTTCTAGTATATACAAGAATTGAATGTTTCAACAATTAATTTGCTTAAAAGATAAAAAATTTCATATTGCTATCATAATAAATTTTATTTAAACAAAGTAAAACATAAAGAATTTGCGATTTTGGTTTTCTTTTGAAACAATAATTTTATTTATATATTTTTATAAACATAATATATTTTTGTTTAGTTTTTGTTTTTATTTTTATTTTTCATTCTGTTTGTTCGCATATAAAAAATGGTTTATTATGGTAATTTAATTTTCATATATTAACTAATTTACGTTTTAATTTTTATACATATACAATATAATATTGTATATATTTATAGCTACAATATTTGTTAGTATATATATTTATTTTAACTATACGTATGTAATACTTTATATTTTTATTTAGTCTATCATTATTTTTTGTCTGCTTTATTCGATACTTTTGTTTATGTATAGTACTTGTTTTTGTATTTATCGACTATCATATAGAATAAATGTATTTTTTGTTTTATGTTTATTGTTTAACAAAGCTTTTAGACATTAAAAATAAAAACATTTTTTGTTTTATTCTTAAATAACGATAATATCATTATAATTGCAATTTGTTTCTCGTATCTTTTTTGTTTGTTTTATTTGGTTTTCGTTATGTTTTTTTGTTTTTTGTTTATATAGTTATTGTTTAACTTTTGTTCTTTGTCGTATTTAGCTTCTGTTTGTTTGTCTGTAATAATTTTTTATTTCATTCTCTTTTTGTGAACACTGGCAATTGTCTTAAGTTTTCTTATGTTTTTTTTTTTAACAATTAAGCATTAATAATTGATAATAGATGTATCTATACACGGGTCTTTGTAGCTTCCTTGAGAAATGTTATAAAGACATAGATTTATTATGCTTGTAGAAATGAAACTTAGTTTAAGTTAATCATTTGTGTGTGTGAGTTTTGTTTTGTTTTGTTTTGTTTTGTTTTTTTTTTTATTTAAAAGTTAATAGAATTATATTTTATTTATCATATCAGGTGTTTTGTGAAACTGGGTTGCTGTTAAAAGATGTTAAATTTACATGACTTGCAACATTTTTCTTGATAACGATGTAGACGACAGAGACCCATGGAGCGAACATTTTTGCAATATCGTGAGGAGTCCTTGCAACGAGCTGGAAAAAAAATGAAATAAAATACATTTAATTAAACTGTTTTGTTATTTCTTTTTCAATACATTTTTAAGTGTTGTTGTTTAACATATAATTTAATAAAAAGAAGAAAGAAAAGAAATAAATAATATTTAATTTTTAAATCTACTAGATTATTGTAAGTACGAGATAACTCTTTAACTAAGTTTTGAATCAAACAATTTTCGAATATTGAAAGATTGTGTCAACATATTATACAGCAATATTGAAAACAAAAAATTCAAAATGTGCCCGTGAGTAATTTTTCTTCCTCTCTAAATTTAAATTAAAAACACTTTAAGTGACAGCTCGTAAAAAATCATGTATAACTCTCAACCAAACTTAAGATAAGATCATTTTCGAGAAAGCAAAATTGTCGGTATTGATATTTCAAAAGCATTTAATGAAGTCTGGCATCTTGGTTTCTTATCCATCTTTATTCTGTTTGAGAGTTTTCTCAAGAACTTATAAACCGATTTCAATAATTTTTTTCTGCACAAGCTCTTATATTGTGTTAATAATATTTGATGAGCAAAAATGTCAAATTTTACATTTTGGTTTAAAAATAAAAATGCTAGGTATTACTTTTTTTCAAAATTTGATATCTCAAAAAACAGGTCAACATTTTTAAATGAAAAACGTATATTAATAATCTCCAAGAAACTGCATAGTAAAAACTTAAAAAATGTATAAATACAAAATTAATTAAAAAAAAAACGATTTTTGAAAAAAAAAAATTGATATTTTGGGTTATTAACTTCCCATAGGAAAATATTGTAATCAGTCTGTGCGTGCGTATGTACGTACGTTCATACGTCCGTACGCTTTTTTCGTCGTCCATAGCTCAAGAACCAGTAGAGATATCGACTTCAAGTTCAAATAAATTTTGTTATACAGATAATAAAGCAGAAAGATGCAGAAAGAACTCTCAAAAAAATTGAGTGTGTGGTTTTCTTACCAAAGCAATTTAAAAAAAAGTTGAAAATTTTGGTTAATTTTATATATTGTAACGTGATACCAAACAAATATATTTTTGGACAAAAGTGCAATTAACGAATATTTTACGAACAAAAAATGATTTTATCTCCAAAATAATTTTCTGCAACGAGACTTACGTTTTTGACATATGGTAAAATTTTGAGAAAAATCGAATGGACAGATTTTTTTTACAAAAAAAAAAAACAAAAACCTACAAAAAAATTACTAAAAGTTCGTAACAATTGATTTTTGAGTCAAATATCTTTACAAAAATTTGAGATTATGGCTTTAACCTAATTTTATCTTATAAGAAATATTGTTTTCAACACTCGGTAAAATTTTGAAAAAAATTTAATTGACAGTTTTATTACAAAAAATAAAAACCTAAAAAATTACTAAAAGTTCGTAAACTTTGATTTTCGACTCAAATATCTTTTCAAAAAGTTGAGATTATGGCTTTAACCTAATTTTATCTTATAAGAAATATTGTTTTCAATACTCGGTAAAATTTTGAAAAAAGCGAATCAACAGTATTTTTGTAAAAAAAATAAAAACCTAAAAAAAAAAAAACACTACTAAGAGTTGGTAAAAATTGATTTTCGACTCAAATATCTTTTCAAAAATTAAAAATATTGGCTTCAGTCTAATTTTATATCATAGTAAATATTATTTTTGACATTCAGAATTTTTTTTATAAAAATCCAACAGTCCGTTTTTTTTTTCATACAAAATTAAAATCTACAAAAAATAGTACGCAAAATTGGTAAAAATTGATGTTCGGTTCTCGATATCTCGTGAACAATAGAAGATATTGACTTCAAATTATTTTCGGTCATCCAATTTGTATTTGTTTATATTAGAAATAAAAACTTTTAAGAAAACCTACTAAAATTGGTAAAAATTGATTTTCGACTAAAAAGCTCGTTAACAAAAATAGATTTTGAAACCAAACCATTTTATTGTATGCAAAATATTGTTGGGAACTTGAAAATTTTTTAAGGATAATTCATCTGACAATTTTTTTAACAAAACACGAAACCAACAAACTTTTAAGCAAGACAAATCGACAGACGGGATGGGTAGTTATCAGAGTGGGTCGCATCCCAGCCTTTTTTTTTTTGTATGGCCTTAGGTATTTTCACCCAAAACCATAACGCCCAAATCCTAAAATGTCATAAAGTCCAAAATTGATAACAAAGCCCAAAAAGTTAAACAAAAAATCGATACAAAAACCCAAATAAAATACCAACCAAAATTCTTAGAACCTAAATCCTATTGTGAGCGTAAACAGGGGGGTAGCAGGGGGCAGCATACATATTTCACGGTTTATACACACTGTGAGTAAGAAAACAATTTCGTTTTATTTTACTTTGTAATTGGCCAAATGTATTTGTTACGCTTTCTTGACGATTCGAGTTTTTGGGCAATCTGACATTTTTTTCGTTTAATATTTGCGTTTGGACGAAATAAGCAATATTTTTTTCAGAATGCCCAAATGTTGAAACAAAAACAACTTTTTGTATGTCAATAAGTAATATGGGCGTTATGATATTTAAAATTGATTTGGGCAATACCTATGACATTGATTTTGGACTTTGTGGAATATGAAAAAGTTTTTGGACGGTAGAGCCATTTTTAGGCGATTAGACATTTTTGATATCTTGACGTTATTTTGGTAAAATAAGACCAAACGCGGTCCATATGGTTTTGAGCGAAAAGACCTAACGCTTTTTTTGATAATTGAAATAGCATTTAATTTTCTTAAGACAATTTTGTTTTGCTATTTATTAAAATCTTAAATTATAGGTACTATTTCAAAAAACCCAGTAGGGCATTTTATTTTTAATTCGGCCAGTATAGGATTCTTAAAGGCAGAGAGATAATAAAAAAAAAACTCTGTTTCGAACGAAATTAACTATTCTCTTGAGCGATTCAATTTTTTGTTTTAATTTTAATTAAAGATCAATCGTAGTGGCCCCTCTTTTGAAAATGCTTTCAACTAAACTGACTAATGATGTCAAAAATCGACCTACATTTTCTATACACCTAGGATAATCCTTCTCATTCATTTGATTGGAATTAATAGTCTCTTTGACAAATTAGTCTAACAGCAAAATAAATTACCTATTGCAAAACTATAAAAGCCAATCAAAAATCAATACATAGTACATACATAGGTATATATATATTTACATACCCTTTGTAGAACATGGTGGACTTTTACAAACTTTCATTACCGCAGGTCGCGGTTGATGTTTGCACTCATATCCTGCCGGTCGCCGAGTACCATACCACACACACTGTAATATTCTGTATTTGAGGCCTTGACGACCACACGGAGCATTACACTGTAAAACAAAATTAACTCACATTTTAGATTCACATTCACATTCAGATCACACTTAAATGATGGACAAAGAACGTCGAACGTTTAACGTTTGATGTGTCCTTGCATAATTGTTCTTACCTCAGACCATGGCTCAACTCTCCATATCCCTTTGCATAGTTCATTGTAGCATTCTTGTCGACTGATTGGCTTTTCTTGCTCATCACATCCGTCACTTAGAGTGTCATTGATGTATTTGCAAATGACTTCTCGTTTTTGAATGGCTGTATGGCGGCCAAAACATCTAGCTGTTTGGCATATTGACCATTCGCCAGCTTTCCATCGGGGACATTCATCATTGCCACAAGACTCAAATGTATCGGGAATATTCAAGCCGGCATCCTCACATTCGACGTTGTCAACAATTACAGTTGTGGTTGGTGTTGTTGTTGTAGTTGCTGTTGTCTTTGTTGTTGAATTGTCATCATGTAGTGTTGAAGTGTCATCAGGTGTGACTTGTACGCAAGTTGCTGTTCGTCTCTAGATTGGTTATAGAGAGAAATTGAATTTTAAAGGATGTTCATAAAAAATACCTTTTTTATTTTAGGATGAAATGGGGTAAAAATATCAAGTTTGTTATACTGACTTTTAAACTAATATATCAAAAGTATCTATAAATTGATTAAAATTTGCTTCAAATACAAATTTGTATCGGCATTAGGTCTTTTCGCCCAAATTTAAAATGTCATAGCGCCCAAAACAATTTTATTAGAATTTTGTTGTACGATTTGGACAATATTACCGTCGTTAAAACTTTTTTGGGTCTTATGATATTTTTAATAAAAAGAAGCGATCAGTCTTGTTGCGCAATAAAATATCGGCAAAATATTAAAAATGTCATACCGCCCAAAAATGGCTCTTTCGTCCAAAAACTTTTCCAGAAGAAAATTCCACAAAGACAAAAATCAATGTCATACATTGCCCAAATCAATTTAAAATATCATAACGCTCAAGTTACTAATTGACATATCGCCCAAAAGTTGTCATGTGTTTCAACATTTGGGCATTATGACAAAACTTTTGTTTATTTTGGGCACTAGGACATTTCGAGTTTTAAGTTTTATCGCCCACACGCAAATATTGAACGAAAAAAATGTCAGATCACCTAAAAACTCGGAACATCAAGAAAGCGTAACAAATACGGTTGACTTTATTTCACTTCAAAAAAGTGAAATATTGGCTTGGGGTAGGTGCGAAGTTTGTTTGCATTTAAAGTGAGCTCAAGCAGACGCGTTGCATGGGGTAAGCATGCCTACCCAAACATACCTCACTGTTTATACGTATCTCAAAGCCCAACCACCCAAAATGTTTGCTAATTACAAAATTTACGATACAGCAACAAAAATAATAAAAACAGTAAATTTTTTGGGCGTTACGACATTGAAAGTTGGTTTGGGCGGATGACATTTCATTTGGGTTTTCTGACGATTACTAAGTGATATTTTGTACGACGACGTTTCTCAGTTTGGGCTTTATGTGATTTTATGATTTGGGTTATATGTCGTAAGGGTAAATAACACGATAGAAATCATAATCGTCTTAATGCCCCAAATTAAATGTCATGAAAGTCCAACCCCTATGTCATAAGACCCAAATACAAAATTCTTTTGGGCAAAATGACAACTAACAATTTGAGCGTTCTTTTATTAACTTCCCATAGAAAGTTATTGTAATGGGTCCGATTTTTCGAATTGAAAATTTTGACATTTCTTAACGTTTCAAGGTCCCTAGAGTCGAAATAAAAGATGGATTTTCGACTTAAATGTCTTTTCAAAACTTTGATATATTGGCTTTGAACTAATTTTATCTTATGAGAAATATTGTTTTCAACATTCAGTAAGATTTTGAGAAAAATCGAATTGACAGCTTTTTTAACAAAAAAATAAATATCGAAACAAAAAAATTAATAAAAGTTCGTAAAAATTAATTTTCGACTCAAATATCTTTTCAAAAATTTAAGATATAGGCTTCAAATTAATTTTATTTTATAAAAAAATATTGTTTTCAACATTCAGTAATTTTTTTTTATAAAAATCTAACAGTCAGTTTTTTCATAAAAAAATTAAATCTACAAAAAATAGTACGCAAAATTGGTAAGAATTGATGTTCGGTTCTCTATATCTCGTGAATAATAGAAAACATTGGCTTCAAATTAATTTCATTAATCCAATTTGTTTTTGTTTATATTAGAAATAAAAACTTTTAAGAAATGCTACTAAAATTGGTAAAAATTGGTTTTCGAATAAAAATAAAATGGGAAGTTATCAGTGTGGGTCGCTTCCCAGTCTCTTTTTTTAAACTTATTTGGGCGATACCACATTCGCTTTGGTTTATTGGCGATTTTATTTAACGTTTTGGGCTTTGTGATCAATTTTTGTCTTTATGACATTTCAGGATTAAGGTTTTTTTGGATTTGGGCGAAAAAAGCTAACACCATTGCATCGTTTTAAAATATTTACGCCAATTTACATTGGCATATCATTTAGAAGTTAAATTTACTTCCACCGTAAATTGTAAGAAAACAAATTTAATGGAGCAGTATTTCGCAAAGAATACGAATCAATTTATCTGTAAGTGCTTTTTACTCCTTCCTTAAATTTGAATTAAATTCTTTATCATTATGAAAATTTCAAAAAATGTCATTAACTCACCCTCAATCCAGTTCCCGAACCACAATGTTCTGAGCACTCCGACCAATCACTCGTTACCCATTTGAACGTGATACCGTTTGTATTTCTTCGTTGTTGCTTTTCAAATTCACCCTGGCGTAATATTTGATTGTGATGATGAAGTTGTTTCAGTGTGTGACGTTCCTTGTGGCTTAAATTGTCATCATCATCATTATAATTTTCATTATCGTTATCGTTATCATCATCATCATCTTTATCATTTGCAGAAACAGTTTTATCGTCTAAATTCAATTCTTTTGTAATCATCTGTGGCTTAGCGGGTTCGTCCTTTTCGAATCGTTCCAAATCGACACCGAATTGCAAACCTTTTTCCATTAATAAATGATGTCCTTTTGAGTTGCTAAATTTCTGTAAGGGCCATAGGTACTAAAGAGAGAGAGAAAAATATATGAACGTATATTTAATTTAATTTAATTTAATTTGAACAAGAATATTTCGAAAATTTAGAGATAAAAGAGAGATGGATAAAAAGTATCTATACGAGTACATATATCTAAACGAAATATTAAGCTGTAATTTACATGACTGATTTTTAGATTTCAAAACCCGCACCTCCTATCCAAATTCAACGACGCCGAAGCTCCTTTTCATTAATTACTGATTGTATCCTTTTGCTCATTTTTATTCTTTTTTTTGTACAAATTAGCGAGTGAACATTTCAAAAAGAAAGACGAACAAAAATTAAAAAGCAAAAGCTAAATTATTATAAGAGATCACTGGGGCATGTTTTAAAACTGCCGAAAACTACTTTCTCGCTAAAGTGGTTTTCAATTTGAAGCTTATGTTTTTTTTCTTTCTTTTTTTCGGTCTACCAATATCCCATCATCAACATCATCTGAGTTCGTCCTTTCATCCAACCATCACAGCAAGGATTATTGAAAGATAACTCCTGCTCACTTTTGAAACATTGTGTGGTAAGCAGAGCGGAAAAGTGCGGTGGCCGTGGCGATGGAGATGGGGCGCGGCTAGGAGGCGGTGAGGTGTCGAGTCGTTCGTCGACGACGAAATTGCTGTCGTGAACTTAATTCACGAAAGTCAAAAATCGTCATCACGCTACGATAATTATCTGCTGAATAATATTTAATGACTCAAACCTTAGTTTAAGGAGTTGCAGTCAGAAAAATCAAAGAGAGTGAGAAAAGGCGGTAGCGACTTATCGCGGATAATGAGGATCATGATGGTCGTAAAGGGTTAACATTCAGGTTCTTTTTTTTGTATGTTTAACTTGTTATACTCGTGTACTATCTTTATGTGGATGTTCATCCTTATAAGTGAGAAACATTTACCTATATTTTTAATTGCCGGAATGTTATGCCACTGTTCAGTGTTTTTTTTTTTCTTCCCTGAATTCTCTTTTAGTCTGAGAGCCTGAAGGAAAAGGATGAAAATCTTCAAACAGGATTCATCTCAACCACCATCGTCATGTCTCTATGAGTGTCCTTGGGTAGGTAGATACATATATAAATACTAACTTAAAAAACATTTTTCCGCTTCGGAAGTAAGTTTTGGTTTTTATTTAATTTTCATTTGGGGGTTTTCAAATTTTGTATTTGTTTTTGAGCTTTGGAGTTAAAAATAGGAGATTTAGTCAGAAGAGGTTACAGTATATCCGTTGTATATAAAGGATATTACTTTTGTTATGCAATCAAAGTGCCATAGTTACTTGAGAGATTACTGAAAATTAAGTGAAGTATATATTTCTTTTGATACAAATTGTGTCCTATGTACAGTTTTGAGATTTTCATTGAGTAGCGTTTACGAGTTTAAATTCCTTAGAATTCAAAGCGGATTCTGAAAAAGACTTATATTCACACTCTAAATTTATTTAGAGAAAAGCAATTTAATTTTACTTTAAATTTTGTGATTTATGTCTATAAGAAAGTATATTTAAAGTTTATATAGGATTCGAACTTTTATGAAAGTGTGATATAAAGTATAAAGTAAATTGAATGACACAGACAATGCTCCGTTGATATTGTCAAAACATACTGTTTTAAAGTGTTGATGGGTATTTTACGACTTTTATCTTTGTCATATACATACTTATGAAACAATGTAAGGTTCAAGCGATCATTACAGAATCTATAATTCTGATTCTCCATTTTTTTGATCAAGCACTTAGAGTTTGGTACTTGAGTGAGAATTGATTAATTCAGATATTAAATCGAATCTCTTGAATCGAACCAAGAAGTAGGTACCTGAACAATAAAGTGTTATGCTTAAAATACGACACAGAAAATAGACTACATTTTGTTTAATTCTATAGTAACTTCAATAATTTCTTCTTAAACTTATCACGAGAAAACATACGAGGCCGACACAGGAACGAAAATTTGTGATCTGAAACCTAATTTATCTTCTAGACTCTAGAGTATGAATTCTGGGAATATTAGCAGCCATTTGGATGGAACACATTATTTTGGATTCATTATGTCTCCATTGGACACACAAAACCTCATCACAAGCTATCACATCACACGGAATATCACATCACAATTTTTCAAACTCAATGGCAAAGTCTGAACTTTATAAAAGGAAATAAATTGTTTGTCAAATGTATTATGTTTTACTTAACTTTACTTTCGAAACTGAAAAATAAATGACCCTCAATTTAAAATACTATGAGTATAAATAATTTGTTATAAGACCATCTTGGACAACCGGTTTAGAAAACCCTGAGAAAAACACAGTCAACCTTATCTTAATTTAAGATTTCTTAAAAACGAATATTATCGTTATTATAATTTAACAATATTATTAATTGAATTAAATTGTTCTAAGACCACATTCAATTTTTAATAAGATTTTGCATTCTTTTTGTTAGTCTTTTTTTGAGTAACTTTTATAGTTTAAGTTTAAAAAAGTCGTAAATTCCTTTTAAAAAATGTTAGAAGTACGCTAACTGGAACTTAAACGACGTTTTTCTGAGGTGGAATCATTTCTATCATAACCTAGGCCATGCAGAACAACAATTCCGCCTACCCGACCTCGACGAAGTGAAGATAACGGAAGTCCGTGGAGCTGACAGCATTGCAACACAATTATTCAAAGCGACGACATAGTAAGGAGCATTCACACATCTGCGAAATATGGTCAGAAGAAAGCATGCCCGATGAGTGGAATCTCAGAATAGTTTGACCAATACTCAAGAAAGGAGATTCTCTGAATTGCGCCACCTACAGAGGCAACAGTCTCCTGGTGGCCTTTTGTTCAAAATGAGAATGCAAGTTGCTCTATCAATGTCAAAAAAGGTTATAGACAAAGCGATGCACTGTCATGAGATTTCTTCAACATCGTTCTGAAAATAATTGTGCAAAACTCAACCGTCAACACTAGAGGCACAAATTTTCCAAAGGTCCATGCAACTACTTGGATACGCCCGGTTGATTATATTGAAATAATTGGAAGACAAATCGTGATGTAAGTTGTGCGTTTTTGAGCATTGCGACGGAAGCAGAAAAGATAGGTTTAGTGGTCATCAAAAAAGGTAATTGAACTACAACGTCTTGAACAAAAGGTCACCACGAACAGCTAAAACTTTTAGGTAGTTAAGTACTTTTTCTACCTAGGAAACACTATACATTTAGACAACGACATCAGCGCTGATATTAAACGGATAATAACTCTTGCAAATTGCTGCTTCATTGGGCTTAAAAGGCAATTGAGTAGTAAAGTCCTTTCTCGAGCATTTAAAGTCACTATCTATAAGACGCTCATCATCCTGGTTCTCATTTATGGCGTAGAGGCTTGAACCCTGCCAAAGGAAGATGAGAGAGTCTTAGAATGCTTAGAGAGAAAAATTCTTCGGGTGATTTTTGGTCCCGTATGCATAGATGGAGATTAGAGGAGAGGTTACAACGGTCATGTAGAGCGAATGGACATCAACGCTCCAGCCGGGAAGGACACCGAATCCTATCCCGAGGGACGGCGAAGTAGACCGCGACTCAGGTGGCGCACGCAGGTGGCAGAAGACCTCAACCAACTTGGAGTGTTAAGTGCGAAATTGGAGACAGACAGACAGTAGTTAGCAAGGAATCGAGATGGTTGGAGACGCATGTTGGTTTAGGTCCCGGACTGTAGCGCCACCTTAAGTACGTAAGTAGGAATCATTTCTTCGTATTCAAAAGTTTTAATAAAATCATTTTTGTTTGTGCGTTAGGTTCTAAATGGTTTTGGGTACAACTGAAAAAGTTATCGTATGCCATTTTTCTTCATTTTCATATATCATTGGTAAAAACTTTATTAACTTCCCATAGGAAATTATTGTAATCGGTCCGATTTGTCGAATTGAAAATTTTGACATTTCTCGACGTTTCAAGGTCCCTAGAGTCGAAATAAAAGATTTTTAGAGAGATGTCTGTGCGTGCATGTGTTCGTACGTTTGTACGTTCGTACGTTCGTACGTTCGTACATTCGTACGTTCGTACGTACGTACGTCTGTACGTCCGTACGTTCGCGACGTTTTTTCGTCGTCCATTGGTCAAGAACCAGTAGAGATATCGACTTCAAATTGTCGTGGGTGGTTTTTTTATCATAGCAATTTACAAAAGGTGAAAATTTTGGTTAACCCTAATTATCTCACGAACCAATAACGCTAGAGACTTGAATTAAATTTTATATTATATATTGTAACGTGATACCAAATGAATATATTTTTGGAAAAAATTCCAATTAACGGTTTTTTTTTATTTATAAATCAAAAAAACTTAAAAAAAGTATTTATCACCTCTAAAATTATATGAACAAAAAATGATTTTATTTCCAAAGCAATTTTGTGCAACGAAGAATAAGGTTTTTAAAATCTGGTAAATTTTTGAGAAAAATCGAATTGACGGTTTTCTTATAAAAAAATAAAAACCTATAGGTACAACACATTACTCAAAGTTGGTAAATATGATTTTCGACTCAAATATCTTTACAAAAATTTGAGATTATGGCTTCCAACTAATTTTATCTTATAAGAAATATTGTTTTCAACATTTGGTAAGATTTTGAGAAAAATCGAATTGACAGTTTTTTTTACAAAAAATAAAAATCTAACAAAGAAATTAATAAAAGTTGGTAAAAATTGGTTTTCGACTCAAATATCTTTTCAAAACTTTGAGATATTGGCTTTAAACTAATTTTATCTTTTAAAAAATATTGTTGTCAACATTCACTAAAATTTTGAGAAAAAATGGAATTGAAGTTTTTTTTATAAAAAATAAAAACCTAAAAAAAGCATGACTAAAAGTTCAAATATCTTTCTTCAAACTTATTTTATCTCACAGAAAATATTTTTTTCGACATTCAGTAAATTTTTTATAAAAATCCAACACCAAGTTTTTCAAAAAAAAAAACTTTAAAAAATAGTACGCGAATTTCGTAAAAATTGATGTTCGGTTCTCGATATCTCGTGAGCAATAGAAAATATTGACTTCAAATTGATTTCATTCATCCAATTTGTATTTGTTTATTTAAGAAATACAAATTTTTAAGAAGTGCTTCTAAAATTGGTAAAAATTGGTTTTCGATTAAAAATCTCGTTAGCAAAAATAGATTTTGAAATCAAACTATTTCAATACATGCCAAATATTGTTGGTAATTTTAAAATTTTTAAGAATAATTCAAATGATAACTTTTTTAACACAACACGAAAACCTAAAAACCATTTAAGCAAGACAAATCGACAAACGGGATGGGAAGTTATCAGTGTGGGTCGCATCCCAGCCTCTTTTTTTAAATGATTTGATACTTTTATTTGTAGTTCCGAAAATATTTGTCAAGGGTTTCCTAAAATTTTAAACCGTTCCTTAATCTACTAGTTGAATTGGCTTTTCAATTTAAAGAAAGAAAGATTCACTCTTATGACCCAGTTAAAGGCACTAAAACTGAGTAATGTCAGTCGATATCAATTAATTTAAATAAAAAGTAATACAAATCGTTCCTTATGTATATTCATATCCTTTACTTTAAACTTTTATCTATAAAAACAAAAGCAACACAAAACAAAAATTAAATTAAAATTCATTGCATACATGATGCATTCGTTTATAATTGAAAAAAAAAATAATAATTACCTATTATAAGCGCATTTAACTGTTTACTTCGAAATAATACCTACTCGTACATATTGAAAACTGCTGGGTGAGAAGCCGTCACCATCAGCACCGATGTAGTTGTTTTGTTTTGTTTTGTTTTTTTATTAAAGCCGAACGAGGACTCAGGCAAAGGCAAAAGCAAATCAATAAATAAATCGAAAGCATTATAGAGCCACTTATGAATCGGACCGCATATATAAATGATATATGCACGTCAATCATCCATATAAAATGCATTAATTAATTAATAAATAAAATACCTCCATACTCGTATATGAAATGATGACTTCTCTTCTGGCCATCATAATTTTCAAGTGGATTCTGTGATTTCTTTCAAAGGATCTGTTCGAGCAATATGAGAATGCTGCGGGGATGACTGACGACTGACGATGACGCCGAGGACGACGACGATGATGACGTCGGACCGACCGACGCGACGAAACGAAGATAAATAATGATGATGATTTTCACCTAGCGACCATCATGACTACCGGTCCGATATACCGAATCAGTGAAATGGAAAATATATCTACAATTTTATTGGGTTAAACCAAAATACAGAAAAAACAGAATAAACAAAAAAGTGAGGTTAGCCCGATGATGGATGCAGTAGGATCGTAGCTTTATATCAGGAGCTAGTTAAAATTGAAATCATTCACAATTAAGTGAAGTGGAATTCGATATAAACTTATCACACGGAAAAGTGATTCGATTCTCTATGCTTTGAATATAACGCTATCACACTTCCTCTCTCATTCTCTTATCCAATGGATATAATTTGTACATGGCAGGATGTGCATTGTGCACTCTATAAACACACACACACACATATGTATATAGATATCCTTATGATGTTCATCTATACATTATCCTCTACCTTTGATTAATGCACATTATCTAGATACATATACGATATAGCCACTCGTAAAATACTAAAGCATATTCTCCGACTATATACCATTAGTTTATAGTTCTATGCACCTACCGACCGTGTGGCCTCTCCAATAGCTGATGTAAATGCTATTGTGATGTGTTGATTAAAACCCTAATCCAAATTCAAATCCAAATGCATTAGCCACAATCCACCCGAACTATGTATTACATAGTTACACACAAAAAGCTCATTGATGCATATAAATTGAAAATCACTCATGCAAGAATAGAACCTTATGATGATATGGTGATGGTGTTGGTGAATATATTATATGGTACCTATACATCTATACAAATATGTAGAACTTAAAAGAACCTTTGAATTGGGTTTTCTTTGAAGTTTTCGAAAAACCACACATTTCATCTTCAAAATATCCAAAAATATTATTACTACGAAATAAGTCATGTGATGATGATGATGTTTCCTAATAAATTTTGTAATTTGCTGGTAAAGTTCAAGTGGTTTTGAGTTTATATTACATAGAAGAACTTTTCATTCGAAACTTGGAATATTCTGAAGAAAGTCATTATATTTTGATTACGCAAAAATCAATATTATCTCGAAAACTGAACAAAAATAGTTTTTTTTTTTATAGAAAATTTAATTATTTGTTTAAACAAAATTGTTATTAAATTTTTCAATATGTGTGTTTTCAGTCAAATTATTAGTTAATTTCTTTGAGAGACATCTTTTCCTGGTTTAAAAAATCTAAGTTGACAATTTATGATGATCAAGACAAATTTGCTTTAAATTTCACCGGGGATAAAAAATAAGTTTCCTTTTAAAAGCTGTTGAATATTGATCAATTTTGTTAAGCAAGTTTCCGGAGTTCATTTGCTGCAAAATTCATATTAAAACAAATAAGGTGGAGCAACAACTTTCAATTTTCTCAACCATAAGTGTGAGTAATGTTGTAAGGGATGGAGGGGACCTACAGTTTTAAGCCGAATCCGAACGGCTAATTTGAGAAAGCACTTTTCATGACAAGAATTACTCTTGGAGGATTTGTCAATTATTCGCAAGAGCCAGTACCCGTGAAAAAACTATAAGCGGAATCGTCCGATATTAAATCCAAGACCTTTGGCATAAAAGCTTAACTATTAGCAAAGTGCAAAGTCTTTTCTGAAAAGTGAAAAGATTGTTATTTTACAAAGCATTTGATCTTTCTCTTTCACCAAACAATAAACTTTGCAAATTATATTTAGAATTTTAAAAGTCTTTTCAGTAATATGCAAATAAGAGGTTGTTTTGAAAAGTTGTCGAAAACTAATACCAAATAAAATACACGACAGGGTCGCACGAACTTGTTCATGTATCCAAAGAGTCTGCTTAAAAATATTCCCTGTATTTATAGATTTAAAAATGTAAAAGTTGGTTTTCAAAAATTTAAACGTCATTTGATTTCTCAAAAAAATCTTAATTTCTCCAAATTTGTATTTGAAAATCGTTGAGCGGTCTTTTTTAAATTAATTTTTTATATAATTTTAGTTTAAAAAAAAATGTTGTAATGGACTTATTTAGAGCTCATTAATATACGTTCTACATTCCAATTTCGTAAAAAATGAACACCCATTTTCAAGATACCAAATTGCGAAAAAAATGTAATGTTTTTTTAAAAATAAAAAATGAAAACAATGTCATTTTAGATCAAATATTATTAAAACAAATATTATTAAGAAGCTTGTGCAGCAAAAATAAATATTGAAATCAGTTAATAATTTCTTGAGAAAACTTAATAAGAAAATAACGGTTCTAAGGGGAGTTTCCTTCCGGAGAAATACCAAAATATTGAAAGAAGCCAAATTAAGTAAGAAAATTTAGCGAAAATGTAAAGAAAATCTATCGGTTTGATTTTGGAAAACTTGGAATTTTTGATTTTTGACAAACTAATTTGTATGGCGATTACGGTTATTTATGGTCTTAAAGACAATGAAAAAACGGCAAACGCAAATTAGCTCAAAATCCTAGTCTCCAAATTTAAAGTCAATCGACCTGCAATTGTTTGGGCTGTAGGGGTCAGGACAGACAAACGGACGGAATCGGGGGACCTACTTTTTTCGACTTCTCTACCATCGTAATGTTTTGTTTGATTAAAATCTCGATTTCGATTTTTTTTTACGAATGCAATACTTGCCATATAGTTCTTATAAGTCGCAAGTAAGTGTATGAACCGTTGTGAAAATGAAGAAGTAAATAATAGTTAACAAGACAATATGGACATAGGGTATTTTTTTAAATTTTGACGAATTTACCGAAGAACATGAATTTTAAATTTTAGGACTAAAGCGTTGATTTATCACATTTTTAAAATGTCTGATTTTGTAGAGGTTTTTTTTTTTAAACCATCTTTAATGGAAATTGAAAATTTATAGCAAATAAAGTTTCTTTTGAATTGATGTTGTAATAAAACGAAGAAGTTAAAAACAGTGAAAATATCTTATATGTGTTTTATTTACGTTTACTTTTGAAACCTCAAAATGGATAACTCTTTAGTTTTCGGATCATTTCAACGACTAGTTTTGGCAACATTTTTGTAGCATGGTAAATTTGCTTTTTAATTTTGTCAGGGGGAAAAAGAGTCTTTTCTTAAATTATTTTGTATTGTACTCGTATTTATGTTTCATAAACTTAACCATAAAATAAACCGCCATCAAAATCTGTTAGAATATAAGGTTTTTAAATTGGCGCGGGTAGATTTTAGCCCCCGCGGCGGCCATTTTGTTTTGGTGACATCTGTCAAATCTTTTGTTTATTATTCAGTTGTTTATGCCAAATCATCATGGCAAGTTACACGATTGAACAGCACGTTCAAAGGATAAAACTTTATTATCAAAGTGTGTGTCTATTAAAGCAAACGTTGCGCGTATTTTAGGGTAGACGTGGTGGCCTTTCAGAGTCGACTCTTCAATGTTTTGGTGGTCAAATTTGAGACGACCGGTTAAGTAAACAATCGGCCAACCCCCGTACGTTCAAGGAACCCAAGATCGTCCTAGAACATCGCCGCCGCGGTCAGTGAAAGTGTACAGCAGTACCGGAGGCAGTCTATTCCTCGCCGTGCACAAGAACTCGGGCTTTCGCAGACTTCAATTTATTGAATTTTGCGTCGGGACTTGGGTCTACACCCGAACAAGATCCAACTGACCCAGGAGCTTAAAGTTCATGACCATAGACAACGCCGTTTGTTCGCTGACTGGGCTTCGAATCGTTTTGAGGAGGACCCCAATTTTGGCCGAAAGATCATCTTTAGTGACGAGGCGCATTTTTGGATAAATGGCTGTGAAGACACCAACCAACGCGAGGTTCACCAGGTGATAATGCAACCTTAAAAAGTTACCATTTGGTGTGGATTTTGGGCCAGTGGCGTAATTGGTGCGTACTTTTTTGAAAACAACGTTAGTGAGGCGGTCACCGTCAACAGCGAGCGCTACATAACGATGATAACTAATTTCTTATGGCCCAAATTGAACCATATGGATATAGACAGCATGGGGTTCCAGCAGGACGGGCGGCGCACAGTGGGGAAAATGCGGACAAAACCTATTTTTCTGAAAGTAGGATTTTTTTTTAAACTGAAAGTGTTTCTTATAGTTAATTGGTTGTAGAATCAGAAAATGAAAACCGTTTTTCAAAAAAAAAATTGTAGACCAGTAGATTTTCGCTCAAAGTTCAAATATCGTGAAAACTGATAAAATATTGGTATTCCTTAAATGATCAGTATATTGTGAAATTTGAAAGTTTTAAACAATTTTGTCTGCTTACATGATTGAAATAAATAGATAAACAATATAGTATGTTATTTTATTGAAAAAAAATTTGATAAGGTATTTTTTGACGAAGAAACACTCTATTTATGTGATTTTTTTAGTTCGCATAAGGTTTTAACTACTGCCTCTGTTTGCCTCTGTTAGCAAACTATTCCCAATAGATAGTGTAGGGTCTCAGCAACATTTTGCAGTAAAAATCTTATCCGGATACGTCCGGATGCGGTTTTTAGAGCAATTTTAAGTTGGGAAGTCATATAAAAAAAATCGATATTTATGCCTTTTAACCAGTTTGGCACGAGTACGATAACTTTGGCGCCAAGATATAATAACGGTTTTTGGTAGAGGGGCTTAATATAAGCATTTTTTACTATGGCAGGGGGGGTCTATCTCCCCCCGTTTGGGCGGTAGGGGCAATTTAAAAAAATTAGTATTTAAAATGGAAAAAAATAATTAAAAAATAACGGTGATACTTACAATTAAGTTTTATACATTTTTTTAAAGCCAACATTCTGTTTTATTAGCCAGTTTTTAATTCAAGTCAAAACTATGCGTAAAATAATTTTAAACTCAAAATTTGAGTAAAAAAGTTAAAAAAAAGTTTAAAGTGTAATTTTCAATACTTCAAGATTATCTTCCATTGTTTTTATTTCAAAATTTATTTCTCTTATTTGTTTTTGATCAAAAACTGAAAACTAGATGATTTTATGTCTTTTAGTTTTTGAAAAAACTAATTTAAATACTAATTTTTTTAAATTGCCCTTACCGCCTAAACGGGGGGAGATAGACCCCCCCTCCCATAGTAAAAAATGCTTGTTTTTAACTGTTCTATACAAATCCGTCATTAAACTTTGTCGCCAAAGTTATCGTACTCTCCCCACTAGTTCTGACGATCTTATATGGTAAACAGTAAAAGACGCTTATGTGAAAAAAAATCTTAACTAACCCAGCACTTAGTATATCAACAAGTTTCCTAGAAAGTACTCCGATTTTCTGAAATTGAAAATGAAAGTGCCTCGTAATAGGAGATTCAAAATTTCAGCTTCTACACGGTCTTTTTCTTTTCTAACTTCTTGCTGAGTTTCTTTCGAAAAGAAAAATTGAAGAGCTGGTGAATGATGGGTTGAGGATGGTCGAAGATTTTTCTTCATTTTCTCGTTGAACAAGTTTTAATAATACCAGGGATGTAAGAATTAAATGTCCATCAGAAATGCCTTAAATTGAAACTTCATAGATTTGCATATATCAAATTAAGTTTATTTGAATTATTTTGAATAAGCTTATTAAGATTAAATGATTTTTTTTTTTTATTTACTTGAATTATTTTTTTTTTATTTACCTACTTGAATTATTTTTTTATTTATTATTTAAATTTATTTTATATTACATTTAAAACAAATCAAACGGTAAGCTTTGAAAACACCAACTATCTATGTCATTATAAATCCAATGTGTTATCCTTACAACTGCAAACAAAATAAACCTAAAGATGTTTTTTACTCACAACCATTCACCTTTAAGCATATTAAAACTGAATTTTTAATAATTTACAATGCTTTTAAAATTCTTTTTTCGCTATTTATTATTATATTCGCAATATACCTTAAATTCGGTAAACAAATCTTTGTTTTCAGATATGTTTTCCGAAAAAAGGCATTTTCTCTTTTAGTGGGCGTGGAAATGGGCGGAATTTTCTGGTGTAGATTTGTCTTGCTATTGGCTATCATTCCTGAAAATTTCATTCAAATCGGTTCATTAGTTTAGATTTTATAGAGTTTTGTCCGCTCCCCCATACAAGATGCCCCACTGTGCGGCGGCGCGCGCTACGTTCCACACAGCAAACGCCACGATTGACATTTTCATCATATACCCGCCCTTATTGAAAACCCATTATAAAATGGTGACGTATTTATTTTGCAATTTATTTTAAATTTTAATTTATTTTACGGTTTCATAAATAAAACTAAAAAAAAACCTTTGATATGAAAATTATCATAATTTTAAATTCAAAGGAGAAATTAATTTTTTTAAATAAAATTGAAATAATTGTTAAATTTTATTGAAAATTAAATAGAATTTTAATGAAATTCTGATATTTTTTGGCACTCATACACATATGTATGTATGTATGAAAATTACAGAAAACATATATACATATATGTATATGACCACATTCAAGCCCAAAGTAGGTTAGGCATCTAATATGATTGATTCTCCTCCAGCATCCAGATGGTCTGATTGTTTAAATTGCGAAAACATGTAATTTTATTTTATTGTGTCACACTTTTAATTATAATTTTTTTTTTTAATTTTATATTTCAAATAAGAACTGAACTAAATAAATGTGTCCATGGAGATTATTACAATATATAATTATTTATTTTTCCCTATAGCATAGTGATCCATCATATTCACACTATTTATATAGACTGCATCATGGCACTCCCACTAATGAAAAGTGATTCTACTCTGTCCCAAAATACTCTTTTCCTCGGCCTCCTCCCCTGGCAAATACAGAAAAAACTCAGTCTAATAATTTTATAATTCACCGAAGTGCATTTTCCACTTCAACATCTATGAAGGCACATACATATAATAATGCACATATTTAATTTTATTCACTGCGAGAACAAGTGAGCTAATATTTATTTTTCAAATTATAATATCTATCAAATAATTTATTATTTTAACTAAATGTTTGGTTTTGTTTTAATTTTGTATATGTACATATAAGAATATAAATACAAGCTTTTTTCATTGACTATCATGCAACCAATACCAGCATAAGTAGGATATACCTTCCTACCTACCGCACTCTTTTTGGCTCTGGATGGCAGTATGTGGTTGGTCAATATGAAAACATAGAAAGGACTTAATTAATTTATAAAAAATCCTCTCACTCGATTTAAAAAGGGTGTTCCAAAATTAAGCTATGAGAAGTTTATACAAACAATTATTTGGCAGATGATAGATTTGAGGTGGTAAAAATGGTTTTGAAAAACTGAAATAATGGAAGTTTGGCTAAAGTTTGAAAATTTTGTACAACGTATCTATTTATGCGGAAAATAGTGAATAAAAATAATCCACTGCGATTAAAAACAAATTCAAGGAGAATTTCTAGAGAGTCAAAGCTAAAAACGTATAGGCTATTGAAAAATGTCAACATGGATGGAGTAAATGCTTTGGTAAAAATCCAGGGTCATCGATTGTTCTTCCTCATTCTTGGCAAACATACTTTCACTATTAAAAACAAAAAAAAAACAGTAGAATCTCGAATAGATGAACAGTTCAGGAAGATGAAGGCTTTTTCCGTTGGGGTGTTCTAAGATATGAACGCTTAATTTCTTATTGCTTTTTCATTTTGGTTGACTCTAGGTCTTCGAAACATTTAGTAATGTATAAACCATTCTACAAATTTAGGGAAGAAGAGTTCAACTGTTCAACTTGAAAATAGGAACCCCACTGAAAAAAACCGAAGTAAGTTCAAATAAGTTAGAAATGCCTGTAACAAACATATTCGACGCGGTATATTTTTCCATAACCAAAAATTACGGCAAAAAATACTTAAATCTCCCAAAGGTTGTACAAATTTCTGGTAATTTGTAAAAAAAAGTGTACCCGTCCCAAAGGTTGTACAAATTTCTGGTAATTTGTAAAAAATGTGTACCCTTTCTTTTGAAAGCTCGATTGATAAAGCCAATTTGCTTGCAGCACAGTTTGTTTTTAAATTGATGCTGCCAATGAGTGATTTGACTCGGCCTGTACTCGAAAACGTAAACGATTTTATGGGACGAATCTTCTTTCGCACAAAACCGCTGGCCCGGATAGAATTCCCGCTATTGCTCTGAAGAGGTATTCTTTCAATGATGGCAAAACCACTGCTTGAGCTTTTCCATCTGTTCTATTCTACAGGTCTTTTTCCGAGTGGATGCATGCCGGTCTAGCCTGTCCCTAAAAAATGCCTTACCCTCTAACTATCATCCAATTGCTGTAACACTCCTTTCTAAACGCAGATCAATTTTCAGCTTAAGAATTATCTTAACGCACGAAATCTTTTTTAATGAAAAGAAGTACTGCTTTCGTAGCAATAGGTCCACTGTTGATCTCATGGTTTATCTCACTGAACAGTGGAACTTATCTTTGCATTGTTGTGGAGAAAGTAAGATTGCACTAAATACTTGATAGCTCTCTTATTGAAAATGACTGCTTTTGGTGTTGATATGAATTTCTTCTTTGTTGGGTTAGAAATTACCTTTCGGACCATTCAATTGAAAAGTACCTATTGGGCGGGATATAATCTGATATCCACAAAATCAACGATGGTGTGCCTCAAAGCTTTATTTTGTTTCCGACCAACGCACGGCAGCGCATAATAAGATCATTGAATTTAAATCTTGACAGCATTATCCAATGGGGAATAAAAACCGTGAAGAATTTAATGCCTCGAAAACTCAATGCTATCTACTGCCCCAAAAGCGTAACCCTCCTCCAATTTAACTATCCATGGGTAGTACTTGATTCTTTCCTCAGCTGCACTACACGAATATGGAACGTTTACCAGGCTCAATATTTTCCGCTTTCATGTACAAACACTCAAACCCAATTTGCATCGGAATCTCCTTTCTATACTCCTATCCTCCTTTCCTAATTGCTCGCACTGTGTTTAATCATTATAAGGGTATTCATAACCCCATTAGTGTGCACTCAATATAAAAAAAGAAATGTTTTTCACTACCCATAAAATGTCAGCTGTCAAATTGTTGCTGTGATGGTTTTTAACACTCGAATTTAGAAATATAAGTGAAAAAAATATTTTCGTATACATTTTAATACACCCTTTTAATAAAATGTACAAATTTTATAATTAAACAAGGTCGTTTTGAACATTTAGCAAACAAATAAAAAATATTGTTTGTGTTCAGTGAATTGGAAAAGCACATCCCCACCCCCACTCCACTTCACCTTCGCGTTGTAAAGTTTACACACTCCCCCAGAGTTACCTATTCATTAAAACACCTGCAATAATACCATTACAGAGTTCTAGGAATTAATATTCTTAACTTGTTATTTTTCATTCTCTCTGACCCAAAACAAGAGGTTTTAATTTATTATGTGTTTACGATAATCCTTTTAATGGGCTTAAATAGCGCCCTTTGCTTAGACACTTTTGTGATCCTCTATTGTTATGAGATGTTTATAAACATTTAACATTTTGAAATTTATGTAGGTCAAAAGTGTTTGATAAATGTTTCATATATTCTATTTTATTTATACCTCTACTAAAATAATTAAATGTAGATATCTATTACAAAAACACACAACATGCATTCTAGGTAGGTATTTGATTATATCTATGAGCACTTTAAAGCGCACATGCAAGGCAAAGGCAAATAAATAAATAAACAAAAAGGGTGCTTTATCAGGATACTTAATAAAGGAGAGAATATTTACTCCTTGGATTTGTTTTGTATAGTTTAGAAATCTGTATTTTTATGAAATTGTTAAAATAGTCCATATTTACGTTTTATTGACCGATGTTCTTATACCAACCAAAGCTAAACTTGTATGAAACTTTAAGTGGAATTTATTTATATTTAACAGAGTTAATTATAAAAACTTGAACAATCAGAAGACCCTTCGAGAGCCATCATTTTTGTATATTCCTCCCAAATCCTCGCATACTTTGTCCGTAGTGTCGTTGATCGTAGATCGTTGGGAAAAGAAAAACTTTATCCTTATTGTTGCATAATTTCTTATTTTTGTTTATTAAATATTTTATATTTGTTATTTAACTTAAGTGGATATAACGAACTTATACATAATACGAACTCATTTAGATAAAAACTTCTTCGCATAATGAGACCTCATATAAAGGTAGTAAATATGCATATACCATATACAGACCCAGAGCACTTTCGCCATCATGAAAGGGTTTTCTGTTTTGTTGGAAAACAAAATATTATATTAATAACAAGAAACTATAAACGAGTATATACTACTCGTATACTCGTACAAAAACGAGTAAAAGGTCAACCAAAAAACATGTTGTTGCGATAACTTTTTATTATTTTTTTATGGACAGAGTAATTTTTGTTGGCGACTTTTTGGTCCTTTCTCTGCAAAGTTATTTGTGTGGAAATTGCTACAGATTGGCAAAAGGCTAATGTACCTTATATGGTATGTATGTATATGCATTTATGAGTTGGTTGAAGCTTATACATAAAGGCATTACACGTAAACATTTTTAGGTAGTACGTGTTAAGGATGTGTTAAAAGAATATGGTCATGGCAGGGTTTTTAAAGAATAATGAAAATCAAAACAGGAAAATTGTTGAAAAACTATATTGTTTCGTATTTTTAACAGTTTTGTTTTTATAAAATACAATAAAAGGTTAACTTGACATACAGGCAGAAAAACTATCATATAAAATTCCCACAATATGGTAGTCCCTGTGGTGCAATAATAATATAGGAGAATGTGTTGCACTAAAATTATTTCAGCTAAGATTGCATTCCACTCCTGTAATAGGATCTTCAGTAGAAACTGGGGACCAACTCCTAAAAATCATACTGCGGATCTACACTGCAATCGTCAGACCAGTACTCACTTATGGTAACATGGTTCGGTGGAAAGAGGTAGAGAAAGCTTAACATCTAAAAACCCTCACAAAGGTACAGAGAATCGCATGTATAGGCTTAACAATCCCACTGCAGGGTTGGAAGCTAAACTCAATATTTTATGTAAAAAACTGCAGCAAACAGCGCCTTAAGGCTAAGACAAACAAGTTGCTGGAAAACCAGCCACATCAAGCACGCACAAAGCGTATAAACACCTCATAATAAGATACTTCAAAAATTCAACGAAAACTAGGAAAGGTTCGAAACCTGTGCTACAGCCAGGTCCAAATTCGACAAAAATAGATCCCGTCTAATTATGTACCTAGGACAAATCTCTACTTGTGCTTGTGAGTATAATAACAGGTCACACTCTGTTGGTTTACCATAAAAAGAAAATGCGGCTTATCACCGATGGATATTGCAAAGGCTATATTGTTGAGGAAGAGCAGGAAGATACAACCAACTTCTAATACCATTGCCCAGCACTATGCCACACTAGAATCAAATTCTTAAAATAACACTTCTTCAATAATCTTGTAGAATTGGTAGACATTTCAGGAAAATTCCTATCAGGCTTTATCAAAGCCTCTTAATGGCTAGAACAAGACAACCAATAGACATCATTATGTTTTTATATTTTATTTTCAGAGGAGTTCAATACTTAGAGGTATCACAATGGATCAACATTCATCTAAGTGCGGCGATAGCTTCATCAATTGTCAGCACATTTACCTTACCTTATCTATTTCAGTTTAATAAAAATCCATTGAGTGGTTTGTGAGAAAACTTTAAAAAAGTGGTATTTCTTTATAAATTCTGACAGTTTGAAAAGATAACAAACATTCTATTGCGTAGATTTCAATTGTAATCGTTTCGATTTTTGGAATTGAAAATTTTGACATTTCTTTTAAGTTCCCTAGTCCATTGTTTAAAACTTAAATGATAAAACTTTTTTTATCAAAATGAGTGTTTGTTAACGCAAACGTTGCGCACTTTGCGCCCATTTTACGATGGACGTGGTGGCCCTTCATAGTCGCCTATTCAACGCTTGGTGGCCAAATTTGAGACGACCGGTTCAGTAAGCCTAAGCATTAAACAATCAGCCAACACCCGTACGTTCAAGAACATTGCCGACTTTCGCAGACTTTAACTTGGCGAATTTTGCGTTGGAACTTGGGGTTACACCCGTACAACATCCAACTAACCCAGAAGCTCAAAGTTCATGACCATAGACAACGCTTTTGTTCGCTGACTGGGCTTCGAATTGTTTGGAAGAGGACCCCAATTTTGGCGCAAAAATCATCTTCAGTGACAAGGCGAATTTTTGGATAAATGGTCGTGTTAATAACCAACATTGCCGTCCATACTTTTTTGAAAACGACGTTAGGGAGGCGTTCACCGTCAACAGCGAGCGCTACATAACGATGATAACTAATTTCTTATGACCCAAATTGACCCATATGGATGTAGACGACATGTGGTTCCAGCAGGACGGTGCTACGTGTCGCACAGCAAACGACACCATTGACATTTTGCATGAACGATTTAAGGGGTTAAGTGAATTGGCCACCAAGGTCATGCGATTTGACCCCGCTAGACTTTTTCCTGTAGGGTTTCTTGAAGTCGCAGGTCTATGCAAATAAACCACGATCGACCGATGCCCTAAAGGTGAACATAAAACAGGCCATCGTTAAAATCAGCCGGATCTATGCGGAAGAGTTATTGAAACTTGGACCACTCGGATCCGTGTCACCGTAAGAAGCAGAGCCGGGCATTTGAATGATGTCATATTCCACACTTAATGGCATGCATGCGCCTTTCAAATAAAAAAATAATTTTGTTAATACCTCACACACAGCTTGTTTTATTCCATATCAATATCTACCCGCCTTATTGAAAAACCCTTTATTAACTTCCCATAGGAAGTTATTGTAATGGGTCCGATTTGACAAATTGAAAATTTTGACATTTCTCGACGTTTCAAGGTCCCTAGAGTCGAAATAAAAGATTTTTAGAAAGATGTCTGTGCGTGCGTGTGTACGTACTTCGTACGTCCGTACGTCCGTACGTTCGCGACGTTTTTTTCGTCGTCCATAGCTCAAGAACCAGAAGAGATATCGACTTCAAATAAATTTTGTTATACAGATAATAAGGCAGAAAGATGCAGAAAGGGCTCTCAAGAAAATTGCGTGGGTGGTTTTTTTACCATAGCAGTTTAAAAAAAAGGTGAAAATTTTGGTTAACCCTAAATATCTCATGAACCAATGACGCTAGAGACTTGAATTAAATTTTGTATTATATATTGTAACGTGATACAAAACAATTATATTTTTGGAAAAAAATTCAATTAACGGTTTTTTTTATAAATCAAAAAAACTGAAAAAAAAAATTTGTCACTTCGAAAATTTTACGACTAAAATATGATTTCATCTCCAAAACAATTTTGTGCAACGAAGAATAATGTTTTTGACATCTGATAAAATTTTGAGAAAAATCGAATTGACAGTTTTTTTACAAAAAATAAAAACCTAAAAAAAAAATAAAAAAAAGTTGGTAAAAATTGAGTTTTGACTCAAATATCTTTTCAAAACTTTGAGATATTGGCTTTAAACTACTTTTATCTTTCAAAAAATATTGGTTTCAACATTCAGTAAAATTTTGAAAAAAATAGAATTGACAGTTTTTTTACAAAAAATTAAAAACCGAAAAAAAAATTTAACAAAAGTTGGTAAAAATTGATTTTCGACTTAAATATCTTTTCAAAAATTTGAGATTATGGCTTCTAACTAATATAATATAAGAAATATTGTTTTCAACAGTAGGAAAAATTTTGAGAAAAATCGAATTGACAGTTTTTTTACAAAAAATAATAACCTAAAAAAAAAATAAAAAAAAAGTTGGTAAAAATTGAGTTTTGACTCAAATATCTTTTCAAGACTTTGAGATATTTGCTTTAAACTACTTTTATCTTTCAAAAAATATTGTTTTCAACATTCAGTAATATTTTGAAAAAAATAGAATTGACAGTTTTTTTACAAAAAATTAAAAACCGAAAAAAAAATTTAACAAAAGTTGGTAAAAATTGATTTTCGACTTAAATATCTTTTCAAAAATTTGAGATTATGGCTTCTAACTAATTTTAACTTATAAGAAATATTGTTTTCAACATTAGGACAAATTTTGAGAAAAATCGAATTGACAGTTTTTTTACAAAAAATAAAAACCTAAACAAAAAAATTAATAAAAGTTGGTAAAAATTGATTTTCGGCTCAAATAGCTTTTCAAAAATTAAAAATATTGGCTTCAAACTTATTTTATTTCACAGAAAATATTGTTTTTTATATTCAGTAATTTTTTTATAAAAATCCAACAGTCCGTTTTTTCATAAAAAAAAATAAAATCTACAAAAAATAGAACGCAAATTTGGTAAGAATTGATACATTTAGACAAACTTTTAAGCAAGACAAATCGATAGACGGGATGGGAAGTTATCAGTGTGGGTCGCATCCCAGCCTCTTTTATATTCTTATGTATGTACGTTCGATATACATAACATATGCGTAGATATTTTCTTTCAGTAAAAACCTGCAAGAAATTAAATTTCGGTATTTTATATATTTCGGGTTGATGGATTTTGGGATTTCAGGATTCTGGGTTTTTGAAGTTAGTGGTTTTGAAAACTTTGGTTTTCAAATTTGTGTCCGTTATCCAAACTATTAAATACTATAATACCTTAAAAGTTCGCGCAATAATGGTAGCCCTCGCTGAAAATAGTAAACATTTTTGCTATCAAAAATAATAAGGACACTTAGAAAAGGGGGTTTTCAAGTTTCAATTGTTCTACGAAATCTTAGATTTATGCTGGAAGAAGGCGCAATTATGACAAACAAAATATGTTTAATGATTTAGTTGAAATAAGGCACAGTCATCATCAACGTCAAATTTAAGAAATAGGTTAGGTTAAAGTGGCTGTCCGAGATGGAGTAGGGCACACTTAGGCCAGTTTATTGGCTCATTGTGATATTACATGAATCTCGAGGGTTTTCTTCTGATCTCAATGAAACGAATTTTAGTCCCTTACAAAACGTGAAAGACTGATTATGTTAAAGTGATTGAAATCGTTTAGTTCGTTATAGAGGAGTTCTCCTAGGTAGGTGTTGTGTTTTTGAGCTAGAGCAAGGCATGTGTAGTGGAGGTGAAGAGTTGTTTACTCCTCTTCCTCATCCATACAGCTTATGCAAAAGTCATTTGAGAATACAACTACCCGCGTGGCGTTCTTTACTCTATTAAACAGTGCCCGGTTATAACAAAGATTATCGAGCTTATAGGCGATCTGCTTAGAGATAGCACGGACCTTAGGTGCTTAACATCTAATGTAGGCGAGATGTTTTTCAAATTTTTCAATTTTTTTCCACGGACTGTCGCGAATTTTATGATTCCGATTTGACTTCATACTTAAATATGTATGTACATAAATATAAATAATACAATATTTAAAAAAAGAGGCTGGGATGCGGCCCACACTGATAAGTTCCCATCTCATCTGCCGATTTGTCTCGCTTAAAAGGTTTGTAGGTTTTCGTGTTTTGGTAAAAAAGTTTTCAGTTGAATTATTTCAAAAAAAAAATAAAAATTACCAGCAATATTTTGCATGTAGTTTGATTTCAAAATCTATATTTGCTAACGAGATTTTTAGTCGAAAACCAATTTGTACCAAGTTTAGTAGCATTTGTGTACTATTTTTTATATGTTTTAATTGTTTATGAACAAAAGAATGTTGGATTTTTATAAAAAAATTACTGAATTTTGAAAACAATATTTTCTGTGAGATAAAATTAGTTTGAAGCCAATATTTTTAATTTTTAAAAGTAAATTTTTATCAAGTTTTAGCATTGTTTTTTTTTTTATTTTTATTTTTTGTAAAAAAACTGTGAATTCGATTTTTCTCAAAAATTTTACCAGATGTCAAAAACGTTATTATTCGTTGCATAGAATTATTTTGGAGACAAAATTATTTTTTGTTCGTAAAATTTTTGAGGTGACAAATATTTTTTTTTAGTTTTTTTGATTTATAAAAAAAAACCGTTAATTGGATTTTGTTCAAAAATATATTTGTTTCGTATCACGTTCCAATATAAAATATAAAATTTAATTTAAGTCGTTAGCGTTATTGGTTCGTGAGATATTTTGGGTTAACCAAAATTTTCACCTTTTTTTTAAATTGCTTTTGTAAAAAAACCACTCACTCAATTTTTTTAAGAGTCCTTTCTGCATTTTTCTGCATTATCATCTGTATAACAACATTTATTTGAAGTCGATATCTCTACTGGTTCTTGAGCTATGGACGACGAAAAAAACTTCCCGAACGTACGGACGTACAGACGAACGTACGTACACACGCACGCACAGACATCTCTCTAAAAATCTTTTATTTCGACTCTATGGACCTTGAAACGTCGAAAAATGTCAACATTTTCAATTCGACAAATCGGACCGATTACAATAACTTCCTATGGGAAGTTAATAAGTTCAGCACAATCAGGTATATTTATTTCAAAAATTTAATCAGAGAATGAAATTAAACATCTCTATGAATTTAAGTAGAATGAAAGACCTTAAACGAATATTTTTGGTTAAAGACTATTAAATGCAAAGTGTGCTGCCTTACCACACCAGCTTCAAAGTCATTTTGCATCGCCTTCGCCTACTCCTTCAATTATTCTTTTCTCTTTTAATTCAATAACCAGTCCCAGAGTAGAGCCCTACCATAATCATTTCATTCATTTTTAGTAGGTACACCTTCTACTTTCACCCCCTCTGTCTATTAAAAGTACACAAATTAAAGGCAGGTGTTGTCTTCCAGTTAAATCAAATCTGCAAAAGTGTCCTAAGAGAGATAGTTAACTATTAAAAGTGTACTCAAAGTGCCATTATATTTACACTCCTAATTAGTTATTCCCATCAGATTGTTATGATAGGCAAAGAAGAAATATAGCTTTTTGTGTGAAGGCGGTGCGGTGATGTTGTAACACAGTAACTGTAGGTCTACACTACACATCCATTTGGGAAAAACCAAAGAACCCACCTGGGGGTTAGTTTGATGATGCAAAAAAGATCCTGTATTTTTTTGCTCTTGTTGTTGTTGTTATTTTAAAGGATGTTCATTATGTTGATAAAGATATTTTATTGAAATTTATAGTAAAATCAAATTAAATTTTGTTTAAATTCATAAAAGCTCTAAAAAATATGTTTAAACTTAATGCATGACCAACTTTCTCTCTCTCTCTTCATCGATTAAGCTAAACCTTTATGTAGATAGATGAATTTTGGGAATTTTTTATTGCTATACCTGGAATTGAAAAAATTATTGCAGACTCGAAAACAAATAAGTGTTGAACATTTTTTGTAATTGTAACTTCAGCTCAATTAAATAAATAAATGATAACAAAAATATAACATATCCGCCACCAGACCTGATGCTAATATAGACACACGTTATCCCATAATCAACGGGCAAATATACATCAACAATCCGAAATTAGCCAATCGTGAAAAGGAGGATTTAATAAATTAATCCGTCGAGTTCATGGTCAAATGATTCGAATATAATATACTCGTAGTCGTAGGTAGGTACGAAGTTGAGGATATTTATTTTGTATCCTTCGTGGCTGTGATTTTTTGATTTGTTCTTTTATTTGATTTTTTCCTGCCAGTTTGTTGCCGCATCCGGCTGGCTGTTGTTTATCTTTTGTAACTACTGAATTGAGTTGGAAATGCATGCAGGAGCAGCAGGATCTATATACATAGGTAGTAATAATAATACAGCAACAGAAACAACTAAAAAAGCCTTTCTATTGTTAAAAAATATTGTGGTATCGTGCCAGCGTGCGCTACTATGAAAGAGATTGTATTTTTCTTTATTACAAAATAAATTATTACCTATGTTTTAAAAAAAGTGTCCATTCGGAAAATGAAGGATGTCCGCGCGCATGTGTTGTCATATATTTTGTGAAAAATATTTGTTTTGTTTGTTTGTTGTTTTTTTTATATTTTGTATATTTTTTATAAGTTTTGGATTGTTTGAGTTATTGAAAAATAGTGTTGTTGTTTATTTTTACGGAATAAATTAGATAAATGATGCAAAGTAAACAATGAAACGGGAAACCAAAAACTCTAAATCATATTTCAAACAAATAAAAAAAAAGAATTACGTTTGGAGGATCAGTGTGACGTTAAATTTATTTTGTACCTATACAACTCTTAAAAAATTCTAACCAATAAATATATTTTGGTATTAATACCAAGTGTACAGTAAAAAATGTATACATACTTCCACAATTTTATTTCGCTGATATTTTTTTACAGGAAAATCTAAACAGAAAAAACTTATTCCTTAAGAGATTGGAAACTTCTGGGCCATGAAAGTTTACATGACCTAGAGTGAAACCCAAAGAAAAGTGACTGTTAGTACATTAAGACTGTGAAGTTTTAGGAAAATTGCAAGTAGGAATTTTGACATAATTGAACCTGAAATTGGTACAGAGAACATCAAAGAAATTCCATTTTCTTCCAGCATAACTTATTTCCTTACAAAGGCATTAGTCTCCTGAATATCGCATATATAGAAAATCCTTTCTGCTGTATTATATGAAAGTCTGAAGCCGTTCATCAACAACCTGATGGGTCCATATCAGTATGGCTTCGAAAAGGAAGATCTTGGAAAAAACCCAGTAACTTCAAATCGATCCCCACCATCTCTTTATTGATTTCATCAGAGAAATGTCTAGTTCTGGCATCCCTGTCAAACTTGTCCGTCTGTGCAGCATAGCAATGGAGAATGCACGTTGCTCTATCAAGGTTCGAAAAGATCTCACCGACGCATTTGATGTCAAAAAGGTGTTTGGACAAGGCGATGCAGCGAATTTTTCAACATCGTTCTGGAAAGTATTTTTCAAAACTCAACCGTCAACACTTTAGGCAAAATCTTCCAAATGCCCATCCAATTACTCGAATACGTCGATGATATTGGCATAATTGGAAGATCAAATCGTGATTTTAGTGGTGCGTTTTTGAGCATTGGGACGGAAGGCGAGAAGATGGGTTTAGTGGCAAATGAAGGCAAGACCAAGTATCGGGTTATGGTCATATGATAACCGACTTTTATTTGCCTGCTATTGAAGAATACGACTTGGAGAATATGTGGTTTCAACAAAACGGTGCCATATGCCACACAACTCAAGCGAATATGGCTTTCTTTCAAGAGACATTTTCTCGCAGCGTAATTTCTCGTCCTGGCGATATCATCTGGCCACCAAGATCATGCGATTTGACACCGCTGGACGTTTTTTGTGAGGCTACGCGAAAGAACGTGTTTATGCAGCTAAACCATAACTTTTGAGCCCTAAAAACCAACATTCATCGAGTTATGGCTGAGATACCGCCCAATATGTGTCAAAAAGTGTTCGAAAATCACCTCAAAAGAATCGATGCTTGCAACAATTCGCGTGGTGGTGATTTAAATGATGTCGTGTTTCAAAAATAATGTCAACGTTCAAACTTTATAATGAAAAAGAAATATCATGAAAAAAAATATTTTGTATGTGTTTTATTTACGTTTACTTTTGAAACTGCATAATGGATAACGCTGTCATCAAAAAAGGACATTGAATTAAATCAAACGGAGAACAACTCTTGCAAATCGCTTCTTTGGACTTAGAAGGCAATTGAGTTGTAAAGTCTTCTCTCGAGCATCTAAAGTCACCATCTATGCGACGCTCATATATGGCTCTGGGGCCTGGACCCTGCCAAAGAAAAAGATAAAAGCGTCATAGGATGCTTCGAGAGAAAAATTCTTCAGATGATTTTTAGTCCCATCTGCTTAGATGGAGAGTAGAGAAAACAGCCCAACTACGAACGTTACAGGCTGTACAGCGACACTGACCTGATTAAAAGAATAGAAGTCCAACGACTTAGATGGCTGGGTCATGCAAAAGCGAACTTAAGCGCCCCACCTTTAGTTTGTGAGTAAGTAATGTGATATTTTGTAGATAAAGACGGCAAATTGCAAATAAAGAAATGCATTGTTTCCTCCGCTACCATGTCCATTCAGTTTTTGTAAAAATTATTTAAAAACACGCCAAGTTTCGTAGAAGTGCCCTGTTATAATATAAATTTGCTAATTTACAATCTGATTTAAATACTCGTATGTTTCAAAAGAAGTTTCATTATTCCACAATTTCACATGGTTCTTTTAATAGTATAATGTTTTAGAAAACGTTTACATGCAGCAATTGGTGAATCAGTCGTACGTTTACCGAGTTCATCAGCCTTACTATTATCTAGTATGTTCCTGAGCACTGGTACATAGCCAAGATGAATACGAAACTGCTATGTCATTTCCATTAAAGTTGATTGACAGTTAAGGGCTGTTAGAAAGGTTGTAGAGGCGAAATCTACAGATCTGGTTATCTGAGAAAAAACATATAACAGATATTAAAATCTCGTTTTCGATTAGCCAGGACTAGTCTTCTTCCACCTTGAACACGCAACAACGGTTAGGAAATCGGAGGGGGATAGATTTAGCCCTTCCAATCTGTATAAGTGATCGAATTTTTTTCAAATACTCGTCTTTAAAAACTCCACTTTTTCAGTGTGCAGTAATAGAAAAATTTGTGAAATAAAAATTTCACCAACCGACAATAATTGTGAAATGTTTACATTTTACATTTTTGTTCTTTGACTAAATACCCTTATACAAAATTACATTCTTCAAAACTGTTTTATTTATCGTTGAAAATGCATAGAGCAACACAATTTTGAGTAGCAACAGAACCTAGTAATTGAAGTTAAAAGATTGTGGAAAGTACTAATTCTTCAGTTCATAAACTCTAAACGTATCAAACTGATTTTTTTTTTAATTTAAAACAAAATATGAGGGAAAAGAAAATACCAAAATGTCAGGATGAAATAAAAATACTTAAAATTTTTACGAGTATGCTACAATTTTCTATATCGAAAAAACTATTCCCCTGAACCTGAATTTTTGTATTTCCTTTATCATCAAATCAACTTTAAAAATACCTTCGTGAAGAGTTTGCAATTTTAAATATAAATTTAGGAGTAATTCTTTAAATAAAAACTAAAACAATATACTACGCAAACAGAATGATTAGATTCGCCAGCACTGTCCAGGGATATGTTAGTTAATACTGCTGTGGATGTTTCTTTTTTAATTTTTTTCTATTATTGTTAACTTCGTCATACTATTGTTTGAAAAATTTATTGACACCAACATGCAGTTAATAAAAATTTATTTAAAAAAAATTAAGATTTTCAATTGAATATACAACATAATATAGGTAATGGTATGTATAGGAATAATTTAAACAAAAGAATTCATGAATGTTTGGCTCACCTGCAGTGTTTATTTTTTGTATGGTAATTTAATTTAATTTGAGTTATTTTAGTGATATGATTTTTTGAATGCGAATTTGTCTAAAGTTTGTTTTTATTTTTATTTTTATTTTTATTTATCTTTTTTACTATTATTGAAGTGATGGATGTGAGATATGAAACAAGAGTGAAAAATATACGAAAAAAGAGACAAACATCAGGAAAGCTTTAGCGTGAACAAATGTTGCAATTTTATTTTTGTTTTTTAGTGAAAACAAAAATTCAAACAGAGAGGACACACAAAATCAGGAATAAAATCAAATCAAAGAACAAAAATGTAAAACTGGTAAAATTTTTATATAATGAAAACCCAAAATCAAGCTGTTGGGAAAATATTCAAACCAAATAAAGAAAAACAATTTAAAAATTTGCATCAGTGCAACATAAAACAAAAGACGAAACAACACAATGGAAACACAACAAAAGTTGACCAAGAAAATTTACTATATTGTAGAACAACAACAACATTTAACAAGAAATTTAACAACAACTCCTCTCACCTGTAGATTGCCTAAAAGGGCTTGAAAATAAGGCATTGATAAAAGCGTCATAGCTCGATTACCAGAGCTACTAGCTGCCGTTTGTGGCACACCATCCTGTGCCTGTTGAATTAAACGATTCTGTTAAGATAAGATTAAAAGGAAACAAAAGGATTTATAACACCATAATCTAAGATGGAATAGAGTATGATGGAGACCAAATGTTTTGAAATCACAAACAAAAACCAAAAAAGATGAGAAAAAAACCAAAAAAATAAAACGTATTTATGAACGAAATTGAATTCATGAAAACAAAACCCTGTTGGTATAAAATAAGGAAAATATTTTCATACGAAATAAGATTTTTAAGGACCTCAAAGAATACACTGCTCACAAAAAATTAATGGTCAGTTTTACTAACAACAATTTTAAAAAATAGTTTATGCTTTCTAAGGGGTGGTTATATTTTAAGAGCCGATGTTGAATGTGAACCACTCCTAAACTTCATGTATTTCTCGCATATTATTTGATATTTCTCAGTTTCAAATTAACTCAATTTGAACCATGGATAGATACGAAATCGAGCAACGCGTTAAAGTTATTCAGGCTTTTTATGAAAATGGGCGTTTAAATTAAAAATGCGTATAGTGCACTTCGTGTTTTTTGTGTGGCTAAAGAGCTGTCTAGCTTAACTCGTAGTAGTGCCAGCATTTAGATATTTACAAGGTGGAATTGACTCAAGAGCTAAAGCCTCTTGACCATTTCAAGCGTCGCCGTCATCAATGGTCAGAATGGTGGCAAGAAATGGCAACAGTGGATGTTCAATTTTCTAAGAAAATCATCTTCAGTGATGAGGCACATTTTCACCTCAGTGGATTCGTCAATAAGCGGAATTGCCGCATTTAGACAATGATAATTCAAGAGTAATTGTCAGAAAAACAATGCACCCAAAATGAGGTCGGTCAGGCAGTTCCTGTGAATGGTGTTTGCTATCGTGAAATGAACTATTTATGGCTCGAATTGGAAGATATGGGTGTGGACGATATGTGGTTTTAACAGGACGCGGACGGCTTCCATTTGCCACACAGCTAACGTAACAATGGCTCTTTTGCACGACCAATTCAATGGTCGTGTTATCTCAAGTAGTGGTGTTTTCAATTGGCGGCCAAGACCATAATAAATAATCCATATACTAATACATATAATTGTACTGTACTAATTATATCTTAATAAAATGAGATGACAGTAATTTCCTAAATAATTTGTGTATTATTCAAAATCAACATCGGCCCTTAAAATGTAACCACCCTTTACAAATTCTTTTTTTTTTTTGCAGCAAAGACAAGACGAGGCAAGGCATTTTTGTGTTGCCCTGTCATCTTTATCTTGAAATATGTTACGTTTTGATAATTCCGTATTTGACAGATATTTCCTCAGTGATTTTTTAGATTGTTTTCATTATTCAGAAGTCAGCTTAATTCCAATAGACGAGTAGTAGTGGAATCGTCACTTTTAATGCGAACTTTTTACCGAACCGATGGATTTTTAAATGATTTGAACATTTGCCACATGAATTTTCCATAAAAGGTTAACTATTTTTGTGAGCAGTGTAGTTTATGTGATGCATTAACAAACAAAAACAAAACTTACTTCATCTTCCATTATGCTGCTATCAGCATGTTGCACTCCATCGGATTTTGGTCTACGGCTTCTTTCTCTACCATTGGCTTGTTGTTTTTGTCTTCTTTGGGTATTTTGTGGTCTATAAGTTAAGAAAAACAATAAACATTTTCTCAGTTCGGTCTTTCTCTACAAATATAAAATTCAATTTAAAGTTTTAAGGTTCTTAAAGATTCAACAAAAGGAACATAGGAACAACATCAGCAATATAGAGCCAAATGGTGTAATTCAAATCAAGGAAATATTCTCTAGGAAAGGAAATTAATCCGAATACAATATGAACTTAATATATACCTTTTCAATGTGCCCCATGAGCGCTTGTATCTTTATACTTGCTCATAGAAAATTATATACAGTCAAAAAAATTCACATTTTCTAGGTAATGTAATATTCTTTTTCTGCACTAAAAATTGAATAATCCAAAAAAATGTACACAAGATAGAAAAACTGAAAACATAAAATTGAAACTTTAAAATTGGATTAAGCCAAAAAATAGGGAGAGATACATCAGATACTTCATTTCAAGATATCGAATTATGTCTTTCATGTTTCGCTGTCTGCTTTATATATGTAGCTGTGCTGATGCTGTTCCTGGTGATAACATTATGTATATAGAAGGAACTATAACTTACCCCACATCAGATGTCATATCGGCAGAGGTAAGAGGTTCAGTGCCACTCCTTTCTCGCACCAGACGGTCTACAATGAACAAAGAGAGAAGTTTAAAAAGAGATGAAAATCACACATCTCCTGCAGCAAGAGTCATTGGCGGTCACAGACAAAATTTTAAGGGGGACTGCAGTGCCCAACATTTCTAATTTCTACTTTTGGAATGGATGTTCACCGCCATCCCTTTCCTTATGTGAACGCCATGATAAGTCACTCTCCACAAGCCACAATCGCAAAAGTAATCAAAAGTACACTACACCCTCTCTCTGTCTCTATATACAGCTTACCTGATTCGTGCTTCTCATAGTCCTCCGGTTGAGTTCCAGGCTTGGCTTTAACTTCGATATTAATCTCTGCAGTGCTCAGTCCCGCATGACAGGAATAGACTCCAGCATCCCTGAATGTAATATCCAACACCCGCAGGGCGCCTTTCTTCGAGACTTTGAACTTCCTCGATTTGGCCAATGGCTTGTGGTCTTTGGTCCAGCGTATTTTCGTTCGATTATACCTCTTTACGGGACACTTGATTTTGACTTGTGTCCCAAAGAACACCACTGCCGCACCACCCACTTTCAAAGTTATTTTGCTCTTTTTCGGGTCATGCTGGATGTGTGTGCTATTGCTGATCGAAATAATGGGCTTTGGGTCTTCGGGGGGACATGGCTTAACATTACATGGCTTCTTATCGGCCGGTTTGGCACTCGGACACATCGATTCGGGGCGCTCGATTTTGTGCTCCTGCGCCATTATTTGCTTGCACTCAACCTTGCGTTCCTTGATGCCATAGCCACATGTGTGCGAACACTTGGACCACTCACCCACCTCCCATCGCACAGGACAATCGAGGACATTGCAATACTGACGGTCTGCTGGCGGAGGCTGGGGACACATACTATTCGGTACGACCATAGTGTTCTCCCCACCTCGTGTCACTTCGTGAATGCATTGGACTTCTCGGGTCTTGATGCCGATGCCACATGACTTAGAGCAGGGTGTGTAGTCAGAGTAGTTCCAGCGCGGTGGGCAGGGACGATCGTTGCATGTTCGCACCCGGGCTTCTGGTTTTGTTTCGGGTGAACATAGGAACGGTGACACCACCCGTCCGTTGTCTTCTCGGACGCAATTAATGATAAGCTCCTCGACACCACCCAGGCAGGAGGCACTACAGCTAGTGTAGCCCTGTTCACGCCAAACATATGTTTTGCCCGGTTCGGATACGCCAACTTTTATCGAATCCCTGGGGTATTGTTCGTCATAGCCGTGTGAGGGTAGCATGCATGGCTCCTCGACGCATCTCTCCACTTCATCGTGTGGTTTTGGGCCTTCGCAGAGGCTGTCATTAACAGTGGCAATAGTTCGGCTATACTCGAGGAATATCTTGCATTTGTAGGGGCGCCGTCGAATACCTTCGCCGCAGGTTACGCTACATGCTGACCATTCTGTGTCCTTGATGAATCTGCAAAAGTGAGTAAAAATAGATACATCAGGCAAAGTGAGAGGACTTTGGAAATACAGTTTTGCTTTTAAAATGGTTTCGTTTGGGTGTGATAAAAAAGTATTTTAATTTTGGTTCTTTTATTTTGATAAATGTCTTGTAATCCAATTGATATATCGGGTGATTTTTTAAGAGCTTGAGAACTTTTTTTAAAAAAAAAACGCATAAAATTTGCAAAATCTCATCGATTCTTTATTTGAAACGTTAGATTGGTCCATGACATTTACTTTTTGAAGATAATTTCATTTAAATGTTGACCGCGGCTGCGTCTTAGGTGGTCCATTCGGAAAGTCCAATTTTGGGTAACTTTTTCGAGCATTTCGGCCGGAATAGCCCGAATTTCTTCGGAAATGTTGTCTTCCAAAGCTGGAATAGTTGCTGGCTTATTTGTGTAGACTTTAGACTTGACGTAGCCCCACAAAAAATAGTCTAAAGGCGTCAAATCGCATGATCTTGGTGGCCAACTTACCGGTCCATTCCTTGAGATGAATTGTTCTCCGAAGTTTTCCCTCAAAATGGCCATAGAATCGCGAGCTGTGTGGCATATAGCGCCATCTTGTTGAAACCACATGTCAACCAAGTTCAGTTCTTCCATTTTTGGCAACAAAAAGTTTGTTAGCATTGAACGATAGCGATCGCCATTCACCGTAACGTTGCGTCCAACAGCATCTTTGAACAAATACGGTCCAATGATTCCACCAGCGTACAAACCACACCAAACAGTGCATTTTTCGGGATGCATGGGCAGTTCTTGAACGGCTTCTGGTTGCTCTTCACTCCAAATGCGGCAATTTTGCTTATTTACGTAGCCATTCAACCAGAAATGAGCCTCATCGCTGAACAAAATTTGTCGATAAAAAACATTTCGAACCGAACACTGATTTTGGTAATAAAATTCAATGATTTGCAAGCGTTGCTCGTTAGTAAGTCTATTCATGATGAAATGTCAAAGCATACTGAGCATCTTTCTCTTTGACACCATGTCTAAAATCCCGCGTGATCTGTCAAATACTAATGCATGAAAATCCTAACCTCAAAAAAATCACCCATTAGCTTGGTTGGTGCGAAGGAGACATTTTCCAGGTTGTTGTTTTGAAACATTTAATCAAAATTGACAGCAATATGCGATTTATCATCATATTCACTGAGCCGCATTTGAAGGGGAATATTGATGAAGCAGCATACTTCAGACACGTAGAATTGGTATTGGTATGTATATAATAAAGAGGAACGTGTCCAGGTATAGGTTTTATCGCCTTTAAACTTTGTTCGATTTTTTATGAATAGGGGATGAATTTCCTAATAGAGCATTTTAAAAGGGATTTTTAAAAAGAACTATACATTTGTCTGCAATAAAATTGTTACCATAAAAAAATAGCTTACAGTTTAAGGTAAATAAAAATTAGGTTTTTAAAACAAATTGACTTAAATCAAAAACTTTAAAGGATTTAGGACATACTATTTTTTAAAGACACTTTAGAAAGTTATAATTTTTTACCCGTGTCTTTCCTTAAAGTACTTATAGTCCTAAGTGTGTGTATTTGTAATTGTAATTGTGTAATTGAGTCTCTTGTTTTCAAGTTAATATATATTTTGAAAAAAAAACTTCCTCCGAAAAAAAGCTTAGCTAAAGAAAGAAAAAATAATACCGCACAATGGGAAAAATAACAACTTGGGAATAACTGCGAAGCTAGCTATTTTTGTGCCTTCAATGTCAATTGATATCCAAGTTGTCCCTTCAAAGCAACAATAATATATAAACCAAGTCAGTATTGCCTTACAATACAACTACGCTGAAATGGACACATGTCTAACTTATTTTCGTCCTGAATCCTGAAAGTGAAAAGATAATAGATGAATGGCGGTCTATAATTGTGCGGGCCGGGCGGGCTTGTAAATGAAATCAATAAAATTACAATTCAAATATAGCCCCCTGTCATAGGCAGACAGACAAAGAGAGTGACTGAATAATTAATAACAGAAACCATTAAAAAAAATACAGGCATTATAATCAATGTCCTTCCGTCTATAATAGGTCCCATTCGTCTTAAAAGACTTTTTTTTATGGAGACACAAAAATGAACATAGCAAAAAGAATAACAATTTCAGTTCGACTTTAATTGAATTTAAGGTTCTTCTTACGTCTTCTTCCATCTAAATAAGCTTTCAATCTAAAGTGTACCCCAAAAAATGTAGATAAAGTTAAGGATACAAAAACCAATAAAAAAGTAGATACCTACACTAATCGAAAACGAAAACGAAATCGAAATCGAAAGGTTGGTTGTTGGGATCTTCCCTTAAGCCACTATACATTAATAGTGATGGAGGGTCGATTGAGCCGGGGTGTGATGTTGTGAGGTATAATGTGCGGTGTGAAGTGAGGTGTGAACATGAGTGGTTTATTTTTTGTGTTACTTTTTTTGGCTCAACACCCTTCATTCTGCACATTCACACTATTACCAAGTACTCTAGGTTGCTAGCTGATACCTTATGTCTGTTATGTCTACATAATATCATATAGGGGAACTAATTAAACTTTACCCAAGGACACATTTCATGGGTTTGGATCCGTTTAGAGCTTCTACCGGTATACCTACTCTACCATTCCACACTATGACATCATAGAACTACACCTAGGTACTTTCACTATGGGGGTAAAGAGTTTTTCTTTTTTGTCTGTGGGAACAGCATGAACTTTCAAATTCTTCCTATTTCTAGTTGTACTGCAGACTGTTAGTCTAATTTACTCCCTCTCTTTCCAAACCCCTATAGTTTTTCGACATGGTTGAATTTTACCTGAACTATGCTTTACGAACTGTGACGACCCGTATTATAATATACTATAGATGCTATAGACTAGACATGTACGATGTACCTAACCATGTAATCTAGTTATATCTCTTTCTTAAATACAATGTTAATGTTTCACTTGATTAGGCGATGAACACCATGATACGAGCAGAACCCACTTTATATATGTACCTAGAGAATAGCTATTGAGATGTTATTTCGATAGGCACTGATAATCACGATTAAACTTTTGTTTCTCCCTCTTTTATCTCCCTCATTTATTGTATCTCTCTCTCTCTCTCTCTCTCTCTCGTTTGTGGTGAATAAATCACAACATGAGTTTATGTTGTTTCCTCATATATACATACATATACATGTTTAGGTTTGTAGGATAAAAGGTGTATTCTTGGAAAGACTGCCAAATCCTCCAATCGGCCATACAAGTGACAAGCTACGCATTAGGGCTTAAACCGGGCAAACAAAAAAAGAATATACAATTTCGTGCTAATCCGTTAGTGTGTCGAATGTAATAGGATCCTTAAGTGGACACAGTGATGGAATCGGTTAAAAGATAACACGCTTCTATAATTGCTTGTTAGATATAAATGTACAGTAGGTTACTGAAATAAGTGAACACTTTAAGTACTTATATTTTTTTAATTAAAATTAAGGTATTCACAGCAATTTAATACAAAAGCACTTAAAATCGATTCTTCGTTTGTTTTGTGATTTTTGTTCATACAAACTTTATGCCCACTAAAGAGAAAATCAGCCAATAACCTTGAACACATTTTTATCACCAAAAACCCGGATATTTGCAACATATCTTTTGGATAATTTTTATATTTCCCGTTAAAAAAAGTATTCCTAAGGCCGCTTCCTCACTTGTTGGCGTTATATCATTTCTGTCAGCATAATAATAAATTTGACTGAATACATAGATTTCAATGAACGACTACTGATTTGCGCGGTTTCGGTACGGTAAGGGAGCGATATTCCGAGATTCGGTAAAAGAAATTAGCAATGGTTCGAGATTTAACGTACGCCATTTTCTTTGACAGTTTGTTTTGTAAACAAAAATATAGACGTTAGGTCTTTTCACCCAAAACTATAACGCCAAAATCCTAAAATGTTAAACACCCAAAATTGGTTACAAAACCCAACAAAACTTAAAAAAAAATCGCCAAAAAAACCAAAGCCAATGCCCAAACGCCCAAATAAATTTTAAATTTAAAAAAACGCCTTAATTGTAGGTTGCCATTTATCCCAAAAGAATTTTTAATTTTGAATTTGGGTTTTTTGACGTAGGGCTTGGGCTTTCATGATATTTATTTTGTGGCACTACGACGATTATGATTTTTATCATCTTATTACCCTTCTAACGAAATATGTATACTCAAATGTATAAAATGACACAAAGCCCAAATAAAATCTCATATCACCCAAACCAACTTTCAATGTCGTAACGCCCAAATTTAGAAATGTTATTTGGTTGGGCTTTGAGACGCGTATAAACTGTGAGATATGTATGGGGAGACATTCTGCCCCCTGCAACCCCCCTCCTTGGGCTCAGTATAGGATTTGGGGTGGGAGCGGAGTTGGATGTATGTATGCAAAGTTTATTTGCATTCAAAGAATCTGAATTTAAAGAAACTTTGCATACCCAGAACATTGCACCTACCTCAAATCCTGTAGTGGCTCTGACCACTAAAAATTGGCCTTGCTTCACTTTCTAAAGTGAAACAAAGCCACACATATTTCTTACGTTGTATTGACGTTTCGAGTTTTTGAGCGATCTGATGTTCGCATAAAGTTTATAACTCAAAATGTCGTAGAGCCTAAAATAAACAAAAATGCGTGTCAGAATGCCCAAATGTTTAAACACATGACATCTTTTGGGCGATATGTCAATAAGTAATTTGGGCGTAAAGATATGTTAAAATTTTAAAATAAATTTTAAAATATCAATATGACATTGATTTTGGGTCTTATCGGATTTTTCTTCTGAAAAAGTTTTTGGGCGATAGAGCCATTTTGGCGATATGACATTTTTAATAAATTTTTTTCATATTATTGTGTAACTAGCGGCCCGTGCTGGCTTCGCACGGGTAGACATAAATAGGTACAGATATTTATGTTATAAGCATGATTATTAAAACGACCATGAATCACTAAATTAGAAAACATTTTTTTGTCCTACCATTAATACTCTTCGCAGCGTTCGGTCCAGTCGTTTAAGAGAAGTTCAGTGACATACACACTCACAGAAGAATTATATATACTAAGATATATTTCGAATTCCAACGTGGCGCCATCTATGAGAAGTTCACGATAGATGGTCCGACATTTTCTGTAAAAAATCTAATTTAAGGCGCCATCTGTTCGAGACTTATGAAACATACGATTAATAACAAACATCAACATTGACAATCAGTTTATTGTGAATTATAAATTACTGTCGGATCCAATGTAAAACATTCCAAAATCAACAACTACTAATAAATTGAAAATTAATTAAAAAAAACATTGTCCAGCGGACAAAATTGTGAATCTAAACCATTCTCAGATCCCCTTGAACACACACACAAAATTTTATCAAAATCGGTCCAGTCGTTTAAGAGAAGTTCAGTTCAGTTCATACACACTCACAGAAGAATTATATATATTAAGATAAGACCGAACGTTTCTTTTTATTTGGAATGTCATAAAACCCAATACAATTGTTTTAAAGGCTATGACATTTTGTTTTAAAGACTATGACATTTTTAATTTCGGCAAAAAGACCTAATGCCAGTTAAGTAAGGCTTCCCTAAGATAAAATTGAATATAAAATGATGAGTTGTAATTTACAGGCTTTGTCACAAATGTTTGTTTAATAGAATCCAATCTTCTTTAAAGGTCTTCATTTTATTGGGAAACTCTTTCAAGTGAAAGAAATTCTGTTTAATTTTACTCACTAAAAGGTTTTTTAGCTTACAAATCTTTTAAAAAAACTATCCCCGATTATCGCTGAAAACATCCGTTTAAGGTTTTAGACAATACAATTTTTGTATTGGATCTTGTTTTGTATCATGTACTGTAAGCAAATGCCATTATATCCAAAGAAAATGACCACAACAAACTTTTTTACACCCCCCATATAGTAAGGAAAACTTTGTTTTTGTAGGTACACTTACGTTGGATCCGATGAGGGATGTTCTGGTTCACTGCTTCCACCACCTCCTCCTCCTCCAACTAGGGACTGTGCTCTTGGGGGAAGTTCTTCATGATGAAGTCGATTGGATTGTTGGTGGGCGTAAATTGGTTGATCGTTGTATGATACCTGTTCAGAGTCCTCTGCATCATCGACTTCCTCACCACCACCGCCATCCTCTTCATCGGCAACTTCTTCGTCGTCTTCATCACTTTTGCTAACATCATCTGGACCTTGTTCCTGAAGAAGTAGGTAGGTATTTTGTGTGTGGGTGTGTTAAAAGAAAATTGATTCAATTAAATGAGATCCCAAAGTTCGTCACATTTCATATAATTTTTGTTTATATTTTATCACATTCAATTTATAAAATATGTAGGTATAGAGACGACAAAGAAACACCAATGATTTTTGTTTGTTTATCACATTCAACAAGCGATAGATTTCAATAGAATGGAAAGTAAAAAATAGCAACACTTAAGGAAAACAGTGATGACACTTTATTTTGACATATACAAACAAAAAAGTTTTACGAAATAAAAAAATTTAGGAAAAAGGAAAGGTATAGAAAAGTTGTGTTTTTTGAGGAGAAGACTCACATCCATTTCTTGGTCACCACCGTTACACGATAAACCAGTTGTACACTGTTGAGCTCCTGGTGGCTTTGTCTGTGGATCGCATTTCGCACTTAGACTACCATCTGTAGACTTGCATTCGACACCACGCATTTGAATTCCATGTCCGCAAGTTACCGAACACTAAAAAATGCATTAAAACATCACCAAAAGAAAAAGAAAAAGAAAGAAATACAGAAAAACGAGCACAGGAAATTCACAAAATAAAAGAAAGTCGCATGTGTAGAGAAATAAACAATAAGAGACAAAACATAAAAGTGATGCATACTTTTGAGGAGCATAAAGGATATTCTTAAAATAAAAATAACACAGATAGTTTCTGCGGTGTAGTGTAAAATCCATGCAATCCAATTCCATATGTGTTTGAGAATAAGTACAAAAGACAGGATTCATACTACTCCAATATTTATATTTGAAAGCACCCAACCCCCTTTAGTAAAGGCAAAACGAAAAAACCCTTAAAAGACATCAAAGCATAAACCACCGGAAAGTGGAATTTGTGGTTTGAATTTGAAGATTACGTCAACGAACGTTTCGAAAAATCTTCCAAACACAACATAATGATATTACTCTGGATTTGTTCTTATCCTATTCGCGGAGATTTTACGATATAACGTTCAGATAGTTACAATCTTCTTCTCTTATTCCTTTGGAAAATCTGAAGTAAGGACGACCATTGATGTTAGTGGATTGAGTTGGTTGTGGGTGTGGAAGCAGAAAGGAATGTCGTATAAAATGTAATTTGAAGTCTTTTCTTTTACTTCGACTTGTGCACATTGAATTAATTTTTGAAGTTCTTTTTTTTTGAAACTTTGTGAAGAGAAGAAACAACATATAAATTTATTTATATATATAGCTTTAGTCTTGTATAGAATGAAAATAGTGGGAAGTTAGAGTGTCGAGCGTTGAATGAACTTTTTAATACATTTTAAGTATTTTGAAGAATGAAATGAACAATATTTTTGAAGGACTTTGACACAAAATAAAAATGAAAGAGTTTTCTTTTTTTTTTAAGAGAATGCATTATGATTAAAGAAAAATTGAAGTATCGATTATTTTTCTTTGTTTGAGGAAGAATGGAATTAAAACAATTATTTTGATTCTCAAATGGTTGAAAATAAAAATCTTTCAAGAGGCATGACCTCAATGTGCACTTTCCAAGAAACAGAAAATTAAAGATTCATTTTCCAAAATGCACCTGCAACATATAAACTGTGATTCTTTCTAGACTAAAAACAGGTGCAATTAAATAAAAATCAATAATTTGAAATGGATGGAAAAATGTTTGTTTGTCGACGAATATCCAATTCAATTCTTTCTTATTTTTTTAATTCGTATTCTACAAAAACATATTTTAAAAAATTATTACAAAACATTGCGATATCCCGTGATATTTTCATTCTGGTCAATGTTACAAAGTGTACAATTCAATTCCGGTATTTCAGTTCTGACCTTGAAAACCGAACTCATTTCTGAAACTGAAAACTCATCTCTGAAATAATTGTTTTCACCTAGAGTAAGATTTAATTTTCGATAAACACTCCTTGAAGTTGAACGAGAAATTCTTTCAATACAATTATGATAAAACCTCGAGCTCTGCAGCCGTATAAAGACATTTTAAATTCTTCGATATTATCAGTTCGCAATGTTTTCGGAAAGTCATTCAAAACAGCTAGATCATACCAGTTTTTGACTGGGCTGTAACCACTGTCGAAACTTATCTTGAGAATTCGTTTTTGAAGATTTAGGTCTGATCGACTCATTACCTCATTAATGCAACCCGCATTAGCCTTTAATATTTTTAGAAAAATATATATATATAAAAATTCGCTTGAAAAAATATCTGTGGACAATATCTAGCTCTTTAAGTTTGGAAACTGTACCAACAACCTTCTTACTAAAATTAGTTCACATGCTGTATAAAGCAACTCTGGCAACTTTCGTTGTCTCTTTAACATATGCATATGCATTAACATTTAAGTTATATGTAAGTATAACCAAGGTATTTAAATTCTTCGTTAATATCGTCACCAAGAGCCCAGTTGCAACGATAACGTATAGATCTGTTGCATGATCTGAAAACCATAATTTTAGATTTCGAGCTATTTATTTTGAGATCCCAACTATGACAGTACTTTTGTGACTCATTGATTTGAAGCTGTAGAGTAAACGGGTTATGTGACATGATAACGAGATTCTCTGCATAAAGCAGGACCTTAATATCAACATCACTTATCATAATACCTCCTAAGATTTGAATTTTTACATTATTTATAAATAAGGAAAAGAATAAAGGACTTAAAACACAGTCTTGAGGAACCTCTGGTTGACATTTGACATTGAAAGCAATATCAAAATGTGAAATGAGGCAAAATATTTGAATATTGCTTCTTAAGCTAAAGATAATATACAAAAAGTTATGTTCTTATTATTTTTGAAATAGCAGAGTGTGTTTTATGGAAAATGTCCATTAGTTGTGAATACAGACAAAAACTCATCATAAAAGGGATAAGCCGAATCAACATGTTTGTATATTTGTTTTTAAAGTTTATTACACTCATTTTGATCAATTGAAAAAATGATGTCGTCACTAGAAACACCACGATATAGCAGCAGTGCACTTGGGCGTATACGCACTATTTTATATAGGTATCGCTAACATATTGTTTTTTACATTAGGCAAAGAAAACTATCAGCTACTTACTAGAAGTCGAGTAAAACTGAGTTTGAAAATCTGCAAAAATTGTTTTGAGTGTTCAACATTAGAGATCCAGGGATTAGTAACTTACAACTCTCAACTTTTTCTGTATGCGAGCAATGTGATAGATGGAGGGGACCTACAGTTTTTATGCCAAATTCAAACAGATAATTAAAGAAATCACTTTTAATAACAAGAATTACTCTTAAAAAAATCATTTATTCCTCGCAAGTACCCGTGAAACGTGAAAGGACTTATAGGTGGCACAAGCAGGAATTGAACCCAAGACCTTTGGCATGACAGTCCTATGCACTAGTCATCGTGCCACATGTACTAAAAGTTTATAAATCGGTTTGATTAAAATTTTCCTTTGAGTGAAATTGAACTGCAGAACCATTATGAATTATTGCTATTTCAAGAAATATCACTATAGCCTGCTTGTCTAGCTAGTTTACTCGTAAGCATGATATTACAACGTTCAAATCTTTGTAAATACATTTCAAAAGTTTCAACAAGCAAAACTTTTTTGAGTAGCCATGTACATTGTACAATGTACATATCTTAATTTAAATGTTTTCCAAATCAATTGTGTTTCAAGGTTTTTATTTTTTATATCAAAAGAAGAAAAACGGAGAAATCAAATTACGACTGCTAAAATATTTTCAGAAATGCTTTGAGTAATGTATACATCCCTCATTTCACTAGAATAAATGGTTGAATCTTGAACAAAATTTCTTATATCAAATTCATTAATTTGAAGTTTATGTTTTCATTGAAGGCAAGAGTACGATAACTTAGGCGACAAGATATTATAACGGAATTTTTTAGAACAGTTAAAAATAAGCATTTTTTACTATGGGAGGGGGGGTCTATCTCCCCCCGTTTAGGCAGGAGGGGCAATTTAAAAAAATTATTACTTAAAATGGAAAAAAATTCTTAAAAAATAACGGTGATACTTACAATTAAGTTGTATACATTTTTTTAAAGCCAACATTCTGTTCTATAAGCCAGTTTTTAAATCAAGTCAAAACTACGCGTAGTTTTTGAAAAATTTAATTTTAAACTCAAAATTTGAGTAAAAAAAGTTAAAAAAGGTTTAAAGTGTAACTTTTTCAATACTTCAAGATTATCTACCATTGTTTTTATTTCAGAATTTATTACTCTTATTTGTTTTTGATCAAAAACTGAAAACTAGATGATTTTATGTCTTTTAGTTTCTGAGAAAATTGAAAATAAAAATTGAATTTTAAACTCAAAATTTGAGTAAAAAAAGTTAAAAAAGGTTTAAAGTGTAACTTTTTCGATACTTCAAGATTATCTACCATTGTTTTTATTTCAGAATTTATTACTCTTATTTGTTTTTGATCAAAAACTGAAAACTAGATGATTTTATGTCTTTTAGTTTTTGAGAAAATTGAAAATAATCACAACTACTATTTTAATTTAATTCTTTTTTTTTTGCTTGAGTGGTCTTATTTTGATAGTAATATTGGTATTTGCGTATGCGTAATACGTGTTTGGGTGTATGCAACAGTAAGGTGTGCGCGAGTTTGGGTGTATGCAACAGTGGCATCTGTAAGGGGGGGCATGCTGCCCCCCTGCAACCCCCCTGCTTGGGCACACTATAGGATTTGGGGTGGGTGCAAGTTGGAGTGTGTGCAAGGTGGGGAGGGTGCAAGATGGGGTGCATGCAAAGTTTTTTTTGCATTTAAATAAGCTGGATTTAAGAAAAATTAATTTACCCTAGGTATATCTTAATCCAGATTCGATTATTACTATCAAAATAAGACTACGTTAATACTTAAGCAAGGAAAAAGTAATTTAATTAAAATATTTATTTTGGTAATTTTCAATTTTCTCAAGAACAAGACATAAAGTCATCTAGTTTTCAGTTTTTGATAAAAAACAAATAAGAGCAATGAATTCTAAAAAAAAAACAGTAAATAATTTGAAAGTTTTGAAAAATTACACTTTAAACCTTTTTTTTTAACTTTTTTTGCACAAATTTTGACTTTAAAACAATTTTTTTTAAAAACTATGCATAGTTTTGACTTGATTTAAAAACAAGCTAATAGACAAAAGTGTTGGCTTTAAAAAAAGGTATAACACTTAATTGAGGGTATTACCGTTATTTTTTAATTATTTTTTTTCCATTTAATGTACATATTTTTTTTAACTGTCCCTACCGCCTAAACGGGAGGAGATAGACCCCCCCTCCCATAGTAAAAAATGCTTGTTTTTAACTGTTCCATACAAATCCGTCATTAAACTTTGTCGCCTAAGTTATCGTACTCTCCCCTCATTGAATTTAAAAGTGATTTTAGATGAAACATCTGAAACAAAATTTAACTCAATATTTGTTTTAAATTTTTACTGTAAACTTTTTAAACTTCATCAAGATTAGACATAGTTGTTCGCTATACTCTTCTCATTTATTGGTACCTACCTAGTATTTATCATACAAATATCGTCAAAAAATGATGCCTGCGTTAAGAACATCCTACGACCAATACAATTTCAAAGCTCTTGTACATGTACGCTCTTCCTTTGAAAACCTAAAAGTGTATTATATGGAATGGAGGTAGTTTTATTATAAGCACCCAACTATAAATTGTATTGCTAGATAACAACTACCTACTCTACTTAACTACTGCTTTCCCGTGTGCCGCCACTACGTTCAACAATATTGTTTCGTATCCGCGTGTACAATCCTAAAATATACCTATCCCATATATAGTTATATACTCATTTGTGAACAAGTGTTTCTTCTAGATTCTACTCCAACCCATATAATGTAACTACCAACCTCCAATCTCCAACCTCCAACCTTAAAGTATAACAACCAGCAACATAAAAAAAGAACTAAAAACAAACAAAATAAAAACTGAATTACTGTTAAATTAGGTTCTGAAAAATCACGTGCCGTGCACGCTGAAATAACGAACTGCGAAAGGCTTTTCTTTTTCTTCCAAGGAATCTTCTCCCGCCCATCAGCACGGTGCTCATCGTAGACATTCCATCTGCTCCTCCCATCATCCCATTGCCCACTTTCAATCTCCATAAACATCTTACTACATCTATACTTTGTTTTTATTTTCTCTTGTCTGCTGCTTCTGTGTTCCAAACTGCCAGGATGACAGAACTACATCCGTTCGTTCGTTTGCCAGCAAGCAGAACCCAAGCTAACCATCTCTAGCCCGGTTCCGTCGCCCGCCGCGCCGGTTCTCTGAGGATTTAGAGGAAGGAATATGATAAAATTCCAAGAAACATTTACTTTTCATGAACGCGCGAGCGAACATGTGTGCGCTCTGTGAATGTGCACTTAAGGCATTGCCATGGAACACAGGAGTTCCTTCTTCTGGTTTTTCAAGAAATATAGTTACGATTCAATCCCCCCCCCCCCCCTCTCCAAAAGTTCCCCATTCTGTTCTCAGTCTTAGACCCAAAGCTCGATGTGCAAGCATGCAGTGCAATAATGCTCTACCATCATCCACAACCATCATCATACGAAGGGTGTGCAAACACTTTACAGAAACCAACAAAAAGTATACCATAAATAAAGATCTACACACATTCTGAGAAAAAAGGAAGACGAAGATGAGATTCTAGAAACTTACCCCGGACCATTCCTCCACTTCCCACTTGGGACACTCCTGCACCATGCAAGACTCTTGAGTTGGGGGCTTCGGTGAACGGCATACGATGTCTGGGACCTGTTGGGAAAATGAAAATGACAATGGCATGTTACACAGAGTGCATAGTGCAATTAAGTAAATAGGAGGTACCTAACTGCGGGATGTATAGATACAAATATAATATGCAGAATAAGAATGGGAAAAAGGATAAGATAGGTTTAGGATGTATGTAACTTACCCTGGTTCTTATGCCATTTGTTTCTTCCGCGCACACAACCATTCTTTCTCGATAACCTGGTCCACATAGACGACTGCATGGGCCCCATTCATCATCAGCTATCCACCTTTAGAGCGACACGATGCAAGACGATGTCGTATAGTAAAAAGAGAAATGTGAGAAACGAAAGGAAGACAAACATAAAGGAGAATGTTGTTAGAACAAAACGAAAAAAATGTCATCAAAATTATGTAAAACATCTGAAATGACTCGATGTGACGACGCGACGGCACAAGTCCTTTTTTCCTTTTTCTCTACAACACAATCCACGCTTTTATCTATAGTCGTTACTGTAGTTAGTTATCATAATCGACAACGACAATTTCCATTCGAGATCCTCTTCGTTTCGGATCGAAAAGTGGATTTGCGAGATAAGACGAGTGAATATACATATATTCGAGAACAATGTGTTTGACAAGAAACGAACAAATTTCTTTGGAAAAATTGATTGTTTTTTTGTTTTCTGAGAAGATTTTATTGACTCATTGAAATAGCTAAAGTACACAAATTTAAAATTTCAATATAACATTTCAGTGTCAATTATCTAATCCTTAAAGTTAATGCAATTGTTTGTGAAACATATTTTTCGTTTCATTTTGAAGTGAATAAGCAATAAATCACAGCACATTCCGAACATTCAAGTACATAAATAATAAACGGTGGTTAAATTTCAAGGGCCGATGTTGAATGTGAACCATACCTAAACGTCAAGATTATTCTGCATTTGATTTGACATTCCTAAATTTCAGATTAATTCAATTTGAACCATAGAAAGACACGCAATCAAGCAAGGCGTTAAAATTTATTCAGGCTTATTTTGAAAATGGACATTCAAATCAAAATGCATATAGTGAACTTCGTGATTTTTTCGGTCAATTTAATCGTACAAATGTGCGTACAATCGGAAAAACCATGCAAAAATTTGAGCAAACCGGGTCTGTAGGAGATGTGAAAACACCAGGGTATGCAGCTCGTACAGGTCGTACTGCAGAAAATATTAGGTCGTACTGCAGAAAATATTGCTGTTGTTTGTGAAAGTGTGGCTGAAGAAGTCGTGCCCAAGAATTGCACCTCTCACGCTCGTCGTTGATGAAAAATTTGCATAAAGGCTTGCATTTACACGCTTACAAGGTGAAATTGACCAAATAACTAAAGTTTCTTGGCAATTTCAAGAATCGTCAATGGTCAGAATGTAGGCAAGAATTTGCAACAGTGGATGATGAATTTTCAAAGAAAATCATCTTCAGTGATAAGGCACATTTTCACCTCAGTGAATGCGTCAATAAGCAGAACTGCCACATTTGCGCGAATGATACGTAATTCAAAAGTGATCGAAAAACCAATGCACCTACAAAGAGTGAGTGTTTAGTGTGGTTTATGGGCTGGCGGCATCATCGGGTCGTATTTTTTCCAAAATGATGCTGGTCAGACAGTTACTCGGAATGACGTTTGCTATCGTGAGATGATAACGAATTTTTGATGACCCGAATTGGAAGATATTGATATGGACGAAATGAAGTTCCAACAGCTAACGAAACATCGGCTCTTTTGAGCTACAAATTCAATGGCCGTGCTATTTCACGTGGTGGCGATGTCAATTAGCTGCCAAGACCATGTGTTTCACATCGTTGGACTTCTTTCTTTGAGTTTATTTGAAAGAAAAGGTGTTATCGTTAAACCAGCAACAATTCAAGAACTAAACAAGGAGATAATTTAACACATTACAGGCATAACACCTCAATTATGCCTCAGCGTCATCGAAAATTTGGACCATCAGGTTGAGGTGTGCTGCCGAGGTCGCGGGTCCCATTTGCCCGATATTTTGTTTCATACATAATTCAACCATACCAATATTATCATAATACAATGATATGAAAATAATTTCCTAAATAATTTATTTTTTATTCAAAATCATTATCGGCCCTTAAAATATAACCACCTTCTATATATAAAACAATATTTTGACAGTGTAAGGGTCGCTAACGTACAAATTTAAAAAGAACTGAACGTTACGACCGTTTCGAATATTCATGAATATTTCAATTCGAGAGAGAAACTCATGAACACACCTCTGCAAAATTAATTCAAGAATTGACCTTTGTTGTAGCATATGCTTCGTTGACGACACCAGTCATGCCAAATTAAAAAAAAAATAAATTAAAATAGAGTTGAATTAATTAGTATAGCGTTCTAATGGGTGATTTTTTTGAGGTTAGGATTTTCATGCATTAGTATTTGACAGATCACGCGGGATTTCAGACATGGTGTCAAAGAAAAAGATGCTCAGTATGCTTTGACATTTCATCATGAATAGACTTACTAACGAGCAACGCTTGCAAATCATTGAATTTTATTACCAAAATCAGTGTTCAATTCGAAATGTGTTTCGCGCTTTTTTATCGACAAATTTTGTTCAGCGATGAGGCTCATTTCTGGTTGAATGGCTACGTAAATAAGCAAAATTGCCGCATTTGGAGTGAAGAGCAACCAGAAGCCGTTCAAGAACTGCCCATGCATCCCGAAAAATGCACTGTTTGGTGTGGTTTGTACGCTGGTGGAATCATTGGACCGTATTTTTTCAAAGATGCTGTTGGACGCAACGTTACGGTGAATGGCGATCGCTATCGTTCAATGCTAACAAACTTTTTGTTGCCAAAAATGGAAGAACTGAACTTGGTTGACATGTGGTTTCAACAAGATGGCGCTACATGCCACACAGCTCGCGATTCTATGGCCATTTTGAGGGAAAACTTCGGAGAACAATTCATCTCAATGAATGGACCGGTAAGTTGGCCACCAAGATCATGCGATTTGACGCCTTTAGACTATTTTTTGTGGGGCTACGTCAAGTTTAAAGTCCACACAAATAAGCCAGCAACTATTCCAGCTTTGGAAGACAACATTTCCGAAGAAATTCGGGCTATTCCGGCCGAAATGCTCGAAAAAGTTACCCAAAATTGGACTTTCCGAATGGACCACCTAAGACGCAGCCGCGGTCAACATTTAAATGAAATTATCTTCAAAAAGTAAATGTCATGGACCAATCTAACGTTTCAAATAAAGAATCGATGAGATCTTGCAAATTTTATGCGTTTTTTTTTAAAAAAAAGTTCTCAAGCTCTTAAAAAATCACCCGATATTACACCACAAGCTACATGTTACCAATATAATAAGACATTTTCTAAATCTTTTCAACAAAATAAAGTAAAACTCAAAATTAATTGGAAATTTCCACTAATTCAATTATTTAGCAGGTGCAGAGGGATCCACTCTTTTAAAACATACTGTCGAATGTTATAGGTGTAGGATTAAAGAATAAATCTGATTTCAAAGTGTATGTACTTACTTAGGAGGACAAGCATGAGTGTTGCAGAGTACCACAGATGGCTCAGGTCGATTAGTTGCACTGCATAGAGAGTCTTCGACTTCGACACCGGAAACACGATTTCTGCATGTTGGTCGGGACATCTTGTATCCTTGTTTTTGTAAGTTCAAACGAATGAATTAAAATGAGAATAAAAAAGAAGAAACATTTTTAGGTACATATTTTCTTGTATTCTTAAGAAATTTCTAGAATTTTTCTACAACAATATTTCAAGTTAATGGCGACGGGCAAAACCTATGATGGGTGGATGGCTTTGGACGGAAGGACATAAACCTATATATTATCGATTGATCAATTTCGATATTTTATATTCAACATGAAAGAAAAGTAGATATTTGATATATGTATGTATGTAGGAATTATAACGACCAAATGTACAAGGGCGACTGTTACACTCAATGTTTCCCAGGCTACAGAAACAAATACCATAAGACCAAAGTCGCTAAGTTGTAGCTTAAGTTGAAATCCTTATTGGTTTTGTCATTTTTTATTCTTAAGCTAAAGCTTTTCTTTTTTGTCGGTAGCATTTCTCATTTTTATTGCGAGCCACAGCGCACGTTTAATCGATTAGCAGTGGGAGGTTGTGGTGCTTAAAAGAGGCCGAGATGGAAACAAAAAATACACAGCCTGATGCCCTATCTGAAAATTGTCTTTATAGCTTTAATCGTTTTAGTCCCATTACATACTGTTTCTAGCAGTGTGGAGCATAGTGGATCCTTGACTTATGAGTGCTGCTGATGGTGGGGCTATACAATTTTTTTTTCTGTGTTGCATTCCATTCCTTTTCAAACTCACCAAAGTCAACCGACAGTGACTACGACTATTCTAGGAGATAAAATCTCTCACTCGTTCAATGGAAAAAGGAAGCAAAAAGGAGTAGAAGAATAAATAAACTTGGCAGAATTGGTGGCATGTTGTTTGGGGATTACCAATAGGGTGGTAAGACTCTACCGAACCAACCGCTACCGCTACCACACCTCTTCCACTGATTCTAGATCTAGAGAAGGTACTTGACATTTTCTCTCAGACCCTTTCTGTTTGGTATTTTTTCCCCGAGATTTAGTATTTGGATCATCGATAGACAAACAGACGAGAGAATGTGAAAAAAAGACAAACACAACAAAACGACCTGGAATGTTTTGTAATGGTATACCACCTATCCTATATTTGCTCATGGTATAAGGCGAGTATAGTTGGGGGTTGATTCACTTGGGTTCTGTGTCGTGATACGGATGATAGGAAGCAGCTTAAGTAAATAAAGATACATCTAGGGAGGAATTAAGTTAACTTATTCAAGAAATCAGAGGAGTAAGATTATGTGACAGCTTAACGGATTGATATTTATTTTTTTTATTTTTAAATTATGACTATCACGTTTCTTTTTTCTGATATACCCAACGAGGAGTTCATTAGTCGAGACTGTGGGGTTGAAACAAATATGAAACAAAAAACAACCTTTTTCAATATAAAATGATAGGATATGTTAAGTATTTTGAAAGAGGCTTTCTCCATGACAAAGATTTATGCGATAAGAAAAAAAGGTCTATACCCTGCATCAAATTTTCTGACCTTATATAAAGAAAGAAATTATGTTATATATATTCTTTTAAATCTGCTGACATTAAGTAAAGATTGTAAAACATTTTGGCAAATGACACCATATCATATAAATCTAACCATTTTCTTGTTTTTTTTTTTGTCATAAAGTCTTAAAGGAGAAAAAAGGTATAAATAATTTTGTGTTTTCGTATCCTTCTGTGTGTTACTTAAGTATTACCTTGATATTTTTTTAGGATATTTTGAAGGCTTTTTTTTAAAGAAGAGGCACTTAACAAAAAAATTCAAAAAAGGTTATATATTGAATACTTCAAGTTGGTTATCTTTTCAAAGGTGTAGAGTTTTTCTATTTTTTCTTAAGTGAGCCATGATGATGTATTTATAAAGGGATATAAAGTCTTAAATGCTTCAACGCTTCATCGTTTTATACAATATCCTTTTAAATTTAAATTACCTATAGACCTTTGAAAAAGCTACTTTTGGGATAAGAGTTGAATAGATATTGAGAACCTTGCGTTAGATTGGTTATAGATAGGTAATCAAACATGAAATCTATATAAAATGAAAACAAGAAAAATAACAAGGTTGATAAAGGTAAGTTTTTCAAGGGTTGTCTCAAAATTTACGTAAGATTTGAATTTGACTATATTTATTTGGTTAAATTTTATTAAACGTTAAAAATTATTTTTGACACTTGATGGTAAAGGTTTAAAGCTGGTCAGGAGACAAGGCAAGATAATACTATTTTAAAGACATCCGAATCCAGCAAACCAGAATGTAAACTTTTAAACGAAATTTTCCGAGAATTTTACAGGACTCGTCAGTCTTTTCTAGTTTTATAGCTTTTCATCAAAAAAAACATATATTACTATGATAATAAAATAATTGTTAATATTGAATACTTTAACCAAACTCTTACTGTTTTAAGATTTGGGCATAAAAATGATCCCAAATTCCAAAATTCTTAAATTTTATTGAAAAAAAAAATAACTTACAAATGAAACTCATAAAAACGATTTGAGAAATGAATCATAATCCTCCAGATTTGTATTATATTTCGTTACAGTTTTACATAAACTTCTACTTAAGTTAAAACTTTAAACGCGAGTTATAAACCAAATTTGAAATATGTGAGACAAGATGAGTCTAAAAATTAAACTATCAACGCGGGAAGACTACAATGCTAAGACTATGACAAGGCTCAATTGGAAGCGAATGAAACGATACCGATACAAGAATGGCCTTTTTTGATTTTGACGAGAGAACTAGAAAGAATAGCAGTTACTTTCTAGCTTTCCTACAGTTGATACAGTCTTTCTGAATTTTTCAATAAATATGATTTAATTTTGTATTTCTTGCTTTGAGTTTCCAAAATGTTTCAAGCATAAAGTTCCTCTATTTTTTTTTAAATACGAGTATTTTTCAACAACAGAAAAAACACAAAATGAAATCGATAGACACACTTTTGTTCCATGACATACGATATAAGCTCATTTACGCTAAATAACCTCATTAAATCCGACTCTTGAACTATTCTATACAATAGGAGTCGTAATTCCATCAAAACCTTTCAAGTAAAAGTCAAAAAATGAAAAGGTGATTTTAATGATATTTTCTTTTCTAATTAATGGTCACTTTGCTTTTGATTATTCATAACAAACCTTTCAACATTTAAATCATTAATCATTACAAGAAAAAATAGAATTCATCACACCTCCAACAAATCTAGACCATCAGTAGATATACATACATATGTATGTATACTAAGTACTGAAGCCTGCTTACCTCCCTAATCTATCTTAACAACATGGCACAAACAATCTTAACTCAACACCCATTAGCGAGTTGGTGTTGCACTCTTTCCATTATCGAGACTAGGTTATTATTGTTGCATGAAAATGTGTAACTCCTCTATTTAACATATCAGCAGTCTATCAACATGTCGACGATTTATTAAACCCTCTTTAATAAAAACACACGCCACGCCACGCATTGTATTTATCATGTGAAGGTCATTATTCCAGCCCCGGTTCAACAAATAAATAAAAGCACAACCTTTATAATATCCGATAGGTAAATAGTACTAGGTATACATACGACGAGTATGTAGGGTATGACACAGATGGGGAATTGTGGGGTGCAATCTGAATAATATTCCTTCCTCGTTTACCTTGTTGAGGTCGTTGAGGAAAAATATTATATTTTTAGATGTTTTATGACGGTGGTGGTGCAAGAATTGCTTTGTTCATAGTCAGAGGGGTGACTATCGGAGGCAAAAGTCAATAGCTTTTCATGAAGTACACCATAAATATAAATATAGGGTAGTGAAAACGAATTTTGCTCAAACCTCGAAGCTAAATCCTTTGAAAAGAACTTCAAGTTGGAACATTTTTAGCTTCTTAGGAAGAATTTTAAAGTAAACATAACATGTATAGAAATAGAAGCTGATCAAAGACAAATAGGTTATATAGAAACATTTGTATTTTTATATTATTAAATTTATGCTATGTATGTTATTAGTTGAAGTTTTTGAAAAGATTAATAATTTAATATTTAGATTTGTCAAATGTAGATCGTGACATTTAAATATTAGAATACATTTTGTTTTTTTGGGCGGGAGCGCGGCGTAATTGGTCCGTACTATGTTGAAAACGACATTAGTGAGGCGGGCACCGTCAACAGCGAGCGCTACATAACGATGATAACTATTTTCTTATGGCATGGCCCAAATTGAACCATATGGACCTAGACGACATGTGGTTCCAGCAAGACGGCACTACGTGCCACACAGCAAATGCCACGATTGACATTTTGCATGAACGATTTGAGGGTAAGGTTATCTCTCGCAGGGGTGATGTGAATTGGCCACAAAGGTCATACGATTTGACCCCGCTAGACTTTTTTCTGTGGGCTTTCTTGAAGTCGCAGGTCTATGCAAATAAACCACAATCGACCGATGCACTAAAGGTGAACATAAAACCGTAAGAACAAGAAGCCCAGGCGGGCATTTGAATGATGTCATATTCCACAGTTAATGGCATACATGCTCCTTTCAAATAAAAAAATAATTTTGATAATACGTCACACACAGCTTGTTTAGTTCCATTTAACGTCTAAACGCCCTTTTTGATTATTTTTCATTATTTTTAAAATTTAATTCTGTCAGTAGAACATTATAGATCCACTTTATTTTTACCACTGTTTGAAAATAGTGTGCATATATTTTTAACTCACATTACTTCAAAATTTACTATTCTATTTAACTTGTTTCTTACAAATAATATAATTTGCAAATTATATTTAGAGTTTTAAAAAGGTTTTCAATAAAAATTAAAGAGTAGTGAAACAAAGAATTAACTTTAATATCGTTAATGATTTTTGACAAAAGAGAGTTATCGATTAAAAAAGGAACCATCGAATTTGTGCTGTCTAAAATGGTGCGGGGAAATAAATCCACGGGAACTAACTCCACTGAGGGATTTAGTTCCCACTTAGTGAGAACTAAATCCACTTTAGTAAAGTGGATTTAGTTCCCATGCTAACTGGGAATCTAATTCCGAAAAAAATGTGTGATTTAATTTCTCCTTGAGTTTGAAATTAATTCCCACTTTTTAAAAGAAGAAGCAAGTAGAATAAGGCGCAGGGACATAGGGCCCAGGGACATAACGCCCAACTTTTTTTTTGGGGCTTATGTCTCACTTCGGTGGGACATAAAACCGAAATCTTATTTGGGCCCTAAGTCCCACCCAAGTAAGACCGAAGCCCCAAATAAAATTTTGGGGCTAATGTCCCACTTAATAAGAATCACCAAATGACACAACTTGGAGCACTTTAAATCCTGAGATCCCGCGAAGCCGGCCACCCACAGGTGCTTTTATTCAAAAAAGCTGTTGATATTGGCGCCTGCCTGGCGACTTTACATACCCTAAGCGGAGCAACGGAGTTGCGTGAGCGGGTGTGACCCCGAAAAAGGGAGTTAAAATCCTGAGAACCCGCGAAGTGGGCCACCCCGAAAAGGGGAGTTAAAATCCTGAGATCCCGAAAATAATGTTGAAAATAAACTTTTTTTGTTTTTCCTAATTTTTGTATTATCACCGTATCAAAAAATTATTGTTTATTGTATTGAAATACAAAAACTTTACATTCTTTTTTGGCTCTGCAAAAATTTGGGTACAATGTTTTATTAGTTTTTTATCACCTTGCTCATCAATAACTAAGCTCCCCTTGCAATTTTGACCATAATAGCAAATGTAACGTGAAATATTATTTCGAGTATATTTTTTAACATAAATTTGTTTTTCTTCACGGTCATAAATTAACACACTAATTTTACGAAACCCGGTAATAAATTCAATTTTATTTTCCATGCTTTTAATTTTTTATTTTAATTTTATTCACACTACGCACTGTTTTCTTAAATTGCTTAAGACTGATGTTCGACTGTTTCTAGAATCTGATAACTAACTGTAATTTGAAGCTGTTGTTGTTAGAAATTAGTTCCCTCTTCATATTTTTGAATGTGTACTAAATTCCCATAAGAAAGTGGAGTTCGTTCCCACTTAGCATGGGAACTAAATTCACTTTACTAAAGTGGATTTAGTTCCCACTGAGTGGTAACATTTTTTCTAAAGGACGACTTCCTTATGTATACCCGGATGTGTTGACTACATTGATGATGATTTTCACTAATTTTTTTCAAAGCATATCTGATCTTAAAAAACACAATCTAAGATTTACAACTTTTCAAAATACGAAGTATGTAATTCCAAAGTTGTATTTTAAATTGGTGCAATTGGTGCATTTTAAATTGGTTATATGATACATAAATAAATATGTAATAAATAAGGTGTCCGACCGAAGCTTCGACTTTGGCCTTCGGCTCGGTCGTAATTCGGCCAAACCTTCGGCTTCGGTCATTTTAGGCCGAAGTTTTGACCGAAGTCGAAGAATCTGTTTATTATGTATATCGAGCATCGTACTAAGCGCCATCATAGTAGGCGCCGAACAAAATTTCAAAATTTCAATTTTTGAATTTTGCCTGACACCTTTTGCGCATCGTTTGTGGAAAGGAGAATTCTTGACTTTTTTCAACCTTAGGTTTCGGCTTCGGCTGAAGATTTTCTTTCAGCCTAATAATTAGGCTTCGGCTTCGGCTGAAAATCGAACTTCGGTCGGACACCACTACCAAACCAACAATTCCTGTGTGCGAGTAATGTCGTAGATGGAGGGGACGGACAGTTTTTATGCCGATTCCAAACAACTAATCTCAGAACTCACTTTTCATGGCAAGAAAAGAGGCAGTACCCGTGAAAAAATTATTTAGATAGCACGGGCAGGGATTGAACCCAAGACTTTTGACATGAAAGTCCTACGCACGTTGTATGAAAACCATATTAGTTATGTATTAAAATATACGGACTGCAAAACTGCAACTTCATTGCCAAGATTCAGAAATCAAGCTAAGCCGATGAATGTAACCATTCTCTAGTTCATACAAAGCTAGATATTAATAAGGATTATAATTGGTGCTTGGGTTGCCTAGCTATAACCTTGTGCTAAATATTGTATAGGGTTTTTCAATAAGGGCTGATAGATGTTGTGTGTAGATGTCGTGGCGTTTGCTGTGTGGCACGTAGCGCGGCCCGTCCTTCTGGAACCACATGTAGTCTAGGTCCATATGGTTCAATTTGGGCCATAAGAAATTAGTTACCATCGTTATGTAGAGCTCGCTGTTGACGGTGGCCGCCTCACTAAAGTCGTTTTAAAAAAAAAGTACGGACCAATTACGCCGCTGCGGCCGGCCCAAAGTCCATTTTAAACAGTAACGTTTTGAGGATGCATTATCATCTGGTGAACCTCGCGTCGGTTGGTGTCGTCCCATTTATGGCAATTTTGCTTGTTAACACAGCCGTTCATCCAAAAATACAACTCGTCACTAAAGATGATTTTTCGGCAAAATTTGGGGTACCTACTCTTCCAAACGATTGGAAGCAGGAACAAACGGCGTTATCTCCTGAGTCAGTTGGATCTTGTACGGGTGTAGGCCCAAGTCCGTACCCAAAATTCGCCAAGTTGAAGTCTGCGAAAGGCCGAGTTCTTGTGCACGGCGAGGAATAGACTGCTTCGGGTTCTGCTGGCCACCAAACGTTGAGGAGTCGACTGTGAAGGACCACCACGTCCACGTTAAATGGGCGCTATGCGCGCAACGTCTGCGTTAACGAACACTCATATTGATAATGAAGTTTTATCATTTAAACGTGCTGTTCAATTTTCATTCAACTTGCCATGATGATTTGGCATAAACAACTGAATTATGAACAAAAGATTTCACAGATGGCGCCAAAACAAAATGGCTACCACGGGGCACCAAAATCTACCCGCGCCAAAGTGAATATATAAAATAAGAGTGTATTTTATAGTTGATATTTTGAGTTGTCTACTTTTATCCTGTTGCCTGGTTTAAAGCGGTGGGCTTGCGGAATAAATATACCCTTATTTGGTATTATCAAATAACAAATAATGGTTGATATTTCTTAAACGTACCTTAGAGAGTTTGCTTTGCGATCAGTTCGTACACAAATTTACTTTATTAACAAAAAAAAAAAAATTTCAAATGTAGCCTTGAAGTGTAGTCTTAATAATGAAATGCATTGTGTGCATTTAAAAATCATTAAAGAATAAAATGATAAGTTAGAATTATTAAAATTTGAATTGAAGTTCAAAGTTTTAAAAAGAGATACAAAATGGGGTTGTTTTGAAGTGTTATTTTTGTATAAAGGTGATTTTTTTTAAAATGAAATTTACTCTATTTGAAAGATAATCTTCTGGCACTATAATTTAAATAGGTTTTTGGCATATGGCCACCACGGCTGACTCAGACGTAGTCTAACCTAGGAGCCCAATTTGAGACAATTTTTTCCAACATACACTTAGCCCAAAAAATCTCCGTACAGCAGCCTAATTTTAGTGTTTTTTTTTTGAAAAAAATTACTAGGAATAAATGTAAAAACCGAAGTGGTAACATTGAAAAAAAAGTTAGTTTCCACCTTCACCTTTTTAACAAATTTAAAAAAATTGTGATTTTCAAAATCCCGTTTTTAATTTATTGTTATAGTAAATATTTTATCTCAAATCATCATAAAGAAAGCTGCTGTACGGAGAGAATTTTTGGACTATGTGTATGTTGCCGTATATAGTCAATTATGCGGTGAATGTTGTCCTATAAGTTACGCGGCGAATGTTGTCCTCTAAGTGATCAATACTTCTGGGCTTATCAAGCCGAAAGACTAGCAATTTCACATATGATAACAGGGGCGAACGCAGAAAAAAATTTCGGGGGGGGGGGTTTCAAAAAATATATATTATATTATTTTTTTATTTTAAATGTCAAGTGTTTTTTTTTTCTTTTTTGACACTATTTTATATAGGTACTAAGAAACATGTATGAATAAAAATTACATATACATATACACATACATATGTATATGACTTGCTTTCACGATTGGCAAAACAGTTTGACTTTGACTTCTTTTTGACTTAATTTTTATATGCATTATGCATGTATAAGTATCTATAGTATAAGTTTGTATGCCTTTTTTTCTAGTTGCCGTGATGAGGTGAGATTTTTCTATTTTCACAATAATGACTTTGAATGCGCTCCGAAACTTTAGACCGAAGACATAGGGTCATATTCATAGTTCATTGATAAGTTCTGATTTTGTCTTTGCTAAATTAAACTACAGTTTATGTTATTCATAGACAATTTAAACCCATTTTAAAACGATAATCTGGAGTCTAAAACTAAACACGACGGAACCTATGTTTAAGCTGTTTCTAAATCTATTAAACGTCAAAAATAAACAAACTGATTGACAAAAATTAAGTTACGAGGCATTTTATTTGAAAATTTAAAAACAAAAACTAAAATGTAAAAAGACTTAAGCATATATCAATATTTTGATATTTTTTGCTGGATGTTGGAATGCTACCAACTAACAAAAAACGAAAGCTCTACTTAACCCGATGGGACCCCTTTGAAATAGATGAAGACCATTCGTGTGAAAGGTATCGATTCAAGAAAAAAAATTGTCAAGTTTATAATTGATTTTCTAAAATTTCTCAACTAAGAGCAAACAAAATAGTTTAAAGGGTTTCAAAGATTTTGGCTCTCCAGCTAACGCAATTTATTTTGTTACCCTCTACAAGCTATTTTGTATAGGTTTAAGTGAAATTTTTCAAAATTGTAGTAGAATATATGCCTTAAACCTGTTTCTAACTAAACAGAGCTGAAAAATTCTTTATGAATAGCAGCTGTTTCTAACCTACATATATGTTAAATTTAGACTCCAGTTCAAATACACTCGGGTTTAAAATATGACTATGAATATGCCCCATATTGTTTTGTGTCTTACATTAAGGTATGTTTAAATGCAGAAACGCATTCAAATGTTTAAAAATATTGAATTTAGGTGACATAACGTCACTTTCATTATTAGTTTGATTCTTGTTCTTGAAAAATAGGGAAAAAACGCGACAAAGGCAAACAGGGTTGCTGTTTTTGTTTTAAAATATTCTTGTGTCACAATTCAAGAAGTGAAAAAAGTTAAGTTAAACATTTTTTTTAATTTACAGTTAAAAGTAACATAAATGAACCGAACAATTTTTCGGTGGTTTGACATTTAAATACATATGTCATAAGTGGCCGTGAGATCGTCATTTTCTGTTTTCAATTTTTCATTTTTAGCCATAAGAAACATGGCGAAAGGGAGCATCTCTGTGATAATAATAATATTTAGCTGTATACAAAAAGTTAAAAACCCTTCATCTTCTACCTTAGTGTTTGAAAATAAAAATACTAAACATTTTAATTGTTAGTATGAATAAAAACAAGAAAAATATTTGTCTTTCTTTACCAACAAATACAGAAATTTATTGTTCTAATTTAGCGTGTTTGTGTTTTGTGCACAATTTCTATCACCGTAGCAAATTTATTAAAATTTTTTGTTTAACATAGTTTTAGAATTTGAGTTGGAAATTAATTTTGTACCATTTCTGTTTTTCTTTTTTTTGGACAATAATGGATATTTGATTACTGCACATATTCTGATATTTCGGAGGGGGTTTTAACCCCTAAAACCCCTACCTGCGTTCGCCCCTGTATGATAATGATAACCCATCACAGAAAAAAGTCAAGCATTATATGGCACGATTTAAAGGCCAATTCACGAGTTCGTAACTTAAACTATGCGTTGATAAAATGTTTCTTTCAATAAATCTAGTGTTACACGAGTTATGTAACATGTTGAGCTGTCTTGTTAAAACCACAGCTACTGCACACCATATGGTTGTTCAATGATAAAGAACAGTAAGTTTTTGTGTATGTTACGGTATCTTAACATATACACTCGAGGATTATGAACACTCCAAATATGGCAGTTTCTTTATTGACGTATCGATTCAACCAAAATTTATGCTTTATTCAATTTAGACTTAACTTCATTCTTCGAAGTGCTAATTATATTTATAGTTTTTATTTTAATTTATATTAATTAATATAATTAATATTAAATTGTTTTCCTATTTTTCTTGATTCCCCTGAAGAAGGCAGCAATCCTTGCCAAAACGTTGGGAAAGTTAGTGTTACTTAATTGTTTCATTGCAAAAACTACAGCGACCAAAAAAGCCGACAGAAAACTATATTTCCACTAATCACAATAATTACATAAATTGTTCAATAAATTAACTCAATTCAACCAAAACATGAAGCTAAACAAAATTGGATTATCAAAATTGGGATCAACAGCAATTATGTTTTGAAACGTTGTTTAGAAGTCAGTCTATTTATGCTAAAATGCCAAACAAAAAATAAATGACTTGACAGCTGACAAAATGTTCGCCGTTATATACCTCCAAGAAAAACTGTCGTTACAAATAGAATGCAATACATTATAAAAACGAATTTATGTCGGTTAAAATTTAAAGGAGTCTGATGTATCGGTTTCGTCAGAGGGTTGTTGCACATCAGTGAAATGAAATTTATTCTCCGTATTTGTAGGGGAATATTTAAAAAAATTCAAATTTTAGATTGTAGAAGTTAAGTTATTTCATTATTCATTATTATGAATTCAAGAAACTCAACTCGTTTTTATATCAACTTCAATTTTATGAAAGATTTAAAAAATTTAGAAAATTTCTAGTTTTCATAATTTTATATATTGTTATTGAACTATGAGTCCTTTGATTTTGCTTATATGAGCTTAAGATTACGTTTTTTGAAATTTGAAATATCTCCAAAAGCTTACATTTTTTATTAAATGCATTGAATTTCGGTTCATTTAGAACCTAAAAAGTATAAAGCTATGAACACTTTTCGTAAAAAAAGAGACTAAAATTAATAAATCAATGATCAAGTAGGCATTCTTCTAGAGTATTACAATACAAAGTAGCTAAGAGCTAATGTTTTTAGTTATATTTTTTTATAATATATACATACATACATCAAATGGTAATTTATAATAGATTCTCGAATCCAAATTATTAAATTTAAAAACAGGCAATGGCCTAGTCACTGATAAAGCTTCGGTTCCCATCGATCACCGAAATCAAGCATCAGTGAGCGTGGTTAGTAGAAAGATGGAGGACCGTCTCGAAACCTACCGCGTGCTGTTGTCATGTGTTCTTTCTGTATGTTGTTCTTTCTCCTCTGTCCTTCTGTCTTGTACTAATGTCTTGTGTTGTTATCACCTTATATAGTCTAGTCGCTCAAGGTGCTGTTCTCTACTCTGTACATTTATGTGCTGAGTAGTGTGAAATGTAATGTAATGTAATGTAAATTTAAACACCTATAATGTGCTAATAGTCCTAGTCGAACTTCATTTATACGTTCTTAAAACTTCTCATAATATGGAGTACAGACAAAATTGGGGGCTGAAGTACAGTTTTATCCAAATTACTCGGAAACTATGTATATGATTTTTTGTAAAACAATTGTGGAAAAAAGCGAAAACTTAAGGGTGTGCCCAGAGTATTAAAAATCAAAAACAAACACGTTAGCATGTTACTTCACAAGCAATATTCGAAAATCAGTTAAATTGTTCAAGGTTGGAAGTGATTTAATTTTGTTTTGTGATTTTTATTCATTCAGTTCCATGTCAAGAAATCCACCCGAATAAATATATAATATTGTATTGTACCAAGAAGCATACCAAAACCTATAACTCTAACTGTACCTATAGTTATATGAAAATATATCAAAGCTGTAATATATTGCACCCTTCAAAAAATAAACATAAAAATCGAATTCACCCATAACTACGCTACGGCCCATGAAGAAAGATTTTTGTTGACAAAACGGTCTTCGTCACACAACTATTGATTCTTGACAGTCCACATAAACACCAGCAAAATCGAAGGTTTCCAGATCATAGTTTGAACTGTGTGATAACAGATAAACACGAACCATCACCCATCACCCCCAATAACAAAAATATGTAGGTACCTGTACAAATATAATCTTTTTTGCATGACACCATGGAACAAGCTACTTACCTCCTCCACAGGTAACTGAACACAGTGACATCGGTGCCGTCTCCCAATGATAAAGTGGTTGTGAACATGATTTTCCATCACCCCCACACACTCCACACGCGTCGATCTTTTTCGTTGAACCAATCTTCAGGTCACAGCCAACTCGCTGAAAGAAGAAAAAAATATATATAATAAAACAACATAAACGAGAAAATTGAGAACATAAATATAAAATCGGAATAAATATCGGAAAATGATGAAGGATAACACTCCAAAAAGAAAAACAAAAAAAAAAAACAAAAGTTATGTGGAACATTCTAAGAGTTTGTTCTTAGCGAACCACAATCTGAAGCTATACGACACGATGATACGAGTATAAGGAAAACGAAGCTAAAAACATTTTGAATAAATAAAGCGTTTTCGGTAAGTATTTTTTTTGATATTTAGCTTTGCCAAATGCGTACCCGATTCTATCGTCAGTCAAGAGGGTAACAAATAATTTATCACAATCTATAAGGTTGACTCAAAAATTATTCTCTGTCGAATATAAAATGAATTGCCTTTTGCACAAGGCTAAATATACCTACACTACACACATACCTACTTTGGAAAGCAAATAAACAGAAACGAAAACGAAAGAACCAATAAACCAAACAATACTATATAGTAATCTCTATCTCCCTGTCAAGTGAATGAGGCAGGAGCCCGCGTTGGGCGCCATTTTTGACGAAAGTACTTTGTTTTTCCCGGAGACAAGCTGTCATTATTTAAATTCCTGTTCGATGTAATGAATAACTTTGGCCGAATTATTTGGCAAATTGTGGTTTGATTTATGCGACTCATTGTGCACCAGCAGTGTACGCTATGTGCCTGATGTAGGCATGGATTTACCTTTTGGCAGAGGCATAGGTATAAATATAAACAAATCGATTGATATGTAGCTACAACTGATTTTCAAACTTGGTTTGTATACCTGCGGGGCGGTAATGAGTTTTTTTTTGTTTTTTTTTGTTGTCAAGTTTAGCAAGTTTGACAAAAAAATAGAAAAAATTTGTCGTGAAAACTCCTCGAAATAAATGAGACCTAATCACGACATCGTTTGTATTCTTTTTTTTTTAAAGGAATGTTAAGGAAAGACTAACTTGTGTTGTTGTTTTTGTCGAACCACAGACATATTTTTCTTTTCAGCTTTTTTTTTTTTGTAAAGCCCTTTAGGAGTTTGGAAGTTTGAAAAATGTGGAAGATGTTAACGATTGTATTCGTTATAGATGATTTGGCAAAGAAGGATTTGAATTAAAATTACCAAAGGGGGTTTTGTTTGACTTTGTAAATTTTTGTTAAACAAATACAAAGTTTTTAGCGACACATGAGAGGCAGTTAACAAGGTACCTATTAGACTTGTTAATTAGTTTAATATAGATGCTTGTTTTTCTCTCATTGTCAATTAGTGTTTTGCTTTTTTTAATTTAAAAGTTTGTGGTACGGAGATACCCTTGAGAAATGAGCGTAGAGGGTTTGTTTTCTGAAATTAAAATCAATCTGAGCAACATGTGAAGAAGTTCCAATTGACTTAAACCTTTTGCCGTCTTAAATGCATGTTTTACCACTTGGGTAGTTCATGAGCGAAAGTAACTAACTTATAAAGTTCGTTTTAGAAAAATTTTGAGTATATAGTTCTTGAGACTATACTTCAGGTGAAGGAATGTCCGAAACCCAAATATGACAACAGTAACAAATATTATAATGGCCAACAATGAAAGCCAACCGTTTCCAATTCACCTTTTTATTCACATACTTAAGGTAGCTCTATTAAAATTGCATATATTTAAACTAAAAAATCTCTGCTTCATTTATCTACCTCCTGTTTCGAATGCACATCCTTCGTGAAGTCAATTTTCTCTTTGTCATTGGTCAATCTTCATTTACATAACACACATTATCCATTAAGTTTTTAAGTTAATTGATAATTAAAAAAGCCAACGAAAAACCTATAATTTATTCTCCACAATGAGAATTAACTTATTTACACCATGCCAATCAACTTCCCGTGAAAAACAAATTTGAATAAAAGAAAGACTAAAATAAAACCGAAGAGAAAAAAGAATTAAATAAATAATATAAAAAAAAACAAAAAACAATTTTTATCTCACTCACCTGACATTTGCCCTGGATGCACATATCAAGACTTCCGGCACGACACCGAGTTCCATCTTGTACTCTGGCTGACAGTTGCACAATGACACTCGGCTCATCATAGTGTTCCGACTCATCTGGGCCAGTGACACCGCCACCAACATCAACCTCTGGCAGTGAAACATCATCAGAAAGATGTGCAGGTCTCCCCCTGTTCATATTTTCAACATCCCAGAGTCACAACCGCACATCCACACAAAATGGCGAGAAAAACAACAGAAATTAAAAAAAGGAAAAGAAAAACAAATACAATCCCATTTTATATTAAATGAATACAGCCATTCAGTTAACGAGTCAAAGAGTATATAACTGTGAATAATTTAACAACACACAAGCAAACAAAACCAGGACACTGAATAAACGGAGCGCGAGCAATGGTGGAAAGTTCCAAAAGGATTGCACGGTGTGCTTGGTCCTTAATATAGAGGTTCATATATGTAACTGTTACAGCTATTATTATAGCAGGAGTACAATCAGAAGGAGCGCTACGCTCTTTTACTAGTTACATGGCGCTGATGGGAGCTATGTAGGCCGTTTGAAGTGGGGGAATACGTTTCAAGGCAACAGGATACGGCATGCAACTTCCGCAGTCGTATAGCCGAAGCAGTAGCGTGCTGCTAAATCCACTTTAAGTCGCCACATAGCAGCGCTTACACTTATGTACATACCTCTTGGTGAACAATACAACTCTTTTACCTGGTACTGGGACTGGGACAGGTATGCTTGGCTTGGCTACTTAACAAAGAAAATTCGCCAAGAGCCTTCTGCTGCATTTCCACAATAGAGGATGTTGTTGACGACATTTACTCCAGAGCCAAACACACCAGAGCCAGAGGAGCCACCTCATCATGCTCCCTTTACAGGCCAACCCACTACAATTTAATTACCGCACTTTGCATTCAGATTCAGAGACGTTTTGTTTATGGAGTGTCCGCAGTTTTGCACTTTGCGTGAAATGTTTCACGATAATTCGCCGTGTGTTTCATTTACTTTTCTTTTTTCTTTTTGTTTTTAATTTCAACCACTTACCTGCATGTTAAAGCACATGGATCTACATAATCGTAGTGCGTTGTCCACGTGTACAGTGTCCCATCGTAGGGGACATCATTGTAAGCGGCACACTGATGAGCTCGGAAGTCCTGCTGTTCGGGACATGGTTGCATATTGCATATTCTAAAACGGGTCGTATCGCCCTTGCATCCGTTTGGATTGTGGCATCTTCTTATTTGTTGGGCGACACCGCCATCGCACGTCCTCGAACAAGTCGACCAATCCGACCAACCGGACCAGCTACCCGCCGAACTGCTGCCTTTGGCACGTTTTTGCTGCAACATACACTGGATTAATATATTATCAGTTGTTTGGAAGTCACCTTTAGCTTTAGGTTGATGCGTTGGCGGCACCACCTTCGGCGGCGTCGGTGTCTGACATCGTCTTACTTCGAGTTCGTTCTCTAATTCAACATCTGAGTGCCATGTGTTGTCGAATGCTTGACTGGCATTTAGTTTCTTTGCAATGGATCCATATTCGAGGAAGATCGTTAACTGCAATGGAAATAATAGAGGACAGAATTACAAAAATATTTCAATATTCTTTAATTTTCTAAAGTCTTGAAGCTTTTTAAGGAACTTAAAATAACTGTAAATAATTCCCTATTTTTCCACTGTTAGCGACTGAAACTCGACCAATCAAAAAAAGAAGTTTATCCAAAGTTATTCGAGGCCAAGCCAACCTTCACATAAGTTTGTTCCCAACACTGAAATGACTTTTTATACCAACTTTAAACAAAGGTATCGGGGACATTTGCTTTACGAAAGAAATATTAAGATGTTTTTCCGTAAGCATCAAATATTTCTTAAACCTATTTCCTAGTGTCATATGTAAATATTCTAAAAATAAAAGAGCTTTGCTGATTTTTAAGCTTAGATAAACAATTGAATTTTGTTAAACAATGTTGTCACGTTTTTGAGAAGTCCATATTACAAAAAAAAACCCTAACGTGAATCTGTTTAAGACTTTGATTTCCAAGGACGAAGGCTGAAGAACATTTTTTCCGAATTCATATTCATTGTAATGTTGTTTTCGAAAACAATTGAAGGGGTTGGTGGATGCGTGTACTTTGAACGACTTAAATTAAATCTCTCATTCCGTCTTCCCAATCATTGTAGCGTGTTCCAAGCGGAACTTTTGGCGATAAAGAAGTCTTGTTCTGGCTTAAAGAAAACGTGATATCAATATTTGATATCCGTATTTTTTCAGATAGTCAGACCGCTATCAGATCTCTGGATTCTTTTTCTACAAACTCTATAACAGTCTATAACTCCCGATCATCTCTAATGGAGCTGGCACAAACGTTTAACATTCACTTTTGCTGAGTGCCGGGCTATAGAGACATTCCAGGAAATCGTAAGACAGACGACAACCTATTTTACCACTTTTAGCTAATGCTGGCATACCAATTTTTACAGGTAAACTGTTGCAAATGCAAGACGCTATAAAGAAGGCAAACATCAGGTGGAATTACATCACCACTTGTATACGGCTATGCGTATTCTCAAATGAATTTGATATTGAGGAAGGGGAGGAAACAGTTCTTCATCTCCTCTGAACATGCTCTGTTCAAGCTCAAAAACACAAGAATTACCTAGGCGAGTTCTTTTATAACGGTTTTGACGATCTAAATCACATTAACATAATCAGCCTCTCACGTTTTGTAAGGCACTCAAACTGGTTTCATCGAACTCAGAAGAAAGCTTCGAGATTCATGTGGTATCACAATGGGCCAATAAACTGGCCTAAATGTGTCCTACTCCATCCCGGATAGCCACTTCAACCTAATATAACCTTACCATCGTAATGTTATAATAAATAAATTGGGTTGCGCAACAGTCCTTTGAGAACTAGGGCATAGTGACTTACAACTCTCAACCATTCCTGTGTGCGAGTAATGTGGTCAGGAATGGAGGGGACCTACAGTTTTTAAGCCGAATCCGAACGGCTAATTTGAGAAAGCACTTTTCAGGACAAGAATTACTTTGGAGAATTTGTCAATTCCTCGCAAGGGGCATCAGTACCAGTGAAAAAAACTTTAGATGGCATAGGCAGGGATCGAACCCAAGACCTCTGGCATGACAGTCCAACGCACTAACCATCATGCCGCGGGTACTACATCGTAATGTTATGTTTGATTCAAATCCCGAGTTAGACATTTTCTACGAATGCAATGTTGAAAGCAAAAAATATAAATTTTGAATAAATTAATTGATTTCACTGTCAAGCTTAAAATTGATCCTTTTAAAAAACATTTTTTTTTTAAACTTCGCCTATCTTTCAAAGGAAGCAATTACACCTACGAGTTGTTTTTTCTTGTCATTCAAAGAAACCGTGGTGTAGGTGGGAAGGTTAAGGTAGAAAAGGAGCTTCTAGAAATTATTGTCTCCTTATGTCATAGGGGTTACCTCACGTAAAACATTTAAATAAGTGATTCATGTGAATTGCTGGCTGTTGCCAATGCTACAGTGAAAACACATAAACAATTCACCAAAAATAAATGTGTGCTTCTTCAATCTGAAGGTAACCAAGTTGACCAAAGACATGGGAAGAGCACACACCAATTCCTTGAGTCTGATGGTTTCTAAAGAATATGTGACCGACCGAAAAGGATAAACAACACAAACACAGAAACACAAACAAAAATCAACTCACAGTCAAAGCAAAGCAGCAGCATGTTTCGCATCTCAAAGCCCCATCCATTCACATAATGGCTAGATACATCCTGCGTAGAAAGAATGTAGAAAGGGCGACATGCGACATGCGACATTGTGAATAGTGTGATGTGTTTTTGTTTCTTTTTGTCCGATGGTTGTTTGCTTTTTCTATTCAACTTGAATATCCATTACAAAGGACTTTCATTTTATCGGTACACCAAGCAGTAAACAAAAATAGGGATTCTCCACAATCTCCACATACTACCTAACCTTAATTATTTATTTATGAGATGAAACCGTTTCAATAATTCACCTTTTATACCTTTAAAAGTAAAGCCATTGAAGTTCCACGTAAAAGAGATAGAAAATAGAGGACTTATAAAAAGAACGTAAAAACGAAAGAAAGGAAGGAAGAAGTAGAAGAAAATACTTTTGACGAGGGATGAAAACGGGTCTGACATTATTTTGTCATTAATCTATGTGATTCGGAGTCAGAGTGTACGTATAGCGAAACGATTACCAGAGAAAATACATAGGTCTGGGAAAAGCCTCGTGGATGTCAGTCATCACATTATAGTACCTTCCCCTTCTACTCTTTGCATCAACTAAAGTTGAAGCTAAAGTTCTGGAACGGAAAACGGGTGTAAATCTAAATCTCGTTCCGCCACAACAAATCCAACCTGTAAAAGCTGTCAGTCTTTATCCATGTCTATGTCTATTTCTATATGACAAAAAAAGAAAAAACTCTCGGGAATAACTCTGTACAGTGAACAGCTCTACCTAATGGCTGGCTGGTGATGGTGATGGTAATTTTATTTTTATACTCATCCCTCGCTATTTTGTGGCAATACGCATCGGTTTTGATTTTCAATCTTATCTTTTTCTCTTGTGAAAGTTTATTGATCGGAAATGTAAACGTTATGAATTTATTATCCAATTCATCCAACCACCATACTTATATTTATATATTTTCAAAGATGGTAACGTTGATGAAATTTTATACTTTATATTTTTCCAACCCCCATTTACGAGTAGGCGAGGATAGGGATGGCTTTAGTGGATTTGTATATGGACTTAAATGTCGCTTAAGAGCTATGATAAAAACTAAACACAGAGACAGTTAGACATAGATAAATGGTATATGTTTAATATGCGGTCTTTTTATGGTTTCTTTAGTGCTTATTGATCCTAAGAAAACATCACCCGGGCGCCATTTTATATTTATTTTGTATATTTTCCTTCTTATTTTAATTCGAAAGTCTTTTTAAAACATTATTTAACCACTGAAGAATACAACACTGCACAATATATTATCTTACTAATCCCGCTAAATCGATTCAAGGATTGGATGAAACTATACAAAATTTTCACTGTTACAAGTTCCAATTTGTGTTGTACTTGTTTCTCTTCTCGAATTTCTGTTCGGTTGGCTTGCCTTGCATGAATATTTATTTAGAGCGCACTTTTGCATGTTTGTGGGTCATTAAGTTCTGGCGTTGTGTTTTGCTCCAAGGAAATTGAAATAAATGTCGACTGGATGTTGATGTCGAATCGAATGGGACACAAAGCTTGGGAAATATTTACCTTTGTAAGGACTTAACTCTTTTTATAGGATGAGAAAACTACTAAGCGCTTGAAGCTGCACGAAAAGCGATAAAATTCAAGTGGAATTCTTTCTTGCTTCTGTAGAGTAGGTATAGGTAGGAGAGTGCGAGGATGATTGTTATCAGACCCCTTCTTGCAGTAATAGCTTAGTAATGGGAATCATGTCACTTTGACAAGAAACACCTTTAATCAAAATGGGGTTAAGTTGGCGAAACTAATGGACACTGGACACATTTTGTATTTGGTATTTTAGTGGCCTTTGTTGTGGCAATTTACATTATTTCCTTTTCAAGGCTAATAAGTGGTCCAAGAAAATAGGCTAAAATAAAGAAATAAGTTCTATGGTCAGGAATAAAAGAAGGCAATTTGTTGTCCTACGTAATTAATTGAGTAAAGTCAAAAAAAGGAAAGTGAGTTAAGGGATTAGTTGTTTTCTTTTGACTTAAGACATGTCAAGTGGTAAATTGCTGTGACCATTTTGACACTTTTTATTGTTTCGATGTAACTTTTTCAACACTTAAAAGCTAAATAAAAAATTTAAAATACGAAAAGACTTGTATTTGGCAACATTTTTTTTTATAAGCAATTTATGTTGAAAAAATAAAGCTTTAAAAGTAATTGTTAGTTCTAATGACGAACTCCTTTTCTGTATAACGTTTTTGAAATATTCAAAAGAAAACCTATTAAATAAGCCGTATTTTTCGAAACCATGAAAACATTTGATTGACGGTTTCTCAAAACTTCATATGTCATAGTAAAATAACAAATTACAAGTCATCTCATTACTAATGAAAATGCCCGTAAACTAAGTGAAAACTTAAAGGGTAATTTTTTAAGAGCTATAAGAAAGTTTTTTCAAAAAAAAAAACATACAATTCAAAAAAAATGCATGAAATCTTTATTTGAATCAATAGTACGGTCCATATAATTTAATGTTTGATGATTATTTCATGCAAATGTTGACCTTGACTACGCCGAGCGGTTTCAACATGGCAGGCCAGACTTACATTGACCAATTCATGAAATTATAGTGCACGTATGGGAACATGAAGAAATTTCAGAAGACTGGGGGAAAGGTGTTACCAATATAGCCCATACACAAGAAAGATCGTATAGTCCTATACGCTAAAACTATCATCCGACAATATCAGTGTGGCAAACCAACAACCAATCAGCTTTTTTAGCAGGTGATGAAAAAATGTCAAGAATTTAGTATTCCATCTGTTTATATACTTTAAGGCCACCTACGATAGTCAGGGATAACTAACTACACAAAACCATGAGAGAATTCGGGAGCCTAAATAAAATGACACGACTATGTAGGTTGACCATGACCAATATAATAAGCCAAGTTAAAACAGCAGGGTTGCTAAACAGAACAATCAACATTTACAATGGACTCTAATAAGGGGTTGGTTTGGCCTGTATCCTCTTCAATCTGGCGTTGGAGAAATCAATCCGTCACTCTGGCATGTCAACAAGAGGGACCATCGTCATCAAGTCTATCCAGATACTGGCTTACGCAGACGACATTGACATCATCGGCTGTACACGATTCCTTTTCCCAGATCGAGCAGGCGACACAAATTTTGTGTCTGGTCATTAGCGAAGGAAAAACCAAGTACATGGTGGCGTCGACTGCGAGAAGAACAATTGGTGAAACAATCAAGGAAGCGGACAATGAATTTGGAATAGTGCAATTCTTCAAATACCTTAAGTCAATAGTAAGAGCTGATATCAATATTGAAGACGAAATACGCAGGCGGTTGCACAAAGCCAACAGAGCCTACATTCAATCTGTCAAAGCTTTAATCCAGAAACCTTACCATAACTTCCAAGATGCTTTTCTACAGAATTATGGTTCTGCTAGTACTCACTTATGGGTCTGAGACCTGGGTGCTTAGTAAAACGCACACCGACCTCTTGGGCGCGTTCGAAAGGAAGCTCTTGTAGAAAATAATTGGCCCCTTATGTGAGAAAGGACTATTCTTGAGACGCTAAAATCAAGCACTGTATGCAATCTAACTCGAAGCTGATATTTTGACAAAAAATGATATCCTGGATAAATAGATCTTATGAGTGAAGAGGAACCAGCTCGGAAGGTCTTATGTAGTACATTTTATGGTAGGTGACAGCGTGGCAGACTATGCCTACGGTGGAGAGATGGCGTAGACCATCAGGACGCCCGAAGCCTTGGGGTGTGCAACTAGATGGCACTAGATGGCATGTCGGCTCGTGATTGGGATAAATGGATTGTTTTATGAGGCCAGGACCGGATCACGTTTGTCGAGCCCATGATGATGGTGATAAAGATTTTAATTGTGTGAAGAAGAAACAAATTCGTACTTTTTCAAAATCATCATATAACATTTGTTAAGTAGGTTTTTTTCTTAACAGTGACATGGAAAAAATTTAAATGTGAGATAAAATTGCCGACTAGTGCATGGAGAGTTCCTGTTTCAAGCTTTTCAAGCAAATCACATGAAGTAATTTTTAACACTACGACTTTTCAGTTTTATTACATATAAGAAAATGTTTTTTAACTAATTTCAGAAATTCCAACTGGTGCCACATTAAACGTGCTGTGCATTAAGATTGTCACTAACTCAAATGACTACAATGAAATGATAAATAAGGAACAACCCCAATCAAGAAAATTACTCATTTTTATCTGCCATCGCATTATTTCACCAACACACCTAGCCGAGAAAAAAAAGGTTAATTACAATCGACAAAAACTTCTGTCTCAACAAAATACCCTTTTAATCCTACATCAACAACAAGAAAAATCTGCAACAGTTCTTATATGAGGGTCAAGTTTATACCCTTTCAATCAATTTGGTCTTGATTCTAGAATATATTATTTACCCAACACACAGACAAACATTTTTGTTAATGTTTGCTTGCATAGAAGAAAAAACTTCCTTCACACTTCGGCAATCCTACGACCATAACGAACACAAATCTAAATTAATTGTAATCTTTGCCTCATTATTTTTGGCCAAATGATTAATCTTCTTGGGTTTATTCCCACAGCTTTAATGGAATTAGAGTAGAGCTAATTTTATCCACCACCACCGTACCGCACCATACCACCAACAAGTTTGCTAAGGGATCTCGTAAATTTTGGTGGTAAGAACGAAAAACTTAACTTTCTACATAACTTACAATTCAAAAGTTTTCTGTTTTCTACATTCACATTCATATGCTTTTAAATATTAATTTATCATTTTGAAAAATTAAATTCACCTTTCAAAAGGCTGACTGAAGAAGAAATTCCAAGAACACATTAAATCCTTAAGTCGAGGGTGGTGTATGTTTGATATAGAATTTGACATTAAGCACCCACATGCTATTTAAAAAATAATCGTTTTTTAATTAGAATCTTCTACGCCACCAGCTGGATATTTAGTTGTCGCTTTTCTTGAATATATAGATTATGCAACTCTAATCCGATTACGTTTTGTGGATAAAAATACACTTAAACATATATTATGAATGCTTATTTGAGCATGAAATAAAACGAAAAATAAATGCAAGCACTGGAAGACTAAAAACGTACACATTTATTTTTTTTTAAGGATACAAGGATAAAAAAGAAAATGAGGATTATTCTTTTTTCTACATGAAAACTTGGTCCTGTATCTGTAAATAATTAGTATGCTTTTGCTGGTTATATCATGCGACATTAAGTCTCAAACCTCGTGTATTTTCGTCCTTTTGTATGTGCTATTTATGTGTGTATCTATGTATACAACTGAGTATAAACTCAAGCAATCAGCCTGAAGTACCATTAGGTATACCATTGCTCTTGGTCTGGCTTTCTCTGTGGAGTTTGTGATAACTGGTCAGAGGCTATACACCACTCCACAAGTCCAATTCAGAATTGTATTCCTTCCATTTCTTCTTCTGCTATATCTATACCACCACAAGCACAAACCAATTGAGTATGACCAAAGTGCATTACAGTAATATATATTTAAGAGGGCTCCTTGTGATACATAGTGTGTGTATTTTCGTTTCGGTCCTCTACCTCTGCGCCAATTACCTAATCACAGAAAATGACCCACTCTACCCATATAACAGTACTTTGCCTCAGGAGACATATACCCCTTCGATTAGGATAATACAAACATACATACATATACCTCTACATATAACGAATGAAATAAAACTGAAACAATTTTGGGCGTATAGTAACGAGACTAGTATAGCATAGTAGTTGTTGGAAAAGTTGCATGAAACAAAACACAAGTGGATGTTAAAAATCGCTTACAGAATAATTGAAGACTCATGGATATAGGGTGATTCAAAAGAACTTGTTACAATTATCAATTTTAAATGAAATTTTAGTTCTTCAAGGTCTTAAAATGTCTATTAAACAAAATTGTCTACTCGGGCGTATACGCAATATTTTTATTGCATCGAATTGTATCTTAACTTAAAAAAGGTTTTAAATTTCAATATACTGATGGAACTTTAGATGATTAATTGACTCTTTCTAGTACAGTTTATTTTATCATAATTAAGCTTGTAAAAATAAATCAATTATAGTAAAAACCATCACTTATTAAAGATCTTCCTTGAGTTTAAAGGTTGAACCAAAACTATTTTCTAATTAATTTTTTGGGAACGTTAGGCACACCAAATAATAATAACATTTTAATAGGTCATTTCTAAAAGAAGGTACATTTCAAAATAAAATGTTAATTTGTATTGAATATGCGATAAGTTTATAATATTTACTCAAATCTAAATATAAAAGTGCAACTTCTTTTAAAGGGTTTTTCAATTGGCACGGGTAGATTTTGGCGCCACGTGGCGGCCATTTTGTGTTGGTGTCAAATCTTTTGTTTATTATTCAGTTGTTTATGCCAGATCATCATGGAAAGTTACAAGATTGTGCATGTACAGTACGTTAAAATGATAAAATCAATATGAGTGTTCGTTAACACAAACGTTGCGCTCATTGCGCCCATTTTACGGTAGATGTGGTGGCCCGTCACAGTGCACTCTTCAACGTTTGGTGGCCAAATTTGAGACGACCGGTTCAGTAAACAATCAGCCAACACCCGTACGTTCACGGAACGCAAGATCGGGTGAGAACATCGCCGCGGTCCGTTAAAGTGTACAGCAGAACCCGAGGCAGTCTATTTCTCCCCGTGCACAAGAACTCGGCCTTTCGCAGACTTCAACCTGTTGCGTTGGGACTTGGGCCTACACCCGTACAACATCCAACTGACCCAGGAGCCAAAGTTCATGACCATAGAGACCGCCACCAAGGTCATGTGATTTGACCCCGCTAGACTTTTTCCTGTGGGGTTTCTTAAAGCCTTAAAGGTCTAAACAAATAAACGACCGATGCCCTGAAGGTGAACATAACACAGGTCATCGCTCAAATTCAGTCGGATCTATGCGGAAGAGTCATTGAAAATTGGACCACTCGGATCCGTGCCACCGTAAGAAGCCGATGCGTGCATTTGAATGACGTCATATTCCACACTTAATGGCATACATGCACCCTTCAAATATCAAATTTTTTTAATACCACACACACAGCTTGATTTATTCCTTTTTTAACATCTACCCGCCCTTATTGAAAAACCTTTTAGCAAACAAACTAAATTTAAAGCCTGCAGATTTGAGATTGATAGTGTTAATTATTTGAAAAATTTTAACATAATCTGCATAGATTAGCGAAATAGAATTATTTAAAACATAAGCAAAATCATTAATAAACAAAATACACGGCAATGGACCAAGGTGACTCGATATGAAATATAAGGCCCACATTTTTTCAACATAAACACTCAATTAATTTTAAAATGTTGTTATGTATAAAAGCCTCAGAAAAATGTATTGATGTTAGATGACTTTATTCCTGTATGTTAGGAAAATTAAGAGAAGTGGTGCTTGCAGAAGAAAAATCTTCAAAGGCAGTCTTAAAATAATCTACGAACATGTTCGAAATTGACTCTGGAAGATGGCTTGAAGAATTTTGAAAGTTCAAAAACGTCACAATAAAACAATACATTAAACCGCAATATAAAGGTTCTTTGCAGTTTTTAACATTAAGGATCGTTTTTATTGTTAATCTCGGTTTATCGAAAGACACCCTGCGCATTGGGAAAAGCATCCTCTGACAGACCAGCAGATGACCAACAACGTCCACTTATAGGACCTACTGTATATGTACAAGTAGGTTTATATTTTATTCGGATTGTTAATCCACTCGAATGAGTTCGTAGTATGCATTATTCACAGCAAAATTCCCATAAGCTATACTGTTGCTGGCTGTATTATATACTGTGTTGCTCCTGCTATGTATTCTATTGGCAGTCTGTTGAAATTTTGTATATACATAGGTAGTTGGGTAAAGGACAGAAGTGTTAGTATGAGAAGGTATAATGTTATATACCTATATGTGCAAGTGGGATTTTATGAGACTCCAAAGATTTTTTCTTTTGCAACTCTGGCAGGAATTTTAGTATTTTTTGTTTTTGATGTACCAAAGTTATTTCTCGTCACTATGTCTCTCTCTCTCTCTTGTCTACTCAAATCGAATAAAATGCCCACTTTCGTCGTCACATGTCACTATGCATTTTCACATAGAGTCTAGAAAGAAAGACTGAAAAAAACCTGCAAAACATCAGCGACATTTTTTTGGCTATTTGATTATTCCTGGAGATAGGGAATTTCGAAATTGTACAACGAAAATCCCTCCCAAAAAGTCACCTTTTGAAAGTCCATATAAAGACTTGGTAATGAAATGAAATACATGAACGGTTCAAGGAAGGTGATGAAATAAGAACATTGAACCTGTTTCAAAAAAATCAACTATCTGTTTTATGCATTTAAATAATTTGAGAATAAAAACAGAAATATTTAAATTTTCAAAACAAACGCTTTTAACAAAATCTCTTATTTTATAAAAAATACAACTTTTGTATTTGTTCATTTTAAAAAAATCGAATTGAGAAACCTCGTGCCATTTCGTGTTTCTAGCTATAAGGCAAAACAAGGAGATGCTGGGAAACAATACAATACAATCGGAAGAGATTACCATAACCTTCTATGATCGAGTCACTAGTGACCTCTTTCGAATTTCTCTGTCGCCAACACAATTTATCAAAAACCATTGTCAACAAAACCATTGGATTAATGAGGAATGTCGACAAACAAATGCAGCCAAACAACAGGCACTCAAAGCGACGCTGCATAAAAGGACGATAGCTGCTCAAAAGCTCTATGAACATAAGAGAAGACAGGAATAACGACTTTTGAGAATGAGAGAGCATGAGAAGCGTGCGGTCGAAGATGTTGAAAGGTTTAAAAGCAGGAATGAAGTTCGAAAGTTTTATGAGCAAATGAAACGGAATTCACAGGTACATAAACCTCGAACCGAAGGCTGCAAAGACAAAAGTGGAAACATCATAGTAGAACCGCAGTAAATGCTGAGGATGTGGAAGGACCACTTCTGCAGAATGTATGTATAATATCTAAACTGAAGTCTAACAATACCGCTGGAGTAGATGGCTTGAATACCGAGCTCTTTAAAGCAGCTGGAGATAATTTGATTAGGAGCATGCACCAACTTATCTGTAAAATATGGTCGGAAGAAAGCATGCCCGATAAATGGACCCTTATTAGTATCGATTGCTCGATACTAAAAAAAGGAGACCCGCTAAACTGCCCCGTCTATAAAGGAATCAGTCTCCCTAACATCTTTTACAAAGTCTTTTGTAATATGTGAACATCGTCAACAACCTCATAGGTCCTGTTCAGTGTGGTTTTAGACCAGGAAAGTCCCCAATCGATCAAATATGCACATCAAATCGACACACACCATTTTTTCATCGATTTCAAGAGAGCATATGACAGCATTTACAGTGTAGAGCCGTCTTGTTTTGGCATCCCTGCCAAACTCGTCCAGAGTTTCGCGCTGCTCCATAAAGGTTGTAAAGAACTTAACCGAACCTTCGGTGTCAAAAAAGGTTTTAGACAAGGTTATGGTTATGCACTGTCATGTGATTTTTTTAACATCGTCCTTGAAATAATAGTGCAGAGCTCCAACGTCAACACTAGGGCACTATCTTTCAAAATTCTTTCCAGTTACTCGCATATTTGGATGAAATTGACATAATCGGAAGAACTCAGCGTAATGTCAATTAGGCTTTTGTGCCATTAAGAAAGGACCTACAACGACGACGACGTCTGGCTCAAAACGTCACCATCGACAGAAGTAGTTAAGGATTTTGGTCACCTAGGCTCCGCTAAGAACACAGAAAACAACACCAGCACTGAGATAAAACAAGGTATTACTGTTGCTAACCGCTGTTTTTTTGGGCTAAGAAAGCAATTGAGTAGTCAAGACCTTTCTCGAGTAACCAAACTTTCACTTTATAAGACCCTTATCATGCGCGACCTGCTATACGGTGCTGACTATGTAAAAAGCGGATGAAAGCACCTTGGGTCGTTTCGAGAAAAAAGTTCTTCGAGTGATCTACGGTTTCGTATGCATAGAAGGTGAGTTAAGGAGAAGATCGAGGACGGGCTGTGCAGCGATGTTAACTAATTAATTTAAGTGGCCTTAAGATTATATAGACCAACTAGCTTCATTATCTTCAATTGTAGTTTCCATAATTATTACATGAAAAACGATGTGTAATTATTACATGAAGAACGATGTTCCAAAATCCGTATAATACAGACGTTTCTGTTCCGGTTTCAGGAAGTGTCTGCTTCTTTTTTTCCTCAACTGAAAAACTGTGTGAAAATAAAGTACATAACTTGTATATTTCTCAATACTTTACACCTTTCATTTTCGCACACAAAGAATTAAGATTTTTTAGGTTTAAAGTTAGCGATTGCTTGTACCCTTTCGGCAACAATTGCGACCGCTTATGCGTAGTACAGTTTTAGTTTTAGTACACTATGAATAAAAAAATACAGCCTCACTTCACCTGAAAAGATTTCCAGAACAAAAAGATATATAAACCATGAATACAAAATTTAACTACTTCACTAGAAACAAAAACAAAAACACGCCTTTGTCGAAAACTGTCTGTGCGCAAATCTGTAGGTTAATTGTTTGATAGACACTTACTATCACTTGATTCGGTTTTACTACTCTTTGATGGGCTTACATATTTTGACACTATAAAAATAGTTCAAGCCCTTTTTTGTTTTGTCAATTTTTATATCAGACAAAATATAGTTTGGATCTGACTGGATAGACAACAATATCGGAAAACAGTGATGTTGATTACTTTGGTAAAATGTGAGGAGAGTTAATGGATTACAGAAGGGTAAGGAGAGGAATATCCTTTGGGGTGTTCAGAGCATTTCATATGTACATATGTATATAGTAAAAACAGTGTTATAGCAAATTTGATAGTCCATTCAATTGCCATAAAAGCTTTCACATTAAAAATTGATGGGAATGTAAGTGAATTGATTGATTTTCTCTCACCTTTTATATTCTGTAAATGTGTATGAGTTTTGTTGTGTCCTTTCTGGATTGTTTTTTTACCTGCGAACATTGCAATTGGGATAACAAGAGGCAAGTTCAATAACAGACAGAGTTTCCTGAAATTACCATTCTCGCTTTTTTAAATAAAAATAACAAATAAAAGAAGAAGTGCGACTCTGGGGTTGCAGTGGAAAATGTCAGATTAACTTAAGGACCGACTTTAACAAAAACTGAACCAACAAAAAAGTAGGGATGTAATCATGGGATTGACTTTTTTGGGGAAATTTTTTACCATTGTGAATATTTTGCCCTTCATGTGCAATGAGCTTAATTTTATATCATGTGCTGCAGTTTTTGCATATACTGTAGAAAAACACACACCGACAAAGTAATTAGTTTTCTGTGTTAGTATGTACTGTACATAGGTAAGGCACATTTATGTTACTTTGGACATTTTGAGTAAATATAAAAACTTTTTAATGTTATGGGTATAAACGGCACTGGCAACAAGCCCTGGAGTCTTATTTAACCAAACTAGCAACCAAAAAAGTCATGACAACCAACTTATATTTTAACCATGAGATGAATTTGATAATACTAAACAAAAACAAAAACAAAACCAATCCACGCTAAGTGCCTAAAACTTTTCTAGTTTTTGTATTTATTATGTTTTGGAGTACATTGTTTATGAGGTTGTTGGAACCCTATCCACCTGCATAGCATCTACATGCATATGTGTAGGTACATATGTATTTGCAAACTGGTAGTGCTTTTATGGTACATTTTTGTTTATTTTTGTTTCTGACTTACCAAAAGGATTGCTGTCCAGACGGAAGTTTTTCGGTCCATAATTTTTATCTGCATGTTCGGAGAATCATGGTTTGTTCTGAAAGTATACAAAATAATCGAATGAATAGAAAGTTTGAGTTAAAAGCATTTGTTAGCTATTAATACAGTTAAAATAAAAAATAAAAATATAATTAAACGACTATTTCAATTTTTGTTTGTATTACTCGTAACTTATAATATTACCTAAATATTTTTTAAAATACTGAATTTGTGCTTAAGCCTTTTAAAATTCAAGTTAAGTTACATCAATAAAAGTCACAGGCACAAATTATCAATAAAGAGTATCTCAAAATGTACATTATGTATGTAAGTTTGGAATAATATACCATTTGCACTTTTGTTTTTAAGTTTACAGACACTTAAGGGGTTATGAATACCCCTTAACATGTTTAAGTTTAAACACAGTGCGAGCGTAAGAAAAAAAGATGCACATTCGTCTTAAAATTTCGAAAATTAAAATGAGAGGGAAAAACAGAGTTCTGTAAAGCATTTGACATTCTCGAAGTTTGGTAAAAAGAAGAATCTCTATAGTGGAGAGTACTTTCGAAATTCAGCATTCCAGGAAGTGCAAGTATTACGGATTAATTGTTTTAGAGAAAGAAATGCAACTGGCTAATTCGACAGAACAATGTTTGTAAAAATATCGCGCTGCTCAGATATGGGAGTTTTATTCAAGTTTTAGACGAATTAAGACTTTGTTAATTACAGCCAGATTAGAAAAGATGACTAATTTCTTCCACCCGATAATAGTGGTATCGGGTAAACTGGTTACGATTTAACGACATGAGACAGCATTGTGTTTTTGAAGCATTAAGTTCTACCCGTTTAATAAATCCCCATTAGACAATACTGTCGAAATCGGAATTTTGTGAGCTTAACATTCGCTGCCGTTGAAGTTCCACATCCGAAAGACAAGCGTGTGAATCTAGAAACGAATATGTAAATAGCTGAGGATAGTGTCGTCAGCGAAATAGTTTAATGGATTAGAAGTGGAAGATCAGAGACTGTTTATGAATATAAGGGAGAGAGTTGGAAACAAAACAGAGCCCTGAGGGACACCAGCATTTAATTTATAAGTTTCAGACTTGAAACCATCTAATACAACTTGTACTGAACGGGATCGGAAAGGTAGTTTCTATACCAACAAAGATAAGATTCATCAATACTAAAAGTACGAGCTTTTTGGGAAACTCTGTCAAATGCTTTTGAAATATCAAGTGCAAAAATCATACTTTTTACAAAACGATGTAAAGATATTTTCCACTGTTCAGTTAAATAAACCATCAAATCACCTATAGAACTATTGCTACGAAAGCCATACTGTCGGTCAATTAGTTTGCTTTAGTTCTTCAAGATATTACTCAACTAGCATTTCCATTAACTTGGAAAGAAGGGATGCTAGTGCAAAAGTTAGAGGGGGAGGAGGAATCGCTTTTTTGAGGGATATGCTGGACATAGAGTGTTTTCCAATCACTCGAAAAGAGGCTTCTAGAGTAGGAAAGATAGAAAAGCTTAAGCACTGGTTTTGCCAGTTGTCAAGGTCTTTCAGTACTCTTGCAACTGCACGAGTGCGAAAGAAGATTCGCCCCATCAAATCGTTTATACGTTCTTAGTTACAGGAGGACTATTATCTTCTTAATGGAATGTATTGCAACTGGTTCGATTCGTCGAATTGAAAATGATGACTGCAACATTATTTACACATTTTATTCATTTACTTCCAATGGTCGCCGCCTCCACACTGACCGTTTAAACACTAAGCTCATGAGGTTATAGATTTTTCGGATCACACAACTTATATAGCTGGAACTGAAGGTTAAAGTTGGTCTTAACAATCCATATTTTATGTGTAATTATACTAAAAACGCTTCATTTTTAAGTTTAAATTGTTTAGTTATATTTAACCTTTGAAGTAACTTTTATGTAAGAAATATGGGATTCCTGCTTGAAACCAGTTTTTTTTAGACTTGTGGTTTCCAGTCTTGCAAAATTTTTTTTTGGAGTTGGTCTTTCTGACAGCTGTCACTTGATTTATGCACAGTTTAATGCAAACTTAAAAGAGAATATTTGGCTAGTTATTGTTGACACACGGCCTTAATTGAGCTTGAATTTATTCGACCCAGTCGCACTTGCCCGAAATAATTTTTAAAGCATAATAACAAACTCTTAGCTTTATAATAGATATTAATTCTTAGCCGTAACATGAAACTACGAGTATATGTGTTTTATTTTTAATTGAAACCGCACGGCTAAAATAACACCCTTAATGTGGTAACTTTAACAAAGTGCAAAATTATACATAATTAATTAGGTTTTGGGTTGAAAAATGTAACAACTCAAAGTATTAAAGCACAAAAGCTACAAAAAATTGTTGTATTAAGTATTTGCTTAAAAGACATGGATTAAGTGCTACAAATTGGGTGAATGCACAAACCATAAATTCGATTCTATGCAAAAATACACAAAAACCATTTTTTTGAAATAATTTTTAAAGTCGGTTCAACATAAGCTATCTACATATACATATATTTTGATAGATGAGTTGAAAATTTAAGTCATGCATAAATGAGAATATTAAGTTCAACTCCTGGGAAAAGACTTATTGTAAAATTTAAGTAGCATAAACCAAAACCAAAATGCAATGCCCACTGGTAGTCTTAAAACTTCTTTTTCTTTTTTTTAAATTTTGAGGACATTTTTTGAGCTATTCTTTTGAGGAAAAATAATTAATAATTCTTAATTTTTGAACATTACACACAGATGATACCATTTTGACGTTATTTTTCAAAGCCTCCTATGTATACATCAACAGGAATCTTGACATTTTTAATTTTCATTCATTTTTCATAACCTTGTTCTTATGTTTTATTTCAAACATAAACTTGAAGCGATAATAATATTTCGTCAAACCTATGTATACTGTTTAGGTTAATACAAATAAAAAACCAACTCCACCATAAATTCTTGAGTTATCCCCTTCCCATATGTGTCGAAACTAAAAAAAAGGCTAAGGTAATCGCACAGAGAGGTTTATCGTTGTGCGTAAGGTGTTCCTTGTTTTTTTTTTTAATATTTTCCCACTCTCTCAAATAACAAAGGATGTGCAATAATTTTATCACATCTTTTTCACCTGGTTTTATTTTGTTGTGCTTATTTTGTGAAATTTTTTCTTTAACATGCTGAGTGACAAATTAAAGTTATTTATAAACATTTTCATTTGTTTTCATTTGCAGACTCATGTCAAGTTCTAGAGAATGTATACAGAATTGGGGTGAGAATAAACATTGGTTCAAAGCATTCAGCCTTCATACTTGCCTTTGCCTATATGTATATATTTACAATTTACACCCTTCTGGTGTGCAGCTTATGTCTTGTCAAATAAACATGCTTTTGCTGTGAAAAAGTGAAAAAGTTGAAGATTTGAATCTGTCATACGTCTATCTTTCTGAAATTCCCTTTTTTCTAAGCCGAAATATATATGTAATAAAAAAATACAAAAATAAATAAGAACAAAAAGACGAATGAAGGCTAGAAGTTGAAGCACCTGATACTGAGGACACGTGTGAAGTGTTACTTTCAAAAATTGTCTTTTTTTTGTTTTCATCGTTATTCGGCGTACTTAAAAAAATTCAAAATGAGGTGTTAAACACCCCTACAGTGAGTTCTTAAATTAACGCAAGGTCAGTGATGTGTAAAACAAAATCTGAAATGAAATGGTTTTTTATTAAGCGAAGAATTTTCACTTTTTAAGATTAAATAAATTTAATTCAATATTCTGAATTTTTGTGTTAAAATTAAAAAAAAACTTAAGTTTCCTTAAGTGTCATGTTTTAACTCAAAACTGGGCGACTATTCTGCTAGATGATTCGTCAGCAGTGTGATTCGGCATTGCAAGGTGGTGTTCCGCCGCATCTGGAAGCTTTTAGTAAATGAAATCCTTACTGGTCTGGATGCGGGGGGTTTCAGAGTGATTGTCTATGCGGATGACGTTGCGCAATTGCGGTTTCAGGGGAGCATCTTAAAACTCTAAAAGATCTCTTACAAAACGCCTAAGATAAATTAACACTTTTGGCTGACCAGTCTGGACACGGTGTCAATCCACACAGAACCGATTTGGTCCTATTTTTGAGGAAATACCAAATTCAATATGTTATAACCCTCCCTATATTAAATGGTACAGTACAACTCATTCTACCACCTTTAACAAGCATACCAATTAACGTTCTCAGACGAGGCTAGATATCTGGGTCTTATTTTAGACAAAAACATAATTTGGAAAAGTAATATAGGTACATGAAAAAGTCTTAAAAGCTATCTTCTAATGCAAAAAAAGCCATTGATAATAAAAAACAACCACGAATTACGCATTAAAGCTATAAAAAGTTATGAAGCAAAATGCTCAGCTTGCCTATGCATAAGTAGATCGTTTCGCATGACCCCATCTGCGGCACTGGACACCCTATTCTACCTAACAACTCTCGATATACTTAGCTACTAGCTCTGCTATTCGCCTCAAAGCTTCATCCCAGTAGGTTAACAACAACATTGGCTACTCCATCATTCTTATGTTTACACCATCCCTCAATTACAATTCGACAGAGGCTTCCAGATTTGTGTACATTCCAGATCTTTCTGGGAGGAAAGGGGCATTCCTCGAAGACAAGTCAATCCACTTTTATACAGATGGATCAAAAACAAATGAAGAGGTTGGTGTACTCTGAACGACTTAAACTAAGACTCTCATTCCGCCTTCCCAATCATTATAGCATGTTCCAGGCGGATCTTTTGGCAATAAGAGACGTCTTGTTCTGGCTTAAAAAATACGTAATATGAACATCTGATACCCGTATTTTCTCAGATAGGCAGGCCGCTATCAAATCTGTGGTCTCTGATCTTAAAAATTTTATAACAGCCCTTAATTGTTGATCATCTTTAATGGAGATGGGACAAGGGTGTAACATTAACAAGCAGATGAACTCGCCAAAAATGGTACAGTACAACCCATTCCAGCTCGTTTGACTAATGCTGGAATACTAGTCACTACATGTAAACTATTACTAATGGAAGACACTATTAAAAAGGCAAACATCAGGTAAAATAACATCACTACATATCAGGTCACGAAATGCATCTGGCCTACACTAGATTTAAAGCGCTCAAGGTGCTTGCTATCTCTGAGCAGATCGCATATAAGCTCGATAATTGGTGTCATAACCCGGAATTGTCTAATAGGAAAGCTGCTAATCGGCTGTGTGTATTCTCAAATGACTTTGATGATGAGGAAGGGGAGGAAACAGTTCTTCATCTCCTCTGTGCATGACCTGCTCTAGCTCAAAAACACAAGACTTACCTAGAAGAATTCTTCTATAACGATCTAAACTATCTCAATCACTTTAAAATAATCAGTCTTTCACGTTTCGTAAGGGACTCAAATTAGAATCATTGAGCTCAGAAGAAAAGCCTCGAGATTCATGTGGTATCACAATGGCCCAATAAACTGGTCTAAATGTGTCCTATTTCACACCGGATAGCCATTTTATCTTAACCTTATCTATTATTATCCTATTCTATCTTTTTTTGGGCATGTATTTTTGAATTTTGTAGTATTTGATAATAGCGACATCTCTAATTCCATAAAATTGTATCATCCAAACGAATTTGAGACTCACTGTAATGTGATTTACCTCTACAGTGGTAATGGTCCTAAAGAGCGCATTTGATTCAAATTAATTTTCACAATTAACTTAGGTAAAAAATTTCCAAAAGTTTATTTGTGAACAATATAAATTATCATCATGACAATTTTCAGGAAATATTTTTAGTTAATTCTTCCTTGTGGTAGTCAAATAGGAATACTTTGCTGGCTTGTTATTGGAGACACTTCTGTTTTTCCTGGGTTTTCAGTGTGTGTCTCCTTAAAATTTGTGGATTCTGTGTCCTTTATTTTTTTGTGGTTCTCTTTGGAATGACGGGCTAGAATTAATGGTTTCTTACTCGTCCTTGATATAGATTGTTGTATGCTGATGACGATTTAAAATTTCACAGTTTTATTATACAGAGAGACATTTTATGGAATCTGCTTGTGGAACATTTGCCTTGCTTTTAGAACATACCAGTCAGCTGGCTTTTGATTTATTGGCATTTATAAGCACGATTCGGGAACTTTGTGTTTCACATCTTCGTATAACATTAAAGCGTGAAGGAACAACTTAATTTATTTCCACCATCGGTATCGTATCCTTATGTTATGAGGAACGAAAGTGGAGTAAAAAGGAGCAAACACGACTTCAGGCAGCACACGTAAGAAAACGTCGAGTCATGACAAGGCTCAGGTACACAGTTGACTAAGTTTACCTTAACAACCAACTGAATCCATGACACCCTAAGAATATTTCCTTAGAGTATAGAGTGAACCCTCCAGACGCCATCAGTGTCGAAAATGACAACAAACTACAAGAATTTATAGTTGAGAAGGGTGTCTTGTCTAAGATGGAAAATATTGTCTTTTGATGTGTCCTTGTTGTCATACTCAACCTCAACCCCTTGAAATAATGTGAAAGAGGGTTAATGTTGGCGATATGGAGTGATACATTGCTTATTCTATTTTATAGTGAAACGCGATGCTCTGATGGATTGCTCTTAATTTCATTATGAAGTTTTTGCTTACATTGTATAGACATTTTTTTGTAAAGGATCAAAAATGCCTGCCCCTACTTCCAGATTGATGTCATTATGATAATTTTAACAATGAGGCTTTGTGGTATTAAATTAAAGGGTTATGCTTTTCTGGTTAAAATGAAAATTTATAATAATTTTTGTTGGTTTTAAGGAATCAGAAGGCAGAAGAAAAGAAATGATTAGATCAGGTTCATTAAAAGTTAAACATATATAAACATATTTTATGTTGAAGGTTCTGCTCTTTTACTTTTTACTTTGTAATTTGTTAAATTAAAACATTACAAAGTTAGAAACACAATTAACTCGTGTAAAAGTGAAATTTAAATTCAAATCTGTTAATGTATTTCCTTTCAGAATATGTAACAAAAAAAAAAACAAACTCCACAAAAACATCACGTTATTCATTTGAAATGGTTTCATTGTTTTTTTTTTAATATATTTTCCAGGACAGTCAATACATTGTCTGTAAGACATAATTTTAGCTTCTTCTGGAGAAGAAAAATGTTGTTAACGTAGTTTATTTTTAAAATTTTAATACAAGAAACGGCCGTATGATGAGAAAGCAAGGCCAATGTTTTGAGTATTCAAAAATTCACTTGCTTAAATGGTTTGCATTTTTATGATGTAAAATGATTCGAAGTCTTTAACTGGATTTTCAAATTTGACGAAATTTTCCGAAAACAATTGCTTGCACTTACTTACTTAAGGTAATACTACATTCTTGTGTGAACTAGGGCGTCACCCAACAAACTTTTCCATCTAGCTCGGTCCTTAGGTAGATGCTTCCAGTTGCACACTCCAAGTACATGCAGTTTCTATGCGTTCAACGTGACCCATCTATCTCTGTCGATGGACTTTTATCTTTCTGGGTAAGTCCCATCGTTCGCTCGTCTCCTACACTCACCTTCTACGGAACCGTAGATCATGCGAAAATTTTCTCTCGAAACAATCCGAAGTGCTTTTATCCGCTTTTTTAATAGTCTATGCTTCTGCACTGTATAGCAGGGCGGGGAATATTAAGGTCTTAAATAGCGACACTTTAGTTGATCGAGAGAGGGCTTTACTAGTCAATTTATTTCTTAACCCAAAGAAACCAGCGGTTAGCAAGAGTAATTCTTCGTTTGATCTCAGGGTATTGTTTTCTACGTTCATAGCGGAGCCGAGGTAAGCAAAGTCCTTAACAACTTCAAAGTTACGTATGTCGATAGTGACGTTTTGACCCAGACGTCGGCGCACAGTGGAACGTCTAGTACAAAATTCCGGACATTGGGTGATTTTTTATTTTCATTATTCGAAATATTTTTTGTTTGATATGCATAGAAAATTGTCGCCTCTTTTACATATAAAACAGTTTTTTTATGTACACTCTTTAATTTTCAAATAATAGGGACTCAAAGATGCAGTATTTTTAAAACCAAAAAAAATTTAATTTTAACGCATTTTTGTAATTTGTTTTTCTCAGACCCTTTTTATGTTTTATTTTCGAAATAAATTTTGTAGGTTTGAAATTGATTCATTTAAGCTTATCAATTAAAAAAATCTTTAAAAGAAAGTTGTTTTAACTCTAAAAAAAACTATTTTTGTGAGTATTTTTAAAAAATCCTAATTTCATGTTTGAAGATGTTTTTAAAAAAATGCTCGAAAATGCTCGGACTTTGGGTAGTCTTAAATGAATTTTAAACTTATTTGGAGTCATATCTTAAAAAAATTGGATCCGACCGCGTCCGACCCCGCTCCCTGGCGGGTTTTTAAAAATGTCCCTCAGAGCTGGGAAAGCTTAAATAAAATAAGTTTGTTGATTGGAGAAGGGGGTAGGGGCATCTTTGCATTATAAATAATAATAATAACTGACATAAAGAAATCTAAATGTTTAAACAGTGACATATGTATATGATATATTTGAAGCGTTTGGAGAAAGAAGGGGGTAAGTGACATTTTTTCGATTTTCGTTTTTTTCGAAATATGAGGATGCCTTGCGAAAACTTAAATTTCTGTCCAATCTACGTTGCGCTACGATTCCTATTTTCTTATTTAGCGCTTTTATTTTTGGTATAAAAGGGTTACTAACAACTAAAAATCGTATAATATGAGTGGAAGAATGGGCTAACAGCCCTTAACTCCTTTTTGGGTAAAATAAAAAAAAATTTAAAAAAATGTATTTTGCATGAAGGGGTTAAGTGCTTACTTACCTCCTTCTTGCAGACAAATTAAAACCCATATTTAAAGTGGTTATAGTAACGATGAAGGTTCTAAGCGAGTGTATGTACTCCAATGCATTTAGTAGGCTGTGGCAGCGAAACCGTTTTTTTTTTTTGATATTCCTTTTATGCTAACGCTATTTCAGCATTTCAACCGACCAAACAAAATATCCGATCATGTAGTCGACTATATTTTCGAGCATATTTACGAATATCCAGCCGAAGAATCGCACTACTCAAGGAACAAAAACCCAAATAAACTTTATCTCTCACCTTTGTTAAATATAATATCTAAATTATATTGAAAAATGCACCGAACAAGAGAAAAATGTCCAATATTTTGTTAGCCAACATTTTTACCGACAAATTTTCATCAGGAAATTCAATCTGTCTTTCCGCCTACCAAGAAGTGACACTTGTAGCATTTGTGACTCTGGCAAAAACTCAGCTAAACACCAAAACAACTATAAGTCCGGATTCCAAAGTCAAAAAATTGACCGCGAAAGAGATCGGTCCGATCCTAACGTCTTATATACTACAATTAACCTCCAGCAAACAATGCCCTTACCAAAATTAACCACGTCTAAGGCATTTTACTTGAGGCAGATGTGGTTTTATAATCTAGGAATCCATGTCATTACTTCCGACGTGAAGATGTCGTATATGTTAACCTGGACCGAAGATGTTGCAGACAGAGGAAGCACCGAGGTAATGAGTGCACTCTATACATTCTTCCAAGAATGTGAAATTGCCAAAAAGCACTCAGAGAAAAATGGCAACGTAAATTGTAATGCGATTCCTTTTGAATTTACGTTGTATGCCACTTCGAAAAAACAACTATAAATCAAAGTAAAACTATTTGGATTTAAATACGAAACCTATTAAACAAGGAGTTTTACTACGAAAAGCATTTGAATGAAAAGTAAACGCGTTCAAATCAATGCATTTATGTGGTTGAAAATATTTCAAACTAATAACAATGTTGATTGAAAGACGAAACCACTTCAATTTAAAGTAGAAAATCTTTGTTTCTTATTCAAAGTAGAAGTCATTTGAATCAAAGTTAAAACGTTGTTGATTCAATGTCGGACAAAAATTTGGTCTCTTTGAATTAATTGATGAGCACATTGATTCAAAGTCGTTTTCTTTACATCATAACAATTTAAAACAAAATAAGGCGAAAAAATGTAGTTTCAAATGCGTTTCCACTTTAATTTAAAGTAGAACATTTTTATTTTTGATCCAAAGGTGAAATGATTTGAATTAAAATTGAAACATCATTAAATCAATCTGGAAAAAATTCTTCGATAACTTTAAATCAAGTGGTGGGAACTTTTAATTCAAACTCGTTTTCCTCTTATCACATGAAAAAAAAAATAGACAAGAAACAACGTAATTTCAAAGTTGAAACGACTTTAATTTAAAGTAGAAAATATTTATTTTTTATTCAATGACGGAACTACTTCAAGTCAAAGTTGTAACGACATTAAATCAATCTCAGAATTTATTTTAATTCAAGTGATGATCACTTTTAAATTAAATGCGTTTTCCCTTTACCATAGTACAAAAAACAACAGACAAAAACAACGTAATTTCAAAGGTGAAACAACTTTGATTCAAAGTAGAAAATATTTATTTTTCATTCAATAACGGAACTACTTCAAATCAAAGTTGTAACGACATTATATCAATCTCAGAATTTATTTTAATTCCTTTAAAATCAAGTGATGATCACTTTTGAATTAAATGCGTTTTTCCTTTACCATAGTACAAAAAACAACAGACAAAAACAACGTAATTTCAAAGGTGAAACAACTTTGATTCAAAGTAGAAAATATTTATTTTTCATTCAATGACGGAACTACTTCAAGTCAAAGTTGTAACGACATTAAATCAATCTCAGAATTTATTTTAATTCAAGTGATGATCACTTTTGAATTAAATGCGTTTTCCCTTTACCATAGTACAAAAAACAACAGACAAAAACAACGTAATTTCAAAGGTGAAACAACTTTGATTCAAAGTAGAAAATATTTATTTTTCATTCAATAACGGAACTACTTCAAATCAAAGTTGTAACGACATTATATCAATCTCAGAATTTATTTTAATTCCTTTAAAATCAAGTGATGATCACTTTTGAATTAAATGCGTTTTCCCTTTACCATAGTACAAAAAACAACAGACAAAAACAACGTAATTTCAAAGGTGAAACAACTTTGATTCAAAGTAGAAAATATTTATTTTTCATTAAATGACGGAACTACTTCAAATCAAAGATGTAACGACGTTAAATCAATCTCAGAAAGTATTTAAATTCCCTTCAAATCAAGTGATGACATTTTCGGTTCAAAGTAATTTTTCATACATTTTAGAATTGAAAAGATAAATAACACATTTTAATTAAATTTAAGATGTCTAATTAGTTTAAAAAAAAACTTAGTATAGGTACCTTAATATTAAAATTAATTTACTTTTAATAAATATTCTGTTTAATTCAATCACCTACATTTAAACAGAGATATATTTTGACTGCTTAGCTTTTAAGAAAATAAGATATACCCAAATACATAATATAATCAAAAGAAGACAATTATTTTGTTGTTAACTTCCACTTCAAAATAATGTGGAAAGAATTCTACTTGAAATCACATAAAAACATTTTAAATGCAAGTGGCAACACATAATCCACCATACATATCAAATCTAGCAAACGAAATCAACTTAACTGTGAAGCGAATATATCCAGTAATATCCTTATACATACAACCATGCACGAAACGCTGTCCAATGAGTTTCAGTTTGATTGTTGGCGGCTTTGTTCTTTTCCCATATTATACCTAGATTAACCACGTGCGAGTAGGTTTGTGTATATGCATAATCATTCACTCATCACGTTTCCTACTTTTGTAGCATTTTTCTTCTTTCAAACATGACGTTATGATACAATTTTTGCAATGTTTAAATTCTTTTCCTTCGTTTATTCAAGGCGAATCCCTTTTGTAAATTTAAATTTCCAAATATCCTAGTAAATGTTCACTCAAATTTATGTAATAATGCAATGCGGTACCTACTTAAATTTTGTATTGCCAGAGATAAAACCTAAATCGTATATTTAATAAAAAGATTAAAGAAAAACAATTCGTAAAACTTCGATTTCATTTTATTTTATTATATTATTTTAACATATTTTCAAAGCTTCTTGGTAGTTTTATAATAAAAGTCCATTTCGCAAAAAATAGTATTAATAAATTATATAAGGTATTTTCATCAAACACATTGAAAATAATTTTTGAAAGTTGATAAACTTTGAATAAAAACTTTCGGTCCATGAATCTTTGCCTTTAAGCGTGAAAATTTTTGCTCAAAATAAAAGTAGTAAGAAACGGTAAAAATACCTAACAAGAAAACTGTTCCAAACCATTTGTATTATCTTAAATGCTTTACAAATCATATACCTTTTTTAACCTTTTGATCATTCTTTGTGGTAATATTTAAAGTAGCTATTATGAAATCTTTAACCTTTAAATTCATAAAACGACATCATTGTAGCTACCTACTTTGCAATGTGGTTTGGTGTCTATTTATTTTTGGCGCCAAATTAAAGATAAGGTTTAAACTCTTTTCAACTTTGATTTGAAGTTGCTTTCCCATTGATTTAAACTCATTTCTACTTTGCTTTAAAGTTGTTTTCCGTTTACAAGAATATCAAATACGTTTGTACATTGAATCAAAGTTTTTCCACTTTAAATCAATGTGGCTACATAAATTTCAACTTTGAATCAAATACGAAACACTATAAATGAAACACGGAACGTATTAATTTCTCTTCGAATAACTGTACTGTTTTTTTTTGTCTAGACTTTCAAAGTGGCTATTGTATAGTACCTTTTACTCCTATGTTGAGAAAAACATAAATGTTCCACATATTTCTAAATGTTTCAATTTAAGCAAATAATAATGACGGAACCATCATCAAATATCTTTTAGAATAGAAATTGCAAATCTTGTTGCCAAAGCTATCTAAAGCAGAAGTTTTGTTATTTATGTCGGTACATAAGCATAATTTTTACACACAATTAATATTAAAAAGTATCTTTTAAGATTTTGAGGGTTAAATGTTTTACATTTTGCTAGTTATATCATGTTTTATTGAATAAATCTCAACACTAAAAAAGAATTGCTAAAAGAAAATTCATTCACGAAAAAAAAAATATTTATCTCTAAATCAATCAATCTAGGAATTTTCATAAAACGTAAAATCTCTACTTTTATAATTATCTATTAAAGCTAGTACTAAACTAAGTAAAGTAAAAATAAATTGAGTATATAATATTATATTTTTTAAGATCTTTTTTAAACAATTTAATAAATATGATAACACTATGTATTGAAATATAAAATGAGTGGTTCTTATTTTAGGGATATAAGTAGTTTGGCTTTGTCTGCTGGCATCTACTTTAGGACCATTTTTCTTCTTTCAGACATACATATTATAATAGTACAATTTTTGCAGTGTTTGAATTCTTCTACTTTGTTTATTCAAGGCAAATCTCTTTTGCAAATTTATATTTCCAAATACCCTAGTTAATGTTCAGTGAGATTATTTAATAATGACATGCGGTACCTACGTTCATTTTGTATTGCCAGAGATAAAACCTACATCGTATGCATGTTTAATAGAAAGATTAAAATTCAAATCGAAAAACTTCAATTTTATTTTATTTATATGTACTTATAACATATGTATTTTCAAAGCTTCTAGGTAGTTGTACATATATTAAAAGTTAATTATATGCTTTATTTAAATTGATCATTCGTTGTGGTAATATTTAAATTATTATGAAAGTCTTCCCTCTAAATTTACAAAGAGACATCATTGTTGCTACCTTCTTTGCAATGTGGTTTGGTATTTACTTTTTTTTGGCGTCAAATGAAAGATTAGATTTAAACTCTTTTCAACTTTGATTTGAAGTTGCTTTCCCTTTGTTTTAAACTCTTTTCTACCTTGATTTAAAGTTGTTTTCCCTTTACAAGATTATCAAATACGTTTGTACTTTTAATCAAAGCATTTCCACTTTAAATCAATGTGGCTATTTAAATTTCAACTTTGAATCAAATACGAAACACTATAAATGAAACACGGAACGTATTAATATCTCTTTGAATAACTGCACTGTTTTTTTTTGTCTAGACTTTCAAAGTGGCTACTGTATAGTACTATTTTACTCCTATGTTGAGAAAAACATAAATGTTCTACATATTTCTAAATGTTTCAATCTAAGCAAATGATAATGACGGAACTATTATCAAATATTTTTTAGAACATAATATTGCAAATCTTGTTTTCAAAGCTATCAAACGCAGAAGTTTTGTCATTTTTGTAGGGTCTTACGCATAATTTATACAATTTATATGTATTAAAAAGTATCTCTTAAGATCTCGTGGGTAGAAATTCAAATAAGTTCTTGATAACCAGTTATAAAATCTGATATCTAATTTAATCAATCTAAGAATTTTCATAAACCGTAAAACCCTACCTTTATAATTTTGTTTAATGCATGCATTGAAATATAAAATGAGTGGTTCTAACCTTAGGGAAATAAATAGTTTGGCTTTAGTCATTCCTTTTGCCAAGCCCCAAAACAAATTAAGAAAACATAAAATCTTACGTTTATGAATTTTCATTCAACATTTTATTGTTTTCGAATCATTATGAAATGCTTTACAAAATGACAGCACTGCTGCAAATTCCTCGTTTTATGTTTCGGAATTTTATTTCATTCCATTTTGATTTTTAGCGCCAAATATAATATGATGTGAATTATTATCCACTTTGATTTGAAGGTGTTTTTTCCCTACAAAAGTATCAAATACGTTTCCACGTTGAATCAAAGTATTTCAACTATAAATCAATATGGAAATATAAAATTTAAATTTGAATCAAATACCAAACAATTTAAACCAATGTAGCAACGCATTTAATTCAAACGCTGAACGCATTCATTTCTTTCAAATTCACGGAAAATGCATACAATTGTTTGTCGAGAAACGATGAAAATTGAAATAATACCTACATGAGTTTTGTTCCATTTCCCCCTTTTTCTCAACCAACGCTATCGATGTGTTGCTTTTTCTACAATTTGTTTCAATATCACTATTTCAGATTCAGTTTAATTTTTGGCGTCGTGCTTCGCGGTTGTTGTATCGTTTTCGTGTGCTTCAATTAATGTAAAACTATTAAGAAGTGATATTTTCCTAAAATTCTTTTTTTAAAGCAAACAAAAATATATACAAAATAATTTTATGAAAAGCGAAATAGAGAAACAAATTAACATAAGTGAATTGATTTTAATAGGTAAGTATAGATTTATATATAAATATATGTACATATATACGTTTCCGTAAAAAGCCGAAATAATGAAATTCTAGAATTACCCGGTAAATCCTTGAATTTCACGGGATCATTAGTGAAAATTGTTTTGGGATTTACGGATAAATTTTAGGATTTAATTATTTAAATTTTATTAGGCAACAAATATATATCAACGCAGTAGCGTCTGTATTTTTCTCCCTCCTCTAAACATCTTTCTTTTTCTATCCAAGTGTTAATGTACATACAAATTCACACGTATTAATTTGCACAACTACTTAAACAATGTTGCCAATTTTCTAGTTTTACTTTTCCGAAATTCAATACGAAAAAGTTTATCTTATCTTATTTGCATTTCCGACATTTTTATAAGATATCTTACGAATTTCAACATAGAACCATATTAAACACGACAGCAAATATTTTTGCTAGTAAAATCAAAGAAACATATTCACTTCAAAAAGTTGAAAAAAAAAATGAATTCTACTTTGATCATAAACGATACATTTTACATAAAAGTGGGAACCCTGTCCATTCAAACACGATATGTATTCATGTATTTGTATGTATGCGCGAGCGTAAATTCAACTTTTATATTTTAAAGCGTTCCATTTCCATTTGAACTGTCTGTCGACAGCACCTCGTTTTATTCATGGCATCCATATTGTCTTTATCTTTTCAAGTGTCGCAATTTATTAAAAATACAATAAATTAAATAATGGCAAGCATTTTAGCAGAAAAAACATTAAACAATACCACTGAAATTGAGACTACTTCAGAAGCATGTGAAAATTTTCCCCCAGCACAAAGTGTTCAGGTTTTGGACGAGAACAAACAAATCATCCAGGTTTTATTCTCGAGCACAGAAGAAGCAGACACCTACAGATTGGAGAACCTTCTCAAAAATTTTGACTTGGAAGGTCTTTTCCCCGTTTTCAGAGGTATACATATTTTTAATTCTTTACTATAGTTTATGAATCAACAGCATTTAAATGCAAAGTAATAGAAAAAAACACTTTATTTTTTGACAAAATTTGATAGATTTTTGTATGTAGTTTCTTTAATTAAATTTATCATGGGCATAAAATAAATAATTTACTCAAGGCTTTTACTCTGTCCTTTCAAACGGATGGTTTTCATTGTTATTATTGTACTATTCGTATTAGAGCGGGTTGGTGTTGTTGCAGTTCTTGGTTTTTGTTTTTTCTAATAGTGAGCATTTTGTTGATTTAGCTGCTGATTATGAGTAAGGTTTTATTATAGCAGCTTAAAAAATTTTAAATTTTTTAGACACAAGTTATTAAATAAAAGTTCTCCATTCTTGAACTCTAGCATTTACCATCGCACCAATGAAGCAAAAAAAAATCCAAAAAGTTTCATCTTTAATTTTGCAAAGCCTGCATATGCAGATAAATATTTTATGAGAATCTTCTCATATTTTATCGATTTGTATCCGTTGGAGGTACATTTCTAATTTTCTAATATTTATTTTCCCATTAACTCTAGTTTGTTCATTCTTTTTATGAATTAGACTCAATTTTATGCATTAAAAGAAGCATTACCATAAATGAGTGTGTCAAGTTGTTATATTCCAGTACATTAATGTTAAAAACATAAACTCTTCCAAGTACTTGCATTGCATAAGTAGTACTGATAGTGAAAAGAAAAGGCACATAATCAGAATAACAAAAGCAATCAATTTAAAATAGAAAATAATCATTTACGAAATGAGTTATTATCACAATACTGTACTGTATAACTCCAAGGTTTTAATATGAAATGACTCAAATTTTGACAAACATAAGGTATAAGCCGAGTAATATTTAAATCTAGGAAATTAAATAATGACGTATGTATTTTGGATGGCGGTATCAGCAAACATTTCCTTTAAAGATACGTCTTTCCTCAATTGCAAAAAACCTTTTGTGTGTGATAACTGATAAGACAGGATGGCTAAAATAAAAGAGTAGCATCCTATCTTGTCAAAAATTATCAAAAAGGTATTTCAAATATTATTTGAATGTTTTTGTTTAATTTAGAAAAAAATATAACATTTCGGTCGTTGAGGTATTTGGCGAGAGAAGACATTAACGACATTGTGGAAGATATTGGATTACGCGCTGAATTTCGTGAAAAGCTTTTCATTTGGAGAACACAACAGGTTTGACATAACACCATTGACTTTATTATATTTTATATTTCAAATGAATCTTTTCGCGGGCAATAAAAAAAAACTTATTTTAAAAGAATTACATACTTGAATGACGAAAAGCATGTTTTTGACAATAAACCTACCACGATGGGTCAAATGACCCATTTTAAACTTTTTGTCAGAATTTCTTTGAAATATTCATGTTTTTAAATTTAATATATACAGCATTTTAAATACATAAATATTTGAAAAAAAAAAACAGTTTTAGTCATGTACCTACCAAATTGATATATTTTTCGCTAGATAACTACTTATAGTTATATATATGTAACATTTTACAGACTGGTCATTTGATTCGCTTTGGTAGGAATTCATGAAGTATCGATAGGTTTAGTGTTAATATTTTGACGTTGCATTAACAAAAATATCTAACTAAGTATTTAATGTTCAAAATTATTTTAGCAGGGAACCGATGAGGACACGCTATCCATTAACTCAAAAATAACATTTTGGCAAAACCTGAATGAGTCTAGGTTGGACACTCCCACTTCCAGCTTTAAATCAAGGAATAGTAAGATTGTGAGTATAATGAAATTTTACGTTTGTCTTATTGAATGTGCTTGTTTGTAATGTATGTTGTGTTGTTTAGAATTTTTGCAACTTTTGAATTCTTCGTCTAAAGGAAAGTCTTTGTTGCAATTTTACTCTAATAACAATCATTTGGAAAATGTGCATAGGGATGCAATAATACAAATACTAATTGAAGAAGCTAATTGCGAAAACGTTTTTTTAAAGCCAAGTGATTTTTCTGGAATTGTTGATGAAATACTATCTATTTTTCCAAACGAAAAGGACGCAAAGGTAAGATTAACCCTTCGCTTTGAACAAAATTATTTTGCAAAAATAAATAAAAAGAGACAATGTCCCGCACAGAAAAGTGATGTATTGTGTGTTGCATGAGTAACAACTTTTCCCTCAATTGTCTTAAGTGTTCTACATTCTGACAATTGATTCAAATAGAGTTATCCGGTATACAGGTAGTACAATAGCTAGCAATTATTTTTGATTTTAGCAAGTGGTGTGTTCTTTTTCTTTACTATAGTTAGTATTAATAGTTGTCGTATCACTGCTATGATTTTTGAGTATAATCTATACCTACTCTAAATTGCACCTATCACAACAAAGAGTAAAAAGTCACAATGCTATTTGATGATAATCAAATGGGATTTTCATTATTTCTGTGTGAATTTAAAAATTTTAATTATGCATACATATGTAGGTAGTATGTATATTCTTACTTTGGAACGCAGCTATAACGATTTTCATAAAACTTCGTTAAAAGATATGATACAATGCTCCGAGATATTTGTGTTCTCAATTCCTTCTAAATTTCTTATTACTGACTTATTAAAATATTGAAATTGTGCTAACAGGAATTTATGAGAATAAAATGTCTTAACTAGCGTAGTATTTAACGATATCACTATACATAACATTTTTATAAATTAGAGCTTAATGTTCTTATTTTAGGATTACTATTTCATTCCCCGAAAAGGAAAAAAAAAACCCTGGTGGTAAATTATATAATAGATTTGGAAATTCGCGTTCAAAGCGTTCAAGGCGCTCCGTTGAAGAAAACGGGAAACTCATAGATTATTCATCATCGCAAGCAGACGAAGTTGATGATTCCATATCGTTAGCTTTAAAAACAGCCTTAAGTCGTGATAGCTCTGACTGGACTTCCGTTTGTGATAAATGGAAAAAAACGTATTCACTTCGTCAACAAGAGCTTTCCACTACATCTAATCTCTCTTCTTTTTTAAAATCTTGGCCAAAATATGCAGATGCTAGAGCCCCACAACTGGTAATATTTTAATTTATAATCACATTTATCATTACCATTTTAATCAACCAAATATGTACATAAAACATAAAAGTTTGTTTTCCTCTAGTTTTGATTATTTTTATTTTCTTTTAAGATTGAAATTGATTTTGAAATAATGTACCCTGGAAAACAACACCTGTTACTGAGCAAGTGGGAACATTTCAAAATAATTATTAAAAGATATTACGAAGCTAACATCCACAACCCAAATTGCAAGAAGCAGTTGCGTTTACTTAATTCTAATATAAGCTCTGCCAACACACTAAAAGGTTTGTTTTGTAAAAGTTTTCACACTTGTTTTTTTGAGAATAAAAAAAAAAGTTTCCAATAAGTTTATGCGTGTTTAGAAGTTTAAAATTTGTATTAGTAAAAATTTTAAATAAAAAAAATAAAATTAATCCTTAACAAACTAAGACATTCTTTCCTAGAAAAAAACATTATAGTTGTCTATCATTTTATTTTAGATTTAGTAATACTTTAGGAAAATATAAATAAAAATATTAAGACTAGATTAAAATAAGATTTTTTACAGATTCTGAAGACTTTATTCTGGCCATCCTGCTCAACTCGGTCTTACCAGCATCTTCAAGATTCAAAGATAGGAACGGAAGCAACAAAAGGAAAGTCTCAATTGCGGATGCGCAGGAGAGTTTTGCACTGAGGATTCCTTCAATTCAATCATATGAGGAAAATATAAGCGAAATGGTAAACAAATATTATAACATAGGTTTAACTATTCAGCCATTTATTATATGCGTTGGTCAAGATGAATACAATATTCATGAGTACTATGTTTATTTAGACAAAACATTGTTTAAGTTTGATAGTTTTATAGAAGCACTCGACCTGTGCTTCAAAACTTTCCAAGTCCTATCTTTAAAATATCCTTTAGCCTGTCAGTCGTGTTGGTTGTTTATCCAAAAATATTTTTTCAATATTGAAAGCAAATTTGATTTTAAATCAAGCAATGTAACATCTTTGTTAAACTTTTTTAAAAATCAAACATAATTGATTCAAAACATGTGTTGAAAAAATGTGCAAGTTAATTCTTTTATATCCTGTAGATTATAGTTTTAAGATTTAATTGTTAATATCTGTAGCTTATTATTGATCTTCCAAAACGTCTAGATACCCCCATACGTCATACGTCAAATGTCAATAAAATAATTTTATGATCGAAAGATGTTATACAGGGATTAGTTATTATCTATCCTTTATATAATCACTTCAATTTCTTAATTGAAATTGATAACATTTGGATACGTTCCTTTACTTTTATCTTTTATCGTGATAATAATTTATGAACAAATATTATTTCAATATAACACACAACTTTTGTTTCCTGTATCCTGTAGGTTGTAAAAGTTTTTGGTTGTTGCTGCAGTATTTCAATATTTTTTAATTTGAATGACCTATTACTTACTCAAAAATAAAATATAACGTTTTATGTATAAGAAGTAATTAAAAATGTATATTTGTTTTAAATGTTTAAAACATTATCCAAGTTCAGATGCTCTCATACGTCACCTGAAATATGACCATTTAATTAAAAATGGCAACTTGCAATGTAAACAAAATGAATGTCATCAAAAATTTTCTAGCTATAGAAATTTACGACGGCATTTAGAAAATTTACATAAGAACTCAAAAATCATGGTAGATCAGTCTATATCAAGACCTAATGTTACTATCAATACTTCTCGAGATTTTGAAATATGCGTCAGTCAAGTGGTTGAACCTGTTGAAGTTGAAGTACGTAAGAAATATTTTATTGATGATATAGTAAACGACCTAAGAATTAAAGCCTTAACTTTATCCCTGAAACTTTATGCTAGAACTTTTATGCCTCGGAAAGAAGTTCTTGAAATCCAAAAAATGATTTCAAGTTTTTTATCCACTATAACTAATTCAATTAAACTTATAACTTTAGGTAAAATTCCTCAAGAAATTACTAAAGAATTTGACACTTTATTATCCTTTTGCAGTGATCCTTACCAAGAAGTAAAAACTGAACACAAAATGTTTAAACTATTGAGTGAGCTTAAAATATTTGAAGCACCAAAATCATTTGTGATAGAAAACAAAATATCTGAGAAAGTAGTTAAGGGAATCCCTACTTTTGATGTTAAATCTATTAATGTTTATATGATGTCACTTCGATTTCAGTTTAAGACACTCTTTGAATTACCAGGAATTTTGAAGCTTACCTTAGAAAATCAAGAAAAGCATTTAAATCAGGATCACATCAAAAACTTTATTAATGGTGAAGTCTTTAAAGAAAAAAAAAAGATGTTTCAAACAAATTTCATTATACCCTATATCCTATATTTTGACGATTTTCAAATTAATAATCCCATTGGCACTCACACATCTTCGATATGTGCTTGCTATTATACATTTCCAACTCTTCCTCAGTATTTACAATCCCAGTTAGATTTTTTATTCCATGCTGCTTTTATTTCATCAAGTTATTTAAAAAAGTGTGGGAATGAAGTAGCTTTCCATCACTTGATTGAAGAGTTACAGCATTTAGAAAATGGAATAGAATTAGAAACAGATAATGGGAAACTGGTTGTGCATTTTGTTTTAGGGTTAATTGTAGGGGACAATTTAGGACTAAACAGTCTTTTTGGATTTGTACAGTCTTTTACAGCAAAACGATATTGTCGTGGTTGTACAAGGACCCGTTCTGAAATGAAAGCCGATAATAAAGAAATTTTGCTGAACTTACGTACAAAAGAAAATTATGAAAATGATCTTCTAGAAGATAACAGGAATAAAAAGCAATTGCATTTTTAATAATTTATTTAGCTTTCACGTGAGTCAGAATTTTTATTTCGATTTGATGCATGACGTCCTGGAAGGGGTTATCGTATATGATGTTTGTAACATTTTAATGGGCTTAATTGAACATAAAAATATATCTTTGCAAATTTTGAATAACAGAAAACAACTTTTTCAATACGGGGAAACCGAAATAGGAAATCTTTCTTCTCCCATCGATATGAAAAGACTAAAATCCTTTAATTTGAAAATGACAGCCAGTGAAGTATTGTGCTTTCTTCATTTTTTGCCATTAATGGTAGGTGATTTGATTGATCCAAAAAATTCATACTGGATATTGTTGGCAAAACTTGTAAAAATGTTTGATTTGTTATTTAAAACTCAGTTTAGTGAGAATGACCTGATACATTTAAGAAAGTTGATTACTGAACACCATACACATTATGTTAAGTTGTTTGGACCAACTTTAAAACCCAAACACCACTTTTTGGTACATTACCCTACAGCAATTAAAAAATGTGGGCCTTTAAAATACGTCTGGGTAATGCGGTTTGAAGCTAAACATAAGGAGGGCAAAGCTTACCTTAATAATATTACATCTAGATTAAATGCACCCCATTCACTTGCCATTAAGGCATCACTGCAATTTTCCTATTTTTTAACTAAAAATAAATTAGGGATTAAACCTCCCTTTGATGAAAGTATTTTTAAAAGCGATGATTTGTTAAGTAAGGAATATTATTCCGAATTAGTTTCTTCTGGTATCATTTTAGACAAAGTCAGATTTGCAGGTTGTGTGACGTATGAGGGTATACTGTACAAAAATAATAATTACTTAGCTGTTGCTGATTCCTCCTTTAAGCTATATAAAATAATTAATTTGTTGTTTGAAAACAATAATTTGTTAACACTTTGTTCCGAAATAAAGATTAAAATGTTTAACGAACACTTTCAAGCCTACGAAGTTGGAGAAAAAATTGGGAACTTACTTTTAAAAAATATTAAGTCCTTCACAAGTCCTCCACTCCACTTATATCAAATAAATAATGGAAAAACTTTTATCAGAAATAAATATTTGTAACAAATGTAAGCAATAAATAAGCCTTCTGCAAACTTTTAATTGAATAAAAAAATAATTTTATCAAAACAATACGCGTAAGAATTATTCTTGTAAGAATTATGAAATAAATAAATACGAATCTAACAATAAGATCACAATCTGTATCTTTTCTTAAAAGCTTTAAGTAAAGTTTGCATTAACTTACTTAAATTTTTGCTAAAGGTTGCTTGTCCTTTTTCCAATTTTCAGCAATGGTTGTTTGTTCTTTTTTAATTTTCAGAAAAGGTTAAATACGGCTAATCTCAGGTAATCTTATCATGTTAAATAAAAACACAATACATTTTTCAATTATTTTTTAATTTAAACTAAGTATATTTAATTTAAATAACAATTATTTCATAGAAAAATGCTAAAATTAATCCGGAAAACATAAGAAAATGTATTATGTTTTTAATTTACATAATTTCAATTTAATCTGTGATATTTCTATTTTCATTTACAGGAATACCTAATGCTTTTAAAACACCAAATTTAATATTTTTCGTATTACTTTACAATTGAATCCTAAATTAAAAGGAAATTATATTGAAAAGTAATACGAAATACATTATATTCGACGTTTTTAAGTATTTAATTGAAATTGGCTTCATATTTGATTCAAAGTGGTGACATATTTGATTCAATGTGGCGTCATATTTGATTCAATGTGACGTCATATTTGATTCAATGTGGCGTCATATTTGATTCAATGTGGCGTCATATTTGATTCAATGTGGCGTCATATTTGATTTAATGTGGCGTCATATTTGATTCAATGTGGCAGCATATTTGATTCAAAGTGGTGACATATTTGATTCAATGTGGCGTCATATTTGATTCAATGTGGCGGCATATTTGATTCAAAGTATTGACATATTTGATTCAATGTGGCGACACATTTGATTCAAAGTGGCGACGTATTTGATTCAAAGTTGAGACGTATTTGATTCAAACTGGCGACACATTTGATTCAATGTGGCGACGTATTTAACTCAAAGTGGCGACACATTTGATTCAATGTGGCCACATATTTGATTCAAAGTGGCGACACATTTAATTCAAAGTGGCGACACATTTGATTCAATGTGGCGATATATTTGATTTAAAGTGGCGACACATTTGATTCAATGTGGCGACATATTTGATTCAAAGTGGCGACATATTTGATTCAAAGTTGAGACGTATTTAATTCAAACTGGCGACACATTTGGATTAAAGTGGCGATGTATTTGATTCAAAGTGGCGACACATTTGATTCAATATGGCGACATATTTGATTCAAAATGGGGACATATTTGTTTCAAAGTGGCGACATATTTGATTCAAAGTTGAGACGTATTTGATTCAAAGTGGCGAAGTATTTGATTTAAAATTGTGTCATATTTGATTCAATGTGGCGACATATTTGATTCAATATGGCAACATATTTGATTTAAAGTGGCAATGTATTTAATTCAAATACGTTCATACTTGATTCTGAGTTGAAACGTAAGGAATAACGTAAACGTTAATCGGTTACGTAGCCACTCAAATTAAAGTTGAAATAACATTGATTCAATGTATTTCGGCATTAGGCTAAAAACATTGTGATTTTAACTTTGATTCAAAGTAGAACTCAATAGATTTTACTACGATTTCACAACAATCGGAAATCAAAGTCGAACTGCTTTGATTCAATCATTTTCGGCTTTAGGCTATAAATGTTGTGATTTTACATTGATTCAAAGTGGTTTCCATTGATTTTACGTTGTTTTTTGGCTCAGTGAGGAAACATTTGATTGCATGGACCGATTCTTGCCCTGAACAAAACAAAAACCTCTTTTTATTGTGTCTATACCAAGTCCTTTTTTTTGACGGAATATTTTGATCTGATTGACCACAAATTTCCTGAAGTTGGCCATACTTACCTTGACAGTGACAGGGATTTTGGAAGAATCGAAAAAGAGTTACGAAAAAACGAAACCATTTACACTGCTGAGCAATACCGACATATAATAAAAAGTGCCAGCAAAAAAAAATACCCTTATAATTGACATGGAGAACCACTTTCGATCATTAGAAAATCTTCCAGCAAAATTAAACGTTAAAAATGTTACAAAAAACATATCGAATGAAAAAATCATTTTCCGTGATAACGTCAAATGGCTTAGAATAAACAAATATGGATCCTATTTTTATAAGGAATGCTACGAGAAAGATGCTTTATTCAATGAAGCTGTTATAGCAAAAAACATCCGAACAGTTCCAAGACTTTTTCGTCCGAAAAAAAAGATTAAGCAGCTTTCTGTTGAGAAAATAAAAAAATTAAAGGAAAAAATGATGTTCATACCAAGGGAACACCACTGGTTTTATGAAAAAGCTTTATCGGAACCATGCTAACAGAAAACAACTTTTCAAAATAAAAAGAACAAAAAATGAATTTTGTTACTTGTTACCCCTTTGTATTCTTAAAAATTCAAAATACTAATAAGCTTTTTGTGCAAGAAAAAGTTAAGTGCTCTTTTTCTGAAAAATTTTGTTTTTTTAAATATACCAAGCTACTGTAATGAAATTACGGTAACATTGTTAAAAAGCTATTATTTTTCTTGTTTTATTAGTTTCTTCAATTTTATTTAGATTGGAATACAAAAAAAGTTCTCAACAAAAAACTTTAAGTCCTTATATCTTGAAATGTTGCAAATTTCATTTACCCCATTCTTCATCCAAACGCTTCATTTATTTATATCGGGTGATTTTTTAAGAGCTTGAGAACTTTTTTAAAAAAAAAAAACGCATAAAATTTGCAAAATCTCATCGATTCTTTATTTGAAACGTTAGATTGGTCCATGACATTTACTTTTTGAAGATAATTTCATTTAAATGCTGACCGCGGCTGCGTCTTAGGTGGTCCATTCAGAAAGTCCAATTTTGGGTAACTTTTTTGAGCATTTCGGCCGGAATAGCCCGAATTTCTTCGGAAATGTTGTCTTCCAAAGCTGGAATAGTTGCTGGCTTATTTGTGTAGACTTTAGACTTGACGTAGCCCCACAAAAAATAGTCTAAAGGCGTCAAATCGCATGATCTTGGTGGCCAACTTACCGGTCCATTCCTTGAGATGAATTGTTCTCCGAAGTTTTCCCTCAAAATGGCCATAGAATCGCGAGCTGTGTGGCATGTAGCGCCATCTTGTTGAAACCACATGTCAACCAAGTTCAGTTCTTCCATTTTTGGCAAAAAAAAGTTTGTTAGCATTGAACGATAGCGATCGCCATTCACCGTAACGTTGCGTCCAACAGCATCTTTGAAAAAATACGGTCCAATGATTCCACCAGCGTACAAACCACACCAAACAGTGCATTTTTCGGGATGCATGGGCAGTTCTTGAACGGCTTCTGGTTGCTCTTCACTCCAAATGCGACAATTTTGCTTATTTACGTAGCCATTCAACCAGAAATGAGCCTCATCGCTGAACAAAATTTGTCGATAAAAAAGCGGATTTTCACATTTCGAACCGAACACTGATTTTGGTAATAAAATTCAATGATTTGCAAGCGTTGCTCGTTAGTAAGTCTATTCATGATGAAATGTCAAAGCATACTGAGCATCTTTCTCTTTGACACCATGTCTGAAATCCCGCGTGATCTGTCCAATACTAATGCATGAAAATCCTAACCTCAAAAAAATCACCCATTATATATATATATTTTTTTTATAATAAAGTATGAATCTATAATTTTTCAAGTACAAAATAGTGAAAACCGTTTCAAAATCCATCCATTATTTCATAAGTTACAACCCGATGACCACTTTTTCATGTTTTCGTTCCACTGTGCGGCGTTGTGGGTCCTTTCTTGATGACAGCATGTTCTTTGTTTTGTCCTTATTAGCTGCTAAACCCATTTTTACCGCCTCTGTCTCAATAGTCACAACATCCCCATTGGCATCACGCTGAGTTCTTCCGATTATGTCTTTGTCATCGGCTTATAAGAGTAATTGGACAGACTTTTGAAATATAGTTCCTCTAGTGTTGGAAAGGGAAGTATTCTTTTAACGACGATGTTAAAGAAATTGCATGACAGGGCATCACCTTGTCGAAAGACTTTTGTGACACCGAAAGGTTGGGTTAAGTTCTTTCCATCCTTTATATTGCTGCGTGAATTCTCCATGGTCATTCTGAACTAACGGACGAGTTTGGCAGGGATGCCAAAACTAGCATGGCTTTATACACTTGGTTCCTATAGATACTGTCGTATGCGGCCTTGAAAACGATGAAGAGATGATGGTTGTCAAGTTATTGTTCTTGGGTTTTTTCCAGAATCTGCCGTTAATTGAATATTTGATCGGCTGTGGACATTCCTGATCTAAAGCCACACTGATAAGGATCTATTAGGTTGTTGACGATGGTCTTCAGTCGGTAACATATTACTTCAGAGAAGATTTTATAGGCGATGTTAGGGAGACTGATTCCTTTATAATTTGTGCAGATAAGAGGGTCTCCCTTTTTCAGTATAGGACAAACAATACTGAGGTTCCAAGGCAGCTGTATATCAGAGAAACCTAAACCTTTCGCTAAGTCGGGGAATCAATTCTGGTGTGAGTGCTATCGCAAATTGCATAATATCGGCTCATTCGGCAAACACCAATTACAACAAAAAGTTCTAACCTCTAGAACAATAATTTAACGATGACTGTAGACGTGCGAGATAGTGGATCTATACCAGAAGTGTTTAAGGAGTCCTTAATATTTCCTATCCACAAAAAATGAAGTACTCAAAACCCAGACAATTATCGTGAAATAAGTTTTTTGAACGTTTCATACAAAATTTGTACGGTGATTTTGCAAATACGACTTAATCTGTGGATTGCACATAATGGTTTATTGAAGGAGTTTCAAGCCGGTTACTCCACGGTCGACCAAATTTTTGTCCTTAAGATCATTGCCGAGAACTTCCTATGAAGCAAAAAGAAACTTTACTGCGGTGGACAGAAATGCGCTCTTATACAAACTTTATGGACTAGGGATGTGCAGGAAATTCGGTAAAGTCCTCAGAAATATATTCGATGATACTAAAACCGCGGTTTGTAATGGAGAGGAAATCTCTGAATGGTTTCAGGCTGAAACAGGCGTCCGGCAGGGGTGTGCGTTGAGTCCTCTTTTATTTGCCCTCTTTGGGGATGACCTTACCGACAATATTGGCGGAGGAGTGGAATTCACCGGGACAACGATCAAAGCACTATTCTATGCCGATGACATTGTGCTGATTTTTAATTCACCCCAATCACTGCAACTAATGATAAACCAGTTGCATAGGTACTGTGTAACGTGGAATCTTAAGGTCAATTTAAGTACATCTAAAATAATGATATTCAAGAACGGAGGTGGAAGAAATTGCTCAAATGAAAGATGGAGCTACGATTCGAACTTGATTGAGGTGGTGAGAGAATTCAATTATGTAGGAGTGTGCTTTACAAAGAATCTTAGTATGGAAATACATTTTAGTGAAAAACTTATGAAAGCAAAAAGTGCAATCGGAACTTCCTAGGCAAAGTGCTTCTCAAACAAGAACATAGCACATATGTAGTAGCAAATTTCATGTGTTTGAAGCAGTGCTGCTTTACGCAGCACAGTTTTGGGGGTACAAACAGTACGAAAGTGTAGAAAAACTGCTAAGATTCTTTATTAAAAGAATAATTCATTTCCCCTACAACACACTAAATTACATGGTTTGCTTGAAACCGGACTATCGCCGCTTTTTATTCAAACCTTAAAACTAAATATATGCAGACTACATCATCACAGTTCTGCAAATGCACAATGAAAAGTTACCAAAGAAAGCAGCCCTCTATGCAATCAATCAAAGGAGTAGTTGGTACGCAGAATGGCACGAGCTGGCTTTGTGGTGTGAAATGTCACTTGATCTGGATTTCGGTAACGCATCTCAACTATATACCGCATAGGGAGGATAGACCCAGGCAATGCAGTTTATGTAACCGAAGGGAAAGAGAAGATGTTTTTCACTTCTTAGAAAAATGCCCTGTGCTAGTAGAAAGTAGGAGAGCCTTCCTTGGATCTAATTACCTTCCGGAAGAGGAAATGATAAGACTCTTAAATGAGATGACGGTGGAAAAACTCTTTATGTACTGCAAATTGGCCAAAACTTACCGGGACAGAATAATCTGCGAAAGCTTCTGAAAACCCATCGAAGTTAAAATGTATCTTGATTTTAAATTATACATACATAGGTATATATACAGATATGTTTTTTGTTTTTTCTTTTTGTTGAACAATTCTTGATTTTTAATGCAACCATTAAAAGCTTTATATTTCATTAAATTTATCTTGTCAACCTGGCAGACGGCATTGCCATGCTAATTGTGATTTTGTAAATTTATAAATTTAAATTTTATAATCTAAAAAATCTACTGAGGTTCATCAGGCATCCTTTCTTCCGACAATATTTTAGAGATAAGTTGGTGCATGCTTCTAACCAAAATATTGATAGAATTCAGCTTAGTCTTAGTTTGGAAGACGGGATTGCTGGCTTTCATCGTCTATTCAAGCTTACATAGCATTTCGAATTGATGAGTTTACCCTTTCTCAAGCGGTTGTAACAAAGAAATAGGTGACCATTTGTTTAAAAGTAGTACTTCGAGCACGAATAACTTTTATTGGTCGTGGTTCACCGTATGGATGCATTCTAGAACTACAATGAAAAAGGTCCATGACGGTATTGCATTATAAGATCTTGCCAAGTATATGTATATATTGTTTTCAGCCCAACAACTAAATTTCGACGACCTTCAAAATCTCTCTCGTAGAATTAAAGGCGGTTTGGATTGAATTCGTTGTGCCAGGATTTAACGATGTTGAAGAATTTAGATTCAAAACCAAACGTTGATTCAAGCTGATGCACTCTTAGTTTGCAATATTTTATAGCAAGCGCAAATTTGTAGTCATATAAATATCTTTGATAAAATATTGTTCAATATGCAGTAACAACGTATGGGGGTAGATATTCCTCTACGTATCTCGTACTATAAGGAATAAACCTTTAAAATGACAATTTTTTCAGCGGCAATTTTTAAATAAAGCTAAAATACTCGAACTTTATAATTCCAAGGCCGAAACTATTAAAGCAGTAGCCGATTAAAAGCACAATACATATCTAACTTAATTTTGAATTTCCATAAATATTCTTTCGAGAAATTTTTTGAATGTGAAACTCTATCAAAGTATAAATAAATAACTTTCCTGAATGATGGACAATAATTATCATTTAATTTAATTGGCACTTTTACGCAAATGAGGGAATTGCCAACATTTCTTATTGCAGAGAAAACATTTCCTTAAATTATATGAACTTAATTTTATTGAGAAAACAAACGACCTACGAACATTCACAGGACATAAAATTAAAAATACTATACTCTCAAAAAAATTCAAATATATTGACTCACTGTAGGGGTTCACACGCCATTGCGAAATAATGTCTAAATCAAAAAACAAACAGAAGTAAGAATTCTCATGTAGAAATCTCATTCATAATTAAAACTAAACTATGACCAGAAACAAAGGATTTCTTCTAATTTACATATATTTTTCTCAAGAGTTAAATATACCATTACAATGTCTAAAATTGCTTTGTTTGCTATTCGTTGGTGCTGAAACTGTTAATCCATTTAAAATAATGGCTACATCGGAAGTGGCAATGAAATTCTATATACAACCATAACGTCACTCTTTTCGCTACTTCAATCCGATGACTTTCTTAAAATCACTGTTTTTCTAAGTTGGGTATAATTATTTCTATAATTTTATGTTTTCCCCCAAACAAAATAATCATTACAACGAAGCTTTGGAAGAAGAAGTTTAGAAAACAGAAATAAAACGGAAATGTCTTAGGCAAGAAAATCCATTATAAGTGTCCTTGAATCTGGTGTATAAAATTTCTGGTCTACTCTAATCTCATCGCTATTAGTGGCATTCTGGAAAACGAAATGTGTTTCTCGTAAAATGCCTTCTGATAAACCTCATCATATCGAGTCATATTCCATTGACCCTAGATGGATGATGGAAAAAATATTTTCTGTGCAAATACATTTATGTATAAGTTCTTGAAGCTCATAATTTTCATATGTCTTACCAGTACCAGCTTCGCCTTATACACAACACGACTATATCATAGAGTGAGGATTTCATATTGATCCAATGGCGCCATGTGTCATTATCATCTCGGTGCCAAGAGGAAGGAAATAAACACATAAAAGTAGGTTGGGGGGGGGGGGTGTTTTGTTTGATATGAAACATTCACTAATTAATGATGACGCCTGGCTCAGTAATTATATGACCGCGTGTTTCATAAACAGCCAGAGTATTGGCATATATTTGTTTGGCAACAATTCGTAAGTCACACCTATGGCTAATTTAAGACGCACACACACACATACTTGTACATGAAATATATTAATACCGACAGAACATGGACATTGGACAGGACACCCGCTGCAAACAAATCAGGTATAATGTCAGGATTAATTCGTTAGGATATGCTAGACATTAAATAAACACACCAGAAAATACCACCTAGAGGGTCACCTTCTCACTTCAATACCATCAACATGTCCTTGACGCATAAAACCACTAGATTTATGGCAGGAGCCAGGAGCCTAAAGGCCTCGAATCACTTTGAAGCTCCGTTAGTGAATTGAAATAAAAAAGGAATATATTTTTTTTATAAAGAAGCTATCAATTTATTTTTAATTTAATTTGTCCAAGTGTAAACGACATTATTTTATATGAAATGAAAACTGTACTGTTCTCAAGATATTAGAGAACAACATCAATATTTACTAATTTTAAAAATTTTAGTTTTTGAACGTTTTCGTGTTTTGTAAAAAAAAAGTTATCAATTGAATTACGCTATAATAAAAACAAACACACTCAGGTTTTTCAAGAGTCCTTTCTGCATCTTTATCTGTGTGATTATCTGTTTAACAAAATTTATTTGCTGGTTCTTGAAATATGGATGGCAAAAAAATCTTTAAGAAAGACATCGCAGACATTTCTCTAAAAATCTTTGATTTGATTGGATCTTGAAACGCAGTGAATTATCACCAATTTTTAATTGGACGAATCTTCTTTCGAACTCGTTCAGTTGATAGAGTACTTAAAGATCTTGACATTCACTCATCCGCTGGCCCGAATAGTATCCCCGCTATTGTTCTGAAGGGGTGATCTTCAACGCTGGCAAAACCACTGCGTAAGCTTTTCCATCTGGCCTGTTCTACAGGTCTCTTTCCGAGTGGATGGAAAACAGCATTTGCCCAGCCTGTCCCTAAAAACGGCGAATTCTTCTCCCCCTCTAACTATCGTTCCTTCTTTCCAAGGACATGGAAACGCTGATTAATTTTCAGCTCAAGAAATGTGTATCTTGAAGAACGCAAGCTATGTATGTATATGTATGGCTTTCGTAGCAATAGATCCACTGGTGATCCAATGGTTTATCTCACCGGACAGTGAATAAATCTTTACATCGTTTTGGAGAAAGTGCAATAATCTTGCTCTTGATATTTCAAAGGCATTTGATAGAGTTTGGCAACAAGCTATCCTATCGAAAATGCTTTCTTTTGGTATTGATGAGTTTCTTCTTTGTTGCAGGGTTAGAAATTACCTTTTGGACCATTCAATTCAAGTAGTATTGGACGGGGGTTCAAATCTAATATCCAAAAAATAAACGCTGGTGTGCCCCAGGGCTCCATTTTGTCTCCGACGCTTTTCCTTAATTTTATAAATGATCTTTTGTCTGAAACTTCTAATCCACTAAAATATTTCCCTGATGACACTACCTTCAGCTTTTCATATTCGTTTTTAGATTCTCATCCTTGTTCTTTGAACTAACGGCAATGTGTGATAAGCTCATTAAATTCTGATCTATAAAAAATCGTTTAGAATTTAAGGCTTCGAAAACTCAATGCTGTCTACTGTCTCAAAAGCGGAACCCTCCCCCAGTGCCACTATTCATGGGTGGTACTTGCATCCAGAAGACTGAACAGCTTTCAGTTCTAGGTATGTGCATCACAAACCACTTCTTGTGGAGTGATAACAATTCGACATACATAAGGTTTTAGATTTTTTCAGACGATGCAAGAAGTTTTTTACCCCTTCTGTTTTGGCTATAATTTACAAAGCTTTTATTCTTCCAAAACTCGAGTATAATTCTCATATTTGAACTGGTGCTCCAATAAAGTATTTGAGTCTTCTGGATATACATAATTGAAAAGAGAGCTCTAAAAATGATAGAAGATCGTTCTCTTACCGAGACTTTTGCTTCTGTTGAACACAATCGCAAGGTCTCATGTCTATGATTGTTTTATCTTTATTTTTATAGATAATGCTTTAGTGAAATAGCCCGATGCATTCCTCCTCTTAAACAATTCAACCTTAACACCCGTACTGCTGAGAATGCCCATTAGTATACCCTTGAGCCCAATTTCAGACGTACTGTTAAGTACATGGATTCCTTCTTTAGCCGTACTACACGAATGTGGAATGCTCACCATCATTACAATGTGCAGACATTCAAAACCAATGGGCATCGGTTTCTCCTTTCTAATCCTATCCCCCTTTCCTATTCGCTCGCTCTGTGTCTTATCATTATAAGGGTATTCATAACCCCTTTAGTGTACACACACTATACAAAAAAATACAAAAAATAAAAAAGAGAAATTTAAAACTTGACATCAGTTTGGATTTTCGTTTGTTTCAGGAACTTTTAAATTTCCAAAATCAAATAAAATTATGTTTAGAATACAAGTCTATTTGAAGCTGCCAACAACTTTTTCGCTTTTTTCTGTTTATTCTATTGACAACAATATTTTTTCAATTGATTTCTTTATTTTATGTTTTATGTTGAAACAATTTTTCCAAACAAAACAAATCATGCTCAATTAAACTCAAAGCCGAAGGCCGAACTTTCCCTTAAACTTAGTAAATCCGGTCCTCTCTACAAGACACCAAAAGGAATAATAAAATGATCAAACAGATTTATGTAATTGGACTTTGCTATCACGCACGCAAATCAACGTTTCGATTTAATAGTTTCAATTTATGAATTATGCGAACAGTAGCTAAAGTTTATCCCTCCCTCCTTAAACAAAAGGTATAGCGAAGTCCAGTTGAGAGAGTTATGTTGACCTGATGGTATAGAATGGAGTGTGGTAGTCATTAAATCATAGCCAGGTGACATTTTCATGTAATTTGTCGGCTTGTCGCTGCCTCAGACTGACTGAATTTGGGTCGAACTATATATAGTATATAAAAGAAATATGTACATATGTGTGTATATAAACATTCCGGATAGCTAAATGTAGGTTTAATTTTGTACACAAAAGCTCATTGTGCTTTTGAGGTTTTCCGACTTTATTGCCTGAGAGTTGGGACATCAAATAAGGAAAAAGGACACAAAAAAAGACTGAAGACGAAGAGAAAAACAAGGCATGAAATTTCTTTTATTCCAAAGCTGAGGATATATTTAAAAGCAAAATACCAACCAAGTCAACCCCACTCAGGCAATCCCATAGAGACTTTTGTTTTTGTCCATACATATGCATATGTATATATTTTTGGGATTGGGATTGGGACAGGGGGTTTTTACGGTAGTACTCATACGTACAACTGTGCGGAACACAGGTTTTATGTTTTCAGACTTTTAGATTGAAAGGATGGTGTTTCCGTATTCTACAATACAAATTCAAAGAGGTCTAGACCAGATACGAATCACACCTATTAAGTGATGGAAATCCCATATAGAGAGGGAGCTTTTGTTTGTTTGTTATTGTTGCTTTGAACAAATATACACAAGTGTTCTACAAGGACTACTCCTTGTACACAGTTGAAACATACGGATATTTGAGTAAATACTTTCAACAAGAGAAAGCTATTTGAATTCAAATAATAATTGTGGTCCAACTGAGTGTCGTCATAGTCGTCATCATCATCATCACCATCATCATCATCATCATCATCGTAGTCGTGTATTATACATAGTTATCGTCAACATCTTGTCTGGCTTTAAAATTTAGGGCAAGTGATGAGGCAGCAGATGGAATTCGTTCTATATTTATACATATACCTACATTTGCATGGGAATACAAATTTTCAAGCTTTAAAAGTCATAAACGAAACTTGAGGGTTTGTGTAATAAAAAAATTATCGCCATTCCAACATTGGGTTATAAAGGTTAAAGCACAATAGGCAAAAATAATCCAATAATGGTTTATGAGAAACTGAGGTTTTATGACTTTCGAGAGATATGTGCTAGCAATAGAATCAAGTTCTAATCCAAATAATGTTTGTGTTCCTTTAAGGTCTGTGTGGGACTTTAAGGGTTTAAACCGTAAATTTCTTGTTTGAAAATTTAACCAATATTGAATTTAAGTTGAATAATCTTAAATTATTCATGCAAAAGTTTAAACTTCAGTTTCTTTTCGATGTTACCAGAAACGAAAAACGAAATTTGAAATGTCATGGAAAATAAAGATGACTTTCGTAAGTTTTCAAAATTTCAACCTACTGAAGGTTTGTGTCCTTTTGGCGGTAAAAAAGAAAAAAGATTTACTTCTTCTCTTTTATGATCAGATCTTTGCCCAAGAAAGCTTAATACAAGCTATATCTTAAGTCCAAAGAATTGCTAACACAAACATTGTGCTCATCTGGCTCACCACTAATTGCAGTTTTAGAAGTTAGTAAGAAATAAAACAAACTACAATAACATAATCTTAACTAATATTATAAATGCGAAAGTAACTCTGTCTGTCTGTCTGTTACTCAATCACGGCTAAACTACTGAACCAATTTGCATGAAATTTGGTATGGAGATATTTTGATACCCGAGAAAGGACATACGCTACTTTTTACCCCGGGAAAATGACGCATTCCCATTTGAAAATTCAGGTGGGTCGATCGCTTTTACGCCTAAAATACTCAACAGATTTAAATGAAATTTTGGTAAGGAGATAGTTTGAGACTTAAGAAAGGACATGAGTTACTTTTGACCTCGGGAAAACAACGCACTCCGGGGAATCTGATCGCTTACGCGGTAGATTCTTTAGTTCATTTGTGTATTTCTAACTTAATTATTAATTAATTTTTAATACGTGTTTATTTTTTAGTTTTAAAATAATAATTTTAAAATAATAAACGGTATGCAATATCTACTTAATTTCTATTTATTTTGGTTCCTTTTAGTCTTACTTAATTTAAATAGAAGCTTTTAAATAATATCCGTTTCGTTTACGTTTCTAATTTATCTTGGTTTCGTTTACGTTTACCTTGATATTACGCTAATATGCCTAGAAAACGTAAATCTAATTTAGCGCGTAGTTCTAGCAGAGCTCGAGCTGCGAAAATAGCGAGAAACCAAGAGTCCGAAGAACAGACCCAAAGCCGTTTGGCTTTAGATGCTGAGAGCCATAGGGCTCACAGAGCTTCTGAGACTGAAGAGCAGGGTCAATCACGACGTCTTTTAGATGATAAGCGTCAAGATATCGTTTCCCTTACATGAAACGAACAAATTATGTCGGACGTGGAGGGAGATATCGTCGAGTACCTCTCAATAGACAACGTTATGGACACGGAGCAAGTAACATCATACCCCATAGAGTTTCTTAATTCTTTGAAATTATCAGGGGTGCCTTCTCATAAGTTGAGATTGAAGGTTGGTGTTCCAGTCCTGTTAATGAGAAATCTTGACGCACCAAACATATGTAATGGTACACGGCTACAGATTACTCACCTAGGACGAAATATTATTAAAGCTATAATCATGGCTGGAATAGCAAAAGGAAAAAAATGTTTTAATTCCCCGCATTCCGATAATTCCAACCGATTTGCTGTTTCAGTTTAAAAGAGTGTAGTTTCCTCTGAAAGCAGCATTTGCAATAACAATAAATAAAGCTCAGGGGCAAACGCTGAAAGTTGCAGGTGTAAATTTGGAAAAAATGTTTTTCCCATGGACAATTATATGTAGCGTGCTTAGGAGTTTCAAACCCACAAAATCTTTACGTTCTGGCCAAGGAAGGAAAAACAATAAACGTCGTATATAAAAATGTATTGCAGTAACCTATCTTCTTCAATGTATTAACCTAACCTAACCTAACTTATGACAATCACACTTAGTATGGCCTCATCCCATCTCGGCACAATTCAAACATACGTACAGAAAAGTATAGCTCAGGTTTTTTAATACTACTATCCAAAAAAAACTATCTAATGCGGACGAAGTCGCGGGTAAAAGCTAGTACACTATAAAAATACAATAAACAAACAAACAAAAATAAAAACAAAAATGAAATAACAAACAAATCGATAGAACATTTTAAATGCGTGGTACTCTGGTCTTTAATATATTTTAAAGAAGAATATTCCAACTCATGCTGAAAGGTCAGATATGTGAGTTAATGGCTCTTGGATTCCATAATTAGTGCGGTGCTGGGAAACATGCATTAATTGGAAACTACGGGTATTGTGGTTACTTTCATGGTAGTTTATACTTATACAATTTAATTAATCAGGTGCATTAATTACACCAGCTAAAAGTTGATGAATAAAAGCGATATCAATATTAACCCTTTTTTGCGACAGAGACTGCATTTCAAGAAGCTTTAATCGATGTTCATAAGGAGGGAGGTTATATTGGTCAGACCATGGAAACCCTTTTAATTGGGATACGTATTGAGATGGGTTGAACAGATTATATCCCTTTCTTGTGGATCTTGAAAAAAGGAGTTCATACCTGGGATGCATACTCAAGATGGGGTTGGCCAAGGTGTTTTATAGAGCGATAATAACATAAAGATCTTGAAATTCCTTAGACCAACGTTTAACAAATCCTAACATAGAGTTGGCTTTACTAACGATCGATAATATGCTCGGTGAAATCGAGATGAGAATTAAAAAGAACATTGCCTAACACATAATTGGGTTAAGGTTTAGCCCATTCTTTTTGTTTAGCCCATTCTATGCGATAAACTTAGGAGGAAACCCAATTTCACTTAGCTTAAATGTGATGATATCATGAGAAAGTTGGTCAAAAGCTTTAGAATAATCAATGCAAATACAGTCGAGCTCTTGACCAAGTTCTAGGGTTTTTTGAGTTATTATGCAAAAATGCAAGTAGATTAGCAATTGTCGAACTTTTTGGCATAAAACAGTGTTGATAAACTATCACAAACAGCCTGTTCAAAAAGTTCGAGTGTACAGGACAGTTTACAGTTTGGTCTGTAATTACTTATGTCAGACTTTGTTACCATTTTGAAAGACTAATGTAAAAAATGGCCTCTTGCTCAGTGTATGAAGTGTTTAACTGCAAAGCGAAACATTGAAACAATGAGGTCACATCATAATAACGGGTTATCCATTTTGCGGTTTCAAAGGTTTAGGGCTGGAATTCGACATCTGTCAAACGAAGTTGTTAAACAAATTCAGTTGAAAGTCTGACATTTTAGAAAATGGATGGCTTAACTATAGCACAACGCATAAAAATTATGATTCTGCCACAGCCACATATCGTGCTTTAAGAGGAGATTATGAACATAATCGTCCAACTACGCAAGAAATTGGCAAAATTGTGAAGCAATTTGAAGTGACTGGATTAGTTACAGATATTGTAATGCCTGTGAATATCGCTGCTGTAGGTGATAGTGTTGCCGAGGACCCGAATGTATCGATACCTCGTTGTTCTCAAGAATTTGGACTGTCTTACGGCTAAATATGGCGTATTTTGCATTTGGATCTACACCTTCATCCATCCAGCTCACACAACAACTGAAGCCAGATAACCATTCACAACGTCACAGGGACGTCGAATGGGTGCTTGAACAACAGGCCGGCCGTGGACGGCAATTTTTCGAACAAAATTGTCTTCAGCGACGAAGCACATTTCTCACTCGGTGGGTATATTAATAAACAAAATTGTCGTATTTGGGGTTCTGAGAATCCTTAAGTAATTGAAGAGAGGCCATTACGTCCACAAAAAGTCACTAATTGGTGAGCTCTTTGGTTCGGAGGTGTGATTGTACCTTACTACTTCAGTCGGAACGACTGTCACCGTCAATTCGGAGCATTATGGTCATATGATAACTGACTATTTTTTGCCTACTATTGAACAGTACGACTTGGTGATAATGCGGTTTCAACAAGACGGTGCTACATGCTCCACAACTCGAGCGAATATGGCTTTATTGCAAAACACATTTCCTGGCCGCGTAATTTCTCGTAGTGGCGATATCAATAATTGCCCAACAGTTTTTCTAAAACCGCCTGTATTTAAGGGTTGCTTTCTGTGTCCAATACTCCATAGGAACAAAATTGTGCTTTTCTGGATCTCAATAAAATCTTTTCCATTAAGCACAACATTAAATTGAGTGAACATTGAAAAGTGGCACCTGATTCAAGAATTACTGACAGTTTTTAAGCTTAAAATATTGAATAAAAATATATCAAAACATACAAATAATTGACATTTTGTATGACAATGTATAGTTTTTTTGAAGATTTAATCAAGTGTTCTTATTAAGCGCATAACGGTACATACATACATACATAGATGACAATAATACACAAAAAATAGTTCTGAGTTTCAATTTAAGCTAATTATACCCAATGTGTTATGTTTTGATTTCAAAACATTTTTAACAAAATCACCAAAACATGGAAAAGATGAATTAAAAAAACCGGGTTTCAAAGAAAAATCTGCTATATTTGCATTTTTTAGATTTGGGAATATTATTATTTTTTAAAAATATGCTGAATAGAGCTGATGATGCTTCTAACAATTCGAAGGAGGAAGGAAGAAAATTAAAGGACTATTAATGTTCGAGTTTAAATGCAAATAGGTATAGGTACAGACAGACACAAAAATCATTTCCCAATTGTAAAGGATTCAAAACCGGAAGATTTTAATGATTTATTTAAGATTGATGAATGAAGAATGAAGCAAATGGATATAAGATGAAATTGAAGAGAAACAGGAGAAAAAGGAGGAAATGTACCTTTTCATCTGCAATATTAATTCAAGGTTTTTTTTCTGACTTTTTTCTCTCTCTACCTCTTCGATACTGGATTTTTAATCAATTGGATCTCGAAAACGGCAAATAGAACTCAACTATATTATCGTCGATTGTCGTGTCATAATTGTAGTCTCGAGAATTTTCTCAATGACTTGTATAGACGGATCGCTATGTTTTAGTGTATTTGTTCTCCTTTCTTCTTTTTCGGATTTTGGGTTCGAAGTAATTTTAAAGGATGTCCTCTTTTGCTTCATTATGCGCTATCATAAAACTCATCACCTGCACCTTTGAGAAATCTTTTATTCCATCAGACACGAGAGATATTATCAAGATTAACTATTGTCTGTGTGGAACTATTTTTAGCTCAACATGTCACAAAGCATCTCCAGATGGATGGGAGGCAATTTCAAAAGTATTTTTCTAAATTAAGGTGACAAATGAGTCCATGTTTGTTGAGAGCTGCATATTTGTTGCATATTTTTCCTCGTTTAGAAACAATAATTTAACATTCCGGTGTTGTTCTTTTAAATTCCTCAAAACTAGAATTAGGGGATGAATGTGAGGAATTCCAAGATAATTTTAAAAATAAACAAAAAGTTGGGGGATAAAATTAGTCATTATTTATCATTTCAGACTTTTCTTTTATTTTTGAAAACTGAAAAATCAATACATCCGGAGATTTCTTAGAAATAGATATTTTCAACGTTTTAGGTTTAAAAATGGAAATCAATCATCGTTATTGTGTTGATTACAAGAAGATATATTAATGGTTAATATCTACAAAATTGTGTTCAAAGGGCCCCTATCTGTTTTTCTATGCATGGCGCTCATGCCATTCGTTTTATGATACTTCCTTGTTATAAAAATGACATTTTTGAGACAAATTATGACAGTGACTGGTAGGCTTTTGCTTTATGTATATGTAAGCAAGCCGAAAATAACGAATGTCACTTCGTCCTACGATTTCTATGATATATGAGTTCAATGTAAACTCTCACTCTCTATGAATGACAAGGACAAGCTGACAAATTGTTTTTACATGATAAAGTTTCGTGCGACATCCACATTGGTATAAAGCGGGCACAAAAATAGCGAAACTTACAACAAAAAAACAGTCTTTCGTGGGTCTTTTTTTTGAGTCTATAGGTATAAAGTAATTGCTTTCATGTCATTTCATCAAAATATAAACGAGGAACCAGAAGCATTTGAAAAAGGAGAGCAGAAAAAAAAGAAAGGGGTGGGGAGAGAGTAGCGCAGTAGCTGTGGAAAAGGGTAAATGGAATTTTCATTGTCATCGATAAGGATATAGAATAAAGTTAAGTTTAAATACCCAGAAGTAATTGGGTTTCAGGTGCTGTCAGATTGAAGATTATTGAAATACATTTGAGTTCACATTCAAGAAGTCCTTTGATATTCAATAAAAAAAATGACAGCTTAAAATTCAGAAGTGGTTTTTAAATGTTTTTACTTGCGGTTAGAAAAGAAAAGCTTTGAGTAAACAAATATCAATCAAAAAAATGAACACTTCGATTATAGTTTGCAAAAAAGTTGGTTTTATCGACAGTCTAAAAAAGAAAGCCCTAAACTTGACGTAAGTTCTATAAACTAAAATAAATTAAATTTTATAGAGACCATTTCTGTTTGGGATTAATATTGGGAATAAGTAGACTTACGTTTTTTTGCCGAATCCGAAGGGATTATTTGAGAATCAGTTTTCATGACAAGAATTTATTTTGGAGGATGTGACAATTCTTTGTAAGAGTACCCGTGAAAAAACTTTAAGGTGGCACAGCAGGGATTTAACGCAGAACTCTTGTATAACTTTTCTACGTACTAGCCATCATACCGATGTTTAAATGGTAGACATGTGCATTCAAGAGGACACAAGCGTCCACAGGTTCTTCTCAAAACCCAACTTTCACCTCCCCGTGTCAACTGGATATTGGGTTTCAACCCTAGTGGAAAGTTGTTGGGGGTAGCAAACGAGAGGGGCGGGGGGGAGAGGTGTTTCCACTAAGGCAACTCTCCTTTCATCTAGATGGCAGCGGAGGAATTCCTTAAATGGAATCAACGGTGGCGTTTACAGTTCCAGTTACGTTGAACTACTTAGTGAACACCTTATAGGGCTACTACGACATATTCGAAGCCCGTAAGGAGCGGTTATGACGGCTCTCTCCCTTGGACTAAGGAGTTAAATCAAGGACCTGGTCCTTCAGGTTGAAGGTCGTGCGTCAGGGTGATTTCCTGACCACATAAAGAAAACCCAGTTACGAAGCACCAACAATCCTCGGATACAGACGGATTTACTGTTGACAACCCACGCAAACGAATTAGGTCCCTTAACAGACCACATGCAGCTGAAGAATTAGCGGAGGCCCTAGACTGCTGTAAAGCAGACATCACCGCCATTCAGGAAATACGATGGGATGGGCTTGGCAAAAAGAGGATGAAAAACTGCGATATTTATTATGGTGACTGCTACCGAGAAAACCAACAGCCCTTATTTGGATGCGGCTTTGTCATTGGAGCCAGACTTAGGCAACAAGTCTTGAGCTATAGGTGCATCAACGAGAGCCTCATGACCATCCGCATCAAGGCTAAATTCGGCAACATTAGCCTGATAGGCACGCCCCCACATAAGAGAAGGATGACAACACCAAACATATGTTCTTCGAGTTCTTAGACAAAACATATAAGCAGTGTCCTAGCTACGATATTAAAATTGTCCTGGGTGATTTTAATGCCAAGCTAGGAAGGGAAGACATCTTTAGTGGAATAATGGGAAAAACAGCCTGCACGACAATACTTCCGACAACGAATTCAGAATCATCGATTTTGCTGCGGGGCGAAACGTAATGGTAGCCAGTACGCGTTTTCCACACCTCAAAATCCACAAAGGAACTTGGAGTTCTCCAGATCAATCTACCGTCAACCAGATTGACCATATTGCGTTCGACGCTAGACACGCTTCCAGCATAGACTCGGACCACTACCTCGTTGTAGCCAAGGTAGCATTTCGGGATTTCCAGACCCAAGGCAAAACAGGGAGATGCTGGGAGAAGGTACAACGTTGAACGGCTACAATCGCAAGAGATCGCCAAATCCTTCTCCGACCGAGTTACAAGTAACCTCACTCGAAGGTCACAATGTATCGAATTGCCAATATGCAATCAGAAAAGCCGCCTCTGACGTGCTGTGTTTTAAGCAGCCACCAACAAGGAACCCTTGATTTGATAAAGAATTTTGGCAGGCAAATGCAGCCAAACAACAGGCACGCAAAGCGGCGCTGCATTAAAGGACGAGAGCTGCTCATGAGCTCTATGAGCAGAAGAGGCATGAGGAACACCGACTTCTCAGAAGGAAAAAGGGAGAGCATGAGAAGCGTGCGGTCGAAGATGTTGAGAGGATGAGAGGTTTAAAAGCAGGAATGAAGTTCGAAAGTTTTATGAGCAGGTGAAACGAAATTCACAAGTGCATAAGTCTCGAACCGAAGAAGGCTGCAAAGACAAAAGTGGAAACATCATAGTGGAATCGCAGTCAGTGCAATGCTGAGGAATCAGGCAGGATGATCCATTCAACATAGACAACGAAAGCCAACAATCCCGTCTTTAAGGCTTGCAAGATTATAGTATATATTTTATATTGCATCAGAGTCTAAGCCATCGAGTGTTTCAACAACTTGGAAATACAACAAATGCACCTACTTATTATATATTTAGGTGTCTATGTTAATCGCTTTATTTTCTTACTGTGCTGTCTAATATTCTTTAACGGCTTAAAGTGTACAGCAAATTAAATGTTAAATACACAAAACACGGCCAGCTGAACATTTGTGTTAAAAAACTGCTAACGGGCATAAATAAGCTAAAGCTATGTATGTATATTATATTCTCTTAAAACTTATATTCTATTAAAATAACACTATGTGCATATACACATTTGTATATGCAGTAGCACCTTCAACTAGGCAATGACATGCTTAAGCTAATTTATCCGATTAATAGGTAATTTCCAAAAAAGTCAAACGCTAAATTAGTCTTTTCCTATACGGACTATTATGTTTCTAATATTGATCTCACACTATCTCTTCTAGCCATACATGTATATAGACGTTTAATCTTTGTTTTTTAAGTAGATATATAGTAGTTTCTTATACAACAATTAAACTGTGCATTAGTTTAACAGCTATACAATATCCGTAATTTTATTATTCGTTTCGTTTCAATTCATCCGCAAAATTCAATTAATTGAATTCATATACAAAAACAACAAGTCAAAAGCCACTGTCTATAATACACATAAAGGTGCCTTCTCCCCAAGGAATGATGAGCAACAAAAAATGTAGTCTGAGTCAAACTATGAACTTGGATATAGCAAACCAATCGATATAATAGAAATCATGTAACTTTATTCTACGAAGTAGTAATAAAAGTAAACTAAACCTAGAGAAAAATGAGAATCTACAATTTCATATCTTTTTCTTCTATATTTCTAGCAAATTAATTGCACTAGCGGAATATTATTGTACTATTAGGGTCACCAAATTCTTTTATTTTACAAAGAAGAAATTCAGACAGCAGAAATTCAAATAGTGTCCTTATTCTTTGTAGTGCAAGATTTGAACTGATAATTAAATTTCTATTTAAGTACTTTTTGTAAATTTAATTTTCATCGCCTTTTAAACGAACTCGCTATTAGTAAAAAATTATTAATAATTAGTGTCTGGTGTCTGATATAATTTGTATATAGGTTAGTTAATTTTTTTGTTTATATTCCTATTATTTTAAACTTTTTTGAAACCGAAGATTAAAATTACTCAAGAAATAGAAATCGAATAAAATAAAATACATGTTTGATATGACAAGCAGGAATGGTCACCATATTTATGGTATATTATCAGCTTCAGGAATATATAGACAGTTGATGTGTAGGTGAGCATTGATGGATGGTGGCGTTCGGTGGCTAAACTCCCTGAAGATACTATTATCATTAATTCAACCGCACACAAGTCAGTCAGACTTCTCAGCTATATAGCAGCAGGGCAAAACTTAAGGGAAATTTTATTATATCTTGTAGGTATAATGTATTCATTCATATGATGAATCGGCTTTTGGTTTCTATATTTCAATATTCAATTTATAAATAAATACACACAGTTAAATACAAGCCTGAAGACACCATACATAAATGAATGAATAGAATATTTTTGATGAATGAGGATTTTGCCATTAAATCAATTAACGTGATTGGCTCTTCAAGTCACATATCACTTCCTTCCTATCATTATACACTTCAAGTATACCACCTACAAGGATTTATACGTCTCTATATTTACCGACTATAAATAAAAATAAATAAAAGAAAAACCTTACTTTCTGTATACAATGAAAAAAAAGTTAAACAAAATTTAATTTTTAATTATTTAATATTTTAGTGTCAGTCTGTCGATTTTTCTAAAACTTTAACAAAATATTAATAACAATTTTTTCTGTGAGCTACAAAATTTTAAGTCAATATCTTATCGAAAACCATTTCCTGTCAATATGTTGGTGTTTTTGTAGGTTTTAGTGTTTTGTAAGTAAAGTTGTTAATTTAATTTTTCTAAAAAATTAACAAAAAGTTAGCAACAATACTTTGCGTATGATAAAATAAGTTTGATTTAAATATCTTCATTTGTTACCGAGATTTTTAGTTAAAAACTGATTTTTAACAATTTTTAGTAGTAGTATCCCTTATAAAAAATTGATTGGATTTTTGTAAGATCGATAATAACGATAAAAAACAAAATTTAGCACAAAATGAAATCATCTTAGAAGTCAATACCTTTATTTCGAACATTAATTTTATAAATTTTTTTAAGTTTTTGTTGTAGATTTCAATTCTTATGAAAAAACTGTCTGTTGGATGTTTATTAAAAAATTTACTTAATGTTGAAAACAAAATTTTTAATTTTTGAAAAGATATTAGAGTCAAAAATCAATTTTTACCAAGTTTTAGTAATGTTTTTTTTTAGTTTTTTAATTTCTGTACAAAAACTGTCACTTCGATTTTGCTCACAATTTTACCATAAACGTTATTTTTCGTTACATAAAAGATTTCACTTTTGCCTTCACATCAAAAAAAATCCAACAATTTTTAAACTTGGCAAACTTACTAAGGGATGTCTGGTGATGACCCAAAAAAAGTCGCCAAGAATCCGACATGAGTTCTAGCAGCAGTTAAGAGAAACATGGAGTTTGTTTCAGTTTTTCACGTTTATCTCGAAAATTATTTGTCGTATCAAAAAATTTTGTTCCACAAAATTAAAGCTCATTAAATTTTATAAAAAAAAGCTTCAATGAATTTTTTCTTATCTCATAGTTTATAAAATATGTAACTCTGGCGGTAGTGAAGAGAAACATACGTTTTTTTTCGGTTTTTCGGGTTTATCTTGAAAACTATTTGTCGTATCAAAAAATAATCTTCTACAAAATTAAAGCTTATTAAATTTTCGAAAGAAATATGCCAAAGCAGTTCGTGCTTTATTACTAATACAGACATCTTTAGCTTATATAATAATGGAACAAGTCGACATAAGCAAACATGAATTAAAGGAAATCTAAAATCTCACTAAAATTTTTCTTGATGAGTCTCCTTCGTTATGTGCACTAAAACAAAACCCTCATTTGATCCATCTTAGTGAGAAACTACAAAAAAAAATCTTACCAAACTCAAATCTAATGCACCAACAGCAGCCTTATGGATTCAGTTCTTTAATATGATTACATTGCTTAACGATTTTATTCACCCAGAGCTGTCTGGCGATTGGAATGCCCATATTAACTGTGTGAAAAATATGATTCCATATTTCCATGCCGCCGGACACTTCTCGTACGCCAAATCATGTCACATGTATTTGCAGGACATGATAAAACTGCATTCTGTGATGACCCCAGATGAATTTAAAAACCTTTATTAACTGGACTACTTTCTGCATATTTCTTTCATAACATCTTTATAACAAAATTTACTTGAAGTCGATATCTCTATACTGGTTCTTGGGATAAGGACGACGAAAAAAGCTTCCCGAAAGTACGAACGTCCGAACGTTAGTACACATGCGCACACTGAAATCTTTTTAAAAGTCTTTGATTTAGAAACGTCGAGAAATGTCAAAATTTTCAATTCGACAAATCACATTACAATAACTTCTTATGAGAAGTTAAAAATACTATATTTTTGAAAATTGTGATATGCCAATCCAAAATTTGGTGGGGCTACAACTCACAACTATTCCTGAGTGCGCAAGTTATATGGATATGGGGGGCACCGACAGTTTTTTTTGCTAAACCCAAACGGCTAATTCGAGAAGTACTTTTTCATGACAAAAATTAACCCGCAAGGGAAAAAACTTTAAGGTATCACAGGCACAGACATGGCCTAAAATAGACCCACGCCAAAACAAATTGTTATTATTTTAATTTTTAGTATCCTCTTTACAAAATTATGAAAATGAATCGAAATCAATTTGTATTGTTATAATAAGACGAAAATAGCAACAGTAATTTGAGTTTCCAATAAAGTTATAGTGCAATGTAATGCAATATTTTCTCCTGAAATCGATATTCCGAACGTTCCAATTAAAAAAACAATAAAGCAATCAAACAAAGGCACCAACAAGCCTTAGAAGTAACTAACGTACACGCTTGACCTAATCTACAATCGCCATTAAGAAATCCATTGAGCAGACATGTTAATTAATTGGTCAACTCAACACGTATGTATGCATTGCACGTGCACAGCAAATACTTGTGAAACAATCTTCTCTCCGTCTTTCCTGATGACCGCAGCCCCATGCCACCCTTTTGTCACCCTTCTACAAACGCTCCAAAACACACGCAGTAATTTTGCCACATGACAATACTTAAAAATTACGTCGCAATTTGTCAATGGTTTTGCTTACCCAAGCCCCGGACTGGAAAGGACACATTTTAGACATCTCCTTGACGTACTCTATACTCATTGGCCTTTCATCAAGTCTTGGGCGGTTTTTGGAGAGAAGGTGGCTGATGGTGGGATGATGATGATGTTGAGTATGAATTGGCCCTACCTTCATGCTTCATGCTGATGGCTAAATCTTGATCAAATACCCGTGAATGGACAATGAGTAGCTTGCGGTAAAATGCCATTGTGTAGTGGTCCTTGCATAATGCGGGCCTAAAAGACTTCACTTTACCTGAGGGCATATTAAATTCCCCTTGCGCCAATTACCGTAACTTAAGGATATTCAGTGTCTCTAAACGACCAACTTTTATACCGCAAAGTTCTTTGACTTGTACTTTCCATCATCGTTGTCGTCATCGTTATCGTTCACATTGTGCAAAAATGTTTATTTTCTTGCCATTGAAGATGGACAAAAGATGAAAAAGAAAAAATGTTATATTTTCGTTTCCTTTTGACACCTTTCTCCGACCACCCAACTCAAGTCGCCCATCATTGGCCACATCATCATCAGTTCCTCTTTGACTGTGAAATCATTTGTATTGCTTTGCGGGTTTATTGTGTAATTTGATTACAAGAATTTGATATCAATGCAAATTATTGCATAATTATTAATATCAAAATACGGGAAAAGTATCTAATTTGTATACGAATGAAGATAAAAAAGAAAAAGAAAACAAAATTTCCCCCTAATGGAGAGGGTATTTTTTTTTAAGAAAACCGTCTTAATGATAAAAGTGATATTCTTTAGATTTTCACCGAAAAAAAAGGTGAATGAGAGATAAAGGTTGAGGTTATATGTACTTGATGTTGGTTGCCCTTTTGACAGCCTTCAATTAGCACCTCTCTTATAACATGGAATGGAATTGAATGATTGAAAATTTTCTTTTCTTTTGGAAAGTTTATTTTTTCAGTGAAATCTTTGAAATCTTAAGTGATTATGCGATTGAATAGCATAATCAACAGACTGCGGGTTTAATTTTTGTATGGAAACCCAAATGGTTTTGTTTATCTTTTGGTATTTCTCTGTACTGCTTTATGGTGATTGCGTAAATACATATTTGTAAATGGGTGTGAAATTTGACTCCGTAAATATGCATTTACTTTCACTTCAAACAAATAAGGAATTATGGTCAACTGGCAATAAAATTGCATTGTTCCAATGGGTTTTGGTGGCTTTGGTAGTATCACGTCAGGTTTTTGAGACATTACTTTTCAAAATTTCAAAAAACACGTATATAAGGCTTTTTGGGGCTATCTTAATTTATCATGTTGTTTTTTTTTTTCAATAAAATCCGTGATGGTCAAGTTTTTGAAATATATTAAGAAATCTACAAACAATGTTCAAAACGGGTATTTTTAAAACCTGAGAACATAGTTAAAATATAAGTTTGTTTTCGAAATCAGCGAGTCAGTACCCGTGGCATAATGGTTAGTAATTCTTGTCATGAAAAGTGCTTTCTCAAATTAGCCGTTTGGATTCGGCTTAAAACTTTAGGCCCCCTCCATCCCTGACAACAGTACTCGCACACAGGAATGGTTGAGAGTTGTAAGTCACTATAGGCCCTAGTTCTCAACGGACTGTTGCGCCACCTAATTTATTTTTTATTCGAAATCAGCACCACAAATTAACTCCAAAACTATTTTTCAAAACTGGGTATCAGGTTCAAAGTTTGTTCAAAACTTCATATAGAGTCATGTAAAGACTCGTAACCAATGAGCATTTTAAGAAACTAAGTAAGATACTTAAAAAAGAGGCTGGGTGACCCACACTGATAACTTCCCATCCCGTCTGTCGATTTGTCTTGCTTAAAAGTTTGTACGGTTTCGTGTTTTGTTTCTTAAAAACTTTAAAAATTACCAACAATATTTTGCATATACATACATATGTAATAAAATAGTTTAATTTCAAAATCAGTTTTTGTTAACGAGATTTTTAGTCGAAAACCAATTTTTACCAATTTTAGTAGCATTTCTTAAAAGTTTTTATTTCTTAAATAAACAAATACAAATTGGATGAATGAAATTAATTTGAAGTCAATGTTAACCAAATGTGTGTAGGTACTTTTTTTTGTAGATTTTATTTTTGTATGAACAAATTTCAATTTTTAAATTTTCTCAAAATTTTACAGAACGTTGAAAAGAATATTTCTTTAAAATAAAATAAATTTGAAGCCATAATCTCAGATTTTTGAAAAGATATTTGAGTCGAAAATTACGTAAGCCTCAATTTTTACTAATTTTTAGTAATGTTTTGTTTAAGTTCTTATTTTTTGTAAAAAAAATCAATTATATCAATTCAAAATTTAATTGAATGTTGAAAACAATATTTTTTAAAAGATAAAATTAGTTTAAAGCCAATATCTCAAATTTTTGAAATTTTGAAATTCATTTTTTGTTTTAGGTTTTTTTTTTTGTAAAAAAAACCTGTCAATTCGATTTTTCTCAAAATTTTACCGAATGTTGAAAACAATATTTTTCATAAGATAAAAAAAGTTGGAAGCCATAATTTAATATTTTCGAAAAGATATTTAAGTCTAAATTCAATTTTTACCAACTTTGAGTAATGTTTTTTTTTTAGGTTTTTATTTTTTATAAAAAAAACTGTCAATTCGTTTTTTCTCAAAATTTTAGCAGATGTTGAAAACGTTATTTTTCGTTGCACAAAATTGTTTTGGAGATAAAATCATTTTTTATTCCTACAATTTTCGAGTGGACAAATATTTATAAAAAATCGTTAATTGGATTTTTTTTCCAAAAATATACTTGTTTGGTATAACGTTACAATATATAATATAAAATTTAATTCAAGTCTCTGGCGTTATTGGTTCGTGAGATATTTAGAGTTAACCAAAATGTTCACCTTTTTTTAAACTGCTATGGTAAAAAAACCACCCACTCAATTTTCTTGAGAGTCATTTCTGCATCTTTCTGCACTATTATCTATATAACAAAATTTATTTGAAGTCGATATCTCTTCTGGTTCTTGAGCTATGGACGACGAAAAAAACTTCGCGAACGTACGGACGTACGGACGTACTGACGTACAGACGTACGAACGTACGAACGTACAAACGTACGAACGTACGAACGTACGAACGTACGAACGTACGAACATACGAACGTACGTACACACGCACGCACAGACATCTTTCTAAAAAATCTTCTACATATTTCGACTCTAGGGGCCTTGAAAAATGTCAAAATTTTCAATTTGACAAATTGGACCCATTACAATAACTTCCCATGGGAAGTTAATAATTTGAATTGTATCTAAAAGAGAAAGATATAAACTTTGCAAAATTCCCATACAATTTATTTTTATGAGATACGTATTTTGAGTCTCAACTTAGCCTTTAAAAAACCCGTTTTGGTCATTTTTAGGATTTTTAAAGTGGCATATTTTAAAAACCTGATAAAATACAAACATTTAAAGAGGACATTTGAATTTAAGACATCTCGATCCTTTAAAAAAGTATTGTTTTGTTTGTGGGATAGACAAATATTTTTGTCGACCAGTGTTATATATCTAAAAATATTCATTTAAAAGCTTAAAATTAAATTATTATTAAATATGAGAACACAGGTATTATAATCCAGATTAAGAAACATAGTTCTAAGCAATCAGTTTTAAAATGATTTTATTTATTAGATCTGCTATCGTTTTTCTATGTTAAATGCAAGTAAAAGCAATAAGCAAATGTGTATAGTAAAATTTCCATGTCCAGAATTAATGTCCGGGTATTTATTTTAAATAGCATTTCCCTGGGGTCAAATTATAACAATCGTAATTAATTGAAATCAGAATATCTATAAATGTACATTGCACATCAAAGCTAAATGTTACAGTGAGAGTCTCGCTATCAATTAAAAGAGGCAATTCCATTGACTTACTCAATCAAGTCATCAAAATAGAAACAAAATATAAAACGTCACTTTGCCTGATAAGCATTTAAGAATCATTTTGGTTTATTAGTCTCTAATTTTCTTGAATAATTATGTTTTTATATGAAAAGATAATAAGTATAAAGAAAATTTAGTTTTTAATTGTTATATTTATATTTTATAAAACTAATATAATAACTTCATTTTTAACTTCCCCTTGGAACTTATTGTGGTCGGTCCGATTTGTAGAATTGAAAATTTTTGACATTGCTCAACGTTTCAAATCAAAGATTTTAAGGAAGATGTCTGTGTGTGCGTGTTAACGTACGTTCGGGATGCTTTTTTCGTCATCCGTATCTCAAGAACCAGTTAAGTTATCGACTTCAAATGAATGTTGTTACACAGGTAATAAAAGCAGAAAGATGCAGAAATGACTTTCAAACTAATTTTAACTCAAAATAGTTATAATATAAAATTCGTGAAATAACGGATCATCCATTTTTCGATTTCAAGAGTATAGGGCTGGAATTCGACATCTGTCAAACTAAGTTTTTAAACCAATTTTTTTTTCAGTTGAAAGTCTGACATTTACGAAAATGGATCGCTTAACTATCGCATAACGCATACAAATTTTTAAAACCTACTACAAAAAAAAAAAGTAAAAAGTACAGCTCACACGACAACTGAAGCCAGCTGACAATTCACAACGTCGTAGATGCGTCAAATGGGTGCTTGAACAACAGGCGGTGGACGGCGATTTTTCAAACAAAATTTTCTCCAGCGACGAAGCACATTTCTCACTCGGTGTGTATATTAATAAACAAAATTGTCGTATTTGGGGTTCTGAGAATCCTCAAGTAATTAAAGAGAGGCCATTACATCTACAAAAATTCACTGTTTGGTGCTCTCTTTGGTCCAATGCGGAGGTGTGATTCGACCTTACTTCTTCGAAAATCATGATGGAACGACTGTCACCATCAATTCGGAGCGTTATGGTCATATGATAACCGACTTTTTTTTGCCTTCTATTGAAAAATACGATTTTTTGTTTCAACAAAACGTTGCCACATGCCAAACAACTCAAGGGAATATGGTTTTATTGCAAAAGACATTTCCTGGCCGCGTAATTTCTCGGCGTGACGATATCAACTGGCCACCAAGATCATGCAATTTGACACCGCTGGACTTTTTTTTTGGGGTTACGCGAAAGACCGTGTTTATGCAGTTAAACCCTTAACTTTTGAACACTTAAAATGCAACATTCGTCAAGTTATGGCGGAGATACCACCCAATATGTGTCAAAAAGTGGTCGAAAATTACCTCAAAAGAATCGATGCTTCCAACATAACCTGGTGGTTATTGACATGATGTAGTGTTTCACACGTAATGTCAACATTCAAACAAAATAAAAATCATGAAACAAAGTATTTAATACGTCTTTTATTTACGTTTACTTTTGAAACCGCAAAATGGATAACCCTTTATAACGTGAAGTGATACCAAATTAGTATTGTTTTAAAACAAATTCAATTGACGTTTCATAAAAAATTGAGCTCTTCACAAAATACTACACAGAATTGGAAAAACTTGTTGTTCGGTTCTCTATATCAGGTGAAAAAATGAAGGTATTGAGTTGAAAATTATTTCAATCTGTGCTAAATGTTGTTGTTATCGTAAGATGGTATTAGTTAGATCCAATCTACATTTTTTTATAAAAGAAATAATAACTTTCAAAAAATGCTGCTAAAATTGGCACAAATTTGTTTCCGACTAAAAATCTTGGGAACACACAAAGATATTGAAATCAAATTTATTTTATCATATGCAAAATATTGTTGCTTTAAATTTTAGTTAACATTGTTTGAAAAAATCAAGTAAAAACCTTTTTTTTACAAAACACAAAATCTTAAAAAACAACAAAAAAACTGATAAGAAATATTATGAGAACAAAAAAAGATATTGACTTAAAATTTTACACAAAATATTATTATTAATATTTTGTTAAAGTTTTAGACAAATCGATAGACGGGTACGGACGGGAAGTTATCAGTGTGGGGCATCCCAGCTTCTTTTAAAAATTTTAAAATTGAGGTGAGTTGAGTTGAAAAGTAGTAGGCACCCGTGGCATGATGGTTAGTTCGTAGGACCAGAGAGCTTGAGTTCCATCCCTGCGTGTGGCAACTAAAAGTTTGTTAACGGATACTACCTCTAGCGAAGTATTGACAAATCTTACAAGAGCAATTGTTGTCATGAAAAAAGTTTTATTAAATTAGCCGTTCATACTCGGCATATAAACTGTAAGTCACCGTAATCCCTGATATGACTCGCACACAGGAATGGTTAAGAGTTGTCAGTCACTAGGCCCTGGTTCTCTACGGGCTGTTGCTCTACCGAATTTATTTATTTTTATTAATTTTAAAGTTGAGAACAACTTTTTTTTCAGGTAAACGACAAAATTCAAAAAAGTTTGGTCCATAAAACCAATGTAGTCATTGTAATAATTTTCTTTTTCTCTTTTAAATTTTGAAAATTGTCAAAGAAAAGATACAGTTTTATTTCAAAAATCACCATAAAAAATAAATTGAATTAATGTATGCATATTTAATTGTAAATCTATACTTAATATTATAAATGTGAAAGTAACTCTGTCTGTCTGTCTGTTACTCAATCACGCCTAAACTACTGAACCAATTTGCATGAAATTTGGTATAGAGATATATTTTGATACCCGGCTACTTTTTACCCCGGGAAAATGATGCATTCCCATGGGAAAATTCAGGTGGGCCGATCGCTTTTATGCCTAAACTACTGAACAGATTTAAATGAAATTTGGTAAGGAGATAGTTTGAGACTTAAGAAAGGACATGAGTTAATTTTGACCTCGGGAAAACAACGCATTCCCATGGGAAAAATTACTTTCCGGGGAATCTGATCGCTTTTACTCATAAATTACCAAAGATTTGAATTATATTTGGATAAAATTGGTATTATGGGAAAACAACGCATTCCCAACCCCTTATGAAATAAGTTGTCGAACATGTTAAACTTATCAACCAGCATTTGCAATAACAATAAATAAAGCTCAGGGCCAAACGCTGAAAGTTGCAGGTGTAAATTTGGATTAAAACTGTTTTTCCCATGGACAATTATATGTATGTAGCGTGCTCACGAGTCTCAAACCCACAAAATCTTTACGTTCTTGCCAAGGAAGGAAAAACAAAAAACCTATCTTCTTCTTAAAATGTATTAACCTAATTTAACCTAATTTAACCTAACCTATGACAATCACACTTAGTATGGCCTCATCCCATCTCGGCACAATTCAAACATAAGTACAAAAAAGTACAGCTCAGGTTTTTTTCTATCCAAAAAAGACTATCTGATGCGGACGAAGTCGCGGGTAAAAGCTAGTAATAAATAAATAATAGAAAATTATTTCTTTGATTTTGAAAAAAAAAAAATATGTTCTTCTAGTTTTGAAATTGTTAAAAATATTTGTTTCTCATGTATTTACTTTCTAAAAATATTATTCGAATTTGTTGGTTTAAAATATTAGGTACTCATAGGGTCATGTTTAATTTTCTAAAAGATTGATTGCTGTACGGAAAATATTTTAAAACTTTTGAAAAATAAACAAAATATGATCGCTGGTATAAAATTTTCATAAAATGTAAAACTAAATTCACCTAGAGCATCCATCTTATTTTTGGTCGAATATAAAAATCTTAGAAAAAAAAACTTTGTATCAAATTTCCTTAAAAACTTTCATCGTATTCGTAAACACACTCAGGAACAAAAAATAGCAACTATTGTTATTCATATAACAAAACCAAACAAAAGTTTCAATTTCATAAGAATATAACTCCGCAAAAACGAAGACTTCAGTGAAAAGCAAACATACAAAATATTTGAAAGATGTACTACGTAGGTAGGAACTACTCGTACATATTTGCGAAAATCCAATGTGAATTCTCCCAAATCCCAAGTCTCAAATGAACTCTGCGACATGACTGTGTCAACAGGACAAACGGAGTGTAGAATCCATATAGAAGTGTATTAGAAGGAGAGGAAGACATTTGTGGTGGTAAAGCAGAAAACTCTTCAAGTGTGTACATTCCACAAGGCTATAAGCCAGAAGCTACTGACTCTATCCCTATTCTTTACCATCACCCAAAATATCGACGCTGACACACATAAAATATGTACACATATATATTTCCCAAGGTGTCCTTGCAGGAATGCAAAAACGGAGTTATATATGGAATAAAGTCAAACCCAAATATACGAACGAGAGTCCCTCAATCTCAATTCTCCAACCATGACAAAAGTTTCCGGTCATGTTTACACTCTAAGAAGATAAACTTTCCCACATACATTATTACAACTCCAACGGAAAAGAAAGGACCATCAGAGGACACTGACGGATGTGACGGACCTACAGCTACAGAATGACAGACAATCGAACAAACTACCTTCTGCATGAGCGAGGTTTTTGTGTGTGGACCACATCATTGCAAGCCTTGGAATGAAAATTGTATCCGTTTCCGGATAATGCCATTAGAATGAGATTCATATAGATTTAAAGATCAGTTTTCATCAGTTTCTGAAGAATAAAACATTTCCATTGTTTATGTACCTACTCGCAAAAGGATGAAAGGGATACATTTGTTGGACTAAACACAACCTGCTGACGATAGTCGTCCTTGTTTTAAGTTGGTGAAGTCGTCATTCAATCGATTTATCACAGTTGTTTGGTTGTTTAGTGTATCCTGATGTACAAAATCCTTGCCGTCAGGAGAGGTATAGACGAAAGGTTAGTATCGAGACGCAAACTTAACAACTTTTAATTTGTTTTAAAATATGGATAGGATGGTAAACGATTCCTATACTCATCCAGATATCCATCCGGACAACAAAAATATATTCCAAAGACGAACTTTTAACTTCGAAACTACCGGATAAAGTTTTTCAATTAAATTTGTGTACAAATTCAATTCTCGTATATTTGTATATTCAAGTCCTAGATTTTCCCCCAATAACAGTCAGTCTTCGCTATCGCCTTCACCTGATATATTTCTAATCTCTCAATTGCACTCTCTGTTAATCTTGTAGATTAATTTTCTATTTATCAGTACGAAAAATCTAAGTTTTGCATAAAGCTGATTTGATTAATAAGCATTCATGGGGTAGAATGTTTTTATGGTAACTGCAGGAAATACGACCCCATGGACAACACTCATATATCTTAATCAATCCAAAGTGCTTAAACAAGATGAAACACATACAAACATATAAAATCAATTGATCATAGGTACGAGTATGTAGGATTGTACGTACATCTAATGTGTGCTTTTAAATATAATACGTAGGTATAGGAATAAATAGCTTAGTCAAGTGCTGTTTTACTCTACTGTTGTTTCATGAGGAAATATAGGAAAAACTTTTCTCATATTCCGTTTCTGTACTTCAATGTTCTTTGCCTATTATACCTTTGTGCACTTCGTGAAAAACATTTTCTTTTCTCCCATTAAATTATTTGTTTTTCTTTTTCAAGCGAATATTATTTGGATGTGGGATGTCCTTCGAAACCTAGCTACACATTTTTGCCACACACAAATATAGTTCTTCTTTCATTCCTCATACATATTCATAATATTTCCTTCCTTCCCGTAAAAACAGCCTTTGATTGTTATAAGATTGGTTTTGTATTATTATTACGGTTTTTGTTTTGTTGTCCTTTATATATGTATGTAACAAAGAAATATCAATTTTTGTGGAATACATAATTTTAAAGTGAATTTTAAACATACAAACTCGGAGGAACATCATATTCCCAAAATTATATGATAATGTAATCTATGCATATATTTATCTGAAGAATCTGAAGAAAATCAAGAAATATTGACTATTCTGGATTTGTTTTTGTTAAAACAGCCTAACAAATTGCATATATTTCTTGCAGGACTAAAATTCTGGGAATTAATTAGCATTTGTATACTTTTTGTAAATACGATTTTGTTTTTTTATTTTGAAGAAAAAATTATTTCCATTAGTTAAAAAAGAGCCTTGAGATACCTTGAGATTTAATTGTTATAAAAAAGTGTATTATCTTTACTAGCAAAAACCTCTCGTGTTCGGGTGCCTTTCATACCTGGATATATTCTTAGTATTGTGGGTGTTCGGTTATGAGAGAGTTCACTGTATATATAATGAATTATAGTCTTGAAAAATAAAAAGTAAATACGTTTTTAAATATCGAATGATAGGTACTTAGACATCAGACTTTCCGAGGTATGGAATTCAATATCTTCTAAAGGGTGGTTAAATTTTAAGGGCCGATGTTGAATGTGAACCACACCTAAACGACAGGATTTTGTCTGCATTTCATTTGACATTTCTTAATTTCAGACTGATTCTATTTAAACCATGAAATAATAAACAATCGAAAAATGAGTTAAAGTTATTCAGGCTTATTATGAAAATTGGCGTTAAAATAAAAATGCATATCAGAAAAATCGTGCAAAAATTTGAGCAAACCAGGTTGGTATAAAATGTGAAAACACCAGTGCATGCTCATACAGCTAGTACGGCATAAAATATTGCTGCTGTTCGTGATAATGTGGCTGAAGAGCCGTCCACATCAAGTCGTCGTCTGCGTCGTCGTGCCCAACGATTGCACCTCTCACGCTTATCGTTGATGAGTATTATGCATATACACTCCTCTTGACCATTTCAAACGTCGTCAATGGTCAGAATGGTTTCAACAAATGGCAACAGTTTAGTTTATGATAAATTTTTCAGTGTGATGAAGCACATTTTCACTTCAGTGGATTCGTAAATAAGCTAAATTTCGGAATATGGGCGAATGATAATCCAAAAGTGATCTTCGATAAGCCAATGCAACCACAAAGAGTGAAAGTTGGTAAAAATTAAAGATATTGACTTTAGAAAACTCCAATTTGTATTTCTATTGTTTTTAAAAGAATTAATTGTTTTCAAAAAACAATATAAAAATTGATAAAAATTGGTTTTCGACTCAAAATATAGGTAACAAAAAGAGAAAATGACATTAGACTTATTTTATCATATGCAAAATATTGTTATTTAATATAAGTTAATTTTCTTTAGAAAAATTCAATCGACAACTTTTTAAAAAGAAACACGAAAACCTACAAAAACAACAAAAAATGTTTTTCGACTCAAGTGTTAGGAGAACAAAGATATTGACTTCAAATGGATGGGAAGTTATATTATCTTGAATATATACATATAAAGGATTATTTGTTTGGATTTGTATGCACAATTGTTAGGAATGGGTCAATTCTTGCATGAAGTCGATACTTAAAAATATTTCTTAAGAGTAATAATGCTTTGCATAAGAAAGGTCAATTCGTTCAGATTCGGTATAGATTTTATGCACGCTTCCTGCAATGACTGTTGAAAGTTGTTGTTGGGCTTCTTACGAGCAGTTGTGCCACTAAATCAATTTGTTATGATTCCAAGTTATACTAAGCTCCATATGATAGGAAAAGAATCCTTCGGTTATTATTTTTTATTGTATAAAATAATTTAATTTATAATATAACGTGTCCAATGAAATTATTGCTTTTCTATTTACATCGAATTCCATAAATTTGAGATCATTTTTGCTGCTTTCAAAAGTTTTTGAGGAAAATTTGAGTTTATTCTTTAGAACCAAAATAATGCTGAATTATTCTAGTTTTTCCAGAGTCAAATTAATTCTTATTAAAATTGAAAGTTCTGGTTTTTTCAAAATATTCAAACACTGAAACTCCGGTTCCGGTGTAAATGAATGACATAACATTATATCTGTTTTTAACTCCTGTCGTTACACAAAAGAGGCTGGGATGCGACCCACACTGATAACTTCCCGATTTGTCTTGCTTAAAAGTTTGTAGGTTTTCGCGTTTTGTTTAAAACGTTGTTAGTTGAATTATTCTAAAAAAAAATTAAAAATTACAAACAATATTTTGCATCATTATGGAAGTAGTTTTCTTCCAAAATCTTTTTTTGTTAAAGATATTTTTAGTCGAAACCCAATTTTTACCAATGTTGTTAGCAATTTCGTAAATTTTTTGTAGATTTTAATTTTTTATGAAAAAAACTGACAGTTAGATTTTTATAAAAAATTTACTGAATGTCGAAAACAATATTTTTTATGAGATAAAATTTGTTTTTTTAATTTTTGAAAAGATATTTGAGTCGAAAGTAAATTTTCATAATCTTTTAGTAATGTTTTATTTTTTTTTTTTGTAAAAAACTGTCAATTCGATTTTTCTCAAAATTTTACTGAAAGTTGACAACAATATTTGTTATAAGATAAAATAATTTGAAACCAATATCTCAAGTTTTTGAAAAGATATTTGAGTCGAAAATCATTTTTTACCAACTTTTAGTAATGTTTTTTATACATTTTTTTTATAAAAAAACTGTCATTTAGATTCTTCACTAAACTTTACGACGAAAAAAACTACGAACGTACGTACACATACGCACGCACAGACTTCTCTCTAAAGGTCTTTTATTTAGACTCTAGGGACCTTGAAACGTCGAGAAATGTCAGAAATGCCCGACAAATCGGGCAGATTACAAAAACTTCCTATGGGAAGTTAAAAATCCCTCAGGTAGATAATGGTAAATGCAGTTTAAAGAATAATGTTTGTTTTAACCGGTTGTTTTCAATCCACCTATTCTATTTCCTTTGCCTTTTGCTTTGAAAATAATGGTTGTTAGAGGTTCCTACTCCTCAAGTCATATTTGTGAGATTAGAAGCAAAATGTGCACTTCATTCACTCTGTTATGGTGGTGCAATGTCCGAGGCCCAGCACATGCACACTGAAGAGGCCGCATATTATAACATAGCCAAGAAGCCAGAACCCAAACCATCTACAGGCGGGATGTTCCGGATATTATTCGCATATAAATAAAAGTGACATTTTCCAGACACAAACAAAGTTCATTTGCCGCGTTGCGCCGCGCCTCACCGCCGACCGACCTCGCTAAACTTGGTTGCATTTTCTGTGTTTGTGTTTTCTCTTTCGTATCACACAAGGACAACAACAACAACAACGACGACAACGATGATGATTATGATGAGGCTAAGTTGTTGTAGAATTTACCCCGAAGCAATGTGACAATGTGAACTGAGAATGACAGTGAGTATACGCCACCACCGTCATCCGTCAACCATCAAGTTGACATTTTTCAATGAGATGTGTCACAGGTTTGTGTCTCAAGATATCCTTGACTTTTTTTTTTAATATTTTTTCTATTTCACTTAACAAAATGATTCAATATCCTTCTGGGAATAAGAAGGAAGTTATTCAAAGAAGAAAAACAAAAATCCTTAAAATAAACTAGAGTAAAATTACATCACAAAACTTACACTATCATCGACTTGAATATGTATTCTTATCCATTTATATACCAAACAAAAATAGATCCAAATGTAATCCTTTTTAATGGAAGATGCAAATTTCACACAAATTCTCACTCGACAAAAATTATTTTTTAAAACTTTTTTTTTGATATTCCTTTAAAAATTTTCTTACATTTAAATGCAATCTGCATTTACCATCAAACTTTAGGCACACTTTAGTGCAACACTCTTTAAAATTGGAACTCAAAAACTGAATTTATTTCTTAACCGCACATCTTCATAAAAATTCTAACTCCAAAGAAACGCAACAACAATATTGTTAACAGAAAAAAAGTAAACGAAGGACTTCTTCTTCAACACGATTTAGATTGTGGGTGGGATGCAAGGGAAGTTTAACTTCGCGACACACAACACAAGCAGCGCCTACCGCACAAGCAATAACTTTTATCCAAATTACGTTTCAAGTCACGTTCGAATAGTAAAACGGCCTAAATCGGAAAAGGGGTTATCATATAGGTTCGGTTAGGTAGTATGGAACTATTAAATTCTCTTCTCCAAGAAGGTTATGGTTTGTTGTTTTTGTTTTGTATTACAATTTTCTTAAATATTTAATAACATTTGAAGGTAAAAACGGTTTATTTTTTCGTCTAGTTTATCCGTACAAGTTAACAAGCTAGCTCCGTTCCGAGTAAAAGTCACTTTAACACTGACGAACAACCCTCACGCACTTTATGGCTCCAACTTCGTGAGCCAATTCAAATGTGGGAAAACGTTGTACTATACGAACGTTTGCCCGCATTGAAATCCAACTCAAATCCAATATAGAGAGAGATTCTTGAGCGCGGGTGGTAAGAATACCAAAGAAATTCACCACGGTCGCAACGTTTAGGTTTAGCACGGGATAATCAAGAAATGTTTTTCTACAATCGCACTCGCACCATAATCACGCTCGCTAGACTTGTCTCCGTTCGAGCCCTCCGATGGAGAATGAACTGGGATATTCTTCGTCGTGTCGGTTTCGTATGGTATCGGTATCGGTATCGGCCGTTTACTATTAGAGTGAGTCACACTGAGAATTATGACTCAGCGACATGAAGGTGGATTGTTTGAGTGGAAATGCAATGCGCAATTCACAACTGTGCTGGCAACATGTTGCTAAGGTGCATCTGAGTGGATTCAAAACCATCACTGACACAGACCCCACTCACTATAATTGAGAAATTAAATTGGGAGCACAATCAATTTGAGTGGAAATTTGTGAATTGTGTGAAGAATGTGGTCGGCCAAAGACGTGACGACAATCAATGGCGTAGCGTGTGGGTGGCGAATTAACAGTTTTATAGTTTTGACATTTGTTTGAATGAGTCAAAGAGTTTTCTTAATTGATTTTATCAAAAAACACTTAAACATCTTTCGTTTTCGCTTCCATAACCTGACCCTTGTCTGTCGTCTAAAATAAGAAGCCGTAAAAGGAAGAGAATAATTTTGGTTGTAGGTTTGTCAATGTCATTTTTAAAGTGTTGATTTTAATGCACATATTTATCTATATTTAAATCAAGAATCTTTCAGAACCTTTAACCCGTTAACATAAAAGGAAGGTGACCTGGTTATAAGGCGATTAGAGATAAACTGACATAAAGCAGGAGTGGTCAATTTGGTTATCGGAAAGGCTGTTGTGAAGAATTATGTTTTTTGTCTCTGTGACGCTCTAGAATTTCGAGACTTAATGGGTGGTATCCATAAAAGTCTATATGTACGTAGTTTAAGATTGAGAAAATGGGAAAGCATTGAATTTGTTGCTCTTAAAGATATAGCTTAACAGAATATGAAAACACGGTTATTTTTAGAGCTAGACCAAATTAATTAGATTAAAAGGACCAATTTCGTGAGATTTTTGAGGAGGTTTCTTTTTTGGGGTAAAATATTTTCTTTTTTTAATAAGAAACATACGCTCACGATTAATCTTATATTAAGGTTTAGCTTGTATTCTGAGGTGCTTAGATATTATTTCTCGAGGAAAAAAGGTATGAATATGATGACACGAATGTACAGTATACATGGTGTTTATTTTAAAACACAAAACAAAGTAACTTTAATTGCCTCGATTATTAAATAACAAATTTAGAATTTAATTATTGTATATTTTTGTTTTAAAATTTAAATAAATATTTACAGTTTCTAATGGAAAATAAAATAAAATTGTTTTTGTAATAATTAATTAATAATTAAATATAGCACAATATAGCACAATTTGTTCAACAAAAGCAACTTTTATAAAATACATAGGTACATTTTTTAGTCTTACTAAAATATTGCTAGTATTTGGTAGCAAATCCCTTGTTTTTAATCACTTGAGCACACCTTCCGAACATAGAATCAATTAAAGTTGCTTATTATGCTGTTTGGGATACTTTCCCACGCCAATTTAATTGATCAAACAGATCGTTTTTATTTTTGCAATTAGTCCTTACAATTCGTCAATCTAAAATTTTCCATAGATTTTCTATGGGGATGAGATGCACATTGTAACAAGTCAATCCGGTTTTCCTGAAACCACGTCTTACTGCTGGAACACAATGGTGTCGGAGCCGGAGTCGGAGTCGTAACTGGAATAGCTGTCAAAATATTCAATGTACGCAAATGCAAATGTACGAACACAACGCGACGCAACTGGAATCGGAGCCGCAGCCGGAGTCGGAAGAGTTGACTAACTTTTAACTTTGACGTACGACACATGTGACGTTTCCATTTTTGAAGTGAATAACTTGGTGATTATATTTTTTTTTTAATAGTTTTTCAATGAAAAGGTAGAAAGGTTAACCGTATTGGACGTGTGCTTTGGATCGTGCGTCGGTCGTCCTGCCGAAATATCCATTTCAGAGGCAACTGATCCTCAGCGTGTGGCAGCATTACATTTTATAAAATGTCACGGTACATAAAACGATCTATTTGGTAAATCGGTCCCATTCAATGCCCTGAAAAACATTCCCACATCATTATTTTACCTCCTCCGTGTTTCGCAGTAGCTTTGGTGTAACGTGGATTTAGTGCCTCTTTGGCTGGTCTGATAACACGGCGGAAACCATCGGAACCTTTGAAATTGAATTTGGACTCGTCCAAAAAGAGTAGGTACGTTCCTCCATTTTCTAACGGTCCAGTAGATGTGGTCATGAGGAAATTTTAATCTCACAAGCTTGTTTTGGTGGAAATAAAAGGCTTTTTTACAGCTTTGAAAGATTTTAGTCCACCATCAACAGCTCGTCTTCGAATTGTTCTCGCGCTTAAGTTCAGGTCGAGTTGCGTTCATATACATATGTATCTCTCGAGGATATAAAAGGGTATTTTTTAATTGATTTTATTATTGCAGAATCCTCTCGTTTTGTTGTTTTTCTTTGTCTGCTACCTCGATGAACCGTTTGGAATAACTTTTTGGATTTGTGATAGTTTATTAATCGGTAAATCACTGATTTTGGAATTGAATATTTTTCCGATATTTTAATTTGACTCATTTCACTTTTATATTCTCTTATAGTTTGTTCTATTATTTTGTTAGAGTATTTGTTTCCGGCCATTTTACAAAAGTTAACTAAGAACACTGATTATCTTGCCCGTGAACTGAATAAAACCTATTAAATAGATTCGACTACACTCGTTTGCAAACACCTTCTATATGAACAATGGATTTTGTAGTAAACGGACCAACTTTCCTCTATTAATAAGAAAAAGAAAGATAGCAATAAAAAGTTGCTTTTGTTTTGACCAACAAAAATTTGGTTTACTGTTTTATTTATGTCATATTTAATGAACCGTTATGAAAACTATTTTCTCTTGTGGTCTATTTAGAAGTAAATATGTACATAATTGAAACATTAACATGATTTGTTTAAGTTATTAATTTTTGAATGACATAAAGATGGAGGTATTTTTAGTTGCTTATGTTTTGGCCAACACTGAACATACAAACATACTTTTTGTCGAATTGGAAATGTTGATATTTCTCGATGTTTCAACGGCCCTAAAATCTAAATCAAAGATTTTTAGAAATGTCTGTGTGTGCGTGTCTACACATATTCGTACGTCCGTACGTTCGGGAAGCTTTTTCGTCCTTGTCTCAACAACCAGTGTTGTTATACCGATTATAATAAATAAAGATGAAGAAGGGACTTTCAAAAGTATTGAGTGGGTAGTTTTTATACTATACCTATCAATATAAAAAAGTTGACATTATGGTTTTGACAAAATATCTCACGAATCAATGACGCTAGCGATTTCAAAAAATATTGTTTTCAACATTCAGGAAAATTTTGAGAACAATCCAAAAGTCAGGTTATTCATAGAAATTAATATCTACAAAAAATACTATGTACTCAAAATTGGTAGCAAATGATGTTCGATTTTCGATACCTCTTGAAGGTAATGATTTTAAAATGATTTCATTCTATGCTAAATTTTGTCGTTAACGTAAGATAATGGTCTTAGAAAAATTCAATTAGTAAATTTGTATATAAAAAATAAAAACTTTTAAGAAATGCTACTTAAATTGGTAAAAATTGGTAAAAACAAAAACAGATTTTGAAATAAAACTTATTGTATCATATGCCAAATATTCAATATTTAAGTGACAACTTTTTTAACAAACCACGAAAACGTACAAAATACGGAAAAGAAATTGTTTTCAACTTAACTATTAGGAAAACAAAGAAAGATATTGACTCCAAATTATTTATCACACACAAAATATTATTATCAATATTTTGTTAAAGTTGTAAACAAGACAAATCGAAACAAATAGTTGGGAAGTTATCAGTGTGGGTCGCATCCCAGCCTTTTTTTTTTTTTAAATTAATATAGAAATTTGGTTGTAAAAGCTTTGAGAAAAGTCAGGAGCATGATTTTATCTATAAATCGAACAAAAAATTAATTTAATTAATTTAAGGATAATGTTGGTAGAAAAATTGTGGAACGCATTTCAATCAAAGTTTATAAAAATAACTTTTTAAGCTTTTGTTTTCCACAAGGATTTCACTGCGTACAGGTCAAACTATGACACGTGTTCCATAAGCTTTAATATAACTAAAGCAAACTTACTAAACACGTAAATGTATCCCATAAATTTACAGGAAAGAATTTAACGTTGAAATCCTAGTCAACTTAATGATTGGCACTCTAAAAAAATGGTTAACTCGAATGGGATTATTCATGGGGTCCATATTACAACTTTGTTGCTCGTCAGTCCCACCACATTACACCACCTTCTTCACAAATTCACAAAGTATTTCAAAACCTTATTTTTCATCTTATTTTTTTAGATTCTATTCCAAAGTAGGTACAACAAAAAAACTTAAAAACTTACTTTCATTGTCTTAACTTGACTCAACGTCAGTCTCCACTTTACGTCCTTTTAAGTTTCAAGTCTTTTTATTTTTTGCCACAACGAACAAACGAGATTCGTTTTTTCTTCTCTCTCCTTTTAAAGACTTATTTTCTCATTTTATAACTCCGAACACCTCTGCTAGGAGGTAACATAATAAAGCGAATACCCGTTTGTTCTACCTTATGAATTGATTTGGCTCCATTTGGCGCGACTGCAATTTTTGTGTTCTCAATTTTGTGCTCATACGCAGCACATACATAGCACCCTCTCTTTCCCCACCTCAAGGGCGGATCAAGACTTTTAACCGGGGGTGTTGTTAGACACCTAGAGACTTAACATCAAGAGTTTTTGAGCACCGCTTAAAAATGTTCCTTAATGATCTGTTAAGGAGGCTGACAAAATTAAAATAACATAATGGGAATACATTGTAATTTTACATCTATCTACTATTTCAAGTGCTAAAGTCACAATTTTTGTAATTAAATTCTTTTAGACCTGCAAGGCATGTTCTAAAGCAGCATTCACATGAGCGACCAACGAACGACGAATGAATTACAAAATGTGAGTTTATATACGTTTGAAGACGTATTTCCACACAAATTCTTAACAAAACGATAGAAATATAGTTTCTATTTGATTTATTATGCATACTTTTACTTTTCAATATCATATATTAATAAATTTAAGAAAACAAATTTATTCGTCGCGAAAAAAATTGTTGTTGATACGAACTTTCAAACTTAATTCGCGTTCCACATTATCTACACTCGCAGGGAATAAAAAAATCGCGCGTACTTAACCTAAAAAAATCATTCTTGATTTGGTTTCGGTGGTGAATGTCAAACTTCATTCGCGACGAATTAAAAACTCTCATGTGAAAGAAATGTCAAAATCGACGAATATTCGTCCATTCGTTGGTCGTGCTCATGTGAATAGTGCTTAATTGTTTAATTTCGACGACTCCCTACATATGAAAGCATTCTAGTATTGTAACAGTTTTCTAAATATGACCTATTTAACCTATTTTTATAAATGGGAAAAACGCTTCAAAAATGTTGTTGCAAAAAGCCAGAAAATGAGAAAGTTTGCCAAGAAATTTTTTTAACTTTTTTCATAGGAAAATAAAACAGAATGCAATATGAAGAGTTTTTTGGCGTATTTTCTTCTTTTCAAATATTTTGATCAAAAAGTAGTCAACAAAAGTTAAAAATTGCAGACATGCAAATATTTGGTTCTTGAATTCAAGGAAATGGGTGCATTTAGGTTCAAAATTTAATAAAATAAAAACTAATTAAGGTAATCAAATAAGTTGGGAAGGAACTATAGTGTAGAATTCTTAAATTACACGTCACAGAATTTCTTTTCACGTCAGTTCTCGAGAGATTCAAAGCTTTTATATTAACTTAATTGATATAAAACTTTCATTATGTTTCTTCAATAAGCCATTTAGTTTTTGATACATTTATATTCTTGAAATTCATGATTCAATCTCAATTCTAGAGCTTCCAAAGCAAATTCACCTCATCAAGTCAATTTCCTCAATGTGTTAAGATCTAAAAGTGTGTGTATTAAATAAATAATCCATTTAAAAAGAGAACACTTTAGGAAAACCTTACACTCTTAATATGTGTCAAATAAAATAAGATGGAATTGAAGACGAGTTTCAGCAACTTAATATCCAATTGGCGATCGTTTATTCAAGGTTTTCTCTAAAGAACCTCAATATTTGCTGTTTTTCTCAGAAAAGATCTTATGAAAATAATTTAAAGCTTAACTTAAGTTTTGTCCTAATTTTAAAATTTGGAAAAACCTTTAAGATTATTACAAAGATTTAAGTTATTTTTGACAGACAATTAACTTTTTTGGAATGTTTGAATATCGTTAAATTACTAAAAAAAATCTTTATCGAACCTCCCCTGGATCCGACCATATTCAATTTGAATCTCTTGAAATATAGCTCAAGTTATTTTGAACGAAAATAAGAAAAGTAGCCTTTCAGTGTTATGTTGACAAGTCAAAGGTTACAAAATAAAAAACATCTTAAACCAGCAATCCAGAGACAAAAGACTTAGAGTGATGGTATCCAATCGCTGGCTTGTTATTACATTGTTGTGTTCTGTTGGTCGAATATTGTTTCCATCCCAAAAAGGGTTAAGATAATTTAGATTGTTTACCAGAAGATCTTGTATATTCATCTGAAACTTGTGTGCATTTATAGAGCTTCAATCGACTGCTTCTTATCTGTGTGATTTTTTTCAAATAATAAACGAGGAGAAGAATGAATCAAAAAGTTATGATTATGACTTACCCTCGCAAGAGCAGGTATTATCTTTAAACAGCCAGAGGGTTATAGTAATTGCATGCTATTTGAATAACAATACAACTCGAAACCATAAATTTAACTTTATAACCAATCCCCAGTTTAAAAGGTACATGATTGTATCTTCTGCAATAGTGGGATCTCTATCAATTTGATACCACATTCAGATGCTTGACCTTTTGTCTCAAAAAAAAAAAGAAGAAAACCTCTCCTACTTTTTCTTTGTCTTGCTTTAAACAATATTTATGAGGCGGTTTATTATGGGTTATTAGTGGTAATAATTGTTTATTGGACTATAGTTGTTTCCTTCCTATTCTCTTTGAGCTGAGTTTGAGTCTCATTTTCTTAATATAATTTTGTATTAATTTATTTGAAAACACAGGATCAAATATTATGTCAGATATTTTTCCGACAAGCAGCAGGCAATTCAAATTTAAAATATAAAATGATACTTAATTCATAAAATAAGATACTAAAAGTGAATAGAGTTTGGAAAAGAAGTTGGCAATGAAGGCGAAATACATTTGTACTTGTGGGTTTACGTCTACAACTTCCATTTGAATTAATTACAATATTACGAAATTAAATTCTACGTGAACTGTAAAAATCAGTGATTTTTATTGCAAGCAAAAATCACATCCAGTGTTTAGTGTGGGAATACATGAAACTGCTCTGGTCTGCTTTTAGCTCCTCATCAAAGTGTATCATCCCAGCAGATAAAGCAATAAATCAAATGACCGTCCTACTACGTTGTATGTGCAGAAGCTGAAAGAAGCAGTTTTGGTTTATTTCAAACCAAGCCGACCACTCTGTCAACCAGTCATCTAGGTCATCCTAGAATAGACCAACAACCAACAGGCCATCTGTCCAGTGTTATGAAGGGAGCTTCCATACAATTTGTAAAATTTCATGCTCCCATCTCCTGACCATGCGAGGTTTAAAAATTCCTGATGATGCCTTAACTGTAGCTGAATACTCCTTAGAGCTGACTTTTGTAAATTTATTTTGGTGTTCTCAGGGCCTTTTAGAATTATATCTTCCCACTTTATTCAGCTACCATTACCAAGCTCCCTATACTTTTCTTCTTGATAATATAAATCCCTTAAACGGAAAACTTCTCCTACCTCTATAAAGCCTCCATCCAAACGAGTTTCTTTTAACCCTTCTCATCCGGGTCTTGGTTTTCGCCCTCCGATGGTTGATCCTCCTGCCAAAACACCCGAGTATCCAAATTTCATCCATTCTCACACCCTTAACCCTGCTTCTTCTTCATCAGTTTCCCAAGAACCACAAGGATTCCTTAACCCAATGATCCCTCCAAATGTTAAGTTAACTAAACATTTATTAGAGGCCAATACTAATGATCGGTATGTTATGTCCCGTCTTAGAGACCACAAAATTTACAATAATGTTCGTCTTTACCTAGCTTTTCTCCACGACAAACCAGATTCTGTTTGTTTTGAGGGTAAAACAAATACAAACATAAAGGTTTTAATCTCCCAAGAAGGCCTCCCTACCAAACGTGATGCACTTATGGAAATATTCTTGAAATTTCATGATGGTCTTGAAATTTCTCCTCAAAAAGTTAGAGAAGACCTAACCTCTTTTGCGTCCTTTATCTCTTCAAAACGATTATCTCATATCCAAAAATCCCGTGCAGATATGAAGAAATACTATCGCTCCTAACCTAAAGACCACTAAACCTAAATGTCTTAGCCTTTACTATCAAAATGTAAGAGGCTTAAGGTCTAAAACGTCTGCCGTCTTTAATAGCTCCCAAAACCTTCCTTATGACATCTTTGCCCTTACCGAAACCAACCTCACACCCGATATCCTTAGTACCGAACTCTTTACTAACGACTATTCCATCTATCGATTGGATGTCGTGGAATGTGCGAGTAATACACATGGCCGTGGTGTGCTTTTAGCTATCAATAGTAATTTTGAAAGTTCACTACTCCATATTCCTACTTCAATCGAATTTGAAGGTGTATCAGCTAAGGTTACACTCCCTAAGTTTTGTCTTTTTGTCCTTTGTTGTTATATTCGACCAGCCCAACAAATTAAAGCATATCAAGCTACTGTTAATGCCATTGATTATCTGCTTGAACAAGTGCAACCTAATGATTTGATCATCGTTCTTGGCGACTTCAATCTTCCCCATCTCAATTGGTCCACCTCAGATGATCAGACATCCTTCTTTCCAACTAACATCTCCTCTGAATCTGAATCGCTGTTCATTGATCGTCTGTCTGATTGTGGTCTTTTTCAACTAAATGGAGTTGGAAACTTCATGGGGAGACACCTCGATCTCATATTCTCATCTGATTGTGATAACTGTGTTGTCTCCGCGAGCCCCCACCTTCTCTCAACCTTGGATCGCTATCATCCTCCCCTTCATCGCTCCTTCGCCATTGAATTTGAAAACAACTTTTTTGAAATGGAGAATTACTGTTATGATTTTCGCAGGGCTGATTTCTCCAAACTCAACAATCTTCTTAGCTCAGCCGACTTTGAATTAAGTTCCCTCCACTTAACAGTAGAGTCCCTTACAAATTGGTTCTATTTGGTTCTCTCATACTGTATTGAAAAATCAGTACCGTTCTCTCGTAAAAAAGATTTCACCTCTGCTCCCCCTTGGTACAACAGAGAGCTCCGTAGCCTAATAAATACCCGTAATAAGCTTTGGAAGATCTTTTTACAGTCCAAATCTGATACCGACCACAACAACTATCTTCTCGCCTATAATTCTTTCTCTGAATTAAGGGAATCCCTTTATAACCAATACCTTAACCAAATGGAAAATAACCTTCTTTCTGATGCAAGGACGTTTTTCAAGTTTATAAATGTCAAACGAAAATCTGATGGGTTTCCACCTTCAATGAGTTTCTCCAACATAATCTCCTCAGATCCAACAACGATATCGAATCTATTTGCTAAATACTTTAGCAAATCGTATACTGAACATCTTCATGATCCTGATCCACACTACTTTAGTTATTTAGATGGCTGTACTCAAACCTCTCTTTCATCTTTTACAATAACTGAAGAAATGGTACTTGCCAAAATCGTAAGCCTCAAAGAAAACTTTAGCCCTGGTCCCGATGGCGTCCCATCAGTTGTTCTAAAAAAATGTATGCATTCTTTGTCAAAGCCTCTAACTGCACTCTTTGAACTTTCTCTTTCCCATGGTGTGTTTCCTCATATATGGAAAGATTCATTTATATTTCCCATTCATAAACAAGGCAATAAAACTGAAATTAACAATTATAGACCTATTGCGAAACTTTCATGCATCCCAAAACTTTTTGAAAGCCTAGTTTATGATTCCGTTTATTTCCATTGCAAGCCCTTATTCACCCCCGCTCAACATGGTTTTCTTAAATGTAGATCCACTACGACTAACTTAATTGAGTTTATATCAAAAGTTTTGTCAGCCCTTGAGAATGGTAATGAAGTTGATGTTGTATACACTGATTACAGTAAAGCCTTTGATAAAATATCCCATAAAATAATTTATCTCAAACTTAGAGCCCTAGGCTTTCCATCTATGTTTATAAACTGGATAGGCTCCTACCTTGCCAATAGAACTTATAGAGTCCTCTTCCGTAACTCAGTTTCCAGTCCCATACATGCAACTTCTGGCGTCCCACAAGGTAGTCACCTTGGCCCCCTTCTCTTCGTCTTATCTGTTAACGATGTCTGTCTTAAATTAAAAAACGCAGATATCCTAATGTTTGCGGATGATAAAAAAATTTTTAAGATTATCTCAACTCCATCTGATTCCTTACTTTTACAAAATGATCTTAATATCTTTTTTGTTTGGTGCATGCATAATTTCCTAGAGTTAAATGTAGGTAAATGTAAACAAATGACCTTTTCGCGCAAACAAATCCCATCTCATAGAGTATACTTCTTCCTTAATGACGCCGTCAACGAAGTCGATTCTATTAGAGATCTTGGTATTATGTGACAAACACCTCAATTTCCATTCCCATTTTGACCAAATTATTAATAAAGCTAATAGATCTCTCGGTTTTATTAAGAGATGGTCAAAAGAATTTTCCAACCCCTATGTAACTAAAGCGCTTTACATTTCCCTAGTCCGTCCTCATCTTGAATATGCATGCCAAGTATGGTCTCCCTTTTATGAAAACCATTCCCTCAGAATTGAAAATGTTCAAAGACGTTTCGTTCGATTTGCCTTACGTGGCCTCCCCTGGGATGATACATCCAACTTGCCTCCTTATACCGATCGACTAAAACTGATAGGTTTGCAACCCTTATATATTAGACGCAAAAACGCTGATATATTATTTGCTCACCAATTGTTAATGGGCAATATAGATTCCCCGGCACTCCTGAGTAATATTCATCTTAACACCAACCCTCGAAATCTGCGTTCTGTCTCCCTTTTCTATATCCCTCATCACCGCACTAATTACGGGCACTTTGAACCAATGTCCAGAATTCTTCGTCACTGCAACGCTGCTATGCTAGTCTTCGACTTTAACATTTCCAAATCCCATCTGAGAGATACCCTTTACTTTTTCCCATTTTGAATTCCTCGTCCCTTTTAATTTTAAGTCTAATAAAATCAAAATTGTTAGTTCTTGTACATTAAAGAGCTTTTATGTGGGCCTTAGGGCCCACATGAATTAATGTTGAAAACTGATAACAAGAACAAAAAAAAAAAAAAAAAAAAAAAAAAATAGTGTTAAGTTAAATTAAGTTAAGTTAAGTTAAGTTATGTTAAGTTATAGCTTGTATTAAGCTGAATAAATAAAATAAAAATAAATGAAAAATCTGGCCCAGGCTCTTATGGAAAGGACCCGAACGCTTTGATTTTCAATTAAAGAGTTGTTGAGAGGTAGTGATGGTGGAGGAATTATAAATAGGCCCCCCGTGATGGACAAAATTTAAGATACTGCTCGCAGGCATGATGATTTATTTGAATCTACTCTACAACATGGACAAAGTTTGTATAAATACACTTAAGACCATATCGGTTTATTCAACCATCATTTAACATCAACAATAAAAAACACAAGACAGAATTTTTGTGTACAAAAAGGATTAACGCCTAATTATAGGTTCGCCCATCACCAGTGCGGTTAGATGATGGACTTAATTAATATTTAATTATAAGCAGCTGGATTCACTCTTTTTGTATAATTTTTGGGGAACTTTTTGTTTAAGTGCTTCTATATGTCATATTTATAAAAGATTGTATTTTCTTATTAATAAAGAGCCTATAATTAAATATAATAATGAAGAAGAATAACTATCAAAAACAACCTCTAATTTTGATATCAAAAAGACGAATTTGATAAGTTTGATGTTCATAGGCGTTTTAATGTAAAAACAAGCATTTCGGTGTTTAAAACTAAAGAGCTTATTTTCTTAACATAAAGGATTGAAAAACTACTTTTCTTAACTAATTAATACTTCTGATAAAAACAATAGAAATGGTGGCGAAACTATCTGTGGAGAACTGGGCTCTTGTGACTTAAAGCTCAAAACATACAGTTTTTATGCCGATTCCGAACGGCTAATTTGAAAAAAGCATTTTGCATGACAAGAATAACTCTTGGGGGATTTGTCAATTCCTCGCAAAAGGCAGTATTCGTGAAAACAAACACTAAGGCAGTAATTGAACCCAAGAACTATATATATATATATATGAAATATATAGAGCTCAACAATGTTAAAGCAAGACAGTTCCTTAAGACAGTCAAAAGATATATGATTTATGAAGGCATCCACAGCTTCTTCTAGCGTAGAAAAAAAATATCAATGTTATTTATTTTTGATGATGGGGAACAAAAACAAAACTTCAAGTTTTAAATCAGAGATCTAATGCAGGTGATCTATAAATTCAATGTTTTGAGACCTCAGAAATACATTTTTTAACTGATTTGTGAGAGTTTGTATTTCATAAAAGTCTCCTCCTGACAAACAAATATTTGTATACCATTCCGGATATTCTATATTCCATATTCTATGCCATTGTCCGGCCCTGGCCAGGAAAAGAGCACTCCACTTGGGTAAGGAATTCTTCAACGGTATTGAGGAACTCTCAGAATTCAAGATCAAAGATTTGATCTCATACCTAAATAGCACAAGGTGGCTTTAACCCCCTCCCCCCTTATTTCTCCCTCACTAAATGGTACTATAAGATAATAGGCCGTAGGGTAGGAGAATAAAATTACATTTTATATTTTACATAGGACTGCACGTGCGGAACGTGCACCATCCATAGCCCATTTTCAAATCCATTCAGAATCTCACGAGGTATGGTATCAAAACGGCGCACTCAGCGCTAATTGTGTCCTGCACGAAGCAGGACAGCCATTTCTACCTACCTACCTACCATTCCGGATTGACTGATCTACTTTATTTTTAAAGTTGTACGGTTTTTATTTGTCCAGTTGTGGCAAGAAAAAGGCGACTATTTTGTTTAAAAAAAACCGATACAATGGATTGTTTTTAACTTTCCATAGGAAGTTATTGAAATCGGTCTGATTTGTATGATTGAAAATTTTGACATTTCTCGATGTTTCAAGCTCCCTAGAGTCGAAATAAAAGATTTTTAGAGAGATTCTTTGTTTGTACGTTCGTACGTCCTTACATCTCTACGTTTGGGAAGCTTTTTTCGTCATCCATATTTCAAGAATAAGTAGCGATATCGACTTTAAATAAATTTTGTTTTAGAGATTATAAAGCAGAAAGATGCAGAATAACCTTTTAAAAAACTTAATTGGTTGTTATTTTTAGTTTAGTAATTATAGAAAAAAGTGAAAATTTTGGTTGGTCCAAAATATCTCACGAACCAATAAATTGTACATAATAAAATGTGACGTCATAACAAACTAGAATAATTAAACAAAATTCTAAATCTAAAAACTAAAAAAAAATATGTGCCCTTTTGAATATTTTACAAAATAAAAGATTTAACTCCAAAATAATTGAATGTACAAAAAATTAAAAACTCATAAAAACATTACTAAAAGTTAGTAAAAATTGATTTTTGACTCTAATATCTTTTTTAAAAATTAAAGATATCGGCTTCAAACTAATCTTGTCTTTAAAAAAATATTGTTATTGACATTTAGTAAAATTTGTATACAAATCTAAGTCAGTTTTTTTTATAAAAATTAAAATCTTCAAAAAATAGTACGCAAAATTGGTAAAAATTGACGTTCGATTCTCGATATCTCGTGAATAAATGAAGGTATTGACTTCAAAATTATTTCATTCTATGCTTAATGTTCTTCGAAAAAACTAGCCTTATTAGAAATAAAAACTTTCAAGAAATGCTACTAAAATTGGTAAAAATTACTTTTCGAATAAAAATCACGGGAATAGGAACAGATATTGAAATAAAAACTTATTTTATCATATGCAAAATATTGTTGCCAACTTTTAGTTAAGTTTTTTTTTGGAAAAGTTCAATTAATAACTTTTTTTTAGCCAGTACCTACACAAAAAAGGTCCTAAAAACGAAATAATGAACTATCGCTAAACTATCTGTGATAACTAAAATGTTTGAGTCTATCGTATGGTGTCCCCCAGGGTAGCCATCTTGGTCCTATTCTATTTGTTTTATTTACAAATGATTTTGTTTCGATCATACAAAAGTCATCTCTCCTAATATAGGTATGCTGATGAAATTAAAATGTTCAAAGAAATCAACTCTACATACATCCGAATGTCTTCTCTTGCAAGAAGACTTGACATTATCCAGGAAATGGTGGAATAACAATAGTCTTGTTTTAAATGTTGACAAATTTAAAACCATGAGTTTTAAACGCAAAAAAGTTCCAATAGTTTTTAATTACATGTTTGATTCTTGTCCATTAAGAAGACTATATGTATACATATGTATATCGAGCCCTTCCCGCCAACTTATCGTAAGCTCGTACCTATAGTCAGTGTTGGAAATTATTAATTATGCTAATGTTAAGACATGACAATAGTCTTCAAGGCTCTATAAGTTACTACCAAATTTTAATAACTTAGTTTTCTTTTTTGTTGAAAATGTCGCTTACGATAAAATGGCGGGAAGAGCTCGATATATATGTAGATATATATATATATATATATAGATATATATATACATATATATATATATATATATAGATATATGTTTTTTCTGACTTAAGTGTTGTCTTATTTTCTAAACATTTAATGATAACATATTAACTCCATTGTTAAAAAGCAAATAGAGTTCTGAGTTTCATTTAGAGATTTGGTCGTGATTTCCGTGATCCGCATATGTTTTAAAATTACTTTTTGTTTTATTTATGAGATCAGTCCTGGAATATGCCTTTACAGTATGGTCACCTTATCATGCCGTACACATCACAAGACTCGAAGCCATTCAGAAAAGATTTTTGCGTTTTTGTCTACAATCCCTTCCGTGGTTTCATGATATTCATATATTTCCGCCTTACTCACAAAAGCTTTCTTTCATAAACCTTCCTTCTTTGAAAAATCATAGGAAGTACTTGCAATTTTGTTTTATTTTTTCATATTTTTCATATTTATTTCATTGATTGCTTATACAAAGTAAGATACAATATCTTATAAGTTGTTGCTAAGCTTAAATAGAATTTATTATTATTATGAGAGCTACTCGAACAATAATGATAGATGAAATCCATAACAATTTATAAAATAGAAATGTACATAATTATATTTCTATATATAATTTTAATTTAATAATGTTTTTTTTATATTTATTTTTTTTATTTAATAAGAGTAATTCAACAAGAAAAGTATGTTTTAAGATCTTTCTTAAACTGTGCTGCGTTATTTATCCTTCTAAGTTGTCGAGGCAAATTATTCCACAAGCGGGTAGAATTAATGAAAAATTGACGTTCAGAAACCAAGGATGAGTGACGAGGGAACATTAAAAGTCCGGATCTGCCTGATGAAAAATGGCTTATTCTTTCATAAAGGTATGTTGGCTTGTGGGTTAACATAATATCTGAGAAAAGACTTAGGGTACGAAACTGAAGAAGACTATCAAACGGCATATTGTACAAACGAGATGAAAAATTAGAAATCCTGTCATACCTGCGTAAACCATAAGTGTAACGTATTATGGAATTGAAAACAACATTTAGTTTTCGCTTACTAGCATAGCTACATTTTGAAAATATTTCACAACCATAAGTTAATATAGGCATAATTAAAGTTTTAGCAATTATAACTCTAGTAGCCAGGGGAGTAAAAGATTGTGTGTTCCACAATGAACGAAGGATACCGTAAGACTTACCAACGGCAATATTTATATGGTTGTCCCAGGTTAAATTTCGATTGAAAATAACTCCAAGGTTACGAGCGGTATTTGTATACTCGATTTTAGCGTTATTTAAGCTGACAGTTGGAAAATACGTTAAGTCCAGTGTTTTTCTAGAAATTACCAAACATTTGGATTTAATGGGGTTTAAAAGGAGACCATTTTCTGAAGACCAACGTGATATTTCTGCCAAATCATCGTTTATACAGCTAACAGTGTGCTCGATTAGACCCAATGGGCAGCTAACATAAAGCTGAACGTCGTCAGCGTACAAATGTATAGAACATTGCCTAATAATCGATGGGAGTTCGGTAATGTACAATGAAAACATTAAAGGTCCCAAGATTGAACCCTGAGGGACTCCACTCACAGTTGGTAAAAAGTCTGAGAGAATGTTATTTGATTCAACAGCTTGAAGCCTATTTCTCAAATAGGATGAAATCAACCTTACAGCGCATGGGGAAAAGTTGAACTTATTTAGGAGCTTACTACATAAGGTATTGTGATCAACAGTATCAAAAGCCTTAGAGAAATCTAGTAGGACTAGAAATGTACCCCCATCTTTATCTATACCCTGTCGTATATCTTCTGTAACATTTATGAGAGCTGTAATGCAGCTGTGGTTCTTCCGAAAGCCTGATTGTGTGGGTGTTAAAATGTTCCTTTGTCTCATATACTGGCTTATTTGCTGTTGCATGATTTTTTCTAAGGCTTTTGATAAGAACGGGAGTATAGATATAGGCCTAAAATCATCCATTTTCGAATTTTTTGGAATAGGAAATATCTTTGCTACTTTCCACTGAGGAGGAAACACTCCAGTCATAAGTACTGTGTTCAAAATGTGTGTTAAGTAGGGCAATAACACGGGTAGAATAATCTTTAGAAATAGTGGATGTACACAATCGTTTTATTGTTGGAATAATAAATGGACAAATGTCATCACCGTCAGTTCTTGGTAGTTTAAAATTTAATTTTAGTCCTTCAAGTATAAGACTCCATAAAAACATTGAATACCAATTTTAGTAGATCAAAGATCAAACTATAGTGTACATAGCCCCTTAAATCAATTACTTAAAATCTATATTAAATTTCAATCTTGTATTAATTTACCAAATGATAATACAGGGTGCGGCAGAGCCGACTGCCAGTTTAATGAGGTCATTAGCCTTTAATAAGATAAGAGTAGGCCTTAATAAGTGGTATATTTTGAATTGTACAGTAATGCCGTTTTTATACGTAATCATGGTCTGGACAGGTGTACATCTTGGTTTCGTCGTGTGTGCATATTACGAAAATAATCATTCTGTGATCGCTACACATAGGGCTTTTCGTATACATTTCGGCAATACACGTGCTGAATCTGTTCCTTCTGCAAACACTGTCAAATTGTGGATACGGAGTTTGGAATAAACTGGAAGTACCCTAAGTGGACTTGTACAATGTACACGGAGCACCCAGAACGGTAAGAACCCCCGAAAATGTGCAGTTGGTTAGAGAGTGAATTGAGCAGTCAGTAGGACGCTCAGCCCGGAAACACGCGGTAGCTTTGGGAATCTCAGACCGTTCTTTGAGGAGAATTCTGCACGAAGATTTATCATTCCATCCCTATAAATTAATGCTTGTCCAAGAAATTAAACAGAAAATCAAAATCGTGCATTTTTCAGTTTAACTTTTTAATGGCTTTAGAAAGAATTTTTGTTTATTTTTTTCCTTTTTATATATATGTATAACTAACACAATCTTTAAAATAGTCAAACAAATAGAAACTTAAAAAGAAATAAATAAATTATTGATTTCACTCGTTGGCATAAGTATTTTGACAAGTATGCATTATTAAGAAAACAAAGTTTAAATTTGACAAAAATAAAGAAATGAAGAATTTAGTAAAATGTATAACCTTTGGCTTCAATAACTTTTTGAAGGCGTCTCGGTACTGAATCCACTAAATTTTGAAGAATATCTGGAGATATCTCTTTCCAAAGGGAAGTTACCTCAGCAATTGTCTCTTCTCTGGTTTTATTTAAAGAAACTGTTCTTTTGCGTTTCAAGAGACCAGACGTTTTCTATAATATTTAAATCTGGACTTTGAGGTGGCCAGTCCAAAGTAGTAACACCAACATCCTTCAAAAAATTCATTACCAGCCGGGCTTTGTGACATGGGGCATTGCCCTGTTGCAGGATGAATGATTCGCCAATAAGCATATCCCCGGATGGAAAGGCATTATCATTTAGGGTACTAACATATTGGCTTTTGTTCATAGAGCCGGTGATAGGAACCAAGTCACCCAGTCCATTATAAGCAACACATCCCCAGAACATGACAGAGCCTCCACCGTGGCTCACTTTTTGACAAACGGGCCTTTTTTTGCCTTACTACCTTTGGCAATCTTACAAAAAATTTATTTTTTGATGAGTTATACTCAAAGGAGCTTTCATCTGTCCATAGATCGCTTCTCCAGAACTCCTTTGGCTTGTGCAGATGTTCTTTTGCGAAGGCCAGTCTTTTAAATTTATTTGCCTTTGATATGGTACGGTACGTCCTTAACTTTAATTGTCTTGAAATCTCCGTCTTTTAAACGTCGTCGGACAGTACGCTCACTGATTGGATTCTTGGCCGTCAAATTCCATTTATCTGCAGCAGATTGAGGCTTCACAAAAATATTTTGTTTAAATTCCCCTAAAAGGATTCGGTCTTCAGTGGGCGTTGTTTTGCGCCTAGCACCTGACGTGACACATTAAACTCATTTGCAATGTCTTTTACTGCCATTCCAGCGTTAAACTTTGCTACAATGGAAGATCTGATAACCAAACTCAACTCCACTGTTTTAACCATGGTTTTAAATAACTTTTGATCAAATTTTATTTTTTTATTAACGTTTCACTTCAAATAAAGTTTAATATTGCATAAGTTGCTTGGTCTTCACGTGCAAAGTGTAAAAACAGGTACACAAAGATTCCGTCAAAATACTTATGCCACACAAAAATTGGTTATTTACATGCATTTTTATGAGCAAAAAGAGAATGCAAAATGTAAACAATACAAAATTTGGCATGCATAGAACTAAAAACATATTCTTTGTTTTGCACATTATTTTTTCGCCGTTATTTAACGATAATTAGCAAAGTCTAGGTTCAATAGTCAGAAAAAGGTTTCGTCAAAACTACTGTAGTTTTCAAAACATAATTTTTAAAAATAGGATTGAATACTGATTTAAATAAAAAAAGGTTTTCTCTAATTTTTACTGTTCGTCATTTGTAGCCCATCAAAACTCGTCAATCGGCTCTGCCGCACCCTGTATAAACAAAGAGGCTGGGATGCTACCCACAATGATAACTTACCATCCCGTCTGTCGATTTGTGTTGTTTAAAAGGTTTGTAGGTTTTCGTGTTTTGTTGAAAAAGTTGTCAGTTGAATCAATTCTAAAAAATTTGAAAAATACTAACAATAATTTGCATATGATGAAATGGTTTGATTTCAAAATCTATTTTTGTTAACGAGATTTTTAGTCGAACACCAATTTTTGCCAATTTAAGTAGCATTTCAAAAAAAAATATCTCAAATTTTTGAAAAGATATTTGAGTCGAAAATAACCTTTTACAAACTTTTAGCAATGTTTTGTTTAGGTTTTTAATTTTTTAGTACCCGTGGCATTAATTTTAAGCCATAATCTCAATTTTTTGAAAAAATATTTTTTTAATAACTTTGAGTAATATTTCAGATGCTTAAAACGTTATTTTTCGATGCACAAAATTATTTTGGAGATAAAATCATTTTTTGTTTGTAAAATATTCGAGGTGACAAATATTATTCTTCAGTTTTTTTTTTGATTTATAGAAAAAAAACATTAATTGGAGTTTTTCCCAAAAATATACTTGTTTGGTATCACATTATAATAAATAATATAAAATTTAATTCAAGTCGCTAGTGTTATTGGTTCGTGAGATATACTTGGTTAACCAATATTTTCACCTTTTTTTAATTAAAATAAATAAATTGGGTGGCGCAACAGTCCGTTTGAGAACTTGGGCCTAGTGACTTACAACTCTCAACCATTCCTGTGTGCGAGTACTGTTGTCAGGGATGGAAGGGACCTACAGTTTCAAGCCGAATCCGAACGGCAAATTTTTGAGAAAGCACTTTTCATGACAAGAATTACTCTTGGAGAATTTGTCAATTCCTCGCAAGAGGCAGTACCCGTGAAAAAAAACTTTTAGGTGGCATAGGCAGGGATCGAACCCAAGACCTCTCGCAGGACAGTCCAACGCACTAACCATCATGCCACGGGTAATACTTTTTTTAATTGCTATGGTAAAAAAACCACCCACTCAGTTTTTTGACAGTCTTTTATGCATCTTTATGTATTATTATCTGTATAACAAACTTTATTTGAAGTCGATATCTCTACTGGTTCTTAAGCTATGGACGACGAAAAAAACTTCCCGAACGTACGGACGTACGAACGTACGTACACACGCAGGCACAGACATTTCTCTAAAAATCTTTTATTTCGATTCTAGAAACTTTGAAACGTCGAGAAATGTTAAATTTTCAATTCGACAAATCGGACCGATTACAATAACTTCCTATGGGAAGTTAAAAATATAAAATGCAAATTAAGGTATTTCCAACAGCCCAGTTCAAGTTTTAGATTTTAAGTATGTGTTATACTCGTATTTATAAGAATTGTTAATGTTAGTATTATTTAACGAATTATAATAATAAATAAACTTTACTTGACACGATAACCTACAAAAAGAACAAAAAACTGATAAGAAATGGCTTTCGATTCAGTATTAGGAAAACAAAGAAAAATGTGTCTGTGCAACATCCCATCGATGCTACTCATATTAATGTTGAAGACAGTTCCTGTCTTAGAGTAAACTACAAGACAAAACTAGTAACATGCTGTTAGCAAATTAATCACGCTCGTATACCAAAACCAATCTGAGAATATAGTAATTGTCAAAAATGACATATTTTTAGATTCAATTTCAAAAAGCACCAACAATATTTGTGTCTCAGCAAAGCTCGAACTTCATCAAAAAAGCAATCTTTCTAAAAAAAAGTATTTTCCAAAAAGGGTACATAGGTATACCTGACGAAATTTAAAAATTAAACAATATTTGGCAAATAAAACAAATAATTATGAGGTATTAGCTAAAAGCAAATTAATTAAATTCCTGGAAAAATATAATCCTTTGCAATATTATTGTTTACCTTCAATCAATTTAAAAAAAGAAGGCTCAAAACCACTCAAAATATACTTAACAAATTATCAACAACGTTAACCCCATGCTTCTAGTTCTTCAAAAAAAAAAATCAATATAGACAATGATAATGTATATTTATAATTATAACAACCTATACATCTTTATAAAAATTACAGGTATTAAAAGAGAGAAAACTTAAAAACCACATAAATACGCACACATATGTACGTACATAAATTCTTAAGCAGATTTACAATGTTCCTATAATATTTTATATCACATACTTGCTCTTAAACCCCCTTTGAAAAAACCCTTTTGTTCTATACAATACATTAATTTGTCATACCTACGATACTACCATGAAATAATGAAAGACATAGTGTCATGGATACAAAATTAAAGAACAAAACAAAACAAATCAAAAGCCATAAGTACCCTATAATTTATTATTTTTGTTTTGTTTTTAATCAAATTATAAGCTGTTTGTTTTTAGGCGTCTTTGAGGCTATACAAGAATTACATCATCATTTGTTTTTGCTTACAAAGTTGTATACAAAATAACTGAGAAAAAATTCAATTTTCAATTTGCATAATCACAAATATCCCATATTCATGAACATCCCATATCTAACTAGGCCCACAGGACAACAAGAACTGTGAGAGTAAAATTAAACCCCCTGACAATCGTATTAAGTATAAGGTACTTTATACAAAATTCTCACCTCACTACCTTAGCGACACATACCTACATATACTCGTGCGAAAAGATGAAGGTGGCAATAAAGCCACATTTTTATAATATTTTAAGGGCTGTGCCTATACAGGGACAGATACACGTTATTTGGTTTCAGGGACGATGGCAATGGCAGAATATCGTTTTCAAATTTAAAATTGTGTTCAATTTTCCACCTAATATCCATGAAAATAATAAATTTACAAGAACAAAATACCAAACGGAAAAAATCGTCAAAGCCTATAAGAAGGTGGCAGCATGTCTGTTATTATAGCTTCGCAGTCTGTTCGTCATGCTCTTTTTCAGGAAAGCACTCTCTTCTGTTTTCTTCTTCCGGCCTAACCATTTGTCGTAAAAAATATCATAATCATATCATAATATTTTATGACACATGTTGTGTAATTTCACATGCGGTGCGTGTTGCTTTCTTATACCAAAAATATACTCAAACGTCTCTCCAGGCTTTATTTTCACTTTATACATTATACCTTTAAACTAACTCACTTAGGGAATAGGTATATGTATATTCTTGACTTTGTTGGCAAACCCAAAGGACCTGCTCGTTAGGTATACTTAGGATTTTTTTTATATTTCTGTCAAAGCAAACTCAATCAGTAATAATCATGAGTACACACATTTACATACTCATGATGATTCATAATAAAAATGTTGTAGATAAACATAAGGAACACGAAGAAGAAGATAAAATAAGGACGCATTGTTGCAGTATCCATGGATATCCTTTAGCATCAACAAAATCTCATGCAAAAGAGAGATCTTGCAAATTTCCGTTAACAGCCATAAAGAGCACATCCATGCGGTCATATATGCATGCTGCATACATTTTACGATGATGTGATGTCTGCTAGTTAGCTTAGAGCCATCAAGAAATTGGCAAATATTTGAGGAAATTATTAAATTTTCTCCCTCAAGTTGGCATAACAAATATGTACATTTATGTATGTCCTTCATGAACGGTTTAGAAAAAGGATACTTATGTATATTGCTGAACATATAACATATACATTATGTGATTTGGAATTGCTTGGCATAGGTTCCTCTATATATCTATAAAAGATTGTGTTGTTGTTGTTGTTGTTGTTTTTTTTATATAGTATAGTTTATATACCCAGAACTGCAAGTATATATAATATACATACATGCTTTTTCTATTCCCATAATTGACCTAGTCTAAGATTTTGCAATGCAATTACAATGCAGATACACTGGGGATCAAAAGATTTAAGCAATTAAAATTCTTAAATGGGGAGAATAAGTCCTTATGGCAGATTTTTCCCAAGGCCATCGGTTTACGTATTTAACTCAATATCAAAGCTATAACTCAAAAGAGCAAAGAAAAAAAGCTTTTGGGAGGATATACTCGTACATATAAATGCCTGTAAGGAGGCAGTACTCTGAAGAAGGTGGCGCTAAAATCCTGTGTGAACTAGGGCTGCACCCAATAAACTTCTCCATTTAGCTCGATCGTTAGCTAAATGTCTCCAGTTGCGCACTCCAAGTTGGGTGAGGTCACTTTCTACTTGTGCTCACCAGCTGATCCACGTTCTTCCTCTACTGCGCTGTCATGTGGGAGGGGTTTCGAAGACTTTCTGGACCTGAGCCTTACGGTTTCAATGCGCTCTAAGTGACCCAGCCATCTCAGTCGTTAAACTTTTATTCTTCTGGCTAATTCTGCTTCGCTGTGCAGCCCGTTTAGCTGGTGTCGTTCTATGTTCTCCTACACTCAAGCGAAGTACTTTTCTCTCGAAACGACCAAAGGTGCTTTCATCCGCTTTTGTCATAGATCAAGCTTATGCAACGAATAGCAGGACAGGGTTGATGAGGGTCTTAAATAGCGACACTTTAGTTGATGGAGAGAGGGTTTCTCACGATTCAATTGTTTTCTTAGCTCAAAGAAACAGCGGTTAGCAAGAGCAATTCTTCGTTTGAGTTCAGCGCTGGTATTGTTTTCTGCGTTCATAGCGAAACCTAAATAGACAAATTCCTTAACTATCTCAAAATTACTGCTATGGAGTATGGATGGTGATGTTTTGAACACGACGAGCGACGCGTTAACCGTTAAACCCATTTTTGACGCCATTGCCTCAATACTCACAAAAGCCCCATCGACATTACGCTGAGTTCTTCCAATTATGTCAATTTCATCAGCATATGCCAGTAACTGAACATACTCTCAAAAGATAGCGCCTCTAGTGTTGGCGTGGGAGTTCACCACTATTCTTTCAAGGGTAATGTTGAAGAAATCGCATCACCTTGTCTAAAGCCTTTTTTGACACCGAAAGGTTGGGTTAAGTTGTTTCCAACCTTTATATAGCTGCGTGAATTCTCCATGGTCATCCTGCACTGACGGAGAAGTTTGGCATACCAAAACTAGACATGGCTCTATACAGTTCGTCCATGTAGATGCTGTCATATGCGGTCTTGAAATCGATGAAGAGATGGTGGGTGTCGATTTAATGTTCAGGAACCTATAGTTGGTGCAGTTAAGAGGGTATCCTTTTTTCAATATCGCGTTGCGATGGTGCTGATATGAACCATGAATTGCGGGGTATACTAAACCATCACTCAAAGTTAATACAAGAGTTGAATTTGCCATCTTTGGCATATAAATAAAATATATCACAACTGACATTTTGAGATCAATTTAAAGTTGTCAAATATTTCACAAATTTAAACAATTCGGAAAAATCATAGGAGATTGCATCAATTGTTTTTTCTTTTTATGTGTTCATTTGAATCTTAAAGTCTGTCAAACCATTATTGAAGAATTAAAAATTGGAAATAGATATGTAATATTGATAATGTATACGTGAAGTAAGACCATGAATAATATTCTTTCCATGCTATAGTTCATACTCAACGTCAATGGCGTTTCCTGGCGAAGGGGGGATTGTAGGGGTCACAACCTCCATGGGGGAGAATTTTTTAAAATTTGTATAGGTTTTTCAAAGATTACATCTACAAATTTGTTAGTAATTTAAAAGTATTCACCAAAATAGTGGTTTGTCTACCAAAAACAACTAAAATATTTGTAATAATCCTAAAGGTTTTCACAAAATTTAAAATTTGGACAGAACTTTAATAAAGCTTTAAATTATTATTATTATTATTAAATTTTGTACCCATTTTCTTAAATTCAAGAACTTAACAGTTTTTGTCTCCAATTTTTAAGTTTTGTTGACTTCTTTTTGAAAATATTTGCAAAAGGTTCATACAAAACAGTAATTATTTAGAATTTATCTTCTAGCATCAGCTCCAGCTTAGTTTAATTTTACTAGGAAAACAGATCAAATTTTTTTTTGGGAAATTTTCTTATTTTCTGGTTTTCTCCGAAAAAAAATCAAACCCTTCTTCCCTTAAGAATGGGAAGTACATAATATACTATTTTTGGAAAAAAGCTACATTTTAATACATTTTCTAACATTTCTGCATAAAACGCACCCAAAGCCCCTCTTAACTATTGTTTATTACCTCTAAAATAGGACATATTTAGAAAACTACTGGTATCTTGGAATGCTTGCATATTTAGGATGTCGTCGAAATTGAATATTTAGATCATGCCAGCTTGAAAATAGTGTTCGAAATTTAAGATATAAAGAAAACAAAATGTGGGATTTTCTAAACAACAAACCACAATCGAGCACTTCTTTACTATTCTTACTTTACATCGAAAACAACAGAGAGGTTTTTTAACATTTCACCTAAACATGTATACTTAAACGTCCGTTTTCCGGTAATAAAACGGCAAAACACCGACCTTTTGTTGGTATTTCTTTTTTCAAGACCAATATAGTTAAAAGGAAACGCAGTTACAGTCAGCAATTAGTCATTTGCCACCCATTTATATGTTCTAGGGATAAAATGAAAACTGATTGCCTAAAAACACATTTTCTAAAGTGCGCTAACCCGGTTTATCCTTTATGTACGTACAAAGTACGATTAAAAACGGAATTCATTTAACGTCACACAACAAATCTTAATATTCCCTCTATAATCCGCAATAAATATGGTCGTTGATGCCACGAAGCCTCGAATTGCATAAAGCCTCTCATATCGACCTTCTGACGGCAACCTACAAATACGGCACACAACTACAGATATGTATATATATATCATCACTCGATCAAGCTCGACAAGGATTGTGCTGTGTTTTTTTTCTGAATCGTATAAATATTTTTTGCCTCCACCAACATATTTGTTCAATTAGTCAATAAGACGGTTTTGAACCGAGCGATGGCGCCACTGATGATAGCGTATATAGCTGCTACTGTTGCTCTCTAAACGCATTAGCGAAATTTATTTAACTCAACCTCTTAGACCCTGTTACCTGAAGCAGACCTCATCCAAACTACCTTTAAAACAAAATTGAAACACACAGAAACAAGGTAGTTAGCTATATTTGATTTGAAGAGGAAGGTTTTCAAAAAGTTCTTAGACAGACGAACGCATGGACAAAGGTTGATGAAAAGAAATCCAGTAAACGCTCAAAAGCCAGGACTCTTAACAGAAGAAGTTTTCTTTGTGTATTCCTTACCCTTTTTCTAAAATCTACGCATTCGCAAAAAAACAGTCTGCCGCCTAATTGCATCTAACGCGGGCTCGTTGCTCCTATCAATGCTCCACTTATTTGCCGGGTAAACGCGTATTAAATCGAACCCTAACAAAAAACGAGGGAGGCATGAGACTTCCACTGAAGATGTGCATTTGGGTGGTTTAGGTTTAGCTTTCAGAAAAAAGGACTTTTACTCGCGAGACGAAAAGGGATTCATTTTGTGTTGTTGTTTATGTTAACCCCCGTACTTTGGTCTCATTTCTGTTGCACAATGGGGAAGGTAATTGATTGTTTCGCCATATACAGCCATTGTGTAAATTGGGATCTATCCACACGTAGTGCACATCCACCCTTAAACCTCTATACTACTCCCCCCACGTTCTAGTTTTGAAACCAAAATTATGGTGACTTGAAAGTGCACGGAATAGGAGAGAGGGGGTTAAGGAGAGCTTACAGGACACACTCGAAATGTTAAAAAGTTTGACCTAGTTTTAGTTACAAAATTATTCTTCCTCAAATACCAAGACCCCCTTCCCCTTTTGCTGGAATATCAGTATGTTTTTCGTTGAATCGATACGATATGGTTGTTTTTGTACGGAGGCCGTGAAGGAAGAACATGATGATGGAAACAGTGTGACAGGAGGTATATAATGTCTATTTCGTATTTCACTAATTTGTTTGTTTTTATTTCTGTTTACGATGAAGAAGAACAAAAACACGAATGATGCCTCATCGATTCCATAATGTTTTTAACAGTTTCTAGAAAATAAGTTTTGTTTGTTTTGCACTTGACACAAAAAATGCCCCTAAACTTACACGTAGACTGCCTTTGAGGAATAAAAACTGCTATGGCTTTTTTTCCGATTGGCAAAAAGGCCATGTGGAAAAATTGATCAATTTAAATTGAGCCACTTATCAGTTAAGGTATAAAAGTTAATGGAAGTTTCGTGTTGCAATGACGCATCGAAATCAATTTTGATTTTTAAGCATCAAAAAATTAAAAAGAACAAATTTATAAAATCAACGTTATTTTTTTTAATTTCCAGGTTTCTAGGTTACTGGTTACAAAGCTTTTGGGCCAATAATGTAAAGGAATTTTGTTCTTACATATTGCATGGGCTGTTGAACGCTTATACCTACTTTTTGTAATTGTTTACACGTTTGTTGAGGTGTTTTAGCGAATTCTAATAAATAAAACCGTAGAAAATTGTTCATTTGGTTTCCAGTGTGTTTTTCTCCCAAATATCAAATTGTTTACAAAATAGCTCTTAGGTCAATTATCCAAAACAATTAAATTGATGGATTCAAATAATATTTAATCAACTAAAACACCATAAAGTTTGATCGGGGTTAGCAAAATATTCAATATCAATGCCTACTGCCTACATACCTAATGTTTATGGCAATTGAACTGAGCTCTATGAGCGCGTTGTTGCTTTGCTGATGGTTGAAATACTCTCACGTTATTGCGTAAAACAATAAAACCGCAATAATTTTCTACTTCACCAGCCTGTACAATTCTGAACAAGTTGTGGATTAAATTCATCAACTTTATACGACTACCATTGGAATAGTGTACGCGCAGATATCTATAAAAGTGACCATATACGTGGGCATATGGGCTTCCGAGGGCTTAATTTTCAAAATGGATCTGTTTACCCAAAGAGGCATGAAATTGAATTTTTAGCTCTTACCGTATTATTATACGTTGGATACACTAGACATAGGTATACCAGTGTATTCTTCTAGGGTTGGAGAATTCATAATAAGCCGCTACACATCAGGGAGCATGCAAAATATGTATATCCACTGTAAAGGTATATATATATATTTAAGAACCGAATTGTATATCAACGTTGCATTATATGCACATCAATATACTAAAACTGCAAATGTGAAGACGAAGAAGACGGGCGGTGGCACCTAGGCCATATTTGGTGTAATCCTCTTAAAACTGTTGGTTTTTGTTATTGTTATGAATTAATGTTTTTTGTATAAACATTTCAATTATAATTTAAAAATTGATGATTAACAAAATCGCTTGTTGCATAATTGAGGATAAACTGCAGTTCGAAATGGAAATATTATAGAAGACCAAACTCAACGAAACGTATAAAACAGGATGGATAATTTTTCAGCCTAGCCATAAAAGTTAGAAGAATTCTTATTTTTCAAAAATTAGGGTTGCATTCTTTAATTTAATAAAGAATTAACGCTACAACTTTAACCTTCAATGTTTGATTGTGTTTCGTTAAGTTTAACACCAAAGTTGATTTATAAAGTTTAAGAAATTCTCGAAAATTGGTAAGAAGTTATAAAGTAAATTTAACGAATCGATTCTCCTTCAAACTTTAACTGATAAGAATTGGAACTCGAAGATCCAAAATTTCGAAGCATTCCTGTGAACGAAAGGATTTCATTTCATGGGTTAGCAGAAAAGCATAGATGAGGGGTATAACTTCAAAACGCTTCTTTTCCGGGTGTTTCGTTAAGTTTAAGACCAAAGTTGATTTACATATAAAGTTTAAGAAATTCTCGAAAATTGGTAAGAAGTTATAAAGTAAATTTAACGAATCGATTCTCCTTCAAACTTTAACTGATAACGGTTGGAACTCGAAGATCCAAAATTTCGAAGCATTCCTGTGAACGAAAGGATTTTATTGCATGGGTTATCAGAAAAGCATAGATGAGGGGTATAACTTCAAAACGCTTCTATTCCGGGTGTTTTTGTTCAAAAATGAGTTAAATATGAGAAAGTGTTCTTTAGAAGGAAGCTCGTCTATGTATTAAGCTAAAATGTATCAAAACCTTAACTTCAACTGAAACTTAAGAACTTTAAAAGTAAAGTTTTTTTTTCAGAACTACACTATTCCACTCAGTCGTTTAATTCAAAACTCATTTATTCCCATAAAAACTAAATTCCGCCGCACCAAAACTCTTCTTTTCCTTTGCGAAACAAAGTAGGCACTTTCTAAACTCGTGAATTCCAATTGTTTTAAAAAATGTGGGAACCTTTGTTGTTCTAAGAGTATTCATGGGTTAAACTTTTTAGTGTTGCATTAATTCTTGTGAAGGAAACATCTTGGGTAAGCTTGCAGATAACATAACATGTTTAATAAGTTAATTTATGTATATTTAATAAATAAATACATTAAATCAATAGATCACACAGCTATCTGAATTTCTAAACAAATTTGCGTTAGGAAAAGGATGGAAAAAGTTCGAATTTTCTCAGCCAAAAAAGCTGAAGAAAGGAATAAAAAGTAAGAAATGGTTGCATTCGTGACATTAATATCCTAGAATTAAAGATCTTCCATGAAGGACCAGGGCCTAGTGACTTACAACTATCAACCATCCCTGTGTGCGAGTAATGTTGTCAGAGATGGAAGGGACATACAGTTTATATGCCGAATCCGAACGGCTAATTTGAGAAAGCACTTTTCATGACAAAAATTACTCTTGGAGGATTTGTCAATTCCTCGCAAGAGGCAGTACCCGTGAAAACTCTTTTTTTTAAATTAAGGTGGCACAGGCAGGGATTGAACCCAAGACCCCTTGCATGACAGTCCAACGCACTAACCATCACGCTACGGGTACTACAAAAAAATAAAATAAAAAATAAATAAATTAGATGGCGCAATAATCGGTTGAGAACTAGGGCCTAGTGCCTTACAACTCTCAACCGTTCCTGTGTGCGAGGAATTTTGTCGGGGATGGAGGGGACCTACGGTTGTAAGCCGAATCAGTACTCGTGAAAAATAACTTTATATTGCACTGGCAGGGTATGAACCCAAGACCTCTGGCATGACAGTCCAACGCATTAATTATCACACCACGGGTACTACTATAGTACGTATTTATGTCTCTTAATTACTACGGTATAAAGACTGAAACTTTTGAAGTTTTTCAAATTGTTGTGTTGTTTTCATTTTTTTTCTAATTATTATACTTTTTGTGAACCATTTGTGAAGACTGTTGAGGTTTTATGTTTTCAGTTGTGTTCTTTTTATTTTTTAAAGTATTGGAAATAAGTTTCGAAATTTTAACTTTTATGGATTTTTAAGTACCGTATGATTTCATAAGATCAAATTTATTGTTTTAAAGTGCTTTGACTTTATAATTAACGATTCAAGCAAATAAAATCTAAATTGTAATGTCATCAAAGAGTTAAGTAAATCTGTTAAAAATAAAGCTGTTATTATGGGCCAAAAATCGCTGGTAAAGAGCTCAAAATTATTCAATTCAGTGTTCGCAGTGTTATGAAACAATTCCAAATCACGGGTTGAACTGCAAACAAGAAAAGAACAGACTGACCTCGGGTTTTTTCGAATAGAAAAAATGCGTAATTCTGAAAGAAGTATACGAAAAATCCCTAAAATAAGTGTTCCAAACTTGGCCAAAGAAGTGGCAAATATTATCGGCAAACATTGTAGTAAGAAGACTCTTCAAAGCATTAGCACGATTCAAAGTATTGAGGATGTGTTGCGGGAAAAAAAACCCTTAATTTTGGAAGTGAATAGAAAAAGAGCTTGGAATTTGCTAAAACGCATTTTAAGAAACCAAGAGATTTTAGGAATCGGTTATTTTTTCTGATCAGTCGAAATATAACATTTTTGGGAGCGGTGGAAGGCGATTTGTGTGGTGAAAAACAAATAAAGAGCTGAACAGTAAAAATTGTGTGTCTACTGTCAAAAATGGTGAAGGGAGCGTTTTGGTTTGAGGGTGTATGGCGGCAATCATATGAATATCTTATGAAGGCCAACAAGTATACATTGACATTTTGAGTACTAATTTAAATGACAGTGTAGAAAAGCTTGGTATAACTAATTAATTTGTTTTTCAAGAAGACAATGATCCTAAGAGCACTGCCTTCAAAAGTCGTGAGTGGTTACTCTATAATTTTCCAAGGCAACTTCAATCTCCTGACGTTAATCCCATTAAAAAGGTATGGATTCATTTGGGACAAACATTGTGAAAACACAAGATTTCTTCAAACTCAAACCTTAAAAGCATTATAATGGAAGAGTATATTCGATGGACCGAAGATTGCAAATTAATAAATTACACTTAGTTCATCTTAGTACATAAATTGCTAATATTTTTGGTGACGGTATTTTGTAGTTTTTCCCAATTATCTTGTTCCAATTGCAATTGAAATAAATTTGAATACCCCCCACGAAGTTAACTATTAACCACTGCTATCTAAGAAAAATGTATTTTTTTGATTTGTAAGATCTTATAAAGCTTTAAAAAACATAATTGCCAATACTTTTTTACCCACTGTATTGTATGTATGTAAAAGCTTACATGTTTTCAGACCAAAGAGAATTGTCTGAATTATTGTGACAACTAATATTTTTACCTAAATGATAATCAATATTTTTTAACAACAAAGAAAACCTCTACGTATTCCGAAATTGAAAGCAAAGTCTTTATAGTTGTCAGTATATAGTAAGGTAACGTAGATTCCAATCTCATCTTACATGTCACACTTTTTTCTTCCATAACGTGCCAATCGGCCATTGAAATATTTGAACATGCCTTTAGAATTCCCAAAAAGACATGAGAAGGAGGTGTAAAACTTGTCATTTGATTAATTTTTCCGATAAGAACATGTGAGAAATAGAGAACACACGGCAGCTAAAGGTCGTTGAATTCAAACAAAAATACCCATAATCCATAAATTGGCTTATCTCAATAAACTGATCCTGGCTTCTGTTGTCGATTGTGGTGGAGCCTTTACTAAGGAGTTTTAAACGTTTGTCGCTAAATGGAGGTTGATAGATATGGTCAATGTTAGTTTCGTCAATCTTTTCGTTTTAGTCATCAATAAAATATAGACATTTTTGGGAGGTACCTAAGACCAAGCTTTGTAAATAAAATAATCCTGACAATGATAAGAAATGTTAAAAAATAAGAGCTCAATATTTTTGTATCCATTTTTTTGTTCTTTTTTGTCAACTGCTGTGCCCACATAAATTTTCTCTTAATACCTAACATTACTGAATCAGCACCACCCCTGCAATGAAATTAGAACACTTTGTGGCAACAACCAATTCAACTCATGATGATGACAAACCCAATTCCATGGCCTTGTAAATCCGCAAAATGTTTCAAATGGATTATGAAATAATTGGATCCGTTCCATTTCTGTTTATAAGCCAAACCAAACCGCCCTATATACTATATAGATACTTTTGCCGAATAATACATACATAAGACAATATCAAGGACATTTGTTGGCCCCATCTCTTTAAGGGATTTGTTTTATTTTGTTAAACAAGCGAGGGGAAGATAATTCCTTAAGTATTACATCCACAACAACAAAAATAAAGGTTGGAAAGAAAACAATATTGTAAATATTGATGTGTGGCGAAAATTCTTTCTCAGTTTGGTTTTTGAACAAATAAACGTTTTTGAAATAAAAAGTACCGAAACATTAACGCATTCGATGAAAACTTTCTTTTTTTTTTATTTCAAATCGAAGAAAACAGAACATAAAATAATTGTTCATGTGTTTTAATAATTCTATAATTAAGGTTATATAAATTATTTTCAAAAATTCCCTTTTCCTTCGTGTTTCGATTCATTATATTAATAGTCCAGTCAAATTAGACGAAAAAAGGGGTTCAGCTCGGAAAAATTCCCACCTAGCTGAATTTTGGTACACATCTTTTTTATATTGTTGTTAACAATGTGTAAAAAGTCGACCTCGATATCATGTACGCGTCAAAGGTTATTCGAGGTCAAAGGTCACGGAATTAGCCTTTTTTTAATATCTCGTTTTTTATTGGTCGTACAAAAAAAAGTTCTAGACACAAATTGTAGAGGAGGTAATTATCTACAAAAATGGTCTTTTAACATTTTCACGTCAAGTTGATAGTTTTTCCGTTATAAGGCCAACAAAGTGTACACTTTCAATGAAATATGATTTTTTCGCTAAAAACAAGTAGCCTTTGCGTTAATATCTCGCTTCATACTGTTTGTACAATAAAAAGTCTCCAACAAAAATTGTAGAGGACAAAATTATCTACAAAATGGTTATATATGTATGTATATATATCCAATCGCACTTGCGCTATACAAATTTTAATGTTTACCATACAAAATTACAATAATTTATAATATTACATCATAATATAATAACGATAATAAGAATGCATTCGTTTTATGCAAGATGTATATGTAGGTACATGTCCATCGTCTCTATCATTGCTATCGTTTTTTAATGTTTGTAATCCACTTCTGCAGACTGTATAACGGCGACGACGAACCGAATTCCGCTGTCAGGCAGGATGATCCATTCAACATAGACGACGAAAGCCAACAATCCCGTCCTCCCGACTTAGACGAAGTAAAGATTGTCATATCTAAGCTTAAGTCTAATAAAGCCGCTGGAGCAGATGGCTTGAATGCCGAGCTCTTTAAAGCAGCTGGAGATAAGTTGGTTAGGAGCATTCACCAACTTATCTGTAAGATAAGGTTGGAAGAAAGCATGCCCGATGAATGGAACCTCAGTATTGTTTGCCCGATCCTGAAAAAAGGAGACCCTCTAAACTGCACCAACTATAGAGGAATCAGTCTACTTAACATCGCCTACAAAATCTTCTCTGCCGTAATACGTGAACGTCTAAAGCCCATCGTCAACAACCTGATAGGTCCTTATCAGTGTGGTTTTAGACCAGGAAAGTCCACAGTCGATCAAATATTCACATTACGGCAGATCCTGGAAAAACCCCAAGAACACCAAATCGACACCCACCATCTTGTCATCGATTTCAAGGCCGCATATGACAGCATCTACAGAGACGAGCTGTATAGAGCCATGTCTAGTTTTGGCATCCCTGCCAAACTCGTCCGTTTGTGCAGGATGACCAGAGAGAATTCACGCTGCTCCATAAATGTTGGAAACAACTTAACAGAACCTTTCGATGTCGAAAAAGGTTTTAGACAAGGTTATGCGCTGTCATGTGATTTTTTTTTACATCGTACTTGAAAGAATAGTGCAAAGCTAACACGTCAACACCAGAGGCACTATCTTTCAAAATTCTGTCCAATTACTAGCATATGCTGATGACATTGACATAATCGGAAGAACTCAGCGTGATGTCAATGGGTCTTTTTTTGTAAACGCAGAAAACAACACCAGCGCTGAGATCAAACGAAGAATAACTCTTGCTAACCGCTGTTTCTTTGGGCTAAGAAAGCAATTGAGTGGAAAAGTCCCATGGACTATGACAAAAGCGGATGAAAGCACCTTGGGTCGTTTCGAGAGAAAAGTTCTTCGTGTGATCTACGGTCACGTATGCATCGAAGGGGAATGGAGGAGAAGATGGAACGACGAGCTGTACGGGCTGTACAGCGACGTAGACTTAGCCAGAAGGGTAAAAGTCCAACGACTAAGATGGCTGGGTCACGTAGAGCGCATGGAAACCAATGCTGCGGCCCGGAAAGTCTTCGAATCCACACCCACAGGACAGCGCAGTAGAGGAAGACCGCGGATCAGGTGGCGCGCACAAGTGCAAAGTGACCTCACCCAACTTGGAGCGCGAAACTGGAGACATCTAGCTAGGGACCGAGCTAGATGGAGAAGTTTGTTGGGTGAGGCCCTAGTTCACACAGGACTGTAGCGCCACCTTAAGTAAGTAAGTAATCCACGCTCGACATTTACAGTTTCACCGACCGATAGCGAGTTTTCACATATAAAACAATTACCCGCCATTTAGTTGGTTATGTAATATTAGCAGTACTTGTAAAAAAATTCAGAACTCACAAAAAACACAATATACACGTGACAACGTTCGTACGGACCGAACACAACTAAATACTCATCTACTGCAGCGGGCCGGTCCGGCATATGAATGTCGAAGACAGCTGCGTCTATTGTTACTAAAAAAGGTCGACCTAGTCCTTACAAATACTATATATGTACATATATGTACAACCTGTTACCCCCCAACCACCCAGTTCGCCGTCTGGCATCCAGACGACAGTAATATGTACTATGTACCTACATATACAATACATCTTGCATAAAACGAATGCATTCTTAATATCGTTATTATAATATGATATAATATTATATATTATTGTAATTTTGTATGGTAAACATTCAAATTTGTATAGCGCAAGTGCGATTGGATATATATACATACATATATAACCATTTTGTAGATAATTTTGTCCTCTTCAATTTTTGTTGGAGACTTTTTATTGTACAAACAGTATGAAGCGAGATATTAACGCAAAGGCTACTTGTTTTTAGCGAAAAAATCACATTTCATTAAAAGTGTACACTTTGTTGGCCTTATAACGAAAAAACTATCAACTTGACGTGAAAATGTTAAAAGACCATTTTTGTAGATAATTACCTCCTCTACAATTTGTGTCTAGAACTTTTTTTTGTACGACCAATAAAAAACGAGATATTAAAAAAAAGGCTAATTCCGTGACCTTTGACCTGCACTGTTTTTGGTGACTGTGTTTTGGTGACAAAAGGTCATGCTCTAAATCAGGCACAAAGAAATCATTAATCATGGTTCTATAACGTTTCCCATTTACTGTAACATTATGTTCAGCTTCATTTTTGAAAAAATTAACCATGATTTTTAAAATAAATTTGGACAATTTGGAATTCGTTGAGAAGTCAGTAAATTCATTATCAAATTTCAAACCAAACTGAGCATAGGTCAAGTGACAGCTATCAAAAAGACCAACTCCAAATGAAAGAGTCGTACACATCTTTTTTGGTCGGTGATCGAAGATCATTACTTGGACGATATGTGGTTTCAAGAAGACGGGGCAACAAGCCACAAAACACGATAAATTATAGGGCTTATTTACTTGAGAAGTTTCTGGGTCGCCTAATGTTATGTTTTGGCGACGTCAATTTGCCACCAATATCATTCGATTTCTTATTATAAGTGTGTTCAAATCCTCCCAAATTGAAGATTTTTCTAAAGGGATTTTCAATTGGCGTGGATAGATTTTGGCGCCCCGTGGTGGCCATTTTGCTTTGTTGACATCTGTCAAATTTTTTGTTCATTATTCAGTTGTTTCTGCCAAATCATCATGGGAAGTATACACGATTGAAGAGCACGTTCAAATGATAAAACTTTATTATCAAAATGAGTGTTCGTTAACGCAAACGTTGCGTGCATTGCGCCCATTTTACGGCAGACGTGGTGGCCTTTCACAGTCGACTCGTCAATGTTTAAATGGCCAAATTTGAGACGACCGGTTCAGTAAACAATCAGTCAACAATCATACGTTCAAGGAACGCAATATCGGCCGATAACATCGCCGCGGTCCGTAAAAGTGTACAGCAGAACCTGAGGTAGTCTATTCCTCGCCGTGCACAAGAACTCGGGCTTTCGCAGACTTCAACTTGGCGAATTTTACGTTGGGACTTGGGCCTACATCCGTACAACATCCAACTGGCCCAGGAGCTCAAAGTTCATTACCATAGACAACGCCATTTGTTCGCTGACTGGGCTTCGAATCGTTTGGAAGAGGACCCCAATTTTGACCGAAAAGTCATGGTTAGTGACGAGGTGTATTTTTGGATGAATGGCTGTGTTAAGAACCATATTGCCGTATATGGGACGACACCAACGGACGCGAGGTTCACCAGGTGATAATGCATCCTCAAAAAGTTGCCGTTTGGTGTGGATTTTGGGCCGGCCGGCGCACAGTGGGGAAAATGCGGACAAAACCTATTTTTCTGAAAGTAGGATTTTTTTTTAAACTGAAAGTGTTTCTTATAGTTAATTGGTTGTAGAATCAGAAAATGAAAACCGTTTTTCAAAAAAAAAATTGTAGACCAGTAGATTTTCGCTCAAAGTTCAAAAATCGTGAAAACTGATAAAATATTGGTATTCCTTAAATGATCAGTATATTGTGAAATTTGAAAGTTTTAAACAATTTTGTCTGCTTACATGATTGAAATAAATAGATAAACAATACAGTATGTTATTTTATTGAAAAAAAATTGGATAAGGTATTTTTTGACGAAGCAACACTCTATTTATGTGATTTTTTTAGTTCGCATAAGGTTTTAACTACTGCCTCTGTTTGCCTCTGTTAGCAAACTATTCCCAATAGATAGTGTAGGGTCTTAGCAACATTTTTCAGTAAAAATCTCATCCGGATACGTCCGGATGCGGTTTTTAGAGCAATTTTAAGTTGGGAAGTCATATAAATATAATAATAATCGATATAAATCGATATTTATGCCTTTTAACCAGTTCGGCACGAGTACGATAACTTTGGCGCCAAGATATTATAACGGTTTTTGGTAGAGGGTTTTAATACAAGCATTTTTTACTATGGCAGGGGGGTCTATCTCCCCCCGTTTAGGCGGTAGGTGCAATTTAAAAAAAATTAGTATTTAAAATGGAAAAAAATAATTAAAAAATAACGGTGATACTTACAATTAAGTTTTATACATTATTTTTAAAGCCAACATTCTGTTTTATTAGCCAGTTTTTTATTCAAGTCAAAACTATGCGTAGTTTTTGAAAAATTTAATTTTAAACTCAAAACTTGAGTAAAAAAGTTTAAAAAAAGGTTTAAAGTGTAATTTTTCAATACTTCAAGATTATCTACCATTGTTTTTATTTCAGAATTTATTTCTCTTATTTGTTTTTGAACAAAAACTGAAAACTAGATGATTTTATGTCTTTTAGTTTTTGAGAAAACTAATTTAAATACTAATTTTTTTAAATTGCCCCTACCGCCTAAACGGGGGGAGATAAACCCCCCTCCCATAGTAAAAAATGCTTGTTTTTAACTGTTCTATACAAATCCGTCATTAAACTTTGTCACCAAAGTTATCGTACTCTCCCCACCAGTTCTGACGATGATGATGACATTCCCAGCTTTAGAGCATTTTCATCTGTTGGTTTACACTGGAGTTTTGCAATGTCATTCATTTCCGATGGCTTTGCCCCGCAAATGGTACAATTACTACTAGAAGTTGTATTTGTAACAATTTGTGCCGTTTTTCCATCTATCATTGTGAAATACATTGCATGTTTTATTTTAATAAAGAATCCATTGAACTCAATTTCAGTATCTCGGAGATTCAAAATTTCAGCTTCTACACGGTCTTTTTCTCTTCTACCTTCTTACAGAGTTTCTTTCGAAAAGAAAAATTGAAGAGCTGGTGAATGATGGGTTGAGGATGGTCGAAGATTTTTCTTCATTTTCTCGTTGAACAAGTTTTAATAATACCAGGGATGTAAGAATTAAATGTCCATTAGAAATGCCTTAAATTGAAACCTCATAGATTTGCATATATCAAATTAAGTTTATTTGAATTATTTTGAATAAGCTTATTAAGATTAAATGATTTTTTTTTTTTTATTTACTTGAATTATTTTTTTTATTTACCTACTTGAATTATTTTTTTATTTATTATTTAAATTTATTTTATATTACATTTAAAACAAATCAAAGGGTAAGCTTTGAAAACACCAACTATCTATGTCATTATAAATCCAATGTGTTATCCTTACAACTGCAAACAAAATAAACCTAAAGATGTTTTTTACTCACAACCATTCACCTTTAAGCATATTAAAACTGAATTTTTAATAATTTACAATGCTTTTAAAATTATTTTTTCGCTATTTATTATTATATTCGCAATATACCTTAAATTCGGTAAACAAATCTTTGTTTTCAGATATGTTTTTCGAAAAAAGCCATTTTCTCTTTTAGTGGGCGTGGAAATGGGCGGAATTTTCTGGTGTAGATTTGTCTTGCTATTGGCTATCATTCCTGAAAATTTCATTCAAATCGGTTCATTAGTTTAGATTTTATAGGGTTTTGTCCGCTCCCCCATACAAGATGCCCCACTGTGCGGCGGCGGCGTAATTGGTCCGTACTTTTTTGAATACGACGTTAGTGAGCAGGTCATCGTCAACAGCGAGAGCTACATAACGATGATAACTAATTTCTTATGGCCGAAATTGAACCATATGGACCTAGACGACATGTGGTTCCAGCAGGACGGCCGGCGCTACGTGCCACACAGCAAACGCCACCATTGACATTTTGCATGAACGATTTGAGGGTAAGGTTATCTGTCGCAGGGGTGATGTGAATTGGCAACCAAGGTTATGCGTTTTGACCCCGCTAGACTTTTTCCTGTGGGGTTTCTTGAAGTCACAGGTATATGCAAATAATCCACAATCGACCGATGCCCTAAAGGTGAACATAACACAGGCCATCGCTCAAATTCAGCCGGATCTATGTGAAAGTGTCATTGAAAATTGGATCACTCGGATCCGTGCCACCGTAAGAAGCCGAGACGGGCATTTGAACGATGTCATATTCCAGACTTAAAGGCATACATGTGCCTTTTAAATAAAAAAAATAATTTTGGTAATAGCACACACACAGCTTGTTTTATTCCATTTCAACATCTACCCGCCCTTATTGAAACCCTATATTTTAGTAAATACTTTGTAGATAATTACTTCTTCTATAATTTACTCTAAATTTGTATTGTAAAATCATAGAAAGTGAGATATTCATTTCTGTGACTTTTGACAGATGATAGATGACGACTTTTCACAACTTGTTTACAATGATTTCATAAAGGCGTTTATCAAAATTCAGCTAGCTGGGAATTTGTCCAATCTGAAAACATAATATCACTAACCTACTATGGAATTCAAAAATTGTAATACTGTTTTTACAAGTAAAATAATATATTCCCTACAATTATTAAATCTTAAAAGTTTCAATTTTAAATGTCAACAATTTAAAAGTCATATACTTTACTAAGCAAATTACTTAATAATTACGGTGATTTCAGCTTAAGTAAAATTGATAAGGTACTAGATTCTATACTTGTTTGAAATTAAAATGATGGATTTAATATTTATTAAGGAAATATTTGTGAATAATAAATAACATGGTAAATGAAATGGATATTTAAAAAAAAAAGAGTATTCTCTTCTTCGTAATATACTAACTGAGGAAACACTATTCAAAGTTTAAAACTATAAATGAAACAAACAAAAATAATTAGTTATTCAAAATAAATATAAATTCCCTAAGGTGGTAGGCAGTTTTAAATATTAATGGATCAAATGAAGAAAAACACACAAAAACACACATTAAGTATATCTACAAATGTCGAAAGATCGTTTTTGTTGTCAAAGTATAGCCATTAATCAGGAAAACCCAACTTGTTGATTCGTTGGCACCTCTATGTGGTATTCAATTTCATTCAAATGAGGTTGAGCAGCATCGTCGTTGGCTGATAATAATGATGGTATTCATCACTTTTGTCCGAACATAGAAATTCAAGTCGAAGAACTAACGAATCCCCATTAGAATAGAAAAATAAGTCAGAATGTGTGTAAATTGTGAGGTTTGTTTTGACTTTTAAGAACCAAATTCCTGAATTTTGTCATTGGAAGCATTTGTAAAAATAGCAGTTAAGTCGTTGATATTTATTTTTATTAGCACATTTCATTAGTGAAAGAAAAATTTAAAAATCAATCAATGTCATATAATACTCGTATGCCTTGAATTTAAAACATTTAAAGGCCTTTTCGTTATACCTACAAACCGTACAAGTGTATTTTATGAAAAGATTCATGTGAAGAGTCATATAATGATTTGGAATTATATTAAACATTTAATTTAAAATATTTACATTTAGAGGTCGTTAAATAAATTAAATAAAATAAGATAATAAGAATAGCATCAGTGTAGTAATAACAAATTTTCGCTTTTTTAACTTCCCATAGGAAGTATTGTAAACGGTCCGATTTGTCGAATTGAAAATTTTGAAATTTCTCGACGAACCAGTAGAGATATCGACTTGAAATAAATTTTGTTATACAGATAATAATGCAGTAAGATCCAGAAAGGACTATCAAAAAAAATGCGTAGGAGGTTTTTTTACCATAGCAATTTAAAAAAAAGTGAAAATTTTGGTTTAAACAAAATATCTTACGAACCAATAACACTAGCGAGTTGAATAAAATAAAATATATTTTTGGAAAAAATTCCAACTAACGGTTTTTTTATAAATCAACCAAAATTTAAAAAAAAAAATATTTGTCTCCTCGAATAATACGAAAATGATTTTATCTCCAAAATAATTTTGTGCAATAAAGAATAATGTTTTCAACATTCGTTATCTGACATGACATCTTTTTTTACAAAAAATAAAAAAGTAAAAACAAATTAATAAATGTTGGTAAAAATTGATATTCGGCTCAAATATCATTTAAAAAATTTTAGATTTTGGCTTCAAACTAATTTTCTCTTATAAGAAATATTGTTTACGATATCTGGTATAATTTTGAGAAAAATCGAATTGACAGTTTTTTTTACAAAAAATTAAAAAACTAAAAAATTTTTACAAAAGTTCGTAAAAATTGATTTTTGGCTCAAATATCTTTTCAAAAATTTGAGATTATGGCTTCCAACTAATTTTAACTTATAAGAAATATTGTTTCCAGCATTCGGAAAAATTTTGAGAAAAATCGAATTGACAGTTTTTTACAAAAAATAAAAACCTAAACAAAAAGTAACAAAAGTTGGTAAAAATTGATTTTCCAATGAAATATCTTTTCAAAAATTAAAAAAATTAAAATAAAATCTACAAAAAATAGTACGCAAATTTGGTAAAAATTGATGTTCTGTTCTCGATATCTCTCAAATTCATTTCATTCATTCAATTTGTATTTGTTTACATAAGAAATAAAAACGTTTAAGAAATGCTACTAAAATTGGTAAAAATTGGGATTCGACTTGTTAAAAAAAACTAGATTTTGAAATAAAACTATTTCATTATATGCAAAATATTGTTGGTAGTTTTGAAATTTTTAAGAATAATTCAACTAACAACGTTTTTAACAAAACGCGAAAACCTACAAACTTTTAAGCAAGACAAATCGACAGACGGAATGGGAAGTTCTCAGTGTGGGTCGCATCCCAGCCTCTTTTTTTCTTTTTGTGCTTTCTATGATGTTTAGAAACTGAGACCTAAAACTTAGCTCTTAACCAAAGAATATAAAAATTATTTATATGCAGAAAACTTAAAAATTATTTATTTTTATTTATTTATTACATCAATTAGAGTTAACAGTATACTCAAATAGACTAATGAATAACACAAGTTTTATTTAAAATGTTATATTATAAACTAAGAATGGAAAGTTAAAAAAAAAAAACTGAGCATATATTTGAATGTATTTCTATTAATATGAAAATTAAAGTCAATATAATTAGATAAGTTATTAACTTCTCTAACACTTCGAGTTAAAGGTTCGTTGAAGGCATAGTTCACTCTATGAGCGTTTTCGCGAAATAATAAACGATTTCTCAAATCACGTGAAGGAGCGTATAGATCTATGAGAGCTAATAAAAAAGGACAGTCTAGTCTATGTGGTAAGATAAGATGTCATGAATAAAAGTTATCGCATACATCTTCCTTCGGTTCTCTAGTGACTGGATACCAATAAGTTGACACCTTACAATGTAAGAGGGCATTTCAATGTTCCATCTTAATTTATTAAACATATATCGTGTGAATCTTTTTTGAATTGCTTCTATTCTACGATTATGGATGTTATAAAAAGGATTTCAAATGATGTAGCAGTATTCTAGAATTGACCGTACATAACTTATAAAAAGACTCTTCAACGTATACGGATTATGTAAGTCAATAGAGTTTCGATAAATAAAACCAAGCATGGAATTCGCTTTGTTAACTAAAAATTCGATATTTTTGCGAAAGTTCAATTTATGGTCAAAAATAACACCAAGATCTTTTTTTTTTAAAACTTTTTCAAGTGTATGATTTCCAATATTATAATTGTAGTCAATCGAAAATTGGCGGCAAGTAAAAGAGAGTGATTGACATATAGGAATGTTCAGATTTAATTTATTTATCTCACACCAGTCAGAAAGTCTTTTGATTTCATTTTGCAAAAGATCGCAATCGCTTGTACTTTGTATACGTCTAAAAAATTTCAGATCATCTGCAAATAGGAGACACATTGAGTTTTGAAGTACAATAGGTAAGTCATTAATGAAAACGAGGAATAAGATCGGACCTACATAAATGGCTTCCCTGGGGAACTCCTGATGAAACATTTATATGATTTGATAGATTTGAATCAATTTGTACATATTGACAACGATTAGTTAAGTATGTTTTTAACCAGTTAAGCATATTAGAATGAAACCCGATTTGTTTAAGTTTTTTTAATAGAATATGGTGATGCACCCTGTCAAATGCCTTAGCGAAATCTGTGTAAATAACATCCACTTGGTGAACCTTCTCCATTTCATTCACTACATAATTAGTAAAAATAGCTAAGTTCGTAGAAGTGGATCTACCAGAAACGAAACCATGTTGAAAAGGAGCTATTATTTCTTTGAGTAAAAATTTTAGTTTTCCGCAAATTATCTTTTCAAATAACTTCGGTATCACACATAGTTTACTAATAGGCCGATAGTTACAAACGTCTTGTTTAGAACCATTTTTAACTTCCCATAGGAAGTTATTGTAATGGGTCCGATTTGTCAAATTGAAAATTTTGACATTTCTCGACGTTTCAAGGTCCCTAGAGTCGAAATAAAAGATTTTTAGAAAGATGTCTGTGCGTGCGTGTGTACGTACGTTCGTACGTCCGTACGTCTGTACGTCCGTACGGCTGTACGTCCGTACGTCCGTACGTTCGCGACTTTTTTTTCGTCGTCCATAGCTCAAGAACCAGAAGAGATGTCGACTTCAAATAAATTTTGTTATACAGATAATAAGGCAGAAAGATGCAGAAAGGGCTCTCAAGAAAATTGCGTGGGTGGTTTTTTTACCATAGCAGTTTAAAAAAAAGGTGAAAATTTTGGTTAACCCTAAATATCTCATGAACCAATGACGCTAGAGACTTGAATTAAATTTTATATTATATATTGTAACGTGATACAAAACAATTATATTTTTGGAAAAAAATTCAATTAACGGTTTTTTTATTAATCAAAAAAACTGAAAAAAAAATGTGTCACTTCGAAAATTTTACGACTAAAATATGATTTCATCTCCAAAACAATTTTGTGCAACGAAGAATAATGTTTTTGACATCTGATAAAATTTTCAGAAAAATCGAATTGACAGTTTTCTTACAAAAAATAATAACCTAAAAAAAAATAAAAAAAAAAGTTGGTAAAAATTGAGTTTTGACTCAAATATCTTTTCAAGACTTTGAGATATTGGCTTTAAACTACTTTTATCTTTCAAAAAATATTGTTTTCAACATTCAGTCAAATTTTGAAAAAAATAGAATTGACAGTTTTTTTACAAAAAATTAAAAACCGAAAAAAAAAATTTAACAAAAGTTGGTAAAAATTGATTTTCGACTTAAATATCTTTTCAAAAATTTGAGATTATGGCTTCTATCTAATTTTAACTTATAAGAAATATTGTTTTCAACATTAGGAAAAATTTTGAGAAAAATCGAATTGACAGTTTTTTTACAAAAAATAAAAACCTAAACAAAAAAATTAATAAAAGTTGGTAAAAATTGATTTTCGGCTCAAATAGCTTCTCAAAAATTAAAAATATTGGCTTCAAACTTATTTTATTTCACAGAAAATATTGTTTTTTATATTCAGTAATTTTTTTATAAAAATCCAACAGTCCGTTTTTTCATAAAAAAAATAAAACCTACAAAAAATAGAACGCAAATTTGGTAAGAATTGATACATTCAGACAAACTTTTAAGCAAGACAAATCGATAGACGGGATGGGAAGTTATCAGTGTGGGTCGCATCCCAGCCTCTTTTTATGGATTGGAATTATATAGGACGTTTTCCATTCAGGAAGAAACAACCCATGATGAAGTTAATTATTAAAAAAGGTGAATAATATTTTGCAACAAGCAGAAGCACACTTTTTTAAAAGAATAGGGGGAATTCCATCAGGGCCAACATTCTTATCTTCGTTTAACTCATTTAATGCATTCTGTACTTCTGGTAAAGTTATACTTAAGTGTCCTATGTTTATATTGCTAAAGGACTGTTCATCAGAATTGATATAATTCGATTTAAAAAACTCAGAGAAAGCATTACAAATGTCAGTTAGGTTATTTAAAGTCGATCCTGAATACTGCATACATTTTGGTATTCCATTAGATTTTCTTTTATTTTTTATAAAGGTCCAGAAATATTTGCTATTGGATTTAAGTTTAGATTCAATTTCATTGATATAATTCTTATATAGGAATTTATTAAGAACGTTAAAATTCTTCTCCAAATTTAAGTAATTTGTACGCAGATTGGAATTACATGGAGATTTTCGTGAAAGTTTGTATGCTTTATTTTTTTTATTATTTAAATTAATAAGCTGTCTGTTATACCAAGGAGGTTTAGATGTGTTCAAACATTTAATTTTAGGCACGTATAGATCAATACCCTCCTTCAGGTAGTTTAAGAAATTGCTATAGTATTCTGATAAATTTTGACATTCGATCGTGTCTTGCGGCAACGAAAAATTGTTAATATAACTCGAAAAGTTATTGAAATCAGCTTTAGAAAAATTATATTTAATTCGATCTTGATTTGGTTTAAAAAAGTTAATAATATTGAATTCAAAAGTATATATTGAATTAAAAAAAAAAGGCTATTATTGATTGATACACAAAGTTCTTTATCTACAAATAACAAATCAAGTGTTCTTTCTAGACTGTTTTTATTCTTGTTAATTTGAACTAAATCAAAAGAGGTAAAAGAATCAACAACTAAACATTCATTTTCAAGGCTTATATTATATGGAATAAGATTAAGATCATCTGAATCATAAATCCAACAAAGATTAGGCAGATTAAAATCACCAAGAATTATAACATGTTGATCGTTTTTTAGTTTAGTAAGATAAAAAATACAATTATTTATGTGTGCCTCATATAATTCTAATGAGCTGTTGGGTGGAATGTAGCTTAAAAATATGAAAATCTCCTTGCAACTATTTATTGATACCTTAATTATAATTTGGTCGACATCAAACAGATGTGATGAAGGCAATGAAAGTTGACTGCAGGTATGTGAAGCTCGTACTGCTAGCAGCACCCCACCTCCTCTTGTTAGACCGGTATTGAGAGAATATCTGTCCTTTCGAAATACTGAGTTATGGTGAGGAGTAAACATTTCTGAATTGTGGTGATTTTCATTTAGCCAAATTCTAAGTAAATGCTAAGAAATCGTACTGTTCAGAAGATGATGATAAAAGTATTTGACGCATTTTTGTTCTCATTCCTCCAACGTTCTGATAGTAACCTTGAAACCTCTTAGCATCATTTTGAGAATCTGATAACAGAAATTTTGAGGCTGGCGGTGTTGTTAAATGTTGACTATGCATAGTTTGTGAAGTACTCTGAGAGTGTGACAATGTTGAAAGTTGCGTAGGCATTCTGAGAAATGATGATGACAGTGCTGGTGATATCGACGGCGGCGACGACGGGCGGCGGCGATGGCGATGAAGACAGTGGCAATGATGGTGAGAGCAGAGAACAATAAAAAGACGGATGGGAGAGCGATTCACTACCATTGTGCGTTAGTGGTGGAATAGTTGATGATGAAAGTTGAGATGTTGAAGATGAGAGTACGCATGATAAGGGAACTGATTGCGATGTGGTTGACGTTGTAATATATGTTATATTTGGCGATGAGCGAGGTGATGTTAGGATTGAACCATAGGGGTCGGAGGCAGAAGTAAAATGCTTTCTGTACTCTCTTTTTTGTCTAACGATAAAAAATATTTAATTTGAACATGGCGAGGCCAAATTGCAGGGTTCATAACAACTGGTAAATGGTCCAAAGAGACACTCAACTTGAAAGCTACAAACTTCAATTTGGATAGATCGGCATCTTTTTTTGTCAGCATGTAGCATTTAAATAAATCAGGAGAGATATTTGTTTTCTCCGATACAAATTTTATGATGTCCTCAGTCTTTGTTTCAATCGAAAAACGAGATAGATGAAGCCATTTAATCTTCGGTATTGCATTTAAGTTTGATGACTCATCAGTACCAATGATCTTCATTTCTCTTTTTGATTTTTGTTTTTTCTCTATATTTTCAGAGATTATTAAAGTTTTGTTTTCATTTGTTGCAAAATCACTAGGGACGTTATTAACATTTTCGAAGTTAGATATTTCGATAGATTCAGGTTGTATGTCAATATCATTATTTGAATTTAAATTTAAATCACTTTGGGTATTTATTTTGCCAGAGTAACTTGGGAGAGATTCTGGATTTGTCTTTTTAGCTAACTTGCGAGGGAGAGAATTGTTAAGAAGAGATAATTTAAGTGAAGAAAACTCTTTGCGGAGATCATTTACACTCAAAACAAGATCATTAAAATTATTAAGAAATTGAGAAAGGTTTATATTAGAACATGAATTACACTTCCAAAATAATCTTTTACAAGAAATTGTCTCGAATTCGTTATCACTTAATTTAATACAATCTTTGTGGCAAAATCGACCGCAAACATATTCACATTTGATGAATTTAATATCTTTGGATCGTTTTATTGGTTGATCGCATTTGGCGCAAACTTTAGACATTTTAGCAAAACACTAGTGACCGGTAGAAAGATTAGTCGAAGACTCATAATCACAATTTATTTTTTTTTAATGTTTATTTTTGTCAACATAAAATTTGAAGGTTTTCAAAACCTGAATTCTTACATAATTCTTTGGAATGCAACACTAACAGTCACGTGATTATAATTAAAGCTCAACTTTTGTCTAAAACATAGTCAAATGGAAATCCTTACGCTCACACCAGATCGCACAGATATTTACTTTGATCTGAAATGAATTTGATATAGCTGACTCAGACATATCCACCGCAGTAAATTCGTCTGCATGTTTCGCATCATTCAATCACTTTATAGAAATAGACGATGAATCGGCTATATACACTACTTTCCCATCTTAGCTTTTACAAGAAAATAAAAATAACAAATTTCCTTCAAGCTTAGGATGGAGTAGCTTAAGAAGAAGATATTATCCTAAGCACCCGGTTTTATCTTCTTTTTAAATAAGTTCTAAGCGACCAACTCACGTGACTTGAATTATCTACTTTTATATTCTATGGGCGAACCGAACATCAGATCTGAGATAATTTAAATAATAGAGACACATATCCGTTGTTTTGTTTCTGGGTTCCGTTTAAGTTTATGTCGAAACAAGGGACAAATAACACGCTTCTGTTCCAAAAGTTTTTTTTTTTGTTCCAGGCTCATCGGACTGAGCAGCGATAAATGACCTGACAAATGGAGGATACATGCATCATTTACTTTTGTATACATTCATAAACGTGTAATCAAAATTTTGTATTAAACATAGTGTAAAATATGACTATGCAATTTATAAAAGCTTTCTTATTCGATCAAAAGGGTTGACTTAAACTGAAGTTTTCACATTTACGATTCTATTATGAAAAATTCATTTTGGAGAAATATGGAAGATATTCAGAACAAAACTGTATTTTTCCTCAGGAACAAGTTGCTATAACTTAAGATAAAGAATTAATATCTACAAAACTTTAATCAATTAATGACAACTATATTGACACTAAAATATCCAATCAACAATATTCGTATCATGTGGGATTTTCTAACAATCCACACCTGATGGTCATGAATGTCATTCAAATTATTCTGAGCGGGCGCGGTATTCAGTTCATATTTCCATATCCATAACTGCTTATCAATCCTATTACCATAATTAGATGAATTTATCTTATGAAAACTATTAACCTGAAAACCAAAATTTAATTCCAGAGCAGTGCACAGATGTTTTAATGTTGCTCTTCAGCATCGCCCTTCAAATCTGCAAACCTAAAATGGCTTCACCTGCAATAAAAATGTTTCTATACTCATAGAGAACTAGAAGCCGGAAATCAACCAACACGCAATTTGAATGCGGATTACGATTATGATGATGACGATGAGGATGAGGATAAACATCAGATCCCGTTGTTGGCGACCGGTTGAATGTACACACGTATAGAGTACACTCTGCAGGGAATCCTCATTTGGATAAATGCTGAAATCAACCCCTCTCGATATGAGTACTCCGGACATGTAGTAAGTATATGGATACCTGGCAACATAAGGGCGAAGCAAAAACCATGGTTCGAAGGGGATATTGACAAATTAAGCCTATTATCGTTTCATTGCAGGTTGTATCCGTCAGACCATGATGAAAATATACCTAATCGTTTTATATGCTCTTATGGAGGTAACAATATTTTTCAATGACCAATATGTGATGAACTCACAACTTTTCCATTTTCGAGGAATTCAGCTGATGTTGCTTGGAGAAAAGTCAACGTATGCGCTTATAATTCCTAAAATACTCCACGGACCAGATGCGAGCCTCATAGTGTTGCAGAAATTGCAGGTACATTATGTATGTACCCATTTTAACCCTCGTTGTCATACCGAAACTTAATGCCTTGTCTGAAGTGTCCTGGAGGTAGATAATGGCGGTTGTAAAAGGTGAAATCCCATTTTCAAGCCAATGATGCGTCACAGAATTTTTAATGTCACTTAGTACCTAAAACACTTATCGCATTTTGCCACTCTACATTTTTGTGCGTCTTCCTCCATGCTCTTTGATATTTGTTAAAGTTTTTATAAATTTGCATTAATGCATACCTATTACCTACCTTCCTAACTTGATAGAGCTACTTAAAGAATAAAGAATGGTTTTCTTCCTGTTCGTGATGTTTTCTTGCTTTGAGTATAAAAAATTCAATAAAAATCGCATTAAAATTGAAAATTGAATCTCGAAAACCGCAGAAGGACCATCCAGACATAATTCACTTTATTTGGCGGCGAAAAATAGGAAGTATTTGTGTTTTTAACTTGAAAATGGTTTTAAGCGTTAAGTTGTATTGAGCAAGAACAAAACAATTTTTATCATAATAAAGCATTGTACAAACTAAACTGTATTGAAGTAAAAGTTTTAGGAAATATAAAATAAAGTTTGATGCAAAATTAATGCAACATTTCAATTTGTTGCTATTTTAAATGTAAATTATAGACAACATAGAAGAAACAGACGAAACTCCAAGAAATTGTATGTACAGCAATATATAAGTTATAGGAGTCTTAAGATACGTTTTATAATTATCAATTTTAAGTCTACAATTAATTTTTAGAACTTTCAACTTTTCGGTGAAATATTGGAATTTGGTTTTTAAAAATGAGTTGGTTTTGCTTTTGCTTTTTGTTGGTTAGAAATAAAACATTACAGTTGAAAGAGCTGGGATGCGACCCACACTGATAACTTTAGATCTGTACCCGTCCATCGATTAGTCTAAAAGTTTAACAAAATATTAATAACAGACATTTGTGTGAGATAAGACATTTCAAGTCAATTTCTTTGACTTTAAAAAAAAAGTTGTAAATTGAATTTTTCTAAAAAATTGATAAAAATGTTATAACAATACTTTGCCTATGATCAAATATTTTTTATTTAAATTCTTGTTTTTGTTAACGAGATTTTTAGACGAAAACCAATTTTAGTAAATTGCTAACTCCATCAGAAAATGTTTAAACAGTGACAGTTTGTGACATTAAACAAAACAAACCCGTTTAAAGGGACCTATTTATTAAAATTTCCAACTAAGGGGTTATCCATTTTGCGGTTTCAAAAGTATAGGGCTGGAATTCGACATCTGTCAAACTAAGTTGTTTTTTTAAGTTCAAAGTCTGACATTTACGAAAATTAATCGCTTAACTATTGCACAACGCATACAAATTGTTAAAACCTACTACAAAAATGGTGATTCTGCCACAGCCGCATATCGTGCTTTAAGAGGAGATTATCGTTTACATAATCGTCCAACTACGCAAGCAAATGGCAAAATTGTAAATTGAAAATATCGCTGCTGTAAGTGAAAGTGTTGCCGAAGACCCTAATGTGTCGATTCCTCGTCGTTCTCAGTAATTAGGACTGTCTTGCGGCACTTTTGCATTATGGATCTACACTTACATATAAAGTCCAGTTTACACAACAACTGAAGCCAGCTTTCCATACCATTCACAACGTTGTAGAGATGTCGAATGGGTGCTTGAACAACAGGCGCGGGCGGTGGACGGCGATTTTTCAAAAAAATTTCATCAACGACGAAGCACATTTTTCACTCGGTGGGTAGGGGATGTTAATAAACAAAATTGTCGTATTTGGGGTTCTGAGAATCCTCAAGTAATTGAAGAGAGGCCATTACATCCACAAAAAGTCACTGTTTGGTGCGCTCTTTGGTCCGACGCCGAGGTGTGATTACTGATTATACCTTACTCCTTCAAAAACGACGATGGAGCATATTCGGAGCATATGGTAAACGACTTTTCCATCTACCCTATTCTTTTGGGCTCCTTCCGAGCATTTGGTCACTGCATTTGTTCATCCACTAACGTCCCTTCTTTCTATGGTCATGGAAACGCTGATTAATTATCAGTTTAAAAAACATCTTGAGGAACGGAAGCTTCTTAATGACCGGCAATACGGCTTTCGTAGCAATAGGTCCACTGGTGATCTCATGGTTCATCTCACCGAACAGTGGAAAAAATCTCTACATCGTTTTGGAGAAAGTAAGATTATTACACTTGATATTTCAAAGGTATTCGATAAAGTCTGGCATCTTGCTCTCTTATCGAAAATGAGTGCTTTTGGCATTGATGAATATCTTCTTGGTTGATTTAGAAATTTTCCTTAGAACTGTTCTATACAATTTGTTTTGGACGGAGTCAAATCTAAAACCCATAAAATAAATGCTGATGTGCCCCAGGGCTCCGTTTTGTCTCCGACCCTTTTCCTCATTTTTATAAATGATCTCCTGTTTGCTACTTCTAATCCAGTACATTGTTTCCCTGACGATAGCACTCTTAGCTTTTCATATTCGTTTCCAGACTCAAAACTCTCCTCTTCGGATGTAGAACTGCAACGGCTAAATATGATTAGCTCACTAAATTCCGGCCTACACAGCATTGTAAAATGGAGAATAAAAAACCGTGTGGAATTTAATGCTTCGAAAACCCAATGCTTTTTTGTATCGTTAAAGCGAGATATACCCTCTTTGCAACTATCTATGAGTGGCACTTGCATCAACGAAACTGAAAATCTCGACATCCTCGAAATGTGCCACAACCACCTTTTGTGGAACGATCACATACGCGATGTTGCCAAAAATGCCGCAAGATGTCTAGGTTTTTTGAGACGGTGCAAGAAATTTGTGTCTCCGGCTGATCTGGATACAATCTACAACACCTATAAACGTGCGAAACTTGAATATAACTCTCATCTCTGGGCTGGTGCTCCAGTAACTTATTTAAGCCTCTTGGACAGTATTCAAAGAAGAGCTTTTAAAATGATTGGTGACATTAACAACATCTACTCGATTACCTCACTCGAACATCGTCGTAAAGTTTCTTGTCTCACCCTTTTTTAACGTTATTTTAACGGACTATGCTCTAGTGAAATACCCAGTTGCATTCCTCCCCTTAAACAATTTAACCGTAATACCCGCTCTTCTAGAAATGCCCATCAGTTTACCATTGAGCCCAACTTCGGACGTACTAAGAAGCACAGAGATTCATTTTTTAGCCGTACTACGCGAATGTGGAATGCCCTGCCACGCTCTATCTTTCCCTATCATTGCAATGTTCAGGAATTCAAAATCAATGTACACCGACACCACCTATCCTATTCGAGAATTCTGACCTATGGGAAGTTGAAAATACAGTATGTTGAAGAGTTAAGTAACATAAAATTTGTTTTGTATTGCGACCTTTGTCATTGAAATATTTCTTACAATTGTCTTTCCAGTCAGCACTAACCTTAATCATTGGTTTTCTTGTTTCGTTTCACAAGCTTATTCCCAAAAACGTAATAACTAATAACAAATACATAAACATACAGAAATAAAGATCTTTACCGACAAAATACAAGCCTACCCAACATCTGCAGCAATTACAATTTATTAGGCTTTATTTGTCTAGTTTTCTATGATATCAAAAGTAAATCCAATAATTGGCATATTTTATCATTTGTACGTATACAACTTGGCTGTGTGTACCGAGTTATCAACTATATTGTCAATACTATTCCGCCTATTTTGTATTTTGGATTTCTGTTCCACTTTAATTATTGTTTGCCTTAAGAATATGAACCCACTACTTTATTTTACTTATCCATCTTTTCCGCCACTTTACAAGGTTATATATACGATGTGTCCTTTGCTTTTGGAAAATAGGACACAGATACAAGAATAATTGAAAATAGGAAAAAAAAGCCAAAACGAGAACTAAAACAAGACAAGCACCAACATTTGAAGGAGAAATCAATAAAAAGGAGTTCTTGCTTGACGCCATTGTTATTATGCGGTGGTCTTGATGCTGCCAAAATGTCTGGGTTTAGTTATGAAGACAAAGCTCGCAAACTAAAAAAGTTACACATTTATATACATATATTAACATCATCACAGAAACGAGAAGGACACAAAAGCAAAAGGCGGTGTGGTATTGAGCGGTGGCGACAATCCGATAGGAGCCATGAAGACGATAAACTTCGAAATGCCTTTGCATCTTTTGTCTAGAGGTCAAACAAAGCCGACAGGATATTTAACTTCATACCATCATGACTTTAATCTGGAGCCTATTTTCCATCATTCCCATTCGACTTTCACCTTCAGTGGAAAATATATAAAAATATGATCCTTGAGTTGAGTAGTCATAAAATATTCAAGACGGCTCGGCGGCGCGGCGGCCGGCGTCTCTGGATAATAATAATAATTATATTTTTACCAAGGATCATTTATAATGGGAAAGTAAGAGGGTGGGGTAGCAAAAACTTTATGATTCTTGTAAACACCACTAAAGGTTTAAATTTACCTAAATTTTGTCTTAAGGTGAAATTAATTCGGAGCAAATGTGGTCACAGCTCGTATAACGTCGATTTATTATTAAACTCATTTATAAATCCTCGTGGAAACGTGATGGGGGGTTGTAGGCAATCAAGATTTATATTTGCAATATTTCTTCTTCTTTTTAATACAAATCTGTCTCAGCTTTGAATCAATTATTGACACACTCAATATTCTTAGTCTCGTCCCAATAGTAATATCGATAGGACGTGGATCTGGGTGGAGGGAGGAAAAAAGGGAAAAATGTTGTATGGACCCTTGTGATTAGGAACTTATGTTTAAGTTTGCTAGATAAGTAATTAGCAGTGGAGCTAACAATTTTCGTTGCGAAGGAATAGTTAAGAAATATTGTATTTGCCAATTAATGCTTATTCGTAATTAAAAAGATGACATCAGCATGAAGCTTGAAACGAAAATTCAAATTTTAATTTTTTGTGGCTTTACTAAAAGATCAACTAGTGACACAAAAGGGAGAGAGTGTGGATTAAGGTTGGCAACGAAACTAGACTAGTCGCGCTACTTTAGAAGCTTCCCGAACGAGACTTTAAATTTTGTCTCAAAATTTTGCGGAGAGTCTCGTCGGCCTTTTTGGGTTTTATATATTCTTCTTCTATAGAGAAGGAAATGGAAAATTGTGTTGTGTTAATGCTTTTACGATTCGTGAAATGAATTCAAATTACACTGCCCCTATACCATTTGGCCTACCGTTATTAGTGAGCCTTCCTCGTAGTACAATTAAATGCCAATTAAATCCCTATGGCTAATTTCGATAACAATAACATCCAATGAGACTTTTTGCTTTTAGAATCATTCAACAATGTTTTTAAAATATAATGTGGGTATTAGATTTGTTTATTTGCGACAGACGAATCAAAGTATTCAAATTATAAAAATAGACATAGAAGACTTTGAGTTATTTTTGTGCATGTGGCTTTCTTTATTTTTAAAATGTCATTCATTATTTAAATGCTTTTTTAATTCCTGTAAATTTTAACTCTTCTTTTATTGAAATTATTCCTCATTAAGTCATTCACATTCACACACTGGGGGGACTTTGAAAAATGTCAAATGGCTCTCAATTAAAGATTTTATGCTAAGGAATAAAAATAAATGTATGTAGGTTTAAAAATAAATCTATACACATGATATGACCCCGTAAGTTTTGTATCTCCCTGTATCTATGTATGCATAAAACAAAGTGCCTATAATAAGTTCCACAACAGGGTGTTTATTTATTTTTAATAGTCTCAACTTTTGAGTAGATTTTATTAAGAGATGGCAACTCGATTTATGCGTTTGATGCCTCAAGGAACTTATGACAATTTACGATAATTACATCAAACTTATAAATAAGAAATAATTAGGTAGGGGAAGGGAATTCGATGTAGTAGGAATATATTATAAAAAAAGAGGCTGGGATGCAACCTACACTGATAACTTCCCATCCCGTCTGTCGATTTGTCTTGCTTAAGAGTTTGTAGGTTTTCGTGTTTTGCTGAAGAGTTGTTAGTTGAATTATTCTTACAAAAATAAAAATTACCAACAATATTTTGCATTTAATGAAATAGTTTGATTTCAAAATCTATTTTTGGTTACGAGATTTTTTGTCGAAAACCAATTTTTACCAATTTTAGTACTTTGCGTACTATTTTTTGTAGATTTTATTTTTTTTAATAAAAAAACGGACGGTTGGATTTTTATAAAAAGATTATACTAAATGTCGAAAATAATATTTTCTTTGAGATAAAATAAGTTTGAAGCCAATATTTTTAATTTTTGAAAATATATTTAAGTCGAAAATAAATGTTTACCAACTTTGAGTTTAGGTAATGTTTTTTTTAGATTTTTATTTTATTCTATTTATTATTTATTATTATTATTATTTATTCTTATTTTTTTTTTAAATTTAACCAGATGTTAAAAAAGTTATTCTTCGTTGCACAAATTTTTTTTGAAGATAAAATCATTTTTTGTTCTTAAAATTTTCGAGGTGACAAATATTTTTTTTTTCAGTTTTTTCGATTTATAAAAAAACCGTTAATTGGAATTTTTACCAAAAATATATTTGTTTCGTATCGCGTATATATAATAAAAAAATTTAATTCAAGTCTCTAGCGATATTGGATCGTGAGATATTTTGGGTTGACCAAAATGTTCACCTTTTTTTTTAATTGCTATGGTCTGCATATTTCTGCATTATTATTTGTATAACAACATTTATTTGAAGTCGATATCTCTACTGGTTCTTGAGTTATGGACGAAGAAAAAAACTTCACGCACAGACATCTCTCTAAAAATCTTTTATTTAGACTCTAGGGACCTTGAAACGTCGAGAAATGTCAAAAATTTCAACTCAACAAATCGGACCGATTACAATAACTTTCTATGGGAAGTTAATATTTACGCAAACAAAACCATTCAAACCGCCCGAATTGGGTACATCTTATTCTCAAATATTATCGCTTCACAAAAACATTCCCTATAGTTCACATAAAAATTGGAACTCTGTCACCCACTAGGAACACCCCAAATTAATCTTTTTAATTATGCAATACATATATAGGAAGTTATTGTATAATCACTTAAATTTGACGAATTGAAAATGTTGACAATCAAAAATGTTTATCGTCATCCATATCTCAAGATATCGATTTCATATGAATTTCGTTATACAGATATTAAAACAGAAAAATGTAGAAAGGACTCTCAAAACATTTACTTTAAGTATAATTTTAAATTCAACTAACGGTTTTTTATAAATCAAAAACACTGAAAAAATATGTGTCATCTCAAACGAACAAAAATGATTTTACCTCCAAAATAATAAGAACATTGTTTTTTGACATCTCGTGAAATTTTGAGAAAAATCAAATTGACAGTTTTTCTACAGAAAATAAAAATCTAAAAAAAAAAAACAATACTAAAAGCTGACTTTCGACTCAAATATCTTGAACTAATTTTATTTTATAATAAATGTTGTTTTCATTTTTTTTTTATAAAAATTCAACAGTCAGTTTTTTTTCATAACAATTAAAATCTACAAAAAATACTACACAAAAATTGTTGCTCGATTTTTGATATCACATAAATAAATGAAGGTATTGACTCCAAAATGATTTCATTCTGTGCTAAATTTTGTTGTTGTTACAAGATAATGGAAAATAATTGGAAAATCCAATTGGTATTCTTTTTATGTACCTAAGAAATAAAAAAACTTTCAATAAAACTAAAATTGGTAAAAATCGGTTTTCGGCTAAAAATCTTGTTAAGAAAAACAGATATTGAAAACAAACTTCTCAATGTCGGTGCTTGTTATATGTGAGCCTGGTCTTGTGGCGATATTTGAGAAATAACAAGGACATTTAATATCTAGTTAGTGATAGTTCGTTACCAATATACGTAGTCGTACCATAAATTCTGTTAAAAAACTTCAAGACCTTTTTGGCCAAAACATTAATTTGATATAAATAGGTTATCTTATTTTTCTAAATATTTACATTAGTAAGCAAAGAATAAATGTAAATTTGGTTTCCGTTTCGCTATTGTTACCATAAACTGAGGCGCTAAAGAAAATGGAATCGCAATAATTCCTACCATTGGTAAGGCATGAGTTCTGGCGAAATTTTCTTGTTTTAAAAACCACCGGGAACCGCAATATTTTTCGGGAATTGGGTTCTTCTCCAGTTTCCTCTATCGTTAAGAGAAGATGATTAGCCCAAAAAGTAGTTGTCCTCGCGTTGACCACATTTGAACGCTTATGAAAGCAGTTCGAGAACGAATACAACTAAAACCACTTCAGAAGAGAAAGATAATGTCCACAGAATTGGATTTATTCACCAGATCCATTTCAATACCGATTAGGGAGAATCTACACATAAAAATCTATTGACGGTTTATGGATCATATTTTAACACCTCGACTCCAAAAAGTTATCGTGAGAAGAGTCAAAAGGCTTTTACTGTGGCACACGAGAAATGAGCCTGAAATAATTCTTTTTTTTTTAATGAAAAGATTTTTAACGTTGAACTAGTTTATAACAGAGAAAACGATACAATTTATGCGACATCGTCATATCAAACTAAAATTATTATCATTCTTAGGGTCAAAACTAACCATCATCACCTTTACGTAATGATTTGATTGAAAGTGTCACATAATGCAAGTTTTGGGAATAAATGTGAAAAAGGTTGATAGTTATGTTATATAGAAGTGGTAGAGGGTTTGATAAATTGTTTAACAAAAACCCTTTTCAATGGAGATAGAAGAATTCTTCTACAAGATTCTGGTGAGACAAACAAAGCCAAGGCAAGACAAAATTGCCTTTAGGTCAAAATAGTAGGTTTTAAAGAAGTTTCAGATTGGCTCTTGGGAAATCCATATTTTAATCACTGAGTTTATTTTTTTGGTCAAAATTTGAGAGCGTGCCTCGAAGACTTCTTAGAGGAATGTTTAAACTCTTTAGATAGAGTTGTGTCAAAAATATCAACAGAAACAGAAAGTGCCATTTCGAGTAAAACTATTTTCTCAATTGAACTTATACTATGACCAAATAAATGAAACAACAATGAATAGAAAATATTTTATAATTCTTATCTTATGGTATTTTATACCTGTAACAGAACTTATGGCACAACTACGTAGTTAAGCTCTTGTACTATTATCCAATTCAAGTCTTTATTGGGATCGATTTTAATTTATTATTATAAGTATCTAATACAATTTTAATTTCTTAAATTGATGTATTCGCCTGAATGGCCATGACCTATTAAGTATAGATAATTTGTACACACAAAGTGCTTTGTCATAGTCATTTTAAAAAAGGTCAAAGGAACACAAAAACATCTAAAATTTAATAATTATTAAGGATGACACTCCTTTTCATATTGGATCTACAGACTTTGTAATAGATCCATCCAAATGATTCTTACTTACCATTTATGAATTTTAAACAGGTATAACATTTTTCTGATCCGTCTGGAATCGCTATAAAAATGTAGGTGCCCTCTGTCCCTGACATAACTCGGTTGGGAGTTGTAAGTCACTAGGTCCTGGTGCTGTACGAGCTGTTGCGCCACCTTATTTAGTTATTTATTAACTTCCCATTGGAAGTTAGTGTAATCGGTCTGATTTGTCGAATTGAAATGTTTGACATTTCTCGACGTTTCAAGGTCCCTAGAGTATAAATAAAAGATTTTTAGAGAGATGTCTGTGCTTGAGTGTATACGTACATTCGTACGTCCGTACGTTCGGGAAGTTTTTTTCTTCGTCCATAGCTCAAGAACCAGTAGAGATATCGAATTCAAATAAATGTTGTTATACAGATAATAATGCAGAAAGATGTAAAAAGGACTCTCAAAAAAATAGAGGGTGGTTTTTTACCATAGCAATTAAAATAAAGGTGAACATTTTGGTCAACCCAAAATATCTCATGATCCAATATCGCTAGCGACTTGAATTAAATTTTATATTATATATTGTTACGTGATACGTAACATATATTTATATATTTTTGAAAAAAATATTTATCACCCCAAATATTTTACGAACAAAAAAAATCGAATTGGCAGTTTTTTTTTAATAAAAATCTAAAAAAAACATTGCTCAAAGTTGGTAAAAATTGATTTTCGACTCAAATATATTTTCAAAAATTAAAAATATTCGCTTCAAACTAATTTTATGTCACAGAAAAGATTGTTTTCGACATTCAGTAAAAAAAATTTAAAACAAAATCCAACAGTAAAAAAAATTAAAATCTACAAAAAACAGTACGCAAAATTGTTAAAAATTGATGTTCGGTTCTCGATACCTCGTAAACAACAGAAGGTATTGACTTCAATTTAGTTTCATTCATCCAATTTGTATTTGTTTATATAAGAAATGAAAACTTTTAAGGAATGCTACTAACATTGGTAAAAATTGGTTTTCCACTAAAAATCTCGTTAACAAAAATAGAAAATATTGTTGGTTATATTTAAATTTTTTAGAATAATTCAACTGACAACTTTTTTAACAAAACACGAAAACCTACAAACCATTTAAGCAAGACAAATCTACATATGGAAGGGAAGTTATCAGTGTGGGTCGAAAATTTGCATGGATGAGGAGATCTCAAAAGCTAGCACATTGGATACACTTACTTACTTTCGATACTTTTGATGTACTTAATTTCTTATTTTTAATGGTAGATACATTGAATGGTTTCACAAACTGTCACTGTTTAGACATGTTCGGATGCCCGTTTTTTAATAAGAAACAATTAGCTATTTACTAGTTAGCAAAACGAAAAGAAAGATTTAAAATTTTGGAGTCGTTTAGTAAATTGCTAAACATCTAGAAAATTGCTACTTGGTAAAATGTTAAGCCCTTAACAAAAAGTTGTTTAAAATTTTGCGCCATTAAATTTAAACGTAACACTTCTTCACATTTCGAATTTGTCTTCAAGATCCTTTACGAAATATAGATAAACATACCCAATGAAGTAATAAAGTTTTAAGATCTCTATAGACAAATGAGGCACACAACCTATTGTCTTGGATAATATTGGTTCATTTTTGTTTGTTTTTGGTTAATTCCTTTGAGGGATTAGAAAATCCTTTTGGCTTTACTTTAGGTATGTTTTTGTTTAATATACTTCTGTTTGCTTCAACTTATGTATATACATATGTACCTACAGATGGATGAAAGTAAAGGTAGGTACCTTAAAGTTTGTATTGTACATTCATGTTGTTAAATAAGTTTAACGCATCTATTATTATCCTGTCTCAAGGAATTTGGTTACAAGCTTTGTTTTTCAAAAAGCTGCGTAAATAAACAGAATCTTTCGAACTTTAGCAGATGTAGTTATATAATAATATTTTCCTGCTTTTGTGTCTTTAATATTTTTAACTGTCGAGGTAACTTCAGTTTTCACCGAATATATATTATCCTTTAGAAAAGAGACATAAATACAAAAGTCAACTTTGACTTTCATGAGTTGGAGAATTGAAAGAATGCGAAAAAAGTACAGAAGCGACAAACCGTTTTTACCAACAGACGTATGATAGTTAATCTATAAAATTTAGTTTTCCGTTTTCAGACCTTAATTTTTGAAAAACCGGGCTTAAAATGTTGCAATCATCAATTATCGGACAATAAAAAAGATATTGCAGATATTTTTGTCTCTAACCGTTTGATGCAATCATTTGAGACATCTTGTATTTATGTAAAGATTTCAATGGTAAAAAATATGATTGTAATGTTTTTGTTGTCAAAGGGTTGATCATTTAAAAAAATTTATGCTTAAAGTGTATTCAATTCAAAAGTTAAATAGATTTCATTCACAAATGATTGCAACCTATTACATGCTTTACGGGAAGGTAGAAAGTTAGGAGGCCCTGAGCTCGAAAAGTTTAAAACGAAAAAACACACAAGCTACGACAAAGAATTGAAGCAGCTGAATTGAAAGAATCTCTTGAAGACTGTCCTATCGTCCTATCGATCTCTGCCACTCACTTCATGCAGAGAAGTCCTCCCATCATTGTTCATTTCCGTTCAGACATTTCAATAAGAAAGGTATATACATCTCCTCAGATGCATGCTTTTCGTCCTTTTTCCGTTTATGCTCACCTTTCCCATACTATGAAGAGGAAAACATAAGTCAGTCTGTTGTGTGTCGAAGGAAAACTGAGCATAATTTATCATGGGCAGTAAAAACGTTGTTTGACATCGTTATGTATATATATATATTTTGATTTCAGTTCTCAGTTATGAAGTTTATGGAATTATGGGTGGTGTCCTGGCTGCTATTTGGAGTTGGAACCTTGGTTGAGTCAGTTTGGCAACGACAACGATGCGGTGTGGTACAGTATGCACTTGAGTTCGAGTTTATTGTGCGAAAAACCGTTCGAAAAGGACTTGCGATGAAAAGAACTTTAAGTGGATGTCTTTTTTATAAATATTTTCTTTTATTTCTCGAAGATAATCAAAGATAGTATAATAGGTATCCAGGTCATGTCTACTATGCGGTTATGTCGGTCTCGTTGAAGTTTATGTACGAGTATGTTCCTCTTTATCGTTGTGCAATATTTATTTATATTTCCATTTCTTTTTTTAAATAATTTATTTTCTTCAACAATTAAGAGTTTTCGCATCATAAGGTACGAGTGGTTAGTTAAATTGAATATTTACAAAAGAAAGTATGGAATAAAAAAGGCTAGCAGAGCAATTATGATATTGAATGCTGTGTCGCGTTCGCGTCAGTGGAAGTTGTATTAATTGCGGTCGGCTGATGATGAGGATGTTAAGGCTGCAGACTTTTGGTTTTCAATTGTTATATACTTTTTTAAAAGCGATGAATAATAAGTCAAAGAACTTCAATTTTAAACAAATATGTGTACCTCTGTTATAATTTGTGATGACTTTTAAGTTCTTCTTCTTTTTATTCATAATTTTTAATTGTTGTTGTTGTTGTTGTGAAAAGTTTTAATTAACTGCCTGGACGCAAAAAACAGACGACATATAACGTTTTCTTAGAAACATCTTTTTGTTTCACTAAACAATAAAATTTGCAAATTATAAGTAGGTACTTCGATTTTTGAAAAGTTTTTTAGTAATATGCAAAGAGAAATTTTAATTTGTAAATAAGAGTGTGTTTTGAAAAGTTGTCGAAAACTTCAAAAAAATAAATGAATCGATTTCAAAATGAAGAATTACATCATAGTTAACAAGATAATGGACATAGCCTATTTATTTTATTTTGATGAATTTACCAAAGAACATAAATTTTCAATATTAGTATTAAAGCGTTGATTCATTTTAATTTCAAAAATGTCAGATTTTTTAGATCTTTTTTAATCATTCGACGTTCAAGCCATCCTTCAATGGAATTTTACTTTTATAGAAAAAAACACGTTTCTTTTGAAAAGCTATTGTAAAATAATTTAATTGAATTTCTCTCTAACACCATTTCCTGGGCACAGTTTTCTCAAGGAGCATGTCCTTATGTAGCTGGATGCGTTGACGATGTCATTCAAGATTGATTCACCAATTTTTTCAATGCATATTTGATCTTTATCAACACAATCTATAAGATTTACTTTGCAACTTTTCAAAATACGAATAAAATGCAAAGTTGTATTTTAAATTGATAAAACAATTTTACTTTTCAATTAAAATCTGAAAAATTGAAAATCTTTTCACTTTGCAAATTTAGTGAGACACTTTGACTTTTACTTTGCAGGATATTAGCCGCGTTTTATTATCACCATGATCTGATCCGGATCAGATCATGATAATAAAACAGCATTGGATCATCATATTTTTTGTTATTTAAAGTTTGGTAGCAATGTCAAATTCGTTCTTTCAAAAGTGACATTTCGAAGCCAAAAAAAAAACAAACACACACCAAAAATGGAAGCTCCACAACTTTTGAAAATGTTTCTGCAAATCACCATTGCACTCTCAAACTCAAAGCATCCAGGAACGCTTTTGTCTCACATGTAGTCCAGATTCTTTTTGACCTTTTAATAAATGTGACACTTAAATAATTTAATTTAGAGATTACTTACAATTTATTTGAACATCTTTTCTCCCATTTGTGCTGCAGCTTTCTCAATTTTATTTATATTTTTTGACATTTAAAGCAGGGTTGCCCAAAGAACATTTTGCTCAATGATTTTTTTTTGTTCCTTTCTTTGGGGTAAAATGAGACCCATAAATTATGTCAAATATACATTTTTTTGGACTTAATTATTTTAATTTCACCAATTAATATCTAGTTTTGTTAAAATATCTAATTATTTCATGGATTATATACCAAATAAATAAATATAAAGCTTCTCGCTTTCTATTTAAAATATATTTTATTTCAGTCAAATGGAAATGTTTATATGGCAATACAGGTTTTATTTAATTTGTTTGCAATGATACCAATATTTACATGTGAAATAACAATGATAAAGCGCTCCTTGTTGTGAAAAAAAGAATTAAATTTTGGATCTCAATTTGAGATCCAAACACAAAGCAGGATCTTGTGTTGTTGTTGTAATGCATGTAAATTCAAGATCCGGATCAGATCATGATGATAATAAAACGCGGCTATTATTTCTTCGCAAAGTTGCAAATTAAAAAATGTTTGGTCAAATAGGTCCCAGGTAATGTTGTTTTAATAAATTCGAGGTCACCGATTTTTTTCATTTGAAAAGAAATAAATTGTTTGAAAAGATATTTATGGACACAGACAACTCCAGCTCAGATTAAAATACACAATCCATATAAATGTCGGTTTTAATGTTGAGTTTCTGAACAACAATAAGACCACACAAGATAATACAAAAGGCAACTAAATTTTGTATAGAAATAGCTTCTTATACCTAACTCAGGTATTGTATCCATGAACATCAAATAATTAGATAAATGCTTAGGCAGATAACTATTTTGTCTCTTTAAAGAAAGCAAACTGTCTTTTTGGACATTATGACCTTTCAAGAAACCATAATGTGCATTTGGTCATATTTCTGTTGAAAAACTATAAACAAGTCACAATTCGTGTTGCTTTGTTAGAACTTTTTTTATTGAACGGAGAATTATATCCTTAAAACTCAATGATAAATTTATACCCATATGTGAGAAAATTATTAAAAGTGAAGAAATGTTTAAGTTCAAAATATTTCTAAAACGGAACTTCAAAGACAACCCAAGAGCTATGTATATATGTATGTATGTAAGTTCGAGTTTAAAATTGATTTTAGAACTTTGTCAAGGAATTGGCAATTTTTTTCTATTCATTTAATGTTTATTTATAGTTTGGCAGCAGTGGAATCGGCTAAGGTGATAATTGACTAACATATTTTTGATAGTCAAATTGACTATCACCGAGTTTTCCGTCTGGCGTAAGATGAATCAGCTTAATTCAATTCGATTGAACAATTTCAGAAACAGAATTGTCACAATTTATTGTTGCTATGGTGAAATTTTAAAATGATTCCTATAAAATATCTAAATAAAAGTATCAAATTGGCTGTGTTTAAATAAGATTCTTACTTTTCTTGTGTTTTTTCGAATGTCGTAAGCTTTGTCAGTAACAAGAATGTGTTTTTGTACCTGAAAAGTTAATGGAAAAATTTCCATTCGTTTTTGTAAGCGTCTCGCAGCTCTATTCAGAAACAACATATTTGTTGGAAAATAACTATCAAATTTTTGTTGTGACAACTTTTAAGGTACCAATTTGACTATCACCTTACATAGATAAAATTCGATTATTTTGACTGTCATTTATCAACTGCCAAAAAACTGCGATATTTACTATCGTGTTTGCTACCGAGAAAACCAACAGCGCTTATTTGGATGAGGCTTTGTCATTGGAGCCAAACTTAGACAATAAGTATTGAGCTATAGGTGCATCAACGAGCACATCATGACCATCCGCATCAAGGCTAAATTCGGCAGCATTAGCCTAATATGCGCACACGCCCCCACAGAAGAGAAGGATGACAACACCAAGGATATGTTCTTCGAGCTCTTAGACAAAACATATGAGCAGTGTCCTAGCTACGATATTAAAATTGTACTGGGCGATTTCAATGCCAAGCTAGGAAGGGAAACATCTTTGGTGGAATAATCGGGAAAAACAGCCTGCACGACAACACTTCCGACAAAGGATTCAGGCTCATCGCTTTTGCTGGGGGTAGAAACGTGATGGTAGCCAGTACGGGTTTTCCACACCTAAACATCCACAAAGGAACTTGGAGTTCTCCAGATCAATCTACGGTCAACCAGATTGACCATAATGCGATCGACGCTAGACACGCTTCCAGCATCATGGATGTCCAAGCTTTCCGAGGAGCTAACATCAACTCGGACCATTACCTCGTTGTATAGCCAAGGTAGCACTTTGGGTTTCCAGACCCAAGACAAAACAGGGAGATGCTGGGAGAAGGTAAAACGTCGAACGTCCTTCTCCGACCGAGTTACAAGTAACCTCTCTCGAAGTTCTCTGCCGCCAACACAATGTATCGAAAACCAGTGGCAACATTGTCAAGATGCAATCAGAGAAGCCGCCTCTGACGTGTGGGGTTTCAAGCAACCACCAACAAGGAACCCCTGGTTTGATGAGGAATGTCGGCAAGCAAATGCAGCGTTGCGTTGAAGGAAGAGAGCTGCTCATGAGCTCTATGAGCAGAAGAGGCGAGAGGAACACCGACTTCTCTGAAGGAAAAAGAGAGAGAATGACAAGCGCGCGGTCGAAGATGTTGAGAGGTTCAAAAGCAGGAATGAAGTTGGAATGTTTTATGAGCAGGTGAAACGAAATTCACAAGTACATAAACCTCGAACCGAAGGCTGCAAAGACGAAAATGGAAACATCATAGTGGAATCGCAGTCAGTGCTGAGGATATGGAAGGACCACTTCTGCAGACTGTATAACGGCGACGACGAACCGAATTCCGCTGTTAGGCAGGATGATCCATTCAACATAGACAAAGAAAGCCAACAATCCCGTCCTCCCGACTTAGACGAAGTAAAGATTGCCATATTTAGCTGAAGTCCACAGGGTCGAGCTGTATAGAGCCATGTCAAGTTTTGGCATCCCTGCCAAACTCGTCCGTTTGTGCAGGATGACCATGGAGATATCAAGCTGCTCCAAAAAGGTTGGCAACAACTTAACAGAACCTTTCGATGTCAAAAAGGGTTTTAGAAAAGGTGATGCACTTTCATGCGATTTTTTTAACATCGTACTTGAAAGAATAGTGCAGACCTCCCACGTCAACACTAGAGGCACTATCTTTCAAAAGCCTGTCCAATTACTAGCATATGCTGATGACATTGACATAATCGGAAGAACTCAGCGTGATGTCAATGGGGCTTTTGTGAGTATTGAGGCAGAGGTGGAAAGTGACCTCACCCAACTTGGACCACAAAATTGGAGACATCTAGCAAGGGACCGAGCTAGATGGAGAAGTTTGTTGTGTGACGCCTTAAGTAAGTAAGTAATTTTATTAACAATCACCTTAGCCGATTCCAATCCAGATTTTCTGACTCTTTTTTTTTAAATAAATAGTTTTAATACTTTGTTTGTAAGTAGTCTCTGGCCATAATCATTGAGAACTTAAAGTGTTTTCTGAAAACCCACTTTCACACTGTTGGGTCGGGTTGATTAAGAGCTCATAGAATGTCCTTATCTCCTTATATTCAAGAAAATTCCAAGAATTATTCACAAAACGGTTCCAAATTAAAATCATCGTTTTTCTATAAAGCCATGCTGTCCTGGGATGAGCTATTCTTCTTTTCAGACCACCAGTTTCAAAAACTCAAGTCCAATTTTCAAATTTTAAGAAGATTCTCTTACATGTCCTTAGTTTTAAGTATATGAAGTTAAGAAGGTCAGTTGCAAGGATGTATGGTTCGGTGTACCATCAATTTCCAAAACATTCTCCCACATTTCTCTTAAATCTTTGTTTCTTATTTTATTCGTATGAAATTTCAAAATAATTGTTATTAAATTTCTACCGGAAGAAGTCTCGACCAAACCAAGCCAAATGATGGCGGTATGCCGGCCGGGTTCGTATATAAATGGTTTTCTCATATTTCTAGGAAACTTTGTCCGTCCTACTTATAAATGGCTTTTTGTTTGGATCTTGCCACGCAGACAGTAAACGATGTGTGGTGTCCTGGAAGTTTAAATTGGTGAGTGTAAGCTCGGTTGAATAATTCAATTGTATGTAACATGAGTGTTAGAAAGTTTTCTTTTATAGCCTGATGGTGCCTGGAGTGAGCATAAAGTTTTCATTTCATCGACAAGTATAGGGACAAAAGCACAACTATAGTGTGTGTTTGCTTATATGAGATGTTGATGGTAAACAAGTTTTCAATTATTTTCCATTTCAATATGATTCAAAGTTTGAATGGAAATACTCGTACCTAAATCTAAACTCACTAGATTTATATTAATCCCTTCTTGTAAGTGCTCAGGCAGTTCAGCAACCTTAGAGTAGCGCCAGTGACTAACTGGAAACCTAGATCTGCAAATGTACAACTTTCTTGTTGCCTTTGGGGCTCTGGGCACACCGTAAGCACATTATGTACGCATTCAAAGTGTGGTTATGTTATTTGTTTTTTTTTTTTTTTTAACAGAAGAGATGAATTCGAGGGTAGAATATAGTAGAGGAGTTTTCAGGAATCACAGCCAGAGAAGTCTAGAGTTCAAATACTGAAAAGAACTGTATAAGCATATTTATAGGCATTGAGTTGATGGGCTATGCTTCGCTATTAAAATAAAATGCATCTGCAAGGGTTGAAATCTTGTTGGGACAGTTTGAACGATAGGAGAAAAAAGGATGAGGAACAAATAAGTATGGAGGAAATAGTTTAAAGCATTGAATAATTACAAATAGAAGGGACACCGGGCAAATCCTGATCTAGATGGCGACACTTATTTTTCAAATGCTCATAAGTCGCTAGTATCGCACGGCGAGTTATTGTATCTGTCTATTAAATACAACACCCAATTTTACAGATTTGGTCCTTATGGGAAATTTACTTACAATTTGTTATAGTCGAGAAAGATAACGGAATATTGTTATTTAGAATAAAAAACAACAATAACAACTCTGTAGGTACATACTCGCATGTCTGTTGAAGTGTGGCATTCAAGGCCAAATCACGTTCGCTGCAGAAAATGTATTTTGAAGGTTTGTTTTTCTTTTTTAAATTTCTCATTCATAAAACCAAAATGATTTTAGTGCTTTTCGGTGCATTCGACATGATGATGATTTGTGAGTTTCGGTGAATTTTTCTTCAATTTCGTTATTAGTTTGATATGGGTTGGGATAGGTTTGTTTTTAAATTTCTTTTTTGTTTCTGAAAATAGGGATAGTGGATGAATCACTTTACTACAAAGTATAAAATTGCAAGTGTACATACATACATAAGTATAGGTAAGTATATTGTTTAGGCAAATATTAGGTAGGTAATTAGTAATTACATATGCATATGTATGTAGGTATTTATATGCACAAATGGAGGTAAGTACAGGTTAATATGAAGGTACATATATGTACATATGTATATACACATGTATAACATAATTTGGGGGCGTACCTACCTATCAGATTTTTCAACTATTTTAGTAGGTATAGTACATAGTATTTTTGGCAGATTTCTTTGTTTTAAACAAAACTGTCGACTGAAGAAAAAAAGATATACCTAATCAAAGTGGAGTAAAAAAGGATTCTTAAAGCCTGCTGTTAACAGTAAGTAAGTAAGTAAGTAATTCATTTATTAACAGTTTTTTAAAATAAATACATAAACATTTGTTTTGAATTTTAAAGCTTTGGCTTTGCCGTCAGCTCGACTAGCAACTTAAATTTTTTCTTACATTGGTTTTCTTTCTTTTAAATTTTGGTTTTAATTATATATTGATTTTTACATACATACATATATACATCTACTAGTTTAATCATATTCACTCATAATCAGTTTTCTAAATCTGCAAATTTCCTTCAGATAGTTGACAAGATTTTTCCAATCTGGTCCATTCAATATTAGGATTGTCTCTTGTAGAGTGAGAGAGAATTTATTAAAATATGAGAATCTCTTGTATTTGAAAATTGGACATACGCTTATAAAATGGAAGCAGTCTTCTTTGGATTTATTATTGCAGAGCGTACAGAACTGGTTGAAACTCCCATTGTATGGTCTACCGTTAACTGCTGTTAACATTTACCAGTGCACTGCGCGTACACAAATAACGTACCTACAATTTCTACTCGCGTTGTTGAATTTTTTTGTATACATTTTGTGGTAGGTAGGTATATAGCTTTCAGAATTATTTTCTTACTTTGTTTTTGCTTTTACGTATTTTTTTGAGATATTGTTTTGCTTTAGGTTGCCGGTGGCATGGAAGTAGTTTTGACGTTTAGCAGTTTTTGCAGTCGCTTTAATTTTAACTTCCCATAGGAAGTTATTGTAATCGGTCCGATTTGTCGAATTGAAAAATTTGACATTTCTCGACGTTTCAAGATCCCTAGAGTCGAAATAAAAGATTTTTAGAGAGATGTCTGTGCGTGCGTGTGTACGTATGTTCGTATGTCCGTACGTTCGCTAAGTTTTTTTTTGTCGTCCATAGCTCAAGAAGCACAAGAGATATCGACTTCAAATAAATTTTGTTATACAGACAAAAATGCAGAAAGATGCAGAAAGGACTCTAAACAAAATTGGGTGGGTGGTTTTTTTTACCATAGCAATTTAAAAAAAAAATTAAAAAAAAAATTTGACAAGTGCAAAATTTGGTTTTGTCTTTGAAACACAAAAATAGTATTTACCTACATATGTCTGTACATACCTATGTACATATATCTAGGTCCTAGTTAATACCTATGTATGCAATTTACATAAGGTACATATATATTATGGTGTTATAGGTATTATGTTATATTTAAAACATACAGTTTTGAGTTTTTTCTTGAGTTAGGTAAGTAAGGTACTAACATATACCTAAGGTATCTTGTTGAACCTTTGCCGATTTACGTTGTTTATCAATGTTTTGATTAACTTCAAATACCTACTTTGTAGGTAAAGCATAGGATTTTAAGTAATTTTTGTTTTGCTAGCAAAAAAAACTGTAAATCGAACAAACCACATCAAATTATAGTTGCAACACTTTACCAAAACTCTTAAATAAAATAAAAACAGCGTAAAAAAGATAATGTACATGAATATATGTATTGTTAATAAGATCAGATAGGTATACTGGTACATATGTACATTACAATGAAAAAAAAAACACTTCCTTTAAAATTTAACTTCGATCGAGTTAAATTTAGTATGAAACTAAATGATCAAGACCAAGCTACGTTATGAGAAACTGCTGCTAGCGAATTTTGATTGATATAAGATTTTTGTTGTTCATCATTTAGTTTTAACATAAGTTTTATAATTAAGTGCTGTTGTGGTTGAATTCTGAGAAAAGTGTCCTTTTGAAGCACTCTTCTACAAAACATTGCACAGTAGTTTTTACATAATTTACGAAATCTCTTGTGGGGATTGTCAAGTCTCCATTAATCTTATTTTCAAATTGACGAAATTGTATTAAATGTTTCCTTGTTTCATAGTTATTTTGACAATTTGCAATAAATCAGTCATTTTTCTTTAGCACAGATTTTGCAATACATATATCCTACAAAATACCTACATATGTTAAGTACATTTCATCGTCATTTTTATTTATTTCATTCCAATTATTTTCAACGTCTCCTTAACAAAATTAAGACAAAATAATTTATTTGATTTAAGTAAGACATTGCAAATTGTAAAAAAAAGTTTCAAGAAATAGTAGTGCATATATAAGTACTATTAAATAAATTATATGTAGGTATTCCATTTTTGTTTCAATTTATTTAAAAAGTTTAAATACCTTTAAATGCCTTTACTGAAGAAATTTATTTTTTGAGTTGTCATACCTACAACATGCACTTGGCTATATCGTACTAACATTCACAAAACTATGTAGGTATTCGTAAAATGGTATATCTGCCAGTACCGATAAAAAAATTCATGAAAAAGTAGTTGCAATTTTATTTATTTGGAACAACAAACCGCCAAGTAAACGATTTGGTAAATCAATTTAACCAAATCTCCAAAACAAAATAAAAATAGTAAGAAAATGGCAATTTTTACACACGAAAAACGAATAGTATCTTTTCAAATACCTACCTAACATATAGATGTAGATTTTAGGTATACCTATTCCTTTTTTTGTGGCGACACAAACACATTATCCCATTTAACGCGTACATATTATTGTCTTTATCTATAAATATTTATATAGTTCGTTTTCAAAAAAGATCCCAAAAGGACTTTTTTAATCCCTTTTGAGGATATAAATTAGCATATACAAAAACCAAAATCATGAAAATGATATTCAAGCTACTAATAGTACTCACTGGATGCTCATAAGTCGCATGGTCGTTTGAGTAAATGTTCGGTGTCCACTTCTATTTGTAATTATTCAATGGTTTAAAGTTATTCACCTTTTGTATGCAATTATGACCAGAGGTGTATCAGCAGAAGTGTACTTTACGGTAAGATAAGTCTCAAAGACTTAAGCAATTCTTTTATATCGTCCTTTAACTTTTGATACACCTAATGCAGGTTAAAAGATAAAAGTTTATAAGTGTTCATTTTTTTAAACAAAAATCCATCCATAAGACTCAAACTGACAAGTTTTATTTCTTTACTGTGGCAGTAAGTCAAAGTAGCTTATGTCGACATACATAAGTGATTTCTCTGGTTTTTTAATGGATATTCATTAGCACTTTGAAATCCAGATTTCTGTATTACCCCCATTTAAAAAGATTTGGCCGTTACAAAGATATCGTACAATTCGTAACCACTTATTTTTGAACGGTTATAAAGGGTGTCCCAAAATTAACGCAAGATTTGAATTAAATAGAAAACGCCGTTTTTAGTCTTTTGATAGATATTTTTATTGACTCGTAAAGTACATAGGATAGGGAATTAAACATGGGACAAATGGCCTCCACGGTTTTGCATGCACATGCGTACTCTTTTGTTGAAGTTTTCCATGACCATTCTGCATAAATGTGGCTCAATTTCGTTGATGCAGCGTTGAATCTCCTCCTTTAATGCACGTGTGGTTGTGGGCTTGTTGACATAGACTTGTGATTTCAAATAACCCCATAAAAAGAAGTCTAATGGTGTTAAATCATACGATCTAGGAGGCCAATTTTGATCACCGAAACGAGAGAGTACACGACCTGGAAATGTCTCATGCAGTAATTGAATATTTTCACGGGCTGTATGACATGTTGCACCGTCTTGTTGAAACCACATATTGGACACATCAATATCATCCAATTTTGGCAGAAAGAACTGTGTAATCATGTCGCGATATCGAGCACCAGTAACATTCACTGCTTGACCAGCATCATTTTCAAAAAAATATGGCCCAATTATGCCTCCAGCCCAAAATCCACACCATACAGTCACGCGTTGTGGATGCATTTGTTTTTCGACAACCACATGTGGGTTCTCCGAACCCCAAATGCGGTAATTTTGGCGATTGAAAAAGCCATCAAGATGAAAATGTGCTTCATCGCTTAGGATGATTTTGCATTTGAATTTTCGAACTGCAGCCGCCAAGCTTTCACTATTTTTGAAATATTCTTTAATAATGAAGACACGTTGTTCTCTCGTATAACGCTCCATTTTTAATAACCCTATACTGTTAGCTGTCAAATTGCCTTTTTTTCAGGGTTGCCAACACTTCACTGCACAAATGGCGGCAAATTCAAATCTTGCGTTAATTTTGGGACACCCTTTACAATGCATTTGACAAAATTTTTCCTATGTCATCCAAACTCAAATTTTATGATCTAACAAAAACCCCTATGTCATGTTAATTCTTGTGAACTTTTTTTATCCGGTTTCATTTTTGTTTTTTGTAAAAACTTATGTGGACTTAAAATACTTTGCTAAATTTTATTTATATTTTATTGACACTTATCCTAACGTAAGTTATTTTTGTAAAAATTAAAAAAAAAAACACAAATTAGAAAAATTAAGTTTGACCAGAAGCACTTATTTCTACATAAGATTTTCTGTTGAATTTTACTTTTTAAATAACCGTTGCTTATGTCAAAATATGATAGTTTTGTTTTCTGCATTTCAGTTGGCTTATTTGACTTAAGTGGGAACGTTGCGTTTAGTGTCCAAAAGTATTGAAGTGATCAGACGTGTTTCATGTCTAAAAAATTGTGTGTTTTACAGTTTATACAGATACAAAGTTTTTTTCATATTAAAATAAAATAAAAAAGAGAAAAATGTTAAATTTGGCATTAAAAAAACAGAATCAGTTTAGTTGTTATAGAAATACCACACCATTATTTACAGAATACGAAGAGAATACAAGTTTCTTAACTGGTAAGTGCTTTTAGCAAGTTTATCTTAGATTAGGAACAATCAATAACCTTCATAAAATGAACTTTTAAGATGCAAGTGAAGCGCCAGAAATTTCAGAGAGCCAAAACTTTCGGAACATATCAGAACAAGACAATGCAGATTTTGCCTGAAAAGAAAAAGCTGTTTTCTCAACTGAAAGGCAAGAAGACAAATCAGACAAATTTTGTGATCCTAGTTTTGTTCCTGTTGCTTCTGATAATGTAAGTAGTGAATCTTGAAACAAAAAACGCTGGTCGTCAGCTGGAACAAAACTTATTGTTTGGAGATTGCGAAACTATTTCGGTGAATGACCAAAATAACGAAATGGCTAACGCAAAACAATCAAAAAAGATGCGCAATGAAAAAAGAAACTCTGGCAAAAGCTACTTGTCTATACAGCTGGAAAAACAATACAGGAACGAACTCTACGCAAGTTTGAAAACTGTCACAACAAATGCAAAGACAAATTTTTTTATGAAAACGAATTGCTTCTTTTTGAAAAATATTGGGAACTTGGTTCTTATGAGCTGAGACAAGCGTTTGCATCTGGCTTCATTGCGGTTGAGGAAACTAAATCTGAATGAAAAGACAAGAGTCCTACTAATCCGATGAAAAGGAAGCACTACTGCAATAAATACTTTTTGAAAGTTAGTGGTGAAGGGATTTCAGTGTGTCTTAAATGTTTCAGATACACCCTTTGTGAATCTGAGCAATTTAAAAAACAGTTGTCAAAAAATAGCTGGAAGGCCATGAAGCATTGACAAATGGTGGTATGCGTAGAGGACATCCTGGTCCTAAAAAACTCTCACCTGAAAAACAAAATGAAATAATTACATTTATAAACAGTTTCGCATCTTATGAGTCTCACTACACTAGACGAGACACTTCTAAAAGATATTTGTCAACGGATTTATCAATCAAATCAAATCAATCAAATCAAATATGATCCAGTTTCACTTTCAAAGTTCTCAAAAATTTTCAACACCCTTAAATTAAAATTAAAAAAAAATAAAACCTAAATTAGACACTTGCCACAAGTGTGAAGTTCTAAAAATGAAAATTGATGTCGCTTCTGATGAAGACCGTGCGAATATGTAAAAAAAAAACACCACCTAGAAACAGAGACTACTTATAAGTCGAAGGAATTTGACAAAACAAACGCTGAGAACAACAACTCTTTAAAAGTTCAAACATTCGACCTGCAACAATGCCTCCCAACACCTTTTTTAAGTGCACAACAGTTAAAATACACCATCCTCGTGATTGGTACCAATTCGTGAGAACTATGGGTGTAAAACATAAATTGCACGTTCAAGAAAAGATTCAAGACCAGATTTTCAATTTCTCAGCAGTTGCTAAAGAAAAATGTATGTGTTAATGTATGGCGTTAAGTGGACAATGATGGTCAGAAGTTCTGTTGGCAAAACATTAAGTGGATTTACTCCAACAATAAAGAGGAATTTAAGACGCTGAACTTGCCGCTGGGGGTTTAATTTCATAAAATTCAAGGATTTAAATAAATGTTATCTTACGTTTCTCGAAGTCAACGAAAAGACAGTATTTACCATCCTTTTTACAAAAACTTGAACGCTAATAATAAAATTGGAGAATTTCATCCAGACTTAACCGAAGCTGACGAAGAAGAAGGTTTAGCTCATATCTAAGTGTGTAAAGTAACACCTTAAACTCTCATTTTGTATTGGTTTTAGTTCCTTTGTTTCTTAAATTTCACAAATCTAATTAATTTTGTACCTTTCTTTTTGTTTTAAATATATTTTTGTTATTATGAGAAATAAGTTTTCCAACTTGAAATATTTAAAACAAATCGAAATTAAAGAATGTTTTGCCTTATGTCTATTTATTGATTTCGGATTAGATATAATATCTTAAGTCCACTTAAGGAACTTTTTTTATTTGTTAAAGATTTGAAAGAACAACTTATGTTACTTAAGACATTATTTTTTTTTCAGTTTGGTTTTTAATATAATTAATAGAAATTTTAGATAAAAATCAAATTTTCTGAAAATCACATTTTCGACTTAAACTAATCTGTCTTATTGCCACAGCATTATACCTTCTCTTAAAAATATAATTAATCTAATTACGTTTCGTCTCGACTCCATCGACTCCCTGATATTATTGGAATTTTGAACTCAAACTTTTGATTAAGAAAAAGTGAGGGTAGTAGGTGTATTTTTGTAATCAAAATGTTCAAGAACTAAATTTAACAACTTGCCCTTGTTATTAGGTTTTTAAGTGTTTTCTTCAATTTCCAAATTTTTTTTGTCCTTCTTTTTGTGACTTTAATTTCAACCTTCACTGTACGTAGTCCATTTAACTTTTTTCCAATAAAAAAGGAAGTACCTATTCATGTATATCGTCCATTGCCTTCAAGGAAGTAATATGGGATGAGGATGAGTCAGGTTATAGTAGGACTTCAAATATTCATCAGCACTTCAGATTGGCCAAAAGTTCTGAAGTTCATTGAAAATGCATGTTATTATGTGCATAGGCAAGGAAAGGCAAGGCAAAGTATGGCAGTGGCGATAGGTTCATGGAGGAATTTCTTCTTTTTATTTAATAATTCCATGTAGAAAAGGTAAACATAGAAGGCACACAAAAGGACGACTATTATACCTGCGATTGTCCCGTACATTGTGATATTATCCACTCTGCTCTGCTGCCTACCTACTACTTCTAACGATGTTAAGATGATGATGTATAAAACTGAGAAGGGGGAAGCATCACATGAAATATAAATGACATGAAAATGTACTCTATACTTTAGCATATTTTAGCGGTCCATCGAACGGTTCTTGTCGTGTCGTTTTCCCTGACAATACAAAGAAATGGAAAACATTTTCTTATTATTTTTTGCACGAGTTAGTCTACGATAGGTATGAGCTACATCGAAAGACAAACGAACCTCTGTAACACTACCTGCGCTGACCAAATTGTGGAAGGATAACCGAAACTGAGAATAATTTTGGCTAGAATATGGTTTCTCTTTCTTTGTTGGCGTTAGAGAAATGAAAAAAGCAAAAACCACCAAAAAAATATACACGGACTTGAGTTGGTTTTGTTTCAATATTTCTTGATTGTATAACCATCCCACGCTGTTTACAAGAAGCCATTTTTGAAACAAATAATAAATAAGTACCAGCAGTCACCTTTGCTGTGGAAATATTGGTAAAGGTCGAAGGCATATTAATTACGAAGTATAATTAAATCTGTCACTCTTTGGCTTTGTACTTTAAAATTAGAAGACCTGAAAGGAAAAGCTAATGGTGGGACGTGTAGCCCTCTCATAAAAAATATACAAAAAAATACTAACTTCCAGTACATTGATTTTATTTTGTTTTGGTTTCATATTCAAGTTCAACATTTCTAATGAGATTGCTGTATAAGAGATGCTCCTTTGCCTAGTATAGCATAGGATACTTTTTTAAGAGATATACTTACAGTCTGATGCGAGTAAATATTTGTTTTTTTTTTTTTTAATTAAGCGCGCACTCAAAGGGTTATGAATACCTTATAATGATTAAACACAGTGCGAAAAATAGGATTATAAAGGTGATACCGATGTTTTGAATGTCTGCACATTGTATTGAGTGGGAAATATTTGGCCGGGTAAAGCTATCCACATTCGTGTAGTGCTGCTAAAGAAAGAATTCCTATACTTAACAGTATGTCCAAAGTTGGTTAAAGTGGCTGTCCATGATGAAGTAGGACACACTTAGGCCAGTTAAATGGCTCATTGTGATACCACATGAATCCTGAGGCTTCCTCCTAAGCTCAATGAAAACAATTTGAGTCCCTTACGAAACGTGAGAGGCTGATTATGCTAATATGACTTAGATCGTTAAGATCGTTATAGAAGAATTCTGCTAGGCAATTCTTGCGTTTTTGAGCTAGAGCAGGGCATGTACAGAGAAGTTGAAGATCTATTTCCTCCTCTTCCTCATCCATACAGCGTCTGCAAAAACCATTTCAGAATACGCCTAGACGCGTGGCGTACTTTCCTATTACACAGTGCCCGGTTATGACATTGATTATCGAGCTTATATGCGATCTGCTTAGAGATAGCAAGCACCTTGATCGCTTTAAATCTAGTGTAGGCCAGATGTTTTTTTGAAACTTGACCTGGTGTTTGCCTTCTTCATAGCGTTCTGCATAAGTAATAGTTTACAAGTAGCGATTGGTATGCCAGCATTTGCCAAACGTGGTAGAATGGGTTATACTGTACCGTTCCTGGCGAGTTCATCTGCCTTACAGTTACCTGGAATGTCTCTTTGGCCCGGCATGCACCCAGCAAAGGTGAATATTAAACTGTTGTGCCATCTCCATTATAGATGATCGACAGTTATGGACTGTTATAGAGCTTGTAGAAACAGAGTCCAAAGATTTGATAGCGGCCTGACTATCTGAGAAAATACGGATATCAGATGTTGTTATCACGTTTTCTTTAAGCCAGGACAAGACTTCTTTTATCGCCAAAAGTTCCCCTTGGAACACGCTACAATGATTGGGAAGGCAGAATGAGCTTATACATAAGCAATGTGAACGTTGGACTTTATATTTAATTTTTCGCGGTTTATAGCTTTCTCTAAACAGTCCACCATACTGACACACAGTAGCATGAGCATACTTAGAAGTACGGGTTTTACGGTTGAATTGTTTGAGGGGAGGAATACAACTGGCTATTTCACTAAAGAATTGTTTGTAAAAATATCGATAAAACAATGATAGGCATGAAACCTATAGTACCCGTGGCGTGATGGTTAGTGCTTAGGACTGCCATGCCAGATGTCTTGGGTTCAATGCCTGCCTGTGCCATCTAAAGTTTTTTTCACGGGTTCTATCTTTTGCGAGGAATTGACAAATACTCTAAGAGTATCTCGTCATGAAAAGTGCTTTCTAAAATAAGCCGTTCGGATTTGGCTTAAAACTGTAGTTCCCCTTCGTCCCTGAGAAAATTGTCGCAGAGTTTTGGACGAATAAAAACTTTGCAAATTATAGACAGATCAGAAGGGGTAAAAAAAACCATTGAAAGCTGTTCAGTCTCCTCGATATAAGTACCAGCTATGTATTGTAGCATTGGAGAGATTTTTTTTTTTTTTTTTTTTTTTATAAAGTACAGGCACTCAAGGGGATATTAATACCCTTAACACGTTTACGGTTAAACACAGTGCGAGTATTAGGAAAATAGGAAAGGGTTTAAGAGGAGATACCGGTGCACATTGGTCTTAAAATTTTGAATATTGAAATGGGAGGGGAAAACAGAGTTGGGTAAAGCATTCCACATTCTCGATGAGCGGCTAAAAAAAGAATCTCTATACTTAACAGTACGTCCGAAATTGAGCTCGAGGGTAAACTGATGAGCATTCCTGGAAGTTCGAGTATTACGGCTGAATTGTTTGAGGGGGGGAATGCAACTGGCTAATTCGACAGAACATTGTTTGTAAAAGTATCTGTAAAACAACGAAAGGCATGAAACATTACGCCGGTGTTCGAGAGATGTAAATGATTCGGTTATAGTTCTATCGCCGATCATTTTCAAAGCTCTTTTTTGTATCCTATCTAAAAGGCTCAAACTTGTTTTAGGGGCACCTGCCCAAATATGCGAGTTATATTCAAGTTTTGGAAGAATGAAGGCTTTGTAAATTACAGCCAGATCAGAAGGGGTGAAAAATGTCTTACACCGTCGGAGAAATCCTAAGCACCTGGCAGCATTTTTGGCAATATCAAATATGTGATCATTCTATAAAAGGTGATCTGTGATACACATACCGAGTACTGACAGTTGATTAGTTTCCTGGATGCAAGTGCCACTCATAGATAGCGGCATCGGGGGTATGTTACGCTTTAACGACAGGAGACAGCATTGGGTTTTCGAAGCATTAAATTCTTCACGGTTTTTGATTCCCCATTGGACAATGCTGTCAAGATCATAATTTAATGAGCTTATCATACGCTGCCGTTGAAGTTCCACATCCGAAGGACAAGGATGTGAACCTAGAAACGAATATGAAAAGCTGAGGGTACTGTCGTCGGCGAAACAGTTTAATGGATTAGAAGTGGCAGACAAAAGATCATTTATGAATATAAGGAAGAGAGTCGGAGACAAAACGGAGCCCTGGGGGACACCAGCATTTATTTTATGAATTTCAGACTTGAAACCATCCAATACAACTTGTATTGAACGGTTCGAAAGGTAATTTCTAATCCAACGAAGAAGTGATTCATCAATACCAAAAGCACGCATTTTCGATAAGAGAGCTTGGTGCCAAACTCTATCAAATGCTTTTGAAATATCAAGTGCAATAATCTTACTTTCTCCAAAACGATGTAAAGATTTGTTCCACTGTTCGGTGAGATAAACCATGAGATCACCAGTGGACCTATTGCTACGAAAGCCATACTGCCGGTCATTAAGAAGCTTTCGTTATTCAAGATATTTCTTAAGCTGATAATTAATCAGCGTTGCCATGACCTTGGAAAGAAGGGACGTAAGTGCTATTGGACGATAGTTAGAGGGAGAGGACGATTCGCCTTTTTTAGGGACAGGCTGGACAAATGCTATTTTCCATCCACTCGGAAAGAGACCTGTAGAGTAGGAAGGATGGAAAAGTTTCCGCAGTGGTTTTGCCAGCGTTGAAGAACACCTCTTCAGAACGATTGGGGAGATACTATCCGGGCCAGCGGATTTGTCTATGTCAAGGTCTTTAAGTACTCTTGCAACTGCACGAGTGCGAAAGAAGATTCGTCCCATAGAATCATTTACGCTCTCAAGAACAGGAGGACTCATGACACTTTCCGGTAGCGTCGAATTAACAGCAAACTGTGCTGCAAGCAAATTGGCTTTATCGATCGAGCTCACATAGGGAGTGTCATTGTGGACGAGCGTTGGAACCGAGGATGACGTGGTGTTTCGTACGTTTTTTACAAATGACCAGAAATTTTTACTACCTTTGTAGATTGTAGTATTGAATTTTCAAAGCATCAAGTTCTACACGGTTTTTGATTCCCCATTGGGAAATGCTGTCAATATCAAAACTTAATGAGATTTTCATATGCTGCCTTTGGTAGTCCACATCCGAAGAACAAGGATGAGGATCTAAGAACGAATATGAAAAGCTGTACTGTCATCAGCGAAACAATTTAGTGGGTTAAAAGTTTTAGACAAAATATAATTTATAAAAATAAGGAAGAGTGCCGGAGACAAAACGGAGCCCTGATGGGGCACACCACCGTTTATTTTGTGGATATCAGCACCCGTCCAATACTAATGTTTTAAAAGTTATTAAATACTATATATGTAAGAATTTTTAGACAAAATTCTACAAAAATTTGACATGTTTGACATGTTTGGTTTGTCCTATTTTTGTATATACGTACATTTTGCAAGTGATATTTAAGCTCAGCGCATAGATCAAGTGTTTTTTTTATCCCTATTCACTGAACCCAGAATGTGCTTACAGTACATCAGGCACGCGTCTATTATAAGAACCCTTTTAAATTAAACTCAATCAATGTGTATGACTATGACTAGTTGCCTTATATGGAAGAAGTAAAGTACTAAATCACTTTCACGATAATGTTATAAAAGCTCAATATCAATACCGTACCGTTGATGAAAATGTTCGAAATTCATTAGCTCTAATTAAAAATGTATACGACACAGAAACGAGATGATGATAATTGGAAACTGAAAAGAAATAAAAAAGGGTGAGACATACCAAAACTAAGAACAAGTATCTATACCTAGCTGTACTGTAATATATGTATGTACATATATATATGTATATATTATATATACATATAGAAATACCAACATTCTATGATGACTCTCAATGAAAATCGTTCATTAAACTTCTTTCCTAATGGAACTTTTAGAGCTCTCATTTATACTTGAAATAATTTTTGTTTTAACTCTTGGGTGAATAAAAGGATTTTTGGAGCAAGTATCATGAGGAGAATGCAGGGTGAAAAGCATAAAGTTATGTTGTTAAGGAAAGTATAAGAGGCAGGCAGATGAGCGTATGAAAAAAGAGTGCATAAACTTTAACGCTACTTTTTCGCTGTTTTATGCTAAAAGTTAAGTAATTGTTTTAGACGTTGAATAAGTACTTATTACTTTAGCGAACAATTGAATTAAGTCGAACTGAGTGTCAAATGTAGAGTCTTTTTTATGTTTAAATTGTTGATGTTAGAATTTCTTATTGTAGAAGTTATGAAATGAAATTGTTTTTCAATGTAAAAGAAAGTTAAAACTTAGCTTTTATAGAAAAATATAGGTACTCATCAAGCAAGAAAGCTTGTACATATAAATCTAATAACAGTTGGAGCTTTAGCTATTCAAAAGGGAGTTATTCAGTAATAAAATAGGAGAATAACATGTAACCTGCGAAAACATACACGTCCCGAACCTATTTGGAACTGGTGGAAGTGTAACCATAGCCTGTTCGTGGCGGTTGCTATAAACAAATCCCAAAAGGTTTGGTTAATAAATGACCAGTCTATTTCCTCAACTTGGCAACAGGCTGATAACCTCTCCCGTAAAAAAAAAACTCATTACGAGGCCAACAGAGATCCTCAAAAATGGACTGCTTTCACGACGACAACCACGGCAAAAACGAAACATCGATTTACGATCTCTCTTTAGAGCTCGGCTTTAACATTATAAGCGAAAAACTATGCAAACTTGCGTACGAGGCAAATATCAAAACATCAGCAACATAAACGTTCACGGACCTGCGGAGGAACCTCCTGACGAAGAGAAAGAGACGTACTGCAAAAGGACCCTCAATGCCTACCGAAGTTATGATGTAAAAGTCATTCTTGTCGATTTGAATGCAAAAATAGTTCGGGAGCCGTTATTCAGGCATAACAAGGCCACCTAGGTATCACCTAATGGAGTCACTTGTAACCAAATTGACCACGTGTTAATAGGCCATCGCCACTTCTCGAGCCTGATGACGGTGCGTTTGTACCGAGGTGTTGGTATGGTGTTCTGAGGGCGGATTGCCTTACGAAGACGTATTATATCCGCCGATAAGGTTCGACTCAACACGGCTGCCCTAAGCAACGAGAATACCAATCAAATCTTTGCTGCATACCGGGCGATGCAACAATCTCATAGAACGCGTGTACGCGACGAGGAATACAAAGAACTCTGAAGAACAGAAAAACCACTTCACAGACAGAAGAAAATAGCCTGGGAGAAGTACTTAATCTGTGAAATTGAATAAAGCCTAATCGAAATTCGCACTAGGCGTGGAAGCTTTACCAATTCATCCGAAACATGCATATACAACAGTATACACCAAGCTGCACATATTGCAAGTGTACTTTAATGAATTCATAAACGGTCAGCTCACTGAAGATGTGAAGGCCCATATGCTACCGCTACCAAGCATAGAAGACTTCGAGAAGGCTGTAAAAAAGCTCAAACAAAAATAAAGCCCCAGAAGCCGATGGAATATCAGCCGACCTCTTTCAACATGGCGGGTCAGCTTTACATCGCGCAGTTCATGAAATTATATTGCAACTATGGAAACATGAAAAAATGCCAGAAAACATGTGAAAAGGTATTATACGTTATATACACAAGAAAGGAGATGTCACAACGTGTAGCAATTATAGAGGTATCACGTTGTTGAGTACCCCTAAAACTATCATCGGGCAATATCAGTGTGACTTCATCCCAGGCAAATCAAAAACCGGTCAGATTTTCACCCTTATGGAAAAATGTTTAAAATTTAATATTCCAACTTAGCCGGCGATAGCATAGCCATGTTAGAACTATATAAAGCTATAAAAGAATTCGGTATCCCAAACAAATTGACAAAACTATGTAGGTTGACCATAACCAATATAACAAGCCAAGCTAAAATAGCCGGATTGATATCCAGACCAATCAACATCTACCGATGGACTCTGACAAGGGTATGGTTTGGTCTGCCGCCTCTTCAATTTAGTGTTGGGGAAAGCAATCCGTGATTCTGGCATCTCAATAAGACGGACAATCTTTACCAGGTCCAGCCAGATACTGGCTTATGCAGACGACACCATCGAAGAAACCGAACAAGCTGTACACGATTCATTCAGCCAGATCGAGTAGGTGGCCCAAAATCTGGGGACTGCACATTAGTGAAGGAAAAACAAAGTACGTGGTTGCGTCGACTTGGAATAGAACAATTGGTCAAAAAATCAAAATAGCGGAGCATGAATTTGAAGTAGTCCAATCCTTCAAATACCTTGGGTAAATAGTAGCAGCTGATAACAACATAGACAAAGGAATACGTGGGCGGTTGCTCAAAACCGATGTTCTTATAGGTAGTCAAACTTTGCATGTAGAACTATGTTTTAGAAAATAAGTAGAGTTGTCAACAATGTTATGTTTAGTATTTGTGGATCTTTTATAATTAAAGAATATATTGATGCATTTAGTTCAAGTTTTTCAATTAAACCCCTTATTGAATATTAATGCAACAGTTCAAGTTTCATCTAATAACAAGCCTAATGGATCAATTATTTTATGTATTTAAAAAACATTCTCTTTCCATTTTTCAATACATTTTATTGAAATTTTATAGATCCCCGATCCAGTAACAAACATTTGTATATATTAATATCACAAACTTCGTTCTGTCTGAGGACATAATCTCTACTGATGTAAAAGTAATATTTTATGAATGTACTCGACACACATAAAGTGTATAATAAATTGAGTATCCTTCTCCAGTTATTGCAGGTTTCCCTTTCCCTTACCAATCCTTTCCCTTCATTTAATTAATCCCCCACCTACATATGCATGCTGTAATCAGTGTAATTTGCTTCAAATACTCAAAAGCACTTTGATACTTATACTGATACCCCAACCCAACCTTAAAGAAATCATTGCGAATTGTTGCAGCTTACATGGGAAGTAAGGGAGAGTGGTCAGGTCGAGTGATTGTGGAAAATTTAGATAAATGGGATGTTCTCTACACTATAACTGATGGTTCAAAATGGGTTTCCATGATGTGTTTTAGCTCTTGAATAGGAAGAAACATAACAGGATTGTATGTAGTCTTGATGAAGAGGACCAGATACACCTCAATGTTAGAACCAATCTAAGTTTTACAATGATGGTAGTATCAGCTTAGCAATATCCAAATACTCTGAAAATCCTCCTCAAGCTTTCGCACAACCTTAAACCATTTTACATCTTTGTAGCGATCGATGCTTTCGTTTGAAGAGTAGCCCTGTTTGCCATGGCATCGCTCTGTCGGCTTAAATTAATGATGTCTTAAACCGAATCTAGAATCTAACCTATACCTTTCCAGAGATAGATGCACTGCACATAGCAATGAATTTGTACCCATTGCTCTCATCTCTCCATTCAAATGAAAGAAAAATAGGGAAAATATTTTGTTGTTGAGTAGATGTGATGAGTTCTGAGAAGCTTCTATAGCAGAAACTTTTATGGTATTCCATCTACCATTCTATCCAACTCTCTATTCTGTATCGAAGTATGTACATATTCTATTCCACGTCGTCGTCGTCGTTTTCCACGTTTTCGCACTAACGACAGGACGAGATTGAAAATGATTTCGCAAAAAACATCCTTTTATCCTACTAACACAAGGTAGATATTCTGCTTCTACTTCTACTGCCAAGGCAGGAATATAAAAATGGGAACAATCCAAACTACGATGGCTATAGAAATGCACCGAATAAGAAAAAATATAAAATAGGTTCGTAATAACAATTGATGGGAAAGCAACAAATAAAAATATAAATAATAAACACACACAAAATAGTGAAATGTGAAAAGCGAATAACGAAAAGCACTAGATGAAAATATTTAATTTTTATGAATTATTCTTTTCGGTAAATCAGGATAATTGAATGAAAACGGTAGAAAAATTCAATGTACTTATGTACAATCACGATTAGACACAAAGGGTGTTTGAGAATCAAAACAGAAAATTTAAGTAATATTAATTTTAGTTTCCAAATATTTTGATTTAATGCTATAATTTTATCCAAATAAGCACGTTTCATGTTTTTGTTTTCTTTCAAGGATCTTATAAAAAAACTTTGACAAATCAGCTACTTAAATATGTTCACTAAGTTAGCTTATGATTACAACTATAATATTATTATGTTAAATAAGTGAATAATTTTGGACACCCTGTTTTAATACTCACTCGTTTTTCCATTTTATTATTGTGGAATGTTGAAATTTATCTACTTCTCTGCTGGTTGAAGTCTTATATTTTTCTGCTCATTCATGGTCCCCAGAACCAGAAGGACTCTACACTGGCACAATTCTGATATCTGAAAAAGTAGGAACACTAATAATTAGAGTCGAATGGTTTTGAACATTTTATAATAAATTAAAGAATGGAAAAGTGATAAAATTAATATTTTATTGAGAATCATCTCAAATCAGAAAACAAAAATTAAATTAAATCAGTTGGCCGGTTACGAATTTATGATATTTCTCCATGAAGACGGAAATGCAGATCTTGTGAAACATTTCTATTTACTTTTTGTGTTTGAAAATGCAGAAAAAATTAGATGAATAGGTCTAAAAAGGCGTTTTCTACTTTTTAATTTAAATAATAAACAGATCCTACTTTTGATTTTAAACCAACCTCAAACATAATTTTTATGATTAAAAAAAGAAGAAGAGTAGAAGTTTTTCAATTGAAGTTTAACGAATCTCGTCCGCTTCAATTGTATCAAACCATTAAAGCAATTCAAATTGTTTATAAAAATAACATACATGCAAATATGTACACCTATTGTATTATCTACATCCGTATGGAACCTAAAGACAATATTTTTAAATTAACTTAATTGAAACCCTTTTAAAAATTCTCATAAAATGGAATTTATTTCTTTATTACTAAATTCTATCAATTCATTTTTCCTATAACCCTTGTTGAAGGCTTTGGGATACATACGATAAATACATACATAGCTCGTTAAGAAATTCTTCTGCATCGTAATTGAATTTGAAAAGATTTTCTCGAGTTAAAAAAGAAAATATGAAGACTTGACCATCTTTAAAGTTGTTGTCAATAGATATATGCAAATTCCACAGTCACTTCAAAGTTCGAAAGACCTAAAATATGCAGTACGACAGATAAACTGGTAGCCATAGTTAGAGAGAGTTTTATCTTCTGTATTTGGAACGAGGAACACACAAGTTGTGCGCATTTGAAGTCAATAATGCATCTTCAGCAAATCAGTATGCATTAATCAAATATCTCAACAAGTTAATTAGAATCTTCCGCTATTATAATTGGGTTTTATGCAAATTTAGGTAAGACTCCCAGTCGCCATACCAATGTTATATTCAAGTTCTTGTAGGTATTATCGTAGACATCGAAGTCGAAGTTGTGAGTTTCTTTTATCAATCAGAGATCTTTTGTTGGGATTATAATTACTAGTCTGGGGATTACTGCTAGCTGTAACATTTTAAGACACAAAAGTACCAAAAGTTTTATTTTACAAGAAGACGTACCTGGAATGAATATTTTTAAGTTGTTTAGCTTTAGCTGTCATAATCCCATACCAATTACCCGACTTAATATTTTATCACACAAAACAAACAATTGTATTTCCGAGGCTCAAGGCGGAAGTTTGATTGCTTGAATGGAGCATCAAGTACACGTGCATGTAGTTTCTGTGGTGCAATTCTATTAGGGCAATCCTGCGTTCGGGTCAGTTAAGCAAGAAAACGAAATCCAAAGTAAAAATAAGGACAAAACTTCTCTTAATCCTTGTTCTCAACATAGCAACTAAATAAATTTGGCAAATGAACATACTTACTTGAAGAAAAAATCAACAGAGCGCCAGAATTTATTACAATCAGGTTAGGAATTGTGGGGTGCCATTATAAAAAGGATAAATGTATACTTGGCTTGGCGTTAACATTATATTCTCTATTGTCAGCACGGTTGCCACTTGGAAAAAAGTTTGAGTTCAAATTTGAAAATAAAAATTACCACTTTCAGGTAAAAATGACCAACATAATTCAAGTCCGAAATTTTTGTAAACACAGAACGTATTTTCCATATTAGATTAACCCAAAAAAAGGTAACGAAACATAAAAATAAAGCGTTTTAACATGAGATCACAGTTTATACGCTTAAAAAATGTATATGCGAAAACATAATTTAAGAAAATCTATCGCTCTCCAGACACTATGACTATTGTGTTATTTTGAAGCTCTTTAGCCAGCACATTATCAAAATTAAGTCAATTACAAACTTAATTCTAAAAAATTTCTTTCAGCGGCAACTAAGTTGTGTAGAAGAGTCATAAAATTAGAAACCAAATTATTTAAATTTCCGAAACAATACTCGTTTAAACCATTTTTTAAAAAATTGAATTTTCCCCAAATTTCGCATAGTGTCCATTTAATAGTTAAGTTTTTAATTTTTTGATTTTTTTTTGAAAATCTAGGCACTCTATTTCTTCATCTTTGGGATAACAATGAACCCACTTAAAAAAAAAAAACAATCAATTGAATATGATATTTAAATTTCGAAATCCGACAACAAACTTTTTGGAGTTCTTATAGATTTCTTAAATCATTATTACGGAGATCAAATCTAAATATAGCTAGTAACTGTTGATTTCAAAGTTCTAAATACAAATTTAAGGCGTTTGTTTTTACTTTAATTTTATTTAAAGTGGTTTGGTTCGATTTTGAGATTTTTAGGGACTTCCAATTTAAACATGTGTGATGCGTAAATAATTCTCTTTGTTCCCTTAATAAAATTCAGATCAGGAGTTTATATTTTTAAGAAAGTTATTATTTACACAAAGTTGCTTAAAATGAGTTTAATTGTTGTTTCTATTTGGCCATGTGAGTATGGTAAACGAAAGTTTTCGGACTGAAATTCCTTACTCAAATTATCGAATATCTTTTTTCGTTTCGGAAAAAAATTACCAAATGAAATAAAAAATGACTTTTCGACCAAGTGGAAAATAATGACCAAATTTGGTCACAAAGAAGAAACGCATAGTGTTTCGGTTTGTATGGGAGAGCGAAAAAAAGTCGGTTTAATCTGAACGGTTCAACGGATTTAAATGAAATTTAGCAAACATGTTTATTTTTATTTTTTATACAGATGGATCCAAGACAAATGAGGGAGTTGTTAGTGGTGTGTACTCAGAAAAGGTTAATCTAAGCATCTCATTCCGCCTCCCTAATCATTGTAGCGTCTTCCAAGCGGAAATTTTAGTGATCAAAGAGGTTCTCTCCTGGCTAAGAGAAAACGTGATAACAACTTCTGATATCCGCATCTTCTCTGACAGTCAGGCTGCTATTAAATCTCTTGACGGTGTCTCAACCAAATCTCAAACGGCCCTCGATTGTCGATCGTCTCTTATATGGAGATGAACTCGCTAAAAATGGAACCGTCATACCAATTTCACCTGAAAGAGAGAAGATAGGTATACTGATAGCTATATGTAAACTTCTGCTAAAAGAAACAGCTTTTGCGATAGAAAACTCTAGGTGGCACAATTTACCAACATGCGCAGCCACAAAACTCATATGGCCTTCATTAGACCTAAAGCGCTCTAAAGACTTGTTATCTCAAAGCAGGCTTCATATTAGCTCCCTAATAGGTGTCCTTACGAGACACTGTCTTATAGGCAGACACACAATACGACTTGGTGTAGCCTCAAATGACTTCTGCAAGAGCTGTATGGACGACGAAAAAGAGGAAACAATCTCCCACCTTCTCTGCACTTGCCCTGCTCTTTCACTAAGACGCAAACTTCATCTGGAAAGCTACTCTTTTGTAAGTAGTCCCAGTGAACTAGCTAAAAAGGATATCAAATATCTTCTTCGCCTTATAAAAAGCTCAAAATGGTTTGACTAGTAAGAAGTAATTCTATAGATTCATGTCTCATGTGGTATCACAATGGGCCTTTTCTTTTGGCCTAAGTGTGTGGATTCTTAATCCGCATCCACTTTAACCTAACCTAACCTAAGTCTTATACTTATTTAATCGAAATTTGGTTGCACAACAATAATTAGAAACAAAGTTATTGACATTTTTCTAAAATTTGAGGGTTTTGATGTTTGTATGGAAGAGCGGAAAAAGTCTGTAAAATCTGAATTATTAAACGAACTTAAACTTGACACACATGTCAAGATTAGTCTTATACATGCTTGGTCAAAATTTGGTCAAGAAAAAATTATTAGAAAAAATGTTATTGACATTTTTATAAAATTTGAGGGTTTTGATGTTATATTTAAACAAAAGTTTTTTTTAGTAAAATCTTAACTTTTTATGTTGAATAAAATATTATTATTAACTATGTATGTTTATTATAAAATCAAATAAATAAATAGATAAATACATAAAAATATAAATAAAAAAAACAATTATGAAGTACCTAGTAATTTTTTCTTTTTTGCCTTTGGCCTTAAACCTGATATTATTGGATCTGAGGATATGAGTATATTATGCATCACATCTTCATTCGTCGCAATTCGGCTCCATTTTCTCGAATGAAACCTGCGGTAGGCTTTATAATCCTTATCTCGGCATTCTTGGGCTTCCTCGGAAAGCGATCCAACAGGAAATCCGCAGCTTTTAATTATTTCTTCTCCATGGATCAAAACCTTGTGTACGGTTGCTAATAACACCTTTTTTATTTCTACCTGCCCTACTTTTAGCGAATAATAAAAAAAATAAAGGACTATCCCTAATCCTTTTCTTTATTTTGTATTTAGCTCTATCATATAATTCAAAATATCATAAAACTATATTATTTTTCGTGTGTTGTTTTCAAGAAAATTGAGTTCAAAGTTGAAAAATTTTCCAGGCAGAAATAAATGGTTTCGCAAAAATCGAAATTCTCAGACCTCGGTTAATGTATTATTTTGTTTTATTTTTAAAATAAAGTTTAACAAAGAAATCAAACTTTTGGTAAACACCACCGTCAAGACGGAGTTTTTTGAAATCCGATTCAGTGAAACATTTTTGAGCATAACTTTTACATCTGCAAGCATCTGCAGCTGATTTTTTCTGTGCTTTAACATGAATGTATGGAGCATATGCTGGCATACTTACTTTTTTGGTATCTTTTGGCACTTTTTTTAAATCAAAAAGTTAAAAAAAAAATGCATTTTTTCCTAGTACTAAAGCTTCAGACTACTTATAGAAGGTATTATTTATAAATTTATTTTTTTTTTCACATAATCGAAAATAGACCAATTAAATTATTTAAGAAGCTACAAAATTTATTGAAAGGAACTTCGGAAAAAAACATCTCAAAATTTGTTGAAAATACGGTTCGCGATTTGAGTAAAATTAGTTTTCAACTTTGAGGGCTTTTAAATCAGAACATACAATATATATAATATAACATATATTATATGTTAAAAAATAATTTAAATCATACGCTGGGGTTATCTAAGAGTACTTAAACATAAAGTTTTAAAGGATAGATATGACTTTTTCAAAAGACTTTTTTCCGCTCTCGCACCACGTTGCAACGTGGCAACCGTGATTGTCAGTAAAGTTGATTCTGTTACTAAAACTATAATGGTGACAATGTTAACGACGAAATTGTCACAATGTAAACACTGGGGTACTTTAACTAAGCGCATATGAACCGTTCAAACCATCATACATGAGAAAATCGAAGGTATGATTAAAATTTTAAAAATTAACCACAATTTCAACAAATTGTTTTCCTACCTCAACAATTATATACGAAAATAATAAGACACTCTTAAACTACCTATCAAGTATTGAAAGAATGCCCATCAGAAACATTTCTAGATTTGGGTGAAACAATAACTCTGTGTTTAAATTGATGTTATTGATTTTTCCTCATTTTATACAACTATTTAAATCATCATGCTCCACTGTTCTCTGTGTGTTCTATAGCAAGAGATTGCCGCCAAGTTAAATACCATGCTTCCTCTTATACGAGTATTAGGATAGGTTTTCTCCTCTTGACGTTGCCAGAAAATAAGAACAAATTTGTGTGGTGCCATAATGTCTATTGGCAAGCAGATTGAGGTACATAACAAGTTTCGATATATGTATACAACGGATTCCTTATGTACAAAACTGCCAATGTCTAGGATGAGCCCATCAAAATTTCAAGTGTTTTTCACTCTCTATACCTCAAGGATATTTCCATCCTAGGTACTTATTTTCCGATAAGAAATTCATGAATTTTATAGGCAAATTGCAAATTACAATTGGGATTTCCCAAAATGAAATAATTAACAATGATATTAAAAAGTGCAATCACCTGGATGGGGCTCTACGCTAAATTTGAGAAATAAAAATACAAATTGTTATGAATTCAATGTTTATTTTTTGGCAGTGTACCAATGTATCCTTAGGTCAGTTTAATATGTGTATGTAACTCCAGATGTAAACGCCTAAATAATTAGAACTATATATTGGATTGTTGGCCAATTTTCTTTCAAAATTAAAAAGCTTTTGTTTGTCAATCGTTTACAAATAGAGAGAACACAATAACGTCATTTTGAGAAGCAATTCACCAAGAAAGTGTAGACGAAGACGTTTTTATATGTGTGTTTAGCAGGATTTGCTTTTATTTTATCCAGAGTAAATACTTAAGGGCAAAGTGGAGACAATTTGTCTGTTTATTAAGATTGTCTACAAATACCATTTGCGACAGGTTGAAGGAACTTATGGTTCATGCATTTGACTGAGTTCATGGTCATTCATATGAGAAAGCTAAATTGGTGAACGTCTAAAATTTTGAATCCTGCTGGATAGGTTTTAGACGTTTTTATTGATGGAAATCTATTAATTAGCTTAATCCATACTAAGCATCTCAAAGGATTGCCATATTTTTCATAACAATCGGATTTGAGGATATACGAACTGAATGATCATCATTAAAATGACCCACCATGGAAACCCTTTGGTTTCAGTGGCTTTGCAGTCAAACAACAAAGTTAATTTTTTACTTTCGACATATAGGAACTATACATATGGCAACTTTTGCATTCGTGAAAAATTTCGAACTCGAGATTTTAATCAAACATGATATTACGATGGTAGAGAAGTCGAAAAAAGTGGGTCCCGCTATTCCGTCCGGTCTGTCCTGTCTGTCTTTCCACGCTCCTACAGCCTAAACCATTGGGTCGATTGAGTTCAAACTTGGAGGTTAAGGTTTTGAGCAGATTCGCGTTGGGCGTTTTTTTCATTTTTTTTAAGATAAAAACTAGCAGTGGCTCCCATACATTTGTTTGGTCCGATAGATTTTTTTAAAATCTTCTCTAAAATTTTATTTCTTAACTTGGCGTCTTTTAGTAAGAAAAACATATTTTTGTATTGCTCCGGAAAGGTACCGCTCATAGAACCGTTATTTTGTTTTTTTTTAAATTTCTCAGCAACTTATGAACCGATTTCAATAATATTTATTGAATCAGCTCTTACATTGCCTTAACAATATTTGATTATCAAAAGTGCAATTTTTTTGTTTGGATTTTCAAAAAATTCTATATCTCAAAAACGGGTCAACATTTTTTTTACGAAATTCAAATGTAGAGCGTATATTTACAATCACTAAACAACTGCATACCAAAAATATTTTTAGAACAAAATTGAAAAATTGTGTATACAAAAAATTGATTAAAAACGAAACCGCTCTAACTATTGTCAAAAAAAATTTATAAAATGGTATTTAAATTTTTGAAGACAAACTTATTTTTCAGGTAAAATTTTGAATCTTAAAATAGTTTTTTTTTTCAATTATTTTAACTGTATTAAATGTAACCCCCATCCCCCATCTCACCAGATCAAATCATGTGCATGAGCCCGAAAGAGTGAATTATTTTGACAACATTTTAATTACGTTCCTATCTTTTATCCATATTAATGCATTTGGTACATATTTATGTATTTTTATAACTATAACTATTGTAAATACCAACGATGGCCGTGTAGCGCCACTGCATCGGATTAACGAATATGATATATTTAATCAACAATCTATTTTAAAGTGTCTATCAAGAAGTATTATCTTGGTAATCGACGAAAAACATTGGTTTATTGTGTAATGCTGATTAGACGACAAATTTAGATGACGGATAGCTTTTCAATTTTTCTTTAGTAACATATTTTTTTAATTAAAGGTAATAACACAGATAAGAAACTATATATATAACTATAATAGGTAATAATATAATAAATAATATAATAAAAACATATTAGTAGTTTGATAGTTCAACAATTTCTTCGTAACTTATTGCGTCCAATCTTCATATTATTGTTTTTTTTTTTGTAAAAATCCGTGAATATTAAAATTATTGACTATTGAACACTTTATTTTACAATACTTTTGGACCTCGAAATCTACATACAGGACCGGACAAAGCATATGTGCAAGATGTGCAAATGCACAGGGCGCAGAATTCTGGGGGCGCATTACCAGGAGCAAGAAAATGTAATCTGATCTTGCAAACAAATGTGTACTACTATTTGCCATTCTTTAACCACAAACATTCTTAAAATAATCTCAAAAAAACATCCATCACAACTGTCCTAAGTTATCTCTTGCGCACTAACTAACTCAAGATATCGCAGAACTAAAAATCCTACTTACCTCATTTCCAAATATTTCAACCTGTTCGTACAAGAAAAAAAAAGAAAAAATCTCAACACAAAAAAGTTCCATGCAAGAGAAAAAAAGAAAAAATCTCAACACAAAAAATTTCCATGCCACCTCATATGTGCAAGATTTATTTCATGCTTACCGAGTCCCAAAATTAACATAGAGAGTATGACGAAGCAAAATACTTATTCCTATTGAATCGTATGGGCTAGAACGTGCAGGTTTTGTATCACGCACCGTACCTGAATCAAAAACACTCCATTACCAAGACCGGAATCTTTCGTACGTTTCACTCACCATCAGTTTATTATAATTAATTCACTAATTTACAAAAATTACTACGAAATTCTTCAAATTTCATAATTAACCTCGGATTTTTGTATGAAAGATGAGTTCGAAGAACCATCAAGTTAAGGGTGCGAGCGCAATTTTTGTATTGAATTCTAATAAATTTTCGTTAATGAACGGCCCAAATATTTTTTTTGCAAGTAATTAAAATCTGTATCAATTTAATTAATCCAAATGTATTTATAGTTTGTTTTTAATGATTTAAGCTTGCAACTATTTTTCAATTCCATTTTGATTAATAAATATTATATTTAAAAAAATAGTTATAATCGAAAAATACCTTATAACATTCTTTATTGATGGAAGCATATGCGCATGTATTTGCTATCAAAAAAAAACTATGCATCAAAGGAACACTAATGTTTTAAAAAAGTAATCAAAACGATTATAGCGAACCTGTTGAATAAATGCAGAGCAAATAAAAAACAATTTTTGACATATATCACAAAATGAAAACGTCTTAAAATCGTTCTGAATTCATGCACAACTCATTCAATAGATCAAGTAATCGACATTAATGTTTATTGTTGACGTACAGAAGTTTTTTTTAGTGAATTCCCACAGTTTAACGAAAAATATAATTTTCATTCATTCCTTAAAAATGTTTAGTTGACAAACTTCGAATTTACTTATTATTGTTTGAAGGGTATGTTTAGTAAAAGTGTTGCTAATAATGAAAAAATGAATGAGTTTTACGTACATGTTTTTGTTTTTGTTAATATAATAAATACTTCCATAGATTGCATTTTATAAATGCAGAACATAGAAGAAAATATACACAAACAATAGTTTTCAGATATAAAGCAGAGGTTAGTGTAGAAAAATATTTTTGAGAAAGCCAATAATATTTTAGGTATGTTCAATGTTCATTAAAAAACTTTCCGCTTCAGCTAACCTTCATCAACTTTTTAGAAACAAAATTAGCATTAATAGCAGCATTTAGTTGGTATTGTGTGCAACCATATTGCCTATTTCTATTTCTTAAAGATGCTTTACACAAAGCAACTTATTTTTAAAACATGGTTTCCTCAAATTTTTATTCCAAAATCTAACTACAAACAAAAATCTAACTCTAACATAGTCCCTCAAAAAGAAATTTTCAGGAATATTTCTGCAAAAAACAAAACTAAAATTTGTTCTTGCAATTATCGAACTGCTTAAATGATGAAAATACTAATCTAATTGAGGAATCTGAACTAGCTAAAGTTGGCAATGGAACTTCACAAGTATGCTTCTCGTAGCATTTTCTGTACAAACAAATACGGAGGCACCCGCCTATTGTTTCCACCTGAACTTCTAACGTCGCCGTTCGCCAAAAAAATGCTCTAAGCAAACTACAGCTGAAAAAATTGTCTGTTTTGTTGTTTTACAAAGTATTGAGTTACACTTTTGTCCATTTGCAATAATTATACTTAACCAGTTGCAGCGCATGTTGCGTTCGCAAATAATTTAAGTAAACAAAATAAATAATAATAAACTAATAAATCATTAAATATGTATTTGGTCAATTTTATTTTATTTAATATACATTAACAACATTTATTTGGATTGAAATTAAAAAGCTATACAAATCTTCCAATTTAAGACCATGTCAGCACTTCAGATTTTGTTGGTTAGGATTGTTTAGTTTTTGAACGAGGCCATGAAACATTCAAAATGAAGCATTTAGATGGGGCTGATTACTATAATGAAGCATATTGATGGGCCTGAGGACTAAATATGAGAATGTGTTTGGTTTTTTGCATCATTTCACGCACACTTTCTCACATTTAGTCCTCAGTAGCTTGTAGGCAAACCGAAATGTCAGTCTGAGATTCCGGTCTTGGTAATGGAGTGTTTTTGACCTGAATGTGAGTTCTCATCTACAAAGAAAACAACAAAAAAATGCCCCCGAAAAAAGAGCGCAGGTAGGTTGCTCTGCTACCTTCTGCTTCTACTACAAATCAAAGACACTCATATATTTTTGTTGTTGTTTTTTTTTTGTAGATGAGAACTGACATTCAGGTACGGTGCGTGATACAAAACCTGCACGTTCTAGCCCATACGATTCAATAGGAATAAGTATTTTGCTTCGTCATACTCTCTATGTTAATTTTGGGACTCGGTGTGCATGAAATAAATCTTGCACATATGAGGTGGCATGGAAATTTTTTGTGTTGAGATTTTTCTTTTTTTCTCTTGCATGGAACTTTTTTGTGTTGAGATTTTTTCTCTTGTATGAACAGGGTGAAATATTTGGAAATTAGGTACATAGGTAAGCGTCTTTGCTACAAATGGTCATTGGATGTGCAAGTTTTCTTTTTTGCACACTGAGTATCGAAACTAACATGGGAGATATTTAAAAAAAAACTTATTTATACGGAATCATATGGGTCAGAACGTGAAGGTTTCCTTATTGCACACAGTGTAAGAGTTAAGTGCCTGATTACAGGAGATGAAATTTTTAATAGAATGGAAAAGGAGCATAGAGATTAAAAATTAAAGAGGGATGATTCTATGTGGAGTCGAATTGTTCTTGCGCAGGCAGTTTGTTTTTTTTTGTGAAAGTTAATGACTGTTGTAACGGCTACTTTTAATGTATATCTAGTCTGGTCCAGAATGCAGATTGTTGCAATTGTTTTTTCGCTTTGTTGTTAATTAATATTAAATACATAGCTATCAGTTTTTTAATAGAAGTGACGTATTTTGTGACAAGACCGTAATGTGACTGACTTAGTTGTTTGTTAGACAAGCTTGAATTACATGAAATTTTAATAAGTATCTAACTGTCAAAGCCAAAGTTATGATAATGGTTCGAATAGGCTTCGTCTTGTTGAGTGGACGTAATTTTATAAAACTAAGAGACTGTGTCTAAGAAACAACTAATGTGCTTTACAAAAATAAACTTAATTAATATAAAATAAAAACTGTGTAGCCTGACCAATTCTAAGTCGGCAAATTAATAACAAGCTATTGAAATAACTATGTATAGTATAGGTACATAAAATTAAGAATCATAAGTGTAAAAAAAAATCTCAATAAAGTACATCCATACATACATACATAATGGTTCGAATATAAAAGGAAAAGAAGCGAGTGTTCAGAATCGAATTCGAACCCTGGAACCAAGAGCATTTTTAGTTTCATGTTGCCCGCATTCCTTAAATTTAGTGGTTAATGATGCTGCTCGGTGCTTATTTTATGCAGTTAAATTTTTCGATACAATTCAATGTTTGTATAACTTTTTTTAAAGTTCCACAACGAGGTGGGATATTTATAAGAAAAAAATTGCAAGTCATACTTTGAAACCCCCTTCTGAGACAAGATGAGAGAGCAGGTTAGATGCATTGAGGCCTTTAAAAACAAATTAAGAAGAAATATATGAAGCCCTTTTAGAATTAAGAAATCTAGAGGCAAAAAACATTGCAGAATCGTTAGGAAATAAAATTTTTGATTTTACATTTATTTGCTGCCTGCTAATTTGGTTTGATACTTTAGAAAATATAAATTAAACTAGTAAATATTTGCAAAGTCCGTCCGTTAATCTGTCAACTGGCATAACAGTTTTAGAAAATACAAAAAACAGTTTGATTTTAATGCGTTCCGATGAAAAATTTAATGAGTAGGTATATTCAATTAACCGAGCGTATTGCTAGTTCCCTAGAAATACCAAATATGTTTCTTGTAGCTTCATCATTGCGATCTCAACGGAGAAAAATACTTTATGCTGATGAATGTCCTGAAACTATATTAGCCGAAACAAAGATTCAAAGTTGATTTTTTTTTTCAAATACTTGAAAGGTTTGATATGTATAGTATCAATTTTACATTTTTGAGTAACATAAGCGAATGTTTAAAAAATAAAAATGTACGTGCTTCACGCCTTAATTTGCAGAATGTTTAAACATAAAGTAGTTTTAAATATTTAGATGGAGAAGAATTGTTTCAAGAGTTAACCGTAATATCCCAGCTTGTTACGCCACAAAGCTCAAGTTTAGATGTGTTAAATTTTATTTTTAGTTCAAACCTTGAAGATTTTGCTCCGAATTTAGTAACTGCTCTCCAAATCCTTAATACAATCCCGGTCACGGTAGCTTCAGGAGAACGTAGTTTTTCTAAACTTAAAATTATTAAAAATTATCTTAGGACAACCATGACTCAAGAGATTGGTAGGTTTATCTACAATGTACATTGAAAAGAAATTATTAAATTCTTTAGACTTTGATGATCTCTTTTCTGAATTTGCAAAATGTAAGGCCGGAAAGTAAGTTTCCAAGTTTAAAAGTTTCCCCTCTGCTCATTTCTTCGCTGCGTTTTAGTTTAATGGTTTAGGCCTCCTGGGGATACCTCAATAAAAAAACGCATTGAAAGTCTACCTCCTGGGTAATCTGGGAAAGGCTTATGCGTATCAGTTTATGTGTAAAAAAAATATAAAAAAGGGGCGCTTTCTACAAATATTGCACAGGGCGCAAGTTTGGCTGGGGCCGGCGCTGTCTACATACATACATAAATGTTTTTCTGATTTTCCGGAACAGCTAAAAGTTGTTTTTATTGTTTGACATCGCAGCGTTCTGAATTTAGATATCTCGTTTAACTTGTTCAATATAGACTATCTAAAAATCCACGACCTATCCAATACGAGATCCAATAATTCTAACAAATTCATACAAATTCGTTAAAATTGAATACGTTGAATACATTTTTTGGACATACCATTCATAATTTACAAGACGGATTCATTGTCAAAAACGAACCAATTAGTAGGTAATGTAATTCGTCCAGGAACTTTAGTAGGACGATTAACTGCAAATATATTTGATCGATCACTGTGTGAACAAAACTGGTTGAAGAAGAAAGAAGTTGCGCATGCGAACGAGGAAATTCTCAATTGAATTCTTTCTTATGCACCAGGCGCTCAGACTTTAAATCATTTTTGAGCATTTTGTAACAAAAGGAGGAGTAACATTCTCAAATAATATGAAGTTATTAATTTTTGACGAATTGAAACTACATTCATTTACGTCAAACATAACTAATTTTTATAATTTTGACAATGATTATGTATAGGTATTCTGAATATCAATTATATATGTATTAAAAAATGAAAACAATAATTTTTAGTTTGTTTTTTCCAAATCTGCAGAAAAAATTAATAAATCTCTAAAAATTTTCCTGAAATATCACTTTGCCCATGACTTATTTCTTCTTACCATGTGAATTGCTTGAAATCTTCCATTTTTGTTCATATGTATGTATATAAAAACATACTTGCCAAAACTATTTAATTTTAATACCCATCTCCAGCGTATTTGACAAACTGTTTGATGAAGCGTTTTAGTTTTTAAATTCGACTGAATAATAAAAATACATAATTATGTACTTTTTGAAGCATTGGTTTAGGTCTACAGGGAAGGAGTCACGGAGGTCAAGAAGTTTCCCGTGACTTCTATAGAAATGTCCGCAAAATATGATTTAAAAATATTTATCAATTTAATTTTTGACTTAAAAAAAAGTTTCGTTTTTTTTTTTTTTTATATATAGACAGGAAGATTGTGGGATTTAGTTATATACGCTTAGGGGTTCCCTAAGTTACACGTGCCGCTAGACCAAAAAATCACCAATGTCAATGTTTTTGCAGCGTTTTTCAACAAATTTGTGGCAATCATTTTTTTCTCAATGATGTGAAAAATACAAGATTTTAATGTAAATTTACAAAAATAAGTCAAATGGAGATTTGACTGTTTGGCATTAGCACTATTTAAATCGACTTGGATCGCAAATTTATGAATGCATTCATCAAAATGCATCCAGTTGCGCCAAAATGTTGAGAACGGTGATGCCACTCAAAATTTTAGCAATCAATTTCAATTTCAATTTCAATTTCTTTATTGTAAACAATACACTAAGACAATGTCTTTTATAGTATTTGTACTTTGGTTGAACAATTAAAGTGCTGTTTGATTCTATATACAATAAGATAATACTTAGGCTGCTAAAAATATTTTTTTTTTTTTTTTTTATATACTTTAATTTAATAATCAATCAGTAAAATTCATAAGTAAAAATTGAAACAGGAGGGATCTGAAATGGAAATAAAAGAGGAGTATCTTTTTTTTAAAGAGTTTAGTATGAGAAAATGTTATTTCGAAAGGTCCCGATCTGTTATTTTTTCAAAACTGACTTACATTTAAAATTGACTTCTAAATGTATTTAAAGACTTAATAAAGTCAAATATACTTCAATTTAATTGACTTTGAGGCAGTTGACTTTTTAAATTGACTTTATTTGATGACTTTTAAAAATAACTTAACTTTTATGTTAAAAGTCAAAGTTATTTTGTAAGTAAAAAGAATAAAAAAGCCAAAGTTATGACTTAACTGAAGTTCGTTCAAAGAAATCACGTAAAAAAACCTTTTGTTATACAAATTAAACCAAACTATTTTTTCAAATGATTACAAGGATTTTTAATAAAAGTAATTTCCTATTGAAACTACAAGATTTTGTATTGAATTGGACTATTCATTGGTTTACAAAATTTCGTTTTTTTCTGACCAGCTTGATAATTTCAAGCCTAAACTTTAATTTTAACTACTTGCTCAAGTTTTAAAAATACTTGTTTTCAATTTTTATATTTTTTAAAATATATTTCAAACACTTGACAAAATAGAATTGCTTAGAAAACTGATTCGTCACAAGAATATATTTTTGTATTGAAAACCGTTTTAGCATAAATGGTTTAGCTTTTCTTTCATATTTTTGTAAGACAGGTGAAATCTAACAACTTATGAAGATTTTTCGAATATTATTTGAAATAATATAAGTATTTCAAGTGAATATTGAAGAAAGTGTTTAAAGGTTTGGAAACCAACACGAATTTAAATGAAAAAAGCTAATTCATAAATTTAGATAACCTCAAAAAGTCTAATATACGAGTTTTTTTTAATATTTAAAACGTAAGATAGCAAAAACCTAACGTGATAGAACGTGATACATACATTTTGAAGTCGGATTTGAATTAAGGCCATCAAAACCCATTGAAGAAGTGCAATTTTATTGTCAGCAAGAAAAGCTTGCCCATCAGTGCTTTTACTGATGAGTTTTACTGATAGCTATAACTGGAGCCTAAGATAGTGTTCTTAAACAAAACCAAGTGTTTCGTAGCATCACAGTTCTTAACATTTTGGCTCCGCTGGGATGTATTTTCATGAACTCAAAACTCTATAGGTTTATTTTAAAAACTTGTATGCTTCAGACCATTGAAGAATTGAAGACACAATAATATTTCGTAGTTATTGATACAGGTAACACACTTTTTCTTTGACGTGGCAGAAAGGTCGTATTCCAAAATTAGACTTAATTCGATGTTGTGTTGACATTGGTGATTTATGGTTTAGCGGCGCATGTGACTTAGAGAAAACTCTCAAGTCTAACTAGGACATTGGATCAAATCGCACGATCTTCTTATATAAAACAAATAAAGAAGCACTTTTTTCTTAAATCAGAAATTGAATTTATAAGGATTTTTTAATCATAGTCATTTTTATAGGAATCACGGGAAACTGATTGACCTCCAGTTCGCCCCTGTAGAACGACACCAATAGTTCAAAAAATAAGCAAGAACTTAAGAACATTTATACACGAAACTGTTTTAAATAATGTTTAAAACAAAAAAACAATTGTGTGTATTAAAACCTAATTAATAGAAAACCTTTTTAGAGAGTTTTTTAGATATGTTTTTTTTTAGTTTTAAAAAAATAGATAGGTACAATGATTTTTTCATTGTACCAGGCAACCAAATTTTCAAAGTCTGTACCTGTTTCGTTTAGGGTTCACGTTCTCAAATATATTGAATCGAATATGAAAATGTACACGCGCGCTGCTGGTTGGAGCATATTTATATTTATATGAACTAAAAAGGAAGATTTCAAGCAATTCACATTGTAAGAAAAAATACGTCCTAGACAAAGTGATATTTTAGGGGAATTTTTTGAGATAGTTTATTTTTTTTGAAGATTTGGCAAAAACAAAGTAAGTAAACAACAAAGTTAATTTGAATCCCTACCCAAATTCGAATGGAAAGTGATTATTGGCGTAAATGAAAGCAAATAGTTTCAACTTTCCAAAAATTAAAAACGTCAAATTTTGTAAAACATACTTGAGAATAGTAAATCCTCCTTTTTGTAATCACAAAACTTTTAAAACCAACCACCACAATTGAAGTCAAACCCAACTTTATCTCGACGTAACAGGCGATCATGCTGAGAAAGCAGGCACCCCTTTCTATATTATTTCTGTTATTACTTAAAATTCCATTTACACTTTACTTTACCTTTACATTACTGCTTGTGTAGTATTTTATATATCAAGAAAAGGCAACAAGACTAGGCTCCGCCTTATTACAACGGTGAATTTAGTTTTGGTCTCTGCTTCTATATCTTTTTCTTTTAAGACTTCCTTTCACCAATACATTTGTTGGCCTGGTGTGCCCAGCAATATCTTTTCTAATAACATTGTAAACCTCAAACGAAAGGAGAAAACGAACGAAAACAAAATACTTGCTTTAAAGTCTGAGCGTCTGGTGCATAACAAAGAATTCAATTAAGAATCCTCGTTATCCTTCTTCCTATTTTTATTGTTATGTCCGAAAAATTTGTTGAACGTCATTTATGAATTTGTTAAAATCATTCGCTGCGTTCAATCTCGTGGTTGGATAGGCCTTGGGTAGGTGGAAGATAGCCTATTGAATGAGTTGAACGAGATAAAATTCAGATCGCTACGCTGCGCTTTCAAAAAACAACATTTATTTTTTCACGGAAATCAGAAAAACATTTATGTAGATTTCGAGGTGCAAAAGTATTGTAAAATAAAAATGTTCAATGGTAAATTCTAATCATTCACCGGATTTTTACCAAACAAACATAAAAACTTCCCCAAGATTGAACGCAACCATTTAGGAACGACTATTGTTAGAAATTGTTGATCTGTCAAACTACCAATATCAGAAATGAAAAAAAAATCTTTCTATTACCTTTAATCAAACAAATAAATAACGAAAAATTGAGAAATTTAATAAAAATTGCTATTTTTATAAAAAAATAATATACTTTTTATTTTCCGTTCATTTATAATAAATACAAATTATTGGAAGTTAATTTTTTTTATAAAATTTTATTATATGGCGTAATATAAATAATTTTAAATTGGGTTTTTTAAGTACATATTTCAAAACATAACAACCCTGGTTAAGCTTACAAAATAACTTCGCTTTGTGTTAGGCTCTAGACTCAAAATTTGATAAATACAAAAAATAGAACAAGCAAAATTAACAGTTGTAGAAGGGCGGAGCCTACCTAGCCTTGTAATATTTGTATTTTTAAATGCATACAAAACGAAAGCTGAGATTTTCGTATGCGTGTAGTTAAGTAGATCTAGATAACGATAACAAAGAAGCAAAACAAGAAAAGTATTGAATGCATCTGTTTGTCAGCATGAGCGCCTATTCCATTAAAATTTTCAAATCACGAGACATTCAACAAAAATCCACACAGAAAAGCTGTTGTTGAAAACAAAAAGGAAACAGGCACCCACTTACTCCGTCTGATAGCCTGGTGTAATTAGACGAATTTTCACGTGATTTTGTTTCGCTTGTTTTATTGGTTTTATCTTTGGCGTGTTTTATTGGTGTCGTGTTCATTGTTTGAAAAATTGGTGAATTAAAAATTATTTGAAATAATAAATTAAAAAAAAAAAATGTTTATTTTCATTATTTATTTACTATAAATAATTATAAAATAAATCAAATTTTATTAGAATTTTTTACTGAAAATAGCGTAACACGTCTTGGTGTCACGAGTTCGTAACGGCTTGAAGTGCACACCAACTTAATCTCAATGTAACAAGCGATCATGCTGAGAAAGCAGAGACCTCTTTCTATATTCTTTCTGTTTTTACTTGAAATTCCATTTACACTTTTTGTCCGTACCTCTACTGTTTCCTTATTATTTATTTCGCCACACACATAGAAAAAAAGTAAGAAGGCTAGACTCTGCCCTTTTACAACGGTTAATTTAGTGTTGATCTTCGCTTTTACATCTTTTTCGGTTGATAATCCCCTCACCCATACATTTGATTTGCTTGGTGTGCCCAGCATAATCTTTTCCAATAACATTGTAAACCTTAAACGAAAGAAGAAAACGAACGAAAACAAAACACTTGCTTTAAAGTCTGAGCGCCTCGCCTGGTGCATAAGAAATTTAAATCCTCATGCACCCCCCCAAAAGCTTTTGACAATCAATCCGTCAATGATCAGATTAGATTGATCAATGGTCATTGTTACAAATTTGTATGAATTTGTTGGAATCATTGACTGCATTCGATCTCGTGTTGGATTGTTGGATTTTTAGATAGCTTATTAAACGAGTTGAATTTTAGATAGCTGGTAAAATACAGGGTGCGACAGAGCCGACTGACGAGTTTTGATGGGCTATAAATAACGAATAGTAAAACTTAGAGAAAACATTTTTCTTTATTTAAATCAGTATTCAATCCTATTTTTAAAAATTATTTTTTGAAAATTATATCTCCAAGATGGCGGCCGTCAGCATTGATACACTGTTGTAGACGATCTCTGAAGCTTTCACATGATTTTCGCCACATTTCGACTGGTATGGCCTCGATTTCCGCGGTGATTTTCTGTTTAATTTCTTCTATGGTATGTGGGCGATGTCTGAAAACCTTATCCTTAAGGTAGCCCCAAAGGAAAACATTTATTTACAGTTCCAGAAAGATGAAAATGGGCCTCGCTACAGAAAAAAGTTGATATCGGAGGAATTTGCAGAAGAATTTGCTGACAGAGATTTTTTGCGGTTGTTGTAGTTAGTAGCATTTAACTCTTGGACAAGCATTAATTTATAGGGATGGAATGATAAATCTTCGTGAAGAATTCTCCTCAAAGAACGGTCTGAGATTCCCAAAGCTACCGCGTGTTTCCGGGCTGAGCGTCTTGGTGACTGCTCAATTGACTCTCTAACCAACTGCACATTTTCGGGGGTTCTTATCGTTCTGGGTGCTCCGTGTACAAGTCTACTTAGGGTACTTCCAGTTTCTTCCAAACTCCGTATCCACAATTTGATAGTGTTTGCAGAAGGAACAGATTCAGCACGTAGAATGCCGAAGTGTATACGAAAAGCCCTTTGTGTAGCGATCACAGAATGATTATTTTCGTAATATGCACGCACGAGACGAAACCTCGATGTACGAGTACACTTGTCCAGACCATGATTACGAATAAAAACGGCATTACCGTACAATTCAAAATATACCACTTATTGAGGCCTACTCTTATTTTATCACAGGCTAATGGCCTCATTAAACTCGTCAGTCGGCTCTGCCGCACCCTGTAAAAAACAACTTTTACTGAAAAGCAGACAAACATTTAGATCTCGAGGTTCATTGTAAAATACAATTTTCAGTTCCAATAATTCACAAACGATATAAAATAAATAAGGAAATAAAAATTAAAGCAGTTTTATTGAAAAACAAAAAAAAAAATGATTAGAAAAATAATGTTTGTGTTAAAACAACATATTCGGAATCAAAAATATTTTTACTTGCGACATCACATATAGGAACTACATATGGCAAGTTTTGCATTCGTAAGAAATTTCGAACTCGAGATTTTAATCAAACATGATATTACGATGGTATAGAAGTCGAAAAAAGTGGGTCCCGCAATTCCGTCCGGTATGTCCTGTCTGTCTGTCCACGCTCCTACAGCCTAAACCATTGGGTCGATTGAGTTCAAACTTAGAAATTAAGGTTTTGAGCAGATTTAGTTAGGCGTTTTTTTTCATTTTTTTCAAAACTAATAGTGGCCCCCATACATTTTTTTGGTCAAAAAACGTAAATTCGAATTTTCTCAAAAACAAACCGATAGATTTTTTTAAAATCTTCTCTAAAATTTTATTTTTTAACTTGGCTTCTTTTAGTAAGAAAAACATATTTTTGTATTGCTCCGGAAGGTGACGTGAAATAGTACCAAATGAAATAACACCAAATTTCAAATTTGGCCTTATTTCGTTGTTCAAAACGAAATAAAACCAATTTGGCTTTATTTCGATTTATAAAATGAAATAAGGCCAAAAAAATAATGGAAACAACGCCGAATTTTTAAAGTTCACTTTTTTACATACAAAACACGCAAAAATGGTTGATTTATTGTCTAGAATAGCTACTTTTGCTAAAGTTTTTTTGAATTGTAGCACGGCGGCGTACTTGCTATCCCTGCTTGGGATCACTATAGGATTTGGGGTGGATGCGAGTTTGGGTATATGCAAAGAACTTTTGCATTTGAGCACTAAAATCAAAGAAATTTCCAACAAAAAAAAAAACAAGAATGGCTCACAGTTATGAAAGAATCACAACGCATTCGTGTTCTTTGCATATACCCAAACTCGCACCCACCCCAAATCCTATAGTGATCCCAAGCAGGGGGGTTGCAGGGGGGCAGCATGCCCGTTTAGGGTTCACGTTCTCAAATATATTGAATCGAATATGAAAATGTACACGCGCGCTGCTGGTTGGAGCATATTTATATTTATATGAACTAAAAAGGAAGATTTCAAGCAATTCACATTGTAAGAAAAAATACGTCCTAGACAAAGTGATATTTTAGGGGAATTTTTTGAGATAGTTTATTTTTTTTGAAGATTTGGCAAAAACAAAGTAAGTAAACAACAAAGTTAATTTGAATCCCTACCCAAATTCGAATGGAAAGTGATTATTGGCGTAAATGAAAGCAAATAGTTTCAACTTTCCAAAAATTAAAAACGTCAAATTTTGTAAAACATACTTGAGAATAGTAAATCCTCCTTTTTGTAATCACAAAACTTTTAAAACCAACCACCACAATTGAAGTCAAACCCAACTTTATCTCGACGTAACAGGCGATCATGCTGAGAAAGCAGGCACCCCTTTCTATATTATTTCTGTTATTACTTAAAATTCCATTTACACTTTACTTTACCTTTACATTACTGCTTGTGTAGTATTTTATATATCAAGAAAAGGCAACAAGACTAGGCTCCGCCTTATTACAACGGTGAATTTAGTTTTGGTCTCTGCTTCTATATCTTTTTCTTTTAAGACTTCCTTTCACCAATACATTTGTTGGCCTGGTGTGCCCAGCAATATCTTTTCTAATAACATTGTAAACCTCAAACGAAAGGAGAAAACGAACGAAAACAAAATACTTGCTTTAAAGTCTGAGCGTCTGGTGCATAACAAAGAATTCAATTAAGAATCCTCGTTATCCTTCTTCCTATTTTTATTGTTATGTCCGACAAATTTGTTGAACGTCATTTATGAATTTGTTAAAATCATTCGCTGCGTTCAATCTCGTGGTTGGATAGGCCTTGGGTAGGTGGAAGATAGCCTATTGAATGAGTTGAACGAGATAAAATTCAGATCGCTACGCTGCGCTTTCAAAAAACAACATTTATTTTTTCACGGAAATCAGAAAAACATTTATGTAGATTTCGAGGTGCAAAAGTATTGTAAAATAAAAATGTTCAATGGTAAATTCTAATCATTCACCGGATTTTTACCAAACAAACATAAAAACTTCCCCAAGATTGAACGCAACCATTTAGGAACGACTATTGTTAGAAATTGTTGATCTGTCAAACTACCAATATCAGAAATGAAAAAAAAAATCTTTCTATTACCTTTAATCAAACAAATAAATAACGAAAAATTGAGAAATTTAATAAAAATTGCTATTTTTATAAAAAAATAATATACTTTTTATTTTCCGTTCATTTATAATAAATACAAATTATTGGAAGTTAATTTTTTTTATAAAATTTTATTATATGGCGTAATATAAATAATTTTAAATTGGGTTTTTTAAGTACATATTTCAAAACATAACAACCCTGGTTAAGCTTACAAAATAACTTCGCTTTGTGTTAGGCTCTAGACTCAAAATTTGATAAATACAAAAAATAGAACAAGCAAAATTAACAGTTGTAGAAGGGCGGAGCCTACCTAGCCTTGTAATATTTGTATTTTTAAATGCATACAAAACGAAAGCTGAGATTTTCGTATGCGTGTAGTTAAGTAGATCTAGATAACGATAACAAAGAAGCAAAACAAGAAAAGTATTGAATGCATCTGTTTGTCAGCATGAGCGCCTATTCCATTAAAATTTTCAAATCACGAGACATTCAACAAAAATCCACACAGAAAAGCTGTTGTTGAAAACAAAAAGGAAACAGGCACCCACTTACTCCGTCTGATAGCCTGGTGTAATTAGACGAATTTTCACGTGATTTTGTTTCGCTTGTTTTATTGGTTTTATCTTTGGCGTGTTTTATTGGTGTCGTGTTCATTGTTTGAAAAATTGGTGAATTAAAAATTATTTGAAATAATAAATTAAAAAAAAAAATGTTTATTTTCATTATTTATTTACTATAAATAATTATAAAATAAATCAAATTTTATTAGAATTTTTTACTGAAAATAGCGTAACACGTCTTGGTGTCACGAGTTCGTAACGGCTTGAAGTGCACACCAACTTAATCTCAATGTAACAAGCGATCATGCTGAGAAAGCAGAGACCTCTTTCTATATTCTTTCTGTTTTTACTTGAAATTCCATTTACACTTTTTGTCCGTACCTCTACTGTTTCCTTATTATTTATTTCGCCACACACATAGAAAAAAAGTAAGAAGGCTAGACTCTGCCCTTTTACAACGGTTAATTTAGTGTTGATCTTCGCTTTTACATCTTTTTCGGTTGATAATCCCCTCACCCATACATTTGATTTGCTTGGTGTGCCCAGCATAATCTTTTCCAATAACATTGTAAACCTTAAACGAAAGAAGAAAACGAACGAAAACAAAACACTTGCTTTAAAGTCTGAGCGCCTCGCCTGGTGCATAAGAAATTTAAATCCTCATGCACCCCCCCAAAAGCTTTTGACAATCAATCCGTCAATGATCAGATTAGATTGATCAATGGTCATTGTTACAAATTTGTATGAATTTGTTGGAATCATTGACTGCATTCGATCTCGTGTTGGATTGTTGGATTTTTAGATAGCTTATTAAACGAGTTGAATTTTAGATAGCTGGTAAAATACAGGGTGCGGCAGAGCCGACTGACGAGTTTTGATGGGCTATAAATAACGAATAGTAAAACTTAGAGAAAACATTTTTCTTTATTTAAATCAGTATTCAATCCTATTTTTAAAAATTATTTTTTGAAAATTATATCTCCAAGATGGCGGCCGTCAGCATTGATACACTGTTGTAGACGATCTCTGAAGCTTTCACATGATTTTCGCCACATTTCGACTGGTATGGCCTCGATTTCCGCGGAAAACATTTATTTACAGTTCCAGAAAGATGAAAATGGGCCTCGCTACAGAAAAAAGTTGATATCGGAGGAATTTGCAGAAGAATTTGCTGACAGAGATTTTTGCGGTTGTTGTAGTTAGTAGCATTTAACTCTTGGACAAGCATTAATTTATAGGGATGGAATGATAAATCTTCGTGAAGAATTCTCCTCAAAGAACGGTCTGAGATTCCCAAAGCTACCGCGTGTTTCCGGGCTGAGCGTCTTGGTGACTGCTCAATTGACTCTCTAACCAACTGCACATTTTCGGGGGTTCTTATCGTTCTGGGTGCTCCGTGTACAAGTCTACTTAGGGTACTTCCAGTTTCTTCCAAACTCCGTATCCACAATTTGATAGTGTTTGCAGAAGGAACAGATTCAGCACGTAGAATGCCGAAGTGTATACGAAAAGCCCTTTGTGTAGCGATCACAGAATGATTATTTTCGTAATATGCACGCACGAGACGAAACCTCGATGTACGAGTACACTTGTCCAGACCATGATTACGAATAAAAACGGCATTACCGTACAATTCAAAATATACCACTTATTGAGGCCTACTCTTATTTTATCACAGGCTAATGGCCTCATTAAACTCGTCAGTCGGCTCTGCCGCACCCTGTAAAAAACAACTTTTACTGAAAAGCAGACAAACATTTAGATCTCGAGGTTCATTGTAAAATACAATTTTCAGTTCCAATAATTCACAAACGATATAAAATAAATAAGGAAATAAAAATTAAAGCAGTTTTATTGAAAAACGAAAAAAAAAATGATTAGAAAAATAATGTTTGTGTTAAAACAACATATTCGGAATCAAAAATATTTTTACTTGCGACATCACATATAGGAACTACATATGGCAAGTTTTGCATTCGTAAGAAATTTCGAACTCGAGATTTTAATCAAACATGATATTACGATGGTATAGAAGTCGAAAAAAGTGGGTCCCGCAATTCCGTCCGGTATGTCCTGTCTGTCTGTCCACGCTCCTACAGCCTAAACCATTGGGTCGATTGAGTTCAAACTTAGAAATTAAGGTTTTGAGCAGATTTAGTTAGGCGTTTTTTTTCATTTTTTTCAAAACTAATAGTGGCCCCCATACATTTTTTTGGTCAAAAAACGTAAATTCGAATTTTCTCAAAAACAAACCGATAGATTTTTTTAAAATCTTCTCTAAAATTTTATTTTTTAACTTGGCTTCTTTTAGTAAGAAAAACATATTTTTGTATTGCTCCGGAAGGTGACGTGAAATAGTACCAAATGAAATAACACCAAATTTCAAATTTGGCCTTATTTCGTTGTTCAAAACGAAATAAAACCAATTTGGCTTTATTTCGATTTATAAAATGAAATAAGGCCAAAAAAATAATGGAAACAACGCCGAATTTTTAAAGTTCACTTTTTTACATACAAAACACGCAAAAATGGTTGATTTATTGTCTAGAATAGCTACTTTTGCTAAAGTTTTTTTGAATTGTAGCACGGGCGGCGTACTTGCTATCCCTGCTTGGGATCACTATAGGATTTGGGGTGGATGCGAGTTTGGGTATATGCAAAGAACTTTTGCATTTGAGCACTAAAATCAAAGAAATTTCCAACAAAAAAAAAAGCAAGAATGGCTCACAGTTATGAAAGAATCACAACGCATTCGTGTTCTTTGCATATACCCAAACTCGCACCCACCCCAAATCCTATAGTGATCCCAAGCAGGGGGGTTGCAGGGGGGCAGCATGCCCGTTTAGGGTTCACGTTCTCAAATATATTGAATCGAATATGAAAATGTACACGCGCGCTGCTGGTTGGAGCATATTTATATTTATATGAACTAAAAAGGAAGATTTCAAGCAATTCACATTGTAAGAAAAAATACGTCCTAGACAAAGTGATATTTTAGGGGAATTTTTTGAGATAGTTTATTTTTTTTGAAGATTTGGCAAAAACAAAGTAAGTAAACAACAAAGTTAATTTGAATCCCTACCCAAATTCGAATGGAAAGTGATTATTGGCGTAAATGAAAGCAAATAGTTTCAACTTTCCAAAAATTAAAAACGTCAAATTTTGTAAAACATACTTGAGAATAGTAAATCCTCCTTTTTGTAATCACAAAACTTTTAAAACCAACCACCACAATTGAAGTCAAACCCAACTTTATCTCGACGTAACAGGCGATCATGCTGAGAAAGCAGGCACCCCTTTCTATATTATTTCTGTTATTACTTAAAATTCCATTTACACTTTACTTTACCTTTACATTACTGCTTGTGTAGTATTTTATATATCAAGAAAAGGCAACAAGACTAGGCTCCGCCTTATTACAACGGTGAATTTAGTTTTGGTCTCTGCTTCTATATCTTTTTCTTTTAAGACTTCCTTTCACCAATACATTTGTTGGCCTGGTGTGCCCAGCAATATCTTTTCTAATAACATTGTAAACCTCAAACGAAAGGAGAAAACGAACGAAAACAAAATACTTGCTTTAAAGTCTGAGCGTCTGGTGCATAACAAAGAATTCAATTAAGAATCCTCGTTATCCTTCTTCCTATTTTTATTGTTATGTCCGACAAATTTGTTGAACGTCATTTATGAATTTGTTAAAATCATTCGCTGCGTTCAATCTCGTGGTTGGATAGGCCTTGGGTAGGTGGAAGATAGCCTATTGAATGAGTTGAACGAGATAAAATTCAGATCGCTACGCTGCGCTTTCAAAAAACAACATTTATTTTTTCACGGAAATCAGAAAAACATTTATGTAGATTTCGAGGTGCAAAAGTATTGTAAAATAAAAATGTTCAATGGTAAATTCTAATCATTCACCGGATTTTTACCAAACAAACATAAAAACTTCCCCAAGATTGAACGCAACCATTTAGGAACGACTATTGTTAGAAATTGTTGATCTGTCAAACTACCAATATCAGAAATGAAAAAAAAAATCTTTCTATTACCTTTAATCAAACAAATAAATAACGAAAAATTGAGAAATTTAATAAAAATTGCTATTTTTATAAAAAAATAATATACTTTTTATTTTCCGTTCATTTATAATAAATACAAATTATTGGAAGTTAATTTTTTTTATAAAATTTTATTATATGGCGTAATATAAATAATTTTAAATTGGGTTTTTTAAGTACATATTTCAAAACATAACAACCCTGGTTAAGCTTACAAAATAACTTCGCTTTGTGTTAGGCTCTAGACTCAAAATTTGATAAATACAAAAAATAGAACAAGCAAAATTAACAGTTGTAGAAGGGCGGAGCCTACCTAGCCTTGTAATATTTGTATTTTTAAATGCATACAAAACGAAAGCTGAGATTTTCGTATGCGTGTAGTTAAGTAGATCTAGATAACGATAACAAAGAAGCAAAACAAGAAAAGTATTGAATGCATCTGTTTGTCAGCATGAGCGCCTATTCCATTAACATTTTCAAATCACGAGACATTCAACAAAAATCCACACAGAAAAGCTGTTGTTGAAAACAAAAAGGAAACAGGCACCCACTTACTCCGTCTGATAGCCTGGTGTAATTAGACGAATTTTCACGTGATTTTGTTTCGCTTGTTTTATTGGTTTTATCTTTGGCGTGTTTTATTGGTGTCGTGTTCATTGTTTGAAAAATTGGTGAATTAAAAATTATTTGAAATAATAAATTAAAAAAAAAAAATGTTTATTTTCATTATTTATTTACTATAAATAATTATAAAATAAATCAAATTTTATTAGAATTTTTTACTGAAAATAGCGTAACACGTCTTGGTGTCACGAGTTCGTAACGGCTTGAAGTGCACACCAACTTAATCTCAATGTAACAAGCGATCATGCTGAGAAAGCAGAGACCTCTTTCTATATTCTTTCTGTTTTTACTTGAAATTCCATTTACACTTTTTGTCCGTACCTCTACTGTTTCCTTATTATTTATTTCGCCACACACATAGAAAAAAAGTAAGAAGGCTAGACTCTGCCCTTTTACAACGGTTAATTTAGTGTTGATCTTCGCTTTTACATCTTTTTCGGTTGATAATCCCCTCACCCATACATTTGATTTGCTTGGTGTGCCCAGCATAATCTTTTCCAATAACATTGTAAACCTTAAACGAAAGAAGAAAACGAACGAAAACAAAACACTTGCTTTAAAGTCTGAGCGCCTCGCCTGGTGCATAAGAAATTTAAATCCTCATGCACCCCCCCAAAAGCTTTTGACAATCAATCCGTCAATGATCAGATTAGATTGATCAATGGTCATTGTTACAAATTTGTATGAATTTGTTGGAATCATTGACTGCATTCGATCTCGTGTTGGATTGTTGGATTTTTAGATAGCTTATTAAACGAGTTGAATTTTAGATAGCTGGTAAAATACAGGGTGCGGCAGAGCCGACTGACGAGTTTTGATGGGCTATAAATAACGAACAGTAAAACTTAGAGAAAACATTTTTCTTTATTTAAATCAGTATTCAATCCTATTTTTAAAAATTATTTTTTGAAAATTATATCTCCAAGATGGCGGCCGTCAGCATTGATACACTGTTGTAGACGATCTCTGAAGCTTTCACATGATTTTCGCCACATTTCGACTGGTATGGCCTCGATTTCCGCGGTGATTTTCTGTTTAATTTCTTCTATGGTATGTGGGCGATGTCTGAAAACCTTATCCTTAAAGTAGCCCCAAAGGAAAACATTTATTTACAGTTCCAGAAAGATGAAAATGGGCCTCGCTACAGAAAAAAGTTGATATCGGAGGAATTTGCAGAAGAATTTGCTGACAGAGATTTTTGCGGTTGTTGTAGTTAGTAGCATTTAACTCTTGGACAAGCATTAATTTATAGGGATGGAATGATAAATCTTCGTGAAGAATTCTCCTCAAAGAACGGTCTGAGATTCCCAAAGCTACCGCGTGTTTCCGGGCTGAGCGTCTTGGTGACTACTCAATTGACTCTCTAACCAACTGCACATTTTCGGGGGTTCTTATCGTTCTGGGTGCTCCGTGTACAAGTCTACTTAGGGTACTTCCAGTTTCTTCCAAACTCCGTATCCACAATTTGATAGTGTTTGCAGAAGGAACAGATTCAGCACGTAGAATGCCGAAGTGTATACGAAAAGCCCTTTGTGTAGCGATCACAGAATGATTATTTTCGTAATATGCACGCACGAGACGAAACCTCGATGTACGAGTACACTTGTCCAGACCATGATTACGAATAAAAACGGCATTACCGTACAATTCAAAATATACCACTTATTGAGGCCTACTCTTATTTTATCACAGGCTAATGGCCTCATTAAACTCGTCAGTCGGCTCTGCCGCACCCTGTAAAAAATAACTTTTACTGAAAAGCAGACAAACATTTAGATCTCGAGGTTCATTGTAAAATACAATTTTCAGTTCCAATAATTCACAAACGATATAAAATAAATAAGGAAATAAAAATTAAAGCAGTTTTATTGAAAAACGAAAAAAAATGATTAGAAAAATAATGTTTGTGTTAAAACAACATATTCGGAATCAAAAATATTTTTACTTGCGACATCACATATAGGAACTACATATGGCAAGTTTTGCATTCGTAAGAAATTTCGAACTCGAGATTTTAATCAAACATGATATTACGATGGTATAGAAGTCGAAAAAAGTGGGTCCCGCAATTCCGTCCGGTATGTCCTGTCTGTCTGTCCACGCTCCTACAGCCTAAACCATTGGGTCGATTGAGTTCAAACTTAGAAGTTAAGGTTTTGAGCAGATTTAGTTAGGCGTTTTTTTTCATTTTTTTCAAAACTAATAGTGGCCCCCATACATTTTTTTGGTCAAAAAACGTAAATTCGAATTTTCTCAAAAACAAACCGATAGATTTTTTTAAAATCTTCTCTAAAATTTTATTTTTTAACTTGGCTTCTTTTAGTAAGAAAAACATATTTTTGTATTGCTCCGGAAGGTGACGTGAAATAGTACCAAATGAAATAACACCAAATTTCAAATTTGGCCTTATTTCGTTGTTCAAAACGAAATAAAACCAATTTGGCTTTATTTCGATTTATAAAATGAAATAAGGCCAAAAAAATAATGGAAACAACGCCGAATTTTTAAAGTTCACTTTTTTACATACAAAACACGCAAAAATGGTTGATTTATTGTCTAGAATAGCTACTTTTGCTAAAAAGTTTTTTTGAATTGTAGCACGGCGGCGTACTTGCTATCCCTGCTTGGGATCACTATAGGATTTGGGGTGGATGCGAGTTTGGGTATATGCAAAGAACTTTTGCATTTGAGCACTAAAATCAAAGAAATTTCCAACAAAAAAAAAAGCAAGAATGGCTCACAGTTATGAAAGAATCACAACGCATTCGTGTTCTTTGCATATACCCAAACTCGCACCCACCCCAAATCCTATAGTGATCCCAAGCAGGGGGGTTGCAGGGGGGCAGCATGCCCCCCTTACATACCTAGCTGTTAGTACGCCGCGGCCGTCCGTGCTATCAATTAAAAAAAAACTTGTTTTAGGCTCCAATTTCAAAAATTTCAATCGAGCAACAAGTATCTGTCATTTTTCAACTCGGCAAAATTTTAAATCGAATCAATGCCAAATTGCTATTATTTCGTTTTCTTAAGCGAAATAAACCCAAATTGAAAACTTGGCCTTATTTCATTTTAAAAAAACGAAATAATGCCAAATTTTTTGAATTTGGCTTTATTTCATTTGGCGTTATTTCACGTCACCGCTCCGGAAAGGTATCGCTCATAGAACCGTTATTTTATTTTTTAATTTTCTCAGCAACTTATGGACCGATTTCAATATTTTTTTTTAAATGAGCTCTTATATTGCCTTAACAATATTTGATTATCAAAAGTGCAATTTTTTTTGTTTGGATTTTTAAAAAAATATTGAATTTTTTTCATAATTCTATATCTCAAAAACGGGTCAACATTTTTTTACGAAATTCAAATGTAGAGCGTATATTTACAATCACTAAACAACTGCATATACAAAATATTTTTAGAACAAAATTGAAAAATTGAGAAAGAGCGCATTATTTTGACAACATTTTAATTACGTTCCTATCTTTTATCCAAATTAATGCATTTGGTACATATTTATGTATTTCTATAACCATAACTATTGTAAATACTAACGATGGCCGTGTAGCGTGAATATGATATATTTAATGAACAATTTTTTTAAAGTGTCTATCAAGAAGTATTATCTTGTTACCTTTGTATATATGATTTTAAAATATCATTCTTAAAGAATAAGGTTGTTTCACACATATTTTACTTGCCTTCGCCTATATAACGTAAAAGAAAAATACTTAGTACAAGTTAAAGAAACGGGCCAGAAAGAGTATATGTATTTTCTATTAGAATCACATTTTCAACGTATACACGTTATACCTATATAAGTATTACGTACAACCTCTACAACTACTGCTTACATGTCACTTCATAACTAAAAAACTGTAAACAACACATGAATAGCAAATTCTTGTACCTGTTCGTATGCTTGTTTTTTTTTTTAAACTTTAACGAGAAAAATAAACTGAACGTAATAACTCCATGTTTGCGCTGAAAACTTGTAGGAAAGAAGGAATGGGATTGGATTGTAGTAAGTACCTTCTACCTACCAATAACATCCCTTCATTATCATCATAAACATGTCTTTATCTATCTATCTGCATAAAGCTGAGCACGCCAATGAACTATTCTTTATTCGTTTTAGACACTTACCTAACTACACAACCAATAGGCGATCGCTTTACAATTAAAACATACTCTTCCTCTTTCTTATCTTCAGATAATTTATTTTCCATCCTGGTTCTTCTAATATGAAATTAAAATAAAGCTATCCAAAGGAAAAAGCTTTGAACGAACTAGTTGAATACAGAAACTATTGTTTTCGTTAAGTATGCTTACAAGTATTTTTCATTTCCGGGATGAGTTGTCCTAGGATAAGTTGTGCCTTGGGATGAATCGCGCATTTGTATATACAAAGGAAATATCTGGAAACTAGCTTACCGACAAAAAATGGTGTGTATTCGATAAGTTCATTCAAATACACAAACCATTTCCCTTAACATAATATTTTCCGAGTATTTCATATTTTTATTATAATAAAAAGTTAAGTTTTTTCAACAAATTATTAAATAATATTCAATAAAATACAGTTCGCATAGTCTACGGAAAATTCTCTTTGTTTTGAAACCTTAAATATTTGTTAAAATTAGTTCCGTATGAGAACCAAAAAAGGGAGACATGCTAACGAAATAATATATATGATGATGATTCGTCCAGACTAAATTTCTATTCTCGACAGAAAAATTTCCCTCCGCCAAGCGCATTTTTTGCTTTTCCACCCGAAAACAATGTACCCCATATCAATACCCTCTTAATTTTTTGATTAGTATTAAATGTTCTCTATTTTTTGTTTCTGAACTGGGCTTCTTTTAGTTAAAAAATGTATTTCTGTATTGCTTCGGAAGGGTAACGCTCTTACTTACTTACTTACTTAAGGTGGCGCTACAGTCCGGGGCGGACCTGGGCCTCAACCAACATGCGTCTCCAGCCAGCTCGGTCCCTAGCTAGCTGTCTCCAGTTTCGCACGCCAAGTTGGTTGAGGTCCTCACCCACCTGAGTGCGCCACCTGAGTCGCGGTCTTCCTCTACTGCGCCGTCCCTCGGGATTGGATTCGAAGACCTTCCGGGCTGGAGCGTTGATGTCCATTCGCTCTACATGACCCAGCCATCTAAGCCGTTGGACTTTTATTCTGCTAACTAGGTCAGTGTCGCTGTACAGCCCGTACAGTTCGTCGTTATATCTTCTCCTCCATTCTCCATCTATACGTACGGGACCAAAAATCACCCGAAGAATTTTTCTCTCGAAGCATCCTAAGACGTTCTCATCTTTCTTTGACAGGGTCCAGGCCTCAGCGCCATAAATGAGAACCGGGATGATGAGTGTCTTATAGATGGTGATTTTAGATGCTCGAGAGAGGACTTTACTTCTCAATTGCCTTCTAAGTCCAAAGAAGCAGCGATTTGCAAGAGTTATTCTTCGTTTGATTTCAGCGCTGGTGTCGTTGCCTGTGTTTATAGCGGTGCCTAGGTAGACAAAGTCCTTAACTACCTCGAAGTTATAGCTGTCCATGGTGACGTTTTGTCCAAGACGTCGGTGTTCAATGTCCTTTTTTGATGACAGCATATACTTGGTCTTGCCCTCATTGACCACTAAACCCATCTTCTTCGCTTCCGTCGCAATGCTCAAAAACGCTCCACTGACATCACGCTTTGATCTTCCAATTATGTCAATATCATCTGCGTATCCGAGTAATTGGATGGACCTTTGGAAGATTGTGCCTCTAGTGTTGACGGTTGAGTTTTGCACAATTCTTTCCAGAACGATGTTGAAGAAGTCGCATGACAGTGCATCGCCTTGTCTAAAACCTTTTTTGACATCAAATGCATCGGTGAGATCTTTTCCGACCTTGATGGAGCAGCGTGCATTCTCCATCGTCATTCTGCACAAACGGATAAGTTTGACAGGGATGCCAAAACTAGACATTGCTCTGTAGAGTTCTTCCCTATGGATGCTGTCATACGCGGCTTTAAAATCGATAAAGAGATGGTGGGTATCGATTTGAAGCTCCTGGGTTTTTTCCAAGATCTGCCGTAATGTGAATATTTGGTCGATAGTGGACTTTCCTGGTCTGAAGCCACACTGATAAGGACCTATCAGGTTGTTGACGAACGGCTTCAGACGTTCACATAGTACGGCAGAAAGGATCTTATATGCAATGTTAAGGAGACTGATCCCTCTGTAGTTGGCGCAATTTAAAGGGTCTCCTTTTTTATGTATCGGACAAACTATGCTGAGATTCCACTCATCGGGCATGCTTTCTTCCGACCATATTTTGCAGATGAGTTGGTGCATGCTCCCTACCAAGTCATCGCCTGCTGCTTTAAATAGTTCGGCAGCTATGCCGTCAGCTCCAGCAGCTTTGTTTGACTTCAGTTTAGATATAGCTATCTTCACTTCGTCTAGGTCGGGTAGGCGGAATTGTTGATCTGCGTCGCCTAAGTTGAGTGGTTCTACCTCCCTTACAGCGGGATTCGGTTCGTCATCGCCGTTATATAATTTGGAGAAGTGGTCTTTCCATATTCTCAACATAGACTGCGGTTCTACTACGATGTTCCCCTGATCGTCTTTACAGGCTTCGGTTCGTGGCTGGTACCCTTGGGAGTTCTTTTTTACCTTTTGGTAAAATTTACGAACCTCATTCCTGTTGTAACATCCCTCTATCTCCTCGATCGCGCGCTTCTCGTGCTCTCTTTTTTTCCATCTAAGAAGCCGGTGTTCCTCTCTCCTCCTCTGCTCGTAGAGCTCGCGAGCAGCTCTGGTCCTTCTGTGCAGGGCCGTTTTGTATGCCTCTTGCTTCGCTGCGTGCGCTTGCCGGCATTCGTCGTCAAACCAGGGGTTTCGCTGTGTTGGACGTGTGAAACCTAGCACTTCAGAGGCGGCATCTCTGATGGCTGCAAGGCAATGTTGCCACTGGTTTTCAATGCTTAATGCATGCAGCATAGGACTCCTTAAGAGGTTACTAGAGACTCGATCGGAAAAGGACATGGCAGTCTCTTGCGATTGTAGCCGCCCAACGTCGAAACTTCTCACAGTACTTCCTTGTTTTGGCTTGGACCGGGATATCCGTAGCCGTACCTTGGCTACAACGAGGTAGTGGTCCGAGTCAATGTTGGCCCCTCGGAATGTTCGGATATCCTGTATACTGGAGAAGTGTCGTGCGTCGATCGCAATGTGGTCAATCTGGTTGACGGTTGATTGATCAGGAGATTTCCATGTCCCCTTGTGGATATTGAGATGTGTGAACTGCGTACTAGCTACCAGAACGTCTCGCCCCGCAGCGAAATCGATCAGCCTGAATCCGTTGTCGGAGGTGGTGTCGTGCAGGCTGTATCTTCCGATTGTGCCACCAAAGATGTCTTCTCTTCCTAGCTTGGCATTAAAGTCTCCTAAGACAATTTTAATGTCATAGCCAGGGCACTGCTCATATGTCTTGTCCAAGAGCTCGAAGAATATGTCTTTGGTGTCTTCATCTTTCTCCTCTGTTGGGGCATGCGCGCATATTAGGCTTATGTTGGCGAATTTAGCCTTGATGCGGATTGTCGTGATGCGCTCGCTCACACTGTTGAAACTCAAGACTTTTTGCCTGAGTCTAGTTCCAACAACAAATCCACACCCAAATAGACGCTGCCTTTGTTCTCGGTAGCAGTCGCCGTAGTATATATCGCAGTCTTTTAGTTTGCGTTTGCCCGGTCCATCCCATCGCACTTCTTGGATGGCGGTAATATCTGCCTTGCAGCAGTTTAGGGCTTCCGCTAATTGTTCGGCTGCACGTGGTCTGTTAAGGGACCTAACATTCCACGTACAGATCCGAAGTTCGTAGTCCTTATTTCGTTTGCTTGGGTTGTCAACAGTGAATCCGTCCGTATCCGAGGCTTGTTGGTGCTTCGCAACTAGAAAATTTTTACGTGGTCAGGAAGTCACCCTGACGGCACAACCCCCAACCTGGAGGGCCAGATCCTTAGTATAACTCCAAGGACGGGGAGCCGGATAAACCGCTCCTTATAGGCCTGGGCTCCGAATAAGTCGTAGAAGCCCTATAAGGTGTTCACTAAGTAGTTCAGCCTTACTGGAACTGTAGACGCCACCGTTGATTCCATCTCAAGAATTCGTCCGCTGCCGTCTGGATAAGGAGAGGTGCCTTAGTGGAAACACCTCTCCCCCCCTCTCTCGTTTGCTGCCCCCAACAACTTTCCACTGGGGTTAGAACCCAATCTCCAGTTGAGGTACTAGGCACCCGATGTTCACCACGGGGAGGTGAGAGTAGGAGTTGATAGACAGAGGTGGGTTTTGAGAAAAAACCTGTGGACGCTTGTGTCCTCTTGAATGCACATGTCTACCATTTGAACATCAAAAAGGGTAACGCTCATAGAACCGTAATTTTGTTTTTATAATTCTCAGGAGCTAATGAACCGATTTCAATATTTGATGATCAAAAGTGTATATATATTTTTTTAGATTTTTGAAAAAATATTTTATTTTTTTTTAAATCCGATATCTCGAAAAAGAGTACACATTTGTTTACGAAATTCAAATTTAAAACGAATATTTAAAATCACTAAACACCTGCATAGCAAAAATATTTTTAAGAAAAAATGGAAAATTTGTATGTATATTTAAAAAAATTAATTTAAATTAAACCGGTCTAACGATTTGCAAACAAAAATTGAAAAATGGAGTTTTTTTTTGACAAATCAAAAAGCATTTATATCTTTGAAGACAAACTTATTTTACAGGTATATTTTTAAATCTTATATAGGTATTTTTTCAACAGACTCTTTGCATATAGGAGCAAGTTCGTTCTACCCAGTCGTGCATTTTATTTTCGATACAATTCTAACGATTTCACAACGAAAAAAGAGGCTGGGATGCAACCCACACTGATAACTTCCCATCCCGGCTGTAGATTCGTCTTGCTTAAAAGGTTTGTAGGTTGAATTATTCTAAAAAAAAATTTAAAATTACCAACAATATTTTGCATATGCTGAATTAGTTTGATTTTAAAATTTTTTTTTTGCTAACGGGAATTTTAGTCGAAAACAAATTTTTACCAACTTAAATAGAATTTCTTAAAAGTTTTTATTTTTTATATATACGAATACAAATTGGATGAATGAAATTAATTTGAAGTCAATATCTTCTATTGTTCACGAGATATCGAGAACCGAACATCTATTTTTACCAAATTTGCGTACTATTTTTTGTAGATTTTAATTTGTATGAACAAAACTGACTGTCGGATATTTTTTTAATTTTTGCTTAATGTAAACAATATTTTCTATAAAATGAAATAAGTTTGAAGCCAATACCTAAAATTATTAAGTCGAAAGTAAATTTTGACCAAGTTTTAGTATTGTTCGTTTTTTAGGTTTTTATTTTTTGTAAGAAAACTGCCAATTCGATTTTTGTCAAAAAGAAGAAGAAGAAAAGATAAAATTAATTTGAAGCCAATATCTCAAATTTTTAAAAAGATACTTGAGTCGAAAATCAATTTTTACCAACTTTTAGTATTGTTTTTTTCTATGTTTTTAATTTCTTTGTAAAAAATTGTCAATTCCATTTTTGTCAAAATTTTACCAATGTCAAAAACGCTATTCTTCGTTGCATAAAATTATTTTGGAGACAAAATCATTTTTTGTTCGTAAAATATTCGAGGTGACAAATACTTTTTTTCAGTTTACCGTTAATTGGATTTTTTTTTCAAAAATATACTTGTTTGGTATAACGTCAAAATATATAATATAAAATTTAATTCAAGTCGTTAACGTTAGTGGTTCGGGAGATATTCTGGGTTAAGCTAGCCACAGACGATGAACATGTTGGTGTGATTTGTTGGTGTTGGGCTGAAAATCATTCGTGTATGGGCATGTTGGCCAACAAATCGACGGTTTATGAAATATTTTATAAACCGTGAAGTTGTGGCTAACATGTTGGCTGTGTATGGGCAAGTTTACAACACGTTTTGAAGTTTATCAACATGTTCGTCGTGTATGAGTTAACATGTCGTTATCAAACATGCTATTGCATCATCCGCACTTCTATCGCACATCTTGACTTCATGACAGTCACACAAAAAATGAAGTTTATAAACATGTTGGGCCGTGTATGGCGAAGCGCTGCCCAACAAATCACACCAACATGTTCACCGTCTATGGCTAGCTTTAACTATAATGTTCACATTTTTTTAAACTGCTATGGTAAAAAATGTCAACATTTTCAATTCGACCGATTACAAAAACTTCCTATGGGAAGTTAACCAGTGGATTTTAACAAATTGTAAATGACAAATCCGTTATCAAAGGGTTAAGGTAACTGAATGGTCAATGCAGTCCCCTAGTTTCTAGTTCTAAGACTCTTCAAAACTATACTTTGATTTCCATATCCAATTCATAGTCACGTCTCACGTGATAATTTTGATTATAGTATAATTTTTTCAGCAGTTCCCGCGGCATGATAGTTAGTGTGTTGGGCTGCCAAGCCAGAGGTCTTGGGTTCAATCCCTGCCTGTGCAATCTAAAGCTTTTTTTTCACGGGTATTGCCTCTTGCCAGGAATTGACAAATCCTCCAAGAGTAATTCTTGTCATATTTGGCTTAAAACTGTAGGTCCCCTCCATTCTTGACAAAATTCCTCGCACACAAGAATGATTGAGAGTTGTATGTAAGTCACTATTATAGTCCCTAGTTTTCAAAGTACTGTTGCGCCACTCAATTTTTTTTGTTTATTAAACTTTTTCCAGACAACCACCACCCCACAACAATATTCCGTTTTCCATAGCAACCAAAACAATACTTTCATTATCTCTGCTGTTCCCTATCAAACACCAATCATTGATGCACTCGAAATCAGGAAAAGGTAGAATTCTCTCTAGGTTAGGTATCGTCGAACTACGAAACAAAAAACGCGTTTAACGTGTTAAGCAAAAGCATTGTCACGACCACCAAACGTGTGTGGTTTCAATATTGGTAGCGTTGAGATCAATATTTTTGTTCGTATAAATACAGTGTTTAGATTCCTCCATTCAATTCAACTTAACGGCCGCCGGCGGCTGCCGGGCGTGGCGCAACAAAACTAGGTGCTAATTCGGTTTCAATGGAAGGTTGGGGTTGATGCTGGTTTGCCCTGATGGAGTTCGATAAATTTAACTGTCAATTTATTTATTGTTAAATGTTTAGCGAATAAAATTTCACCGATAAACGGTCACGAATGAATAAAGGTATGTAGGTATATGGTATATATTTATTGCTTCACTATTGCACTTTGCACCGTTGGACTATTTCCTTGCCAAGCGGAAGTTTTTAACTCGCTTTAATAATAAATGTTTAACTTTATTCGTTGCGTTGGTTGAATGGTCAGCTTTAGATCCATGAGGATTGTCAGCGCCAAGCATGTATATGTACCAATGAGTTGTAGTTGTATTATATTCTAGCTGTTAAAACGTTCACTATAATTGCTCGTTATAAGGGATAAAGTGTTACTCATGACATGAGTATACATGGATATTTCCACACATAAATGGGAAACAAAAACAGCTTGATATTTGGTTTGATGGATACGAAAATATCGGCGAACCACAGTTGGTAGTTGGTTTGAATTTTAATCGATTACCGATTACGAGAATTGCAGCTTTTTGCTGCGCATAACAGAACAAGAATTATGCAACGTATAAATGAATATGAGAAAAAGCATCTTTTAAAAGCGTATCTAGTCTTTCTCATTGGGGGCGTATGTGTTCTCAAAGAGGAAAAGTTACCAAACAGTGTTTCGCAAGAAATGGCGATATATAATATAATGTTGCTAATTGAGATTTTACGATATGAGCATTGAGCACCTTCGTATCCCTCTACCTTAGTTCCTTTGACTTAAAAACGATGAGATAATATCATTTGAAAATTAATATATAAATTCGCAAGAAAGACTTCATAATGCATATAAAGTGAAACAACAGAAACAGAAGGAACAGCTTCCACACAAGGAACATAACATACTCCACGCAGCTATAGGCAATAGGCAGAGAGCTCGCTTATAGCCAGGAAGCAGGCAGTCAGCCAGACAAAAGCACTTAAAAAGTCTGAAAACATGTGAGGCAAGTAGTCTTGCATATATTCGGTTATGTTGTTATAGTTGTACGATAAATGCGATGAGATGAAAACGTTGGTTTGGGGCTTTTGAGAATAAAGTTAAAACAGACTCTGGGGGGTAGATAAATAAATTATTCACTTGTGTGTACCTTTTGCTTTGCACCAACCCCACTTTCTCCCCTGTTCGAAATTGCTAATGCAGCTCCATCTGAATTCCACCCCATCTACAAACCTTGTTGCCAAAACTATAGTAAATTTCAATATATACCAAAAGTGCAGGGCGATATACATAAATAGGAGCATTCCGTGTACCCATATGCCTTGAAGAAAGATGCACTTATTATGTATCTTCAATGTGGTCTTTAATATGAGGAATTTTATAATTCATTTAGCACATACATACATATGTGTTTGTTAATTTCCCGCAGAAAATGCATATCTAATTTCTATTTTATTTTAATAGGAACCGGATAGATGATGTGTGAATTGGTTAATTTCGTCAAAATATGCGCTTGAAAACTCTTAAACATGTCTTTTGACAATTTGTTGGCAGAAACTTATTTTAAATAAAGATATTTACATTACGAAATATTGAAAACTAATGTCCAAGTAAAGAGAAATAAAGGTAGAAAAGAAAGTTCCAAAACATTGATAAAATTTAATTAACGTTTTATGCCGAAAATAAGGTAAGAAACATTACTTAAACCTTATAGTAACAAACAATCGGGGAGTGTATGGCTTATAAAAATGTATATACATACATATATGTATTTAATGCTATATTTGATTGATTGTTTTAGATGTATTGATACAGCTTCTAACCTATCTTGACGACATTTGTAGACTACAAGTGCACGCTATAAAAACCTTGTTTTTTCATGAATCCCTTCTTCATTGGATTAGTAATTACCTTTCGCATCGTTCGATACAAGTAGTATTGGATGGATTCAAGTCTGAAAACTACAAAATAAATGCTGGTGTGCCCCAGGGCTCTGTTCTATCTCCAACACTCTTTCTCATTTTTGTTAATGATCTCCTGTCTGCAACTTCTAATCCAATACATTATTTCCCTGACGATAGTACTCTCAGCTTTTCATATACGTTTTTAGAATCACATCCCTCTTCTTCGGATGTGGAACTGCAACGACAAAATATGATAAGTTCATTTAAGCATCATTCACATGAGCGCGACCAACGAACGACGAATGAATTACAAAATGTGAGTTTATATACGTTTGAAGACATATTTCCACACAAATTTTAACAAAACGATAGCAATATAGTTTCTATTTGATTTATGATGCATACTTTTACTTTTCAATATCATATATTAATAAATTTAAGAAAACAAATTTATTCGTCGCGAAAAAAATTATAGTTGATACGAACTGTCAAACTTTATTCGCGTTCCACATTATCCACACTCGCAACGAATAAAAAAATCGCGCGTACTTAACCTAAAAAAATCGTTCTTGTTTTGGTTTCGGTGGTGAATGTCAAACTTCATTCGCGACGAATTAAAAACTCTCATGTGAAAGAAATGTCAAAATCGACGAATATTCGTTCATTCGTTGGTCGTTGGTCGTGCTCATGTGAATATTGCTTTAATTCTGATCTAAACAGCATTCTGCAATTATGGGGATTAAAAAACCGCGTGGAATTTAATGCTTCGAAAACACAATGCTGTCTTGTATCGTTAAAGCGAGATACACCCCCTTACCATTATCCATGGATGGCACTTGCATCGAGGAGATTGAACATCTCGATATTCTCGGTATGTGTATCGCCAACCACCTCTTGTGGGACGATCACATACGCGATGTCGCCAAAAATGCCGCAAGGTGTTTGGGTTTCCTTAGGCGATGCAAGAAATGTTTCACACCTTCCGATCTGGTTGTTATCTACAAGACTTATATATGTCCAAAACTTGAGTATAACTCCCATCTCTGGGCTGGTGCTTCTGCAACTTACTTAAGCCTCTTGGATAGTATTGAACGTAGAGCATTTAAATTGATAGGTGATAATATCATCATAAGTTCATTTACTTCGCTTGAACATCATCGTGAGGTTTCTTGTCTCACCCGTTATTTTAACGGTGTATGCTCTAGTGAAATAGCCAGCTGCATTCCTGCCCTTAAACAGTTCAACCGTAATACTCGCGCTTCTAGGAATGCTCATCAGTTTACCCTCGAGTCCAACTTCGGCCGTACTGTCAAATACAGAGATTCGTTCTTAAGCCGTACTACGCGAATGTGGAATGCCTTACCACACTCTGTCTTTCCTAGTCATTGCAATATTCAGGAATTCAAAACCAATGTGCACCGACATCTCTTTTTAAACCCTCCCTCCTCTTCCTAGTGCTCACACTGTGCTTCTGCATAATAAGGGTAGTAATATCCCCTTGAGTGTGTTCTTATTATAAAAAAAAAAATCAAAGATTTTTAGAGAGATGTCTTTGTGTGGGTGTAGCCAATATCTCAAGAACCAACAGAGACATCGACTTCAAATGAATTTTGTTGTGCAGATAATAACACAAAAAGATGCAAAAATTACTTTCGAAAAAATTGCGAGCGGGTGTTTTTTTTTACTTTGATTTATATTCCAGGGACCTTGGAACGTCGAGAAATGTCAAAACTTTCAATTCGACAATCGGACGAATTGCAATAACTTCCTATGGAAAGTTAAAAACACCCTGTACTTTAAAACTTCAGCTACAGTGCTTCCTTTGTATATAAAATTTAAATATATAAGTATAGATAGACATAGATATACAAAGCTGCTATGCAACACAAGATCGAGTTCCACCAACAAATAAATCATCATACTATTTTTCCTTATTTTGAAATAATGATTCTTCAATTTTTCATTCTTCAAACGTGGACAAGCGCGACAAAAAATAATATGGGAATTTTAAGCAACACAAAACCACGTGAAAATCCGTCTGATTACACCAGGCTATCAGACGGAGTAAGCAGGTGTCTGGGTTTCTTTTTGTTTCCAACAACCTTCACTTGTGCTGTGCTGTAACGTAACCAGTGGATTCTTTTGAATGTCTCGTGATTTGAAAATTCTAATGGAACAGGCGCTCATGCTGACATACAGGTGCATACTTTTCAAACACGCATACGAAAATCTCAGCCTTCGTTTTGTATGTGTTTCAACATACAAAATTATGAGGCTAGGACGCTATGTAGGCTCCGCCCTTCTACAACGGTAAATTTTGCTTGCTCTATTTTGTTTGTTTTATCATATTTTGCCTTTTTTTGTTGTTGAGTCTAGTGTCCAACCCAAAGCAAAGTTATTTTGAAAGCTTAACCAGGGTTGCTGTTTTGAAGTAGTTAAACAATGCAATTTAAAAATAAATTTAGCCCAAAATCGGAGTTATAAAAGTACGCCAAATAAAAGCCGAATCCAATAAAAAAAATCTTGTAGTTGCAATAGGAAATTATTAATGTTTATTATAAAACAACGGCTAATAAAATATGCATTATTTATTTATAAGAACAGATGAGAGTTATTCATCAATTTTAACACAGTTATATAGTTTTTAGCTGTTAAAAAGCTGTCCTTTCAATAATGGTTATCATTTTGGATAATATGAAAACGCCAATTAGATTTTTACGTGTTTTGTTTAAATATTCCATGTATTAAAGTTGTAAAAACTAAAGTCTTTTTAGTGACTGCATTTAAGTCATGACTTAAACTTCCAAAACTACCTACTTTGACTTTTTACAGAAAAGTTAAGTAATTTTTAAAAGTCATGACTTGAAATCAATTTAAAAAACTAACTGACTCAAAGTCAATTAGACTGCAGTCTCTTTGATTTTATAAAGTCATTAAGTTTACTAGATTTTGGCGCCACTGCGATGCATTGACTTGTATTAGTTTCTGTACACAAAGTTGCCGAAAGACCACCTAAGAAGATTTTATTAGTGCTCTAAACTGTTAAATTTCCATTTGACTTATTTTTATAGGGTTATTTTAGAACTTGCATACTTCACATCATTGACAAGTTCATGGGAAAATTGATTGCCACACATTTGTTGAAAAACGCTGCAAAAAGGTCCAATTCCAAATCAGACTTATTTTGATAATTGGTTATGTTAGCTCTGGTGATTTTTGGTTTAACGGCGTGTGTTACTCAGGGAACCTTAAGCACCTTAAGTCTAACTGCTTGATTACTATTTATATAAAACAAAAAGCAACAAGACTAGGCTCCGCCCTTCTACAACGGTGAATTTAGTTTTAGTCTCTGCTTCTAAATCTGTTTCGTTTGAGACTCCTCTCACCAATACATTAAATTTGCTTGGTGTGCCCAGCATTTTCTTTTCCAATAAAATTGTAAACCTCAAACGAAAGCCCAGCTAGGATCAACAGACAGACCCTTGCTTTAAAGTCTGAGCGCCTGGTGCATATGAGAAAATTAAATTGTTCTTCCTCTATAAGTTTCTGTTCGTCTGTAAATTGTATGTGAGAGATGTGTTAGTTGAAAGTGTTGAACAGTTAAATATTAAATGAAAACAATCAGTTTTTTGGCTTGGAAGAAAATATACAAACTTAAAAGCAATCCGTCATCTTAATTACTCTCTTTACATATCTTTTTTTTGAAAAAAATAAATATTTTTGATTCTGCTTTAATTTTTTTCCTTATTTATTTTATATCGTTTTTGAATCTCAATCAATCTTAAAAAGATAGGGAACTTGATTTCAAGATCTTATGTTTTTGTTGGTTGAAATCCGGTGAATTATTGGAACTGAAAATTGTATTTTACAATGGATCTCAAAATCTAAATGTGCTTTTCGTGAAAAGACTGTTTTTGTTTTTTACCAGCTATCTAAAATCCAACTATCTAAAAATCCAACACGAGATCGAACGCTGCCAATGTCTATCAAATTCATACAAATTCGTAACAATCACAATTGATCAATCTGCAATAAAATGATTGACGGATTGATTGACAAAAACGAACGCGTTTGTGATCTTTTGGCGAAATGAGGATTTGAATTCTTTCTTATGTACCAGGCGCTCAGACGTTAAAGCAAGTGTTTGGTTTTCGTTCGTTTTCTTCTTTCGTTTATGATTTAGAATGTTATTGGAAAAGGGGATGCTGGGCACACCAAGGAAATCAAATGGATTGGTGAGGGGAGTATCAACCGAAAAAGATGTAAAAGCAAAGATCAACACTAAATTAACCGTTGTAAAAGGGCAGAGTCTAGCCTTCTTACTTTTTTTTTATGTGTGTGGTGAAATAAATAATAAGAAAGCAGTAGAGGTACGGACAAAAAGTGTAAATGGAATTTCAAGTAAAAACAGAAAGAATATAGAAAGGGGTCTCTGCTTTCTCAGCATGATCGCCTGTTACATTATGATTAAGTTGGATTGCGCACTTCAAGCCGTTACTCGTGAATCACCAAGACCGTGTGTTTATTTTCAGTAAAAAATTCTAATGTGAATAAAATTTGATTTATTTTATAATTATTTATAGTAAATAAATAATGAAAATAAACATTTTTTTTATAAAATTTATTATTATTTAAATAATTTTTAATTCACCAATTTTTCAAACAATGGCCACAAAACCCATAAAACCAATAAAGCGAAACAAAATCACGTGAAAATTCGTCTAATTACACCAGGCTATCAGACGGAGTAAGTGGGTGCCTGTTTCCTTTTTGTTTTCAACAACAGCTTCTTTTCTGTGTGGATTTTTGTTGAATGTCTCGTGATTTGAAAATTTTAATGGAATAGGCGCTCATGCTGACAAACAGATGCATTCAATACTTTTCTTGTTTTGCTTCTTTGTTATCGTTATCTAGATCTACTTAACTACACGCATACGAAAATCTCAGCTTTCGTTTTGTATGCATTTAAAAATACAAATTTACAAGGCTAGGTAGGCTCCGCCCTTCTACAACTGTTAATTTTGCTTGCTCTATTTTTTTGTATTTATCAAATTTTGAGTCTAGAGCCTAACACAAAGTGAAGTTATTTTGTAAGCTTAACCAGGGTTGTTATGTTTTGAAATAAAAAACCCAATTTAAAAATATTTATATTACGCCATATAATAAAATTTTATAAAAAAATGAACTTCCAATAATTTGTATTTATGTATTATAAATGAACGGAAAATAAAAAGTATATTTTTTTTTTTAGAAAAATAGCAATTTTTATTAAATTTCTCAATTTTTCGTTATTTATTTGTTTGATTAAAGGTACCTATGTAATAGAAAGATTTTTGTTTTTCATATCTGATATTGGTAGTTTGACAGATCAACAATTTCTAACAATAGTCGTTCCTAAATGGTTGCGTTCAATCTTAGGGAAGTTTTTATGTTTGTTTGGTGAAAATCCGGTGAATGATTAGAATTTACCATTGAACATTTTTATTTTACAATACTTTTGCACCTCGAAATCTATATATGTACATAAATGTTTTTCTGATTTCCGTGAACAGATAAAAGTTGTTTTTTGACAGCGTAGCGATCTGAATGTTATCTCGTTCAACTTGTTCAATAGGCTATCTTCCACCTACCCAAGGATAGCCTATCCAACCACGAGATTGAACGCAGTCAATGATTTTAACAAATTCATACAAATTCGTTAAAATGACAGGTTCAACGAATTTTTCCGGCAAAGAGAAGTTTGCGCATGCGAACGAGGATTTCAAATGAATTCTTTCTTATGCACCAGGCCCTCAGACTTTAAAGCAAGTATTTTGTTTTCGTTCGTTTTCTCCTTTCGTTTGAGGTATACAATGTTATTAGAAAAGAGAATGCTGGGCACACCAGGCTAAACAAATGTATTAGTGAAAGGAAGTCTTAAAAGAAAAAGATGTAGAAGCAGAGACCAAGACTAAATTCATTGTAATTAGGCGGAGCCTAGTCTGTTGTCTTTTTTTTTGTTATATAAAATACAACACAAGCAGTAAAGTAAAGGTAGGAACAGTGGCGTCCTTAGGCATGGGCCCGGTGGGCCAGGACCCAGGGCCCCGCAATTATTTGGCCCCAAATCCACCAACTCAAAATTAATGAATCTATACAAGAATTATATAGAAAACGAAATAAGGTAAGTAGAAGTAACAGAAAAACAAGTTTCATTTTACTCTCCGTTCCGTTGAAATTCTCCTCCTCAACATCTTAAACTTCTGGCAACATGAATCTTTAATCATACACCTGCACACGCTGTCAACATTATTTTTAAAACTCTGCTTTCGTTCTACTCTACAGTTCTGCACACATGTTGGCTTTTCAACTCACTCCATAAACAAACACAAAGTTGAGTTGCGAAATGATTAGTTGTACCATGATGAGTGGGATAGAACAATTTTGAATATTTGGCCGACACAATCTTGACATTTCTGGAAAATCATGATAATTCAATAGAGGATTGTAGAGGACAAAGCTATGATAATGTGTCTAATGTCGGGAAAATATTCTGGTTTGCAAGTAAGATTGAAGGAGAAGTGCGAATTTGCTACCTTTGTACCTTGTGCAGCACATTCTCTTAACTTAGTAGGCCTTCATGCGGCTGGTTGTGTGCAGGAGGCAAAAAGTTTCTTTCAAGTGGTTCAAAAAATATACAACTTTTTTCTGCTTCTACCCATCGCTGGAATTAATTGAATGAATGTTTAGGTTCACATAGAGTTCTTAAAAGCCTTTCTGAAACAAGATGGTTTGCACGAGCTGATGCTGTTAACGCACTCCATCATGGTTATAAGCAAATTACTGAAGCCTTGAATCTATCTTTAGAGATCCAGAGCAAGCTCCAGACACAAAAAGCGAAGAGCTAAGCCTGTCTCAGAAAATGTCAAAACTGGAGTTCCTCCTTTTAACAGAAATTTGGAGCACAATATTAGAAATAAAACCAGCAAGAGCCTTCAAAAAGAAACAATATTGATTGACGTTGCTGCCAATTTGCTTTGTTCACTATGTTCTTTCATAAATGATCTAAGGGAGAATTTTGATACATTTGAAGCGTGTGCCAAAATTCAGAATCCGGATGCTAATTATAAAGATTTAATGCAACGAAAAATAGTATGAAGTTCGCGTGCCACATATTTTGATGGTCCTGCACCATCCGTCCAGCTAATTGGAAAGAAAAGTTTAAAATATTAACTATTTTTCCAATTATTGACACTATTACTTTGCAATTAAAAACGATACAATGGCTATCAAGAAATTAATGCATTGTTTGGCTTTTTTTGTCGATTGCAATATTTGACTTCAGTGGAGTTGCAAAATTCTTGCGAACAGTTTTCAAAAAAAAATACCATCGAGATGTTAATGCAGAAAAACTTGAGGTAGAATGCCTGCACCTCGTACAGTATTTAAAAGAATTCGATAAAGATGTAAATTAAGATCTTATTACAATATTAAAATTGTACAGTCTAATTACAGTGGATACAATTCGGAACACATTTCCAAATGTAGAAACTGCCTGTAGAATTTTTTTTTATCTTTGATGGTTTCAAACTGCAGTGGTGAGCGTTCATTTAAGATAGACTAAACAGCTTGTCAAGTTTATCAATTTAAAATTAATTACTGCAGGAAATTGAATTTGATGACTTAATTCATGATTTTGCAATTGACAAAGTCAGGAAAGTGTGCCTTCAATAATAGTGTATTGTATACTTAAACTTACATATATATATATTTAAAAAAACCAAATCAAAACAAATATAAAGAAATAAACTTACATAAAATTAAAAAAAATATATAAAAACATTAGAAATCAACCAAAAAAAACAATAAAAATTATCAAAAATCAACTGTAAAGAAAAATGTTCAACTATTGAAGGTAAATTCAAAAAATTATAAAGTATAAAAAAAATACCTATCTGTTTTATGTTTTTTTTTTAGTTCTTTTTAAAAAGTAAAAATATTTAAAAAAAAAAACACAAATTAATTTTAAAATGATTTTTGTAACCTAAAGAATTAAAAAAAATATATTATGCCTAATTTTTTTGGCCCCCAAATCCTATTGGGCCCAGGGCCCCCAAAAGTCTAAAGACGCCCCTGGGTAGGAACAAAAAGTATATATGATATGCTTTCTCAGCATGATTGGCTGTTACATCGAGATAAAGTTGGGTTTGACTTCAAGCAAGGTTTTAAACATTATGTGATCACACTTATCACTTATCTATCACTTATCACTTTATAAATAAGTTTTTAATTTTTGGAAAATTGAAACTATTTGCCAATAATCACTTTCCATTTGAATTTGGGTAGGTATTCAAATTAACTTTGTTGTTTATTTACTTTGTTTTTTCCAAATCTTCAAAAAAAAAATAAACTATCTCAAAAAATTCCCCTAAAATATCACTTTGTCTAGGACGTATTTTTTCTTACAATGTGAACTGCTTGAAATCTTCCTTTTTAGTTCATATAAATATAAATATGCTCCAACCAGCGCGCGTGTACATTTTCATATTCGATTCAATATAATATTTGAGAACGTGAACCCTAAACGAAACAGGTAAAGGCTTTGAAAATTAGGTTGCCTGGTACAATGAAAAAATCATTGTATCTATTTGTTTAAAACTAAAAAAAACATCTTAAAAACTCTCTAAAAAGGTTTTCTATTAATTAGGTTTTAATACACACAATTGTTTTTTTTTTTTTTGTTTTAAACATTATTTAAAACAGTTTCGTGTTTATAAAAGTTTTTAAGTTCTTGCTTATTTTTTGAACAATTGGTGTCGTTTTACAGGGGCGAACTAGAGGTCAATCAGTTTCCCGTGATTCCTATAAAAATGACTATGATTAAAAAATCTGGTGACGTTTTGTCTACTACCATGGTTTCTTTTATTGTTGTTGTTGTTGTTTTTGATGTTGTTGGTGTAGGTGTTTTTGTCTTTTGCAATAATAAAATGTTACCAATTACTATTTTTGCAGTCATTTATACCTTTTTGATAAGTTTTGTTTTGTCAAACTTTGTGTTTGGCATTGACACAGAAATTCTATTTGAAGATCTTATACCTATTCATTTCCATTGCTTAAAATTATGAAACAAGACATTTTTGATCAGAACATTGTAGTTGAGATTTCGCTTATTGTTTTTCAAGAGTTTTCATAATGTTATTGTTGCGGTTTTGCTCATATACTGCGAACTTCTAGTTGAATATTTTCTTTGTATTATTTTAAATTAATTTAAAGCTTATAACAATACTTTTAATCAAATAGTCCGTACAAATAAATTGAGCCAAACAAAACCTATACTCGAAATTTAACAAAAAGAACTTGTTTCAAGTTGGTTCGTAGATACTTGGTATAATGTATTAAACACAACGCCTATTAATCACGCCCCTCTCAAAAAATGAGAATATCGAACTGCATATACGCGAATCTACATCTTACCACTTACCCATAAACAAAATCCTTAAAATCTGAGAAGGCTTCTTTCGAAAAATCGTAAATCTAAAAACTTTACGAAACGAGCATTTTGCATATTTAAGTAGAAGAGAAGGGAGAAGGGGGGGAATAGATAGAAAAAGTAGCTCATAAACTGGCTTTATTGCACAACAAAATTTTCAAAGCTTTTAAATTAACAATGATATGATGATGCATCCAGTAAATCTACTTTGCTTCTTCCGTTCTCCTTTGCTGTTTTAGAAATAAGGAATAAAGGGTAGATATGACTTCCGCCCCCAAAAAACAGCAACAAATCTATATCTATTATATAGGAACACATATGTACAGTAGACTCGCGGTAACGTGAACTATTAAAAACAGAGAGTGTTCACGTTATCGAAGTTGTTCATGTTGACGAAGGTGTAGTTCTTAAAATGTTTAAAATAAATTGGACTTTGTTTCAACTAAAATTTATGTTTTTTTTTTGTATTTCAAATGTAAATGTGCATGAAAAAATGAAATTGTGTTGCAATTAATGAAAAAAATGCGTAATCCACTGAATTTTTTTTTTCTATTTGGCTGTAAACTGCCTTTTCATATACAAGAGAAAATGTTCAAACCTCTGGATTATTTGCGTGAAAAAGTTCTAGTGTACGTTCCTTTTGAGAGTTGATTGGTGAACAAATTCTTTCTCTGAAAACAGCTAGTAGGATATCCTCTTCAGAGACTTTTTCATTTCTTATTGAGCTTAAAATATTCGTCCAGCATTTTGCTATTGTTTCTTTATCAAGACGTTACCAACCCGAATTTAAATAGCAAATAGCTTCTCTTAACGTCAATTTTTGTAATGCTTCAATAACATCAGTTTTTTCGGCCACAATTGATGTTAGAAGACTATTTCTGTAGAAAAGTTTTGTTAATCTTATAGCATTTTGGCCCATCGGCTGTATGAGCGGCGGCGTGACATTCGGCGGCATTAACATCGCAGTTATTAACCCGTTCTTAGATGTTAATTCGTTATCGGGTGGATGAGATGGAGCGTTATCAATTAAAAGAAGAGCTTTGGTGGGCAACCCTTGGTGTATTAAAAATGTTCTGACCTGCACATGAAAACATTTGAAATCAATGCAAAATTGCAATCTGTTTCCTACCTGTTGTACGAAAGAATGATGAAACCAATTTTTAAAAATAGCAGCTGTCATCCATAACGATTTGGAGCAACTGTAGTCAACAGGAGATTTAAAATTCCTAAAAGAGCGAGGATTTTCGCCTTTCCAATCACTAAAAGCTTATCTTTATGTTCTCCTGTTGCGTTTGTACAAGCAAGAAAAGTGACGCGCTGTTTTTCCGTTTTTCTGGCTTGCTTTTGTTTATTTTGGCTTGCAGCTTGTTTTTGAAAGGGTTCACAAGGTGAGGTCTAGAAGATAACTTTTCACCACTTATTTTGATAAAACGCACATCATAACGCTTCTTAAATCTTGCAACCATCCGTCACTCGCATTAAAATCGCCCTGAGTTTCATTAATTTTTGAATGGAAAAATTTAGCTTTTTCCTTAACCATCAATCCATTGACTGGATAATTTTTTTCTTGCTGTTTGATGAACCAACGGTAAAGACCTTTTTTCTATTTTAGGACGCTTAATGGTCTTCCGCATTGCAGGTCCAGAAAATGTATTGTTAACACATTTTAAAATTTTCTCCGATTTTTGTTCATAGCGCAAACTGTTGATTTTGCAACATTGTATTGCTTTGCTAAGCTGGTTAAGCGTGATCCTCCTTTTAATTTTTCTAAAACACTTACTTTGTCCTTCAAAGACAAGAATTTTGGTACTTTTTGCGACATTTTTCAAGAAAATCTTCTTTTTGATTACAAATGCCAAAATAAAGTAAATAATACCTGGTAAATCCTTAACGGGATTCCCCATTTAGTAAAACGATTTGAAAAACCCAAAAAGGATCAAAGGAAGCTATGTTTTTTATGTCAAACGCATTTAAAAGTTGTTCACGTTATAGGGCTTTCACACACTGTTCACGCTACAGAGTAGTCAATGTAAAAAAAAAAGTGTTCACGTTAGCCGGTGTTCACGTAAGACGGTGTTTTTGCTATCGCGAGTCTACTGTATAGTATATGTATTGGTAAAAAAAAGAATCTGTGGAAATTTTCCAAATGCATGCAAACCTATATGAGTCGCTATTGATAAATATGTGTAGATATAGTATGCATTCCAGGACATAGTTTCCAATTTAGTTTATTGACTCTGCTGCGGTCTAGTGCCATTCCCCTTAAATGACTGCCTTTGCCTTACATATACATTGCAGCTCCATCTCTTAATTAAAAGTGAATTGCACTTGGAACAGTTTGGTGAGCACTTCACATCCAGAAATTACCCTAAAACCATCGTTCAGAGCGAGTGTTTGTGTTCTTTTTCGTTCGTTTTTCATGATTCAAACCAACTTGCACCAACTTCACTAGAAACATTTTAAATTGATTTTGTTTAAAGGTTAACCAATAACAGCTATTACCGCACATTTTGAAAGTTAAAGAAAAATTGTTATTGTTAGAATCGGAACGGAAGTTATTACCCGCAATGTTGTGGCTTAATAACTTTTTCTCGATTTGGATCCTTTTCTATCTCTGGAGCTTTAAACATTTCGTGCTCTAATTGTTGTGACGATTTCGTGGGGAAAATGGTAAAAGATGTTTGTCCTTGGCATTTTTATCAAATAGAAATCAATGTTTTCTATTTCTATCACATTAAGTATTACAATCATCGTAGCGGTTCTACTTTCGTTCAATTTTGCTTCCAATTGCATTTCAAAAATGGCTTGTTGGAGGTCTGGATTTTGAAATAGACTCCTCTTTTTGTGAAGTTATTGTAGGTTAGGTGAGGTTAAAGTGGCTGTCCGTGATAGAGTGATAGCACTTGAATCTTGAGGCTTTCTTCTAAGCTCAATGAAACCAGTTTGAGTCCCTTACGAAACGTGAGAGGCTGATTATACTAATATGATTTAGATCGTTTAGATCGTTACAGAAGAATTCTCCTAGGTAATTCTTGCGTTTTTGAGCTAGTGCAGGCAATGTACAGAGAAGGTGAAGAACTGTTTTCTCCTCTTCCTCATCCATACAGCTTCCGCAACACTCAGTGGAGAATACGCCTAGGCAGGTGGCGTGCTTTTCTATTGGACAGTGACATCGATTATCGAGCTTATATGCGATCTGCTTAGTGATAGCAAGCACCTTGATCGCTTTAAATCTAATGTAGGCCAGATGTTTTTTGTGACCGACACGTGGTGATGTTTTTCCATCTGGTGTTTGCTTTCTTCATAGCGTCCCAAATTAGCAATAGTTTGCATGTATCGATTGGTATATGCCAGCATTTACCAAACGTGGTAGAATGGGTTGTACTGCACCATTCCTCGCGAGTTCATCTGCCTTACAGTTTGCTGGAATGTCTCTATGGCCCGGCACCCAGCAAAGGTGAATATTAAACTGTTGTGCCATCTCCATTAGAGATGATCGACAAGTATAGACTGTTATAGAATTTGTAGAGACAGAGTCCAGAGATTTGAAAGCGGCCTGGCTATCTGAGAAAATATGGATATCAGATGATGATATCACGTTTTTTTAAGCCAGGACAAGACTTCTTTTATAACCAAGAGTTTCGCCTGGAACACACTACAATGATTGGGAAGGCGAAATGAGAGACTTAATTTGCCATATCCTCCCAGAAAGATCTGGAAGGTATAGAAAACTGAAAGTTTCTGAGGAATTGCAGTTGGGGGATGGTTTAGTCTGTGTGCTTTGGAATTAATTCTAAATACCTAAGAATTACGGACTGGCCAATGTTGTTGTTGATCCACTGCGACGAAGCTTTTAATCGAATAACAGAGCTTGCAGCTATTTGTTTGCTAAATATATCAAGAGGCGTTAGGTAGAGTAGGGTGTCCAGTGCCACAGATGGAGTCGTGCGAAGCGATCCGCTTATACAAAGGCAAGCTAAACGTTGGACTTTATTTATTTTGTCGCGATTTATAGCTTTTTATAAAGCAGTCTACCATTCTGCCACACCGTACATCAAAATCGGTCTGATTACCGATGTGTATAGACAATGCGTGATTCTGGGTTATAAGCGCCATTAATTACCAATAGCTTTTTTGTAAGAAAAGAGAGCTACAGTAGTTTGTTTGACTCTTTCTTGTATATTGCGTTTCCAATTTAGTTTTTTGTCTTAAATAAGACCCAGGTACTTAGCCTCGTCTGAGAACTGTAATTGGATTCCTTTAATATAGGAAGGGTTAACAAATCGAATTTAGTTTTTCCTCGAAAATAGGACTAATTCGTTTTTGTGTTTTTTTTTTTCCACACCAATGAGCACAAAGTATTAGTCTGGCTACGGCATTTTGTAAGAGTTCTTTTAAGGTGTTAAGATGCTTTCCGATGCTGAAACCGCGCGCTGTAGCAACGTCATCCGCATAGGCAATCATTCTGAAACCCTCCGCATCCAGACGTGTTAGGATTTCATTTAGAACTAGGTTCCAGAAGAAAGGGGATAGAACACCACCTTGCGGTGTCCCTCTACTAACGAATCTTCTAGCAGAAGAATTGCCCAGTTTTGAGTTAATTATTGTTCTGGTCAGCATTAAATGAATTAACTCCCCAAGCGAACTCTCTACGTTAAGAGATGTTAGTGCAGATGTGATTGCAGATGTGTCCCTGTCCACGTTGTTAAAAGCACCTTCGATGTCAAGAAAAGCAACCATAGTGCACCCTCTATGATGAAGGGAGTATTCGATGGTGCGTACTAGTGTGTGTAACGCCGTTTCCACCAATTTACCTTTACAGTAGGCATGTTGAGACGTAGACAGAAGTCTTGTGGAAAAAATTTGATTCTCAAAAAGAGCTTTTATTAGTAGCTTTAAATTTGTAACCAATTTTCGTGCAACTTACTAATTACAATCCTCTCTGGAATTCAAACTTGTGCTTACAATCATCTAGAAATGTTTGACCCAAACTGATTCACTTTTCACGTCAAGATGAAACCATAGGCAAACTTTCTATTTTGGTTTTAAAGAATTAAACAAAATTTGAAAACAAAAGCGAAAATTTCAGTTTTTAACTAAAAAAAATAAATACATAAGTTATTTATTGACGTGGAATACTGCTAGACTAAAAAATACCTAATTCCACTCATAAACTTGAGTTCTTATTACCATATTGTCCCAAATTTGTACCATTGACAAGTCTTTTACATATTTTTCATTTGCATTATTTCTTTTAAGTACGTGTTTATTGTGTGACTAAACAACTTCAAAAATGTTTTGAAAACTTTCAAAACTATGTTTGAAGTTGTAACGAAATGTTTCTTTGTAAAACAACTTTCTTTGGGCCTTGTTAAAAATTATCATTTAACACTTCATCAGTGCTGTTCCTGTGTCTTTTTAAAGTTTTTCAATTTTATCAAAAGAGCCGTCTCATATAAAAAGATTTAGATGTAAAATTCTTTAACAGTGATTGGTCTAATGTAATTTTTGTGTTGAACACAAGAACAAACAACTATAACCTCATCATCGTCATCTTCTAGTGTAATTATTAGAATGAGTCACTTGAGGTTGACAGATGTATGCTAATGGTAACTACTTAACTGATACACTTCTGGCATTTTAGAAGTCAGATCTGATAAGACTACGTCCGACTCCAAATGTTTTAATATCCAATGGATTTCCTTCTTCTTTTATGACTTATTTTATGACAATATTTTCATGTGTCTGGTATTTTTGAGGTTAAGGGTGTTTACATAGGATCGACGTCTTTTGGGCATCTGAGGCACCTTACTTATTGGTTGATAATTGTTTTACCATCGATGTCAGCAGACAACCTTAATGGATGTAAAATAATAAAAGGGAACAGAGAAGGGATGTTCCAATTGATTGAAAAGACACGAAGGAAAAAATGTATCCTCCAGTTCAGATTAAATCTTGTTTCTTTGACTTGTTCGATGAAATAAATTACTATACCTGTCTGACTATTCGGGTTCGGGGTCAAGAGAAACAAAATAAAGAACAAGAAGGTAACAAACAGATAATTTTGTGTGGTCACTTTGTGAACTTATACCGCCTTTTCTCACAACTCACAACTATCCAGTTTTTTTGTTCATGACATGACCATAAAGTGCGCTTTGTGCGTTACCTTCTCGCTAAGACCAGATTTGTCTGAAGGAAGACAAATGTGGACATTATTTTTACGAAGATGGGCATGGCACTTTAGCACTTTGTTAGCATGATTGTATAAATCTTTACGCCACCATACTAGTTTTATAAGAAGAGGCAAGGTGCTTTAACATGAGTTAATTGTTACTCCAAAAGTTTTGGTGGGTTTGTAAAGGTTTACCTGAATGAAGGAGACAATCCTCACAAAAACATAACCATCTGCATGTTTCGTTAAACCAACAATTCATTATTCTGACGGCCAGAAAGCATTTAGGTAGGTACTCGTGTCAAAATATAGAAGATTTAAGAAGAGAAACAAATTGACGGTGTAATTTATTGGAATCCGAATTTTGAATTCATCAGTTTTATTGTGAAATAAATTCAAGACAAATGAGAGGCATTTCTATCGACCATTTTGTTGCTGCTTCTTTTTATTGAATAAACTTTTATTTTTTATAAACCTTTACTGTTTACTCTTCGAACACAATATTTAAGCGTTGTTCTTCTCTGAGCTTGTATTCAATAACAAACATTTTTAACAGATATATAAATTAAAGGTTCAAAAATATTCTTAGAGCAAATTGAAACTATAAAATTTTTCATCAATATACAAAATTCACCAAAAACTATTAAATTTATCAGCAACTATATTTTTTGGTCGGTTTCTTTTCTTATAATTAGGGTTTATGTTTTCAAAATCTAAAAGCATTTCTGATACTTCATTCAGAGGTTTTTATATTTCTAAAAAAAAAAAAAGTAGCTTGATCTACATTTACCTTTATAAATGCCTCAGTCATAAATTGCATCAACTTTCACTGCATATTTACAAATAAAATTAAAGTCATTGCTATAAAAACTACATTTCGAAACAGTGAAGGTATAAGGCGTCTGAATTATATTGTAAGTCTTTATGCTCTGTAGTCTGATGATTATTGCTATAAGCCATATTCCAATAGACAACAAGTCAGATACCAACTTACTTAAGTCATGTTCTATATAAGAATATACCACAGTAACTCTCTCCAGACTAACAAACTAACAGAGAGATTCAATGTTGTGACCATGACAGTGTAATCTTCGAACGTAAATGTATCAAAATCCTACTGTAATCCTTATAAGGATTTATATGCATTGATGCTCCTTTGCTGTGGTAATTTACTGGTGGCTTGGCTGCCAATACTTGTGTTGTTGCTTCTTGCTGTAACTGAATTTGACTAAGAACCTTTACCTACATAAGACAATAAATCGGGTTAAGCTGGTGCTTGGTTCATTCAAACAATAGTTTTTATATTTTGTGCTGAAGTGCGTATATGTATGTATTGTATTGTAGTAGGCTCGTAATGGATTTATTGGGATCCTGTCATTTTAACTAAGTATGTAGGTACACATTCTTACACTGAGATTGAGACCGCACCATGTATAATTTTAAAATGCTTTGTTATAATTTCGTCTTCATTCTTTTAGGTGGTTATAGCAATTTGCCTTTCACGCGTATTTATTGATATATAATTTCCTCATTTTCAAATCAAAATAATTTCCTCATTTTCAAACCAAAATCAAAGCTAATAGAGCAGCGATATAGTTACGATAACGGTTATTTGTTAACTAACTAGATAACTTTTTTCAAAATTGTCTTTAAAAATCGATCAAAGGTTAGTTCATAACAAATAGGAAGCTATTCCATAAGACATGACTACTTGGCCAAAGACACCCAGAGGGAAATTCAGAAAGTCTTAAGGACATAAAAAGTCCTTCTATAAGTAACGAGTAAAAATAGATGAATTCTAAGGAATTTCTTTATCAAATTCGTTACTTGCTATGTATGTATGTGGAGATGCTTGTAGATGTATGTATATACAGAAGGATTAGCGGAAATACTTCATATCCAAGAATCTGGCCATGGCTACGAAAACACATACCTATTTTTTCTTCAACATAATGTTGTTATAGCACAGAACTAAAGTTGTAGTTTTACTTGCGATATTAGGAACTATATGGCAAGTTTTGCATTCGTTAGAAATTTTGAATTTGAGATTTTAATCACAATGACATTACGATGGTAGAGAACTTGAAAAAAGTTGGTCCCCCATTTCGTCGGTCTGTCTGTCTGTCCTTGCCCCTACAGCCCAATCCGTTGGGCCGATTGAATTCAAACTTAAAATGGCAATTAAGGTTTTAAGCAGATTCGCGTTATGCGATTTTTATTTTTTTTGTTTAAGGATCTAAAATAACAGTATACCCCATTTAAATTTTTTGGGCAGATCCTGTTTTGTTTTCAAAAACGAAGCAATATATTTTTTTTTATTTTGTCTAATTTTTGTTCCTCAACGTGGCTTCATTTAATACAAAAATATTTTCGTTTTGCTCCAGAAGGGTAGCTCTCATAGAACCGTTATTTTGTCGTCGTCCATGTCTCAAGAACAAGTTCAGATATCGACTTCAAATAAATTTTTGTATGCAGATAACATCACAGAAAAATGCAGAAAGGACTCTCAAAAATATTGAGTGGTGGTTTTTTTACCATAGCAATTTAAAAAAACAGTGAACATTTTGGTTAACTCAAAATATCTCAGTACTTGAATTAAATTGAATATTATATATTATATATAACGTTATATCAAACTAATTAAATTTTGAAAAAAAAAACTTACGGTTTTTTATAAATAAAAAAAACGGAACAAAAATAATTGTCACCTCGAATATTTTACTATAACAAAACACAACTTTATATCCAAAATAGTTTTATGCAACGAAGAATAACGGTTTTGACATCTGGTAAAATTTTGAGAAAAATCGAATCGACAGTTTTTACAAAAAATAAAAACCTAAAAAAAAACAATACTAAAAGTTGGTAAAAATTGATTTTCGACTTAAATATCTTTTTTAAATTTAAAGGTATTAAACTAATTTTGTCTTATAAGAAATATTATTTTCAACATTCAGTAAAATTTTGAGAAGAATCTTGCAAAAAATAAAAATATTACCAAAAGTTGGTAAAAAAATGATTTTGGACTCAAATATGTTTTCAAAAATTTAAGATATTGGCTTCAAACTAATTTCGTTTTATAGAAAGTATTGTGTTCGACATTCAGTTATATTTTTATAAAAGTGCGACAGGCAATTTTTTTCATAAAAATGAAGATCTACAAAAAATAGTATAATAAAAATTGATTTTCGATTCTCAATATCTCGTGAATAAATGAAGGTATTGACCTCAAAATGGTCTAATTCTGTGCTAAATTTTCTTAGAAAAAAATTATATGTTGCATATAGGAAAAAAAAACTTTCAAGAAATGATATGAAAATTGGTAAAAATTGGTTTTCGGTTTAAAATCTCGTTGACAAAAATAGATCTGAAATCGCACCATTTCATCATATTTTAAATATTGTGAGTGCGTGAAGTTAGCCCCCCTTTTTTCGATTTTCCAATTTTGGAAAGTTGTTCCAGGTTGTTCCCGGTTTGTTCCGCATTGTTCCAAAGTTTTTTTCAAAAATACCCAAAAATGGGGGTTTTAGACCCCAAAAACTGTTTTTGACCTAGCCCCCCTTTTTCGAAAATCGATTTTTTAAAAATTGTTCCAGGTTGTTCTAGTTGTTCTGAACATTGTTCCAAATTTTTGGACCTCTATGATCAAAATTTTAAAAGATATGGGCAAAATTTGAAAAAACTCTAGCCCCCCCTTTTTCGAAATTTCAACTTTTTATATTTTTTTTAGATTCTAAAAAGTGTTCTTACCATTGTTCCAAAAAATAAGAGTCGTGAAATGTATATTTTAAAAGATATGGCCCCCGACTTTTTTTTTCAAAAATGCAAAATACGTCTCCCCATTTTTTTTGTTTTTTTTTTTAAGCATACATTTTAATCAAACGTGATTAAACAAATGTACAGCAACCAAAACTTGGCTTATAACCTATTATTTACGCTGATGATCGATCTTAAAAAAAAAATCTCGTTGTCTTTAAATTTTGTAAAAATTATTTTAGCTCCCCCTTTTCAAAAATCAAAAATTCAAAAAATGTTCCAAGTCAAACCATACTTCCCCCAGTTCGTCTCCAAATTTCGTCCAAAACCATAAGCAAATATAGCTAAAGGCGCACAAAAACGAAAAAAATAATATTTCCCCTAGCTAGTGCCCCCCCTTGAAAAAATTTAAAATTTTAATCCAAAACTGTATTCTTTCAGCAAAGAACAAAAGGTCTTTAAGATTCCGACACTATGAAATTAATAATGATTATACCTACATTCAAAAAAACATCCCCAACCCCCCCCTTTACAACCACCCACATTTAAAAAATATTTGTATATGCATAATCACTCAGATCAAATTGTTCCAAAGTTTCATTCAAATATGTTCAAAAATAAAGATATTAAGCCCAAATGAAACTTAACAGTGTACCATTCTGTTAACCATATTCTGGCCCCCCTTTTCCGAAATTCAAAATTTCAAAACGTGTTCCCAATTGCTCCGAGGCTCTTCTAAATTGTTCCAGAGATTCGTTTCTTAAAATTGATTTTTAGTAGGAAAAATTTACAAAAAATTCTCCCCCGCCCCCCCCTTGCCAAATCGAAAATATGAAACTTGTTCCCTATCCAGAATCACTCAAATCAAATTGTTCCAAAGATTCATTCAAAAATATTCAAAAATGAAGATTTTAAGCCAAAAAAACACTTTAAGTCGAAAAATCATGTTATACTTGTTCTGGCCCCCCTTTTCCGAAATTCAAAATTCCAAAACTTGTTCCCAATTGTTCCGGGGCTCTTCTAAATTGTTCCAGAGATTCGTTTCTTAAAATTGATTTTTAGTAGGAAAAATTTACAAAAAATGCTCCCCCGCCCCCCTTTGCCAAAATCGAAAATCTAAAACTTGTTCCCTATCCAAAATCACTCAAATTAAATTGTTCCAAAGATTCATTCGAAAATATTCAAAAATGAAGATTTTAAGCCAAAAAAACACTTTAAGTCGAAAAATCATGTTATCCTTGTTGTGGCCCCCCATTTCCGAAATTCAAAATTCCAAAACTTGTTCCCAATTGTTCCGGGGCTCTTCTAAATTGTTCCAGAGATTCGTTTCTTAAAATTGATTTTTAGTAGGAAAAATTTACAAAAAATGCTCCCCCGTCCCCCCTTTGCCAAAATCGAAAATCTTAAACTTGTTCATATTATACTTGTTCTGGCCCCCCTTTTCCAAAATTCAAAATTCCAAAACTTGTTCCCAATTCTTCCGGGGCTCTTCTAAATTGTTCCAGAGATTCGTTTCTTAAAATTGATTTTTAGTAGAAAAAATTTACAAAAAATGCTCCCCCGCCCCCCCCCCCCTCCTTGCCAAAATCGAAAATATAAAACTTGTTCCCTATCCAGAATCACTCAAATCAAATTGTTCCAAAGATTCATTCAAAAATATTCAAAAATGAAGATTTTAAGCCAAAAAAACACTTTAAGTCGAAAAATCATGTTATACTTGTTCTGGCCCCCCTTTTCCGAAATTCAAAATTCCAAAACTTGTTCCCAATTGTTCCGAGGCTCTTCTAAATTGTTCCAGAGATTCGTTTCTTAAAATTGATTTTTAGTAGGAAAAGTTTACAGAAAATGCTCCCCCGCCCCCCGTTTGCCAAAATCGAAAATCTAAAACTTGTTCCCTATCCAAAATCACTCAAATCAAATTGTTGCAAAGATTCATTCAAAAATATTCAAAAATGAAGATTTTAAGCCAAAAAAACACTTTAAGTCGAAAAATCATGTTATACTTATTCTGGCCCCCCTTTTCCGAAATTCAAAATTCCAAAACTTGTTCCCAATTATTCCGGAGCTCTTCTAAATTGTTCCAGACATTCGTTGCTTAAAATTGATTTTTAGTAGGAAAAATTTACAAAAAATGCTCCCCCGCCCCCCTTTGCCAAAATCGAAAATCTAAAACTTGTTCCCTATCCAAAATCACTCAAATCAAATTGTTCCAAAGATTCATTCAAAAATATTCAAAAATGAAGATTTTAAGCCAAAAAAACACTTTAAGTCGAAAAATCATGTTATACTTGTTCTGGCCCCCCTTTTCCGAAATTCAAAATTCCAAAACTTGTTCCCAATTGTTCCGGGGCTCTTCTAAATTGTTCCAGAGATTCGTTTCTTAAAATTGATTTTTAGTAGGAAAAATTTACAAAAAAAGCTCCCCCGCCCCCCCCTTTGCCAAAATCGCAAATCTAAAACTTGTTCCCTATCCAGAATCACTCAAATCAAATTGTTCCAAAGATTCATTCAAAAATATTCAAAAATGAAGATTTTAAGCCAAAAAAACACTTTAAGTCGAAAAATCATGTTATACTTGTTCTGGCCCCCCTTTTCCGAAATTCAAAATTCCAAAACTTGTTCCCAATTGTTTCGAGGCTCTTCTAAATTGTTCCAGAGATTCGTTTCTTAAAATTGATTTTTAGTAGGAAAAATTTACAAAAAATGCTCCCCCGCCCCCCCTTTGCCAAAATCGAAAATCTAAAACTTGTTCCCTATCCAAAATCACTCAAATCAAATTGTTCCAAACATTCATTCAAAAATATTCAAAAATGAAGATTTTAAGCCAAAAAAACACTTTAAGTCGAAAAATCATGTTATACTTGTTCTGGCCCCCCTTTTCCGAAATTCAAAATTCCAAAACTTGTTCCCAATTGTTCCGGGGCTCTTCTAAATTGTTCCAGAGATTCGTTTCTTAAAATTGATTTTTAGTAGGAAAAATTTTACAAAATATGCTCCCCCGCCCCCCCTTGCCAAAATCGAAAATATAAAACTTGTTCCCTATCCAGAATCACTCAAATCAAATTGTTCCAAAGATTCATTCAAAAATATTCAAAAATGAAGATTTTAAGCCAAAAAACACTTTAAGTCGAAAAATCATGTTATACTTGTTCTGGCCCCCCTTTTCCGAAATTCAAAATTCCAAAACTTGTTCCCAATTGTTCCGAGGCTCTTCTAAATTGTTCCAGAGATTCGTTTCTTAAAATTGATTTTTAGTAGGAAAAATTTACAAAAAATGCTCCCCCGCCCCCCCTTTGCCAAAATCGAAAATCTAAAACTTGTTCCCTATCCAAAATCACTCAAATCAAATTGTTCCAAAGATTCATTCAAAAATATTCAAAAATGAAGATTTTAAGCGAAAAAAACACTTTAAGTCGAAAAAGCATGTTATACTTGTTCTGGCCCCCCTTTTCCGAAATTCAAAATTCCAAAACTTGTTCCCAATTGTTCCGGGGCTCTTCTAAATTGTTCCAGAGATTCGTTTCTTAAAATTGATTTTTAGTAGGAAAAGTTTACAGAAAATGCTCCCCGCCCCCCGTTTGCCAAAATCGAAAATCTAAAACTTGTTCCCTATCCAAAATCACTCAAATCAAATTGTTGCAAAGATTCATTCAAAAATATTCAAAAATGAAGATTTTAAGCCAAAAAAACACTTTAAGTCGAAAAATCATGTTATACTTATTCTGGCCCCCCTTTTCCGAAATTCAAAATTCCAAAACTTGTTCCCAATTATTCCGGAGCTCTTCTAAATTGTTCCAGAGATTCGTTGCTTAAAATTGATTTTTAGTAGGAAAAGTTTACAGAAAATGCTCCCCCGCCCCCCGTTTGCCAAAATCGAAAATCTAAAACTTGTTCCCTATCCAAAATCACTCAAATCAAATTGTTCCAAAGATTCATTCAAAAATATTCAAAAATGAAGATTTTAAGCCAAAAAAACACTTTAAGTCGAAAAAGCATGTTATACTTGTTCTGGCCCCCCTTTTCCGAAATTCAAAATTCCAAAACTTGTTCCCAATTGTTCCGGGGCTCTTCTAAATTGTTCCAGAGAAAAATTTACAAAAAATGCTCCCCCGCCCCCCCATTGCCAAAATCGAAAATCTAAAACTTGTTCCCTATCCAAAATCACTCAAATCAAATTGTTGCAAAGATTCATTCAAAAATATTCAAAAATGAAGATTTTAAGCCAAAAAAACACTTTAAGTCGAAAAATCATGTTATACTTGTTCTGGCCCCCCTTTTCCGAAATTCAAAATTCCAAAACTTGTTCCCAATTGTTCCGGGGCTCTTCTAAATTGTTCCAGAGATTCGTTTCTTAAAATTGATTTTTAGTAGGAAAAATTTACAAAAAAAGCTCCCCCGCCCCCCCCTTTGCCAAAATCGCAAATCTAAAACTTGTTCCCTATCCAGAATCACTCAAATCAAATTGTTCCAAAGATTCATTCAAAAATATTCAAAAATGAAGATTTTAAGCCAAAAAAACACTTTAAGTCGAAAAATCATGTTATACTTGTTCTGGCCCCCCTTTTCCGAAATTCAAAATTCCAAAACTTGTTCCCAATTGTTTCGAGGCTCTTCTAAATTGTTCCAGAGATTCGTTTCTTAAAATTGATTTTTAGTAGGAAAAATTTACAAAAAATGCTCCCCCGCCCCCCCTTTGCCAAAATCGAAAATCTAAAACTTGTTCCCTATCCAAAATCACTCAAATCAAATTGTTCCAAACATTCATTCAAAAATATTCAAAAATGAAGATTTTAAGCCAAAAAAACACTTTAAGTCGAAAAATCATGTTATACTTGTTCTGGCCCCCCTTTTCCGAAATTCAAAATTCCAAAACTTGTTCCCAATTGTTCCGGGGCTCTTCTAAATTGTTCCAGAGATTCGTTTCTTAAAATTGATTTTTAGTAGGAAAAATTTTACAAAATATGCTCCCCCGCCCCCCCTTGCCAAAATCGAAAATATAAAACTTGTTCCCTATCCAGAATCACTCAAATCAAATTGTTCCAAAGATTCATTCAAAAATATTCAAAAATGAAGATTTTAAGCCAAAAAACACTTTAAGTCGAAAAATCATGTTATACTTGTTCTGGCCCCCCTTTTCCGAAATTCAAAATTCCAAAACTTGTTCCCAATTGTTCCGAGGCTCTTCTAAATTGTTCCAGAGATTCGTTTCTTAAAATTGATTTTTAGTAGGAAAAATTTACAAAAAATGCTCCCCCGCCCCCCCTTTGCCAAAATCGAAAATCTAAAACTTGTTCCCTATCCAAAATCACTCAAATCAAATTGTTCCAAAGATTCATTCAAAAATATTCAAAAATGAAGATTTTAAGCGAAAAAAACACTTTAAGTCGAAAAAGCATGTTATACTTGTTCTGGCCCCCCTTTTCCGAAATTCAAAATTCCAAAACTTGTTCCCAATTGTTCCGGGGCTCTTCTAAATTGTTCCAGAGATTCGTTTCTTAAAATTGATTTTTAGTAGGAAAAGTTTACAGAAAATGCTCCCCGCCCCCCGTTTGCCAAAATCGAAAATCTAAAACTTGTTCCCTATCCAAAATCACTCAAATCAAATTGTTGCAAAGATTCATTCAAAAATATTCAAAAATGAAGATTTTAAGCCAAAAAAACACTTTAAGTCGAAAAATCATGTTATACTTATTCTGGCCCCCCTTTTCCGAAATTCAAAATTCCAAAACTTGTTCCCAATTATTCCGGAGCTCTTCTAAATTGTTCCAGAGATTCGTTGCTTAAAATTGATTTTTAGTAGGAAAAGTTTACAGAAAATGCTCCCCCGCCCCCCGTTTGCCAAAATCGAAAATCTAAAACTTGTTCCCTATCCAAAATCACTCAAATCAAATTGTTCCAAAGATTCATTCAAAAATATTCAAAAATGAAGATTTTAAGCCAAAAAAACACTTTAAGTCGAAAAAGCATGTTATACTTGTTCTGGCCCCCCTTTTCCGAAATTCAAAATTCCAAAACTTGTTCCCAATTGTTCCGGGGCTCTTCTAAATTGTTCCAGAGAAAAATTTACAAAAAATGCTCCCCCGCCCCCCCATTGCCAAAATCGAAAATCTAAAACTTGTTCCCTATCCAAAATCACTCAAATCAAATTGTTCCAAACATTCATTCAAAAATATTCAAAAATGAAGATTTTAAGCCAAAAAAACACTTTAAGTCGAAAAATCATGTTATACTTGTTCTGGCCCCCCTTTTCCGAAATTCAAAATTCCAAAACTTGTTCCCAATTGTTCCGGGGCTCTTCTAAATTGTTCCAGAGATTCGTTTCTTAAAATTGATTTTTAGTAGGAAAAATTTACAAAAAATGCTCCCCCCCCCCCTTTGCCAAAATCGAAAATATAAAACTTGTTCCCTATCCAAAATCACTCAAATCAAATTGTTCCAAAGCTTCATTCAAAAATATTCAAAAATTAAGATTTTAAGCCAAAAAAACACTTTAAGTCGAAAAATCATGTTATACTTGTTCTGGCCCCCCTTTTCCGAAATTCAAAATTCCAAAACTTGTTCCCAATTGTTCCGGGGCTCTTCTAAATTGTTCCAGAGATTCGTTTCTTAAAATTGATTTTTAGTAGGAAAAATTTACAGAAAATGCTCCCCCGCCCCCCATTTGCCAAAAAACGCAAATCTAAAACTTTTTCCCCATCCGAGATCATTCAAATCAAATTGTTCCAAAGGTTCTTTCAAAAATGAAGATTTTAAGCTGAACATGTGTTAACAGAAAAATCTTGTTACTTGCTTTGATATTTCATTAACTTCGCGTAGGTAGTTATTGTAATCGGTCCGGTTTGTCGAATTGAAAATTTTGACATTTCTCGACGTTTCAAAGTCCCTAGAGTCAAAATAAAAGATTTTTAGAGAGATGTCTGTGCGTGCATGTGTACGTACGTTCGTACGTCCGTACGTTCGTACGTCCGTACGTTCGTGAAGTTTTGTCGTCCATAGCTCAAAAAACAGCAGACATATCGACTTCAAATAAATTTTGTTATACAGATAATAATGCAGAAAGATGCAGAAAGGGTTCTCAAAAAAATTGCGTGGGTGTTTTTTTTACCATAGCAATTAAAAAAAAAAGGTGAACATTTTGGTTTACCCAAAATATCTCACGAACCGATAACGCTAGTGAGTTGAATTAAATTTTATATTATATATTATGACGTGATACCAAACTAGTATATTTTTGGAAAAAATTCCAACTAACGGTTTTTTTATAAATAAAAAAAAACTAGAAAAAATATTTGTCACATCGAATATTTTACGAACAAAAAATTGTTTTATCTCCAATACAATTTTGTGCAACGAAAAATAATGTTTTAACCATGTGGTCAAATTTTAAGAAAAATCGAATTTACAGTTTTTTTTATAAGAAATAAAAACCTAAAAAACAAACAAAACTAAAAGTTGGTAAGAATTGATTTTTGGCTCAAATATCTTTTTTAAAAATTTGAGATTATGGCTCCCAAATAATTTTATTTTATAAGAAATATTATTTTCAACTTCAGGAAAAAATTTGAGAAAAATCGAATTGAATTTAAAAAATTACTGAATGTCAAAAACAATTTTTTCTGTGAGATAAAATAAGTTTAAAGCCAATATTTTCAATTTTGAAAAAGATATTTGAGCCGCAAATCAATTTTTACCAATTTTTAGTTTTGCTTATTTTTTGGGTTTTTATTTTTTGTAAAAAAAAACTGCATAAATTCGATTTTTCTCATTTTTTTTCATTTTTTGTTCGTAAAATATTCGAGGTGACAAATATTTTTTCTAGTTTTTTTTTGATTTATAAAAAAACCGTTAGTTGGAATTTCTTCCAAAAATATACTAGTTTGGTATCACGTCATAATATATAATATAAAATTTAATTCAACTCACTAGCGTTATCGGTTCGTGAGATATTTTGGGTAAACCAAAATGTTCACCTTTTTTTTTAAATTGCTATGGTAAAAAAAACACCCACGCAATTTTTTTGAGAACCCTTTCTGCATCTTTCTGCATTATTATCTGTATAACAAAATTTATTTGAAGTCGATATGTCTGCTGTTTTTTGAGCTATGGACGACAAAACTTCACGAACGTACGGACGTACGAACGTACGGACGTACGAACGTACGTACACATGCACGCACATACATCTCTCTAAAAATCTTTTATTTTGACTCTAGGGACCTTGAAACGTCGAGAAATGTCAAAATTTTCAATTCGACAAACCGGACCGATTACAATAACTACCTACGGGAAGTTAATGAAATATCAAAGCAAGTAACAAGATTTTTCTGTTAACACATGTTCAGCTTAAAATCTTCATTTTTGAAAGAACCTTTGGAACAATTTGATTTGAATGATTTCGGATTGGGAAAAAGTTTTAGATTTGCGTTTTTTGGCAAATGGGGGGCGGGGGAGCATTTTCTGTAAATTTTTCCTACTAAAAATCAATTTTAAGAAACGAATCTCTGGAACAATTTAGAAGAGCCCCGGAACAATTGGGAACAAGTTTTGGAATTTTGAATTTCGGAAAAGGGGGGCCAGAACAAGTATAACATGATTTTTCGACTTAAAGTGTTTTTTTTGGCTTAAAATCTTCATTTTTGAATATTTTTGAATGAATGTTTGGAACAATTTGATTTGAGTGATTTTGGATAGGGAACAAGTTTTAGATTTTCGATTTTGGCAATGGGGGGGGCGGGGGAGCATTTTTTGTAAATTTTTCTCTGGAACAATTTAGAAGAGCCCCGGAACAATTGGGAACAAGTTTTGGAATTTTGAATTTCGGAAAAGGGGGGCCAGAACAAGTATAACATGCTTTTTCGACTTAAAGTGTTTTTTTGGCTTAAAATCTTCATTTTTGAATATTTTTGAATGAATCTTTGGAACAATTTGATTTGAGTGATTTTGGATAGGGAACAAGTTTTAGATTTTCGATTTTGGCAAACGGGGGGCGGGGGAGCATTTTCTGTAAACTTTTCCTACTAAAAATCAATTTTAAGCAACGAATCTCTGAAACAATTTAGAAGAGCTCCGGAATAATTGGGAACAAGTTTTGGAATTTTGAATTTCGGAAAAGGGGGGCCAGAATAAGTATAACATGATTTTTCGACTTAAAGTGTTTTTTTGGCTTAAAATCTTCATTTTTGAATATTTTTGAATGAATCTTTGCAACAATTTGATTTGAGTGATTTTGGATAGGGAACAAGTTTTAGATTTTCGATTTTGGCAAACGGGGGGCGGGGAGCATTTTCTGTAAACTTTTCCTACTAAAAATCAATTTTAAGAAACGAATCTCTGGAACAATTTAGAAGAGCCCCGGAACAATTGGGAACAAGTTTTGGAATTTTGAATTTCGGAAAAGGGGGGCCAGAACAAGTATAACATGCTTTTTCGACTTAAAGTGTTTTTTTCGCTTAAAATCTTCATTTTTGAATATTTTTGAATGAATCTTTGGAACAATTTGATTTGAGTGATTTTGGATAGGGAACAAGTTTTAGATTTTCGATTTTGGCAAAGGGGGGGGCGGGGGAGCATTTTTTGTAAATTTTTCCTACTAAAAATCAATTTTAAGAAACGAATCTCTGGAACAATTTAGAAGAGCCTCGGAACAATTGGGAACAAGTTTTGGAATTTTGAATTTCGGAAAAGGGGGGCCAGAACAAGTATAACATGATTTTTCGACTTAAAGTGTTTTTTGGCTTAAAATCTTCATTTTTGAATATTTTTGAATGAATCTTTGGAACAATTTGATTTGAGTGATTCTGGATAGGGAACAAGTTTTATATTTTCGATTTTGGCAAGGGGGGGCGGGGGAGCATATTTTGTAAAATTTTTCCTACTAAAAATCAATTTTAAGAAACGAATCTCTGGAACAATTTAGAAGAGCCCCGGAACAATTGGGAACAAGTTTTGGAATTTTGAATTTCGGAAAAGGGGGGCCAGAACAAGTATAACATGATTTTTCGACTTAAAGTGTTTTTTTGGCTTAAAATCTTCATTTTTGAATATTTTTGAATGAATGTTTGGAACAATTTGATTTGAGTGATTTTGGATAGGGAACAAGTTTTAGATTTTCGATTTTGGCAAAGGGGGGGCGGGGGAGCATTTTCTGTAAATTTTTCCTACTAAAAATCAATTTTAAGAAACGAATCTCTGGAACAATTTAGAAGAGCCCCGGAACAATTGGGAACAAGTTTTGGAATTTTGAATTTCGGAAAAGGGGGGCCAGAACAAGTATAACATGATTTTTCGACTTAAAGTGTTTTTTTGGCTTAAAATCTTAATTTTTGAATATTTTTGAATGAAGCTTTGGAACAATTTGATTTGAGTGATTTTGGATAGGGAACAAGTTTTATATTTTCGATTTTGGCAAAGGGGGGGGGGGGAGCATTTTTTGTAAATTTTTCCTACTAAAAATCAATTTTAAGAAACGAATCTCTGGAACAATTTAGAAGAGCCCCGGAACAATTGGGAACAAGTTTTGGAATTTTGAATTTCGGAAAAGGGGGGCCAGAACAAGTATAACATGATTTTTCGACTTAAAGTGTTTTTTTGGCTTAAAATCTTCATTTTTGAATATTTTTGAATGAATCTTTGGAACAATTTGATTTGCGTGATTTTGGATAGGGAACAAGTTTTAGATTTTCGATTTTGGCAAAGGGGGGCGGGGGAGCATTTTTTGTAAATTTTTCCTACTAAAAATCAATTTTAAGCAACGAATCTCTGGAACAATTTAGAAGAGCTCCGGAATAATTGGGAACAAGTTTTGGAATTTTGAATTTCGGAAAAGGGGGGCCAGAATAAGTATAACATGATTTTTCGACTTAAAGTGTTTTTTTGGCTTAAAATCTTCATTTTTGAATATTTTTGAATGAATCTTTGCAACAATTTGATTTGAGTGATTTTGGATAGGGAACAAGTTTTAGATTTTCGATTTTGGCAAACGGGGGGCGGGGGAGCATTTTCTGTAAATTTTTCCTACTAAAAATCAATTTTAAGAAACGAATCTCTGGAACAATTTAGAAGAGCCCCGGAACAATTGGGAATAAGTTTTGGAATTTTGAATTTCGGAAAAGGGGGGCCAGAACAAGTATAACATGATTTTTCGACTTAAAGTGTTTTTTTCGCTTAAAATCTTCATTTTTGAATATTTTTGAATGAATCTTTGGAACAATTTGATTTGAGTGATTTTGGATAGGGAACAAGTTTTAGATTTTCGATTTTGGCAAAGGGGGGCGGGGGAGCATTTTTTGTAAATTTTTCCTACTAAAAATCAATTTTAAGCAACGAATCTCTGGAACAATTTAGAAGAGCTCCGGAATAATTGGGAACAAGTTTTGGAATTTTGAATTTCGGAAAAGGGGGGCCAGAATAAGTATAACATGATTTTTCGACTTAAAGTGTTTTTTTGGCTTAAAATCTTCATTTTTGAATATTTTTGAATGAATCTTTGCAACAATTTGATTTGAGTGATTTTGGATAGGGAACAAGTTTTAGATTTTCGATTTTGGCAAACGGGGGGCGGGGGAGCATTTTCTGTAAACTTTTCCTACTAAAAATCAATTTTAAGAAACGAATCTCTGGAACAATTTAGAAGAGCCCCGGAACAATTGGGAACAAGTTTTGGAATTTTGAATTTCGGAAAAGGGGGGCCAGAACAAGTATAACATGCTTTTTCGACTTAGTGTTTTTTTGGCTTAAAATCTTCATTTTTGAATATTTTTGAATGAATCTTTGGAACAATTTGATTTGAGTGATTTTGGATAGGGAACAAGTTTTAGATTTTCGATTTTGGCAAAGGGGGGGCGGGGGAGCATTTTTTGTAAATTTTTCCTACTAAAAATCAATTTTAAGAAACGAATCTCTGGAACAATTTAGAAGAGCCTCGGAACAATTGGGAACAAGTTTTGGAATTTTGAATTTCGGAAGAGGGGGGCCAGAACAAGTATAACATGATTTTTCGACTTAAAGTGTTTTTTTGGCTTAAAATCTTTATTTTTGAATATTTTTGAATGAATCTTTGGAACAATTTGATTTGAGTGATTCTGGATAGGGAACAAGTTTTTTATTTTCGATTTTGGCAAGGGGGGGGGCGGGGGAGCATTTTTTGTAAATTTTTCCTACTAAAAATCAATTTTAAGAAACGAATCTCTGGAACAATTTAGAAGAGCCCCGGAACAATTGGGAACAAGTTTTGGAATTTTGAATTTCGGAAAAGGGGGGCCAGAACAAGTATAACATGATTTTTCGACTTAAAGTGTTTTTTTGGCTTAAAATCTTCATTTTTGAATATTTTTGAATGAATCTTTGGAACAATTTGATTTGAGTGATTCTGGATAGGGAACAAGTTTTATATTTTCGATTTTGGCAAGGGGGGGCGGGGGAGCATTTTTTGTAAAATTTTTCCTACTAAAAATCAATTTTAAGAAACGAATCTCTGGAACAATTTAGAAGAGCCCCGGAACAATTGGGAACAAGTTTTGGAATTTTGAATTTCGGAAAAGGGGGGCCAGAACAAGTATAACATGATTTTTCGACTTAAAGTGTTTTTTTTGGCTTAAAATCTTCATTTTTGAATATTTTTGAATGAATCTTTGGAACAATTTGATTTGAGTGATTTTGGATAGGGAACAAGTTTTAGATTTTCGATTTTGGCAAAGGGGGGGCGGGGTTAGCATCTTTTGTAAATTTTTCCTACTAAAAATCAATTTTAAGAAACGAATCTCTGGAACAATTTAGAAGAGCCCCGGAACAATTGGGAACAAGTTTTGGAATTTTGAATTTCGGAAAAGGGGGGCCAGAACAAATATAACATGATTTTTCGACTTAAAGTGTTTTTTTGGCTTAAAATCTTCATTTTTAAATATTTTTGAATGAATCTTTGGAACAATTTGATTTGAGTGATTTTGGATAGGGAACAAGTTTTAGATTTTCGATTTTGGCAAAGGGGGGGCGGGGAAGCATTTTTTGTACATTTTTCCTACTAAAAATCAATTTTAAGAAACGAATCTCTGGAACAATTTAGAAGAGCCCCGGAACAATTGGGAACAAGTTTTGGAATTTTGAATTTCGGAAAAGGGGGGCCAGAACAAGTATAACATGATTTTTCGACTTAAAGTGTTTTTTTGGCTTAAAATCTTCATTTTTGAATATTTTTGAATGAATCTTTGGAACAATTTGATTTGAGTGATTTTGGATAGGGATCAAGTTTTAGATTTTCGATTTTGGCAAAGGGGGGGCTGGGGAGCATTTTTTGTAAATTTTTCCTACTAAAAATCAATTTTAAGAAACGAATCTCTGGAACAATTTAGAAGAGCCCCGGAACAATTGGGAACAAGTTTTGGAATTTTGAATTTCGGAAAAGGGGGGCCAGAACAAGTATAACATGATTTTTCGACTTAAAGTGTTTTTTTGGCTTAAAATCTTCATTTTTGAATATTTTTGAATGAATCTTTGGAACAATTTGATTTGAGTGATTTTGGATAGGGAACAAGTTTTAGATTTTCGATTTTGGCAAAGGGGGGGCGGGGGAGCATTTTTTGTAAATTTTTCCTACTAAAAATCAATTTTAAGGAACGAATCTCTGGAACAATTTAGAAGAGCCCAGGAACAATTGGGAACAAGTTTTAGAATTTTGAATTTCGGAAAAGGGGGGCCAGAACAAGTATAACATGATTTTTCGACTTAAAGTGTTTTTTTGGCTTAAAATCTTCATTTTTGAATATTTTTGAATGAATCTTTGGAACAATTTGATTTGCGTGATTTTGGATAGGGAACAAGTTTTAGATTTTCGATTTTGGCAAAGGGGGGGCGGGGGAGCATTTTCTGTAAATTTTTCCTACTAAAAATCAATTTTAAGAAACGAATCTCTGGAACAATTTAGAAGAGCCCCGGAACAATTGGGAACAAGTTTTGGAATTTTGAATTTCGGAAAAGGGGGGCCAGAACAAGTATAACACGCTTTTTCGACTTAAAGTGTTTTTTTGGCTTAAAATCTTCATTTTTGAATATTTTTGAATGAATCTTTGGAACAATTTGATTTGAGTGATTCTGGATAGGGAACAAGTTTTATATTTTCGATTTTGGCAAGGGGGGGCGGGGGAGCATTTTTTGTAAAATTTTTCCTACTAAAAATCAATTTTAAGAAACGAATCTCTGGAACAATTTAGAAGAGCCTCGGAACAATTGGGAACAAGTTTTGGAATTTTGAATTTCGGAAAAGGGGGGCCAGAACAAGTATAACATGATTTTTCGACTTAAAGTGTTTTTTTGGCTTAAAATCTTCATTTTTGAATATTTTTGAATGAATCTTTGGAACAATTTGATTTGAGTGATTCTGGATAGGGAACCAGTTTTATATTTTCGATTTTGGCAAGGGGGGGCGGGGGAGCATTTTTTGTAAAATTTTTCCTACTAAAAATCAATTTTAAGAAACGAATCTCTGGAACAATTTAGAAGAGCCCCGGAACAATTGGGAACAAGTTTTGGAATTTTGAATTTCGGAAAAGGGGGGCCAGAACAAGTATAACATGATTTTTCGACTTAAAGTGTTTTTTTGGCTTAAAATCTTCATTTTTGAATATTTTTGAATGAATCTTTGGAACAATTTGATTTGAGTGATTTTGGATAGGGGACAAGTTTTAGATTTTCGATTTTGGCAAAGGGGGGCGGGGGAGCATTTTTTGTAAATTTTTCCTACTAAAAATCAATTTTAAGCAACGAATCTCTGGAACAATTTAGAAGAGCTCCGGAATAATTGGGAACAAGTTTTGGAATTTTGAATTTCGGAAAAGGGGGGACAGAATAAGTATAACATGATTTTTCGACTTAAAGTGTTTTTTTGGCTTAAAATCTTCATTTTTGAATATTTTTGAATGAATCTTTGCAACAATTTGATTTGAGTGATTTTGGATAGGGAACAAGTTTTAGATTTTCGATTTTGGCAAACGGGGGGCGGGGGAGCATTTTCTGTAAACTTTTCCTACTAAAAATCAATTTTAAGAAACGAATCTCTGGAACAATTTAGAAGAGCCCCGGAACATTTGGGAACAAGTTTTGGAATTTTGAATTTCGGAAAAGGGGGGCCAGAACAAGTATAACATGATTTTTCGACTTAAAGTGTTTTTTTGGCTTAAAATCTTCATTTTTGAATATTTTTGAATGAATCTTTGGAACAATTTGATTTGAGTGATTTTGGATAGGGATCAAGTTTTAGATTTTCGATTTTTGCAAAGGGGGGGCTGGGGAGCATTTTTTGTAAATTTTTCCTACTAAAAATCAATTTTAAGAAACGAATCTCTGGAACAATTTAGAAGAGCCCCGGAACAATTGGGAACAAGTTTTGGAATTTTGAATTTCGGAAAAGGGGGGCCAGAACAAGTATAACATGATTTTTCGACTTAAAGTGTTTTTTTGGCTTAAAATCTTCATTTTTGAATATTTTTGAATGAATCTTTGGAACAATTTGATTTGAGTGATTTTGGATAGGGAACAAGTTTTAGATTTTCGATTTTGGCAAAGGGGGGGGCGGGGGAGCATTTTTTGTAAATTTTTCCTACTAAAAATCAATTTTAAGAAACGAATCTCTGGAACAATTTAGAAGAGCCCAGGAACAATTGGGAACAAGTTTTAGAATTTTGAATTTCGGAAAAGGGGGGCCAGAACAAGTATAACATGATTTTTCGACTTAAAGTGTTTTTTTGGCTTAAAATCTTCATTTTTGAATATTTTTGAATGAATCTTTGGAACAATTTGATTTGCGTGATTTTGGATAGGGAACAAGTTTTAGATTTTCGATTTTGGCAAAGGGGGGCGGGGGAGCATTTTCTGTAAATTTTTCCTACTAAAAATCAATTTTAAGAAACGAATCTCTGGAACAATTTAGAAGAGCCCCGGAACAATTGGGAACAAGTTTTGGAATTTTGAATTTCGGAAAAGGGGGGCCAGAATAAGTATAACATGATTTTTCGACTTAAAGTGTTTTTTTGGCTTAAAATCTTCATTTTTGAATATTTTTGAATGAATCTTTGGAACAATTTGATTTGAGTGATTCTGGATAGGGAACAAGTTTTATATTTTCGATTTTGGCAAGGGGGGGCGGGGGAGCATTTTTTGTAAAATTTTTCCTACTAAAAATCAATTTTAAGAAACGAATCTCTGGAACAATTTAGAAGAGCCCCGGAACAATTGGGAACAAGTTTTGGAATTTTGAATTTCGGAAAAGGGGGGCCAGAACAAGTATAACATGATTTTTCGACTTAAAGTGTTTTTTTCGCTTAAAATCTTCATTTTTGAATATTTTTGAATGAATCTTTGGAACAATTTGATTTGAGTGATTTTGGATAGGGAACAAGTTTTAGATTTTCGATTTTGGCAAAGGGAGGCGGGGGAGCATTTTTTGTAAATTTTTCCTACTAAAAATCAATTTTAAGCAACGAATCTCTGGAACAATTTAGAAGAGCTCCGGAATAATTGGGAACAAGTTTTGGAATTTTGAATTTCGGAAAAGGGGGGCCAGAATAAGTATAACATGATTTTTCGACTTAAAGTGTTTTTTTGGCTTAAAATCTTCATTTTTGAATATTTTTGAATGAATCTTTGCAACAATTTGATTTGAGTGATTTTGGATAGGGAACAAGTTTTAGATTTTCGATTTTGGCAAACGGGGGGCGGGGGAGCATTTTCTGTAAACTTTTCCTACTAAAAATCAATTTTAAGAAACGAATCTCTGGAACAATTTAGAAGAGCCCCGGAACAATTGGGAACAAGTTTTGGAATTTTGAATTTCGGAAAAGGGGGGCCAGAACAAGTATAACATGCTTTTTCGACTTAAAGTGTTTTTTTGGCTTAAAATCTTCATTTTTGAATATTTTTGAATGAATCTTTGGAACAATTTGATTTGAGTGATTTTGGATAGGGAACAAGTTTTAGATTTTCGATTTTGGCAAAGGGGGGGCGGGGGAGCATTTTTTGTAAATTTTTCCTACTAAAAATCAATTTTAAGAAACGAATCTCTGGAACAATTTAGAAGAGCCTCGGAACAATTGGGAACAAGTTTTGGAATTTTGAATTTCGGAAAAGGGGGGCCAGAACAAGTATAACATGATTTTTCGACTTAAAGTGTTTTTTTGGCTTAAAATCTTCATTTTTGAATATTTTTGAATGAATCTTTGGAACAATTTGATTTGAGTGATTCTGGATAGGGAACAAGTTTTATATTTTCGATTTTGGCAAGGGGGGGCGGGGGAGCATTTTTTGTAAAATTTTTCCTACTAAAAATCAATTTTAAGAAACGAATCTCTGGAACAATTTAGAAGAGCCCCGGAACAATTGGGAACAAGTTTTGGAATTTTGAATTTCGGAAAAGGGGGGCCAGAACAAGTATAACATGATTTTTCGACTTAAAGTGTTTTTTTGGCTTAAAATCTTCATTTTTGAATATTTTTGAATGAATCTTTGGAACAATTTGATTTGAGTGATTTTGGATAGGGAACAAGTTTTAGATTTTCGATTTTGGCAAAGGGGGGCGGGGGAGCATTTTTTGTAAATTTTTCCTACTAAAAATCAATTTTAAGCAACGAATCTCTGGAACAATTTAGAAGAGCTCCGGAATAATTGACAACAAGTTTTGGAATTTTGAATTTCGGAAAAGGGGGGCCAGAATAAGTATAACATGATTTTTCGACTTAAAGTGTTTTTTTGGCTTAAAATCTTCATTTTTGAATATTTTTGAATGAATCTTTGCAACAATTTGATTTGAGTGATTTTGGATAGGGAACAAGTTTTAGATTTTCGATTTTGGCAAACGGGGGCGGGGGAGCATTTTCTGTAAACTTTTCCTACTAAAAATCAATTTTAAGAAACGAATCTCTGGAACAATTTAGAAGAGCCCCGGAACAATTGGGAACAAGTTTTGGAATTTTGAATTTCGGAAAAGGGGGGCCAGAACAAGTATAACATGCTTTTTCGACTTAAAGTGTTTTTTTGGCTTAAAATCTTCATTTTTGAATATTTTTGAATGAATCTTTGGAACAATTTGATTTGAGTGATTTTGGATAGGGAACAAGTTTTAGATTTTCGATTTTGGCAAAGGGGGGGGGCGGGGGAGCATTTTTTGTAAATTTTTCCTACTAAAAATTAATTTTAAGAAACGAATCTCTGGAACAATTTAGAAGAGCCTCGGAACAATTGGGAACAAGTTTTGGAATTTTGAATTTCGGAAAAGGGGGGCCAGAACAAGTATAACATGATTTTTCGACTTAAAGTGTTTTTTTGGCTTAAAATCTTCATTTTTGAATATTTTTGAATGAATCTTTGGAACAATTTGATTTGAGTGATTCTGGATAGGGAACAAGTTTTATATTTTCGATTTTGGCAAGGGGGGGGGGCGGGGGAGCATTTTTTGTAAATTTTTCCTACTAAAAATCAATTTTAAGAAACGAATCTCTGGAACAATTTAGAAGAGCCCCGGAACAATTTGGAACAAGTTTTGGAATTTTGAATTTCGGAAAAGGGGGCCAGAACAAGTATAACATGATTTTTCGACTTAAAGTGTTTTTTTGGCTTAAAATCTTCATTTTTGAATATTTTTGAATGAATCTTTGGAACAATTTGATTTGAGTGATTTTGGATAGGGAACAAGTTTTAGATTTTCGATTTTGGCAAAGGGGGGGCGGGGGAGCATTTTTTGTAAATTTTTCCTACTAAAAATCAATTTTAAGAAACGAATCTCTGGAACAATTTAGAAGAGCCCCGGAACAATTGGGAACAAGTTTTGGAATTTTGAATTTCGGAAAAGGGGGGCCAGAACAAGTATAACATGATTTTTCGACTTAAAGTATTTTTTTGGCTTAAAATCTTCATTTTTGAATATTTTTGAATGAATCTTTGGAACAATTTGATTTGAGTGATTTTGGATAGGGAAAAAGTTTTAGATTTTCGATTTTGGCAAAGGGGGGGGCGGGGGAGCATTTTTTGTAAATTTTTCCTACTAAAAATCAATTTTAAGAAACGAATCTCTGGAACAATTTAGAAGAGCCCCGGAACAATTGGGAACAAGTTTTGGAATTTTGAATTTCGGAAAAGGGGGGCCAGAACAAGTATAACATGATTTTTCGACTTAAAGTGTTTTTTTGGCTTAAAATCTTCATTTTTGAATATTTTTGAATGAATCTTTGGAACAATTTGATTTGAGTGATTTTGGATAGGGAACAAGTTTCATATTTTCGATTTGGCAAGGGGGGGGGCGGGGGAGAATTTTTTGTAAATTTTTCCTACTAAAAATCAATTTTAAGAAACGAATCTCTGGAACAATTTAGAAGAGCCTCGGAACAATTGGGAACAAGTTTTGGAATTTTGAATTTCGGAAAAGGGGGGCCAGAATATGGTTAACAGAATGGTACACTGTTAAGTTTCATTTGGGCTTAATATCTTTATTTTTGAACATATTTGAATGAAACTTTGGAACAATTTGATCTGAGTGATTATGCATATACAAATATTTTTTAAATGTGGGTGGTTGTAAAGGGGGGGTTGGGGATGTTTTTTTGAATGTAGGTATAATCATTATTAATTTCATAGTGTCGGAATCTTAAAGACCTTTTGTTCTTTGCTGAAAGAATACAGTTTTGGATTAAAATTTTAAATTTTTTCAAGGGGGGGCACTAGCTAGGGGAAATATTATTTTTTTCGTTTTTGTGCGCCTTTAGCTATATTTGCTTATGGTTTTGGACGAAATTTGGAGACGAACTGGGGGAAGTATGGTTTGACTTGGAACATTTTTTGAATTTTTGATTTTTGAAAAGGGGGAGCTAAAATAATTTTTACAAAATTTAAAGACAACGAGATTTTTTTTTTAAGATCGATCATCAGCGTAAATAATAGGTTATAAGCCAAGTTTTGGTTGCTGTACATTTGTTTAATCACGTTTGATTAAAATGTATGCTTAAAAAAAAAAACAAAAAAAATGGGGAGACGTATTTTGCATTTTTGAAAAAAAAAGTCGGGGGCCATATCTTTTAAAATATACATTTCACGACTCTTATTTTTTGGAACAATGGTTAGAACACTTTTTAGAATCTAAAAAAAATATAAAAAGTTGAAATTTCGAAAAAGGGGGGGCTAGAATTTTTTCAAATTTTGCCCATATCTTTTAAAATTTTGATCATAGAGGTCCAAAAATTTGGAACAATGTTCAGAACAACTAGAACAACCTGGAACAATTTTTAAAAAATCGATTTTCGAAAAAGGGGAGGCTAGGTCAAAAACAGTTTTTGGGGTCTAAAACCCCCATTTTGGGTATTTTTGAAAAAAACTTTGGAACAATGCGGAACAAACCGGGAACAACCTGGAACAACTTTCCAAAATTGGAAAATCGAAAAAAGGGGGGCTAACTTCACGCACTCAAATATTGTTGGTAATTTTTAGTTAATTTCTTGGAAAATTTTAAAAGACAACTTTTTTACCAAAACACGAAAACCTACAAAAACAACAAAAAACTGATAAGAAATGGTTTTCGATCCAAGTATATTAATTAAGAAAACAAAGAAAAATATTGACTTCAAATTAATTATCTCACACAAAATATTGTTATGAACATTTTGTTAAAGGGAAGTTATCAGTGTGGGTCGCATCCCAGGTTCTTTTTAAATTTTAAAATAAAAGTACTATTTGTAAACAAATTCTTTGCATACAGGAGCAAATTCGTCCGATCAAGTCGTCCATTTCATTCACTTTTAATACGAAGTTATTGTAATCGGTCCGATTTTTCGAATTGAAAATTTTGACATTTATTGACGTTTCAAGGTCCATAGAATCTAGATCAAAGATTTTTAGAGAGATGTATGTGTGTGCGTACGTACATTTCATAAATCAAAAAAAACTTAACAAAAATATTTGTCACCCCGAATATTTCAAGTAAAAAAAAATAATATAAAATATAATATAAAAAAATGATTTTACTTCCAAAATAATTTCATGAAACCAAAAATAACGTTTTTGACATCTGGTAAATTTTTGAGAAAAATCGAATTGACAGTTTTTTACAAAAAAATAAAAATTAAAAAAAAAATATTACTAAAAGTTGGTTAATATTATTTACAACTCAAATATCTTTTTAAAAATTACATTCAACATTCAGTAATTCAGTCCTGAATGAGGTAAAAACTTGTACTGTTTTTCTTTTTTGATATAAGAATTTGCTCGGGGCACGTTGGAAGGTGTTTTATTTATTCCTATTGAATAAGTCAATGTTAATGTAAAACTTTTGTTAAAACTAGTACAGTGTTTAAAAAAATATTGTTGACATTTGTGTTAAAGGTGTTAAAACGATTTAAAAAACATAATTCTGTTTATTCTTTTTAAACAAAAAAAAAAAAAAGAAACGAATTATTTACACATAGCGGCAATTTTCTTTAGAGAATTTTGCAAATTTAAATTTATTGTGTTGATAACGAATCCTCTCACCTTATTTCAAGTTTATATTAATTCATATGTTAATATTTATATAATTAATATAATATATGCTAATATTTGAAAGCTTCTCCAGCTATTTCTGAGTGTTCTCCAGCTATTTCTCCTAAATGATAATTAAAAATTTGAACAAATACTTGTAACGGGTTATTCATTTTGCGGTTTCAAATGGGTGCTTGGTGAACAGGCGGTGGATCGCGATTTTTCGAACAAAATTTTCTTCAGCGACGAAGCACATTTCTCACTCGGTGGGTATGTTAATAAACAAAATGTTCGTATTTTGGGTTCTGAGAATCCTCAAGTAATTGAAGAGAGGCCATCCACAAAAAGTCACTGTTTGGTGCGCTCTTTTGTCAGACGCGGAGGTGTGATTGAACCTTACTTCTTCGAAAACGACAATGGAACGACTATCACCGTCAATGCGGAGCGTTATGGTCATGTGATAACCGGCTTTTTTTGTCTGCTATTAAAGAATACGACTTGGAGAATACGTGGTTTCAACAGGACGGTGCCACATGGAACACAAGTCGAGCGAATATTGCTTTATTGCAAGAGACATTTCCTGACCGAGTAATTTCTCGTTGCGTTGTGGCGATATCATCTGGCCACCAAGATCATGCGATTTGACACCGCCGGCCGCCGGGGCCACGCGAAAGACCATGTTAATGCAGATAAACCTTTAACTCTTGAACATTTAAAAACCAAAATTCGTTAAGTTATTTCTGAGATACAGCCCAATATGTGTCAAAAAGTGGTCGAAAATTACCTCAAAAGCATCGATGCTTGCAATTCGCCTGGTGGTTATTTAAATGATGTCGTATTTCACAAATAATGTCAACGTTCAAACTTTATAGTAAAAAAGAAATACCATAAAAACAAATATTTTATATATGTTTTATTTACGTTTATTTTGAAACCGCAAAATGGATAACCCTGAATAAATACGAGCGGCTTGGGGTTAAAAATCACTAAAACCGAAAGTCTGATTCATACTATGAAAATTCAAATCTGTAGTTTTTATATAAGAAATAAAAACTTTCAAAATATGCTACTAAGATTGGTAAAAATTGGTTTTCCACTAAGAATCTCGTCAACAAAAATAGATTTTGAAATCAAACTATTGCATCATATGAAAAATATTTTTTAAATTTCAAGTTACAACTTTTTTTTTACAAAACACAAAAACAACAAAAAACTGATAAGAAATGGTTTTCTGCTAAAGTATTAGGACAACAAAGAAAGTTATTGACTTCAAATTCAACTTTTTCTTGTGTACAAATATACGTAGGTGTTTTTGTAAATGAAGAGCTAAAAATATTCCGAATTATTATTAAGACATACAAAAAAGGGTTCCGACACGCTAACTTAAAAAAATGTTTTAATTCAAAATATGATCGTTAATTGGTCACAAATTAGAGAGAAATATGAGATATAAATGTTGAAGTGATAAAATTTTATAATTGTATCTACTATTCTCTTAATGTTATAAATTCTAGCTATAAGTTTTATGCCTTCAAAAAAATCTTTTCACCAAATTTCACTTCCATAGAATTCTCAAACACGGCTGCGTATTTTGTGAACTCTTACCACTTTTTTGCTTATGAATCGGAAATGTATCGATTTTTCATACATTCACCTGTAAAATTACTCGAATTTCAACATTTTGAACTGAATTCAAACCCCCCTTCAAACACTCAGTATTTTTTTTCACACCACTACATTTTAGCTTTAATCCTACTTCGAGGAGTGGGATAATGTTTGTCTAACAGTTGAAAAATATGCTTAAATGACAATTCAGCTTTTGCTGACTTAACTCTGCGACGCAGAAAATTACAAAAAGAAAAAAGTAGAAATAACAGTTGAATTAAGTTAAAAACGGTCTCGAAAATCTGATGAATAATGGTGGGCAATTTACAACTGAACAGAAATGGGACTCAAAAAAAAAAAAGTTTAAAAACCCAAAGAGAGTATAATGTCTGCTAAAGTAGTTGCAATAAATTTTGTTTAAAATTTGCCACAAAGCAAAAACGGTGCAAGAGGCAACCACACCACAGCACAGCCATCATCCTGAGCGAATTCAATTTATACATCCTGATGTATTCTGTTACAGAAAAATATCGCATTTCCTTTCTGTTTCTATCAAACCATGCACCGAGCAAGGACTATTGACCACTCATATAACATGAGCTTGGAAAAAGGACGACTAAACGGAATAAAACAAAAACACATCTTTCTTATCATAAGACGTGAAAGGAATAATTGAATTTTTTTCTTGCGACAGCTATTATTACCCCCAAAACTTGTGTGAAACGAATCTAAGTTGTTTCACTCGACTTTAGTCATCTTTGTAGCACTACGAATATAAATACATCTCTATTTTTGGGTGCCAGTTGTAACTTCTGCTACAAGAATGTAATAAAATGTGGTAAGATTGTTGATATATTTGAAGCTATTTGTTATAAGTTCAGAATTCATCAGGGCCAGTGGAAAGAAAAAAGATCAACCTAAAAGCCACACAAGAGCGATATCACAACAAAAGTGTGTGCTCTTGCTACATTACACCGTCAATTAGACTTATTCTTCACGTAATCAATCGTCCTCCCTATTAAGGTGCTTCGGTGGATATCAGGGCAAAACATATTTCGCTGACAATGCCCTGATATTTTTGATACGACTTATGGAATATGGTTGGAGGAATCAAAAGCAATAGGTAGCTCACATTTATCAGGAAATGGGTGGACTGGCTAATCGATGCGAATAAATATGGGATCCATCATCTCAGGAAAAAGACAAAGAAAAGCGTAAAAGAGAAAAGTTGTAAATTTTCGAAAATGATGTAAAATATCGAAGTGCGATTTAGGAAAAATTGTTAAAATTAGTCAAGGACAAAAAATCTTACTGAGGAAAATTAATGTTTAATCTACCTCCACAAATTTCAACGTAAGTCCGTAAATGTTTTAGTTTTGGTTTATTTAACAATTTTCACTTATCAACATAGAAAAAAAAGTTGTCATATTAACAATCGTCGGTAGTCTACTTGAAATTTTGCCAAATTGTCGCATTAACTACCAAAATAGTCAATATGACAACCTTATTTTAAAAAATTGACTACTGGATAGTCAATAGAACAATTTTCGATTGTCAATTTTGGGTATGACAATTTGGTTGAAATATTGACAACCAAAATTGACTATCGAGGATTGTTATATTGACTACCTAGTAGTCAAATTAGATTTCGGGTTTCAACAAAAATTGTCATATTGACTACCGAAGTTGTCCTATTGACTACCGTAGTTGTCATATTAACTACCGCAGTTGTCATATTGACTACCGCGGTTGCCATATTGACTACCGCAGTTGTCGTATTGACTACCACATTAGTCAATATTATAACCGTAGTTTCAATTTCCTTCAACTAAAGTTGTCATATTGACTACTACAGTTGTCATGTTGACTACCAAATTGTAAACAAATTTCGGATCCCAAAATTGACAACCGAAAAATGTTCTATTGACTATCGCGGTTATCGTCTGAAAATTGACTACCAAAATAGTCAATAGGATGACTTTTTTCGTGGTGTGTAATCCTTTTAAGTTTTCATGTATGCATGAGAAGAAAATTATTTCTACTCTCCAAGTCCACATCAGACATCTGTTTGCAAAATATTGAACAAAATATCAGTCAGTTAAATACGTAATTCTGCATCGTTAGCACATTGCTTTCCGTTTCCTTGATAGTTGATCTGGTAAATGCAGATTTATGGTTCTTTATACTAAAACATTGTTTATGGCAACTTTTTCTTTTCTCTTCCTCTACAGTCGGTAAATAGGGGAATATGTTGGGTTTTGTGCAATGAAGCTTCTTCGGTTAGATATAGATCTGCAGCGTTGAGTACAATTTTTCCGCTAAATAACATTGCTTCAAATCATAAACCAATTCGTCGTATTTTGCTACACTATCTTGTGAGGCATGCATCGTGACTATGGTAAACTTTGTTGACTTTGAATTTTGTGAAAATTGAAAGGTTAAATTGACCAAAAGGAGTAAAACTTGGCTTTTCCAAAAACGAAACAAGAAACTTTAAGTTCACAGAAATCTTCCAAACTGACATGGCCAGACCAAGGCTACAAGAACACAACAATAACTACCCTTTTTCTTTATTGTTTTTGATAGGGGTGAAAATGAGTATTATACCATGTGGAGACGAACTGGCGGGACTGTGGGATACCATTTGTTACAGGATTTTGATGCAGAAAAAAAAGAATGGAAAACTTGAATAGCTGCCAAAAGGGTGCCAAGTTTATCTTTGATATTTTAAAATTTTTGGCGCCGGTTCATTTTGTAAATTTTCCAATTTTATTATTTTTATTTCCGCTTAATATCATTTTTCGTAGATTCTATTTTATTGTTTTTTTCTTTTTAGAATATTTAAATTTGTTGACTTGAAGTCAACGTTATGATTATTTGTTGGCATTGTAACCAAACTTAATGGAAATTTCAGTATTTGCGTCGGTTTTTATGAATACAAATTGGAAATCTTTGTATAAATTTGTCTTAAGGGCTTTGATAAAGTAAATAATTTTAACTTCGTGTTCCTATAGTACTTAACCATAAAATTTAAACAACTAAAATTCTGTGTTTAGAACATCCATTAGAATGATGGAGAAAATTGAGACTCATGTGTGGTATAAAAGCACTTAAATCTCTAAGTACGTGAGTGTACCATGTATATAAGCTTTAATATAATTATTATTGGCAATTCAATTAACTCACATGATAAAAGGGTTGCTCCTAAAATCACAACACCATGAATATCCATTAAAAGGATGGTTCGATGATAATTTATTTGATTTTGAAGAAATCTTTATACCTATCGAATAAAATTGAATTAAAAGAACCAACTTCCTGGCTTTGAAAGATTTTCGTTTTCTATTTAAAAAAAAAGTATTTAAAATTTTAAATAGGTATCGCCAAAATGTTAAGGTACCATTACAGTTAAGCATATAAGGTATTTAGTCAGGAGTATTGCCTTTAGAAGAAATGTGCCACATATCGCTGTGTTTTAGAGAGAGTCGACATAATTCGATTCGGTGGCGATATTTTATGAGCTGTGAATTAAATTAAAATCACCTTTCTAGAGTTATTTTGCTAGAAAATAAAAATTCAAAAAGGCTTTGACACAAATTTAATAACTTTAAAGGAAATTTTTAATGTGGAAAGAATTTACATTAAGTAAAAGTATATTCCAACTAAAAGCCTGGTTTGTTTTGTGTTGTAAATGAATAATGTGTATTATGAGTCAGATGTGTTTCCAACAATCGGAAAAAGAACACAAAATAAATTCCAGGCACCTATAGACAGAGGAACAATTTAAATTAAACTCTTGTTGAACGACATCAGAAACTCATCTCCTCCATAAGGGCGTTGTTCTGTATCCTATATGTGGTCTCTGGGTTAGAGTGCGTTTGGAATGCAATAAGTATCCAGACTATTGAACACTCTGGACTTTGATTTGTTGAAGTAAAGGAGTACAATTTGTTTTCAGTACCTACATATGTCCTATATAGGCTATAAACAAGAGATGGGTTGTTCAGGAGATTTTAGGAATTTTGTAGTTCATAGTTCACTAAGCCTCCAAGGGTGAATAAAGAATAGTCTTTCTGTGATGTGACCAATACTATATGTATCTAGTACCTACTATGCTGTCTGCGTCAATGAAATATCGATTCAAATTGGATAGGAGTAGGAAATAGACAAGAGCAAGAGGTATACCTTTTAATGTTTCTTCTCAAACAAAAGCTTTTCAATATAAATTGTTTAATTGGAACAAAAGAAGTTTTAAAACACGCAGCTCAACTACAGTATATGTAAGTTTATGCAAAATTTTCATGAGACAAGTGTAAGAGAATGTGGCTATTGACTGAAGTGTTTGAGACTCAATTCACAAATATAAACACGTCATCGATCTAAACAGCTTAACACTTTACGCACTTGCAAAAGAAGAATTCTTCAAAAACATCGAATTATTCACTTAAAAGAAGATCCAATTGACTCACCAATTGAAGGCCACTACGACAATGCGGGATGGTAAGGCGTTTCACACAGTCCATTCCATAGTCGATTTTTTGCGCAGCAAATTTCCAAATAGTTTTGTCAGCCTGTGCCGTGAAATAAAATCAATTGAGATTATGCCAAATTTCGAGAATTGGCCTTACTTTTTTTTTTATAATAAGCGCACACTTAAGGGGAGCACTAGGAAGAGGAGAGAGAGGTTAAAAGGAGGTGTCGGTGCACATTGGTTTTGAATTCCTCAATATTGCAATGGCGGGGAAAAACAGAGTGTGGTAAGGCATTCCACATTCGCGTAGTTAGGCTAAAGAACGAATCTCTGTACTTGACAGTACGACCGAAGTTGGTATCGAGGGTATACTGATGAGCATTCCTAGAAGCGCGAGTATTACGGTTGAACTGTTTAAGGGGAGGAATGCAACTGGCTATTCAACGGTAAGAAAGCGTGAGACAAGAAAATTTACGACGATGTTCAAGCGACGTAAATGATTCTATGATGGTGTTATCACCAAATAATTTAAATTCTCTACGTTCAATGCTGTGCAAGAGGCTTAAGTAGGTTGCAGTTGCAGGTGCACCAGCCCAGAGATGAGAGTTTTACTCAAGCTTTGGACGTACATATAAGTTTTGTAGATAACAGCCAGATCAGAGGGGGAGAAATACTTCTTGCATTGCCTTAGAAAACCCAAACATCTTGCGGCATTTTTGGCGACATCGCACATGTGATTGTTCCACAAAAGGTGGTTGGTGATACACATGCCGAGAATATCGAGATGTTCAGTCTCCTCGATGCAAGTGCCATCCATGGATAATGGCAAGGGGGGTGTATCTCGCTTTAACGATACAAGACAGCATTGTGTTTTCGAAGCATTAAATTCCACGCGGTTTTTTAATCCCCATAATTGTAGAATGCTGTTTAGGTCAGAATTAAATGAACTTATCATATTTTGTCGTTGCAGTTCCACATCCGAAGAAGCGGGATGTGAGTCTAAAAACGAATATGAAAAGCTGAGAGTACTATCGTCAGCGAAATAATGTATTGGATAAGAAGTTGCAGACAGGAGATCATTAATAAAAATGAGAAATAGTGTTGGAGATAGAACAGAGTCCTGGGCACACCAGCATTTATTTTGTGGTTTTCAGACTTGAACCCATCCAATACTACTTGTATCGAACGATGCGAAAGGTAACTACTAATCCAATGAAGCAGGGTTGCGTGAAAACCGAAAGCACGCATTTTCGATAAGAGAGCCTGATGCCAAACCCTATCAAATGCTTTTGAAATATCAAGTGCAATAATCTTACTTTCTCCAAAGCGATGTAAATATTTGCTCCACTGTTCGGTGAGATGAACCATGAGATCACCAGTGGACCTATTGCTGCGAAAGCCATACTGCCGGTCATTAAGAGCTTTCGGTCTTTGAGATATTTGTAATTTATCAGCGTTTCCATGACCTTGGAAAGAAGGGACGTAAGTGCAATCGGTCTATAATTAGTGGATGAGGAAGATTCGCCTCAGCGGATTTATGTTAAGATCTTTTAGGACTCTCGCCCCAGTACGAGTGCGAAAAAAGATTGGCCCCATAGAATCACTAACGCGCTCAATGACATGCGGAGTCATAACACTCACTGGCAGCGTTGAATTGGTGGCAAACTGCCTAACAAAGAGATTAGCTTTCTCTAAATAACTAACAAATGGAGTGTCATTGACAACGAGCGTAGGAACCGAAATTCACTTCACTTTTGTAAAATGCAATAAGGCACTTTTTTGATAGTTGGTCTTATTTTACTTGGCTTTATATCTATGCATCTTATTATACGTCTTGGCGATGTCAATTTGCGGCATTTGACATTGAACAAATGTTTGAAGCCAGCCGAAGCAGCCGCTTGAACAAACCTTTTATTCCATAACTAATGGCAATGTTTGCTCCAAATATCCATTGCAGAAAACAATTTTAATTTATTTATGTTATGGCACTTTTCAACAGAAACTTGAAGCTAAATAACAATTTATATGCCTTGAAACCTTCATAAACTTGTGTTTCTCATTGTTTTATCATACATCTTTTTCAATCACTGTTATAGTTGAATCAAAAATTCTCCACGTTATTCTAAAAATTAAATTTAAATAATATAAAACTAACCAAAAATTCAACCAGAGACCAAAAAATATCCTTAAACATGTGAAATTAATGAAATACCCTCTTTTCCTTGAGAAGTATCCTGGCCTGATGAGCCTTATCCGTATTCAATTATCAAAAACATTGGAAACTAAAGTAAAATCGATGGCATGAAAATTAAACTTATTTGCATACTTCACGATTTTTCTAAACACAATAAATCAAACCCTCTCACACCTGTTATTTAACATTAAAGTCCAATAAGAAAACAATCTTCACACTATGAGAGAATAGCGAACTCGTTAAATCTTCTAGGTAGGTTAGGTACCTACCTATAGAAGAGGGAAATGACAGTGAACAGAATAAAATACCCTACCTTTCGATGATGTTCTATCACCTATACAATTTGACATATACCTTTTCATGTCACCTCCGAGGAACGCTGTCGGCTTGACATGAATGCAATCATCCATTCTTCGGATAAAAGTTAACTACCGTACATACTCAACCTGCGATGTTCAACATTCACAGTTCTATACCTTCAAACTTATAACAGAAAACCTGCACTGAATTATTCGAAAGAGCCCAACCAGAAATATGTACATAAAAGAAGGTGCGAGGACTTGATGTGGGTGTTGGTTGATTTAACATCTTCGATTTATACGGCCTGGCACGCTACACCGCCATACTACTGTTTATTTCTGATAATGCAAATGGTTCTAGGGGATTTAGCTATAGCATCAAGCTTGCCAGTAATATTGTGTACAATAGTACAGAAAATATAAACACAACACATAAATGTATAGGTACCTAACCTATATCTCCTTTCTCAAACTTTCACAAAAGAACGAAAGGCATCAAGCCAACATCCACAAAATACGGAAGTTCACAGCATCAGAGTTAAGAAAAGGATGAACTAGAGAAGAGCCAAACAAAACAAATGAATCATGCCTCGGCTTGGATTTGATGTTATATACCTAGTGATTTGCTTCATTCATTTTTCCATATTATAGGTATATCCCTGATCCCTATGGGGTGGGACTATTAAAGAATTCCTGTGAATTTAGCATGCAATGAAATTTTCTTTGATGGCATTAATGGGATTTCCTTCCTTTGCAAAAGAGAAACCTTTTCTCACCAATTTTGTCTATGCCCCCGTTCGTTGATGTATTGTACCCTTTTTTTACATACATACATATATACATTTATATTACTTTCTTCTTTTAACTTACGAATTTGAATAAAAAGAAAATAATGGTGATGCTGAAGCTATAAGTCGTTCGACTAATTTAAATCTGTTTCGATTTTTGTTTAAAGATCGATCAGTTTTCCAAATACATATCGCTTTAAAATTCTAGCAAATTCCAAAATATTGTCCCAAAGTTGAATTTTTCCATTTTTTTCATTTTGAATTCGATAAGTGAGCTACGCAAAGCGAACACGAAAAAAGTGTACATTAGCTTGGATTTAAAACGATTTTGTTAAAACTTAAAAATGCAAATTGATGTTCATTTATAGAAAATCCATATTCCGTATACAGTGATCAATTGCCGAAAAAAAGAGACTAAAAATATTATAAAATCCTGACAAGTGACAGCTGCTTTGTGTTGGCGAAAAGAAGAAATTGGCTGTCAAAAACATTTGCAAAACATTATTCAAAAAAAAAAAACTATGAACTGAAAGAGGTCTTATGCAAGACGGCAACGGTTTTGGCATGCTATTGAAGGCTAACAAAATGGGCATCACAAGTTCACACCTTTTCTTCACAACCAAACAAGAGAAAATCTCATCCCTGTAGCGCGTTCCATGATGTGCTTCTACACATTTTACATTCACCAAGATTGAAAAATTGAGAATCTGACAAATTGTTTCTTGCGATGAAAGTGCTAAGTCGATGTTGGATGAAAGAAATCGCAGTCCACAGGGGTGGATCAAGTCAAATGCGAGTCTTATAAGCCTAAAGTACAAACCTGAAACATTTAAAATAAATTGATTCAATAATATTTGTGCATACATAGTTCGCCTTTTTGAATACACTGACACATTATCTATGATTTTTGTATGCATTAAAAAAAGAGGAATTGACATATTCTTCAAGAGTAATTCTTGTCATGAAAAGTCATTACTCAAATAAGACGTTCGGACTCGGCATAAAAAGTGTAGGTCCCCTTCATTTCTCGAACATTACTCGAACACAGGAATTGTTGAGAGTTAAAGGATTGGATCCTATCTCATAAAAACTGACAGGTGACAATTTTACAAGTTTGTCGCACTTGTCTGGCAAATCAGTATTTCATAAAATATTGACAGGTAACAAAATTGTCAGAAAAATACAATGACGAATTTGTCGTGACAATTTGTCATATTCTTGAAGTGTGTTATGATCGAAAAACGTTAAAATATGGAACCAATTGACCAATTTGTGTACTTTTAGTTGGTGCATCAATTCTTATTAAAGAGCCATCTAAGTACAATTTCATCAACACATGACAAATTGCAAAACTCGGCACGGAAATTATATTTTCAGGCAAGCGAATTTCTTCTCCCAAGAGTTGTTCCACTATTAAATTACAGACACTTCTGACTAACCTATGAATAGATGAAAGAACAACACATAAATGTTGGGTTTAAGCATCCAGAGAGTAATAATTATTTTGGGATTGTAAACGTGCACCAAATTGTACTTGATATAATATATCGTTTATCATTTATTGGTATTTTCACTGTCAACACTTGACATTATTTGTCGCAATTGTCAGTTAAACACTGAAAAATATATAAATTGTAATTTAGATTTACATTTCATAAAGGAATTGTCAGTACAAATTTGTCTAAAATTTCCTGACAATTGTGGATAAAAACTTTACAATTCGTTGTAATAACAATTTCTCTATCAAACAAAAAGATGACAAATGTTATTTTTTTTCTTACAATTCTTCAAAATTGTTTATGGAACAGATTATAACAATTGTCCAGTTGTAAATTAACAAATAGTCAAATGTCGAAATTGTCAATGTTAATGAAAAAGGCCCCTGGTTCTCTACTCTTAACAACGTTTAACTATCGCACAAGGCATACAAATTGTTAAAACCTACTACAAAAATATTGATTCTGCCACAGCCACATATCGTGCTTTAAGAGGAGATTATGGTTTACATAATCGTCCAACTACTCAAGCAATTGGCAAAATTGTGGAGAAATTTGAAGACACTGGATTGGTAACAGATATTGTAAGGCGTGTGCATCATTGTTTCATGCATTTCACTGAAAATATCGCTGCTGTAAATGAAAGTGTTGCCAAAGACCCGAACGTGTCGTATTTGGGTCCGTTTGCGCTCTTTGGTCCGGAGGTGTGATTGGATCTCACTTCTTCGAAAACGACAATGGAACGACTGTCACCGTCAATTCGGAGCGTTATGGTCCTATGATAACCGACTTTGTTTTGCCTGCTATTGAAGAGTACCTACGACTTGGAGAATATGTGGTTTCAGCAAGACGGTACCACATGCCACACAACTTGAGCAAATATGGCTTTATTGCAAGAGACAATTCCTGGCCGCGTAATGTCTCGTCACGTCGGTCGTGGCGATATCATCTGGCCACATAGATCATGCGATTTGACACCGCTGGCTGGCCCTTTTTTGTAGGGCTCCGCGAGAGACCATTTTTATGCAGATAAACCTTTAATTCTTGAGCACTTTAAAATTACTATTCGTCGAGTAATGGCTGAGATACCACCCAATATGTTTCAAATAGTGGTCGAAAATTACCTCAAAAGAATCGATGCTTGCAACAATTAGCGTGGTGGTCATTTAAATGGCGTAGTGTTTCACACATAATGTCAACGTTCAAAATTTATAATAAAAAGGAAATATCATAAAATAAAATATTTTATATGTATTTTATTAACGTTTACTTTTGAAACCGCAAAGTGAAAAAATTTCTTAACCAGATTTGTGATGAAAATTTGGTGAAAGTGAAAAATAAAGAAGATATAAAAACGTTCATCAGTTATCAAAATATAGAATATTTTGTAGTAAGTTGATAAATATAGGGAAGTTCAGCTTCTGATCAGCCGATAACTTGAACTAAGCTGTCTTTACTTGAAAGCAAGGACTTTTCTTGACTTTCTGAAAAATGTCCTAAATTGCCAAATTTTGTTAAAAGATACTTGAAACTCGCTTTACCTTCAAAATCCCTATCATCTACAATACGGCCCTGGCCGTGCAGTCAGTATGATGTGAACTAAGAAACAGAATCTTAAGTTTTGCTTTTTTCTTATTTTTTTATTATCCTAGGTATTACTCCTTAAAGGATACATGGTTCCTCGTGTGGAACGTTAGTTTCACAAGAATTTCATTGTGATAACTTTCAAAGTTACAATTTAGTTCCTATTTCTTTTTCCTTTTCACTTTATTGTCTAGTCATAGCTATAGTTTTAAAAAATTCAATTATCACTTCAATTTAATGCATTCATTATGAAATTATAATAATTGTCTTATGAAGATTGATATAGGGAAACGGAAAACCTCTTGGAAGGAAAGTGTATTTCATTTGATTAGCATCAATTTCTATTCCTTCCATTTTCTTACTTTTACCTGTGCACTTATAATAAGGCGATAAACTTGTGAATTAAAGAAAAGTTTTCAAATTATATCAGTTCCCTTCTGGTGACTTATAGGTTATTGATCAATCAGACTCTTACAGAAGACCAAACCAAAATTTTCATGGTGTATTTTTTTTAAGTTTTTTTTTTTTAAACTAAGGATGGATTCAATTCATTGCGGTATAGCTGAATATTTTCGAAAGGACCCTCTACCTTCTCAGACTTCACCTCTTGCACTAATGCTCATTGAAGCGATTTTTTTAATTCACATCTATTTATAACTTCTCTCAAAGTTCTTACTTCTTCTTAGGTATGAAGAATTTGGTATAGTAATTTGAATTTTGAATGAGGTTTGCGAATTTGGGAATAAATTAAGGATTGATTTGTTTATTAAAAAAAAAAAAAAAAACATTACAAAGTGGAGGCTATTGGTATTACTTTTGTGTGCGTAGATTTAGACGGTCTTCAATAGAACCGCAAGTTCTAATGAATGACTTAGTAATTTATATGAATGAAGTTTTCCTTTTTAAAGTTTAACACAATTAGAGGATTTTATTGGATTTGAATATAGAAGTTGGAACTTGATTTTAGCCTCAAGACTTTGATATTTATATAGGTGTACGTGTCCCTTGAGATTGTTCGTTCGCAAAGCAGAACTTTGTAAGGAACTTCTGGGTTGGGTATGGAAAACTTCCATTATTAATTTAAATTATGCGGGGAATTCTCTAATCAGAATAGTACATGATTAATTATATATGGTTGACGAATGTGTATAGGGCTTGTGGAGTCACACAATCAATTTACATTAAATTTCATCTAATTGAGTTTATTCTGAAAATTTGACTGGAAGACAATTATGTATATGTGCATCTAACAACAGATGATTGTCAGATCTCTGAATGTTGCCAGTTCGGTCCTTGCTCATGCACAAGCTGCTAATTAAGGTTTATAAATGCATTCAGTCTTCCCTGAACAAATGCAGTAGTTCAGTGTATTCGATTCACCGCTGTCACATTAAAAATTAGTGTTCACTAAAAACAAATATACGTTCATTATTCAATGCAATTCTCAGTTGGATGGTTGTACCAGCTTATTATATAATAGCTTTCTAACATTGTCTGTTAGGCCCACTGTGCTGACCTTGTCCAAAGTCTTACAATTATTTGTCTAATTCGAATTTGCGTTCGCTCAGAAAATGTGTTATTATACCACAATAAAGAACTTGTCAAGCATTGGCAGATATCTGAAACAACGCAATGTGGTCTTTTCCCCCCGTTAAGGCTAGAGAGGCAACTCTCTAAAAAAAATTACCTAAAACAGAAACAAAAATATTCAGAAAAAAAACGGCCAAGAACCCTTTTTTTTAAAAGAAGTTTGAGTGAATAATTTTAAAAAACTTGTTATTTTTTAAACTTAAAATTTAGCCAAAATGAGCTTCATCACTGAAAAACTTAAATGAATGAAATGTTCAATCTATTTTGATAACAGAGTTTTTGTTTGAAGTAATTGTGTGGGTAATGTTTTCAAGGATGGAGGGGACCTACAATTTGTATGCTGAATCCGAACGCATAATTTGAGAAAAACACTTTTCGAGACAAAAACTACTCTTGAAGAATTTGTCAATTCCTCGCAAGAGGCCGTACCCGTGAAAAAACTATATGTGGCACAGGTAAGGATTGAATCCAAGACCTTGACAGCCCTATGCACTAACCATCATGACACCGGTACTACAAAAAACACACAAAATAACTAATTAAAATTTTGCGTAAGTTAACAGCGTTAAATGGCAGCCTTTACATCCACAATTATTAAAATTTAATACGATTGCTAAATGTTGTGAAACTCGTTTTGGCAACTTCAAATTTTTTTTAAACTATCTTTAATAGAATAAAACCGTATCGAAAGCTTTTAAATTTCAATAAACATACATGCATATGTAGGACCCTTGAATTCCTCTATATATTATAAAATGTTGAGTTTTTGAGTCGGTTGCCAATTTTTCATCTGGACATGTGCATGTGTGTCATAGTTAAACGAATATGATTGGACAATGTTTACTGCAATGCACTTCTCCTCAATTTAAATTGAATAGTTCAACTTGATCCTGAATCTTTTCAATAGCCTATGCTGTGCAATTGACATAAGGGTAAGTCTAGGTGCCTCTTCAAAAATACAATTGTCAGAAGTAGTTCAAATACAGTAGGTAAAGAAAGTTTTGGTAAGAACAAGTTTTTCAATTTAATTTCATGTCAACAATCTCTTAAGAAATTTAAAATATTAATTAGAAACCAGCTTGCGGATAGAATCCCGAAAAGCCAAAATCTTGAAATACTAAAATCCCTAAAAATTATATAAAATAACAAATTTCCAAAAATAAGTCTTAATCTTAACATATATGTACATATGATAATTAAGTTGTCCCGATGTTTGTCCGCGAGGGACTCTTTAACTACTTAACCGATTTTAATCAAATTTGTAAACCATGTGCAGTTTGATTCAACTTGAATGATAGGATAGCTTACATCTCAATTTATGATCGCAATATTATTTTATTGCAAATTATTTGTCTATAGTATTTGACAGTCACAATTATGTATATGTTAGCTCCAAACGATTCTAACAGATGGCAACATCTGTTGACTGGATTGAGTAAGTATTCAATAGATGGCGCTATGTCAAACTTCTAACCGTTTCATATAAGCAACGATTTAATATCATAATCAACACATGTTGCTGAGGCTAAAGTATAGGTTAAATTTATTTTGTATTAAACGATATACAGTGAATTTGCACGTGAATGGCTCACAAATATTCAATCGAAACATTGCATAGAACTATGCAAGATTTAAACGGCAATGATAAACTTTTTAGTGGTGCTCTCTTACTTTTGTCTGGTGATGTTGGTCTCCTTTCGAGGATGAGGTTATTGTATGGTTTAAAAAAACACTCTTATGGCGATGGCGAAATGTTCAAAGTCCTTCCCCTTCAAATCCCAAACCAGTTAATTTGTATGTCAGCTTTAACGTTTCCGTCTTCGTTCGTAAATAATAGTTTCATTGTAATAAGGGGTAACGGTAGTAGAAAATCAGTCATGAAGGTCGCCATGTTTTTTCACAAATGGCATTTATGTAAAAAAGCATGGTGATGCCCATACCTGATGTTCTCCTACCGTTCCCCTTAAATAGTTTACAACAATGTAATTTGACAAAAAACGTTAGCCACAGCAACGCGTGGCCGGGTCAGCTAGTGTATTTATATAATATATAATTTTTCAGAATTTATTTTTCTGTAATATTTTATTTTTAACATGTAACAAATTTGTTAATATACAAATTGTGAATAAAATAAACCTTTTGGCTGCGTTTGTACTTTTCTTTTAACCAGATAAGTTTTGATTGCAAATCAAATAAAATGTAAAATATTTGCTAGATATTTGTGACTATTAATTTTTAATTTCAAAACTATAATCTATTTCAAGACAATTTCAGCTCACATTTTTCACATTTTTGGTCTAAATTGAAAAAAACTATCGGAAAAGATTCTAGTTTTCCGGTAAATTAGCCATAAGCATTAGCAAAATATTGAAATGAAGTTTTATGTTGCATGAGTTGCTAATAAAATGTGTCCGAATATAAGTCCGAAGTAAAGAATGAGTAGTAAAAATTGTTTAGAATCTTAACACTGAACAAAAGAGTACACGCTATTATTTAGATAAATAAGATTGAGAAAATGCATGTTTTAGGCGTCATACGTCCTTGCATACCAAAGCATTACTTATATGGAGGGATATTACATTTCTAAAAGGATACAATGGTTTGGTTGGAAAATTCACAATCTTTTGTTAATTTTGTATTTGATTTATAAGTATAGTCTTATTTGTAAATAAAAGTATGTATGCACCCATCATTCATAACAAAAGCAATAAGTTTAATTTTCTGGATTTTGGGTTTTCGAGATTTTGGATTTACGCGATTTCTAAACTTCGGTATTCGGGATTTTCAGGATATTTTATTGACGGAATTTCGGTTTTCAGAATTGTAGAGTTATTCCTATCCAAAAATAATAGGGGCCTGTTCTTGTCTTGTTTTGCGTTGACCCAACGTTTCCTTATTTACTTTTACGATAAATAACCGTAAATAAACTTATTTTCACTGTAGGTTCAAGCATTTTGGTGCATATTAACAGCTTTATTTGAATCTTTGCAATATTTCTTTTTTGTTTTGAATTTTTTATATTAACCTTGATTAAAATTTCGATTTAATTGATTATACTCATTTTTATGATAAAAATAAGTTTTCACATACAAAAATTTGTTAAAAGGCATATAATTTTAAATTTACAAAATTGCCAGTACTTTTTGTATCCGCTGTATGTAATATTTCCATTACAGTCCTGACAATGCAACTTGCCTTCCTTCCAAACCACTCGACTCGTAAGTCCATCAGTGCAAATAATTCAGATATAGAAATCAGCAAATATTTTTCTTACAGTTCATATTGAGAATGCAGAATAAAGCAATCGAACAAATCATTAATGTGCTGACCAAAATGAATGTCATTCATTGTAAAAGGATGAGATGACGGTATGTGTTTTTGTATATATTTACCGGGTTATTAACCCATCTTAATCTTTCAACATTCAATTAATTAATTAGCTTTGGATCATTTCACTTCATCTACACTCATGGAACGCCCGATTTCGTGCCAAGACCAGTTAAACAATGGAACAAAAGTAAATACATACCTTAATTTAGTTAGAAAATGTGAGATACATTTTCTATTAGAAAGGGCCTTGGTTTTCTTGTAGTAACGTATAAGATGCTCGTTACTTTTGTTTGTTTGTATTTTTTGAATATTGTAGTTTTTCATATTCATCATCATAGCCGTGTCGCCCATCTTGTCTTTGGGTATTTTTATAGAGTTCTTGTCGTCTTTGTTTTACTTTCATTGTTCGTATTCTAAATATATTAATAGTTGGAAAAGAAAATTGTTTTGTTGTCGAAAAGAAAGGAAGAAAAAAAGAAAGGTCATAAATCTTTACTTGAGTTGGACTAAGTTTTTCTTGTTTTATATTTTTGTATGTATTGTATTTGTATGTTTCTTTTGATTGAAAAAAATTGAATGTCTATGTCCCTTTTATAGGGTTGCCACAGCTCTTGATTACCTACTTTTCTTATAAAATTAACCTTTAATTTAGATTGGTCGTTCAAGGTCTGAGTGGCATTTCACATTTAATATGAGAAAGTGTTCGAGGCTGCAAGCACGCGAGCAAATCCTGCACCTGGGAGGCTGTAATCGATGGAAGATTATGAAAAGATGTAGAAAGTCGACATTTGACTAAATTGTAAAACGTTTCAGGTCAAAGTTACTAGAAATTTGTAAGTAAAAAAAAAATAAGTACTTTGCTTTCATTTCTCAGAGGTCTTTTAAAGTTTTTTACGATAACACACCGCCGTCCGAGGCATACACTGATAAAGAGGAATACATATGTATATCGTAATTAGTGCGATTTTTCGAATTGAAAATGTTGAAATTTCTTGATGTTTCAAGGTATCTCGAATCTAAATCAAAGATTTTTAGAGAGAGATCTGTGTCTGTTTCTGTGTATGTACGTCCGTATGTTCTTACGCCCGTACGTTCGGGATGTTTTTTCTCGTCGACTAGGAAGACAACTGTCAGAGATTACGACTTTAAGTAAATTTTATTTTACAGATAAACACACTAAGAGATGCAGAAAGAGTATTCAAAAAACTAAAGTGTGTGATTTCATGATATAAAAAATTAAGTAAAAACCCCCTAAATATCTCTCGAACTAATAATGCTAGTGACTTCAATTAAATTTTGTATCATACATTTTGACGTGATATTAAATTGGTTTGGATTCGAACAAAAATCAAGTAACGATTTGTATAAAAGAAAAAAATTAACGTAAAATATTTGATTTTGCCATTAAAATAATTTTATATGCATCGAAGAACAACGTTTTTAAAATGTGGAAACATTTTTTAGAAAATTGAAAAATCGATTTTCGATGCGAATACCTTGGCAACAATTAAAGATGTTGGCTTCAATTTTTTTATTTGGTATGCTTAAAAAAATACAATTGGTAAAAACTGATTTCTGACTCGGATATCTCGAGAACATGTGAAAATATTGAACCAAAATTATTTTATGTCATACAAAATATTGTTTACAACAAAATAAGGTAATTTTCTTAGAAATGTCCAATCTGCAGTTTTTATAACAAATAAAACCTTCCAAAGTGCTACAAAAAATTTATAAAAATTGATTTTCTCTAAAACTACATATAAATATTGTTGGTAACTTTTAATACATTTTCCAATCTAAAAGACAACATTTTTTTACATAAAATACTAAACTATAAATTTCAACGACTGTATATGAAAATTCGTCCAGTTCAAAACTTTTTAAATGCTTTTTTAAAGCTTGTGGTTAACATGCGAACATGTTCTAAGCATTATAAAGAAAACGTTTTTGAAAATCGCCATTTTAAAAAAACTTGACTTTTTTGTTTTTATTCATGGTAAAATTTAATGAACATCAACAAAATGAATAGCTTAAAATATTCACGACCACTTTTCCTTTCTGTAAACAAATAAATTTTAAAAATCTGCCTGTATTTTCAGACTAATAATGATTTTCGTGCAGATGAATCAAACAATTTTGAAACCTTTTTTTAAAAACGTCTCAATGGAGTTTTTTTCAATGTAGGTGAATTCTTCATACATATTTAAAAAAGTACTTACCAGGTGCACTGATCGAGTGTCCATTCAGATTCCCAATGCTCTGGACGCTTTTCCGTCCATGTAGGCCTTGTACGACTCTAAGAAATCCTCAAAACCTTGTTCCGATGACGCCTGTTTAAATACAGTGTTTGTAGAATCACTTATAGCCACCAAGAGCGTGTCAAATTTGTATGTTTAATACCAAAGAGATGTAGGGGCCAATGTTGTCGTTGCACTCATCATTTTCGTGGTTGAAGTCTCTGAAAAACAATAAAAACATTTGTAAATTGTAATTTTTGGAAAAAGCAACAAATTTAAAAAAAATATATAAATAATTATGCAAAATAATAATTTGAAGAGTTTTCGTTTAATAAAATATGATTTTGATAAAAATGTTTACTTGATTTCAAAATAGATGATGTGATTGAATGATTAACTTTTAAGCTGGCTCTACACACCCGAACCAATTAGCAATTTGGACCAAATCGAATTAAACGGGGTCCAAGTTTGCCTGGCATACTCCACCGAGTTAGAGTCACTTTGACAAATTGATTATTTTCATATTTTTACTTTGGAACTCAAACAAAAATATGTAAATATCCAAGTACTGATCAACATAAAAAAGGTTTTTATAAGTTTTATAAGTTGGCAACTGACATTACAGAAAATCAATGGAGGGGTTTTCTTTAATTATTGTATGAAAAAGTTTAAAATAGTTAAACAATTGGCAGAGGCCGAGCTGAAATTATGTAACCAGTTGGCTCTTTGACTCGGTCGTGTATAGCCAGCTTTAGAATAACACGTAGAAGAAAACATTTTGTTTTCGGTTGTTTTCACATAAAATACGTTTGGCAAGCCTGTCATGTATCTATTTCTATTACCGAGTAGTTTTATTGTTTTTTTGCACATTCAAATAGAATTTGGACTTATATTATTTTTTCCTTCAGTTTTATTTTTTCATGTCCTTTAAAAAAATGATTTCGAATTCTAATATGAGAACATTTTTGTCTACATGTTGTGTTGAAATTGAATTTTTTCAACAATTTTCTCATAATTTTGTTGTACATTTACTTATTAATCTCATTTTTTTGTTGGGTAAGAAGAAAACAAATCTCTTGTTACGATTACTTTAATTTAATATAAGAAAACCATAAACTTAAAAGATTTGCACACTTTGATTTTTAATTTATCACTTTTGAATATAATGTCCAATGAAATTGTAAGCAAAACTCAAGCTTTCTATAATTTAAATTTAAGAAAACAAGAGTTTCAATAAGTATTTAGTATAGACCTTACTTACTTATTGATACTATGATATTTAACATGATTTCAAAACAAGCTAAATTGGGCTTACATTTTTATATTCAGTAAAATATATTATTGAAAACATTTGTTTCCGAAATGTATCATGCTACATTTATTCTGAACATTGCATATGAATTTTGGATAGGTTAGGTACATACATTTTATACCTAAAAAGTATATCTATACTATTATATAAAAGCGAAACCATTTTAAAGTTCGTAACGCATGATCTCAGAAAGTAGTCAACCGATTTATTTGAAATATATTTTATTATTTTCTATATTGTTATGAGAGTGTTTATGGCTTTAATTTTTTTTCATTAATTATTTGTCAAACTTAAATATTATTAATTTTACATTTTTTGTCCATTTTTTTTCATTAGTTGACTTATACAACCCCTCATATCTTAAAACGTATACAATAATCGACAAAGATTAGCATTGCTTCATAAAGTCAATATTGTTGCGCAAATTTTAAGCCTAAAATCACTTCTAATATAAACATACAACCTGAGAAATAAATAAAAACAAATTATAAAATTATAAACTTTTTGAATTTATTTTATCCAGGAAATTAGATTCCATCACAATCGCGAGGTCGCTGCTTTGTTTCATTTCATTATCATTCCAACATTTTTAATTTTCCTTTCTTCCCATGCTCTTTCTCTCTTAATATGTGTTCCATTTAATAGTTACGTTTTTTCTCTTACATACCTACCTACATATTCAATTTTTCTGTATTGTATAGTTCATCAACTAACCTACACACACACATTATTTCTTTGTTTCTCTAATTCTATCGTTAGGGCCGTCACATTGCTGAGTAGTGTGGTTTTTTTTTTTAAGTTACTATGGACATTTAATAAAAATAAATAAACAGTGCCGTGCACATGAAATGCCGATTTATCTAAAGAACAATTAGATCTTTTTTATTTTTTTGGTTCGAGGAAGTGAATAGATTATAATTCTTCCAATTTAAAAATAAAAAAAGAGGCTGGGAAGCGACCCACACTGATAACTTCCCATCCCGTCTGTCGATTTGTCTTGCTTAAAAGTTTGTCTATATGTATCAATTTTCACCAAATTTGCGTACTATTTTGTGTAGATTTTATTTTTTTATGAAAAAACGGACTGTTGAATTTTTATTAAAAAAAATACTGAATATGAGAAACAATATTTTCTGTGAAATAAAATAAGTTTGAAGCCAATATTTGTAATTTTTGAAAAGCTGTTTGAGTCGAAAGTAAATTTTTACCAAGTTTTAGTATTGTTTTTTTGTTAGGTTTTTATTTTTTGTAAAAAACCTGTCAATTAGATTTTTCTCAAAATTGTATCGAATGTTGAAAACAATATTTCTTATAAGTTAAAATTAGTCAGAAGCCGTTATCTCAAATTTTTGAAAAGATATTTGAGTCGAAAATCAATTTTTACCAACTTTTTTTAATTTTTTTTTTCGGTTTTTAATTTTTTGTAAAAAACCTGTCAATTTGATTTATTTCAAAATTTTACTGAATGTTGACAACAATATTTTTGAAAGATAAAAGTAGTTTAAAGCCAATAACTCAAAGTTTTGAAAAGATATTTGAGTCGAAAATCAATTTTTACCAACTTTTATTAATTTTTTTTTAGGTTTTTATTTTTTGTAAAAAAAACTGTCAATTCAATTTTTCTCAAAATTTTATCAGATGTCAAAAACATTATTATATGAAATCATATTTTAGTCGTAAAATTTTCGAGGTGACAAATTTTTTTTTTCAGTTTTTTTGATTTATAAAAAAAACCGTTAATTGGATTTTTTTCCAAAAATGTAATTGTTTTGTATCACGTTACAATATATAATATAAAATTTAATTCAAGTCTCTAGCGTCATTGGTTCATGAGATATTTAGGTTTAACCAAAATTTTCACCTTTTTTTTAAACTGCTATGGTAAAAAAACCACCCACGCAATTTTCTTGAGAGCCCTTTCTGCATCTTTCTGCCTTATTATCTGTATAACAAAATTTATTTGAAGTCGATATCTCTTCTGGTTCTTGAGCTATGGACGACGAAAAAAACGTCGCGAACGTACGGACGTACGGACGTACGGACATACGGACGTACGGACGTACGTACACACGCACGCACAGACATCTTTCTAAAAATCTTTTATTTCGACTCTAGGAACCTTGAAACGTCGAGAAATGTCAAAATTTTCAATTTGTCAAATCGGACCCATTACAATAACTTCCTATGGGAAGTTAAAAAGTTCTATTATAATAGCTTGAATTACCAATTTTGTATCACTTCCTCGAACAATAAAACTGAAATTAAGTTAAAATTTTCTTTACAAATAACTCAAAGAAGGTACTTACAATGACGTCGATAAAAAGAGCACACAAATGTAGGTAGGTTAAGTCAGTTGCACTGCACTCAACATGAGCAGATGAATAAAAAAATGTGTCTATGGATATTTACACACGCATACCTATAGATGTATGAGAACATTAAAAACACAAATTTATTTTTTTTTTACCGCAAACTATATTTTTCGGTTGCAAAAAAACGTTTCTAGGTATGAATAAAAGAAAGAAAAGAAGAAAATAGACACAAATTTCGTTCTGTTTTCAACTAAAAAATTGAAATGGTTTTGTATTTTGTTTGTTTTCACGTGTGGCTTGGCCTTTACTACGTAATATTTTACTTAAGTTTTTTTTTTCTAAAGTGTTAATTTCGGTAGGGAAGTGTTTTTTGATTATAAACTAAAATTAATATTATTGTAGAAAATATGCTCAGTCCCATTGAGAAATTTTTTCATATGCTAATACTGATATTCAAAAAATGTTCGTGGTTACAATTTGCGAAGCAACGCGAGCACGGGTCGGCTAGTTTTTTATACAATCGAATACATTAATTAATTCTTTCCTTTGTTTCCATTCTTGCTTTACATATTCACTCAGATTCTCTTCCAATCAACTTCAAAGCGGAATCCTCTCGGAATTCAAACTTTACATGCTTCTAATTTGAATTCGAAGCAAATCAGAGCGTATTTAAATTTAATTAAATATTGCCAAGCGTATTTTCTGTATGAATAACATTAAAATTCAAATTTAAATATAAACCTCTGAAGGACATGGATTGAGATGCACATCAGTTTGATGGAAAGCAAACGATTCATATCTCAATCGATTAAAATTCGTATCGCCTACAATGAATCTTATTATCGTTGCCCTTCGTCCATCATCGATAGTTTTAGTTTTCTCTTCAATTATTGGCCAGAAAATCTTAAGAAAATTTCGGATGGGATAACTTTAATAAATATCTATAATTAACTCGGAGTTTCGAAATTCATCTTCTCAAATTACTCTCACTTTCAACTTCAGTCTTGATCTTAATCTCTTCGATAACATTTACCAGATGACGGATAAGCCCACACCAGCATAAAGAAAGCTGCTTCTTAAAAATCAACCGAGTTCTCGACTTCTGAGAGTGAATCAAGAATCGAATATATTTGAATGTCCCGTTTTGCTTTTCTGTCTGGCAAATAAAACTTTTTAAATGGCTCAACAAACCCCCCACAAACAGAGGGAATGTTATATATTTGATGACATCTTAGTGACACTATGTTCCTTGCGTTCGTTCAACTTCTTAGTGGTGGTGGCTAATTAATGAAGACGAACTTTGTCAAAGTTTATTTATGGCAATCTTTCACCATGTCTCGCCACAATTTTGCCATCTAAGACGCAATTAATAACCAAAGCTGTTAGGTTGATATCTTTAAGAAGACAAACTTTTGAATAAAGTTTGGGTGATGGTGCCGACTGAAGACCGATATGCGTTGGTTTCCACTTCTACGAGACTTTATAGAGTATACGAGTAGATAGGATATTGTAGCGTGTGCAAACGCAATTTTCACTTCGACTTGCATAGATCCATTTAAAGTAGAATATTAAATCCTTTGGAAAGAAGTTGGTAATGCCAAATCCGTTGAAAAATACAAAAAGTTTATAAGAAAAACGAAAAAAAGCAAAGTCAAGTCACGACCGGGCAGAGCAGGCACAGAAGCACAGAGTCAAGAAGGCAAACAAATCTATATGATAAGGTTCTTCTGAAACTACTAGGTCGAGTATGGGTATATAACTAATGCATTTTTCATATTCTTATAAAGTGTTTATCGCACTTATCGTTAAAGCTATCTATATACTTAAGTGAAAACTTTTCGTTTAAACGAAATATAAGTTTTTACATATGTACATATGTATGTACATACTGAGAGGAAGTAACTGTGTATGTACATATGTATGTACTTTTTTAAATAAATAAAATGGATGCTTAATACTTTTTTCAGCAAATCTGTGACAGAAAATTCTTCGATTAAGGTCAAAGATTTGGAATTTTCTGCATACGTTTTGATCTTTGCTTGATAGTGAAGAATAAAAATGTTAATTTTTGTTCGTTACATTTTGAAAACAAAATAAGGATCCCTTAGGAAAAATCAGAAGTAAGCTGATTTACGATTTAACCTTGGCCTACTTAAGTAAATATATACGAGTAAAATAAAAAACAAGTAGTTTTTTATAATAAGCACTGACTCAATGAGATTTTTGTTGCCCTTAAATATATCAAGACACAGAGTAAGCATTAGGAAAGGGAGAGCGGGATTGACAGGAGGTGTCGGTGCACATTTGTTTTGAATTTCTGAATATTGCAATGACCGAGATAGACAGAGTGTGGTAAAGAATTCCACATTCGAATAGTACGGCTAAAGAACCAATCTCTGTACTTGGAAATACGGCCGAAGTTGGGTATGGTTGGATGATAATTATTGTTGAATTGCTTGAGAGAAGGAAAGGAACTGACTATTTCACTAGAGTATAATCCGTTAAAATAATGTTAACAAAGGGTGACATAATAAACTTAACGACGCTGTTCAAGCAATGTAAATGATTCAATATTTTATTTCATGATATTTCTTTTTCATTATAAAGTTTGAACCTTGACATTATATGTGGAACACTACGAATTGTTGCAAGCATCGATTCTTTTGAGGTATGTTAGCCATAACTTGACGAATTTCGGGTTTTAAGTACTCAAGAGTTAAAGGTCTTTCGGGTAGTCCAGCGGTGTCAAATCGCATGATCTTGGTGGCCAGTTGATATCGCCACGACGCGACGCTACGAGAAATTACGCGCCCAGGAAATGCCTCTTGCAATAAAGCCATATTCGCTCGAGTTGTGTGGCATGTGGCTCCGTCTTGTTGAAGGAACTGCGGTTATTATGTGAATATAACGCTCCGAATTGACGGTGACAGTCGTTCCACAGTCGTCTTCGAAGAATCCAATCACACCTACGGACCAAATAGTTCACCAAACAGTGACTTTTTGTGGATGTAATGGCCTCTCTTCAATTGCTTGATGATTCTCAGAACCTCAAATAAGAAAATTTTATTTATTAACATACCCACCGACCGAGAAATGCGTTCGAAAAATCGTCCACCGTTTTGGTTTCAAGCACCCAATTGACGTATCTACGACGTTGTGAATGGTCAGCTAGCTCCAGTTGTTGTGAATGTGAATCACCATTTTTGTAGTAGGTTTTAAAAATTTGTATGGGTTGTGCGATGGTTAAGCGATCCATTTTCGTAAATGTCAGACTTTCAACTGAAAAAAAAAAATTGGTTTAAGACTTAGTTTGACAGATGTCAAATGCCAGCCCTATACATTTGAAATTGCAAACTGGATAACCCGTTTCTATGCACAGAGAGACAACGAGAATATTGAGGTTTTTAGTCTCCTTGATGCAAGTGCCACTCATGGATACAGGCAAATACGTTGAATAAATTGTGTTTCAACTTTAGTAGGCAGTATTTAGTTTTCGACGCACTCAATGAAAGATCCACTCTGTAAGCGTAGGGTTGTGAATCTAAAAACGAATATGAAAAACTGAGGGAACTTTCGTAAGCGAAGCTGGTAAGTGAATAAGAAGTTTCAGACAGGAGACCATTAATAAAAATGAGAAAGAGTGTTGGAGACAGAACAGAGCCCTGGGACACATCAGCATTTATTTTGTGTATCTCAGACTTGGATTCATCCTGTCTACTTGAACTGAACAGTCCGAAAAGTAATTTCTAATTCAACGATGGAAGAATTCGTCAAAACCGAAGTCACGCATTTTTGACAAGAGCGCCTGATGCTCTATAAAAAGTACTTACTTAATGTGGCGCTATAGGCCTCAACCAACCAGATTCCCCAGCCAGATCGGCCCCAAGCTAACTTTCTAAATGGTCTATAAAATGCCTTTGAAATATGAGGCGCCATAATATTATGCTCTACAAAACGATGCCAAATTTAGTTCCACTGTTCGGTGAGATAAATCATGAGGTAACCAGTGAACCTATTGCTATTACTGTACTGCCATCAAGAAGCCTTCAGTTTTCGATATACATATCTCTTGAGTTGATAACTTCAGCCTTTTTATAACCTTGGAAACAAGAGATTTGTTTCCAGAAGAAGTCGTAGTTGACAATCTCGAACTATACCAAGCTTACGCATGTCACTTGAAGAATGATCTTCGCGTCGTAGGCGTTTAACGTTTTATAAAGTTTTTTGTGAATTTTTCAATGCATCACTATTTTCATCTATGGCATTGTCCCGGTGCGTAATGGCTTGTAAATGTGTGGAAAATTTAGCTATGAAGTCTGTCTGAACTCTCAGATCAATCGGACAAAAACTGATAGAAATTCTTAATAACATCGAATTTTCTATCATTTAGAAAAAATATATAATTTTGAAGTCTGTAAAATTTGTTTGTATTTTTATCGAACAAAACAGGACTTTTCTACAAATCTAGCATTTTTAAATAAATGTTGCCTTTTTATTTTTTTATATTTTCAACAACAACAAATTTCAAAACCTAAAATCCAAAAATCCAAACCTCGCCAATGGAATCAGTTGTAACAGAGACCATTGAAGACAAAGAACTATCTGTCCGGAGAAATGAGTAAGAGGATGTTAAAATACTTTAATACTATGATTTGGAAATTCACTTTTGATTGTTTTCTTATATATTTATTGGTGTAATTTTATTTCTCGAGAAATCTTTGTTTTTTTTTCTTTTAAGATTTTTCTATTCAAAAGTTAGTGATTCAGACATTGATGCAAATGATTTTTATGAGATTTATGATCCAGAGTTTGAGGAAATGTGGGAAGAAATGGAACGAACTTTAAAAGAAAACAAAGAAGACGAAGAGCTTTTTACCAACAAAATGATCTTATAAATTTTATTCAAACATTTCTTTTAAATTTTTATATTGTATTGAATTTTTTTTCTAGATTTTTATAAATGTTTTCCATTTTTTTCATGTAATTATTTTATATAAGTTTTTTTTGTATTTTTTAAATAATATGTTTTTCATACAAATATTTAGAAGAACATTCACTTTTTTTTGTACATCCTTTATGTTTTCATTTGTTTAATAAAAATATTTATCAAAATTACTACGCTCAGTGTCTATCCATAAAACAAATTGAATCGTCAGTTGTGAGAACGGAATAAGTCCACTTTTTTTAGAAGTTCACTTTTTGATGCAGATGTTATCTTTAGACGTAGACACAATCTTCTAAGTCGTAAAAAACAAAACAATTATTTTGGTTGTCGAAGTTACAGGGGGGTGAAAAATTTCATTATATGGAATTTCGTGTACATTTTTGAGTTGTAGATTTCTTCAAGATTTTCTCGGAATCATTTCTTGTAAAAGAAAACTAATTATTTTTTAATTCAGCTTTGACAGGTCACTAGGAACACGTTTTGGAATTTCCCAAGTTCTGTTAATGAAATGTAACATTTTACCTCTTTTAAGGCGAAGTTGCGTTATTTATACCTGGCCCTATTAGAAGGGTAATAAAACCCTTCTATTGGATACCTATTTTTTTTTTTCAGAGAAATGTTTATATTTACCAAAGAGTAAATATTTGGCAAACAGGGAGTCATAAAGATATTGGGGCCATTAGGAAAACCCACGAACTTTATGAAAGAAAATCAAAAAAAGGTATGCTTTTTCAAACTGTGCGAAAAAGTGTCCGGATCGCGAAAAACTTGTGCTATAAATGTGCCATAATTTTTTCATCAATATCTAGTTTGGTTGTTAATATTAGAGAGTAAACTATTTTGAGTTTTACAGTTTTTTAATAAATATATTTTTAAAGGTTTTAAAGGTAGATATGTAAGTGTAACATTTAAGCGGTGACGTGGATTTTTTCTAACAAAATTTTCTTTTAGGAAAAAAAAATTTAATTCCTCCCAGAAATGTCTATAGTGACTCCAGCAACAGTTTTACAATAAAAAACAAGAAGTGCTGGCTTTATGTGGTGAAAGAGAAGATGTTGGAGCTATTGTTTTTGACTACATGCAGAACCTGTCTTTGCCGAAGATTCAAGTGCAAGAAATGTTTTATTTGCGAAAACTGTGGCTCTATGTATTTTGCGTCCATGATATGAAGACGAACACTGCGGACTTTTTTACGTACCATGAAGGCATAGCAAAGCGAGGACCTGATGACGTTTGCAGTCTGCTGTGGAAGAGTATTCAAAATCTTGATCCTGCTATCAAAGAACTACATGTACGAGTATTTAGTGACGCGTGTGGAGGGCAAAACAGGAACAACACACTGGTAAGATTCTTCCTGCTACTAGTTTCATTGGGCCGTTTTAAGGTTATTCATCAGTACTTTCCTGTACGGGGTCACTCATTCCTGCAATGTGATCGGAATTTTGGGACAGCAAAAACGCTTATGAGAAGAACTGATCGGATATACACTCCCTGCGAATACAACACAATGATATCCAACGCAAAACGAAATGGATTATTTAGAGTAACGAGCATTTCGTCTGATGATATACTGGATTTCAAAAACACCTGGCCAAATTTTTACAAGAAAACCAGCAAATCATTAAACAAGGATTCCATGTTTATGATCTCTAAATACAGACATCTGACCTACAGCTCAACATCTATAGGGCGCGTGGAAGCTTCGGAATGGATCGACGGTCTTATAAAACACCAGTTTTTGCTCCAAAAACGCCTCTCCACTCCTGGCTTACCAACGACAATGGCTTATGAAAATAAAATTCTCATAAACCATAAAAAGATGGAGGATGTCCGCAAAATCATATCGTATGTATATAGAAGACGACAAGAAGGAGTTCTACCTAACTATATTAACATGGCCAACCAGTAACCAAAGCTTCTGAACGTGATGAAGAAGAAGAAGGATAAAACTTTTTTTTATTAAACTTTTTTTTTTACTATATTTTTGTATGTGATCTTGCTTATGTATACCACTTTTTTTTTTAATTACATAATCTCTACTATTACATAATTATTTTGTTATCATTTAGAGCTTTATTTTAAATAAATTATGTATTTATTTCATTAAAATTTGAGTTTTATTTAAAATTTCAAATCGTAAGTTGCAAGAACAGAATAAGTCCAACGTTTTTAAACCGTTATACCTGGCTACCAGAACCGGCTACAAACAAAATTTTTATTTCATTCCACTCAAATCCACGTGATCTTCATTTTATCTATAGGTCTTGCATCTCAAAGAAGTAAAATACAAGTATACACGCTATTCAATTGTTTGCGTCTTCCCAACACTTTTGCAAAATGGACTTATTCCGTTCTCACAACTGACGATTCAATTTGCTGCAGAATACTTGGCGCCTTCATAACTCAAATGATAACTGAAGAGCAGCCAATACTATCAATCATACTTATTTAGGAAAATGGATGATATTTTTATTTTATGAATAAGGTAATGTCCAATTTATCAAAATCTAAAAGCTAACATATTTCTGTCACTGTAGTTACAAGGGACATCGACTCCAGTTTTATTTTTTGTAATTTCCCATCAAACCCATTCATTAAGAACATCGCGACAAGAAAATTGTGCAACCGCTGTGATGCCTGGCATTTTATGCTCAAGCCCCTTTAGTAATACTTTACAGCTTATACCAAACCAATGCCACCCAAACTGTCACATGCATTGGAATGGCAGACAATTTTCCCGGAAGAATTCACCACTTTTTGACTGTAGGTACAATCCGCAGCCCGAACCGAACCCACACTCAAACCAAGACCCAAACCAAAACTCTAATCCAAAACCGAGACGAGACGAGCAACGACTACGACACCCGACAAACAGAAAGAGAGGTGAGATGACTATGAGAAATGATAAAATAATTACAGAATTACGCAAATGCATTTCACCTTCTATAAAACGTTTGTGGAAAAGCCACATGAATGGTTTCTGTGTGGCATACGAAAATAATCACAGAACAGAGAAACTTTGGATTGTTGTCGGTTGTTTATGCTAGTGACTTGTACTTTGACAGTATTCTATGCTTCTATACCCTGGCCCTTATTTTTCCATCAGTATGCCAGTTTAATCTAAGCCCAAACCTCTGGTTTCCTTACTCTTCACCATTAATGTATCACTATGGGAAGCAAGAGGTTAAATGACGACACAAACAGGTAGAAGAGACAAGGACGAAAAGGAGTGAATAATTAAAATTAGAAAAAGCTTTCAAATTGCTTTCGATGTCAAATCGAGCAGTCAGGTTTTGGGCGGAAGAAGGTTCTGAAATACTGCTAATAGAACATTTCCCACATGTGTGTCTCTGTCTCGGAACTGTTCATGTCATGATTAAAATCGGAAACAAGGACACGGAAACGAATGAATTTTTGATTTTGATTCGATATAAATTGTATTTTATATATGAATGACATAATAATAATAAAAATATTGTGTTGTGTGGCAATAAAAATTCACAAAATTGACCCAAAGTTTTTCCCCATCATAAGAAGTGGAAAGCCGAAGCGCATTTTATGACTTCATACGAATATACATAATAATTTTGAGGGTAGATGTGTACAGTACAGATATAAAATATAATTTTTGTTGGGAAATATTCATAAGTCATATAACCACGCTTATATTATAATACGACCATATAAGAAGGACTATCATAAAACCTCAAGCAATTCTTCTAAAAAGATGAAAAAAAAAATCGAGACGAATACCAAAATAAACTTCGTCTAAAACAAGTGTTCCACTACCAGGGCCGTAGATACGAATGTAGAAACAAAGGAATTTAAAACCAATACATTTTTTCTTAGGAACATTTTATTAGTCCTGTATTTAGTTGATAAAACTGTTTCAATAAGCTGTAGTGTTTGGCAAGACTTCAATTTAATAATTATTTCAACATTTTTATTAAAATTAATTTAGGGTACTTTAAATTCCTTAAGGGACTTACTATAGTTCCAATACCCCGCCCCCTTCTCTTTTGCAACGTGATTGCGTAAAACAACCTAAACATTATACAATGCCTCCTGGGTCTCCATCATAGGACTTAAGGGATGAGCTGCAACTTAACCAAAAATCTCAGTTTTATTAGATCGCTTTTTCTGGTCGGGCGTCATAGCTATTTGATTTTATTTTTTGAGGGTGTGGTAGATGACGATCATAATTTAAGGACCTAAATAAATTGCTAGACCTTCAAACCAAACCATAAATGGAAAAACATTCTATGTGTGAAGAACCTTTGGCATATAGTACCTATGTAGCAATCGTGTGTATACCTCTACCTCTGTCTTTGGGAGGAGTTGAATGAGGCATCATAATGTGAACACACACAGTAAACAATGAACATGAATTTATTTTTGACGATGAGCGTTGATGTTGAAGGACTTTTGCCGTAAGGTAGGTTAAAACATTTGAAAAGAACTCTTATTTACATCAATCGTCGCCGTCGGTCCGTAGAACGGTGGTTGTGTTATCGGTGGCTTTACGTTACTGCTGGTGCAAGACTAGGTTCATTTTGATTGAGGGCGTTTATAAACCAACTTTATTTTTCCCAATTACACGTGTCCCATGCTGGAGGACGCAAAATACTTTATTAGACTTACATGTAATAAGCTATAAAATTTACACCACAGCGTGAATGTTGTAACAAGTATATTGAGGGGAAATATTATACCGATGAGATTATCCTCAAGGACTCTATACGTTTATACCGACTTTATTTTTGGTTTGAATTTTTATTTTTATTTGTATGTGGGTTGTTGATGTTTGTTTGCATTAAAATTTAATATGAGAATTAAAGCTGCAAAAAGATGGTCTGGCAAAATGCAACAACAAATAAAACACAGGAAAGCCAGATGTGTAGAAAAAGTATGAAGAAATGAATTGTTGGTGGAGAAGACGCCAAAAATTTGACTGCTTTTTTGAGTAGAGGCCAACAAAAATAAATGGCTTGTAATAATAACAATTTTGGCTCCTTCTTTATTATGGAATAAATTCAACAACTAAATTAAATCTATGCTTAGCGGAAATTAAAAAGGGGATACAGAATTCACATGTGAGATTAAATCCGTTCTGAAGTTTGGCGCCATTAAATTTATGTTATTAATATTATTCGTTTCATTCATAATTTTTCAATAATAAAAAAATACCTTTATTTCTGTACTACAAAAAAAATATGTTTCAAATAAAATTTAATGTATATTTACGCAGTTATAATGGGTGATTTTTTTGAGGTTAGGATTTTCATGCATTAGTATTTGACAGATCACGCGGGATTTCAGACATGGTGTCAAAGAGAAAGATGCTCAGTATGCTTTGACATTTCATCATGAATAGACTTACTAACGAGCAACGCTTGCAAATCATTGAATTTTATTACCAAAATCAGTGTTCGGTTCGAAATGTGTGTTGGCAGAAAATCCGCTTTTTTATCGACAAATTTTGTTCAGCGATGAGGCTCATTTCTGGTTGAATGGCTACGTAAATAAGCAAAATTGCCGCATTTGGAGTGAAGAGCAACCAGAAGCCGTTCAAGAACTGCCCATGCATCCCGAAAAATGCACTGTTTGGTGTGGTTTGTACGCTGGTGGAATCATTGGACCGTATTTTTTCAAAGATGCTGTTGGACGCAACGTTACGGTGAATGGCGATCGCTATCGTTCAATGCTAACAAACATTTTGTTGCCAAAAATGGAAGAACTGAACTTGGTTGACATGTGGTTTCAACAAGATGGCGCTACATGCCACACAGCTCGCGATTCTATGGCCATTTTGAGGGAAAACTTCGGAGAACAATTCATCTCAAGCAATGGACCGGTAAGTTGGCCACCAAGATCATGCGATTTGACGCCTTTAGACTATTTTTTGTGGGGCTACGTCAAGTCTAAAGTCTACACAAATAAGCCAGCAACTATTCCAGCTTTGGAAGACAACATTTCCGAAGAAATTCGGGCTATTCCGGCCGAAATGCTCGAAAAAGTTACCCAAAATTGGACTTTCCGAATGGACCACCTAAGACCAGCCGCGGTCAACATTTAAATGAAATTATCTTCAAAAATTAAAATGTCATGGACCAATCTAACGTTTCAAATAAAGAATCGATGAGATTTTGCAAATTTTATGCGTTTTTTTTTTTTTTAAAAAAAGTTCTCAAGCTCTTAAAAAATCACCCGATAGTTAGACTCTTCGTCTAAGGTACTTATGTATTCGATATTTTGCAAACCTTATGGTTTAATTTATTATTTTATGATTCTTTCTGATTCCTTATGATATTGAAAAAACAAATCAGAAAAAATAATTAAAAAAGTGACAACTATTTTTCTTCGGCTTTTCATATTGAAAATGTCAACCGAATAGAAAAAAATATTAAAAGCTAATGGAATTATAAAAAACAAGCTCTTTCTAAAATGTTTTTATTTTTTAATAGTTGATTCTTGAAGTGACTACTGCCGGTCTGGCACCGACCGACGCACGCGAACGGTCGCGGAATCATCAAGTGGCAAGTAGTCCAACGGAAATCCTCTCCACACTAAATTAATTGTTGCATTAAAAGACTCTACTTCCAAAAATCCAAAATTAAGGCATATTTATTTAAATTGAAATGAGAAATTCATAAATGATAATATTCGATACTCGATGAACTACTCCGCAGACCGTGGCTTTGCTTAATCCGTGTATTGGTCGTGGTATTGGGCTCCATTCCCAGTGCAATGTAGTGTACACAAAAATTGTTGCACGGGACCTTAACACATATTTCTTTGGCTATTAAATTCTAGTTTATTTCCAATATTAGACATCACAAATTCGATGGTACTTCGTCTAAAACTGTATTTTGTCGAAAAATCATTTGCGATATCGAAGTTAATTCTTAGTTTCACTATACTCTTTCGTCTCTATTGTTGACTTCTTCGTTGTTCAAAACGATTCATGTTTAACTTCATATAGGAAGTTATTGTAATCGGTCCGATTTGTCGAATTGAAAATTTTGACATTTCTCGACGTTTCAAGGTCCCTAGAGTCGAAATAAAAGATTTTTAGAGAGATGTCTGTGCGTGCGTGTGTACGTACGTTCGTACGTCCGTACGTTCGGGAAGTTTTTTTGTCGTCCATAACTCAAGAACCAGTAAAGATATCGACTTCAAATAAATAATGTAGAAAGATGCAGCAAGAACTCTCAAAAAAATTGAGTGGGTGTTTTTTTTACCATAGCAATTTAAAAAAAGGTGAAAATTTGAGTTTACCCAAAATATCTCACGAACCAATAACGCTAGCGAGTTGAATTAAATTTTTTATTATATAATATGACGTGATACCAAACAAATATATTTTTGGTAAAAAATTCAACTAACGTTTTTTTTTATAAATCAAAAAAAAAATAAAAAAACTATTTGTCACCTCGAATATTTTACGAACAAAAAATGATTTTTTCTCCCAAAATAATTTTCTGCAATAAAGAATAACGTTTTTGACGTCTGGATAAATTTTGAGATAAATAAAATTGACAGTTTTTTTTATAAACAAAAAAACAAAAAAAAAATACTAAAAGTTGGTAGAAGTTGATTTTCGACTCAAATATCTTTTCAAAAATTTCAGATCATGGCTTCAAAATAATTTTGTCTTATAAGAAATATTGTTTTCAACATTCATTAAAATTTTGAAAAAATGTTAATTGGCAATTTTTTAATAAAAAAAACATAAAAAACAATACTAAAACTTAGTAACAATTTATTTTGACTCAAATATCTTTTCAAAAATTAAAAATATTGTCCTCAAACTTATTTTATCTCACAGAAAATATTGTTTTCGACATTCAGTAAATTTTTTATAAAAATCCAACAGTCCGTTTTTTCATAAAAAAATTAAAATCTACAAAAAATAGTACGCAAAATTGTTCGGTTCTCGATATCTCGTGAATAATAGAAGATATTGACTTTAAATTAGTATCATTCATCTAATTTTTATTTGTTTATATAAGAAATAAAAACTTTTAAGAAATGCTACTAAAATTGGTATAAATTGTTATTAAACTTAGCAGAATAAAAAGACGACCGTTCACTTGTGAAGATTCACAGCAAGTAGTGATAATTTATTGAGAAGATTATTAACATTATGTAACCACAGAATATATGTATAAGTTCCCTACTAAGAACTGCGAAAGTTATGTACAAACAAAAAGTGTAGGTACAGTGGTAACAAAAAGTATTTTGCATAATATAATACAATTTTAACAATTGTTTTTCGACTAAAAATCTCGTTTACAATAATAGATTTTTATATCAAACTATTTCATTAAATGCAAAATATTGTTGGTAGTTTTTAAATCTTTTAGAATAATTCAACTGACAATTTTGTTAACAAAACACGAAAACCTACAAATCTTTTACGCCAGACAAATCGACAGACGGGATGGGAAGTTATCAGTGTGGTTCGCATCCCATCCTCTTTTTTTATAAATTATCTACAAAAGTTTTTCAAAATAAATGTTTTTATGCTTTAAACTGTAAAATTCCATTGAAATATGGCTACGATGTCAATGAATTGCGAAATTAAGATGAATCAACGCGTTATCTTAAATTTCAAAATTCATGTTGTTTCGTAAATTCATCAAATCAAAAAAAATAGCCTACGTCTATTGTCTTTTTAACTATTATTTACTTCTTTATTTTCAAAACAGTTTATATATTTGTAATACAATTTCGAAAACTTTTCAAAATAAACTCATTTGCAAATAAAAATTTCTCTTTGCATATTATTGAAAAGCTTTTCAAAATTCTAAATATAATTTGCAAAGTTTATTGTTTAAAATAAATAAATTGGGTGGCGCAACAGTCCGTTTGAAAACTAGGGCCTAGTGACTGACAACTCTCAACCATTCCTGTGTGCGAGTAATGTTGGTAGGAATGAAGGGGACCTACAGTTTAAAGCCGAACCCGAACGGCAAATTTGAGAAAGCACTTTTCATGACAAGAATTACTCTTGGAGAATTTGTCAATTCCTCGCAAGAGGCAGTACCCGTGAAAAAACTTTAGGTGGCATATAGGCAGGGATCGAACCCAAGACCTCTGGCATGACAGTCCAACGCACTAACCATCATGCCACGGGTACTACAGTTTATTATTTGGTGAAACAAAACAAAAAAAAAACAAATATTTTGCCAAATAAAAAAACTTTTCAGAAAAGACTGCAATTTGCAAATTTAAGTATGGTGAAACGTAATTTGCATATTGAAATTGAAAAGTTGCAAAGTGAAAAATGTTTGGTGAAACAGGGCCCAAATCTTAAAATTGCTCTTCGATTTTTTAATTAATTTAGTGCTTTTTCTGTCTTGCATTGAATATTGTTATTCCTTGTTCTCCTAATAACTTGTGTTTTTGCTTTTTCAGCACCATTTACAGGTTTTGATCTAACAAGCCTTCATTTCACATAATTTTCCAACCCACAAATACTCATAAATAAAGATCTTGTGCAAAAATATTCTGTATCAAGATATTATACTCGTATATCCTCGGTAGCCATCTTGGTTTAACTACAAGATAAACCTGTGACTTAGAGTTGAATAAATGTGTGAGTGAAGTATGCTCAGAAAACTGAGAAGTCAATTCTATGCGTGCGTGAAAACAAAAATTGGTCTTGAAACTGTCATCTTTTCATCGAAAATAGTTTTGAAGGGTAATTCGCAAGACGCAGTACCCGTGGAAAATTAAACTTTAGGTAGGAAAGGCAGGGATTGAACCAAAGACTTTTGACATGACTAAATAGATATGTTTATTGTAGTAGAAAAAAACGTATATAGATATATTTCATAATTCTCTGAAATTTATTGCATACTTTACAGTCGTCATATGTATATTACTAACTTGCTACTGAACATATGAATAACAATTTTATACAAATAACAACTAACATATACAGCGAAAGAAAATCTACTAAAACCTCCATTAAATTATATTTGTACCTCATGGGAGTAAAAAGTGAATAAGTAAATTAGTATTATAAATAAATAATTATGTAAATAAATAAATGTAAATAAGTTAATTAAAATACATTTATAATTTAACAAATGATGAAAAACATATAACGAAATGAATGATTCATTGTCTTAAATTAAAAAAAAAATTAAGTTAATAAATAAAACATTAAAAATAATTTAAAATATAATTAATAAATAATGAACATCAAACAAGATGGATAGTAAAATAAATACCTAATTACTTTAAAAAAGATAATGAAATGAATAAAAGGATATTCAATAAAAAAAAAAAATAAAACAATAATTTATTTAATATAAGTGCCGAGCTTAAACATAAATAATTAAAATTTCACGTATTCTTCTCACGGCTAAAGTGAGTCTGATTTTGTTTCTCTTGAAAACTTTTGTAAATATATTTATGAATGCTACATGGTTTCGAGGAAATGATTTTCATCTATTCACTTAAGTATGTCATTAAAATAAAAATTCTCAAAATTGTGTAAATTCTCTACGATACAAAAATAGAGTCAAGAGCAACGGAAATGAGATTATTTAGGAGCTTGTTAGAGAAAGCGTCAAGGCCATGAGACTAACGAGTTGATATAACCACTATAGGGAGGTTTAAAGTATGAAACTTCTACAAAACACTTTCCAAAAAATCATAGATAATTCCTTTCTTAAAAGTTTATTTGAAAATTGTACATGGTGCGGTCTTTGTGTGTTTTAAGTTGTAATGGCTGGAAACCAATAAATTCATAAGAAGCCTACTACCTACTGTACATAGTACAATGTATGTATGTATATGCAATTGAACACACAAAACGTATTGGTTGAGTGCACCCAAGCACAGCTTAACCTGATTTCTCGTCTTATGTAGCTATAGCTTTTTGGCAAAAGTTACGAGTAGTTGCAGTATAGAGAAGTAGTTGCTACAGCTGAAGCTGCAACTCAAGCATATTGGCATCCAAGCCACCAGTAAACTGCCACAGCAAATGAGCATCAAAGCATATAAATCCTTATAAGGATTACAGCAGGATTTTGATACATTTACGTTTGAAGATTAACACTGTCATGGTCACCACATTGAATCTCTGTTGCTCTGAATTATGATACATGGGTTAGTCTGGAGAGAGTTACTGTGGCATTTTCTTATATAGAACATGACTTGAATAAATTGGTATCTGAATATATAGTTGTCTATTGGATATTGGAATATGGCTTATAGCAATATTTATCCGACTATTGCTCATAATTCACTTACAATTTAGTTAAGACGGTTCTTAGCTGTACATTAAATTAAAAATGCGGGCTTTAACACCACAAACATTATAAAGTTGAAGATTGTGTTTTTGTTTGTTTGAATGCGCTAATCTCAGGAACTATTGGTCCGATTTGAAAAATTCTTTCAGTGTTAAATAGCCCATTTATTGAGGAAGGTATAACAACGCGCTTAGACTTATATGAGAGGGACTAATAAACAGGAATTTATTCCCATTTGAGAGCTTTCACTAAGTGCGCTGCTGAAAGTTTTGGTAAAATAATGTATGACAAAAACAATCCGCAACAGCATATGTTCATCTTTGAAAGTTGGATCATTGTAATTTTTTGTATGCCAACCAAATCTTTTCTAAAATAAAGCATCATTATTTTAAGGTTTTTAAATGTATTTCAAAACAAATACGTTATACGCGCTTATAAAACTTTTTTCATTAATAATTTTGTTCCGGTTATTTTTAGTTGTTTTAATTTGAAGTATATTTTAACGCATTATATTTTTATTACAAATTCCATTTATTAACTTCCCATAGGAAGTAATTGTATTTGGACCGATTTGTCAAATTGAAAATTTTAACATTTCTCGACGTTTCAACGTCCCTAGAGTCTACATATGAGCCGTTTATTTTGAAAGTGGCATAAGTCACTTTTTTAAAAAAATCGAGTTAATGGTAACACTAAATTCAATTGAACGGTATCTTTTCATTTTTAAAAACTTTGCACTCAATAAGTTGAGAACTATTGAGATTTCTTTGAGAGAAGTATTGGTAATTAACGGTATAACAAATATCTTTAATATCTCGACTTAAAAAAAAAAGTGACTTATGCCACTTTCAAAATAAACGGCTCATATATGAAAGATTTTTAGAGAATCTGTCTGTGCGTGTGTGTGTGTACGTACGTTAGTACGTCCGTAAGTTCGCGAAGTTTTTTTCGTCGCCCATAGCTCAAGAAAGAGTAGAGACAAATTTTGTTGTACCTACAGATAATAATGCAGAAAGATGCAGAAAAGACTCTCAAAAAAATTGAGTGGGTGGTTTTTTTTTACCATAGCATTTTCAAAAAAATGGTGAAAATGTTGTAAATATCTCACGAAGCAATAACGCTACAGACTTGAATTAAATTTTATATTATGTATTGTAACGTGATACCAAACAAATATGTATATTTTTGGAAAAAATCCAATCAACGGTTTTTTATTTTTTTATTTTATTTTTATTTTTTTATTTTTATTTCAAAATAATTTTTACAACGAAAAATAACGTTTTTTACATCTATTTTGAGAAAAAAAGAATTGACAGTTTTTTAACAAAAAATAAAATCCTAACAAAATTTACTAAAAGTTCGTAAAAAATGATTTTCGACTCAAAAATCCTTTCAAAATTTTAGATATTGGCTTTAAATTAATTTTATTTTATAAAAAATATTGTTTTTAACATTCTGTAAAATTTTGAGAAAAATCGAATTGACAGTTTTTTTATAAAAATTAAAACCCTAAGAAAATTACTAAAAGTTGGTAAAAATTGTTTTTCGACGCGAATATCTTTTCAAAAAATTGAGATTATTGCTTCAAACTAATTTTGTCTTATAAGAAATACTGTTTTCAATATTCAGTAAAATTTTGAGAAAAATCGAATTGACAGTTTTCTTACAAAAAAATAAAAACCAAACAAAAAATACTAAAACTTAAAAATATTAAATATAAAAATTAAAAAAATTGGCTTCAAACTTATTTTATCTCACGGAAAATATTTGTTTGGATATTCAGTCCAATCCAACAGTCCGTTTTTTCATTAAAAAAAAAATAAATCTAAAAAAACAGTACGCAAATTTGGTAAAAATTGATTTTTCGCTTCTCGTGAACAATAGAAGATATTGATTTCAAATTAATTTTATTCATCCAATTTTTATTTGTTTATGTAACAAATACAAATTTTTAAGAAATGCTTTTAAAATTGGTAAAAATTGGTAAAAATTACTATTACTATTACTATTTCATCATAATATTATGCAAAATATTGTTTGTAATTTTTATATTTTTTTAGAATAATTCAACTGACAACTATTTTAACAAAACACGAAAAGCTAAAAACCCTTTAAGCAAGACAAATCGACAGACGGGAGGGAATGTTATCAGTGTGGGTCGCATCCCAACCTCTTTTTTGTAAGGTTTTGCTATTTGGAGATATGTACGAGTATATTCAAACCTCTTTTCGAGGTATTAAAAATGTGAACAGCTTCGAAAAACGTAAACTCTTAATGTATGCCTGGATGTATCCTTTGGATAACTTAGTTTTCGGTTGTTTTAAGTTTTCTGGGCAGTTCAAAGTTTAAAAGGCTTTCTGAATGAAATTTGAAGCTGAATAAAAGAAAACAACACCGCGAATAATACCTATAATTTGTCTTGAATTTATATGTTCACAAGAAAAGTAATGAAATTAAAATTCGCATTCCAATAAAATACTTTGTCAAGTGGCTTGCCTCTTTTTATTCTTTTATAAGTTCATGTCATAGCAATGAAAGCACACATATATGTGATTGTATCCATTGTCTCTTCTTTATGGGCAAACCTTTTAAAAACAATAAAAACATATGAAGTAAGAATTATCTCAAGTTAAACCACCTTGGCTGTTCTCATATAAAATGCGTATGGCGATGGCATAAGGATTTATATAATCGTGCAGACAGACTTGATTGAGTATGTCTGCACCTAAGTGCTAAACATCCATGCCCATGTTTGTTAAAATAAATCCATCATTTTTCTTTCATCAGACAAATCCAGACTTAGCAAGAAGGTAACTCTCAAAACGCGCTTCAGGCTCATGAACAAACCAAAGGCAGGTGTGAGCTGTGAGAAATGGCGGTATAAGTCCACAAAGTGACCACACAAAATTATCTGTTTGTTACCTTCTTGTTCTTTATTTTGTTTCTCTTGACCCCGAACCCGAATAGTCGGACAGGTATAGTAATTTACTTCATCGAACAAGTCAAAGAAACAAGATTTAATCTGAACTGGAGGATACATTCTTTTTTTTCAAGTCTTTCCAATCAAGTGGAACATCCTTTCTCGGTTCTCTTTTATTAGTTTACATCCATTAAGGTTGTCTGCTGACATCGATGGTAAAACAATTATCAACCCATAAGTTATGTAGGTGTTCAGATGCCCAGATCCTATGTCAACACCCTTGAACTCAGAACTCCAGACACAAGAAAATATCAAAAAATAAGTCATAAAAGAAGAAAACTAATTGGATATTAAAACATTCAGAGTCGGACGTAGTCTTATCAGATCTGACTTCTAAAATGCCAGAAGTGCATCAGTTAAATAGTGACCATTAGCATACATCTGTCAACCTCAAGTGACTCATTCTAATAATTACACTAGAAGATGACGATGATGAGGATATAGTTGTTTGTTCTTGTGTTCAACACAAAAATTACATTAGACCAATCACTGTTAAAGAATTTTACATTTGAATATTTTTAAAGAAGAAATACGGGACGGATTTCTTGATGAAATCGAACAACTTAAAACAGACAAAAGAATAGCACCGATGAAGTGCTAAAAGCTAATTTGGAACAAGAACTAACATAACTTAAGAACGTTTTTCTTATAGAAAAAACATTTCGGTACAACTTCACACATTGTTTTGTATTTTGAATGTTGTCAAAATATTTTTGTAACTATGTATACTCACTCCGAAAACAAGACTAATAGAAATAATGCAAATGAATTTTATATAAAAGTCTTGTCAAAGGTACAAATTTGGGAAAAATATGGTGATAAGAATTCAAGTTTATGAGCGAAATAAGGTGTTTTCTAGTCAAGCTGCCGATTAAGATTTTATTTATTTTTTGAGTTCACAACTGAAAGTTCCGCTATAAAACAGTGGAAAGCTAACATTTCTAGATGAATTCCATAGAAAAATACAATAAAATATCACGATGATCGGTCCAAACGTTTTAACCCTAACTTACAGTTTATTAAAAAACGTATAGCCCGGCGGCGGCGGCGGGTTTTAAAGGCCCCCTATATTCTTAGAATCAAGTTCTTTCGACCTCTTCATACCTCTTAAATTTCCTGTATGACTGCAAAATTCGCTTATGAACCTCTTCATGTCTTCAAAAGTGCTTTCACTTTCTACGCCAATATACCTACTTCAACAATAGCATCAAAAGTAGAATCTACTTCAAACCCTTGCCAGTTGCTTTTAGTGTAGAAAAATTATTAGGAAACGGGGAGCTACTTTAGGAAAACGTCAACGATGATGGATCATAATGTGATAGAACTAGAAAACAAAGATTTGTATTTGATAAATATGCCAAGGACAAACCACCCACTGCAATTTGCCTATGTCGGAATTGTAACTACAATGAGAGTATTGTATTGAATATAGGAAAGCACATTGAATGGGTCAAGCGATTGTACACTACTTGCCTTATTAGATGTTAACAACCCTTCTCAATGCATATAAGAGAAGAGGTTGAAGGCTATATAGAGACAGAAGATAATTCAAGTTGAGACAAAATTTACAAACCAGAAAATTGCGGGAAAATGACTTCAGGTTTTAACAATAATTATTCGTCTATAACTGTGGAGGTATACGGAACTTGGGGGAAAAATGGTTACGAGCAGCTGTTTTCATGCCCTTAAAGGTTAGTCTTTAAACAAAATAAACGATAATATTTTCAGCGAAGTTGGTGCAGAGTTTAAAACATCAAAAACGAACGAAAAAGAATGCATACAACTCTTCTGTTGGGAGGTCTTAGGGTAATTTCTGGACGTGAAGTGCTCACCAAACTATTCCAAATGCAGTTCACTTTTAATTAAGGGATGGAGCTTCAATGTTTGTATATAAAGGTCATGACACTAGATCGCAGCAGAGTCAATAAACTAAATTGGAAAATATGTCCTAGAATACAAACTATATACAAGAGCTGAAGCAATGCATGTATGTATGTACATGTGAACATAATTAAGTATATGAAGGTGAAAGTCATATCTACTTTTCTTTTTTCCACAACAGCAGAGGAAGACGGAGGGAACGGAGTAGATTTAGTGAAAGCAACATCATTTTGTTGTTGCCTCCTTAGATTTTAAGTTTTCTGTTTATGAGTTTAATTGTGCGTAGATACGTCCGGATAAGGTTCTGTTCGGCTACTACCATCAAATTAAAAAATTAACATAGCTATGGGTGTTCATTTAGGGAATAATCCAAAAAATTGTATGCAACAAGATATAAATTATTTACAATAGCGTGGTATCAAAATAATGTAGTTTTTTTTTCTGGTATTCAAAGATTTTAAACAAATAATATTTAGCTCAATATTAAGGCGAGGAAACACTAATTGCTATTTTGTATTAATTTTCAAAGATTATATCTAATCTCGCGCCTACCAATAATTGTATAGTTTGTCAAAGACAGCATGACTCAGATTCACAGATTTTGCGGTTCTAATAGCAGTGTTGTTTAAATGAAAACTATAAATTGTAAATAGTCAGTAAAATATTTTAGTAAAGATAGAGTTTCGGATTTTAAAAAAGTAAAGGCAATGAGGTGGAGACATAAGGGTGTGTTTGAAGAAGCTTGGAACAAAAAAAGAAGCTGGGATGCGACCCACACTGATGACTTCTCGTCCTTGCCCGTCTGTCGATTTTTCTAAAACTTTAACAAAATATAAACAACAATATTTTGTGTGAGATAAAATACAAATTTGAATTCAATATCTTTTTTAGTTTTCCTAATACTTGAGTCGAAAACCACCTTATATCGGGTTTTGCAATAAGAGCTCTGAAAAGGTTTTTTTTAAATAAAACAAAAACGGTTTTGGATATCAATGATATTCTTTATTCCTGTGAAAGTACGTTCGATGCCATTATGTATGGAACTCGATTTCTTTTGCATGGCCATCACCATTAGATGCTCAATTGTTGATCTGACGACCGTAAATTGGACGTAACGCTCTTAACGTTAAGGCCACTGACTCCGAATTTCGGTAGTAAATTTAAAAAAAAGGCTGGGATGCGACCCACACTGATAACTTCCCATCCCGCCTGTCGATTTGTCGTGCTTAAAAGTTTGTCTATATGTATAAATTTTTACCAAATTTGCGTACTATTTTTTGTAGGTTTTATTTTTTTTTTATAAAAAAACGGACTATTGGATTTTTATAAAAAAATTACTGAATATCGGAAACAATATTTTCTGTGAAATTTAATAAGTTTGAAGCCAATATTTTTAAATTTTGAAAAGCTATTTGAGTCGAAAGTAAATTTTTACCAAGTTTAAGTTTTGTTTTTTTTTTAGGTTTTTATTTTTTGTAAAAAAAACTTGTCAATTCGATTTTTATAAAAATTGTATCGATTGTTGAAAAAAATATTTATTATAACACAAAATTAGTTTGAAGCCATAATCTCTAATTTTTGAAAATATATTTGAGTCGAAAATCAATTTATACCAACTTTTATAAAGTTTTTTTTTAGATTTTTATGTTTTGTAAAAAAACTGTCAATTCGATTATTTTTTCAAAATTGTTCCTAATGTTGAAAACAATATTTCTTATAAGTTAAAATTAGTTAGAAGCCATAATCTCTAATTTTTGAAATGATACTTGAGTCGAAAATCAATTTTTACCAACTTTTGTTAATTTTTTTTTTCGGTTTTTAATTTTTTGTAAAAAAACTGTCAATTCGATTTTTTTCAAAAATTTACTGAATGTTGACAACAATATTTTTTGAAACATAAAAGTAGTTTAAAGCCAATATCTCAAAGTTTTGAAAAGATATTTGAGTCGAAAATCAATTTTTAACAACTTTTATACATTTTTTTTAGGTTTTTATTTTTTGTAAAAAAACTGTCAATTCGATTATTTTTTCAAAATTGTGCCTAATGTTGAAAACAATATTTCTTATAAGTTAAAATTAATTAGAAGCCATTATCTCAAATTTTTAAAAAGATATTTGAGTCGAAAATCAACTTTTGTTAAATTTTGTTTTCGGTTTTTAATTTTTTGTTAAAAAACTGTCAATACGATTTTTTTTCAAAATTTTACTGAATGTTGACAATATTTTTTGAAAGATAAAGGTAGTTTAAAGCCAATATCTCAAAGTTTTGAAAATATAATTCTTACCAACTTTTATTCATTTTTTTTTTTAGTTTTTTAAATTTTTCATTTTTCAGAATGTTCAAAACAATATTTCTTATAAGATAAAATAAGTTTGAAGCCTTAATATCAAATTTTTGAAAAGATATTTGAGTCGAAATTCAATTCAATTCAATTCAATACCAACTTTGAGTAATGCTTTTTTTAGGTTTTTATTTTTTATAAAAAAAAAAACTGTCAATTAGATTTTTCTCAAAATTTTATCAGATGTCAAAAACATTATTCTTCGTTGCACAAAATTGTTTTGGAAATGAAATCATATTTTAGTCGTTAAATTTTCGAGGTGACAATTTTTTTTTTCAGTTTTTTGGTTTATAAAAAACCGTTAATTGGATTTTTTTCCAAAAATATACTTGTTTTGTATCACGTTACAGTATATAATATAAAATTTAATTCAAGTCTCTAGCGTCATTGGTTCATGAGATATTTAGGGTTAACCACAATTTTCACCTTTTTTTTAAACTGCTATTGTAAAAAAAACTCCCACGCAATTTTCTTGAGAGCCCTTTCTGCATCTTTCTGCCTTATTATCTGTATACCTAACAAAATTTATTTGAAGGCAATCTCTTCTGGTTCTTGAGCTATGGACGACGAAAATTTCGACTCTAGGGACCTTGGAACGTCGAGAAATGTCAATATTTTCAATTCGACAAATCGGACCCATTACAATAACTTCCTATGGGAAGTTAATAATTTCGACTCGTTGTTGGCTCGTATATCTTTCCATTATGAAATTGCAAACCTTACTGAAGAGAAATATCAAAAGAGCGGCAAGAAATATGGCGTCGTTTGCTGTCCCTGTCGCTCTAGTTTTGTAGCGTCCCTGTTGGAAAACCCCGTATAAAAAATACAGATTGGATTTTTCTAAGTCCATTATCTTAAGGTAATAAAAAAATTTAGCACAGAATTAAATTATTTTAAAAATGTATTTCTGGCAACAAGAGCCAAAATGATATGTTCAAGAGTTTTCCTGAACATTTTGACGAAATAACCTTTTTCAAATATCATCTAAGCAGTAATCATTAAATAAAAGATAAGCTGGGAATTTTCTGAGGAAAATTAAGATATATATACTCTATATCAACTATATATACTATATATCAACATTTACCACAATACGGTCATTGTACCAACTCCCTTTTTAATTTCATGTGGTTTAAACTTTCCGTGAATAAGCACATCATTCACTATTGTTTTCTTTATCGGAGCCCAAACCTGGACAGAGTTTCAACTTCTCAGGAATTTGATGCTCTGTCTGACTCCATACAAAGAATTGTCTCCCTGTATCCTCACACTGAAATCATTATTACGGGCGATTTCAATGTTCACAATTTTTCGTAGCTTCGCCATTCGGGCCAGACAACTCCCGAAGGAATGTGTGCTGAGATTTTTGCTGAGTTTAACCATCTTACTCAGCTTGTCAATGAGCCCACTCGTATATCAGACGTTAACGGCCGAGCAGAAAATACACTTGACTTGTTTCTCACCTCTGATCCTGATAAATACACAATCAGTGTATTGACGCCTCTAGGCACATCGGACCACAGTGTCATATCTGCTAATTTCTCGTGTCAAACAAATCCAGTTAAAGAAAGATCTCCAAAGAGAACCGTTTGGCAGTACGAGAAAGCCAACTGGGACGGTCTCAATAATTTCTTCAGGATCTTTAACTGGTCGCTATGCTTCCTCGGTAGCGACGTAGACTCCAGTGCAGATATGATTTCTAGTATGATTCATCTGGGAATGGAAACGTTTATCCCGAATAGGGTTAAAAGTATTAAACCCAAGGTTAAATCATGGTTCGATTCGAGCTGCAAAGAGGTTATCAAGGAGAAAGAGGTGCGCTTCCGATGTTTTAAAGCCAACCCAACTGAGGAAAACCGAAAAAAGTTTAAGCAAGCCAGGAAGGCCTGCAACGCCTATATTCGAAGGACCAAATTTTTACATGACCAAAAATTACGGCGAAAAATACTGCAATGTCCCAAAGGCAGTAAGAATTTTTGGTCATTTGTAAAAAATATGAGGAATTCTTCCTCTTCCTCAGTTCCTACGCTTGTTGTCAATGACACTCCTTTAGTTAGCTCTATTGATAAAGCCAACTTATTTGCTAGGCAGTTCGCTGAAAATTCCACCTTACCAGATAGTGTCATGACTCCCCCAGTTCTTGAACGCGTAAATGATTCTATGGGACCAATATTTTTTCGTACTCAAACTGTGGCGAGAGTTCTTAAAGATCTCAACATTCATAAATCCGCTGGCCCAGATGGTTGGATTAGAAATTTTCTTTCGAACCGTTCAATACAAGTTGTTTTGGACGGATTCAAGTCTGAAACTCATAAAATAAATGCTGGTGTGCCCCAGGGCTCCGTTTTGTCTCCGACCCTCTTCCTCATTTTTATAAATGATCTCCTGCCTGCCACTTCTAATCCAATACATTGTTTCGCTGACGATAGCACTCCTATAGCTTTTCATATTCGTTTCCAGACTCACAACCCTCCTCTTCGGATGTGGAGCTGCAACGGCAAAATATGATTAGCTCATTAAATTCCGACCTACACAGCATTGTACAATGGGGAATAAAAAATAGTGTGGAATTTAATGCTTCGAAAACGCAATGCTGTCTTGTATCGTTAAAGCGAGATAAACCCTCTTTGCCACTATATATGAGTGGCACTTGCATCAACGAAACGAAAAATTTTGACATCCTCGGAATGTGCATCAGCAACCATCTTTTGTGGAGCGATCACATACGCGATGTTGCCAAAAATGCCGGAAGATGTCTAGGTTTTTTGAGACGTTGCAAGAAATTTTTCTCTCCGTCTGATCTGGCTACAATCTACAAAACCTATATATGTCCGAAACTTGAATATAACTCTCATCTTTGGGCTGGTGCTCCAGTAACTTATTTAAGCCTCTTGGACAGTATTCAAAAAGAGCTTTTAAAATTATTGGTGACATTAACATCATCAACTCGTTTACGTCACTCGAACTTCGACGCAAGGTTTCTTGCCTCACCCTTATTTACCGTTATTTTAACGGACTATGCTCTAGTTAAATATTCAGTTGCATTCCTTCCCTTAAACAATTTAACCGTAATACCCGCGCTTCTAGGAATGCCCATCAGTTTCCCATTGAGCCCAACTTCGGCCGTACTATGCAAGTACAGAGATTCTTTTTCTAGCTGTACTAGGCCTTGCCACGCTCTATCTTTCCCTATCATTGCAATGATCAGAAATTTAAAATCAATGTACACTGACATCTCCTATCCAACACTTCCCTCTTTTCCTAATGCTCACACTGTGTCTCTGGCATATTAAAGGTATACAAAACAAAAAAATTATTGCTAAATGAATTATAAAATCGAACATCAAACAAAAGCACATACCTAGTGCATAAAATGAGTACCTTGAAAGATCTACTTCACATCCTTGCAATTTTGTTTTATTTTATTTTTATGCACAGTTTGGGGAAAATATAAGGTTTTTAGTTCTATGGGGTGGACTTCAGATAGGGAAGCAGTTTGAGAGTGGTGCAAAGAAAAGGTGTACAAAAGTGAATAATTTTGCTACCCCTAGAGCCAAAAACTCCCGACCATCGTTCTCAACTCATCGCATTTATACGTACAACAGAAATATATAGACTACTTGCCACACATGTTTTCAGACTTTGTTAAGTGCTTTTGTCTAGCTGACTGTCTGCTTTCCGTATAAACGAGCTCCGTAAAGAGCCGCGTGGAGTGTGTTCCTTGTTGAAGGTAATTGCGCTATTCCTTCTGTTTATGTTTTTCCACTTTCTATGCATTATAGAGCTATTCTCGCGAATTTATGTATTCATTTTCACATAATCTTATCTTAAGGGATGGAAAATCTCAATTAGCAACATCGCCATATCTAATATATATATATATCTAATCCTCTTGGTGAACAATTACGCCCCCATTTAATTGAATTATATTTCCAAACTAATCCCATGAATCACTAGTGTCAGAGTTCAACGTCCAAATTGCATTTAAGAAGCAAGAAATATGTCAAAAAAGTTTTGCTCATAAAGTCATTTACACGTTGCAGTTCTCATCCTGATATTATGTTACTTTATTGATAGGAGCAGCAAACAACTGCAATTCTCGCAATCGTTAATCGATTAAAATTCAAACCAACTCCCAACTGTGGTGTGCCGACATTTTCGTATCCATCAAACCAACTATCAAGCTGTTTTTGTTCCCATTTGTGTATGGAAATATCCATGCATACGCTTCAACAGCACTTTATTCCATATTACGAGCAATTATTGTGAAATTTTCAACAGACAGAAAACAGAATACCTATAATACAACAAATAGGTACATATACCCGTTTCGACCTGAAAATCCTCGTGAATCTAAAGCTGACCATTCAAGCAACGCCAACGCAACGAATAAGTTAACCATTTATTATTTAAGCGAGTTAAAAACTTCCGCTTGGCAAGGAAATAGTGAAATGTGGAATACTGGAGCAATAAATATATACCATATACCTCCATTCATTCGTGACCGCTTATCGGTGAAATTTTATTCGCTCAACATTTAACAATTAATGAATTGACAGTTAAATTTATCGACCTCCATCAGGCTAGACCCAGACCACCCACCATCACCGTCTATTGAAATCGAATTAGGAGGACCTAGCCCTACCGTAGAGTTGAATTGGGGAATCTAAACATTGTATTCGGACAAAAATATTGATTCTAACGCTACCGAAATGTTGAAACCTCATACATTTGGTGGCCGTGGCAATGCTTTCGTTTAACACCTTAGACCCGTAAACAAAATGTTTTGTAGTTCGACGGTACCAGCTAACCTAGTCGCTCTAGCGTATCTACCTTCAAATGGCATATTCTATTCACTGGACGGTAACGATATCGATGAAAATACCTTTTCCTGATATCGAGTGCATCAATGATTGTGTTTTGAAAGGGCATAGTAATTGAGATAGGGGAAGTATTGTTTTCGTTGCTATGGAAAAATGAATATTGGTGTGTGTGTGGTTGGGTGGAATAAGTTGATATTTATTACTCTTGTGAATAAGTGTCCATGAATTGCATTATGGAAATCAATATGGCATCGATATAACCTTTAGGCAGTTTTCAAGTGTATTCAGGTTCTCGAAGAACTGTAGACCGCATTGAACCTGCAGTTACATTAAACATAACACTCTTTTTTCTAATTTCTTAAACCGAGAGTAGGTTTATTATGTAAGATTTAATGGGATTATTCTGCCAACATGTAAATAGGCAATACCCCTATCACAGAGCCCCTCATAGAAAAATTTCTCAAGTTTTGTTACCCTATGAATACGAATAAATTGACTGCATAAGCTCCGAACGATATCAAAACAGCACTGCTTCACAGAAATCTCTTTTTCGGAATTGCAAAGTCAGCTGATTTAAGATGAAATATTAGAAGGAAAATCGATTTTAATTGGTTTTAATAATATTTTGTTGTGCTAATTAAAAATGGATCCAAGATTCTATGTGGTTTTTGAAATATATTCTGAATAATCAAAAAGAGGACTGAAACTTAAACTACAACAACTCTATTTTGAGTTTGAGAAAGACAAAGAGTAATACTAAAGAGTGATTTTTCAGCTATTATCTTTTTGGCAACACTGGCTTAAACAGCTGACGCACGTTTCGTGTTTTGTTTCACTGTCAAACATCTTCAGTTTGGTCTATAATTTAGCCATGAAACGTCTTACAAACGAACAACGCTTGCAAATTTTTGAATTTTATTATCAAAATGCGTTCTCCATTTCCATTTTATAATCAGTTTAATCGACCCACTGAAGCGGCTATTCGGGCTATTGTGACTAGATTTCGCACCAAATTTACATTGTTGGACATTAAACCACCAACACGCTTACGTAGAGTGCGAACTGAAGAAAATATCGCAGCTGTATCGGCCAGTGTTTATGATGACCATCAATTATCGATTCGTCGCCGTTCGCAGCAATTGGGCCTCTGTTACTCAACAACGTGGAAAATTTTGCAGAATGATTTAGGTGTAATGCCTTTCAAAATACAGCTGGTGCAAGAATTGAAGCCGAACGACCTACTGCAACGTAAAATTTTTGGTGAATGGGCTGTTGGAAAGTTGGCCGAATATCCACTTTTTTAACGAAAAATTGTGTTCAGTGACGAAGCTCATTTTTGTCTCAATGGGTCCGAACACGTTCGCTGCCCCACAGAAAAAAATTTTTTCTCTGTGTGCCATAAGTGTGTTTTTGTTCAAAAGTGTTCGTTAAGTTTAATCTGTGCAGTGTTTTTTGATTCGTGTTTTGTCAAATTATTAACTGTTTTTTAAGTGTGACTACCGGCGGGTCACATGGCACCTGTCGTAATTGAAACATATGAGGTGCCATGTGACCTGCCGGCGGTCACGGTTATTTTCTTAGTTATGTGCTTTTCTTGTGAACATCTCGCTTTATCGTTTACAGGAATCAGTTGAAATAAACGTTTCCAGATGGCAGCTAATAATTTTCCTATAAGTAGTAATGTATTTTACGGAAATCGTAATCGTGGTGAAGATTCCGATGACGATGAATTGGACTTCGGAGCTTCTGACTCCGATGAGTACATACCTTCTGATGGAAATAGTAGTGATTCGGATCTCCCAGATTCTACTGAATCATCTGGAGAAGAAAACGAGGAAATTGAGCCTGAACAAATACCTGGAACATCTAAGAGAACAGACACATGGACAACAATTACTTGCCAGTCTCTAAAAGCTTTTGTTTTTGAACAAAACACAGCAAGAGCAACTGATATTCCGCAGTGACATCAGCAATGCGGCCAATTGATGTTTATAATCTTATGGTTACTGAAGATATTTTTCAGCTTATCGTTATCGAGACCAATAAAAATGCCAACGAATTCTTGCAAAATAACACTATAACACGTAACTCTCGCTCAAAGCGGTGGGAAGATACGAACATACCGGAGATAAACAATTTTTGGGACTTGTAATGTATAATGGGAATTGTAAAATATCCCTCGATTGCTCACTATTGGAACACTGGCAACTTTTTCAAGAACTCTTTCGTGCCCAAAGTGATGTCACGCAACATAATTTCAGCTGATTCTAAAGTTCATCCACTTTGCAGACAACTCGGCTTTTAGAGGTAACCGATTAGGAAAGGTGAGTACACTCCTTGAGCTTCTGGAAAGGAACTTTGTAAACGCGCGAACTCCGAACGAAATCTTGGCTGTTGACGAATCTATGATTCCATGGCGTGGTAGACTCCAATTTCGCTAGTATAACCCCGGCAAATCACACAAATATGGTGTGAAAGTTTACAAGCTTTGTGATCCATACGGTTACACCTACACCAGCTCAATATATGCAGGAAAAACAGAAAGCAACATCCAAAGAGGTAGACCAACCCCAACAACCTCACACTCGACTCAAATTGTTTTAGATCTGGCCGAAAAATATTTAGATCAAGGAAGAACTATTGCAACAGATAACTTTTACACATCAGTGTCTCTAGCCAAACATCTCCTTGATCGTCAAACTCATCTTTTTGGTACCCTTCGGAGTAATAGGACAGGAAATCCAAAAGAGGTTACTAATGCTAAGCTAAAAAAACATGAAGTAAAAGGCATGGAAGACTCGGGCATTGTAGTTGCAAAGTGGAAAGATAAACGGGACGTTTTCATGCTATCCACTAAACATGGCTTGGAGGAAGTAGGGACAGGAAAAAGAAATAGAGATGGTCAGGAAATAAAAAAGTTACGTATGATCGTAGACTACAATCATGCTAAGCAAGGAATCGATATTTCAGACCAAATGGCGTGCTACTTTACGCCACTACGGAAAACGATTCGATGGTATCATAAAATAGCCTTTGAATTTTTGCTATCAACGTCCATAGTGAACGCCTTGGTTCTTTACAAAAAACACAACAAAAAATGCACAATTTTGGAATTTAGAGAGGATGTTTGCAAGGCATTATTTGAACTCTCTTCTGAACATCATGCACAAACATCTAATGTCAAACATCAAATGAAGGAAACTGAAAATAAGGACTCAAGAAACAGAAAAATTAGAAAAAGATGCAGAGATTGTTATGATGCGATGAGTAAAAATGAGGGTCGAGAAGCTGCAGTAAAAAAGGTAAAGAAGGTGACCACCTTTCGTGCCGCATGTGAAGGAAATCCTTCTCTATGTTTGGAGTGTTTCAATAAGCATCAAAAGTAAAAAAATTATATCTATTTTTCGTATTATCTAATTTTTGAATTTTTTTTTATGTCAATAAAGTGAACTATACTTACATAATACTTCCATACAAATGTTTTGTCAATAAAGTGAACTATTATTGGATGGATTAACCTGGGATTTTTTTTTATATAATTTAGACCTTTATCTAGGTGCCAACATTGAAAAGTAAGTGTTTCTTCAACAGGCCACTTAAGAAATAAATATATAAAAATGTATAGCTTGTGACCGCCGGCGGGTCACATGGCAGCGAACGTGTTAATAAGCAGAATTGTCGATTTTGGAGTGAATATCAGCCAGAAGCATTGCAAGAGCTACCAATGCATCCAGAAAAAATCACAGTTTGGTGCGGTTTATGGGCTGGTAGCATCATTGGATCGTACTTCTTCAAAGATGATGCGAATCGTAACGTAACTTTGAATGGTGAGCGCTAACGTAAGATGGTATCCAATTTTTTTTTGTCCAAAATGCAAGAGCTTGACTTGCATGTTATGTGGTTTCAACAAGCACGCGCAACAATGGCGAGTTCGGTGAACATTTTATTTCATGTTGGAAACCGTACAATTGGACGCCTAGATCGTGCGATTTAACGTCTTCCGACTAGTTTTTGTGGGGCTATGTTTAAGCTCATATCTATACAGACAAGCCCGCTTCAATTGACGCATTGGAAGACAACATTGAAGCATTTATTCGTGAGATACCGGCCGAAATGTAGGAAATAGTATGACGAAATTGGACTAAGCGGATGGACCATTTGAGGCGCAGTCAAGGTCAACATTTGAATGAAATAATCTTCAAAACATTAAATTATATGGACCGTATTCATAGTTAACTTAATTTACATTTTTTCGGAAATCGTAGTATGAACTTATTACGGCTTGGCCTGTGTAAGGCTGAATCTGCTATAAGCCTTAGAATTAAAATATATCGAACCAAGACATATAGGGAGCCTACTTATTTGATGAAAGTGCCGCACAGACAAAGTTGTGCATTTATGTTTATGTTTGCTTTAGCCTAACTTTGTTTAAAATGTACACTAAAAGCAAATATTTATGCAGTTCATGCAAAGTCCATTCAACCTGAAATATTGCATTAAACTCGTTTCGTTTTGTTATAGATACAGATGTATAGGTACAAATAAAAGTAAGTAAATAAACCATCATTAAATTTGTAGAGAATGTTTGTGACATTTTCAAACCTCAACAACCAGATAAATTGTCTCCATTGTGTCCTTAGATATTTTCTCTGGATAAAATAATTGCAAATCCTGCTGAGCACACAAATAATAGATATCCTTCGTCTTTCTCTTCTTGGTGAATTGCTTCTCAATAAATGACATTATTGTATTTTCCTTCTTTTATTTTGTGCAAGCTCCTAGCTACTATGTGTAAATATGAGTATTGGTATTGATTGTTGGACCAAAATTACAAACAAAAGCATTATAATTTTGAAACCTCAAGAAAAAATCAACCCGAAATCCAATATTTCTAATTGTTAATCTTAAGGCATTTACTTTTAGAGATACATACAGGGTGTTCCATATGCAATGGTCCGAAATAAATATTGTGAGAGGTCAGGTCTTGTCTTTAAAAAAATTGTTTACTAACGGTTTTAGAGTAATAGTTATTTTAACAAGATTTCAGGACCGGATTTCGGGAAAATAAAGGAGCGGGGCCCCTCGCCCCAAATTATTTTCAAAATAAAGTAACCATTTTTTTTCACTCGAGTTTTTCAATAAATAATTTATTGTGAAACCAAGTAGATTTTGATTCTTCATATACAGCAATTAATTTATATGTGCATATATATACATACACAAGAAAAAAAAAATTGTCGAGACACGGAATCGAATACCCAACCTCCGAGGTTGTGGGCAAGTACCACTTCACTCAGCCATTAAGCGATTGGGGTACTCCCTCAAGATGGGTAGTGAATTGGAAGTGCTTCTTATCAGTGCCATTTGAGATTTTGATATTTCACTGATTGATGATTGGAGTGAACAAATATAGATCAATGATTTCTGTTATTTAAGATTAATATAATTAAATAATCATGTATGTACAAAGTACTGTAGGCTGTAGGTAAAGGTAAAAGAGCAAAACAAAAATACGTATCAAAGGAAAAGATGTTTACTAGTGTTTACTAGTTCGAATTTGTAAATAAAAACTTTCCGAAGTCTCTATTGGCCCCTGGCCCTGCAAAATTTTAAAAAACACATAGTGTTACTCAGTTTTTTCTCACCCTGTCCACAAATGATGTTTTCTTTTGATGTTTTTGGAATTTTAAAACTAAGTGGCATGATAAAAACTATATAAAAAAATATTTTTTTTTTTTTTTAGTTCAAGATTATTATGTGGTAGGTAAAAGAAACAAAATACTTTAAATAATGAAGTGCAAAACTGGGTTTTAATTTAAAAGTATTTATTAATTTTAAGCGAAATGATTTTTTTCCTAAACCCATTTCCCGACATTCCGTTGTTTTCTAGAACTTAAAACAAAAAGAAACTAAAATTGTTTGTAGGCAGGGTGATACAAAAACTGAATAAAAGGCGATGTTTTTCAAAATTTGATTAAAACATCCGTTATAAGATTTTTTTATACCATGACCTGACCTTTAACCATATTTAGTTCGAAGCATTACTTATGGAACACCCTTTATATTAAGCTGACGTAAGGTTACATAGATACCTACCTAAGTAATCCGCAAAGTATCTTTGTAAATAAAAAAATATTTATGTATCCCAATCTGCTTGCCAATAGACTTTGTGGCACCACGAAAATTTGTTCTTAGTTTTCTGCCAACGACTAAGTGCGAGAAGAGTAAACCATCCTAATACAAGTGAAATCATGGGACTCGGCGGCAATTTCTTTTCATAGTGCATTGGAGCACAGTGGACATAATGTTTTATGAAAACTGTACAAAAATAAAAAACTTTAAAACTTCAACAAGGGCGGGTAGATGTTGAAATGGCGGATGTATGCCATTTGAAAGGCGCATGTATACCATTAAGTGTGGAATATGAAGCCCGCCTCGGCTTCTTACGGTGGCACGAATCCGAGTGGTCCAATTTTTAATGGCTCTTCCGCATAGATCCGGCTGAATTTGAGCGATGTCCCGGCAATTTTGCTTGCTCACACAGCCGTTCATCCAAAATGCACCTCGTCACTAAAGACGATATTTTGGCCAAAATTGGGGTCTTCTTCCAAATGATTCGAAGCCCAGTCAGCGAGCAAACGGGCGGCATCGTAGTCTATGGTCATGAACTTTGAGCTCCTGAGTCAGTTGGATCTTGTACGGGTGTAAGCCCAAGTCCCGACGCAAAATTTGCGAAGTTGAATTCTGCGAAAGGCCGAGTTCTTGTGCACGGCGAGGAATAGACTGCCTCGGATTTGCTGTACACTTTCCCGGACCGCGGCGATGTTATCGGCCGATCTTGCGTTCCTTGAACGTACGGGTGTTGGTTGATTGTTTACTGAACCGGTGGGCGCAAGTATGTGGTGTAGAGCTTACAATTCAATGTGATAATCTTGATCTATTAAAAAGCCAACTTTATAGATTGTTAGAAGAGATAGACATATTTCAACGTAATGATAGTTTACAAAGATCAATCTCATCAACCAATAGACTACTGTACTCAGAACTTACCCATGACTTCGTAGAAAATTATTTCAATGACAAATATATATAATAAAACCCTTTTATAAAGACAAAAAGAAATTTTAGGGATTTATTCTGTCGAAGACGTTTTAATTTTCAATTTTTCAATCGCTGTTTTGATTTTATCATCGAATGTCTCTTCAAATGGTTTATATGCAAAGTTATACAACCCCAATGTTAAAATTTTGACAACTTCGTAGTTGTCGCCATATAGTTTCTAGGAAGACATCCAATGGACCAGCAGCTCTGCCCACAATAGAGAATAATAATGCCAAGTGTACTCGTATATCCTTTTTATAATGACACCCAACAGGACCCCACCCGAATGTAGTTCTGGATCGCTAAGCTGAGCTGGCTGGCTGGCTGGTGGTCTCTGTATGTTCATTTGCCAAACATTTGCCATGTTAAGAACGAGGATTAAGAGAAAATGTGTCCTTATTTCTAGTTCGTGTTTCGCTTTCTTGTTAAATTCGCCGTCTGGATTATGATATCTGTTTTTGTTCAAATACAATTGTACTATATAATTTATATACATACATAATGCTCCATTCAAGATGTCAAATCGACGCAGCAGCCGTTGTTGCGCCGCCACCAAGTCGGAAGAAAATGCAGTTGTGAAGCTTGTAGTAGGTATATGCGATAAAATATTAAATAGGTAGTTGGTTAGCCTGGAATTATGCCAGCTAATACTACAAAAACTAAAAATGTTCAATCTTTGTCTGCTTTTTAAGATACAATTTTTAATATATGTATGATGCCTTTTGAATATATTCAGAAAGTAATTAATTTTTGAGGTGCATATGTGTATATATGCATATTTCTTACAATCCAATGATGCCATTTTATATTGAAGTTATTCAAACAACCAGCAGACACTAAACAGTTTGCAGACGAACAATTAACACTTTGACTGCTGACGTCGCTCGGTCGACGCGTGCGTCGTCGACAAATCGTATTTTTTCTATGCGGTGGACCGGACGTCGACACCATGTTTATTACTTTCTGACCTCTCCCAATGCCTCCGCATCCGGGAAAAACGCCATACTATGATGCTGACGTCGACTACGCGACAATAGTTTTTTACAATCAAAAAATAAAACATATAAGTACAATTAAGCACTGTTATAAGTAAAGTAGAGTAAAAGGAACCTTTTTGACAAAAAAAATGTTCGCATCGCTCAGGTCAAACCAAACCGCAGTCAAAGTGTTAAAATGCAACAAAACATTTTCCTGTTCCAAACAGACGCGTAGACAAAAATGAGGCGTTTGTAAGAATAAAATGTTTGGCGCTTCTATGAAAATGATTTTACTCCACATCGTTTTGAAAAAAGTACAGGGTTTGGCAGCGAGGTATGGAAGATTTGAACGGTTCTTCATCAAGTGAGATGGGGAAAACCGTATTGTTATAAGTGTGGGTGGTATCGACTCGTTGCGAGATGCCATTTCAGTAACCATGGAGCCGTTAACATCGTGTTTTTGTTGACAAGTTCATTGAAACGGGCCGTTCGGTCACTGAAACACAGAAAAGATTCCGAAATCATTTTAAAATTGGTCGCCACGGTATTGTTCCAAAGTTTGATACACTTATGATGTGAGTGAGTAGCTTTCACAGAACTGGTTCTTTGAGACTTGGAACCAGTGCTGTCGTTTTAAAAATTTCAAGGGTAGTATTTTTCTGTCATTTTGGGGAGTATTTTCTTAAATTGAGGAGTAAAACAAAAAACAACGAACACATGCGTGGCCCATGAACAAAATTAAAAACTGAAAATAATAATGTCCAAATTCGATGTTAATTGACCTACTGGAAGGTTAATGTTCCGAAAACAGACAAATAGAAGGATGTAATGTCATGGCAAATGTTTGCTTTCACTGCTCAAAGACCAGCATTTTAAAATAAAATTAATTTCATCATTTTAATTCTTAGGTTTTTTTGAATATTCATAAATACATTTTTATTTGAAATACGTTTTTTATTTGAAATATTTCGCTATAAAAAGTCTCGAGAGGCAAGTCTTTGGAAACAAAGCGTTGGTTTCTAAAAAGCCGCCATTCCTCATGAAGCCTTTCGATGTCAAGATCAGTTGCTTAGTTTGGAAATAATGCCATAAAAGTTACCAAAGTAGGTGCTAAGTTTTTATGGTTAATCCCTTCCAAAGACAGTAGCACTTTATCGTCAAATTTTATTCTGCAAATTACTTGTTTACATAGTTCAACATATTTTGCTCTGCAGTCAGTTTTTATTTTAATTATTTCATCACTTTTTTTGTAAGCATCTCCGCTTTTGCTCCGAAGTAAATATCATTTTCATTGAGGAATGTTTCATTACAAAATTCAGTCTCGTGAAGTTTAGGTTTAAATATAATATATTCTGGTTTTATAAAGTTGTGAAGCATGGTTTTGAAATAAGTCTTAATACTCTTCAAGAAAGAATGGATTTTCGGAGTTTCAGATTTAAATTCAATATTTATTTTGTTTGTAATATTCAAAATGTATGACAAAAAACTGAAATAGATTTTGTTTTTCTTTTTGGTCATTTCTAAATAAATGTTGTGAGCAGTGTCAACATTATTATCAAGCTCATAAGCCAGAAAAAAATGTTGAAGCACAATCCATTGCTCCAATATTCTAGCCACAACATTTTCCATAGACAGCCAACTTGTTCATTATCCTCAACATTATTATGTTCTGCAACCGAAAAGTACTTCTGGAACTCTTCTAGCTCCTGCTTTCTTTTTGGGCTATGAGTAAAAAACGAAGCAATATTTCTCGTTAAGAGTTCCAAATTTGAGGGCAAATTTCTTAAAGAAATTAACGATTGCACCATGAATGGTTTTTCTTTTGGGGAGTAGTTTTCGTTCGTGGGTAGTAGAGTAGCAATTGACTCTCGAAAGGAGTAAAATACTACTATAGTAGCAAAAACGACAGCAGTGCTTGGAACTGAGCGGAATGATAAGGACTTCAGAAAATATTGTTCAGATAATATTGCAGATCTTGGAAAAAACCCAAGAACATCAAATCGACACCCACCATCTTTTCAATGATTTCAAGGCCGCATATGACAGTATCTACAGGGGCGAGCTGTATAGAGCCATGTCTAGTTTTGGCATCCCTGCCAAACTCGTCCGTTTGTGCAGGATGACCATGGAGAATTCACGCTGCTCCATAAAGGTTGGAAACAACTTAACAGAACCTTTCGATGTTGCCTATACCTAGGCTCCGCTATGAACACTGAAAACATCAAACGAAGAATTATTTTTGCTAACCGCTGTTTCTTTGGACTAAGTAAGCAATTGAATAGCAAAGCCCTCTCTCGAGGGACCAAAGTATCTCTATATAAGACCCTCATCATCCCAGTCCTGCTATACGGTGCAGAAGCATGGACTATGACAAAAGCGGATGAAAGCACCTTGGGTCGTTTCGAGAGAAAAGTTTTTCGTGCGGGGAGGGGACCTACAGTTTTAAGCCCAATTCGAACGGAAAAAACATAATCTAGGTTGAATTTAAATCATGGAAAAAGTAAGAATGAACCACTTTTTGAACTTGAACCAATTTTTGAAAAACAAGCTAGCCTGATTTTGTTCTAGTATTAAAAACGTTTATATAACCTTTCGCAGGCAATTGACGATTTAACATTATTTACATTTTAATTTATATTTTATTTATAACTCCTCAATTAATTTACCTAAATGGATTTTGGAATAAATATCCAATTTATATCCATTTTGCGTAAGTAAAAGTTAAGCAAGAGCCAGATTTCAAATTAACTTCAACCAGTCAGAGATTCGAATTGAGTGAAGTTTAATTAATTTGTTTGTTCGATTTCTATAAATGAAGGAATTTTATGATTTCAAGAGTCTAAACATTTTAATGTGGGTGGAGAGCCCCTTGAACAGTGAACCCGTGTCCATTGGTTTACTTAGCACACTTCTTCAGTCGCATATGCATAGCTCGGCCACAAAACGACAACAATTCATCATCGAAACTCACAATTTCGACTTTGATGTGTACGTATTAGATTTTGAATGAAACATTGGACAGCGGCGGTGGTGACTGTTCGAAAATTTGCATAAAACCCAATTATAATTGCGGAAGAATCTAATTTACTTGCTGATTTGCTGAAGATGCATTATTGAGGGAACAATTTTGTCTTCAAATCATCCACACAACATGAGTGATCCCCTATCAAATGTAGACGACCAAGCTCTCCCTACTACCAGTTTATCTGTTGAAAGTACCAGTCTTGTAATGCATAATTCTGTCGTTTCAAATTTGAAGTGGTTTTGAATTTACATATAAATCCATTGACAAAAAATATTAAAAAATGTCTTTATATGATTTTTGTTTGTTATTAAGGTAAAATTTTTCAAATTCAATTACGTTGCAGAGGAATTCCTTAAGTATAGCTATACGTTACGAACATAATTGTGTAAAAGCCTTCGGCAAGGGTTGTATGAAAAATAAATTGATAGAATTTAACAATAAAAACAAAATTCCATTTTCTGAGAATTTGTAAAAGGGTTTCAATTAAGTTAAATTAAAATATTGAATTGTGTTTTATTATTTAGGTTTTATACGGATGTTAATAATACAATAACTATTCATACGAGTACAATAAGAATTTTTCTCTTAGTTAAGAATTTTAATTGGATTGGTGCAATACAATAGAAGCGGACAAGGCTTGTTAATATTCGACTGAAAAATTTTGATTCCCTTAGAAGGGTCTTCTTAAGTTCCTGACGCTGATTAAGTTTGAGGTTTTAGTGAAATGAAGTATTCCTGTATTTTTGTTTATACTTTCATATTGCGTAAAAAGCTTGATACAAGCTACATCTTACGGCAAAAGAATTGCTAACATAATAAAATGCACGACTGGGTCGCACGAACTTGCTCCTGTATGCAAAGAGTCTGTTTAAAGTACCTACATATATAAGATTTAAAAATATACCTGTTAAATAAGTTTGTCTTCAAAGAATAAATGCCATTTGATTTGTCAAAAAAACTCCATTTTTCAATTTTTTTGTTTGAAAATCGTTAGACCGGTTTAATTTAAATTCTTTTTTTAAATAGGTATACAAATTTTCTATTTTTTTCTTAAAAATATTTTTGCTATGCAGGTGTTTAACTATTTAAAATATTCGTTTTAGATTTGAATTTCGTAAACAAATGTGTACCCTTTTTCGAGATATCGGATTTAAAAAAAAATAAAATATTTTTTTTTTCAAAAATCCAAAAAAATATATACACTTTTGATCATCAAATATTGAAATCGGTTCATTAGTTCCTGAGAATTATAAAAACAAAATTACGGTTCTATGAGCGTTACCCTTCCGAAGCAATACAGAAATACATTTTTTAACTAAAAGAAGCAAAGTTCAGAAAAAAAAGGAAACATTTATTCGGTACTAATCAAAAAATTAAGAGAGTATTGATATGGGGTACATTTTTTTCGGGTGTAAAAGCAAAAAATGCGCTTGGCGGAGGGAAATTTTTCTGTCGAGAATAGAAATTTAGTCTGGACGAATCATCATCATATACAATATACATATATTATTTCGTTAGCATGTCTCCCTTTTTCGGCTCTCATACGGAACTAATTTTAACAAATAAGGTGTCAAAACAAAGAATTTTCCGTAGAATATGCGAATTTTATTTTATTGAATATTAATTCATAATTTGTTGAAAAAACTTAACTTTTTATTATAATAAAAATATGAAATGATCGGAAAATATTATGTAAAGGGAAATGGTTTGTGTATTTGAATGAACTTATCGAATACACACCATTTTTTGTCGGTAAGCTAGTTTCCAGGTATTTCCTTTGTATATACAAAGGCGCGATTCATCCCAAGACACAACTCATGCTAGGACAACTCATCCCGGAAATGAAAAATACTTGTAAGCATACTTAACGAAAACAATAGTTTCTGTATTTAACTAGTTTGTTCAAAGCTTTTTCCTTTGGATAGCTTTATTTTAATTTCATATTAGAAGAACCAGGATGGAAAATAAATTATCTGAAGATAAGAAAGAGGAAGAACATGTATGTTTTAATTGTAAAGCGATCGCCTATTAGTTGTGTAGTTAGTTAGGTGTCTAAAACGAATAAAGAATAGTTCATTGGCGTGCTCAGCTTTATGCAGATAGATAGATAAAGACATGTTTATGATGATAATGAAGGGATGTTATTGGTAGGTAGAAGGTACTTACTACAATCCAATCCCATTCCTTCTTTCCTACAAGTTTTCAGCGCAAACATGGAGTTATTACGTTCAGTTTATTTTTCTCGTTAAAGTTTAAAAAAAAACAAGCATACGAACAGGTACAAGAATTTGCTATTGATGTGTTGTTTACAGTTTTTTAGTTATGAAGTGACATGTAAGCAGTAGTTGTAGATGTTGTACGTAATACTTATATAGGTATAACGTGTATACGTTGAAAATGTGATTCTAATAGAAAATACATATACTCTTTCTGGCCCGTTTCTTTAACTTGTACTAAGTATTTATTCTTTTATATAGGCGAAGGGAAGTAAAATATGTGTGAAACATTCTTAAAGAATGATATTTTAAAATTATATATACAAAGGTACCAAGATAATACTTCTTGATAGACACTTTAAAAAAATTGTTGATTATTTATATATAATATTCACGCTACACGGCCATCGTTGGTATTTACAATAGTAATAGTTATAGAAATACATAAATATGTACCAAATGCATTAATTTGGATAAAGGATAGGAACGTAATTAAAATGTTGTCAAAATAATGCGCTCTTTCGGGCTCATGAACAGGATTTGATCTGGTGAGATGGGAGGGGTACATTTAATACAGTTAAAATAATTGAAAGAAAAACTATTTTAAGATTCACAATTTTACCTGAAATATAAGTTTATCTTAAAAAATTTAAATACCATTTTATAAATCAAAAAACCCTTGATTTTTCAATTTTTTTTTCGAAAATGGTTAGAGCGGTTCTGTTTTTAATCAATTTTTTATATATATACAATTTTTCAATTTTGTTTTAAAAATATTTTTGGTATGCAGTTGTTTAGTAATTGTAAATATACGCTCTACATTTGAATTTCGTAAAAAAATGTTGACCCGTTTTTGAGATATAGAATTTTGAAAAAAAAAATTCAATATTTTTTTAAAAATCCAAACAAAAAATTGCACTTTTGATAAAAATTATTGAAATCAGTTCATAAGTTGCCGAGAAAATTAAAAAACAAAATAACGGTTCTATCAGCGGTACCTTTCCGGAGCAATACAAAAATATGTTTTTTTTTTTATTACAAGAAGCCAAGTTAAAAAATAAAATTTTAGAGAAAAATAAAAAAATCTATCGGTTTGTTTTTGAGAAAATTCGAATTATCGTTTTTTGACCAAAAAAATTGTATGGGAGCCACTGTTGGTTTAGATCTTAAAAAAAATGAAAAAAACGCCTAACGCGAATCTGCTCAAAACCTTAACTTCCAAGTTTGAACTCAATCGACCCAATGGTTTAGGCTGTAGGAGCGTGGACAGACAGACAGGACAGACGGACGGAATCGCGGGACCCACTTTTTTCGACTTTTCTACCATCGTAATATCATGTTTGATTAAAATCTCGAGTTCGAAATTTTGCACGAATGCAAAACTTGCCTTATAGTTCCTATATGTCGCAAGTAAAAAATGTACTCATTTGGGCCCTGCAACTCTATTAAAGTTTTATTAAAAATCGCATTTAATGCTCCGTGAAATCTAGATTAGAATTAAAAAGAACTCCAAGATCTTTAAAACATTGGATGACATTTAATTGGGTTAAGGTTTAGGCCATTCTTTTTACACCAAATAACAAACCTGTTAATATACTCCTTTAGTTGTAATCAATCATTTAAAGATTGCTTTTAAAGATTTTCATATCATCCGCATAGATTAAAATGTTACTGTATCGTACACAAAAGGAGTACATCGTTGATAGCTAAAATAAATAGTAGACGTCTTAAATGACTACCCTGGGGAACCCCTAATTAAGCAATAAAAGGGTTATAGAAAGAACTTCTGAATTTAACTTGATAAAATGTGATGATATTATGAGAAAGTTGGTCAAAAGTATTAAAATAATCAGTTTAAATACAGTCGAGCTCTTGACCGAGTTCTAGGGTATTTGAGGAATTATGCAAAAATGCAAGTAGATTAGTAATTGTCGAACTTTTTCACATAAAACCATGTTGTTAAACTATCACAAACAACTTGTTCAAAAACTTTGGTAATACAGGACAGTTTAGAGACTGGTCTGTAATTACTAATGTCAGACTTGTTACCGTTTTTAAAAACTAATGTAATAAATGCCTTCTTCTATACGATTGGGAATTCACCTCAGTTAAGTATGATGCGAAATATGCGAAGAGAGAAGATGCATATTTTTAAGACACTTGCAGGAATTCCATCTGTTCCAGAAGAAAAATCTTTTTTAAGTAATACCGAGTAATGTAAGATTTTGATTAACATCATTTGAACATTACCGAAAGTAGTCTGAGGACAGTCTCGCAAATAAAGAAATAATTTCTGAAAGTTGTTAGCAAACGCGTTACAAATTTCTGGAGTTATCTTTATTATAACTTCCATTTACCGGATAGCCATAGGGTTTCCGTTTTATATTGACCAAAATTTCAGGATTTTCAGGGAAAAGGCTCTTCATAAGATTTTTCCAAGCCTTGTTACTAGTGTTTCGAAGCATTTTAAGCTTTTTAGTACACCATAGATGACAAAAGCTGAAATATTTGGATATTCTAAGAGGGACGATATTTGTTATAGAGGATTCGAATACATTTCAAAACTTTAAAAATGTCATGCCATTTAAAATAAATTCTGCTCTGAAAATGTTGGGACACAGTCATTGCGATGACCGATAGTCTCAAAAATAAGTCAACGTGTCCCAATAACTTTAACTCACACATTATAGACAGTCAAAAAATAGGGTCAATGCGTTGACTCAAAAATGTCTGTCAACTTGATCGTCAACATGCTAGTCAACGCATTGACAGCATTTTTCATTGACGATCACTTGACGTGACACCCTTGTGACAGATTGTGACGTCATTTTTACGTCAGAAGATCAATGCGTTGCCCATTTACGTTTACCGTCTAATAGTATCTTAATGTTCTCGGCAATTTATTGTTTAATCCCAATACTTGCCAAAAAATGTATTTATAACTTAAACCCTTGATGCATCAACATATATGTGAATATATCAACATCAAACTCTTCTTCCTGCCCGAGGACATTATCTTTCCTGATGTATTTCTATTAGGAATCTTTTATGAATGCAATAGTCGAGTATCCTTCACCAATAACTGATAGTTTCATATCTTCCCATTGTACTCGTATCAATCCTCCACCTGAATGAATGTAGTAATCAATGTAATTTGCTACTCAAAAGCAAATTGCTCCTAATACCTCAACCTAAAAGAAATTGTTGCGAATTGTAGGATGTAGCTTTCAGAGGATGTACAAATGAGAACGTGGTCAAGTCGAAAATTTAGATGAATTGGATGTACTGTACTATATACCAGTACCAATGATGGTTGAACATTTATTTTCATGATGTGTTTTAGCTCTCGAATACGAAGAGGAAGACTAGAATTGCATCGTGATGGGGACGAGATGAGATGCACGTCAATGTTTGAATCAATCTCAGTTTTACAATCATTGTAGTATCAGCTTAGCAATATATGTATGTACTTCGCCAATCCCTTGCCTTTCGCACAACCTGAAACCATTTTACATCTTTGTCGGAATTCTTTCGATTGAAGAGAAGCCCTGTTTGGCTTGGCATCGCTCTGTCGGCTTAAATTAATGATGTATTAAACCGAATCTCAAATCTAACCTACCTTCCCGGCGATAGATGCACATAGAGAGGTAAGATAAATTTGTACTCATTGCTCTCATCGTCTTATCCCTCCATTCAAATGAAAGAAAAATAGAGGAAATATTTTGTTGTTCAGTATGGATCTATAGGTGCCTTAGTATATGAGATGAGTTCTGAGAAAATCCAAGTAGGACAGGAACCTTTTTTATAGTACCTATAAGTATTCCATTTACCATTCTATCTAACTCTCTATTCTGTATCGAGATATATTCTTATCCTTGTCGTCATTTTCCACGTTTTCGCACTGACAGGACGAGATTGAAAATGATTTCGCAAAAGAAAAATCTTTTATCCGACTAGAAATTCTGTTTCTATACTGACAGTACCAAGGCAGGAATATAAAACCAGGAACAATCTAAACTACAGACGATGATGGCTTTAGAAAGTGCATCGAAGAAGCAAACAAAACATGCATTATAACAATTGATGACAGAGCAACAAAAAAATATAAATAATAAACACCAAGAAAGGATGAATGTGAAAAGCGAATATCGAAAAGTACCTACTAGATGAAAATATTTAGTTGTTATGAATTCTTTTCGTTAAATTAGGATAAGTTAATAAAAAAGGTAGATATTTAGGTACAGTTTAGCAGACATATAGACGGTTCTTTCAAATATTGTGGCCGGATTAATTTGAATTCGAGTTTAGTTTAAATTTGTTTATTTTACGTTGTATTTTTATGCAAATACACACGTTTTAGGTCTTTTCCATCTGCATATTGACTTATGGTCAGATCAATTAACACTAAAATTATAGACCAAAACAAAGAATCGTCGTTTTTTAAGATGATATTTGACTTAATAAGTGAAAGATTTTGGGCACCTTGTTTTGACAGCTAGATCTTCTATTATTAAATAAATTAGGTGGCGCAACAGTACATTGAGAACTTTTCATGACAACAATTACTCTTGTAGGATTTGTCAATTCCTCGCAAGAGGCAGTACCCTTGAAAACTTTTTTTTTATTAAGCTGGAACAGGCAGGGATTGAACCCAAGACCTCTGGCGTGACAACCCTATACATACTAACGACCACGCCACGGGCTTCTATTATTAGCCCATATTATATCCACGGACTTCCAGGAAGTTAGCTGTATTATACAATTTCTAAATCGATAACTCGATTTAGTTTTTGTATCTGACAATACCCGTAGTGTGATGGTTAGTGCGTTGGACTGTCATGCAAGGGGTCTTGGGTTCAATCACTGCCTGTGCCACCTAACTTTTTTCACGGGTACTGCCTCTTGCGAGGAATTGACACAAAAGTGCTTTCTCAAATTAACCGTTCGGATTCGTCATATAAACTGTAGGTCCCTTCCATCTCTGTCAACATTACTGAGAGTTGTAAGTCACTAGGCCCTGGTTCTTCATGGACTGTTGCGCCACCTAATTTATTTTTATCTGACAGTAGTTAAGCTATGATTACACGGTCAACGAAATCGGTCAACGCGTTGACTCTCTGACGTCACAAAAAATACATATTTTCTCCGTCATCTCACCGTCAACGTTTACAGTATCAATGCTTAAAACATTGACTATCACACGATTGACACTATTGGGTCAATGTTGTCCCAAATTACGTTGACGCACAGGTGTGTCAACCTGACTTTTACTCATCAGTGTCAATGCATTGACTCGCAAAACTTTGATGCTCACACGGTTTGACACAAAGCAAAAAAGCCGTCAGCACAAGTCAAAGTTATTTTGAGGAAATAAAAAAAATATTGTGAGTTTATTAATGCACATAATTATATAGATATATTTAACTTAAGTGCAATTCATTTTCAGATAAAAAGCAATAGCAATGACAAAAAGAAATATGGAGATAGCGGTTTTGGGCGCATACATTTTAGAAAGCAGCACGGACGATGAGCACGAGGACGACATCGGCATTGCAAGGCCTTCACGAAAACAGCGTTCGGTTTGGACAAAAAATTGGTTGAAGGTCCGGGAGAAAGAAGGATTTGGTGTAAAATTATTACGCGAATTGAGCGCTGAGGAACCAACTTTATATCGAAATTTCCTCCGCATGGGCGCAAGACAGTTTGATTACTTGCTGGCGCTGGTGAAGCCTCACATACAAAAACAAAATACAAAAATGCGGACGAGCATTTCTGCCGAGGTGCGATTGGTCCTCACACTGCGATTCCTGGCCACTGGCGAAAATTTCAGATCTTTGCAGTACTTATTTTTTGGCTCGGATCTTGCCTAAATTTGCCTTGAAGAGGCTACGAAGGGCGTTCCATTTGTTTCTAGCTTTAAAGCTATCGACATTTTGGATCCCTAGCTCCTCAGCAACTTGTTTCCAGCACTCACATTTTATGTGAGCCAGCTTATAATCGCTGCATCCTCCATCCCAAAGCGCTAGTCGCTTTTGGACAGCTGAAATCAACGCCGATATTTCAGTTTTTTTGGCCCAAGCGTATGCAATTTTTCTTTTGCGTTGCGGTTTTTTCTTTTTTTGGTCTTCATCTTGGGCAATGACTCCTGTCTTGGAGTAGCATCGTCGATATCTTCCATCATAATCTGATACATTTTTTATCAAAGAAAGGGACATTATTTTAAATTTAAAAAAAAACTTACCAGCAGCTTTAAAATTTCAATATATGTACATACATATGTCCTGTTTTGTTTTTTTTATTTTTTGAATTAAATGATGTAAAAAAACCAGGGCCATGTTTTTTTTATATGTATAAAAATCACAGTCAAACTGAGACGATGACACGGTATTTAATTCTACCCGTCAACGCTGGGACACGGTCATTGCGATGACACGACTCCGTCAACGCGTCCCAATGACGTTGACAGAGAGATTACACGGTCATCGAAAAAAGTCAATGCGTTGACCCAAAAATGTGTGTCAACGAGAGTGTCATCGTACCCGTCAACGCAATGACACCAGTTTTTGTTGACAATCACACGAAGTGACACTCTTGGGACAGATTGTGACGTCATTTTTACGTCAGAGAGTCAACGCATTGACCGATTTCGTTGACCGTGTAATCATAGCTTAATTGTTTTTATAATGTCAGGCTCTTGATGCAAAATTTGACTATAAGGAAAGTCATTGTTTCTGATGCAGATTTACGAATAAACTTTTTTGGATGAAACGCAAAAAAAATATACAGCTGTATGACCAACATTTTTATTTAAAAAAAGTATGTTAATTTTACGACCTGTGATACTTTAATCTAATGTATAATTTTTAACTACATATTAATTTCTGCAAATTTCCTTTTCTTTTTAAAAATAAGTATGAGTTCAAATATAAAAAAGTCTTTCTTTTGAAACTAATTTCAACTTAATTTGATTGTTCGTTAGAGTAATAAGTTTTCATTGAATGTCTGACACTTTTACTTAACTCTTAGCATAAAACAGCGAAAAAATAGTGTTAAAGTTTATGCACTCTATTTTATACGCTCCTTTGACTACCTCTTATACTTAACTTAACAACATAAGTTGCATTTCTCTATATTTGCTTGTATCTTCCCCTCGCACTCTTCATATGATTCTCACCCCAAAAAACGCTTTGCCCAGAAATTAAGAAAAAAAAGTATTGCAAACATAAATGAGAGCTCTAAAAGTTCCATTAAAAAAAGAAGTTTAATGAATGATTTTCATTAATAGTCATCATAGGATGCAGGTATTTCTATTTATAAATCATCATGTATATAGTATAGGTACAGGTAGAAGTACTTGTTCTCAGTTTTGGTGTGTCTCACGGCTCATCCCTTTTTATTTCTTTTCAATTTCCAATTCTCACCGTCTCATTCCTCTGTCGTATAAATTTTTAATTAGAGCTAATGAATTTCGAACATTTTCATCAACGGTACGGTATTGATTTGAGCTTTTCCAACATTATCAGGAAAGTGATTTACTTCTTTCCTCCATCCAATTGGTAGGAAGTCATAGTCTAGTCATACATATTGATTGAGTTCGTTTTGAAAGTGCTCTTACTGTAGAAGACGCGTGCCTGATATAATGTACTCACAGTCTGGGTTCGGTGAATAGGGATTGGGAAACACTTGATTTTCGAGAACTTGATAATTCGGATGGCTAAATTTCATTTGCAAAATGTTGATAGAATCTAAATAAGTTTAATGTGAAAACTTCTTAATATCACAGATTGATTGTCAACAAATTTTTGTAGAATTTTAATTAAAAATATCTGAAATACTATTATAAAAACAAAACATTATATACCTGCATCGGACTGTATATCTCCTATCCTAGGGAAAGCAATATTGACAAGGGAAAAAGATCACCTACTAGACAGAAAATTCATTGGAAATTTTGAAATTGAATATAAAATCAAAGCAAAATGTAAGTTATTCACCTGTGAAGTTTTGTTTTGAAAATGAGGATAACAATAAAAATTAAACCAAAAAATGTTGATTTATATTTGTTTTTCCTTTAAGGTAATTTAATTTTAGAGAGTGACAGATTTAGTAAAACTTTTTAGTTAAATCTAATTTGACCTTTACAAATATTTCAAGACACTAAAGGCGACTGTTGGCGCTGATTTATTATTCGTTCCACAACATGAAATCTTGTAAATAGCGAGGGCCAGATTAACAAGCAGGAATTAGTAACAGCATCAAGTTCAAGTTGTTTTTGTTTTGTTCATTTCGTAACTCCAACCAAGAAAAAGAAACCATTTTATATCTAAAATTACTCACAAGTTCTACTATCCCTCCTCAATTTGGTATTTTGGTTCTTATTTCGATGTAAAACTTATACTAGTGTAAGAACTAGTGAGTATTTTTTTTCATTTTGGTTTGTATAGTCGGAAAAAAAGACACAACGAGAACCGTTCGGTGGGTCGTCGCTCAAATATGCCAAAGTAAAGAATACATTTGTATGCCATTTATATTTCATATAAATGCTTGCCTCCTTTTCATTTTTATACATCATCATCATCTCAGGAAAGTAGTAGTAGAACAGAGTGGATAATATCAAAAAATGCAGGACAATAGAAGGTATAATAGTCGTCCTTTTGTCAAGGGCGGATCCAGACTTTTAATCAGGGGGGGGGGGGGGGGGTTGTCCTTGTCATACACTTAGATGAGTTTTTACTCACCGCTTAAAAATGTTCTTCAATGTGTTTTATAAAGAAGGCTAACAAAATTTTAATAACATAAAGTGCATCTTAACCTTACGTTTACACATTTCAAGGGCTAAAGTGACAACTTTAGTTATCAAATTATAATAGAACACTGTTGTACAATGTACAGCCAGTGGCGTCTTTAGCCATGGGCCCGGTGGGCCAGGGCCCCGCAATTATTAGGCCCCCAAATCCACCAACTCAAAATGAATGAATCTATACAAGAATTATATAGAAAACGAAATAAGGTTAGTAGACAGTAACAGAAAAACAAGTTTCATTTTACTCTCCGTTCCGTTAAAATTCTCCTCCTCAACATCTTAAACTTCTGGCAACATGAATCTTTAATCATACACCTGCACACGCTGTCAACATTATTTTAACAACTCTGCTTTCGTTCTACTCTACAGTTCTGCACACATGTTGACTTTGCAACTCACTCCATAAACAAACGCAAAGTTGTCCCATGATGATTCATTCTTCGCAGATCATTTAAAAAAATGTGAGAACTCAGGAAAGGAATACACTTCCTATTTATCAGCAAATATTTGCAGCGAATTCATTGGTATAATGGGAAAACAAGTAATGAAAATTTTCGGTGAAATTAGATCGGCAACATATTTTTCCCTAAGTGTTGACAGTACACCAGTGACAGATTTAGGCTTGCTGCCGCCCTAGGCCCCGTTCGATGCGCCGCCCTTATTGTTAAATTTTATTTCATAAATTTGTATCCAATATTTTTTTTTTTTTCAAAATAACTTTATTTTATTGAAGTATAATTTATAAATATAATTAATTAACATGAAAGATTAATAAGTTATAATCCTTAGATAGACAAATAATAAATAATTTTTTTTTATATTAATCGATTCAAAAATTTTAAAATTTGAATAAACATCTAGAAGACTCTGGGAATGCTAAGGAATCTTTGAATTTATAATGGAAATTAATACATTCATTGTCTAACGTCTCTTCCAAATAGTCAGGATACTTATTGACTAGTTTATTGGCAAGATTTTTCAACTCGTTTGTATCTATTTCACATTAATTGTCGAAAAAATTGAAGTGTTGGTAAAGTGTTTCAGATGCACTTTTACGCCCGGCTGATTGTAGACTAAGAGTGTCTAAAATAGAGTAATAAACATTTGTGCGAACATTTTCTGGTTCAGAAAAAGGTGGTCTTTCATTTACCCGTGAGTCATCTGGTTGCATTTTTCTGGTGGCGACGAGTACCATAACGATAATAATCCTGAACTCTAGACAGTGCTTTAGCTTTTTCTTCATATTCAGAAAATTTTCTGTCTCTCATGTCTATAGATCTGCACAACGGATGATAAATCAGCTTGAGATTCTTGAAGCTTCTTACTAGCAGCATTAAAACGACCTAAAATTACATTCCAGACAACGACTAGGATTGCTCTTTCTAAATGTTGTAATTTTCGTTGCAATCTCGTAGTTTCAGATCGCGTAGTCGGTTTCTCATCTCTGCTTTCAGCAATAAATTCCAGTGCATCAATTATTGCAGGCCACTATTTTTCTAATGCGTATAACATGCATCATGTTGAGCAAACCAACGAGTTTGAGAAAGACTCCTTATTCTTAAATTTGTATGCTGCACCAAGATTTCCCAACGATAAGCAGATATAGTATAAAGAAATTGTATAGTTCTTGTAAAGTATTTTTAGAGATTTTAACAATACATCTTAATATCTTTAGCTTTATGGCCGATATTTGGTAGAAATTCTAGAAACCTTTTAACAATTTCATAGTAAGCTGATTGACATGTGCTAAATCAGGCGTAGAATCTACAATTATACCAAAATGCAGATTGCAATTCACTAGAAATTTGTTGTAGTACTTTATTTAGAATCAACAGTATAATTTCTTCATAGATTGTTTTAGATAAACACGATGTATTCCCACTACTAGGGTGGCATACAATTTTAAATGTTCAGATAAAAATGGAACAAATTTAGCAAGGATCGTTCTGAATTTCCTCGAAATGGCAGGCCTCTTATTGCTAGTGATTTAATAATTGCAATTGCTCGGTAAAAAATTTGCTTCCATTATATCTTCATCGAGTTTTTTTATTAGATTTTGATCAACACGCCCGTGAACTACTACTCAAGCTTTAAAATGACTAACTTTAGTTTTGTGAAAGTCAGAATTTTCATGTTTTTCGATGCGTGCTTTTGATTTTTTCCAGACACGGAATCCTTCGTCAGTAAAAGCATTCATTTCACCACTTCTTCCAAATAATAAGCATGGAATACAAAATACAGAGCCTTTAGTTTCTAAATAAATCTACCACTCACGGCGTTGAATCTCTCCATTTTTGCGTACGTTGAAATAAACTTTTGAAACAATACCTTGTTTTATCACTATAAAAGTCTGCATCATCAGTATTACTGATCCCTGCAGATACAAAAACAAAGAGATGAGGTGAGATTTTTCTATCTTACAGTTCTGTTTTGTTTGTTTTCGCAATTTCAAATTTAACATAGATTTTCTAGATTGAATTTTTAAATTGGCAAACAGAAGTTAGAAGTTAGAAGTTAGGCCCTAGTTCACACAGGACTGTAGCGCCACCTTAAGTAAACAGAAGTTACGATTTTGGATGCGTTCCGAAACTTTAGACCGAAGATATATTTGTGCCTTTCATTAAGGTATGTTTAAATGTAAAACGCTTTCAAGTGTTAAGCATTTTATACATTTTGCCGCCCTTCAAATTATGCCGCCCTAGGCCTGGGCCTAGGCGTAAATCCATCACTGCAGTACACCCGACCTTTCTCATATTGACTAGTTGACTTATGTATGTAATTCGGTATGTTAAAAATTGTGTTCCCATCGAAGAGTTCTTAAAATTTATACCTATTCAAGAGCATAAATATGAATATTTGGCTGACACAATCTTGACATTTCTTGAAAATCATGATATTTCAATAGAGGATTGCTATGGAGGACAAAGCTATGATAATGCGTCTAATATGTCGGGAAAATATTCTGGTTTGCAAGCAAGATTAAAGGAGAAGTGAGAATTTGCTACCTTTGTACCTTATGCAGCACATTCTCTTAACTTAGTAGTGGTTCAAGAAATATACAACTTTTTTTCTACTTCTATCCATCGCTGAGAGAGAGTTTTTAAAAGCCTTTCTGAAACAAGATGGTCTGCACGAGCTGATGCAGTTAACGCGCTCCATCATGGTTATAAGCAAATTACTGAAGCCTTGACATCTATCTCTAGAGATCCAGAGCAAGCTCCAGACACAAAAAGCGAAGCGCCTGTCTAAGAAAATGTCAAAGCTGGAGTTCCTCATTTTAACAGAAATTTGGAGCACAATATTAGAAAGAATTCATAAAACCAGCAAGAGCCTTCTAAAAGAAAAAATAACGACTGACGTTGCTGCCAATTTGCTTTGTTCTTTCATAAATGATAATAAGGGAGAATTTTGATAAATTTGAAGCGTGTGCCAAAATTCAGAATCCGGATGCTAATAATAAAGACTTATTGCAACGAAAAATAGTACGAAGTTCGCGTGCCACATATTTTGATGGTCCTGCACCATCCGTTCAGCTAATTGTAAAAAAAAAGTTTAAAATATCAAATTTTTTTCCAATTATTGACACTATTACTTTGCAATTAAAAATACGATCCAATTGCTATCAAGAAATTAATGCATTGTTTGGCTTTTTTGTCGATTGCAATATTTGACTTCAGTGGAGTTGCAAAATTCTTGCGATCGCAGTTTACAAAAAACCATAGAGATATTAATGCAGAAGAACTTGAGGTAGAATGCTTGCACCTCGTACAGTATTTAAAAGAATTCAATAAAGATGTAAATGAAGATCTTATTACAATATCAAAATTGTACAGTCTAATTACAGTGGATGAAATTGGGAACACATTTCCAAATGTAGAAACTGCCTGTAGAATTTGTTTATCTTTGATGGTTTCAAACTGCAGTGGAGATCGTTCATTTTCGAAATTGAACCGGATAAAAAATGAACTTCGAAGCACAATGCTACAAGATAGACTAAACAGCTTGTCAATTTTATCAATTGAAAATGAATTACTGCAGGAAATTGAATTTGATGACTTAATTCATGATTTTGCAACTGACAAAGTCAGAAAAGTATGCCTTTAATAATATTTTATTGTATACTTTAACTTACATATATACATATATCTAAGAAAAAAAAACAAATCAAAACAAATATAAAGAAATAAACTTACATAAAATTAAAAAATATATACATATATAAATACATTAGAAATCAAACAAAAAACAATACAAATTATCAAAAATAAACTATAAAGAAAAATGTTCAACTATTAAGGTAAATTAAATAAAAATTATAAGAGCATACAAAAATATCTGCTTTATGTTTTTTTAGTTCTTTTAAAAAAGTAAAAATATGTAAAAAAAAACAAATTCATTTTAAAATGATTTTTTTAACCTAAAGAATTAAAAAAAAAATATATTATACCTACTTTTTTTGGCCCTCAAATCCTATTGGGCCCAGGGCCTCCAAAAGTCTAAAGACGCCCCTGTGTACAGTAATTTATGATGACTCCCTACATATGAAAGCATTCCAAGATTCCAACAGTTTTCTAAATATGCTATATTTAAGAGCTAAATCACAATAGTTTAGAGAATTTTTGGTGCATTTCACGCAGAAATGTAAGAGACTGTTGTGAAAAGTAGCTTTTTCCCATTTATATTAATGCGAAGAACGCTGCAAAACTTGAAAAAATCCAGAAAAGGAGATAGGATCTGATATGAAATATTGCCGCTATCAGTCTGCTTACTCGTATTTTGCTTAGTCAACAAAACTTAAAAATAGTAAAGAGAAAATTGTTTGGTTCTTGAATTTAGTCATTAATTTAACAAAAGTGTCACTTTTGCTGTTTTTGGGACATTTATATTATTGAAATTCGTGTTTAAATCTCAGTTCTAGAGCATCCAAAGCAAATTCACTTCAAAAGTAGATTTATTTAATTTTTTAAGACCTTTTGTATTCAACAGAAAATCAATTTTGAAAGAAATAAAATGCACGGCTGGGTCGCTAGAACTTGTTAATTTCTTCCAAAAAGTCTGTTTAAAAATCATTTCAAATTTTAAATTTTGTCTTAAAAATAAAAAAAGAGCACTAAATAAAGTGCTTATAAATATACATTTTACATTTAAATTTCGTTAAAAAATGTTGACCCCTTTCTGAGATATCTAGTTTTGTAAACAAAATTAATATTTTTTTAAAAATAAAAAAAATACATTTTTGATCATCAAAAATCATCATCAATTTGATCATTTGAACATCGACAAGAACTTGCACAAAAAGAGAAGATTATTGAAATCGGTCCATTAGTTCTTAAGAAAACTTAAAAACAAAATAAAGGTTTTATGAGGGGACTTTTGGAGCAATACCAAAATATGTTTTTCTTGTAGAAAGAAGCCAAATTAAGAACACTAAATTTAGAGAAAGTTTAAAAAAATCACATATTTTAACCAAACAATTTGTATAGGGACCGCTGTTTCGTATTAACAATATGAAAAAAACGCCTTACGCTAATCGGCTTAGTTTCAATCAACACAATTGTTTTTAGTGTAGGGACCAGGAAAGACAGATAGACGGACGGAATCGGGGTGATGTTTGATTAAAAGCTCTAGTTCGAATTTTTTTACTAAGGCAAAACTTGCTATATACATATGTAGTTCCTATATGTCGCAAGTAAAAATCACTTCATTTTCACTATTTATGTGTGTCAGAAAAATTTAATAATTTAAAGGCAACTTAATATAAAATCGACGATCTCATATTCAAGGTTTCTTATCAAGAATCTAAATATTTGTTCTTTTTCTTATAAACAAATTTTATGAAAATAATTTAAAGCATGACTAAAGATTTTTCAATTCTAAATTGAGTGAAAACAAAAATTCGAGTTGTTTTTGACAGCAAACCTCTTTTTGGTGAATGTCGTTAAATTACTAACAAATCTTTAAATGAAATCTTTACTTATACATTTTGACTGTATAAGCTTTATGGCTCATATGACCCCTCCCTGGATCGTCCATTGGTCAAAAGTTGTTGAATTTGTGCTGTGTTTTTGGAATAGGGCTGAATATCCGATTCATATTATGTTCTTAGTCCAGTCTTCAGTTAAATGTAGTACTTTTCGCAACAAAGTTTAAGGAAGTAAAATACAAATTTAGTTTTCATATACACAAAATAAATAATTCAAAATATAATGGGGGTCATATCCATTAACGCAATACGATTAATTTTGAATTGAAGGGAATTACTACGAAAAAACAAACAAATTATCTCCCAGGGGGGGTCATGACCCCTACGACCCCCCCACCCCCCTGAATCCGCCATTGCCTATTGTGTGCCTTATTCTATGTGTTCACCTTTTCTATATGGAATTATGAAAGAAAAGAAAAAATTCTTCCTTGAACTTATCGCCACAGATTCCACTGCCATACTTTACCTTGCCTATGCACATAATAAAATGCATTATAAATGAACTTCAGAACTTTTGGCCAATTTGAAATGCTGATGAATATTTGACGTCCTCTTATAACCTGACTCATCCTATTTACATTACTGTCTTGAAGACAAAAGAAGATACATAGATACTTCTTTTTTCATTGGCACAAAATTGAACGGACTGCGGGCAGGAGAGTGAAGGATGAAATTGAAGTCACACAAAAAAGTACTAAAAAGTTCAAATGAAAAACCTGAAAACACTGAAAAATCCTAAAAAAAAAACAATGTCAAGATAATATTTCGAGTTCTTAAAATTATCCCACTACATTTGGATTTTGATTAAAAAAATTTAGTTTGCTTCATTTTCGGTTCGACAATAGCTAAGGTTTAAAAGTAAAGAACATTACAAGATTTTTCTTCAGACTTATTCGATTTGAGTCCAGACCAAATTCCTGGGAGTATTTTATGTAACTGCTGTTTTCTGCACAGGTAGAACCAGCTTGAACTTTAGCTTTATATAATCGGAATTACGGAACCAATTAACCAGTTAAGAATAGTATTATAACCAGGACAATTATAGAGATTCATTTCGACATACGTCCCCAACACTCCCTGAAAATCCTCGTATTATTTTGAAATTTAGGAGGGGAAGAGGTTTTTTTTAGCAAACTACTCGAAAATTCAAATTGTAGCTCATGTATTTTACAGAAAAAAAAGATTCTGATTCTCTTTCGGAACCGTTTATAGGTACATTGGGAGAAAAACTGTCGAAAGCATTGCGATTATGTCAAAAAAATTAGTGAACTGATATACATATGTACATGTTTAGGCATGAAAAATATTTGTATTAGAAAACTAAGTTTCATAGTAGTACTGGCAGGACAGTGCTACTATTTTAAAAGAATATTTTTTTGTATTTCATTTAAGAATTCCCAAGAATTGTATATTTTCACTAAGAAATCCGAGAACAACACTTGCTGACAATATGATTATCTAAAAATAATACACTAATGACGTCTCAACTTCAATTAGTTCTTTTGTTATAGCGGCACAAATTTAATTTTTTCATCAAGAGTTTTACTTTTTCAAATACAAAATATGCCAAAATAGCAACGTTTTTATATTTTAAGCTGCATAAGCCCCAACGAAGCCTTGAATGCCTTCCACTTGCCCATAGTCGTGTCTGCTATGACTCTGAAATGACTTTCGACTATACTTCCATACTTGTTTTTCCTCATATCATTTATTCTTTTATGGTTCAACTTGTCCCAAGATTCTCTAAATTGCGGTGCATTTTATTTAAATAGCGAAATATAGGCCAACAACTCACTGCCACTCATTTAATATTTGAACTGTAAACTACTTTGACTGTGGTTCCTGGGAAACTATATTCTATAGGTATACAAATACATCCCATCTTTAATAAAAAAAAGTCTCACACTTTGAATGCGTGCATAATATGCCTAGAATAAGCCCAACAACAGCAAGAGTTGAAAATTTTCAAATCTAGGTTTAAAGTTATAGTTACTGGAACGGCTTTAATATTTCTGAACTCATTTGGGCACTCACAAGGAAGAATTAATATAAATCTAGAGAGTTTAGGTTTCGGTATTTCCATTCAAACAACTTAGAATCATATTGAAATGGAAAATAATTGAAAACTTGTTTACAATATTAACATCAAACAAGCAAACACACACTAGTTGTGCATTTGTCCCTATATACTCGACGATGAAATGAAAACTTTATGCTCACTTCAGGCACCATCAGGCTATAAAACTTTCTAACACTCATATTACATACAATTGAATTATTCAACCGAGCTAACGCTCACACAATTTATACTTCAGGGACACTAAACATCGTTTACCGTCTGCGTGATGGTAAAATCTTAACAAAAAGCCATTTAGACAGACTAAGTTTCTTAGAAATTTATGAGAAAACCATTTAAGTATGAGAGGCATAGGTTAGGTTAGGTTGAAGTGGCTGTCCAAGATGGAAACGGACACACTTAGGCCAGTTTGATGGCCCATTGTGATACCACATGAATCTTGAGGTTTCTTCCTAAGCTCAATGGAACCAGTTTGAGTCTCTTACGAAACGTGAGAGGCTGCTTATGCCGATATGATTTAGATCGTTTAGATCGTTAAAGAAGAATTCTCCTAGGTAATTCTTGCGTTTTCGAGCCAGAGCAGGGCATGTGCAGAGAAGATGAAGAACTGTTTCTTCCTCTTCCTCGTCCATACAGCTTCTGCAGAAGTCATTTGAGAATACGCCTAATCTCATGGCGTGCTTTCCTATTAGACAGTGTCCGGTTATGACACCTATTATCGAGCTTATATGCGATCTGCTTAGAGAGAGCAAGCACCTTGAACGTTTTAAATCCAGTGTTGGCCAGATGTTTTTTGTGACTTGACACGTGGTGATGTTGTTCCACCTGGTGCCTGCCCTCCTCGCAGCGTCTTGCATTAGCAACAGTTTACAAGTAGCGATTGGTATGCCAGTACGTGCCAAACGTGGTAGAATGGGCTGTACTGTACCGTTCCTGGCGAGTTCATCTGCCTTACAGTTACCTGGAATGTCTCTATGGCCCGGCACCCAGCAAAGGTGAATATTAAACTGTTGTGCCATCTCCATTAGAGATGATCGACAGTTCTGGACTGTTATAGAGTTTGTAGAGACAGAATCCAGAGATTTAATAGCGGCCTGACTATCTGAGAAAATACGGATATCAGATGTCGATATCACGTTTTCTTTAAGCCAGGACAAGACTTCTTTTATCGCCAAAAGTTCCGCCTGGAACACGCTACAATGATTGGGAAGGCGGAATGAGAGACTTAATTTCAGTCGTTCAGAGTACACACCTCCACCAACCCCTTCTTTTGTTTTTGATCCATCTGTATAGAAGTGGATTGACTCGTCTTCCAGGAATGTCCTATCCTCCCAAAAAGATCTGGGAGGTATAGAAATCTGGAAATTTCTGTCGAATTGTAGTTGGGGGATGGTGTAGTCTGTGTGCTTTGGGATTGATTCTAAATAACTAAGAATAACGGAGTGGCCAATGTTGTTGTTAGTCCACTGCGACGAAGCTTTGAGGCGAATAGCAGAACTTGCAGCTATTTGTTTGCTAAAGATGTCAAGAGGTGTTAGGTAGAGTAAGGTGTCCAGTGCCGCAGATGGGGTCGTGCGAAGCGATCCACTTATACATAGGCAAGCTGAACGTTGGACTTTATTTACTTTATCTCGGTTTATACCTTTTTCTAAAGCAGTCCACCATACTGCCACACCGTACATTAAAATCGGTCTGATTACCGATGTGTATAGCCAATGCGTGATTCTGGGTTGCAAGCCCCATTTATTACCGATGGCTTTTTTGCAAGAAAAGAGAGCTACAGTAGCTTTTTTGACTCTTTCCTCTACGTTGCGTTTCCAATTTAGTTTTTTATCTAAGACAAGACCCAGGTATTTAGCCTCGTCTGAGAATTTTAATTGGATTCCTTTAATATGGGGAGGGTTGACAAATGGAATTTTGTATCTCCTCGAAAATAAGACCAAATCGGTTTTGTGTGGGTTAACACCCAGTCCACACCGATCAGCCCAAAGTATTAGTCTATCTAAGGCATTTTGTATGAGTTCTTTTAACGTGTTAAGATGCTTTCCTGAAACTGCTATAGCAACGTCGTCCGCATATGCTATCACTCTGAAACCCTCCGCATCCAGACCAGTTAGGATTTCATTCACCACTAGGTTCCAGAGGAGAGGGGATAGAACACCACCTTGCGGTGTCCCTCTACTAACGAATCGTCTGCCAGAAGAGTTGCCCAGTTTTGAGTTAATTATCCTGCTAGTAAGCATTAAATGAATTAACTCCCGAAGCGAACTCTCTACATTTAGAGATGTTAGTGCAGATGTGATTGCAGATGTGTCCACGTTGTTAAAGGCACCTTCGATGTCAAGGAATGCAACCATAGTGAACTCTTTATGATGGAGGGAATATTCGACGGTGCGTACTAAGGTGTGTAACGCTGTTTCCACCGATTTACCTTTACAGTAGGCATGTTGAGACGAAGACAGAAGTCTTGTATCAATACTTGCCCTTAAATGGATATCAATCAATCTTTCCAAGGTCTTAAGAAGGAATGATGATAGACTTATAGGTCGTAGATCTTTAGGATTAACTTGCGAGCATTTACCTGCCTTGGGTATAAAAACAACTTTAACTTCCCGCCATGCCGAGGGAACATGGACCAGGTAAAGACAGCTGGTAAAAATTGCCTCAAGGATTGGTGCAATTATGTCAGAAGTCTTTTGTAGCTCGGCTGGTATTATTCCATCTGGTCCTGCAGATTTAAATGGTTTGAAGCTGTTGAGAGCCCATTGTAGCTTGTCCCTTGTGATCAGACCTTGTGGATATGTTGTATTGGGACTTGAACGTATATAACCGTTGCAAGTCTCGGTAAGAGAACTTCCAGGAAAATGAGTATCCAGTAGTAAGTTCAGCGATTCATTACTTGAATTTGTCCAGGAGCCGTCTGCATTTTTCAAGCAGCTTGGCATCGCTGGATTAGTTGAAAGAATTTTCCGTAACCTAGAGGCTTCAGAAGTTTCTTCTATCGTGCCACAGAAGGATCTCCAAGAAGATCGTTTAGATTTCCTTAGTGCCTTCTTGTAAATTCTTAGGGATTCTTTGTAAGAATCCCAGTGAGAGGCTAGTCTTGCGGCTTTGGCTCGGTTGAAAAGTTTCCTGCATTCTTTCCTGAGCGAGTCAAGCTCTGAGGCCCACCATTGTGGTTTCCTCTTTCCTCTTATGTGTATAAGTGGACAAGCAATTTCTAGCGATCTGTTCATAGCTGAGGTAAGTTCATTGACTTTGTTGTCAAGTTCATTAGCGTTAGAGGAAGGACAAGATAGTCCAGGTTTTAGTAAACTCTGTAATGAGTTCCTGTATGAAGTCCAATCAGTTTTCCGATAATTTCGAAAAGTCAATGGACTCGGGTTATCATCCACATTGATATTGAACTGGATATATCTATGATCAGAGAACGAGTGTTCTTTGGATACTTTCCAGTCCAAGATCATATGGTGTATAGTATCTGAGACAAGAGTTATGTCTAAGACTTCTTGTCGAGTTTTAGTTATGAAGGTTGGTTCATTTCCAACATTACTTACTAAGAGGTTAGTACCAAGAATATAATCAAAAAGAGACTCACCTCTGTCGTTGATATTGGTACTTCCCCATACCGTATGATGAGCGTTAGCATCGCTCCCAATAATTAGGCGGATCCTTTGCCTTTCCGCTTCAGCGACGACTTTCTCCAGGGTTTTTCCAGGGAGAGGGCCAAGGTGGTCATGGCCAAGATACGCCGACACTAGCCAGAAACTTCCTTTGGTTGTTTCCAGCCTAGCTACGGTGGTATCTTTGTCACTGAAATGATGGAGTAAAAATACATTAATGCTACGTTTCACTAGTATGCAAGATCTAGGTTCACCTTTATCTGTCACACACAGTGTGTAGTACCCAGGAGTCCTGAGTCCTCGAACAACGGATCTCACAATCCATGGCTCTTGGATCAGGACAATGTCTTCCCCGTTTCTTGCCAGCCGGAGAAGAAGTGAGGCCGAGGCCTTTACGGAGTGCTGGAGATTAATCTGTACTAACTGCAGCATTTTGGCTACAATTAGGCAGATCAACCTCCACCACGGTTTTGTTCTGATCCTCTGAGTCTGAGGATGAACCCAAGAGTTCGTCCTCACTCAAAAGGATCATGTTGAGGTCGTCCTCAGTCTCCATTAAGGATGGACTGTCTACGACTTTTGTAGAGGGTGGGGTCGCTATTGGAGAGGGCATTGGTGCATCGTCACCTTCAGTTAAGAGAGAAGACGATGTCCCAGGCCCACCAACCGCTAGTTCACCCTCGGTTGTTTTTGGAGGCCCGCTTTCCGCGTTAACCTCATCTTTTTTATAGACTCGAATTTTAATGGTTTCGAAGCCATAGTTTATCGAGCCCTCGTTTATGGCTAGAGGAGCCAAAGATTCCTTATTGAGTACCAAAATGGCGCTCCTATAAAGATTCTTTACCTCCTCTAGCTTGGCTATCTTCCAGTTGTGCGTCGGAAGGGACGGGTTGCAAACTCTGATCATCTCGAGAATTTCATCGATACCGGCAGGTTCCATTGGGATCCAAATGCGGGCTCTAGGTCTGCTAGGAATGTCTTCCTTAGCGACTACCTCGAGCTTCGCACCTGGCCAAACTTCACCTAACCGGCTGACAGCGAGCTTATACATTTCACAAGACCTCTGATCGCCACAAACCATGAGTTTTACGTGGCCTTGATGCCAACCCCCATCGCTTATGGAAGGAAGTGGTCCTGGAAGCTCCCTTAAAATGCTTAAAAAGCCACCCGAGAGCTTAACCTTGACCAACTGCCAACGATCAGCCGATATTGTTCCATCATCATCACTCCTGTCAATGACCGCAACCACGACTTTGCCCTTCGCGACGTCACTGAAACTGGCTTTCTTGATGGGATTGAGGGGAGTGCTGGTGTTGTGCACCCGAGGCCGTTTTGGTGTCGGTACGGCCCCCTCGAGAGACCTTTCTCGTTTGGACGTAGAGTCCTTACTGGTCTTAGTTGTAGCAAGTATGCTTTTTGCCCATTCGACGCTAGCGGCTTGCTGCGGTGTCCTTTCAGCCCCCGATGATGCACCAGAGGCCTTCAGGATTTTCGCCGCTTGCCGCCTTTGCCTATATTGGCTTTTCGAGAGTTTCCCCTTTCTCTCATTAGTAGTGGTAGGGCCATTTTTCACAACCCTGCCACTACTGAAATTAGGTATCACTACCTTCCTATCCTCGTTGCTGCCAGCTGCAGAGGAGGGTCCATGGTTAGCCACTACTCCCTTCTCTGTGCTGGCCGCAAGAGATACGGCAACAGGCTTTGACGCCAAATTGCCGCCCGGTCCTGAAGAGATACCGGTCTCATCATCCTTTAAATTTTTGTTTTTTGTTTTTTCCATTTTAATCCCACGAGTTGCGAAGAAAAGAGGTCCGTCTGCACAGAGATTCGCATGTACAGATAAGGCTAGTTAATCCGGAGGTCGCCAGGTATCCGGATACTCCGTTAGAGACTGGGCTATTTTTGAATTGGGCCCCCAGCCAGGCTGATCATCGGCACGGGTCGTTTAACACCTTAGATCCAGCCCAATAAAGATAAGAGGTGGTAGGGAAGGAAGAGATAGGGTTAGGAATCAGTTGATGTTAATTCATCATTCTGATATGGGAGGAAAAGATTGGGATTCGGTAACAGCAATTCAGCTAATTTACCTAGAGTGAGAAGGAGCATAGGAGATAGGAGCGCTGTCTAGCTTTTTCGCCATTACAACGTGGGAGGTGGGATGGGAGTTGGTGACATAAACGTTGGCTGGTATGCCTTGTTTATGTGGGAATGGATGATGATTTTGGGAAAGGTAGAGGGATAAGAACGTCCTTTAGTTTCGGGACTCATCTGGAGAAAATTCTCGAGAATCATTGACCCTACTCAGCTTCTACAACTCGACAAGTTCGACGTTCAGAGTAGAAGATGAGAGGCATAAGGCCATATCATACTGGGCTTTGTTTTAGTTCAGATTTTGTCCGGTAGAAATTTAATAACAAATATTTTGAAATTTTCTATGAATAAAATAAGAAACAAAAATTGTTAGAGAAATGTGAGTGAATGTTTGTAATTGATGGTACACCGTAACACATCCTGTGACTGATATAGTCACACACTTGCACCTGATGACCTTCTTAAGTTCATATAATTCCAACTGAAGATATGTATGCAAAAGAATATTCATAACTATAAACATTGGACTTGGTCTGAGAAGAAGAAGAAGCAGTTACTTTTGCCAAATAACAGCCCGAGGATGCTTTTAGTTAAGAGCGTATACTAAACATTTTGTGAATAATTTTTGAAATTTTCTGAACGAAGTTCTTGAATAGAAAATGGAAGAATCAAATTAGTTCCACACAGCTGTAAGTATACTTGTTAATACGAGATAAGGACTTCCATAGGCACTCAATCAACTCTACTAATAGTTTGAATGTGGATTTTAAGAATTAAATTATTATACATAAGTTCTGGCTAAATAATCTTAAATTCTAAATTTAAGTGCAATAGAATATTTAATGTTTAAAAGAATTTCAGTTCAAGTTAGAACATTTGCCATTATAAACCAACGAAATAAACAGAATTGTTATTCAAACTCAAAAAATCACATTTGTGGTTGGTTGGAAAACCACGTAGCACGAAGCATGCCTAAAAAAGAGGACACACACTGATAACTTCCCATCCGTAACCGTCTGTCAATTAATCTAAAACTTAAAAAAAAAGAGGCTGAGATGCGACCCACACTGATAACTTCCCATCCCGTCTGTCGATTTGTCTTGCTTAAAAGTTTGTCTATATGTATCAATTTTTACCAAATTTGCGTAATATTTTTTGAAGATTTTATTTTTTTATGATAAAACAGACTGTTGGATTTTTATAAAAAAATTACTGAATATCGAAAACAATATTTTCTAATTAAATAAGTTTGAATCCAATATTTTTAATTTTTGAAAAGCTATTTTAGTCGAAAGTTACCAAGTACCAAGTTAAGGTATTGTTTTTTTTTAGGTTTTTATTTTGTATAAAAAAACTGTCAATTCCATTTTTCTCAAAATTTTATACAATGTTGAAAACAATATTTCTTATAAGATAAAATTAGTTTGAAGCCAATGTCTCAAAGTTTTGAAAAGATATTTACGTCGAAATACAATTTTTACCAACTTTTCTTAAATTTATTTTAGGTTTTTAATTTTTTGTAAAAAAAACTGTCTATTCGATTTTTTTCAAAATTTTACTGAATGTTGACAACAATATTTTTTGAAAGATAAAAGTAGGTTAAAGCCAATATCTCAAAGTTTTGAAAAGACATTTGAGTCGAAAATCAATTTTTACCAACTTCTATTAATTTTTTTTTAGGTTATTATTTTTTGTAAAAAAACTGTCAATTCCATTTTTCTCAAAATTTTTCAAAATGTTGAGAAAAATATTTTTTATAAGACAAAATAAGTTTGGAGCCTTATTATCAAATTTTTGAAAAGATATTTGTGTCGAAATTCAATTTTTACCAACTTTGAGTAATGTTTTTTTTAGGCTTTTATTTTTATAAAAAAACTGTCAATTCGATTTTTCTCAAAATTGTACCAGATGTCAAAAACATAATTCTTCGTTGCACAAAATTGTTTTGGAGATGAAATCATATTTTAGTCGTAAAATTTTCGAAGTGACAAATTTTTTTTTCAGTTTTTTTGATTTAAAAAAAAACCGTTAATTGCATTTTTTTTTCAAAAATATACTTGTTTTATATTACGTTACAATATATAATATAAAATTTAATTCAAGTCTTTAACGTTATTGGTTCATGAGATATTTAGGGTTAACCAAAATTTTCACCTTTTTTTTAAACTGCTATGGTAAAAAAACCACCCACGCAATTTTTTTGAGAGCCCTTTCTGCATCTTTCTGCCTTATTATCTGTATAACAAAATTTATTTGAAATCGATATCTGTTATGGTTCTTGAGCTATGGACGACGAAAAAACGTCGCGAACGTACAGACGTACGGACGTACGAACGTACGTACACACGCACGCACATCCATACATTAAATTGTTTCTTATATTTTTATGATTTGATTCAGTTCTTATAGAATTAGTAATAATTTAATAAATGTCTTCTTATTTCTTTAAACAAAAAGGTTCAACAATGACTTTTGTCGTCTGTCGCAATCAATACAATTTTTTCTAAAAACTTCCCTAGATTTATAATTATGTTTAAGGCAAAAATATAATTAAGATACGTTTCAAATTCTAGTTGTTAAATTCATTTATGAGTTGTTGTTGGCGATAATTCAGTGCTATTTGTAAGTATTTGATGATGCAGTTCCAATCCTTTATTCCATTTAAGAAATTTATTATAGTGTTCATATCAAGTGAACCACTTCCTAATGTCTCTCGGCGAATACTTCTTAAAATAGGGCAGGTTCCCACAAAATGGGCAAGGGTCTCTTCTTCGTTTGAATTGCAGAGAGTACAGTTTAGATTTTTAGTTTCTGTCCTTCGTGTTCCATTGAGCATAATGAGCCCTGCTCTTGCTTTCAGTATCCAGCGAATTTTGGAGACATCCCAGTCATCCGAAACGTAAACTTCACCAGCAATATAATCGAGCAAATGGTATAAGCTGTGTGTTCTCGTTTGTTGTGCTCTTTTCAGAGACTCTAAGTGCTCGCGCTCGATTATTTTAACTGCTACGCCATCCACAACCAGCTTAAACAGAGTTTTGTTGGTCACGATCTCATCCAACTTCCCGATTGAGGCTAATTTTCCCAACTCCTAAACCAGAAAATTTTTTTTTCAATTATCAGCTTGGCTAAAAATTTTGGTAACCTGTTATTTGCGTAAGCACTGAGAACTCTTCCCACATAGTATCGGGTGATTTTTTTGAGGTTAGGATTTTCATGCATTAGTATTTGACAGATCACGCGGGATTTCAGACATGGTGTCAAAGAGAAAGATGCTCAGTATGCTTTGACATTTCATCATGAATAGACTTACTAACGAGCAACGCTTGCAAATCATTGAATTTTATTACCAAAATCAGTGTTCGGTTCGAAATGTGTTTCGCGCTTTACGCAAATTTTATGCGTTTTTTTTTTTTTTAAATTCTCAAGCTCTTAAAAAATAACCCATTATATTAAACAATGTCCTCTTTTCAATGGAGGACAATAAATACATAATGGGTGATTTTTTAAGAGCTTGAGAACTTTTTTTAATAAAAAAACGCATAAAATTTGCGTAAAGCGCGAAACACATTTCGAACCGAACACTGATTTTGGTAATAAAATTCAATGATTTGCAAGCGTTGGTCGTTAGTGAGTCTATTCATGATGAAATGTCAAACCATACTGAGCATCTTTCTCTTTGACACCATGTCTGAAATCCCGCGTGATCTGTCAAATACTAATGCATGAAAATCCTAACCTCAAAAAAATCACCCGATACATATGACATCTCATCGTGTATTCAAAGACAGGTTTCAGCATTCAAGGATCAAGACATAGTTAGGCGTCACACTTAGCAGACCCATTACTTTTTTGTAGAAGTATCTTTGCATCTTTTCCACTTCATCATGTTGTAAGTCCCTCCATACTTGTGCTCCATAACCGAGAATAGCCCTGGTAACCGCGTTGAAGATATCGATCTAAGAAGTTAATTTGACATCTTTATTAGTGATAAACCTATTCCACGTAAAATGTAAGCTCTGTCTAGCTTGTTTAGATCGTTCTTTGAAGTGCTCCGTTAGGCTTAGTCCGGAAGTTAGCCATATACCAAGGTACTTGTATTTGCTAACAACTTCAATGGTTGCTCCGTTGAGCTTCTAATTTTGTTGTTGGCTAAGTCTACCACCTCTTTTTCTAAATACTATCGCTTTCGATTTCTCCAGGTTTATAACAAGATTCCACCGTTGACAGTATTCTGCCATCTTATTTATCATGTCTTGTAGTTTGTCTGGCTTATCAACTATTAGCACAATGTCATCCGCATACATTAGCAATCGAATTTGCATTCCATTCAGCGAAATACCCCCTCCTATAAACTCATGGATATCATTTATATAGAGTGCGAAAAATAGTGGACTCAGCAAGCAACATTGTTTAACACCCATCGTTGTTTCAAACCAGTCTGACAATTGTTCCCCATCCCATATACCGCAGCTGTTGTTTAATCATACAGATCTCTTATAATTCGGATGAGTTTCTCAGAAGTCCCTAAGATTTGCAGTTTGTATAAAAGTGCTCTTCGTCGATATAGTCAAACGCCCCCCGCGCCGCTTTAAAGTCAATGAAGAAACAGTAAACTTTCTTGTTGTCATTCATTTGAAGTTTTATGATATTGAAGAGGTTAAACAGATTATCAGCAGTGCTGTAGCTTTCTCGAAATCCAGCTTGGAACTCATTTAGGATACTATATTCCTTTTCCCATTGCTGTAGTCTTGTTAATAGAACTCCGGCAAAGCTTTTTGCAATAGGGTCCATAAACGATATCCCTCTATAGTTTTGGACGATGTTTTGATCACCTTTTTTGTAAATTGGGAAAATAATAGTTTTTTTTTGAAATCTGATTCCACTTTTCCACATTCAAGCATTTGAAATAAGTTTAATTTCAATATTTGTTTTTGTTTTTGTAGTCGAAAATCAATTTTCGCCAATTTTAGTAGCATTTTTTGAAAGTTTATATTTTTAATATAAAAAAATTCAGATTAGATTTTTCAAAACTATTATCTTTCTCTAAAAACAAAATTTAGCACAGAATGAAAACATTTTGAAAACAATACCTTCATTTATTGTAGATATCTAGAATCGCACATCTATTTTTACCAATTTTGTGTAGTACAAAAAAGTAAATTTTAATTTTTATGAAAATACTGACTGTTGGATTCTAATACAAATTTGACTGATGGTTGAAAACAACATTTTTTATAAGATGTAATTAAATTTAAGGGCAAGAGTACGATAACTCAGGCGACAAGATATTATAATGGATTTCTTAAGAACAGTTAAAAACAAGCATTTTTTACTATGGGAGGGGGGTCTATCTCCCCCCGTTTAGGCGGGAGGGGCAATTTAAAAAAATTATAATTTAAAATGGAAAAAAATAATTAAAATACTTACAATTAAGTTTTATGCATTTTTTTAAAGCCAACATTCAGTTCTATTAGATAGTTTTTAAATCAAGTCAAAACTATGCGTAGTTTTTGAAAAATTTATTTTTAAACTCAAAATTTTAGTAAAAAAAGTTAAAAAAAGGTTTAAAGTGTAATTTTTCAATACTTTAAGATTATCTACCATTGTTTTTATTTCAGAATTTATTGCTCTTATTTGTTTTCAATCAAAAACTGAAAACTAGATGATTTTATGTCTTTTAGTTTTTGAGAAAATTGAAAATAATCACAATTACTATTTTAATTTTATTCTTTTTGTTTTGCTTGAGTGGTCTTATTTTGATAGTAATAATGGTATGTGTGAGTTTGGGTGTATGTAAGAATAAGGGTGCGTGTGATTTTGGGTGTATGCAACAGTGGGATGTGTATGGGGGGGCATGATGCCCTCCTGCAACCCCCCCTGCTTGGGAACACTACAAGATTTGGGGTGGGTGCAAGGTAGGGAGAGTGGAAGGTGCAGTGGGTGCAAGATGGGGTGCATGCAAAGCTTCTTTTGCATTTAAATAAGCTGGATTTAAGAAAAATTAATTTACCCTAGGTATATTTTAATCCATATTCGATTATTACTATCAAAATGAGACTACGTTAATACTGAAGCAAGGAAAAAGTAATTTAATTAAAATATTTTTTTGGTAATTTTCAATTTTCTCAAGAACTAGAAGAAAAAACAATAGCAGATAATCTTAAAGTTTTGAAAAAATACACTTTAAATCTTTTTTTATATTTTTTTGCACAAGTTTTGAGTTTAATTTTTTTTTTCGAAAACTATGTATAGTTTTGACTTGATTTAAAAACAAGGTAATAGACGAAAGTGTTGGCTTTAAAAAAAATGTATAAAACTTAGTTGTAAGTATTACCAATATTTTTTTAATTATTTGTTTCCATTTAACGTACAAATTACGTACGCATACTTAGACATCTCTCAAAAATCGTTGATTTAGATTCTAGGGACCTTGAAACATCGAGAAATGACAACATTTTTAATTAGACAAATCGGTCTAATTACAATAATTAGTTCTTATGTAAAGTTTAAGCTTCTTTATAGCATTTTTTTTTATCATTTTTAAGGAAAACGTTTTTGTCACGCTTTTATTGTGTTAACACAGTAAAATCAATCTGTCCTCAACATCAACAAATAAAAATTACTAATAAAAAGAAGAATGTTCATAAGTAGGCAATCTTAAGCCAATGTGCATTTAAGAATTAAATCCTTTGACGAATTATTTATCATTTTTGACTATAACAATGGGCCACCAAAAGCCTCAGCATCCTCATCATCAGTTCGCCCAAACCAATTAATTTAGCGCGCTACTTCTTTTTCTGCTATAGCATTTTTATGCCTTACTATATTTTATTTTTAATTTATTCGCCCTCTCTTATACTTTATCATTCGACAACTCTTATTTCTTGAACAAAAAAAATGGACATTTAAATAAATATTGCACAACGATAAAGATGAACACACCTGAACGAGACCGACACAACCGCACAGTAGACATGACCTGGATACTATCTTTGATTATCTTCGAGAAATATTAAAAAAAATACATTCACTCAACGTAGTTTTTATTGCAAGTCCTTTTTTAACGCTTTGTCGTTTCGCGCACAATAAACTGGAACTCAAGTGCAGGTTCTACCACACCGCATCGTTCTCATTGCCGCCGCCGCCAGACTGACTAAAGCAAGGACCCAACTGAAGGATCTACCAGGATACCACCCATCTCGTACTATGCAGGAATCCCCATACATTGCGAACTCAATGGAAAAAATATATAATGATGTCAAACAATGTTTTTATTGCTCATAACAAATTATGTTCAGTTATTCTTCGACACAAAAGGACAGTCTGACTTATGTATGCGTACATATTTTACTTTAAAATATAAGAGAGGTGAGCATAAAAGGAAAAGAACGAAAAGCATCCTTCCAAAGATGAGCGGAAATACAAAATGATGGGAGGACTTCTGTCGAAGTGAATGGAAGAGGCCGATAGGGACAGTCTCTCAAGTTTCTTTCAATCCAGTCGATTTTTTTTCCTTTAAAATTTGTTTACGGAAGTGCTTGTACAGTTCATTCCTATGGGTACTGGGGTGCAACAACCAACACAGACTGTCATTTTTTTTTTTAGAAATTTTCGCCCCCTCCCAACTTTTTCGCTTTAGTCTTTTGGTGTATCTTATATACTAATTATGTTGTCAAATTGGCAGATTTAATAATTTGTTCTCATTTCCTTTGTAGACATCTCGTTGCTGGTATAAACAAGCCTCAAAGAAATTATAAAGTTCAAGAAGATAAACTTTTATATTTGACTTTGTAAAAACCTAAAAAGTAGATACCATCCTCAATTCTATAACTAACAACTTTACCTCTATTATGACTTTTAACAAAACCCAAAATTGAAAAGAGATCAACAATATAAAGGGTTTTTCAATAAGGGCGGGTATTATTATTTTTTTTGATTTTAAAGGTGCAGGTATGCCGTTAAGTGTGGAATATGATATTATTCAAATGCTCGCCTCGGCTTCTTACGGTGGCACGAATCCAAGTGGTCCAATTTTCAATGACTCTTTCGCATAGATCCTGCTGAATTTGAGCGATGGCCTGTGTTATGTTCACCTTTAGGGCATCGGTCGATTGTGGTTTATTTGGATAGACCTGCGACTTCAAGAAACTCCTTAGGAAAAAGTCTAGCGGGGTCAAATCGCATGACCTTGGTGGCCATTTCACATCACCCCTGCGAGAGATAACCTTACCCTCAAATCGTTCATGCAAAATGTCAATGGTGGCGTTTGCTGTGTGGCACGTATAGCGCCCCGGTCCTGCTGGAAACACATGTCTTCTAGCTCCATATGGTTCAATAATAAGAAATTAGTTATCATCGTTATTTAGCGCTAGCTGTTGATGGTGACCGCCTTACTAACGTCGTTTTCAAAAGGTACGGACCAAATACGCTGTCGGCCCAAAATCCACACCAAACGGTTGCTTTTGATTACGGAAATTTTGCTTGTTAAGACAACCATTCATCCAAAAATGCGCCTCGTCACTAAAGATGATTTTTCGGCCAAAATTGCGGTCCTCTTTGAAACGATTCGAAGCCCAGTCAGCGAAAAAACGGCGCGCGTTGTCTATGGCCATGAACTTTGAGCACCTGGGTCAGTTGGATCTTGTACAGGTGTAGGCCCAAGTCCAGACGCAAAATTGTCTCGGGTTCTGCTGTGCACTTTCACGGACCGCGGCGATGTTAAAGAGTCGACTGTGAAGGGTCACCACGTCTATTGTCAATTGGGCGCAATGCGCGCAACGTTTGCGTTAACGAACATTCATTTTGATAATAAAGCTTTATAATTTGAACGTGTTGTTCAATAATCGTGTAAAGTGACATGATGATTTGCCATAAACAACTGAATAATAAACAAAAGATTTGACAGATGTCACCAAAACAAAATATCCCCCACGGGGTGCCAAAATCTACCTGTGCCAATTGAAAAACCCTATAGGTTGAGCTAAGGAGTATAGATTAAGGAAGAAGATAAATGTGATAAATATTTTATTAATTTAACAGCAATTAATAAAATATGTATGCTTTATGTCTACCTTTTTGCTCCTGCCTGCGTCTGTCGGTAAAACTGGGTTGCAGTTTTGTACTTATTTTAATTTATAAGTCTGTACAAAGTTTATTTTTGTATGTCTCTTTTATAACCGAATTCGTAAGAATAAATGTTAATATGTACTCGATACTAATAAAAGGAGACTCTCTAAACTACACCAACTACAAAGGAATCAGTCTCCTTAATATCGCCTACAAAATCTTCACTGCGCCGTAATATGTGAATATTCTAAAATCCATCGTCCTTGAAAGAATAATTCAAAGCTCCCACTTCAACACTAAATAAATAAATAAATAAATTAGGTGGCGCAACAGTCCATGGAGAACCAGGGCCTAGTGACTTACAACTCTCAACCATCCCTGTGTGCGAGTAATGTTGTCAGAGATGGAAGGGATCTACAGTTTATATGCCGAATCCGAACGGCTAGTTTGAGAAAGCACTTTTCATGACAAGAATTACTCTTGGAGAATTTGTCAATTCCTCGCAAGAGGCAGTACCCGTGAAAAAAGTTAGGTGGCACAGGCAGGGATTGAACCCAAGACCCCTTGCATGACAGTCCAACGCACTAACCATCACGCTACGGGTACTACAACACTACTTCAACACTAGAGGCACTATATTTTAAAAAGCTAATGACATTGACATTATGGGAAGAACTCAGCGTGATGTCGATGGGGCCTTTGTGAGTATTGAGGCAGAGGCGGCAAAAATGGGTTTAGCGGTTAGTAAGGGCAAAACAAAGAACATGCTGTCATCACGGAAGGAGCTACAACACCGACGCGCGACGTCTAGGTTAAAAGCCACCATCGACAGATTTAACTTTGAGGTAGTTAAGGACTTTGTCTATACCTAGGCTCCGCTATGAACGCAGAAAACAACACCAGCGCTGAGATCAAACGAAGAATAACTCTCGCTAACCGCTGTTTCTTTGGCCTGGAGAAGAAGATAGAACGTCGAGCTGTGTAGGCTGTACAGCAACGTAGACTTAGCCAGAAGGATAAAAGTCCAACGACTGAGATGGCTGGGTCACGTAGAGCACATAGAAACCAATGCTACGCCCAGAGGAAAGAGCAGTAGAAAAAGACAGCGGATCAGGTTGCCACACAAATAGAAAATGTCTTCACCCAACTTGGAGTGCGCAACTGGAGGCATATACGAGTAGCAAGAGATCGAGCTAGATGGAGAAGCTTGTTTGGTGATGCCCTAGTTCACACGGGACTGTAGCGCCACCTTAAGTACGTAAATGATGTACTCAACTAGGAGGTAAACAATAGTTAAAACAACAAAACCATACGAATATTTGTTTTGTAAGACAAGATATAGGTTGATATTACCTACCATATTCCTGTAACTCTAAACCTAGTATGGTTTACTTATACACCTTTTTAATTAACAAAGCTTTGAAGGAAATTTCTTGAAATAAGAAAAATTTACAACAAAATTTCCTTTCACGTTGAAGCAAATAAAAGCACGTACATCAAACAAATATATTAAGGAATTAGCAAAAATGAACCAAAAGATATATCTAAAGCAATAGATTAGGTGCTTTATTTAAATAAGCATCAACACATCTTCTGGAATGTCAATTTTGATAAGAATAGAAATAAGAAATATGATAAAAGTTTAATTTTGTATCTATTTTTAGATGATTTTAAGTAATTTTGGATACCTATACATATGGAAGTGTTCTTTTTTTTCAAATGTAATTAAGATTTCTTAGGAAAAAGTAAAATTTTAAATTTCTGGAGAATGAAAAATATCAACGCGTTTCATACAGTTACTTCATTTATAACTTACCTCCACCAAATAATTCTTAAATTAGATATTCTTTACTAGATTTTCTAAGTATAATAATTATAAGAACGCATCTTAAACGTCAATAAAATCCATGGATGATTGTGTGTAAACAACCTAAACAACAGTGTTATAAAAAGGAACAATAAAATCGAAGATTCAACTAAATTGTTCTTTTCTTAGTACCTACATCTTTTAATTAATGAAGCATGATTTACCTGAATTTTCATAATCTAACTTCTTAAAATTTTGCTATTGTAACTAATCAGAAATTATTTCAAATATCACTTTCCCTTACGACAATGAACAAAAAACATCCATTTGAACAACTCTATATCATTTAAAATAAGAAGTACAACAAAAGTATCTAAGCAAATTGCCAGCTTTGAGATTTCTTCAACCATGCAAATGGCAACGCATTTTTCGACTTGTAACATGAAGAACAAATGATTGTAAAACTCGACAAATTATTATTTATTTACAAGAAACCGAACCCGACACACAAACATAACCACCCCAAAATTGTTCACACCTAATTCGCAAATATTATCGCATCACAGAAACATTTCTGTGTTCACACAATATAGGAACTCCGTCACCCACTTCGACCACCCATCATCGGCTCCCGGACTCCTGGAGACTCCCCCAAAAGAAATCTTTGTGAAAAATTTACAAATTTAACCCATCTGAAAGATTGTCATGTCATGAATATCCATATACCGTCAAGTGATAGATAGAAAAAGAGAAACACAGCTTTGAACCCTCTCATGTTCCGTTTCGGGTGCCTTTTTTATTTTATTTGTTTTTCCATTTAGTTTCCCATCTTTTTGTTTTATTCCCCCATTTGTCTTGTTTTTGATATAAAGACGAGTATAAAAATATGAGTGTGGGGATGTCATAAGGTTTTTATTTATTCATAATGTAGATAACTTTGTCATAAACTTGAATGACGACAACGACATCTACGACTATACGACGACGTCAACGATGCTATTATGTCAAAAACGAAAAAGGTTATGTCTAGCGATGAACATTATGAGGAAAAAAATTGAACCCTGATCCTGACTCCTGAATTCTGTCGAAAATCCTTGGATTCCAATCGATTTCCATATTTCTGAACCTTAACTCTCGACCATCGATGAGGTATTATTTTATGAAATATGTGAGCACCTCAACCCTATTGTCATCTAACCTCAACTTGAACTGTATGTTATCCTTGTACGTTCTACCCCGCCATATCACCCGCATAGGGATATAATAAAACAACGATTGATAGAGGTCATAATGCGGATAAACGGGCAAAAATGCTATAGAAATGTTGGCAACCTTCCCCAAATACATCAACATATGTACATTGTACGTGCATGTGTCTGTGATGTGTATGTGTTCCTGGTTTTAGGATAATATTTTAAAAATTACAGGGACGTGCCGTTGGTTTACGATATAGTGTCTAGCTCATCCAAACTTATGAGTAGGGTATTTTTTGTCCAACAACAGATATGCGCGCCGTGAATGTTTCATTTTAAGATTTTTAAACTTTAATTTTATTTTTTAAAGTAAATTGTAAAATTATTGCATTTGAAAAATCAATGTAATGTAGGTAGGTACCTATATTTTATGGTATTGGTTTTGATTTTTCTATTATAAGTTGTATTGCCATAACTCAAGAAAAGATACGAAATGATGAATACATCAAATTTTCAAATTTGTTGTAACGAAAGTAAGAAAAAAGGAACATAAAAGCCGTGTTTTCCAAAAGTAAAGTTAAAAACTGTTTCATTTTTGAAAAATAAAGTAAAAGTTAAGGAACTGGGACCAACGAAGCTAAATGTGCTTAAAAAGCAAAAACAAATTTGAACAACTTCTTGAAACACTCCTAGTTCCTTTATTCTGTTATAAACATTTTTTGCAATGAATGTTTTAAATTTGGTATTGATTTAGCTGAAGCCGATATGAATATGTAAATCAACTTTTATTTAATCTCACAGCACAGCAGAATCAGAATATGTATCTATACTCAAAAAACTGCTGTATAGAGAAGTGGCTAAGTGGTCTCTCAATCGAATCGATTGATCCATGGTAAATGTATTTGATGATGTGTTGCAGAAAATAATCGATTGTGAGTTGTGACTATGAAAATGAATCAGATGAACATATATTCAAGTTTAATTAAATACGAATTCGAATTTTGCCTTTTAACATGCGAACTATGTACATGTACAACCAACAGTGGAGCTATAAACATATTCGAGAGGGAATGGAAAAAGTTGAGGGGTGGAGATTTATAGAATTGGAATAAGCAAATAAAATACCTTTTAGTATATGCATCGGTTTTGCATGGTGTCTGGTATGTTAAAATAAGAGTTAACAATTAACGTGCGTAATGAAGTATAGCAATACGATTTACTTGCTGAATTGAAACAAATATGTAAGTTAATTTCCAATCTATACTTAATAAAGCCACCGATATGTGGAAAAACCATCAAAAGTTGTTAACTGGTTTACATTTTAAACTCTTTTTTGGATCCATTATAGTTTACAAGTAATAGAGTTTTAAACAAGTTAATTTTTACAGGTAATTTTTATATGGCCATTATTTTAATAAAATAAAAATTAATAATAAAATATCATACATATTTAGGATGGCAATACATTTTCGTTTGATCTAAGGGCTTCGTTATAATGGGTGATTTTTTTGAGGTTAGGATTTTCATGCATTAGTATTTGACAGATCACGCGGGATTTCAGACATGGTGTCAAAGAGAAAGATGCTCAGTATACTTTGACATTTCATCATGAATAGACTTACTAACGAGCAACGCTTGCAAATCATTGAATTTTATTACCAAAATCAGTTGGCAGAAAATCCGCTTTTTTATCGACAAATTTTGTTCAGCGATGAGGCTCATTTCTGGTTGAATGGCTACGTAAATAAGCAAAATTGCCGCATTTGGAGTGAAGAGCAACCAGAAGCCGTTCAAGAACTGCCCATGCATCCCGAAAAATGCACTGTTTGGTGTGGTTTGTACGCTGGTGGAATCATTGGACCGTATTTTTTCAAAGATGCTGTTGGACGCAACGTTACAGTGAATGGCGATCGCTATCGTTCAATGCTAACAAACTTTTTTTTGCCAAAAATGGAAGAACTGAACTTGGTTGACATGTGGTTTCAACAAGATGGCGCTACATGCCACACAGCTCGCGATTCTATGGCCATTTTGAGGGAAAACTTCGGAGAACAATTCATCTCAAGGAATGGACCGGTAAGTTGGCCACCAAGATCATGCGATTTGACGCCTTTAGACTATTTTTTGTGGGGCTACGTCAAGTCTAAAGTCTACACAAATAAGCCAGCAACTATTCCAGCTTTGGAAGACAACATTTCCGAAGAAATTCGGGCTATTCCGGCCGAAATGCTCGAAAAAGTTACCCAAAATTGGACTTTCCGAATGGACCACCTAAGACGCAGCCGCGGTCAACATTTAAATGAAATTATCTTCAAAAAGTAAATGTCATGGACCAATCTAACGTTTCAAATAAAGAATCGATGAGATTTTGCAAATTGTATGCGTTTTTTTTTTTAAAAAAGTTCTCAAGCTCTTAAAAAATCACCCGATAGATCCATTCAATGGAAGGGATATTAAGAGAGTAGAAGTAGTTAAGAAAAGTTAACGACCTTCCATATGTGAAAAAAACCGTTTGGTTTCTATTCTACAAACAAAACATTCTTCTATCACATCAGGTTTTAAAAATATGCCCCTTTAAAAATGCTAAAAACAACCAAAAACGGAGGAATGCAGCTGGCTATTTCTCTAGAGCATAAGCTGTTAAAATAAGTGTAAAAAAGGTTAGACAAGAAACCTTACGACGATGTTCGAGCGACGTAAATGAACTAATGATGATATTATCACCAATTAAATGCTCTACGTTCAATACTGTCCTAGAAGCTCAAGTAAGTTGCGGGAGCACCATTCCAGAGATGGATTTTTCGAAGTATAAGATTCCACGCAGTTTTTTACTACCCATTTTACAATGATAGTTAAATCGGAATTTAATGAGCTTATCATATTTTGTCGTTGCAGTTACACGTGTCCGAAGGAAAGGAATGTGGGCAAAAGCCGATCCTGACTTTCAATCAAGGGGGGGTCACATACTTAACATAAAGATGAGTTTCTGACCACAGCATAAAAATGACAAATGGGGCATTTCACGTGAAGCGGACAGGGAAAAAAAAGTGACATCTTGGATTTCGCTCATATTTAGGTCAATTACAGTATTTGAGAATATAAAAAAGTAATTTCATTTTTTTTATTCTACGGCACTTAGTTTAGGAATTACGGACTACCAAAAAATTGACCCACTATGAAAAGCCATTATTTTAAATCAGTGCTGTAGGTATTAGATATAAAGTAAAAATATATTGTAGGTATGTTTTAACAAGAAAAAATGTGTATTATTTTTGTGATAAAGTCGGTGCAAAAAAAATTTTTTTTTTCTTGCTCAAAACCGGAAGTAAAGTTTTCAAAGTACAACTTCGGTAACTTCGACCATTTTTTTTTTATTTTTATTTCTGCAAAATAAAGATAAAACTATGTAGATATTACATAAAAAGTTTCAAAATGGAGACTTAAGTAAAGTAATAGAAAAAGCCCTCGATCACATATTAACGACCCTCGCCTGCGGCTCGGGCCTTAAAGTTCTGTGATCTCGGCCTTTTTCTGTTTTACCACACTAGTATCGTAAATAACTATTTTATCTAAATTACAAAGTAAATGTTATCACGCACAAAAACGTATGTACAATTAAGAATTGAAAGTTAGTTGAAAACGTATCAATGTTTCGAATAAATTGACAAATATAGGAAAGTAAATTTCGTCCAACCGCCCCAACCTGGCTACGCGTGCAATACGCTCTGTGAGACATAATGTTCCATATCTCTAAAACGACTTAAGTCTCCATTTTGAAACTTTTTATGTAATATCTACATAGTTTTATCTTTATTTTGCAGAAATAAAAATTAAAAAAAAAATGGTCGAAGTTACCGAAGTTGTACTTTGAAAACTTTACTTCCGGTTTTGAGCAAGAAAAAAAAAAATTTTTTTTGCACCGACTTTATCACAAAAATAATACACATTTTTTCTTGTTAAAACATACCTACAATATATTTTTACTTTATATCTAATACCTACAGCACTGATTTAAAATAATGGCTTTTCATAGTGGGTCAATTTTTTGGTAGTCCGTAATTCCTAAACTAAGTGCCGTAGAATAAAAAAAATGAAATTACTTTTTTATATTCTCAAATACTGTAATTGACCTAAATATGAGCGAAATCCAAGATGTCACTTTTTTTTCCCTGTCCGCTTCACGTGAAATGCCCCAAATGACAATATTTAAACAACTAAATGTGAATCTTAACGTTACATTTACATATTTCAAGGGTTAACTTTTTGTTATTAGATTATTTAAGAACACTGTTGTCCAACAAGATATGGTCTGGTCTAACTATTTAATTTGGACGACTCCCTGAATTGGAAGGCATTACAAGATTCCAACAGCATTCTAAATACGCCATATTTAAGAGCTTAAATACAATAGTTTAGAGGGTTTTTGATGCATTTCACGCAGAAATGTTAGAAAGGTAGCTTTTTCCAAAAACAATATATGTACATATGTATATTCTGTTTTTGTCGGCATTTGTATAAATGCCAAGAACTCTACAAAAATATAGATGCAGAAACCCAGACTATTAAAAACTTCGCCAGAAAATATGATCTTTTTTCGTAGGAAAATAATAAAACAGAATCTGTTATGAAGAATTTTCTGGCCTTTTCTTCAGGTTTTTTTTCAGACTCAATTTTCGGGAGTATATTATTACTATCGTTATCAGTCTGCTTACTCTTAGATTGAAGCTTGAATTTCTTGAATGTAAGAAAATAGGAGCATTAAAGTACACAGTTTCTCTAAAAATTAAATAAAAACAAGTGATGGTGCACAAATAAGTTGGGAAGAAACTTTAGTGTGGCACTCACAAACTACATGTTGCAGAATCTCTTTTCACTTGAGTTCTCGAGAGATTCAAAGCTTTTATATTAAATTAATAGATATGAAACGTTCATTGTTTTTCAATTAGATATTAGTTTAAAGAAAGTTTCACTTTTGCTGTGTTTGGTTGGGACATTTATATTCTTGAAATACGTATTTAACGCCCATGTCCGAATTTCGATCGAAATTGAATTAAAATCGCTTTTCAATTTCACGTGAAATGATATTGCATGTTCTTCAATTCTATCGATTTCGAAAACTTCGAAATTGCTTCTAACTGTCAGAACGGAAGGATCATCCATTTTTATTTTTTTCTGAAGTAAAATTTTTGCTGTTTTGAAGATGGATGCAATATTATTGGCAATTTTAAGTGAAAAAAGGAAGCAGAATTCAAGAGAAAAAATATGAAGATGAATTTTGCGAGACAAATCAAATATGTATATTGGATTTACCTGACACAATGTAGTAAGTGTGTAAAAATTATGTAGAATTGTTCTGATAAATAAAGTAAATTCTTGATTTCCTCTTTTAAGTTTCCATTGTAATTTTAGATTAAGCAAAGGCACTTTTTTATATGTTGTAAGGAAAATGGAACCTTTTATAATACCTTCATTGATTCCTTCAATTCAAAAACTTGCTGCAACCCTCCGATTCCTAGCCAGAAGGAAGCTATCAAAGGTCAATTCACAGAAGTAAAAAATGAGATTTGAATGCGTTCAAAAAATGGAACAAACAGAACGAATTGTGGAACACCCCAATTCACTTTCGCAAAGTGTATTCACAATAAGTGAAATGCAGTACATGGGCATAAATCTCAGTTCTAGGGCATCCAAAGGAAATTCACTTAAAAAAAAACAGATTTCTTTAATTTTTTAAGATCTTAAAATTTGTTGTGTTTTATAGAAAATCAATGTTAAAAGAAAGAAAGCATTACACTATAGTATATGTGCGTCAAAATAAAATAAAAAGGAATTGAAGACGAGTTTCAAGCATTTAAAGGCAATTGGTGATCTCTTATTCAAGGTTTCTTCTTAAAAACCTGAATATTTGCTCTTTCTCTCAGAAAAGATCTTATGAAAATAATTAAAAACATTACTTAAATTTTTCCAATTTCTAAATTGTGTGAAAAAAAATATTTTAGTTGTTTTTGACAGCAACCCGCTTTTTGGTGAATATCGTTAAATTACTAACATACCTTTAGATGCAATCTTTACTTATTACAACTGAACTATATAAACTTTATAGCTAATATGATCCTCCCCCTGGATTGTTGATTAGTCAAAAGTTGATTAATTTGTGCTGAGCGTTTGGAATAGGGCTGGATATCCCATTCTTGGTCCAGTCATCAGTTAAAAGAAGTATTTCTACCAACAAAGTTTAAAGCAGTAAAATACAAATTTTATTTTAATTTATAAAAAATAAATAACTGAAAATATAAGGGGCCATATCCATAAACGCAATACGATAAGTTTTGAATTCAAGGTAATTCCTACGAAAGTCAAAACAAAATAATTACCCATGGGTCATGAATATTGACTTTATGAATAGTTTAAAAAAATAAGTTCCAAACTTTAATTTTAATTTTTTGCTATTTGGTTTAAAAAATATCCGTTTTCAGCATTATTTTAATAATATTGAATATAATTGAATTGCTTAGACACCAGATTCAAGAGCAAAACTTATTTCCAAACATTTTTCCTTTTTCTGTTGAAAGCCGTTTTAACATAAATGGTTTAGCTTTTTTTCAGATTTTTATAAGAATATATTATATGAAATAATATAAATATTTTAACTGAATATTGAAGTAAGGACATTAACGCCATTTTTACAGTTGGAAACTTAATTTCTGTGATGTCAAAGTGTCTAACAGTCAACTATAAACAAATATACTGTAGCCTTATATTGAAAATGAATTAACAACAAAAGTAATTAGTCAGCTTTGAGATGTTTGCTTAATTAGAGCTGTTCAAAATAGGTGACGTGAAATAGTGCCAAATGAAATAACACCAAATTTCAAATTTGGCCTTATTTCGTTGTTCAAAACGAAATAAAACCAATTTGGCTTTATTTCGATTTATAAAAAGAAATAAGGCCAAAAACATAATGGAAACAACGCCGAATATTTTAAAATTCAAAAGTTAATAAAAAATTTTTAAAGTTCACTTTTGTACATACAAAACACGCAAAAATGGTTAATTTATTGTCTAGAATAGCTACTTTTGCTAAAAAGTTTTTTTGAATTGATAGCACGGCGTACTAACAGCTAGGTATGTAAGGGGGGGTATGATGCCCCCCTGCAACCTCCCTGCTTGGGATCACTATAGGATTTGGGGTGGGTGCGAGTTTGGGTATATGCAAAGAACTTTTGCATTTTAGCACTAAAATCAAAGAAATTCCCAAATTTAAAAAGCAAGTATGGCTCACAGTTATGAAAGAATCACAACGCATTCGTGTTCTTTGCATATACCCAAACTCACACCCACCCCAAATCCTATAGTGATCCCAAGCAAGGGGTTGCAGGGGGGCAGCATGCCCCCCCTTACATACCTAGCTGTTAGTACGCCGTGCTATCAATTCAAAAAATCTTGTTTTAGGCTCCAATTTCAAAAATTTCAATCGAGCAACAAGTATCTGTCATTTTTCAACTTTTTTAATTAATAACAAAAAAAATTGTTGCAAAATTGCACTTCCCCCTATTTTTTATTAAATTTTACGAAAAAATACACCGATTTGGTTATTTTCCGAATTTTTTTTCTATGTTTTTAGCAAAAGTAGCTATTCTAGACAATTACCGAATTTTGTAATTCCCAAAATTGAATAAAGAATTTAATTTAGCATAGAGAGAAAACAAAAGATAATTTTACTTTATGTTTTTTCTAATTCTGCAAAATTTTAAATCGAAACAACGCCAAATTGCTATTATTTCGTTTTCTAAAGCGAAATAAACCTAAATTAAAAGTTTGGCCTTATTTCGTTTTCAAAAACGAAATAATGCCAAATTTTTTGAATTTGGCTTTATTTCATTTGGCGTTATTTTACGTCACCATCAAAATAATAGTAGTGGAGCTGATTTTGTTTGATTTCTAAGTGATACATAATTAAAACTATTTATTTTTTTTCTTGAAAAGTACATAAGTGTTAATTTAATTTTGATAAATTTACAAAATAAAAAGTTGTTTCATTTAAATTGTATTATAAAGTGGAAAGAGCAAAACATTGCAATGTGGATAAGCGATGTCTAATACTGAAGCTGTGAGGGGAAGGAAAAACTTATTTGGAAATCCAAAATCTGTTGGGATGCTCACCCACAATGATAGCACACGCCATTAAATTCAAGGAAACACCCGAAACCCGAGGCAGAAACAGAAAGACGATAGTCATGGAGAACAGGCACATTGTCCGAATGAGCAAAGCCGAGTCCTTTGCGTCGTCTGTTGAAATACAGAAGACCTTGAACTTGGAGGTACATAAGTGCACTTACGATTCGGAGGCGATTGTTGGAAGCAAATTTGAATGCTAGCAGTCCTCGCAAAGTTTCGTTGTTTACCAAGAAGCACATTAAAACTTGACTCTAAATATTGTGGACAGATGAGAGTAAAATTGTTCTCTTTGCTGGTACTGTACCCAAATTCACTATACGAAGACGGTAAAACATGGAGGATCTAAAATTTTAATTTGGGCCTGTTTTTCTTACTCTGGTGTAGGGCCCATAAAATGTATTGATACAATCCCACAAAATACAATGCTGCCATTTGCTGAATATGATATGCCGCTGAAATGGGTCTTCCAACACGACAACGAACCGAAGCACACAAGTCGAGCGGCTAAAGAGTGTTTTCGGGTCAATGGAATTGAGCTAATGTCTTGGCCAGCACAATCACCTGATTTAAACCGCATTGAAAATTTATGGGGTGATGCTAAGAGGGAGGTTAGAAGAGCTAAGCCTTCTAATAACCGAGAACTGTGGGCCGTAGTGAAGGAGGCTTGGCAGAACATACCAAAGGAGCGTTGTGAGTGTTTGGTAGACTCGATGCAGCGTCGGTGTAGAGCTGTCATCAATAACAAAAAAACACCACAAAATACTGAAGTTTTTTTTTTGATAATTGTTATTAAGTTTTTTTTTTTAATTTTCTATACTACTATTTTTTTGAACAATCGATTTTGTGTTTCTATAGTTTTATTTTCTTTAATAATTGTTCTCGAACAAAAACCAAAAATAAACCAATGTGAAATAATCAAGGATTAAACGTGTGTTTTATTAAAAACTAAGTTTTGTGAAAATAAGTTCTGTGTAATAGTTTTATAAAGCAATTAATCATTCCATGAAGCGCACTACTATCATTTTGAACACTGCGGACGTGTTTTATTCGAATTTTAAAAAGTACTTTCTCAAAAACCTGACGTAAAAAGTGCAATTTTATTGCCAGTAAAGTAAGTTTGTCGACTAGTGTCATCACACATTTAAAAACCTTTCATCAAAAACTTACTATATATGTATGAGTTTTAAATAAAGATATAATAGTTTTGTTCCTTTACAGGCAATAAACAGCATGTGTTATTGCCTATTCCTACACAACGTACCTCATTATGTCTTATCAAGCAATTATCGTAAATCGTCATCGTAAGGCATAACCTGCTAGAAGGAATTGTCCCTAAAAATATTCAACTTAAAAATAAATAAACACTCTATTAGGGAAAGAGATCTAATCTCATCACCTTCATTCATTATACTTTGTTGTGTACTTACTTATGTACATATATATATTTGTATCTGCCTTAAGAGGTCATGTCATGTGTAGATTTATTTTTAAACCTTAATTTATTTTTATAGCTATGAATAAAATCTTTAATTGGAGATCATTTGGTTTTATTTGACATTTTTCAAAGTCTCGAAAAGTGTGAATGTAAATGATTTAAGAGATAGTAATTTCAATAAGGGAAGAGTTAATTTTCAAAGGAATTAAATACACATTTAAATAATGAATGTCATTGTAAAAATAAAAGACACATCCCCTATTTATCATGGATAACGATGGATAACAACTTAAACCTAAATGCAGATAATTTATACCAATGTGGTTTCTTCGAGTTGAAAATTATTTAAAGTCAAATATTTGCTTCGAATATGTGCATTTTTTTTACTAAAACAAAAGTTAATAACTATAACCCCTAAAGAGTTTCCAATAGAATGGTGTGAGTGGGGGTTAAACTTTGAATATTTTTCCAAAAATTTGAAAACAATCATTGAAAATGAGACAGATAAGACAGAATATATCTACAAATTAAAACAAGTAAAGCTTTTTGAATCCAAAAAAGTCTCACATCAAGCTGCTGAAATTTTATTATTGTTAAAATATGCATTTGGCAAATATCTATTTAAGCTTACGTTCCTATTCTTTAGACGTGTTATATATGTACGTACAATATTTGCCAACTTTTTTTTTAGCCCACCACTCAAATCCACGCCTTCTCGATGTTACTACTAACTGATAGGGTGTCTTGAAAGGGGCTGGTCATTCTGTTCAAGAGGTTTTAAGAATATTGATTGTGTCAGTAATTAATGCAAAGCAAAAACAGATTTGTATTAAAAAGAAAGATATAAATCATGATTTCAAAAAACCCTCATCATTTTAAACGGGGAATTATAAAGGAGTTTAATAATAAATCGACACGTTACAAGTTGCGACCATATTCCAAATTAATTAACACTATCACCTTAAGACGAATTGGGTAAATTTAAATCCTCAGAGGTGGTTACAAGAATCATAAAGTTTTTGCTACCCACCCTCTTTACTTCTCCATTATTAATGATCATTGGTAAGAATATAATTATTATTATTATTATCCAAAGATGCCGTCTTGAATATTTTATGTGACGGCTCAAGGTCCTCAAGAAATATTTTTCTGTTTTACGTACATCCCCACTGGAGGTGAAAGCCAAATATGTGTAATGGAAAATAGGCTCCAGCATTATGGCCCGATATGGTATCAAGTTAAATATCCTGTCGGCCTTGTTTGACCTCTAGGCAAATGATGCAAAAGGCATTTAGAAGTTTATCGTCTTCATGGCTCCTCGGATTGTCGCCACCGCACGCCCATTACCATACCACACCGCCTTTTGTGTCGTTCTCATTTCTATGAGATGATGTAGAAATGTGTGACTTGTGTAGCCTGTGCAGCTTGTGAGCTCCTTCTTCATCACTGAACCCAGACATTTTGGCAACAAGGAGACAACCGCATAATAACAATGGCGTCAAGCAAGAATTCCTTTTTATTGATTTCTCCTTCAGATTTTGGAGCTTGTCTTGTGTATTTTTTTTTTTTTTTTTTTTTTTTTTGAATTACTTATTCTTTTAGTTGTGTTGTGGCCTGTTTCCCAAAGGTCATAGATATGTACATGCTTGTGAAGTGAGGAGAAAGGGGGATAAATAAAACACATATAGTAGTGGGTTGATATCCTTAAGGCAAACAATAGTTAAAGTGGAACAGTAATCCAAAATACAAAATAGGCGGAATAATATTGACTATATAGTTGATAAAAAAAAATTATAGTTGATAACTCGGTACACACAGCCAAGTATATAAATGATAAAATATGCCAATTATTGGATTTATTTTTGATTTCAATGCAGTGGTTGTGGTATCTTTAAGGGTTTGGAGTATAGATGAGATAGAAAACCAACCATAAGCAAATAGAAGTTGATAAATTGTAATTGCTTTGGATGTTGAGTAGGCTTTTTTCACAGATATATATTTATGTATTTAATGGATTAACTTTCATGTTGGGGGGGTTCTTATAGCTAGGTTAGAAATGTACATACATAAATACATATTTATTTTAGGTATATGTATATGCCTATTGAAAACAAATCTTAATTTATATGATTTCAAAGGAAAACTTTTTTATATGACCTTCGGAATAAAGTTATACAGTTGATTACAAATGTATATACAAACATAAGTAGTTTGAAATGTCCGGGAAAAGGGACCTAAGAGTTAAAATATTAGGTTCTGCATAAAAGTGGATGTTAGTATCTTAAAGTTTGAAGAATAGGATAAATTTGTGATTTATTGATTAGTCCTACAATAAGCGAACAAAATAAGTGCCAAGATTGGAAGGACATCACCAACAATTATTTGACATCCCGAATAGCTTCTCTGAACTGAACTGTTGTTCAGAAATACTGATAAACATTAACATTAAAAAAATTTAAACGAGCCTTTCTTAAAAGTTCATTTCCGCAAAACTAGGTCTTTTTTCTCGGGTGCAACAATTTTTTGGTAAAGATTGTGTCTTTTTTCGTTTTCAGAAATCGGTTCCAGAGACCAAAAAATGGATTGATTAGCGTAAGTGCTGAATATTAATAATGCAATAAGCAAAACAAAAAAATTTACTATAAAGCTTGACAGAAAAATACCAAAAACTTACAGGGTGAGTCAAACCTTACTTCCTATAATTTGAAAAGAATCATGACTTCTGTTGTAATTTTTTTTAAACTTGGGAAATTTACTAAAATGAATTACAGCCATTAAAAGAGGATCAAAGTAATTTAATCACTTGATTATTTATTTATTATTTTTTCATATTTATTTACATATTTCATTAATTGATCGAAGATCTGCTGAGTACAATATTACTACAAAATGATAAAGATAATAAGATATATACGTATTAACAAGGAACTTTAGTTTTATATTTTAATTAAATAATTAATCATTTACGTATTTGAAGAATTTTTTCAAACGATCTCTATTCATACAAAGGTTAATTTCATTATAAACCATATTAAATAGATATAGAGAACGCTTCATTTAGACCATAATTATTTCTTTATGAAGAGGAGGATAAAATAATTAATTTATGTTTTGAAAAATTCATGTTGGAACATGGAATGGAATTAATGAAAGTAAGTTCAAAAGAGGTTATTCTGTTATCATTAATATCTTAAATGAACAAAACACTTTGGACTTGCCTTCGACATTTAGGCAATAAGAAAGCACCTTGATTTATAATCTGGTAAAGATCCAAACCAGTTAAGTTTTCGAAGTGCATAAAGAGTGAATCTTTTCTGAACTCTTTGGATTCTCAAAATATTATTTTCATAAAATGGAGACTAGCCAATACAATAATATTCTAAAACCGGTAGAGCTATAGGCAAAAATAAGGTCTTCAAAGTATAGACATACTTAAAATCTTTGGTGTTCCGCTTAAAGAAACTTAAAAGTGATTTACCTTTAGATACAATGTAATCGACATCAAGATCTAAAGTCAATCTCTAAATCAAAAATAAACCCAAGGCCATTTACTTTAATTAATAGAAGTTAAATCATTTATAAAAATTATAAAAAGAAGTGGACCCAAATGACTGCATTGTGGAAGACCCGACACCACATCTATAAGATTTGAAACACAATCATCTATTTTAACAGCTTATTTTCTATCAGACAGGTATGAATCTTACCACTGAAAAAATGAAGCATTCAATCCAAACATCTTAAGCTTTTGTAGGAGAAGACAATGATGCACGCGGTCAAAGGCTTTAACAATCAGTATACAGGACATCAACTTGTCTGCCCTTTTCCACATGATTATAACAATAATTTGCAAACAGACTTAAATTAGTACACGTTGATCTACCCTTTACAAAACCATGTTGTAAAGGAACAGAAGGCTGCAAGGACGAAAGTGGAAACATCATAGTGGAACCGCTGGCAATGCTGAGGATATAAAAGAACCACTTCTGCAGACTGTATAACGGCGGCGGCAACGACGAACCGAATTCCGCTGTCAGGCAGGATGATCCATTCAACATAGACGACGAAAGCCAACAATCCCGTCCTCCCGACTTAGACGAAGTAAGGATTGCCATATCTAAGCTGAAATCTAACAAAGCCGTTGTAGCAGATGGCTTGAATGTCGAGCTCTTCAAAGAAGCTGGAGATAATTTGGTTAGCTTATCTGTAAGATATGGTCGGAAGAAAGCATGCCCGATGAATGGAACCTTGTTTGCCCGATTCTGAAAAAAGAAGACCCTCTAAACTGCACCAACTATAGAGGCATTAGTCTACTTAACATCGCTTTCAAAATATTCTCTGCCGTAATATGTGAACGTATGTGAAAGTCCACAATCGATCAAATATTAACATCATGGCAGATTCTAGAAAAAAACTAAAGAACATCAAATGGACACCCACCATCTTTTCATCGATTTCAAGGCCGCATATGACATCATCTACAGGGACGAGCTGTATAGAGCCATGCCTAGTTTTGGCATCCCTGCCAAACTCGTTCGTTTGTGCAGGATGACCATGCAGAAAACAACACCAGCGCTGAGATCAAACGAAGAATAACTCTTGCTAACCGCTGTTTCTTTGGGCTAAGAAAGCAATTGAGTAGCGACCAAAGTGTCTGTATATAAGACCTTCATCATCCCCGTCCTGCTATACGGTGCAGAAGCATGGACTATGACAAAAGCGGATGAAAGCACCTTGGGTCGTTTCGAGAGAAAAGTTCTTCGTGTGATCTACGGTCCCGTATGCAAAGAAGGGGAGTGGAGCAGAAGATGGAACGAAAGATTGTCATATCTAAGCTGAAGTCTAACAAAGCTCCGGCCCGGAAAGTCTTCAAATCCACACCCACAGGACAGCGCAGTAGAGGAAGACCGCGGATCAGGTGGCGCGCACAAGTGGAAAGTGACCTCACCCAACTTGGTACGCGAAACTGGAGACACCTAGTTAGGGACCGAGCTAGATGGATACGTTTGTTGGGTGAGGCCCTAGTTCACACAGGACTGTAGCGCCGCCTTAAGTAAGTTCTCTAAATAGACTGCATCAGTTATTTCCAGGAGTTCCTAAGAAGTGTTAAAGAAAAAGCTCTAGAAAGAGTCAGCCTTTCTGTGCATGAAGCAGTGCCCTTCTGATGGACTCAGCCTTGTACCTTTTTCATACTTCGTTTAAAAAAAATAACAATAAATCATAATTTTTGAATCAAAAATAAATTGTTTATATACATACAAAATTAAACCTATAAAAGTGATTATCACTTTAAATTAGGAATTCACTTTTGAACCACACTATACTACGATATACATATATCACAACATTGGGAGATTTGTTGCTTCCTGTAAGCATAATTTACATTTAAAATCTTAAATGACCTACAAATTGAATTTCTATCATTTAGAAAAACTCTAGACTAATGAAATGACTGATTATAATAAGCGTACTCGAGCGGGAACTTCCGCAAATTAATTATATGTATCAACATTTCTGTAGTACCCGTGGCATGAGAATTAGTGCGTTTGACTGTCATGCCAAAGGTTTTGGGTTTGAACCCTTTCTGTTCCGCATCTAAAGCTTTTTCACGTTTACTGCCTTTTGCGAGGAATTGACAAATTCTCCAAGAATATTTCTTTTCATGAAAAGTTCTTTCTCAAATTAGACGTTCGGAATCTAAAAACTGTAGGCCGTCTCTATTCTTGACAACATTACTCGCACACAGGAATGGTTGCGAATTTTAAGTCACTAGGGGACTTTTATAAGTTTTAAAGTTTTGGTCAAAAATAAATCTTCAGTCTGCAAACACTTGCCTTTTCCATTTTCAGGCTGAAGAGGACAACAAATTTCCACTCTAAAAAATTATTAAATTGGGTTGATAACTATTAACATAAATACATAATATGTCTGCATACTTTTGTACATAAATCATTATCATCATCACATACTTTGATTTTCATCCTGGTTTTAATTTTCAAAAAAAAAATTAAGGTAATGAAGGATTTTGCAGAAATAAAATGGCATTTAAATGTTTGAGAAAAACTTTTGCAGGTACATTTTCAAATCCTTAAATAGAGGAAATATTTTTAAATAGACTTTTTGGAAGAAATTATGATGAAATGATCTAGACCTGAGATTTTAACACGAATTTCAAGAATATAAATGTTCCAAAAAACAGCAAAAGTGACACTTTTGTTAAACTAATGGCTAATTTAAAAACACAATGCACATTTCATATCTATTTATATAAAAGCATTGAATCTCTGGAGAACTGAAGTGAAAAGAGATTCTGAAACATGTAATTTGTGACTGCCACACAAAAGTTTCTTCCCAAGTTATTTGTTTACCTTAATTTATTTTTATTTTATATTCAGAGGAATTATGTACGAGTACTTAAATGCACATATTTCCTTAAATTTAAGATCCAAATATTTTTCTCTCTACAATTTTTAATTTTTGTTGGTTCCTTTAAGATCAAAATATTTTCGAGCATCATGTCGAATCATCGAGTAAGCAGACTGATAACGATAGTAATAAATGGACTCCCGAAAATTGAGTCCGAAAAAACTACGTCAAAAAAGCTAGAAAATTCTTGATAGCAGATTCTTTCTCATTTTGTGGGTTTTTAAATTTTGTAGCATTTTTCGCATTAATAGAAATGAAAACAAGATACGAGTAAGTATATATTATTTGTTTAATTGTCGTCCGCTGATGATGGTTCCGCAGCTGAGAACCGAAATGCATTCGTATTGAATAAAAAGAATTAAAATTGGAAAACAACAACAAATTTTGCCTTTTTATTACGATTTTTGCGGTCAATAAGGAAAAAACCTTTTTTTAAATAATTAATAAAGCTACGTTTCAAAATAATTTCTTACATTTCTGCGTGAAATGCACCAAAAACCCTCTTAACTATTGTGTTTTGCTCTTATATATATCATATTTAATAAACTGTTGTAATTTTGGAATGCTTTCATATGTAGAGAGTCGACCAAATTAAAATGTTAGACTATACCTTTGCTGGACAACAGCGTTCTAAAATAATTTAATAATTAATGTTGGTCTTTTTAGCCCTTGAAATGTGTACATTTAAGGTTGAGATACACATTATGTTAGTTAAATTTTGTAAGCCTCCTTTACAGAACATTAAAGAACATTTTTAAGTAATAACTCGTCTATATGTTGTGATGATGATAACGATAAGTATTTAATACCCGATAATTTCGTTTGTTAATTTAATTCCTTATCGTCTCGGTGTCGGTGTTTTACCGAAAACACTAATTTAACTATACTAAAATCAACAAACTTATATATTATATTAAATTTGGTACATCCTTTCCTTTGCATTGAATGGATTGAGTGAACTGTGTATTATTGAAAAACATTTTCAAGTTAAATATACAAATATTTCCTTTTTTCCGCCAAAAATCAAATTTGATCTGATGTCAATATTGCCTGATAAGCTTTCGACAGGTTTAGGTACTGACTTTTTCATTTTAATGTGATTTTTATTACATCTATTCTTTAAGTAGCTCCATAAAATTCAGCACATATGTATGTACCTATTTATGTAACTGTGATGCAAATTTAGAAATCAAAAACTTCCTCAAAAATCAAATGCGGAGGAAAACTCCTCCGAAATTGCGAGTGGCATTGGTCGATAAGTGCTTTAAGTACCGAAGTGGCATTAAAAGGCCGTGACGCATCATTCGCTTGAAAATGAGATTAAGTATACCTTTTCCAATCGCTTTTATCTACCTACAGTACACTTTAGACCAGGGCATAACCTTTCAATAGTTATAACAAAGTGGGTTGAAATATATGGGTACATACCTGCTATTTCATTCCTGCGAGGCTCGCATCTGGTCGTAGGAGTATTTTAGGAATTATAAGCATACGTTGACTTTTCTTCAAGCGACATCAGCTGAATTCCCAGAAAATGGAAAAGTTGTGAGTTCATCACATATTGGTCATTTGAAAAATATTGTTACCTCCATAAGAGCGTATAAAACGATTAGGTATTTTCATCATGGTCTGACGGATACAACCTGCAATGAAACGATAATAGGCTTAATTTGTCAATATCTCCTTCCAACCATGGTTATTGCTTCGCCCTTATGTTTCCATACTTACTACATGTCCGGAGTACTCATATCAAGAGGGGTTGATTTCAGCATTTATCCAAATGAGGATTCCCTACGGATGCACTGCAGCGTGTACTGTTTACGTGTACATTCAACCGGTCGCCTACAACGGAATCTGATGTTCATCCTCATCGTCATCATCGTATAATCGTAATCCGCATTCAAATTGCGTGTTGGTTGATTTCCGGCTTCTAGTTCTCTATGTACAGAACATTTTTATTGCAGGTGAAGCCGTTTCAGGTTTTCGCATTTGAAGGGCAACATTACAACATCTGTGCACCGCTCTGAAATTAATTTTGGTTTTCAGGTTAATAGTTTTCATAAGATAAATTCACCTAATTATGGTAATAGGATTGATATGCACTTATGGATATTATGACGATCCGATTCACGGTACTGAACTGGCTGCTGCATGACCATCAGGTGTTTATAGATATAAAATCGTACAGGGTGCGAACATTGTGCATCGTATATTTGAGTATCATTAAAGGTATGGTTAATTACAGTTATATAGATATTTAATTTTTATTCAAGCTATCAACTCGTTCCTGAGGAAAAATACGAAAAATACAATGTTCTCAATATCTTCCATATTTCAGCCAAAATAATTTGTATATGAAATCGTCAAAGTGAAAAATTCAGTTTCACTTCACTCTCATCATCGAAAAACAATAAAAACTTTTCAAAATTATTGCATTTGTCATATTTTAATCTAAAATGCATAACATGAAAAATTGATTTACGTGTCTGAAAATATATTTTAAAACGCATGTTTGTATTAAACTTTGCTGTAAAATGAATGTTCAAAATGATGCAACATAAAAACAATGCCTTATTTCTTCAAAAATTATAATACTCTTTTATCATCCCTCTCTGAATCATGAATTAAGAACAAAAAAGAAAACATAAATCAATAAGTTGGTGAACAGAATGATGGGCAAAGTACATATTATCATTATCAACAACCTCTTGACTTAAGGAAGTTCAAGTTTGCCACTTAATTAAACCATTTAAAGACTTCGGGATTATTTGTCTTCTTTTCCTTCAGAGAAGGGACATGCCATAATCATTAAGGCCTATCAATTTGTCAGGTCGTTTATCGTTGCCGAGGAAGAGGAAGAAGAAGAAGAGAAGCCTGGAAGATATAAAAATAACTTTCTGAACAGAAGCGTGTCGTTTGTCCCTTGCTTGATTCCACATAAAATAAAACCGAAACCCAGAAACAAAAACAACGGAAATGTGTCTACATTATTGAAATTATCTCAGATCTGATGTTCGGTTCGACTAGAGTATAAAAGTAGATAATTCAAGTCACGTTGGTCGCCTGGAACTGGTTTAAAAAGAAGATAAACCCGGGTGGTTAGGCCCATATATTCTTCTTCTTCTTCTTAAGCTTGAAGGGATTCTTTTATTTTCATTTTCTTTGTAAAAGCTGAGATGTGAAAGGCGTGTTCGTGTATAGATTCATCATTTATATGTATAGGGTGCTGGAATCATGCGAAGCATGCAGAAGAATTTACTCCAATCGATATGTCTAAGACAGATAAATCAGTTTCATTTTAGATCGAAGCATGTGTGCTATCTGGATTGAGTGTGAGATTTGGTGTGGCTGTGCTTTAGACGGAAGTTGAGTAATGCGTTTAATCTTGGCTGTTGGTGTTGCATTTCTAAATGTTATGTAAGATTTTAGTTAAATGGAAGAACTTTTGCAGGTATTTAAGGCAATCAGTTTTATAACAAACGTGAAACAATTAATATTAAAACTTAAAAAGGAAGTTGTCGGTTTAATAGAGAAAAATACGTGCTTTGGTTTTTGGATATATGAATTTAAGGATAAATGCTTTCTATTAAACAGGGACACATAATTTTTGAAAAAACTTCCTAGCAACAAAAAAAAGGAATTTAAATTGTTGGATCTATTTCACAAATAAAACATATTAAATACTCATTCAATGTTTTTAAGTCTTTCTGCATCTTTCTGTTTACTTATCTGTATAAGTCGATATTTCTATTGGTTCTTGAGATATTGACAACGAAAAAAGCTTCCTGAACGTACCAACGTAGAAAGAGACATCTCTCTAAGAATTTCTTTGATTTAATTTGACAAATCGGACCGATTACAATCACTTCCTATGGGGAGTTAAAAATAAATAAATCGTTATAAAGTCATGGATTGTTTTTCAACTTATTTTCTGGTTTCAGTTAGATTGTATTAACCAAAAAGTAGAAAAAAAGCTTATATTTGTTACTGTTTTACATTGAAACAAAAGCTTGCATAAAGAAAAGCACTTTATTCGATCACTAATGAAATAAAATGCTCGTATTTCTCCAAATGCTTCCAATGACATTATTCAAGAATTTTGTTTTTAAAAATCAAAACAAACTCTAGAAGTTACACGCTTTCTGAATTCTTTTTCTCTATTTTTATGTGGAATATTTAATTTTTAGGTAGGTACATTGAAGACGTAATTCTCGACTTGAATTTCCATGTTCGGGCAAAAGTGATGAATATCATCATTATTACTAACCAATGCTACTCAATCTAATTTGAATGAAATCGAATACCATCTACGACGATTCAACAAGTTTGGTTCATCTGATTAATGGTCACTTTGACAACAAAAACGATCTTTCAACAATTTTACATAGGTACCCAGTATTCGTTTTCTCCTTTATTTTGGTCATTAATTTAAAACTTCTACCTTAGTGAATTTATTGTTCTTTTTGAATAAATATTTGTTGGGTGTTTTATTAAATGTTTTATGGATATATTTAAATTTAGTGTTTTAAATAATGTTTCCTCAATTAGTATATCAGAGAAAGAATGAAATCATTAATTTAAAAATAAATGTTTTGGACTGACATAAATATTTTAATAGATACAAATATTTTACAATGTATCCGACTGTGAGTACCATACAATTAAGTTTGAGGGGGGTAGATAGAAAATTGACAAGTTTCTTAGAAATATTGGAAAAGCTGGTAAACATCTAAGTATTACAAATTGTTACATATTAAAATAAATACTTATAGAAGACTGTTTAAAATCTTGCGTCTTCGAACTTGAAAAGAATGATTTTTGAATCAACTCGTAGGCGGGTCCGGAGGATGACACAAAATCCTAATATTCTACCAAAAAATTGCTCCACATATTTATTTTTATTTATTTTAATATTTAAAATATTGGTCGTTTTCCAAAATGTTGTTCCTGTGAATGTAATGCTAAAGGAGTTACTTTCCAGTCGCTTGTGAGCAGGAAATATCCTTGCTCTTCCCTTATACAAAATTCGAAAAAAGTATCTGTGATTTTGTCTGGTTTGGGTTATAAAGGGTTTTTCAATATGGGCGGGTAGACGGGCAATGTCTATGTCTATTGTGGCGTTTGCTGTTTGGCACGTAGCGCGCGCCGCCGCGCCGTCCTGAGGAACCACGTGTCGTCTAGGTCCATATGGTTCAATTTGTCACTAAAGATGATTTTTCGGCCAAAATTGGGGTCTTCTTCCAAACGATTCGAAGCCCAGTCAGCGAACAAACGGCGTTGTCTATGGTCATGAAGTTTGAGCTCCTGGTTCAGTTGGATCTTGAACGGGTGTAGCCCGTACCCGGGAAAGGCGGAGTTCTTGTGCACAGCGAGGAATAGACTCGGGTTCTGCAGTACACTTTCACGGACCGCAGCGATGTTCTCAGCCGATCTTGCGTTTATTGAACGTATGGGTGTTGGCTGTTTGTTTACCGAACCGGTTGTCTCAAATTTGGCCACCAAATGTTGAAGAGTCGACTGTGAAGGGCCACCACGTCTACCGTAAAATGAACGTTTGCGTTAACGAACACTCATTTTGATAATAAAGTTTTATTATTTGAACGTGCTGTTCAATAGTGTAACTTGAAATAATGAATTGGCATAAACAACTAAATAATAAACAAAAGATTTGACAGATGTCACCAAAACAAAATGGCCACCACGGGGCGCCAAAATCTACCCGCACCAATTGAAAAATCCTTTATATAGAAATGAAACCAATCCAATTATTTCATAATCGATTTGAAACATTTTACAGATTAACAAGGTCATGAAATTGGGTTTGTCAACAGGAGTAGAATTGACTATTGGTGTTGATTCAGAAATGTTGAAATTTTAGCAAAATTTATGTGGGAAAAAGCAGTTAACAAAAATATGATTTGTTTTGTTTTTAGAAATTTCATTTTTTGAAGCATTTTATTTATAAAGCTGAATTTAAATTTAAAGATTGACAATGCTCACACTACCTTAATTCAGCACGCTCATTTGTGACAAATGTCAGCTCCTCCATGGCAAAGGCTCTACCACAATCGACTTCAGAAGCCGAACTGTTTGCGTAGCACATTTAAACCTAGATTAAAACATAGCACCAATAAGCTCCTGAAAGTATATCGGCTTTATCCATCATTTTCCCAATCTCTGCATGGTTATTATTATTATGGTAAGAATTGCTTGCCGATTGGATTTATCCTTTTTTGGGAGTCATTTTCAAAAAATGTTTGTTTTTGAAAAAAAGTTTAATTCAGTTAATAAGCAAAATTGGTTTTGAATGACTGAACAAATCACCCACATGTTTGTAAATGCTTAAAAGTGGGTTTAAAGTTTGAATATCATTGTGTGCCAATAATTAAGTGCATCACTGTAAATCGAGGACTATGATGGATTAGCTTTTAACTTTGAAGTACCTAGCACATTCTTTTTGATTAAATAAAAGTTATTTTATTCGTTATTTTTAGATTGCGTTTATTTACAGAGATCATTACATTATTGATTTTTCCATAACCGTGCAAAAATGTATCGGTAATCAATGCATCCATTCAATGAATCTAATTTAATTCACAGCTTTATGAGGCAAATCTGTTACAGGGATGACTATGATGTAACCAATCGTGTTTGCCTATAGACATATGTAAGTTTCAACTGTTTGGCTTGAAACTTCGATGGTGGAATAAGAATAATTCCAATAATTTGATAAGGACACAAGTTGATGCAGTAAAGAACTATATTTTATAATAAAATTAACAAATAAAACATTATTAACAAAAACATAACAATAACCATAATATTAATTAACATACCTAAATCAACAATTATGTCGGCTTTGAAATCTTTGATAATACTTATTGAACAATTTAAATACGATTGAAAATGAGTATAAAATATTAATATTGAAAAGTAGGATCCTTAATACTAGATGTAAATATGTAGAGTGTTTTAGCAAAGTGTGGAGACGGTAGAAGAGATCTGGCAAAAGTAGTTATTATGGTGGCTAAGTTTGTGAATAAGATGGCAACAAACTTACATCCCCCTTCCCCGAGAGGCTTCATCAGAATAAGGAATTATTTTACTCTTATGAAAAATGTTCAAGTCTTTCTTTTTTCGGCCAGAATCTATCTCGTAAATGGAATTAGATATCTTTTTTTTTATTTTGAAAGGACCCATTCGAACTGGATCTAATTTATTTCTATTCATTTTGTTACCAGTTTGAATAAAAACTAAATCATTTTCTTTGTAATCAATTTCTTTAGTATGTTTATCAAAATACTGTTTGTTTATGATATGTGATCTGTTTGCATTTTGTATTGCTACAGATCTATTGAAATTTAAATTTTCGAGAGTATTTTTATTTAATTCTATTGGGATAATTGAGTTATCTACACCTGTTAATAAATAATTCGGAGAGAAACCTGTTGAAGAATGTATGGTGTTGTTATATTCAAAAATACACTGATCAGCAATTACTGACCAGGGTCTATTCTTATTCTCATACATTTTACAACGAATTCTATTTACTAGAGTTTGATTTGTTCGCTCACTCTGTCCATTAGAAAATGCACAGTCTATTGCTGTGAAAATTAAATTTATATTTTTGTTCTTCAAATAATTTTTAAATTCTGAAGAATTGATTCCTGGGTATTGATCAGCAAAAATCGTCTTAATGTTGCCTTTATTCTCAGTTGACTTTACAAGATTTATAAAATCTTTTGCTGACTGTGTTTTTGACGTAGAAATAAATGCATATCTTGTCAATTTATCTACCATCAAATGTAAATACTTTTTTGAGGATTCCCGAGAAACCTCCTATTGTATCTAGTGATACTATCTCTAATGGTACTGAGGCTGGACCTAACTGCGATAACGGAGCTTTGAAGTTACCGAATCTTGTTTTATTTTTAATACATGTTTCACAAGTTCTACAAATTATTTTTATATGTTTGTGCATATTTTTGAAGTAAAATGTTGGTGTTATTGTTAATATCATTTGTTTGAAACCAATATGGCCTTGCGAATTATGTATTTTTTTGAGTAATAAGATACCATATTCCTCTGTTAACCATACTTTCTCTCTATTATTTAAAGTTCTGTACATAATGTTATTTTTTATTTTATAATTTTTATCACACGTTAATTTCTTTTGATCATCCAATATATTTTGTATTGTTAAGTGATTCACTATTTTTATTTGTGAATTATTACTTTCATTTTCTTCTGATAGTACTGGATTTCTCGAAAGACAATCAGCTTCTGAATTGTTTTTACCCGGATTGTAATGAATTTCAAATTCGAATTGAGAAATGTAATTTAAAATGTGAAGTAATTCTATGTCCTTGCAGTTTCTTATGTTGAAATTACGTAATGGCTCATGATCAGTGAATATTTTGAATCTTTGGCCTATTAAATAATATTCCCAATATAATATGGCTTCTTTTATTGCCAAACATTCAATATATATTGCTCTTTTTGTTTTCTGAGATTTGTTTAGTTTTCGTGAGAAATAAAATACCGGTTTAACAGATTCATCTTCTTGAGGTTGTTTCAAAATTGCACCAACTCCTTCTATGCTAGCATCCGTGTAAATGTATATTGGTTTATTTGGGTCGAATATCGCTAAAACAGGTGTTGTACATAAATATTTTTTTACTTTTTCAAAGCTGTCTTTACATTTATCTGACCATACAAATTTTACATCTTTTCTTAAGAGGTTATGTAAAGGTTCTAGAGTCATTGCAGATCTAGGAATATATTTTAAATAAAAATTTACTTTGCCCAAAAACTGTCTTATATGTTTTCTTGTTTTTGGTTCAGGGAAATCACTTATAGCAATTAAATTATCGTTAATCGGTTTAATACTATTATTTGATATTTTATGGCCTAAATAAGTAACTTCTTTTTGTGCAAAACTACATTTATTTGTGTTCAACTTTAAACCGTTGTCTTGTAAAGCCTGTAATGTTCTTTTAATGTGGTTTAAATGGTCAGAATATTTATGTGAAAAAATTAATATATCATCTATATAATTTATTGCAAAAGAATCTAAGTTATTATTTCTAATTATACTTGATAAAATTCTTTGAAATATAGCAGGAGCTGATTTTAAACCAAAAGGTAAACATGACCATTGCCAATGACCATGGTGTGTCACAAAAGCGGTTTTGTATTTATCTTTAGCTCTCAACGGAATAGACCAGAAAGCTGAATTGATATCTAATTTCGTAAAGTAAACACACTTTCCTACACGAACAACAAGATCATCAATTCGAGGAAATGGTTGACCTTCAGGAACAACTATTTTATTAAGCTCACGATAGTCAATACACAATCGTGATTTCTTTCCCTCTTCCTTCTTATAAACTAAAGTCACTGGGGAAGCATAGGGACTATATGATTCTTCAATAAGTCCTGCTCTCAATAATTGTTTTATTTGTGTCTCTATTTCTATTTTATCCGGAATGGAACATTTATATGGTTTTCTCGAAATATATTTGTTTTCAGTTAATCTTATCGTTGCTTCGAAATTTTTTACAGTACCGATATCAAATTTTTCTTTCGCAAAAACAAGATCATATTTGTTAAGGAGATTATTTAAATTATTGCTCTTATTTTCAAACGTTGAAATCAAGCTCTGATTACATATAAAATTTTCAGGAATACGAATCAAATTTTGAGTAATTTCTAAATTTTCATTTTGACATAATCGAAACTCTTTAATACAATTCAGCCCGATTAACAAATCTTCTTCAAAAAAATTACTTTTTATTATTACAAATGAAAATTGTTTTTGTATATTAAATATTTTTAAAGTAACAGTTACTTCGCCATGCGCATCTGTAAAACCACTCATTGTTTTGATCATTTGAATCCCGCTTATATTGTTATTCAATTGTAATTTCTTATAAAATGTATAATTAATTAATGATATATTGGCTCCCGAATCATAAAGCGCAATTGCAATTTGATTATTAACTAGAACATTAAGCTTTATAAGCGGGATCATAATTAGTTTTTTGACTCTGAAAATCTTATATTAGCTGGTCTTACTTTATTTCTGCATACGCTTTCTGAATGAAATCTATTTGCGAAACCAGCTTTCTCACAAATCTGACATGATACAAAATTCAGTTTTTGTCTATTTATTTCTATTTTATATTTGCTAGGTTGTGTATTATTGTTTGATATAGGATCGAGTTGTCGCAAACTAGACATAAGTTTTTCGATCGTTGTTAATTCTTTTTTATTTAAACGCGATCTTACAAATCTTGGTAAAGCCAATACAATAAAATTAACTTGAGAATTTATGCTAAGGTCTGGATCGACATCAATAAGAAGATTTATCTTTTTTAAAGCAAAATCCAAAAATGGACCATTTAACCAATGAAAAGAATACGCGTAATCAATTTCACTCCATGATTTATCTCCAAATGTACTTAAAAAAGATGATTCCCAAAAATCCCAAGGTTTATTCATTGAACACGTTTTATATAAAGATGAGAACCAGTCTAAAGCAGGTCCTTCCAAGTAAGATTTTAATGTTTCCGGAAATTGTTTTTCATTTAATTGGAATCTCTGACATTCGAGCAAAAATAAATTCAACCATGACCTTGCATTTTGATTTTTACTTGAAAATTTTTCTAGCACCATATTATTTGACATAGATCGGATTGGATTTTCAAAACTAGGCAAAGGGTTATTGGTAGTGGGTTGGGGGGATGTGTTTATTGCCTCTAAATAATAACCACCAAAAACTACATTACCTTCCTCATCCAAATATAAACTTTGCAACTCTTTCTTCAGTGTAATAGTAATATTTCTTAATTTTCCTCTTGTACTAAGGCTCTTCACAGCTCCCTTGATTATGGACAGCTTAGCCAATTCACCATGTTTTTGGATTGGTTGATATTCAGTTGGAAAAGAAAAAATGTCTTCTTGGTTCAAAATTTGAATAGTTTTGACGTTAACAATAGTTTGTTTTTCCCGAATTTCTGAAGTTAAACAGAATTTAACTTTTATTTCTTCCATCTTAATTGTTGATTTGTAAGTTTCAACTGTTTGGCTTGAAACTTCGATGGTGGAATAAGAATAATTCCAATAATTTGATAAGGACACAAGTTGATGCAGTAAAGAACTATATTTTATAATAAAATTAACAAATAAAACATTATTAACAAAAACATAACAATAACCATAATATTAATTAACATACCTAAATCAACAATTATGTCGGCTTTGAAATCTTTGATAATACTTATTGAACAATTTAAATACGATTGAAAATGAGTATAAAATAATAAAATATTAATATTGAAAAGTAGGATCCTTAATACTAGATGTAAATATGTAGAGTGTTTTAGCAAAGTGTCGAGACGGTAGAAGAGATCTGGCAAAAGTAGTTATTATGGTGGCTAAGTTTGTGAATAAGATGGCAACAAACTTACACATATACTTAACTTCCTTATTTAACACTTAATTTCAGTCATAATTTCCAAATAAACTCTCTCTCCCCCTCTTTGTGAATGTAGTATACATTTGATTTGAATTAACAAATTTAGAGATATATTAGATATATCTGATGTACGCGTGATTGGAATTTGTTTAGAAACATTTGTTTGGTTTTGTAACCCTTTCATATGCCAGAAACACAGTTTGATGGGTCACACAAACATTTTCCTGTGTCCAAAGACTGTTTAAAAATAGTACTTATATTTTTAAACGTACCTATTTTTTTGAAAATAGTTAGAGCGTTTTTTAAAAGAAAATGTTGTACAGGATGTCCGAACATTCCGAGGGGCCAACATTGACTCGGACCACTACCTCATTGTAGCCAAGGTACGGTTACGGATATCCCGATCCAAGCCAAAACAAGGAAAAACTGTGAGAAGCTTTGACGTTAGTCGGCTACAATTACAAGAGACTACCATGTGCTTTTCCGATCGAGTCTCTAATTACCTCTTAAGAAGTCCTATGCTGCCTGCATTAAGCATTGAAAACCAGAAAAAAGGGGAGCATGAGAAGCGCGATCGAGGAGATAGAGGGATGTCACAAGACGAATGAGTTTCGTAATTTTACTAAAAGGTAAAAAAACATTTTCAAGGGTATCAGCCACGGACCGAAGGCTGCATAAGGACGATCAGAGGAACATCGTAGTAGATCAGCACTCTATGATGAGAATATGGAAAGACCACTTCTCCAAATTATATAACGGCGATGACGAATCGAATTCCGCTGTAAGAGGGACAGAACTACTCAACCTACCCGACCTCGACGAAGTGAAGATAGCTAAATCTAAACTGAAGTCAAACAAACTGCTGGAACTGATGGAATCGCTGACGAATTTTTCAAAGCAGCAGGCGATGACTTGGTAGGGAGTATGCACCAACTCATCTGCAAAATATGGTCGGAAGCAAGCATGACCGATGAGTGGAATCTCAGCATAGTGTGCCCGATACATAAGAAAGGAGACCCTCTAAATTGCGGCATCAGTCTCCTTAACATTGCATATAAGATCCTCTATGCCGTATTATGTGAACGTCTGAAGCCGTTCTTCAACAACTTGATAGGTCCTTATCAGTGTAGCTTCAGACCAGGAAAGTCCACTATCGACCAAATATTCACATTACGGCAGATCTTGGAAAAAACCCAGGAGCTTCAAATCGATACCCACCATCTCTTTATCGATTTTAAAGCCGCGTATGACAGCATCTATAGGAAAGAGCTCTACAGAGCAATGTCTAGTTTTGGCATCCCTATCAAACTTATCCATTTGTGCAGAATGACGATGGAGAATACACGCTGCTCTATCAATGTCGGATACGCAGATGATATTGATATAATTGGAAGATCAAAGCTTGATGTCAGTGGAGCGTTTTTGAGCATTGCGATGAAAGCGAAGAAGATGAGTTTAGTGGTCAATGAGGGCAAGACCAAGTATATGCTGTCATCAAAAAAGGACATTGTACAACGACGTCTTGGGCAAAACATCACCATGGATAGCTATAACTTTGAGGTAGTTGAGGACTTTGTCTACCTAGGCGCCGCTATAAATTTAAACAACGACACCAGCGCTGAAATCAAACGAAGAATAACTCTTGCAAATCGCTGCTTCTTTGATCTTAGAAAGCAATTGAGTAGTAAAGTCCTCTAACGAGCATCTAAAATCACCATCTATAAGATACTCATCATCCCGGTTCTCATTTATGGCGATGAGGCTGGAGCCTGTCAAAGAAAGATGAGAGCTTCTTAGGATGCTTCGAGAGAAAAATTCTTCGTGTGATTTTTGGTCCCGTCTGCATAGATGGACAGTAGAGAAGAAGATACAACGATGAACTGTACGGGCTGTACAGCGACTCTGGTTAACAGAATTAAAGTCCAACGTCTTAGATGGCTGGGTCATGTAGAGCAAATGGACATCAACGCTCCAGCCCGGAAAGTCTTCCAGGCTTAAAAAGTGAAATGAAAGGTCTTAAACCTTTCAAATTAATACAAACAATTATGGTACTGGAAAGCTTAAGAAGTTACTTCGCTATATATTAAGGCAAGCAAATACATGGCGACACTTCGAGCGTTAGTTTTCTTGGCTTAGGGTAATTGGTTACCCCAGTGTGGCCGTTAACGTTGCTCAATAAAAAAGGTTTTTTTTTTAGATCGGCTTTAAATTAACCAACTAATACTATGAGAAATGGCACATTTATAAATACTCGGATCATCCCGAACGTACTTAATTGAAATCGCATAATATTTAATATTTATAACGGACCTAATCCGAGTATTTAAAAATGTGTCATAAAAACAACCACGGAAACCTTAACAGTAATACCATGGCAAAATTTGAAGATCTCTCCAACTGACATGATAAAACCAACTAAAAACTAAAATTTAAAAATTAAAGAAGAAATTATTATGAGTATTATAAAAAAACGTGATTTTAGAAAAGTTTAGTCTTATTTTTAATGCGTCCATTTCAAAGTGCAGTTCATTATGACTTATGTGAACATAGCGTCTTTGTTAATTATCAATTCTTATGTACATAAACTAACGAAATTTTAATACAAAGAAATAATGAGTAACAATAATACGAAAATAATACACGTCGTCATGGGCCTACTTTTGCGGCAGATTTACTGTGCAGTTTAATAAAATTTAGTGAACAACAACATTTTGCAGTTTACCGGCAACTTTGGTACCCAGTTCGGTTGTTTTGAATATATGTACAGTATGTGTTTTGTATGTTCCCTGATGTGCAGCGGCTTATTATGAATTATCCAACCCTTGCATAATTTCCATACACCTAGTCAGTAGTCCCACAGTGTATCCAACGTGAATACGGAAAGAGCTAAAAATTCAATTTCATGCCTCTTTGGATAAACAGATCCGTTTTGAAAATAAAGCCCTCCGAAGCTCATATACCACGTAAGAGTATATGGTCTATTTTGTAGATATATGCATTTGTGTAAACTTTGCAGGTTCTAGACTTATAAGGTTGTTGAATATAACCCACAACCTGTATAGAATTGTATTGGGTGATGAAGTAGAAACAATTATTGAGGTTTTATTGTTTTACGCATTAACGTGCAAAAGTATTTCAACCATCATCAAAGCCAGCAACGAGTCCATAAAGGTCATTTCATAGATTTTATGACGGCATAGACATTTATATTGAAAAACTAGACTTCATGTTTTGTTTATAGTCGATACTTATCAAGAGGAAAAAAGCTAGAAACCAAAAGTTGTTCAAATAGGATAAATCCATATTTGAAAAACATTTTCTCATACATTTTATAGGTATCTACAATTCCTTTGTTTGAGACAAAAAAATACTTTTTTATAAGCTCTAAGCACGTTTAGCTTAAAAAAGCCCAATTCGGCGTACTAAAACATTCACATGTATCTACATCATTTTTGAGTGGCATTGTAACTTTATGCAGCGTTTAAAAAATCCAAAAATGTGTTGTATTAATACTTTCCTGATTCGTGAAAAGAAACCAAATTACACTTAGGATTGGAATATTAATAAAAAACCATCATTAACTTTTGGATTTCTTTGAAGATTGACTACAATTTCGATTTATAAGGAAAATTTTAAAAATTCGAATTTTAAATTGTTGCCTAGGGAAGGTACATTTTATCAATTCACTTATTTCGTGACGAAATATAATATATGGTTTCAAATTCCATTTCATGAAAGCAAATACTGAAAAATTCCTTTAAAGGATGACTATTATCGAGATAATATTGGAAACAAAATGGTTAAGTATGTCAACCAAAAATTGACTGCATATCTACCAACCCAATTTGACTGCATTTCTGCCAAACCGTAAACTATGCCAGAGTTCACATTTAAGAATAGACATTGGCGAGACAAGACTGCCAATGAAACAATTTAGGAGAAAAGTGAGACAAAGACCGATCCGAGACTCAGTTATATGAGACCGATACCGTGACAAGAAAATGATGCCAATATTTCTATCATCAAACATGAATATTCAATTAACTTCTACAATTTTTCCTCATGACTTTAAATTCGTCTATGTGTAGCTTTTAAACCAAATTAAAAAATAAATATATACGAAAGATTTCCTGTACCTCCCGACACACTGTTGCCATTACCATGTTCCGCCTTACCAGCCATCGTAAATAGGGAGGGGGGTAAGGTCGCCCGGCTTATAAGGAATATAATTTTGTACAAAAAACTAGGTCACACTCTTTAACTCCTATAATCTCGCCCCGTCTCACTATCTCTCTCTAATTCCTTACTCGTATGCTTTTAAGTCACTGCAATATTGGTTTTAAAATGGGAGCTGGTAGGTTTAGGAATGGATGTGCACTACGTGAGGATATATCCCAATTTACACAATGGCTATATGTGGCGAAACAATCAATTATGTTTCCCATTGTACAACAGAAATGGGACCAACGAGAGTAAACATAAACAATAACACAAAATTCGTCCTTTTTATGCACCGCGAGTACACTCGAGTCGAGTCATTCTTTTCTGCAAGCCAAACCAGAACCACCTACACGAATAGTGGAAGTCTCATGCCTCATTCGTTGTTTGTTCGTTTTTAATCTCGCAGCACAACAAGCATGCCTGCAGAGGATGAATACGCGTCCACCCGGCAAGTAAGTGGAACATTGAAAGGAGCAACGAGCCCGTGCTTGATGCAATACGACAGACTGTCTGTTTTCACTCTACGAACGCGCAGCGCAGACTTTACAAAAAGTGGAAAGAAAAACAACGGACACCGGAAGCTTCAATGTTAGTAGTACTTGGGTTCTTTTAACTTCTTTTGTGAGGAGTACTGGCTTTCAAGGGGTTTAGTGGATCTCATATACATACTAATAGCTTTTGTCCACTCCATGCATTCGTACTTCTAACAGCTTTCTGAATACCTGACTATTCAACAAATCTATCAAAAAAACACCAATCCTTCATGAAATATCGTAATAGGGTGGAGAAGTCGAGGGTTATTTTGACATCCCTATATTTCGCTAATGCGTTTAGAGAGCAACAGCAGCAGCTGAACGCCAGCATAACAGCCATTGCCACGTTTAAAGCCGTTTAATTGACTAATTAAGCAAATATGTTTGTTCGTGGCTGTACAAAATATTTATACGTTTTAGAGCACATCATGTACAGCAGAAAAACGCAGCACAATCCTTGGGAAAGGCTTGATCGAGTTATGATATTATGGTTGTGTGGGGTTCGTTGCATTTCAATATTTTTGTTTTTTTTGGTACAATTAAATGCAATTTAATTTTATAATCAAAAAATTCTTTTTTATATTTATTGTATTAGTTTATCTATTTGTTATTAATGTAAACCTTGCGTTAAATTAATTTCATACTTTGTATTAAGAAATATTATTGCTCTCTTTTCGGCTGACGGCACATGCCAATGCTCTTTTGTGATAACTACCAAACTATGTAATTACTTCTTATAAATGTAAATAAAAATCACGCTTACTACTACTACTACTTACTACTACTGGTTGTGTGTACTGGTGACACATTTGTAGGTTACCTGCAGGAAGTCGATATAAGGCCTTATTACAGTTAGAGCTCTTGGCATCATAAGGACGAAGAGGAATCCATAGCGGATTATGAAGGAAAGACTTTAGTTTTTTTTTGCATTTCAAATGAATTTCCTTTTTATTCGTACCTACTCGGACGTACGCGCGTAAGCACTCTTTAAAAAAAAAAAATTATTTCTAGGCAATCAGTTTTCATTCAAGAAATGTGTGATTTTAAATGGTGGCAAATATCGGGTGATTTTTTAAGAGCTTGAGAACTTTTTTTAAAAAAAAACGCATAAAATTTGCAAAATCTCATCGATTCTTTATTTGAAACGTTAGATTGGTCCATGACATTTACTTTTTGAAGATAATTTCATTTAAATGTTGACCGCGGCTGCGTCTTAGGTGGTCCATTCGGAAAGTCCAATTTTGGGTAACTTTTTCGAGCATTTCGGCCGGAATAGCCCGAATTTCTTCGGAAATGTTGTCTTCCAAAGCTGGAATAGTTGCTGGCTTATTTGTGTAGACTTTAGACTTGACGTAGCCCCACAAAAAATAGTCTAAAGGCGTCAAATCGCATGATCTTGGTGGCCAACTTACCGGTCCATTCCTTGAGATGAATTGTTCTCCGAAGTTTTCCCTCAAAATGGCCATAGAATCGCGAGCTGTGTGGCATGTAGCGCCATCTTGTTGAAACCACATGTCAACCAAGTTCAGTTCTTCCATTTTTGGCAACAAAAAGTTTGTTAGCATTGAACGATAGCGATCGCCATTCACCGTAACGTTGCGTCCAACAGCATCTTTGAAAAAATACGGTCCAATGATTCCACCAGCGTACAAACCACACCAAACAGTGCATTTTTCGGGATGCATGGGCAGTTCTTGAACGGCTGGTTGCTCTTCACTCCAAATGCGGCAATTTTGCTTATTTACGTAGCCATTCAACCAGAAATGAGCCTCATCGCTGAACAAAATTTGTCGATAAAAAAGCGGATTTTCTTCCAACTTTTCTAGGGCCCATTCACTGAAAATTCGACGTTGTGGCAGATCGTTCGGCTTCAGTTCTTGCACGAGCTGTATTTTATACGGTTTTACACCAAGATCTTTGCGTAAAATCTTCTATGTGGTCGAATAACACAAACCCAATTGCTGCGAACGGCGACGAATCGACATTTCACGGTCTTCAGCAACACTCTCAGAAACAGACGCAATATTCTCTTCTGTACGCACTGTACGCATTCGTGTGGTTGGTTTAATGTCCAATAAAGTAAACTGAGTGCGAAACTTGGTCACAATCGCATTAATTGTTTGCTCACTTGGTCGATTATGTAGACCATAAATCGGACGTAAAGCGCGAAACACATTTCGAACCGAACACTGATTTTGGTAATAAAATTCAATGATTTGCAAGCGTTGCTCGTTAGTAAGTCTATTCATGATGAAATGTCAAAGCATACTGAGCATCTTTCTCTTTGACACCATGTCTGAAATCCCGCGTGATCTGTCAAATACTAATGCATGAAAATCCTAACCTCAAAAAAATCACCCGTTAGCTTATTGCTGGCTGTTACTGCGTTTCCTTGTCATATTGGCTTTTTGATGTAAGGGGTGTTATTGAAGTACCGGGAAGCGGAAAATGTGTTATTTAAGTGCATGTTTTGGTGTTCCAGTTTATATAAAATATGTAAATGTGGAAAAACAACGTCGAGTTCGATGGTGAAGTAGGAACAATAGTAGGAAATGTAACACTTGCGCTCAAAAGTTCGGTGATGGTTACAGAAATTCCAAAGTGTCTTTATTTATAGACTTTAGTTTTTTATATAGAAAATAGCGCCCTTGGCGTGATGTTTAATGCGACGGCCGGCGCGGCGTAGGACTGCCATGCCAGAAGTCTTGGGTTCGATCCCTGCCTATGCCATCTAAAATTTTTTTCACGGGTACTGCCTCTTGCGAGGAACTGACAAAAATTCTCCAAGATTAATTCTTGTCATGAAAAAGGTTTTCTCAAATTAACCGTTCGGAATTGGCTTAAAGCTGTAGGTCGCTTCCATTCCTGACAACATTACTCGCACACAGGAATGGTTGAGAGTTGTAAGTCACTAGGCGAAACTCAGGTTGGTGAAAATACTGACCACTCGGAGTTTAACCTTTACGGTTATAGCTTAGTGCCTTTATTCTTTTCTCACCATTATCTAGCCGTATACTCGTATGTACGGAATGATGTTGCCTATCAACATTTTCCGCACAGTGAGATCGTTGTTACGGGCGATTCCAATGTACACAATTCTTCGTGGCAGCGCTATTCTGGTCAGATAACACCCGAAGGAAGGTATGTCGAGATTTTTTGATTTTTGAGTTAAACCACCTGACTCAGTTTGTTGACGAGCCAACTCGGATTCCTGATGTTGCAGGTCAGTCCGCCAACACTCTAGACTTATTGTTTCTTAACTCTGATCCTAATAAATATGCGGTTAGTGTATTATCGCCTCTAGGTACATCAGAACATTGTGTCATATCTGCTAATTTCTCATGCCAAAAAACCCCAGTTAAAGAGAAAAACCCTACGAGAACCGTATGGCAATATGAGAAAGCCAATTGGAAACTTCTCAACGACTTCTTCAGAAACTTTAACTGGTCACGATGGTGACGTGGATTCCAGCGCATTTTATTAGTGGAATGAGAAATTTTATCCCGAATAGGGTAAAATCAATCAAACCTTAAGAAAACTCATGGTTTGATTCGAGCTGTAAAAAGGTAATAAGATCAAAGATGTTAGTTTTCGGATTTATAAAGCTTCAATGTCCCAAAGGTAAATTTCTGGTCATTTGTAAAAAATGTGCGCAACACTACGTCATCGTCAGTTCCTACGCTCGTTTCCAATGACACTCCTTTTGTAAGCTCGATTGATAAAGCTAATTTGTTTGCAGCACAGTTTGCTGTTAATTCGATGCTGCCAATGAGTAACATGAATCCTCCTGTTCTTGAAAGCGTAAACAATTCAATGGGACGAATCTTCTTTTGCACAGTTGCTTGAGTACTAAAAGATCTTGACATTCACAAATCCGCTGGTACGGATAGTATCCCCGCTATTGTTCTAAAGAGGTGTTATTCAACGCTGGCAAAACCACTGCGTAAGCTTTTCGATCTTTTTTTTTTTTTAATTATTTATTTTCATTCCATTCTATGTACAATTTTCATAATGTTAACATAAATATTTATTTAGAAAAAAAAATAGTAGGTATCATTCTATAGTTGAAAAACTAGAGGCGAATGAACCATATCAGGAAATTTAAAGCATATGTATAAAACTAATGAATATTTGGGGTACTTTGTTACATGCAAATAGCAAAAAGTTAAAAAAAAAATAATAATTATTAAATGAAGTAAAACAAAATTTGAAAAGAAAAGTAAATGCAAAGCTAAAAAGTTATGCTATACTTAAAAACAGATTTTTGACTATCGAGCTGTTCATTTCAAAGAGCCATCTTTTTACTGATTTCAAAAATAAATTAGGATATTGAAGTTTTTTAATTTCAAAAGGCAATTGATTAAAAAGTTTAGGTGCTGTTGCAGTGAAAAAATTTGAGAATTGAGTTCTATTACTCATTGGAATATTGACTAAAAATAGAGTATTAATTCTTAAGCTATGTGTATTTGAGTTTCTGAGTACCTGACTGTATCCACTTCTCATGAAATACACTTTAAGAACTTTATATACATAAAGGTGTTTCAACGGCAAAATACGACGATCTTGAAATAAAGGCCAACTACTTGTTAACCTTGATTTCTTACAAATGATTAGGACAATATGTTTCTTCGACGTAATTATGGGATCAAGCGTGTTTTGATATGCACCTCCCCAACTAGTTACTCCATACTGTAGCTTAGAATGGACGAGCCCAAAGTATATTGTTGTTAATAGATTTTTTGTACAAGTTCGTTTTAATAAGAACATTTTACGTGTTACGGACATTAAGTATTTTTTTAATTCCCCAGTATGTTGTTTCCAATTTAAATTTTTGTCAATTGTAACACCTAAATATTTAAAACTATTAACGAATTCGATTTCAAAACAATCATTCGAACAAGGTGTCATATGTTCAAAGCTGGATTTTCCACAAGAATGTGTAGCTAAGCTAAGTTTCTTACATGTTCCTGAATGGAAGATCACATTACAGTCAAAGATTGGAGCTGTTTGTTTTAAATTGCAGACCATTACTTTTGTTTTTTCACTTAAAATGAGCTCATGCCTAGAAAACCATTGCCTTAGTACATTTAAATCTTTTTGTAACATAGCGATCAATTCAAATAGCGATTTGCTAACATATGTTAGAGCCATATCATCAGCGAACGCTGTTATTTTGCTAATTAAGGATTGTTTGAAGACAGAGTTTATGTATATCAAAAACAATATTGGACCTAGCACAGATCCTTGAGGAACACCGGTAGTAAGCTCCTGAACATCGCTAAATATTCCATCGATTCTAACTCTTTGATGTCTTGCCGATAAATAGGAAGCAAACCAATCGAAAACCGGACCTCTAAATCCAGCTTTATAAATTTTTCCTAAAAGTATCTGATGATTGACCAAATCAAATGCTTTAGTCAGATCAATAAACAACGCTAGAACACTTTTACTGTTGTTAAAACTTGTACTCACCTCACTGCAAAACTTTAATATCATGATGATCATCTTCAGTACCCCTACCTTCACGAAAACCAAATTGGTCGTTGCTGAAAAACTCATTTTTGTCTAAAAAAACCACCATACGATCCTTTATGAGTTTTTCAAAAAGTTTAGAGAACGTTGGTAATATGGAGATTGGCCGGTATTGACTCATAACACTACGACTACCCTTTTTAAACAACGGAATGACTTCAGCTTCTTTCAAAGACGATGGAAAAATTCCAGAGGTCATACTCATATTGAATATGAAGCAAATCACGTCAACTATATAGAAGGCAATTCGCTTAAGCAGGCAATAGGTTATATCATCAGATGTACTGGAGCATTTGTTATCAAGAGACATTATTTTTTTGTATATTTCGTGAGATGTAAACGGAACAAATACAAAACTATTACTTTGGAATTGGTCTTCTACCAAATCTGGATACATATCACAGTTACAATTATTATTAAAAGTGGGAGAAGGTTTTAAATTTGATGCGACAGAAGTAAAGTATCTATTAAAATTATTAGCGATATCAAATGGATCAGATATAACTTCATTATTAATTTTTATTTTTTGTATGGAATCACTATTTTTTTGTTTGTTTAAAATAGAATGAACCACTTTCCATTCTTCCTTAATATTCCCTCTACAGGATTCAAGCTTACTAGAGTCCTATTCTACTGGTCTCTTTCCGAGTGGATGGAAAACAGCATTTGCCCAGCTTGTCCCTAAAAAAGGCGAATGCTCCTCCCCCTCTAACTATTGTCCAATTGCAAAGGCATTTGATAAAGTTTGGCATCAAGCTTTATTATCGAAAATGCATGCTTTTGGTATTGATAAATCTCTTCTTTGTTGGGTTAGAAATTACCTTTCGGACCATTCAATTTAATTAACGGGTTCAAATCTATTGTCCACTAAAAAAACGCTGGTGTGCCCCAGGGCTCCGTTTTGTCTCCGACGCTCTTCCTTATTTTTATAAATGATCTTTTGTCTAAAACTTCTAATCCACTAAATTTTTTCGTCCTAGGTATGTGCATTACAATCCACTTGTTGTGGAGTGATCACATATTTGATATTGCCAAAAATGCTGCTAAGTGTTTAGGTTTTCTCCGACGTCCCCTTATCCCTGACTTCGCAGCCAAGCTTGGATTTTATACAAGCTCTTGAGTCGAAAATTTTGTTTAAAATGCTATACAGGATAAATCTGCCATGAAGAATCGTACTCTTTCTATTTTACTCGTATAATATTAATCGTTTAAAACTTTTGATTCCCAGAGTATCTTCATCGTCATTGCATTGCAAAATCTCTCAAATATTTATGAGAATAGAAGGAGCATTAACATATACTAACAGTTTTGGGTCTATATTATAGCAAAGCCGACATCAACACAACCAAGAAAATTCAAATCCAACACATGTGTATATTTTTTAGCAATGAGTATCCTTTTTCTAAACCGTTCATACATACACACGTATAATCGTACATATTTGTTATAACAACTTGAGGGAGAAAATTTAATAATTTCTTCAAATATTTGCCAATTTCTTGATGACTCTAAGCTAACTTTAGCAGACATCACATTATCGTAAGAGTAAAATGTATGCAATATGCATATATGCCCACGAGTGTGCTCTTTATGGCCGTTAAAGGAAATTTGCAAGGCCTTCCTTTGGCATGAGATGTTGATGATGCTGATGGATCCTGGTGCACTAAGTCCCCTTAAACAAGAAAACAAAAACTACATCCGTTTATATGCAATTTATTTTTCCCCCTTCATGTTGGATTTTTATTAGATATGAATCATCGTTATGAATGTGTGTATTCGTGATTAAGACTGATTGAGTTTGCTTTGACAGAAATACATATAAAAAAAAGCCTACCCAACGAGCAGGTCCTTTGGGTTGCCAACAACGTCAAGAACATACCTTTTCTCTAAGTGAAAGATATATGTAGGTTAGTTTAAAGGTATAACGTATAAAGTGAAAATAAAGCCAGTGTATTCATTTTTGTATAAGAAAGCAACACGCACCGCATGTGAAATTACACAACATGTGTCATAAAATATTATGAAATGATTATGATATTTTTTACGACTCATGATGAGGTCGGCGCAAAAATACAGAACCGAGTGCTTTCCTGAAAACAAAAAAAAAAAAAACAAAAACATGGCGAACAGACTGCGAAGTTATTATAACAGGCATGCTGCCACCTTTCTACGAGTATATAGGCTTTGACTTGAAGGCTATACCACGACTTTCTTTTGCTTTGGTATTTTGTTTTTGTAAATTTAACATTTTTATTGATATTAGGTGGAAAATTGAACACAATTTAGGATTTGAAAACGATCTCCTGCCATCGCCTTCGTTCCTGAAACCATATTATAACGTGTGTCTGTCTCTGTATACGTATGTATACAGTCCATAAAATATTTTAAAAATGTGGCTTTATTACCAACTTCATCGTTTCGTATGTGTCGCTAAGGTAATCGAGGTGTGAATTTTGTATAAAGTACCTTACTTAATACGATTGTCAGGGTGTTAAATTTCACTCTCACAGTTCTTGTTGTCCTGTGGGTCTAGGTAGATATGGGATGTACATGATTATGGGATGTTGGTGATTATGGAAATTGAAAATCGTTTCTTCTTCATTTTTTTTCAGTTATTTTTTAGAGCTTTATTAACAAAAACAAATGATGTAATTCTTATAGCCTTAGAGACGCCTGAAAACAAAAAAAGCTTATAATTTGGTTATGGAAAGAAAAACCAATAAATTATGGGGTACTTATGGGTGTTATTTTTGTTTTGTTGTTTAGTATCATTCATTGTTTCATGGTCAGAGTTGATACCACACATATAGGAAGGAGGTATGTAATTATTTTGATAAATTAATTTTTTTTATATAACAAAAGGGGTTTGCCTCAAAGGGTATTTTATAGGCATCAAGTATGTGATTATATTAGGAACATTGTAAATCAGTTTAAGAATAATGTATGTGGCTTTTAAGCTGAGAAGAAGGTTTCTTCTTTCTTTTTTTATAAACCTGCAATTTTTAAATATTTAAATGTATGGCATATCATTATTTATATTGATTTTTTTTTTAATAAAAGCAAGGCATGGGATTAATTTAATTAATAATTTACCTATGTAGTATGTTTTTAATGGTTATAAGCTTTATTTTTTTCTGTTTGAATATTTAAGAAAGAAAATAATAACGAAAGCTTGTTTCCAAGGCTCGTCATAAGTGCATGTGTTAGTTGTTAGCAAGAAAATAATACAATCATAGCCTAACACAAGCACAAAATACAAAACATAAATAACATTTAACATGAACTATTACAGAACAAAATATAAAAAATCCCGTCTGTCGATTTGTCTTAGGTTAGGTTAGGTTGAGGGGCTGACAGTTGATGTCTTAACCGTCACACTTAGATCAATACAGATCCATTGTGATACCCGTGAGTATTGCTACTCAAGCTAATAAGAAAAACCTATGTGTTCAGTTAGTCAAGCCATTTAGAGGCTTTGACGAAGTTCAGAATGTTAGTACCTGGCGTACTAGAGAGTTCTTTTAAATCCCCGAAGAAAAAGTTGCCAAGCAGTTTCTTCTTTTGATGGGAGAGTGCGGGACAGTGTCACAGAAAGTGCGAAGTGTCTTCATGCACCTCCTCGTCACCGCATCCTCTGCATAGATCATCTGAATTGATTCTCATCTTTTTCATATGATAACCTAACAGATTATGTCCGGTGATTATGCTTACAAGAGATCGAAGTGATCCCTTTTGTAGCTGCATAATTCTTTCCGTTCTTTGTTTTTTAAAACAGGGCTAGATCTTTCTTGTAGTGCCGCAGGTGTCAAGAAGGTTCCACCTTTCATCGGCCTTAATTGTTATTCTTTTTGAGATTTCCTGTTTTAAATAACAGGTAGGGGTGCTAACTAGCTGAGCTTGGCTTACGTCAAGCATTGACCCTAATCTTGCTAATTCATCGGCTTTCTCGTTGCCTAGTATATCGCTGTGGCCTGGGACCCAGCAGAGTCTAATGTTGTGCTGTGCGCCAAGAACCTTAAGCTCTTCGCGGCAGCATGAAACAAGCTTTGATTTTACCCCAGTTGCAGTAATCGCTTTTATTGCCGCTTGGCTATCAATGTAAAAGGTGATATCAGCTCGTGGTATCGCCATCATTGATACCTTTTTAGCAGCTGTTGTCACTGCCAGGACCTCCGCTTGGAAGACGCTGCTGTAGTTTGGAAGCCTAAGCGAGGCGGTCAACTTGAGAGATTCAGAATAGAAGCCTGCCCCTGCACCAGTGTCCATTTTAGAGCCATCAGTATAGATAGCTATTGACGACTCACTGGAGTATGGTATATTATCTATCCATTCCCCTCTGCTTGGGATGGCAGCCTGGAATGGTTTATGAAAATCAAGCTCGGGTATTTTATAGTCTGCTGTAGTACTATGACCCATAACTTTATGAAGGATGTGGGCATGTCCTATGGAACTGTTTATCCAGACTTTTTTGACTAAGTCTCAGGGCACTTTTGGCCGCAGATTCTTGAACAAAGAGGTCTAGGGGAATCAGATTGAGTATAACTTCCAGTCCCGCAGTTGGAGTGGATTTCATTGCTCCCGTAATGCCAGTAATTCAATTAAAGGAATTTTAAAATCAGGTATTTTGCGCTTGTTAGTAAATAGCACTAGTTCTGTTTTAGCTGGATTGACTGTCAGGCCACAGTTCCTAGTCCATTTGCTTACCAACGAGAGGGCGTATTCGGTTTGTTCACTGATAGTGGGTAGGAACTTGCCAGTCGCTAGTAATGCAAGATAATCAGCGTAGGCTATTATCCTTACTCCACTTGATTTCAATTTAGAGAGTATGCCGTTCATGACAAGAACCCAAAGTAGCGGTGAGAGAACTTCACCCTGGGGGGTGCCTCTGGATGTGGTTACTCTCACCCTTTCTTCCGCTAGCTCAGAGTCAATTTGTCTCTTTCTGAGCATACACATTATCCACTGTGTTATTGCTTTTTCGACTTTGTGGTCGTCCAAGGCTTGCTTTACTGTTTCGTTCTTCACGTTATTGAAGGCTCCCTCAATATCCAAGAACGTTGCAAGGGTGTATTCCTTGTCATTCAGTGATTTTTCTATGACGCTGACAACACTGTGCAATGCTGTTTCAACGCTTTTTCCTTTAGTGTAGGCATGTTGAAATTCCGATATACAGTCCGGTTTCAGGGTGCTTCGGATGTGTGCTAGGTTTACCAGCCTTAGGGAGTCGATTTGTCTTGTGTTAATACCCAGCACAATTTCCTACACAACTGACCTATCACAATTCATAAACACTATACACATTTCAAAACAATCTATACACACTTCACACTTACCTTCCTACCTTAAGGGCATGTCTCATGTAAAAAAATTGATTGGTGCTTTGCGCTTAGCTTTGTAGCGTTCACATTTTTTTAAATATTTAAACGAAATAAACGGGTTTTGATTGAAAATATATTGGGCTAAATATTTATAAAGGAATCCAAAATTTAAAAAAAATTTTTGTTCCTTAACAGCACTAGAATCACTAAAAAATCATTAAATTCAGGTAGTTACTTGGGAAAATTAATGGGGCAGTGTGTTAAATATAATTTTTTATTTTTTTTATATTTTTTTCCAAAAAACAATACATTTTTATACATAGCACCGATTTTTTTTTTTTTTTAATTTATTTATTTATTCCAAGAAAAATTCTAGAAAACTATGAAAAATAGGGCAAATTTGCATTGTGGCATAGGTGCAATAATTGATAGGACTTCCAAAGTATAACAGCCAGCTAAGTCAATTCAACTTTTTTTCAAATTCTAAAGATATGTGCAGATATTTGCTTTTTAATTTTTTTTTTTAAATAGTTATAGTAACTTTTTTAGACAAAAAATCCAAAATGCTTTCTTTTTTTCCCAATTTTGTTTGGTAATTCATGGGGCGAACTGATTTTTTTTTTTAGTTTTAACTTTTTTTTTAAAAAAAAAAGGTCCATATATATTACACATAGTGTGGATTTTGAAAAAAAAAAATATTTGTCGCAACATAATTAAAAATGCATTTCAAAATAACAACATTTGTGGTGCAATTGTGAGGGATTGGGAGCTTATATAATTCCAAAATATTTTTTTTATTTTTTTTTGGCATTTTGTTTATTCTATTTAAAAAAGTAAAAAGTTCTTGCGCCCACTATTTATTTAATTTAATTTTTATAAAAGAGGTCTATTTTGCATTTTTTAACAACAAATTTCTTTGTAAACGCACACAATGAAGTTTCCAGTTCCCAAGAATGCCGCTGCAATACAGCGCTTAGGAAGAGAATTCTTTGCAAAAGAATTTCGCCCGCCCATTCTCTCTCAGATTTTTTTTTGTTGTTGTTTTTGGTCTCATGGCTCATTTAGTTTTTTATTCTTTGTTTTGTAGGCTTGCGGTACACAATAACAGAAAATATCAAAAAAAAACTTTTCTTAGACATATTTTTTTATTTCTAGTATGTGCTATGATGTAAGGTCATGGAATCGTGATTTGGGTGTTACGTAGTCAATCGTATAAGCAGAATTTGATTTTTGGTTCAACTTTCGGCAAGTTTTGTTGTTGCACATTGTAGTGTAGGTATAAAAAAGGGTAAATAGGTATTGTAGGTATCGTGAATTCGCTGTCATATATGTATTTTGTTTTCTTGATTTTTTTTGCGTACTATCACTCCTCGATATTGCATTTTTTTGTGATTTTGTTCATGATCAGCTGCTTTCCTTAGATAAAGGAAAAAGGCAGAAGTCATATAAAAAAGGAAGGTAGCTATGTAGGTATTTATGTCCTTTTTTTCCAACGCGTATGTTATACACCTACCTACTTGATGGAATTTCGCTGTCACTTTGCATGGTGGGATCGTTATTTGATTGAATATTGTGTAATAAATCTGTATGTATGTATATATGTATACCTATATATAGAAGAAGGGTTAGAGTGGGAGATAAGCCAAAGTGTGTCGAAGTATATGATAAATGCACTTTATTTATTAATTTTTTTGTTTTTGTTTTGCATATGAATAGTTTTTTTTTTGGATGGGAAAAAATGACCATTCACAAAGAGGAGAAAATTTGTAAATGCTGTTTTCGTTTCAATTTGAGATTATGTTCCCTAATTTGAGTTCGTGATTATTTCTATGAGGTTCAATGTTAACAGTCGGAAATTTTTTGAACAAGTAAAGTGAATGTAGCAATCTACCACTTATGCAACAATTTTAAATTGTGTACCAACTTTAGTGTTTTTATTAGAAATCATCGAATCAAAACACAACAACAAAATATCTAGGTAGAAAGCAAGAACCTATTTACAAACAAATTCAAGAAAAAACATTTCCATGGACAGCAGAAATACCTACCCCCATTTGCTTTATAAAATTCGAACCATATGCAAAAGACAACAACAAATCTACCTAACTAGACATAAAAAAAAAACCGGTTTATCATGCAACATTGTTCATCCATATATCTTGTTGTGTGAATGATCTATTTCTTATTTCTTTGATTGGCTGCTTGAGTGCTTGTGCGGAAATATCGGGTGATTTTTTTGAGGTTAGGATTTTCATGCATTAGTATTTGACAGATCACGCGGGATTTCAGACATGGTGTCAAAGAGAAAGATGCTCAGTATGCTTTGACATTTCATCATGAATAGACTTACTAACGAGCAACGCTTGCAAATCATTGAATTTTATTACCAAAATCAGTGTTCGGTTCGAAATGTGTTTCGCGCTTTACGTCCGATTTATGGTCTACATAATCGACCAAGTGAGCAAACAAATAATGCGATTGTGACCAAGTTTCGCACTCAGTTTACTTTATTGGACATTAAACCAACCACACGAATGCGTACAGTGCGTACAGAAGAGAATATTGCGTCTGTTTCTGAGAGTGTTGCTGAAGACCGTGAAATGTCGATTCGTCGCCGTTCGCAGCAATTGGGTTTGTGTTATTCGACCACATGGAAGATTTTACGCAAAGATCTTGGTGTAAAACCGTATAAAATACAGCTCGTGCAAGAACTGAAGCCGAACGATCTGCCACAACGTCGAATTTTCAGTGAATGGGCCCTAGAAAAGTTGGCAGAAAATCCGCTTTTTTATCGACAAATTTTGTTCAGCGATGAGGCTCATTTCTGGTTGAATGGCTACGTAAATAAGCAAAATTGCCGCATTTGGAGTGAAGAGCAACCAGAAGCCGTTCAAGAACTGCCCATGCATCCCGAAAAATGCACTGTTTGGTGTGGTTTGTACGCTGGTGGAATTATTGGACCGTATTTTTTCAAAGATGCTGTTGGACGCAACGTTACGGTGAATGGCGATCGCTATCGTTCAATGCTAACAAACTTTTTGTTGCCAAAAATGGAAGAACTGAACTTGGTTGACATGTGGTTTCAACAAGATGGCGCTACATGCCACACAGCTCGCGATTCTATGGCCATTTTGAGGGAAAACTTCGGAGAACAATTCATCTCAAGGAATGGACCGGTAAGTTGGCCACCAAGATCATGCGATTTGACGCCTTTAGATTATTTTTTGTGGGGCTACGTCAAGTCTAAGGTCTACACAAATAAGCCAGCAACTATTCCAGCTTTGGAAGACAACATTTCCGAAGAAATTCGGGCTATTCCGGCCGAAATGCTCGAAAAAGTTACCCAAAATTGGACTTTCCGAATGGACCACCTAAGACGCAGCCGCGGTCAACATTTAAATGAAATTATCTTCAAAAAGTGAATGTCATGGACCAATCTAACGTTTCAAATAAAGAATCGATGAGATTTTGCAAATTTTATGCGTTTTTTTTTTTAAAAAAGTTCTCAAGCTCTTAAAAAATCACCCATTATATCCCTCGCTCTGAGAGACAAAAAAGATCAAGAGGCAAATAGAGTAATAAGAAATTCAAATTTTGAATTTGATAATGAAGAGAGTAACGTTCTTTCACTAATACATTCAAATACATTTACATGAGTTCTGAGTTCGCTTCTGCATGAGACCTACCCTTAAGTAGGTCACAATTCAAGTCACAATGAAAACCTAAAATTCATTTCTTATACATTGTGCAGAATATGCATATTTCCTTGTTAATAATTTTTTGTTTACACATTGTGCGGTGTGTGCATATAATAATTTTATTTTTGATCAAGTCAATGACACATTGTGCACACGCTGCATATTATAGAATTAGGCAATAAATTTAATTTATTGAACCTTATATTGACTTTTGTTAAATTGTAGAATAAGCTATTTGTTGATTATTGAACTTCTATTGATTTTTGTTAATAAGCTATTTTTTAGTATTTAAGACGATTATGTGAAGGAATAAAATCACTTTCTGTTTAACCACCAAATATTGAGTGTCTCTTAATTTATTACAACTTCCCCCCACCAGAGGTAAGGGGTTGCATTAATTGAAAGTCAATAAAACATCCTCATCAAAAGAAACCAATCAACAATCCCAAACACGTCAAAAAAGAGATCTTCTGGTTCATGCACTAGAATCGTCTCACGTTGTCAAGGTGATATCACTTTGGTCGACACGTACTTAATCGTACATTTTGGTGACCCCGACGTGATCTGGGAATTATTTTGGTTGAGATTTCTTTTGTTCATCTGAGGAAGTTCAAGCTCGTCATCAGAGCTAATTCAACTATATCATCAAGCAGCCAAGAAGGCAAGAGTATACAAGTAGCAAGCAAGAAGGCAAGCGAATCTAAAGAAAACTATATCCTAAAGTAGCAGCAACCAATCATCAAATAAGCCGAGAAGGCAAGCGAATCTGAAGTAAACTATACCCTCAAGCAGCAACAAACAATCATCAAATAAGCCGAGAAGGCAAGCGAATCTGAAGAAAACTATATTCTCAAGTAGCAGCAACCAATCATCAAATAAGCCAAGAAGGCAAGAAGAAAACCATATTCGCAAGCAGCTTAATAAATCTATTGAAACAAAAAAATGGAAAAACTAATCCAAAAACAAAAAGAAACTGGAGAGGTGATTAAAAATCTCTTAAAGAATTTCAAAAAATCGCCGAAATTGCGAATTACCCCAGAGTATCTAGCAAGGCAACGTCAAGCCTTGAAGGAACAATGGGATAAATTCGTTATGAACGACACAATGATACACGAAACCTATCAAGATGAGAATCATGAATACAAAGAAGGAGGTTACTTTGAGGAGATAAACAACCGATATGAAGAAATGCTCAACCTCATTGAAGAGGCTTACCAAGCAATCAATAACCAAGACCCGGCTGCACATACGAATCAAGACCTGACTTCACAACAGCAACGCTATAAACGGCAGAAAAATAAAATAGCTTTATTTGTACGTTTATACAATAAACTGAAGGAAGTTTTAGCTCAATCACTGTCAAATCTGGCATGCGAGCAATATTTAAAAACGTTGGAACAGTACTGGAAGGACATCATGCAAACTCACGATGACATCATAGCAAACGCTATCTCTCCAGACGAATCAGACTACCTCAAGCAGGACGAATATGCTGAAATCGAAAATATGTACCAAGAAATCGCAATCGAGACTAAAGAAAAGACAAATAAAATGGACCCACAGGGAAGCAGCCACAACGAAGTGAAACTTGAAAGAATCAACATTCCAACTTACAATGGACGTTATGATGCTTGGCCATCATTTCATGATCTCTTCAAAACCTTGGTACATAACAACAAATCATTAAACTCAATACAAAAAATGCAATACCTAAAGACGCACTTAACTGAAGAACCAGGTAACATAATTAAACATCTACAAGTCACAGCAGATAATTATACAACAGCCTGGAAGTTAACAGAACAGCGATACGACAACAAGAGACTTATCTTTACAACATACATTCAAAAATTAATGAATCAACCAGCAAGCTCAACAGAATCAGTTAATTCATTGAAGAAGATTCTAGACACTACACAGGAGTGCATATCAGGAATACAAAACTTGGGTATTGATACACAAGGTTGGGGAACATTGGTGGCCTATATCATTCTTCAAAAATTAGATAAGGAATCACAACGATTATATGAACAAGCCTTGACAAAACCACGGGAAATCCAAGATATTGAACCATTACTACAGTTCATTGAAAAAAGATTCCAATCAATGGAATCTATAAATCCTGAACGTAAGGAAAACAAACAGAAGCCACAATACCAAACAAGAGCTCCATCATCAAGAGCTTACCATGCAACATTGAATACCATCAAATGCGAGTTGTGTAAGGGTGACCATCCACTCTAAACATGCAAAACATTTTTGCAGAAGGGAGCATACCAAAAAAGTGAATATGCTAAGGAAAAGAAGCTTTGCATAAATTGTCTGAAATCAGGACACTTCACCTCAAATTGCTTGTCACCAAGAAGATGTCAAATCTGTCAAAGAAAACATCATACAACCATGCACCGCGAACAAGTTTCAGAAAATACCAGAAGGACTGGTACCTTTGAAAACAAACCAACATCATCAGTCACAGTAGTGGCCCCAATCACCTCGGCTGCGGCAGTCAGTCCAACCGAGAGAAGTTACGTCTTTCTCAGCACGGTAATCGTTAACATAGAAGACAGTGAAGGGACCATAGTCAATTGCCGAGCATTGCTTGACTCTGGATCACAACTCAACTTCATTACGGAAGGGCTTTCAAGAAAACTAAATATTCCTGAAGTTGCCGAAACAATGCGAATTCTTGGGATTGGAGAAGGAACCAGACAAGCAACGAAGAGAGTAAATCTAACCTTAAAATCCAGAACATCTGACTTTACAGCCAACTTAGAGGCCTTTGTCTTACGACAAATTACTCCAACTCAACCAACTCGAAGAATCAACACTGCTTCTTGGCACATTCCAAAGGAATTAAAACTGGCAGATCCGCACTTCAATGAACCTGGAAAAATTGATATCCTCCTTGGAGCGGAATTATACCATCACTTCCTGACAGTTGGACATATCACCATAGGACAAGGCCTACCAAGCCTCCAAAACACACATCTTGGCTGGGTAGTGACTGGAAAATTAGATGGAACATCACCACAATCATCAATGTGTGGCATCTCCATCGAAGAAGAACTCCATGAAAATATAGAAAAATTCTGGAAGGTAGAAGAGATGCAAACAATACCAAAAGAGTCCTTCACCAGCGAAGAAAGAAAATGTGAACTCCATTTCGCAGAGAACACCATCAGAAATTCGGACGGGCGATTCGTCGTTCGACTCCCATTCAAAGCAGACAAGAAGGCACTTGGCAAATCAAAAAACCTTGCTCTTCAAAGATTCAATTCCCTGGAAAAACGATTAGCAAAACAAGACAATTTGAAAGAACAATATTCAAACTTTATGGCAGAATATATGAGATTGGGTCACATGGAAAAGATCGACATCACTCAGATTCATGGAATTCATTATTTTCTGCCGCATCACTGTGTACTTAAACCAGATAGCACCACAACAAAGCTAAGAGTGGTATTTGATGCTTCTGCAAAAACGACAAGCAACGTATCTCTAAACGACATCTTATCAAATGGACCGACCATCCAAGACGAATTATTGACAACTCTTCTTCGGTTCCGTTTGCACCGATACGTGTTCACTGCAGACATCGAAAAGATGTATCGACAGATTCTCATCGATCAAGACGATAGACGATTTCAATTAATTCTGTGGCGAAATCATCCATCAGAAGAACTACAAGCGTATCAACTCAACACGGTCACTTATGGGACAACATCAGCTCCATATTTGGCCACGAAATGTTTACAAAAACTGGCTTCAGATGGCATGATTCAATACCCCCTTGGTGCAGAAGTATTAAGATCGAATTTCTATGTTGATGATGTCATGACAGGATCGAACAGTTTGATTCAAACAATCGAAATGCAAAAACAATTGGATGCCTTGCTAAAGTCCGCTGGCTTCACACTTAGGAAATGGTGTGCCAATGATCAAGCGCTGCTACAAAACATTCCAATTGATGACGTGGCGCTGCAGCTTGACTTAGACATTGATAACACAACACAAATCAAAACTCTTGGCCAAGGATGGCTCCCCAAATCAGACACATTTATGGTACGCATTCAACACAGCAAAACCGAAAAAATCACCAAGCGTACGGCTTTGTCTGACATATCACAACTATTCGACCCACTTGGATTTCTGGGACCAGTCATTGTTACAGCAAAGATGTTCCTACAAAAACTCTGGACATGTGGTTTCGACTGGGACACCCCTCTTCCCAAGGAATTACAGGTGGAATGGTCCAAATTCAGAGACAACTTAAATCACTTGCGAGATATCAAAATCGATCGTCATATATTTGCACATAGGACTCCAATTTCCGTGCAGGTCCACGCCTTTGCTGATGCATCAGAGAAGGGATATGGAGCAGCCATATACATAAGAGCAATCAACAAAGACAAAACCATCACAGTTAGATTACTATGTGCCAAATCAAGAGTAGCTCCCGTAAAAAAGCTAACTATCCCACGCCTGGAGCTATGTGCTGCAACTTTAGCAGCTGAATTAGTTCACCGCGTAACCAAGGATCTACATTTAGAATCTTGTCCGACCGTTATATGGACTGATTCTGAGATAGTGCTTGGTTGGATCAACTCCTCATCATCATCTTTTCACACCTTTGTTGCAAACCGAATATCATCCATACAAAGACTCACATCAATTCAACAGTGGCGGCACGTTCGTTCCAGAGACAACCCTGCCGACTTACTGTCGCGTGGAATACCAGCTGATAAATTAGCATCATGCAATTTGTGGTTTTATGGACCCTTATATCTCCATGGGGCAGAATCATCATGGCCTCCACCATACACGAAGAAACAGGAATGTGATCTGGAGAAAAGAGCAACAACACATACATTATCAGCTGTAGAAAACCCAGCCAGCTTTATTTATTCAATTGAGCACAACAATGACTTCAGAAGACTACAGCGAGTTGTAGCATATATTCTTCGCTATTTTCATAATCTGAGAGCTGCAAAAAAGAACGAACTCATCAAAAAATGTGGGCCCCTCAGGCCAACAGAACTCTATAAGGCCCTCATTTATATAGTCAAAACCATGCAAAGAGAAGAATTTGACCAAGACATCAAACACCTTCAAGGGTTCAATGAAACATCAAAGGGCAGCTCAATCACCAGCTTATCCCCGTTTATCGATGAAGAGGGAGCTCTTAGGGTTGGAGGCCGTCTTGAAGCATCATCATTATCATATGAAGCCAAGCATCCACTACTCCTGCCTTACTCTCATCCCTTTACAAGGATGTTGATGGACTCCTATCACAAGGAAAATCTACATTGCGGGCCACAAGCACTATTAGCAACAATAAAACAAAGGTTTTGGCCTATCAAGGGAAAAACAATCGCCAGATCAGTGGTTCAGAAATGTGTCAGATGCACAAGAGCCAAACCAAAACTATTAACCCAAATAATGGGAAATCTCCCATCACATAGAGTACAGTCTGCACGTCCGTTCATGAACTCCGGAGTTGATTTCTGCGGACCTATAAAGACACACTACAAGATAAGAGGAAAACATCCACAGAAGACTTATATAGCTGTGTTTTGCTGTTTCTCCACAAAGGCGGTCCATCTAGAATTAGTAACAGACCTATCAACTAATGGATTCATCGCCGCCTTGAAAAGATTTATTGGAAGGCGAGGCAATTGTCAACACATATATTGTGACAATGCTACCAATTTTGTTGGTGCAAATAATCAACTAAAGGAATTGGTAAGCCACATACACACCCAGGGAGCACAAGATAAAATTCAAAATACCTTCTCATCAAAAGGAATAGAGTTTCATTTCATACCTCCAAGAGCACCACACTTCGGAGGTCTTTGGGAAGCTGCTGTGAAATCAGCAAAATATCTGTTGTATCGATGTTTGAGTTCCGCCTCACTAACCTATGAAGAACTTGAGACCATAATGATAGAAATCGAGGCAGTTTTAAACTCTCGACCTATCACTTCAATGTCAAACGATGCTAATGACTTAACAGCACTTACACCAGGGCATTTCATCATTGGCGAACCATTAACTAATGCAACAGATCCAGCCGCCGAAACACTTAACGTCAAGCCTTCGAAACAATTCAAAATGATTTCAGACATCAAAGAAGAATTTTGGAAAAGATGGCACACCGAATATCTCCATGAACTTCAACAAAGACATAAATGGCAACGAAAATGCGAAAACCTGTTACCGGGAACAATGGTAATTATCAAAGAAGACAACTGTCCAGTCATGAAATGGCCCATTGGAAGAGTAATTCAGACGTTCCCTGGTGCAGATGGGGTGGTACGAGTCGCTGAAATCCTGACAGCAACTAGTACATTACGAAGACCAATACACAGACTAGCTCCATTACCCATCCAGATAGAGGAAACAAACACAGGCCAGCAGCCGTCGACATGTATAGCAACATCCTCTGAGCCAATTGAGGAACTTGAAGACGGTGAGATTGGACAAGGCGATGATATAAGTCCACCCGCAAAGAAAAGAAAATACAACCCCTTCAATATTTGGGTTGCAGTACTCACATCCTTACTAATACTACCAATGGTCATGTGCAGCCAGGTCAATGTATTACCATTCAAAACAACCCCCGGAATTCACTTTGAAAATTTGGGAACTGCACATATCATCTCTGACCAATGGGATATAGTGATATATTATGAACTAAGGCCTTACTGGAAGGAATTGAAATGGCTGAATTTAGGCCACAGTAAACTTAAAGAACTTTGCCAATTGATGACACCAGCTGATACTTGTATAACGTTCCTGCAACAATTTCAACATCTGATACAAGAAATAAATGATAAGGATGGACTTCTCGAAGAAAATGTACTTCGTTCAAAACGTGGTGCAGTCAACATAGTTGGAAATCTGGCTAACTCGCTATTTGGAGTATTAGACTCGGAGTATGCCAAACATATGTCCCATGTCATATCAACTATTCATGTCAATGAGGATCATTTGCTGCAGCTGATGAAGAATCAGACATCTTTAATAAACTCAACTGCAAACATAATTCGCACCAACGAAGGAAGACTAGAAAAACAAGTCCAATCACTAGACACGGAAGTCAATGCCATAATAAACCAGTTTAACATAACAAACACTGAAATTCTTCAGTTAAAACTCTCCCAGCTAATTCTTGCACATGGGTTTCAAATGTTTTTAGGGGCCACAAACCTTCAAAGAATGCAAACATTATTATTGGACTTAATCACAGACGTTCATCATGGAAAAATAAGCGCCAACTTGATACATCCCAACCAATTACGACGAGAGATAACAACCATCAAGGCCCATCTACCACCAAATCTACGTCTGTCAGAAACAAACGGTAACATAGCAATGTTCTACAAATTGATGACAGCAGAAGGACGAATCGTTGGATCGAACATAATCTTCAAATTATCACTTCCGTTGGTCACAACCGAACATTATGAACTATACAGTATGATCCCAGTTCCAGTCTTAGTCAACACCTCATTCATTGCGATAAGACCGTCTTCAGATTACATAATTATAAATCTACACCGAACACAGTATTATACATTAAATGAGGCAGAGTTTAGCACATGTTCAAGGATTCTAGAAAATGACATCATGTGTCATCAAAAGCATCCACTTTATCAGAAAGGCTCTAATGTCAGTCTTTGTGAGTTCAACCTTATGAACCAGGTTTTCGATCATGCTTCCTGTCAACTCGAAGACTTTACAGATGAGCAATTTTGGATACAACTGCACCAATCAAATAACTGGATATATTCACTTCGATCTCAATCATTAATAAATGTCGTTTGCGAAGGGAACCTTACTCAAATCCGATTAAACAATTCTGGTATCTTAACCGTCCCAGCTGGGTGTATTGTGAAACAAGACTTATTTACCATCCACGGACACAACATTTTCACAAGCGTTAGACGAGCATCCTATGTTCCTACAAGCAACCTATCGGAATTCATTCAGAACTATCCACAAGCAATCCAGATGAGTCACCATCATATACAACTACAATTTCGGACACGCTCATACGAACTAGATCTACTACAAAAGAATATCGCACAACAACAACTCGAAGAAACTCTCGTTCAAGTAAAAAACACGGATACTCATCAGTTCGTTGTCAGTTATTTTGCCGTATCTTGTATAGGCTTGATCTTTATATACTTCATCTGGAGGGTCATAAGAAGCCGCATTTATCGTCCGAAGAACCCCCCGATCCCAGCTCCACGAAGTCACGAAGCCGTCACCTTACACCTTTGAACAATAGTTCAAGGCGGGGAGTATGTTAATACCCAGCACAATTTCCTACACAACTGACCTATCACAATTCATAAACACTATACACATTTCAAAACAATCTATACACACTTCACACTTACCTTCCTACCTTAAGTAGGTCACAATTCAAGTCACAATGAAAACCTAAAATTCATTTCTTATACATTGTGCAGAATATGCATATTTCCTTGTTAATAATTTTTTGTTTACACATTGTGCGGTGTGTGCATATAATAATTTTATTTTTGATCAAGTCAATGACACATTGTGCACACGCTGCATATTATAGAATTAGGCAATAAATTTAATTTATTGAACCTTATATTGACTTTTGTTAAATTGTAGAATAAGCTATTTGTTGATTATTGAACTTCTATTGATTTTTGTTAATAAGCTATTTTTTAGTATTTAAGACGATTATGTGAAGGAATAAAATCACTTTCTGTTTAACCACCAAATATTGAGTGTCTCTTAATTTATTACAACTTCCCCCCACCAGAGGTAAGGGGTTGCATTAATTGAAAGTCAATAAAACATCCTCATCAAAAGAAACCAATCAACAATCCCAAACACGTCAAAAAAGAGATCTTCTGGTTCATGCACTAGAATCGTCTCACGTTGTCAAGGTGATATCACTTTGGTCGACACGTACTTAATCGTACAGTTTGAGTTTGTAGGTTTTCGTGTTTTGTTAAAAAAGTGGTCAGTTGAATTATTCTCAAAAATTTTAAAATTACCAACAATATTTTGCATATAATGAAATAGTTTGATTTCGAAATCTATTTTTAGTAACGAAATTTTTAGTCGAAAACTAATTTTTAACAATTTAGTAGGATTTCTTAAAAGTTTGTAATTCTTATATAAAAAATACAAATTGGATGAATGGAATTAATTTGAAGTCAATATCTTCTATTGTTCACGAGATATCGAGAACCAAACATCAATTTTAACAAGTTTTGCGTCCCATTTTTTGTAGATTTTATTTTTTTATGAAAAAACGAAATTTTGATTTTTATAAAAAAAATTACTGAATGTCGAAAACAATATTTTCTGTGAGATAAAATTAGTTTACAGACAATATTTTTAATTTTTGTAAGGATATTTGAGTTGAAAATAAATTTTTACCAAGTTTTAGAACTTTTTTTTTAGGTTTTTATTTTTTATTGAAAAAACCTGTCAATCCGAATTTTTCTCATAATTTTATCGAATGTTGAAAATATCTATATACATTATACATATGTTTATAAAAGAAAGTCGTGTTAGTTACACTATATATAACTCAAGAACGGCTGTACCGATATGGCTGAAAATTGGTGGGTAGGTTAGGTAGCTTAGAGCCAGGAGACGGACATAGGATACTGTTTATCCCGTACGACAGCGTTCCCGTATGTTGACTTGATTGAGTAAGTATTCAATAGATGGCACTATGTCAAACTTCCAAACGTTTCACCACAAAGTTGCTGAGGCTTAAGTATAGGGTAAATTTATTTTGTAGTAAACGAAAAACAGTGAATTTTACTTTTTCAATTTTTAAGTTTGAGCATAGTCAGCCACGTGTTATTTAGACTAAAGTTTATTATAGTGAATATAATACAACCAAATATGCAATGCAATAAACTGCACTGTGCTTCAGGAAAAAAAAATAATTGATTGAGGGTATTTTTCCGGATATAGTACATACAGAATAATTACTTGAATCATAACTGGCTCAGACATCGGGCTGTTTTGGCAGCCAAAAATGTTGATGTTGAAGAAATTAACTTCCAAATATAACAGTTGTTACCAGGCGATCTGATGTCTTTTAAATCAATCGATACTGTTGTTAATGGATATACAGAGTAGGCATACCTGGAATGCCACCACATAATCTTCGATTAAGGATTGGTTCACCTATTATTCTCCTGCGTGATTTGAATCCACCTTAATTATGCAACGGTACACGTTTAGTCATCGAAAAGATCATCGGAAATATTCTTGAAGCAACCATTTTAACTGTAAGGTTCAAAGGAAAACTGATCCCGTTGCCACGTATTCCAATGATACCGTCTACCATACCCTTTAAAAGGTTACAGTTTTTAATTCGTTTAGCTTTTGCCTCAAGGCCAACAATGTCTATTTGTGGTTTAGATTTGGAAAATCCATGTTTTTCTAATGAGCAGCTTTATGGGCATGTCTCATGTAAAAAAATTGATTGGTGCTTTGCGCTTAGCTTTGTAGCGTTCACATTTTTTTAAATATTTAAACGAAATAAACGGGTTTTGATTGAAAATATATTGGGCTAAATATTTGTAAAGGAATCCAAAATTTAAAAAAAATTTTTGTTCCTTAACAGCACTAGAATCACTAAAAAATCATTAAATTCAGGTAGTTACTTGGGAAAATCAATGGGGCAGTGTGTTAAATATAATTTTTTATTTTTTTTATATTTTTTTCCAAAAAACAATACATTTTTATACATAGCACCGATTTTTTTTTTTTTTTAATTTATTTATTTATTCCAAGAAAAATTCTAGAAAACTATGAAAAATAGGGCAAATTTGCATTGTGGCATAGGTGCAATAATTGATAGGACTTCCAAAGTATAACAGCCAGCTAAGTCAATTCAACTTTTTTTCAAATTCTAAAGATATGTGCAGATATTTGCTTTTTAATTTTTTTTTTTTAAATAGTTATAGTAACTTTTTTAGACAAAAAATCCAAAATGCTTTCTTTTTTTCCCAATTTTTTTTGGTAATTCATGGGGCGAACTGATTTTTTTTTTTAGTTTTAACTTTTTTTTTAAAAAAAAGGTCCATATATATTACACATAGTGTGGATTTTGAAAAAAAAAAAATATTTGTCGCAACATAATTAAAAATGCATTTCAAAATAACAACATTTGTGGTGCAATTGTGAGGGATTGGGAGCTTATATAATTCCAAAATATTTTTTTTATTTTTTTTTGGCATTTTGTTTATTCTATTTAAAAAAGTAAAAAGTTCTTGCGCCCACTATTTATTTAATTTAATTTTTATAAAAGAGGTCTATTTTGCATTTTTTAACAACAAATTTCTTTGTAAACGCACACAATGAAGTTTCCAGTTCCCAAGAATGCCGCTGCAATACAGCGCTTAGGAAGAGAATTCTTTGCAAAAGAATTTCGCCCGCCCATTCTCTCTCAGATTTTTTTTTGTTGTTGTTTTTGGTCTAATGGCTCATTTAGTTTTTTATTCTTTGTTTTGTAGGCTTGCGGTACACAATAACAGAAAATATCAAAAAAAAACTTTTCTTAGACATATTTTTTTATTTCTAGTATGTGCTATGATGTAAGGTCATGGAATCGTGATTTGGGTGTTACGTAGTCAATCGTATAAGCAGAATTTGATTTTTGGTTCAACTTTCGGCAAGTTTTGTTGTTGCACATAGTAGTGTAGGTATAAAAAAGGGTAAATAGGTATTGTAGGTATCGTGAATTCGCTGTCATATATTTTGTTTTCTTGATTTTTTTTGCGTACTATCACTCCTCGATATTGCATTTTTTTGTGATTTTGTTCATGGTCAGCTGCTTTCCTTAGATAAAGGAAAAAGGCAGAAGTCATATAAAAAAGGAAGGTAGCTATGTAGGTATGTATGTCCTTTTTTTCCAACGCGTATGTTATACACCTACCTACTTGATGGAATTTCGCTGTCACTTTGCATGGTGGGATCGTTATTTGATTGAATATTGTGTAATAAATCTGTATGTATGTATATATGTATACCTATATATAGAAGAAGGGTTAGAGTGGGAGATAAGTCAAAGTGTGTCGAAGTATCTGATAAATGCACTTTATTTATTAATTTTTTTGTTTTTGTTTTACATATGAATAGTTTTTTTTTTGGATGGGAAAAAATGACCATTCACAAAGAGGGGAAAATTTGTAAATGCTGTTTTCGTTTCAATTTGAGATTATGTTCCCTAATTTGAGTTCGTGATTATTTCTATGAGGTTCAATGTTAACAGTCGGAAATTTTTTGAACAAGTAAAGTGAATGTAGCAATCTACCACTTATGCAACAATTTTAAATTGTGTACCAACTTTAGTGTTTTTATTAGAAATCATCAAATCAAAACACAACAACAAAATATCTAGGTAGAAAGCAAGAACCTATTTACAAACAAATTCAAGAAAAAACATTTCCATGGACAGCAGAAATACCTACCCCCATTTGCTTTATAAAATTCGAACCATATGCAAAAGACAACAACAAATCTACCTAACTAGACAAAAAAAAAAAAAAAACGGTTTATCATGCAACATTGTTCATCCATATATCTTGTTGTGTGAATGATCTATTTCTTATTTCTTTGATTGGCTGCTTGAGTGCTTGTGCGGAAATATATCCCTCGCTCTGAGAGACAAAAAAGATCAAGAGGCAAATAGAGTAATAAGAAATTCAAATTTTGAATTTGATAATGAAGAGAGTAACGTTCTTTCACTAATACATTCAAATACATTTACATGAGTTCTGAGTTCGCTTCTGCATGAGACCTACCCTTATGTTGCATGTTGACGTGTAGGAAAACCGTCGAACCTATTTGTGTTAGCGAGAGATAGGTTAACCAAAAATATTGTGCACCGATTAGCGCTTAATTAAATTGAAATTAAAAGTATTTATAATTCAAAATAATAAATATTATTGTTAGAAGATTTTAAATTATCCGCCTACCTACATACATATGTACCTCATTTATAAGTTTAAGTGTCACATTTTATTTACTAAAAACTTTGTTATATTCTCATTTGTTATACAAACTTGAATCTAAGTTATAATAAATTTTAAATTTAATTCTTCTGTCTTGATTTTTGATTGTACGAAAATTTTGATCAATTGTGTTCAAAGTCCTTCTCCTTCAAATTTCAAATTAGTAAATTTGTATAAAAGCTTTGACGTTTCCGTCTTCGTTCGTAAGTAATAATTTCATTGTAATAAAGGGTAAAGGTAGTAGAAAATCAGTCATGAAGGTGAAAATTTTGGTTAACTTAAAATATCTCACGAACCAATAACGCTGGAGACAATTAACATTTTTTTTAATAAATCAAAAAAAAAATATTTGTCATCTCGAAAATTTTACGAAAAAAAATAAAATTTTTGACATCTGGACAAATTTCGAGAAAAATCGAATTGACAGTTTTTTTATAAAAAATAAAAACCTAAAAAAACATTACTCAAAGTTGATAAAAATTGGTTTTCGATATCTTTGAGATTATGGCTTCCAACTAATTTTATTTTATAAGAAATATTATTTTCAACATAATGTAAAATTTTGAGAAAAATTGAGTTGACAGTTTTTTTTTACAAAAAATAAGAACCTAAAACAAAATTAATAAAAGTTGGTAAAAATTGGTTTTCGACTCAAATATCTTTACAAAAAGTTTGAGATATTGGCTTCAAATTAATTTTATCTTTTAAAAAATATTGTTTTCAACATTCAGTTAAATTTTGAGAAAAATTGAAGTGACAGATTTTTTTACAAAAAAATAAAAACTTAAAAAAAAATTAATAAAGGTTGGTAAAAATAGATTTGTAACTCAAATATTTTTTCAAAAATTTGAGATTATGGCTTAAAACTAATTTTATTTTATAAGAAATATTGTTTTCAACATTCGGGAAAATTTTGAGAAAAGTTGAATTGACAGTTTTTTTTACAAACAATAAAAACCTATCACAAAACAATACTAAAATTTGGTAAAAATTTACTTTCGACTCAAATATATTTTCAAAATTTAAAAATATTGGTTTCAAACTATTTTTATCTCATAGAAAATATTGTTTTCGACATTCATTAATTTTTTTGATAAAAATCCAATAGTCAGTTTTTTCATTAAAATTAAAATCTACAGTAAATAGTACGCAAAATTCTCGTGAATAATAGAAGACATTGACTTCAAATTAATTTCATTCATCTAATTTGTATTTTTTTATATAAGAAATAAAAACTTTTAAGAAATGCTACTAAAATTGGTAAAAATTGTTTTTCGACTTAAAAAATCGTTAACAAAAACAAATTTTGGAATCAAACTATTTCGTCATATGCAATTGTTGGTTTTTAATTTTTTTTTTGAAATAATTCAACTACTGACAACTTTTTTAACAAAACACGAGAACCTACAAACCTTTTAAGCAAGACAAATCGACAGACGGGATGGGAAGTTATCAGTGTGGGTCGCATCCCAGGCTCTTTTTTAGTTGTTTGAACGGTTGAATTAGCGAATATTGTTCGTAACTCGTAAGTATATGTACGTTTACAAAGTTATTTAAGGTTTAATAGAAATTAAAAAAAAAACAATTTGACTCGTTTTTTATAAGTCTTCTGTTAAAAACTCTATTTACACTATTACAGCTCATATTATCGCTTATCAAAAATTACATATTCTAAGCTCTATTGTGAATTGCCCCTACTTTGAAAATATGTCTGCGACCGTCTATTGGTAGCACTCAATCATTCTGTAATTGTAAATAAATTAATACCTAACAATTATTATTTTAAGAAATTCGAGATTTCCAAAACTGGAAGAAAACAATAAGTGAAATTATTACCACAAATTACCCACAATAAATCGTCTCTAAAAGAAAAACAAAAGAAATAAGTGAAGATTCTTATTTCCACAACAAAAGATCAAGCATCTGAATATGGTTTTAAAATTGAGATCCCAATATATCAACAGATATAGAATTGTTAACCTTTCAAATTGAGGTTTGGTCATAATAATGTTAAATTTATGGTTTTGCGATGTTTCGTTGTTCACATAACAAGAAACTACTATAACCTTCTGCTGTTGATTAAAGATACCTACCCTTATGAGGCTAAGTCAAAACGTTTTGACTCATTCTGCTCACATATATAAGAAACACTCGATTGAAACAATATGGATACAAGTTCCAGATAGATATACAAAGAACTTCCGGCAAACAATCAGAACTATGTATCTTAACCCCTTTTTGAGATGAAAACAATATCCGACCATTCGAAGACAACAATACTAAGCCAACGATTGGATGCGACTACATAAACCTTTTGTCTTTTTGTATCCTTTGACTTGTAGAGGGTTATTTTTTGTTAAAAGTTTCCCTTTTCTTTTCTTTTGGTTTAAAATAACTTGAACTATATTTCAAAGGATTCAAATTGAAAGAGGTGTCAAGTCAGAGTGGTTGCTGTGTATGAGTACGAAAATAAGAACACAGAAATAGCAGTGGTATAGTAAAGAGAGCCAAGTCGAGCCAAATCAATTCACAAGAAAAATCAAAAGGGTTTGACTTTATTGCCCAACCTCGTTTTCGAGGTGTTTCCTAGGAGAAAAAAAAACTTGGGAAACTTAAAACGAGAGAAATTAAAAGACTCTATTTGAGCGTTGAGGCAAATAATAAAAAAGACTTGAAACTTAGAAGGACTAAGTGAAGAGAAGGCTGAAGTTGAATTAAGTTGATACAATGAAAGTAAGTTTTTAAGTTTTGTTTTTATAAAAAAGTAGGTAAAAAAAGACGAATAATAATAAGGTTTTGAAAAACTATTGTGATTGTGCGATGCTGATGGCGTAACCAGGTTAGTTGTAATATGAATAAGTTAACTAGATTTAAAGGATATGTACATTAAATTATGTGGGTAAGATAAATAGTTGTAGATATTCAAAAATATGAAACTCTTAGCCGTTGAAAAGCTACAAAGTAACTTTATTAAAACATGAATGGAACATACCACACATTGTTCGAATAATCATTTTGGAATAATTCTTAAAGTTGAAAATTATCATCTTAAATTATTTTTAGTTTTCTGTGCAATGTTTGATGTAATTACCATTATACTGTTTCTAATCAAACTTAAAATTACCCATTACCTACAAAACTTATATTTAGCTCAAAGCTTCTCCTTCTTTCATTTGATTTAGTGAGTGAAGTAAATGCAAACAGTTGTATGTGTAGTCCGCCAATTATGATGTACCTACAACTTTGGAAAGCTTAGTTCAAGAGCATAATTTTTGATTTGATTTATTATTACATACTTTGTAAGAACTAATATAAGTTAATTTCTTCTTAACTATAACATGTTGTTAACTTTAATTAATTTGAAGGAAGAGATAATTTTGAGAAAGGTAACAATTTGTTCTCCAAAAGTATTTATACATACTTCCCCGCTTTTAATGACTTCTATTCCAAAAATAGTTACACGAGAGTTTTAGTAGAATCATTTCTATGGCTTAAAAAATTGATTAAATGTATGTAGACCTTTCAGCTATTATGAAATAAAATGGTTGCACTTAAAACAAAAAATCGGTGGTAATTTTTTTTTTAATAAAAAAGTACACATACATATGCCCGGGTGTACATTTCATTTTGTTTTCATATAAGAAATAAATAAATTAGGTGGCGCAACAATCCGTTGAGAACTAGGGCCTAGTGACTTACGACTCTCAACCATTCCTGTGTGCGAATAATGTTGTCAGGAATAGAGGGGACCTACAGTTTTAAGCCAAATCCGAACGGCTAATTTAAGAAAGTACTTTTCATGACAAGAGTTACTCTTGGAGAATTTGTCAATTCCTTGCAAGAGCCAGTACCCGTGAAAAAAAAAACTTTAGATGGCACAAAGAACCCAAGACCTCTAGCATGACAGTCCAACGCACTAATCATCATGCCACTGGCACTACCTGTTCTGTAACTGTTTTCACATAGTCAATCAAAATAAGGGTTTCACCTCGGAATTAACGACAAATAGTAAAGCTGGAAATTTGCTTAAACTTTCCTTTTAGTTTTCCATACATTGTGTAATATCCGTGGCGTGACTGCCTTGAGATGAACTGACAATCCTTTCAAGCGTAGCGGTGGGTTTCTCAAATTAGCCAGTCGAGTTCGGCATACACAGTAAGACACTGGGCCATGTTATATACGATTTGTTGCGCCACTTTATTAATTTCTTTATACAATATGTAAAAAGTCTCAAATCTCTGGAATGCGACGTCAGAATGGTATGAAGCCCCAAGATTAGCGAAAACCACTTTTTTCTTCACTTCAAATGACTAAAATTAAAAATTGAAAGAAAAGATATGGTCCGGACTGTGATTGCAATAAAAATCGTTTTCAAGGCATATTAGATGGTAACGCATTAACAATTGAATTAAAGAAAATATTTGTTCTGTTCTGTTTAATGGGTTGAGAGCATAAGACAATGCTTGAAACAAAAATTGTTGTAAATCTTATGTCCCAAAATTTTACCTAACACCGTTGCACGTTGGAGCTATAAAAACGTAGATAATCACGAGTTGAAACTATAAGAGCAACATAACTTGCTTCGCAGTTTTAATAAGACGCCTTACACAATGTTTATAAAACTATTAGGAAGGTATAAACAAATTCAAATTTCCAGACTCCTTTCTCTCATTCCCATTTTGTATTCTTTTTTCATGTAACGAATCACATTTATTATAGACAAAAAAGACAAAAGACCATAAACCTCATCAAAATCAAGAAATTGGTTTCCTTAAACCTAATGGTGTCTATCTCATAAATCCATATTCTGTTAAGGTATCTTTAAAAGAAACAAATTAAATTCATATATTTCTTATCCACGACTTTTATTCTCCGAATACCACCCATTAAGTCAAGAGAATCATAGATACAAGAACATAATTCTTCACAATAGCCTTTTGCGATAACCAAATTAACCACTCCTGCTTTGTGTCAGTGCATCTTTAATCGCATTTCAACGAATTCACCATCTTTTAATGGATAGTCAATGTGAACGGTAAGTTAAGTAGGGTCTGAAAGCTTCTTTGATTCAAGAAGACAAATATGTGTGAGTTAAAATCAACACTTTAAACGTGACATTGATAAACCAAAATAACTTTCATTTCCATTCCATTGATGTTTTCCGACAAGCCAAAGAGGTTATGAAGGTGAAAATGGAAGATATAAAAGTTTTCTGATAAAATCACTTAAGAAAACTCTTTGACTCATTCAAAAATGTCAAACTATAAAACGTTTAATTTTCCACCTACACGTCATTGCTGTCCTCGTCATTGACCGACCTCATTTTTCATCGACGTACGTCAAATATTTTCACTCAAATTGATTTTGGGTCAAAATTATGCTTCTCATTTATTGTGAGTGAAGTCCGTGATACTCTTTTTGGCAACATGTTGCCAGAAGGACAAAATTGTAAGTTGCGCATTAGATTCTTCTCACCTTGTTGTTGTTACTGAGCCACAATAGTACTCACTCAAATGGTAAAGAGTCGACACCACTCGAAACTGACACTAAAACCGAGCACTATACAGTTGATTCTTTATTCTCCATCAATGTGCTAGAACGGAGAAAAGTCTAGGAAAACATTTTCTGATTTTCCCGTGCAAAACATATCAATTGTGGTGAATTTGAATTTGGTAGTAAAGAAAATTCTTACTCCATTAAATATTCTCACCACCATCGCGATGCATCGCTAAGGAATCTTTGTGTATTGGATCTGAGTCGAAACTCGAAATTAAATGCAGGCAACTTTATCTATATTTTTTGAATGTTGATAGTACTTTTATACCTGTGCTGTGGTGTTTTCCCCACACTTGAATTGGCTTACGAAGTTGGAGCCATAAAGTGCGTGAGGGTTATTCATCAGTGTTAAACTGACTTTTACTTGGAATAGAGCTAAATTGTTAACTTGTACGGATAAATAAGACCAACGAGTAAACAGCTTTTCCAAAATATACCTAATACCATAAATAAGAACGTACCTTCTTGGAGGATTTAATAGCTTCATAATACTAAAAAAACTTCTTTTTTCAATCCAGACCGTTTTACTACTCGAACGTGACTTGAAACGTAATTGGGATACAAATATTTTTGTTTGTAGGGTAGTAGCTGTAACGTCTTACCTCACCCAAAGCCACAAAATTACTTGCATTAAAGAAAGAGTGTCATTTGTTGTTGTGTTTTTTTTCTAGGTTTAAAACTTTAATTAAATTTTCGAAAGAGGTAATATTAAGTGCCGTTGAGAATTAAATTCGGGTTTTGGGTTTTTGTTTTAAAAAGTGTTGAACTACCGTGCCTGAAAATTGGTGTAAAATACAGATTGCATTTACACGGACAAAACATTTGTTGATAAATAAAAGTCTTACAAAATAACTTCTTATGGAGATTTGTGAAACTTGCTTCTTCAATCAAAAGGATTACATTTGGATCTATTTGTAGTGCATAAACAAAGTGTAAGTTTTGTGATGTAAACTTAATATTTTTAACTTCCGATAGGAAGTTATATAATTGATAATTTCAACCTTAATACTGAACACAAATTACATTTAAACAATAGTTTTATCACAGATTTAAATATTTTGAAGAAGAAGCTACATGAATAAAATCTGCATTTAATAAACAAAATACAGATTTTTCATAAGAAAAGAAATTGTAGTTATTATTTTATCAAAAAAATAAATGTTGTTTACATAATCGATTAAATAAACATTTAAGCTAAATAAATAAATAGGAAAAAAGCAAAATATTTAAATATTAAACATTTATTTATTATTAAGAAGTGTGTGATAATGATAATTTAATTACACATGTTGACATTTCTAGATGTTATAGGTGTACTGTAAAAAGTAAAAAAAGTTGTTGTTTTGAATTTAAATATTTTGTAAACAAAAACATTGTTAAGATTTAACTAATTTTCTAGAAAAAAATCTGCAAAAAATGTCTAAGATCTGAAAACAATGGAAAAATCTTTTAACTTTCACAAAACATTTTTATTTATAGTTCAATTGACAGACGGACCCGGACTAGGCTATTTAAGGCTATTTTCTTGAAGTACCTTCTTGTATGGGTTGAAAGATATACAAAGTAATGTTGTTAAATGGAAAAGAAAAAATGTAAAAGGTATATATCTTGAGACCGTGACAAATCTCATTGAAAATTGTCAACTTGATGCTTGACGGGTAACGCGATGTTGTTTGGCGCAAAGCTGCAAATGAACTTTGTTTGTGTCTTGAAAATGTCACTTTTATTTATATGCGAATAATTTTCGAAACATCCTGCTTGATGGTTCGGGTGTTTCTGATTTGCATGTGCTGTGTTTGTGTACCACCATAGTACCATACAGACGCAATGGCTGGCACATTATGCTTCTACTCTCACACATACCTACTTCAGTTTGGACTCCAGAACCAGTATCATTCAAAAGCCAAAGTAACAAGTAGAAGACGTACAAAAATGCTTAAAAATTTAAAATATAGAGTACTCTTTTAAAAAGTAGGTACTCGAATTTGATTCAAGTTTTTGATTATTTTTCTGTAATTGCAAAGTTAACATAGGTACGACACCTGTCATTGATTTGAACTTGAAGAGTCTCAGGATATTATGAAATATTTTCTAAAGCATTAATTTTGATGTAAAGCCAAGATCAGAATATTTCAGGATTTTGGTTCTAAAGAACGAAATATTAATTCGTTTCAAAATATGAAATTATTAGTGAAAAAATTATGTTAAACAAATGAAAAATCAAATCTAGAACTTAATTTTCTGTTTGTTGTTAGATTTTACAGAGCTAGAAAAGTTTCGTAAAAATTTTTCAACTTAAGTTAAGTAAAATAAATTTAATTTTTCTATGAAACAAGACATAAATAGATACCAATAAAATAAAAAACTGTTTTGTTTTTTAAATTCATATAAATTTTAAGAAATATAGTTTTCAGCCAACTATCAACCATCCCTTTGCATCCCATAGCAACATTCAGTACCCGTTAATAACAAATTTGTAGATGGCTCTGACAGGAAGATGACAGTCCTACGCAATAAAAACGTTGACCTTAACATGCAATGTGGAGGCAAAATCAAACATCGGTCGTTGTGCTTAGATTGGACGTATGAATATTTTAATAAATACAGGGTGGGCCGTTAATAAGTGCACTTTTTGTCTCGCTCTAACTGCCAAACGAAATAACCGAGACGCGCGGGGATGGTATCTCCTTGCAGCTCGAGATCTAAATTTTTAGTCGCAATGAGTCCGTTCACGGGAGAGCAGCGCGATTTCTGCGTTCGCGCCTTTTATGAAAACAATCGCTCATACGTGACTGTTCGTCGGCTTTTTCGGGTAAAGTTTGGATTACGCAACATCACCGAGTGTCCAAGTACGAATGTAATCAAAAAATGGATCGTAACATTCGAGGCAACGGGATCAACGCAAAAACTTCGACCTACAGGACGCCCACGTTCCAGGCGGACTGCAGAAACAATTGAACGCGTACAAGCTTCTGTGCGCGAGGATCCAAGAAGCTCTACACGGAAACGCGCTGCGGCCCTGGGAGTACCCAGAACGACTTTACGTCGCATTTTACGGGATGATTTGAAGTTATACCCTTACAAAATTCAGATTGTCCAAGATTTGAAAAAATCCGATTTTGTTTCACGGTTCAATTTCGCAACAGAAATGTTACGGAGATTCCCTCACTTCAATAACATTATCTTCTTAGACGAAGCTCATTTTCATGTCAACGGATTTGTTAATCGACAAAATTGTCGATACTGGGGAAAAGAAAATCCACGCTTAAAACATGGACGACCGTCACACTCTCCGAAAGTGACCGTTTGGGCCGGAATAGCCAAGTGGGGGATCATAGGGCCGTATTTTTATGAAGATCGATACGGGCGTAATGTTACTGTTAATTCAGAGCGTTATGTTTCGATGCTTAGAGATTTTTTAGCTCAAAAACTGCAAGAATCGAGTGGTTACACTATTCACACCTGGTTCCAGCAAGATGGGGCTACCTGCCATACAAGTAACGACTCTCTGGAGGTCGTTAGAGAAATGTTTCCTCGAAGGTTGATATCGAGGAGGGGTGATATTGCTTGGCCACCCAGGAGCCCTGACTTAACGTCACCGGATTTCTGTTTATGGGGCTACCTCAAGAGTAAGGTGTACTCTAATAATCCTTCAACGACGGCTGAATTAAAAGCGAACATTGAAGAAGAAATCCGCTTAATCACTCCGCAACTTTTGACAAAAGTGTTCCAAAATCTCAGAGTCAGATTGGAAGAGTGCTGTAGGCGAAATGGACAATATTTGGATGATTTAATTTTTAAAAAATAAAAATTCATTTCGTTTTGTATAATTTAAAATAAATATTTCATTTAAAAGCGCTACAGTTGTATTAATATAATTTTTTTTTAAGTGCATTTATTTACGGCCCACCCTGTAGAAAGCTGATGAAAATGCAAACATATATCAATTTAGCTTTACCGCCCAGGGTTCTAACAGGCTTAGTCCGCCACTGGTTTAAAGTCTACATTTCCCACTTTAGTGTCCATGACGTCGTATAATCTGCTACCAGACAAATATTATCCCCCAAGAATGCTTATTAATCAAATCAGTTTTATGCAAAACTTATAGACTTATCCTCCAGATAAATAGAAAATTATTGTTAAGATTAACAGAGAGTGCAATTCAGAGATTAGAAATACATTGGGTTAAGGCGATTTCGAAGATTGGGAATGTTTTTGTTGTGTGCAATTTTGTTAAAAGGGGGAAATCTATAATTTGGATACACAAATGTACGATAATTGAATTTATACACAAATTTAATTGAAAAACTTTACCCTGTAGTTTCGAACTTAAAAGTTTGTCTTTGGTATATTTTTTTGTTGTCCTGATAAATGCCTGTAGGGTAGGTATCGTTTCACTATCAGCTTCATGTATACACTACTTATATCCCATCCATGTTTTAAGTTGTTCAGTTTGCATATATAGTAACTTAACCAAACTCTTTGTTTATATCCTGATGGATTTTGAATAGGATACACTAAAAAAAACCAAACAACGATTGAATGATGACTTAACCAACTATAAACAAGGACGACTATCGTCAGCAGGTTGTGTTTAGTCCAACCAATTCATCCTTTTCATCCTTTGCAAGTAAAAATGTTTCTTTAACAACTGAAAACTGATCTTTAAATCTATGAATCGCACTCTAATGGCACTATCCGGAAACGGATACAATTTTCAACCCAAGGCTTGCAATGATGTGGTCCACACAAAAACCTCGCACATGCAGAAGGTATAGAGTTCGGAAGTCTGTGTCTGTCCTTCCATCCGTCAGTGTCCTCCGATGGTCTTTGCTCTTCCGTTGGCGTTGTAATAATATATGTGAGAAAGTTTAACTTTTTAGATTGTAAACATGACCGGAAACTTTTGTCATGTTTGGAGAATTGAGATTGAGGGACTCTCGTTCGGTTTCGGTGTATATTTGGGTTTGACTTCATTCCATATACGAGTATCACTCCATTTTTGCATTCCTGTAGGGTCACCTTGGGAAATTTATACATATATAATTTCTTGTTGTCAGTGTCGATTTGGTGGAGGTTGGTATAGTTAAGGGATATAGAGTCAGTGGCTCCTAACTTATAGCCTTGTGGGAAGTTTACACTTGAGGAATTTTCTGCTTTACCACCACAAATGCCTTCCTCTACCTCTTAGTATATACTTCTATGAATCCTATATTTACCGTTTATCCTCCTGTTGACACAATCATGTTTTATTTGAGACTTGGGATTTGCGAAAAAGTACTTTATAGATTTTTGCAAATATGTTGTACGTACATCTTTCAAATATTTTAACTGTTTACTTTCTACTGTAATCTCTGTTTTTGAGCAGTTTTCTTATGAAATTTAAACTTTTGTTATATGAATAACAAAACCTGCAATTTTTGTGTTCCTGAGTATGTTTACGAATGCGATGAAAGTTTGTAAGGAAATTTGATACAAGTTTTTTGTTTTTGAAGATATTCATATTCGACCAAGAATAAGATGGATGTTGGGGGTAAATGTAATTTAACCTTTTATTGAAATTTTATTCCAACGATCATACCTTATAATTAAAGTCAACAAATTCAAATTATTTTTGTAGAGACAAAATTAAATTCAAACAAAATATTTTTAACAATTTTCAAAAGAAGAGGTAATTCTTTTTTTCAAAATCAAAGAAATAATTTTCTATTTATTTTGTTTTTTGTATTTATTATTTAATATTAATAAATTAATAAAATTTATGTTTTTAATAATCCTTTTTTAAATAAAACTGGATCTGTTTTGCAGATATACAAAGTAATCGAAATCAATGAAGATGAGTATACAATGCGTTTGTATCTTAATGCAATTTTCCTTCTTTACAAAACAAAGATGTTATCATAAAAAAGCCTTATACAAGCCTTATAAGTAACTAACGTAACGTAACGGTTGACCTAATGTACAATCGCTATTACGAAGTCAATTGCGTAGCTACGCTAATTATTTGGTTAACTCAATTGCATGCATGTGCACATAATTGTGAAACAATCTTCTCTCCCTCTTTCCTAATGACCGCAGCCCTTGCCTCCCTTTTGTCACCCTTCCACTACTCACACAAAGACACGCAATAATTTTCCCACATGACAATACTTAAAAATTTGGTCGCAATTTGTCAATGGTTTTGCTTACACAAGCCCTGAACAGGACACACTCTCCAATATACAGCAATCATTCCGACGATGTTATTTGACGTACTGATTGGCCTTTCATCAAGTCTGGGCGGTTTTGGAGAGAAGGTGGCTGGTGAGATGATGATGAGCATGATTTGACCTACTCTTGATCAAATACCCGTGAATGGACAATGAGTAGCTTGTGGCAAAATGCCATTGTGTAGTCGTCCTTGCATAATGCGGGCCCTAAGAGACTTCATTTTACCTAAGGGCATCATAAATTCCCTCTGCACCATTTACCGTAACTTAAGGACCATCAGTGTCTCTAAACGACAAACTTTACCACACATTTCTTAGACTCCATACTATCCATCGATATCATTATCGTTCACTTTGAGTAAAAAATGTTTTTCTTTTTTTTTATTAAAGGAAGGTGAAAAAAAAGACGAAGAAGAAAAATGCTTAACTTTCTTTTCCATTTTGACACTCTCATCTCCCATCTTTGACCACATCACCATCATCATCAGGAACTCTTTCATCGTGAAATCGTTTGAGTTGCTGGTGTGTTATTTTATTTAATTTAATAATATTCAAATGCGAAGAAGACAATCTAATTAGTATTGTAATGAAGATAAAAATGGAAACACTGTGATAACTTAATAGCATGAGAGGATACAAATTCCACCTGCAAAGATGGAATTTTTTTAAAACAAAGTCATCTCAATGATACACGTGATACAAGTGAGGTGAGGAGGTTGCATAAGATATTGGTTGGCCTTTAGACCATGGAAAGGAAGTGATTGGCCAAGAACATTCTTATTTTTGTAATAAATTAAACTCATTCCAACAATGAGTTTAATTTATTACAAAAATAAGAATGTTCTTGGCCAATCACTTCCTTAACCAATTAAACGTTACATTTTGCGTCCCAATGATATCAAAATTAAAAAGAGGCTGGGATGCGACCCTGATAACTTCCCATCCCGTCTGTCGATTTGTCTTGCTTAAAGGTTTGTCTATATGTATCAATTTTAACCAAATTTGCGTACTATTTTTTGTAGATTTTATTTTTTATGAAGAAACGGACTGTTGGATTTTTATAAAAAATTACTGAATATCGAAAACAATATTTTCTGTGAAATAAAATAAGTTTGAAGCCAATATTTATAATTTTTGAAAAGCTATTTGAGTCGAAAGTAAATTTTTACAAGTTTTAGTATTGTTTTTTTTCAGGTTTTTATTTTTTGTAAAAAAAAACTATCAATTCGATTTTTTTTCAAAATTTTACTGAATGTTGACAACAATATTTTTTGAAAGATTAAAGAAAATTAAAGCCAATGTCTCGAAGTTTTGAAAAGATATTTGAATCGAAAATCAATTTTTACCAACTTTTAAAACATTTTTTTTTGGTTTTTATTTTTTGTAAAAAAACTGTCAATTCGATTTTTATCAACATTTTTCAGAATGTTGAAACAATATTTCTTATAAGATAAAATAAGTTTGAAGCCTTAATCTCAAGTTTTTGAAAAGATATTTGAGTCGAAATTCAATTTTTACCAACTTTGAGTAATGTTTTTTTTATGTTTTTATTTTTTATAAAACTGTCGATTAGATTTTTCTCAAAATTTTATCAGATGTCAAAAGCATTATTTTTCGTTGTACAAAATTGTTTTGGAGATGAAATCATATTTTAGTCGTAAAATTTTCGAGGTGACAAATTTTTTGTTTCAGTTTGTTTGATTTATAAAAAAAACCTATAATTGGATTTTTTTCCAAAAATATACTTCTTTTGTATCACGTTACAATATATAATATAAAATTTAATTCAAGTCTCTAGCGTCATTGGTTCATGAGATATTTAGGGTTAACCAAAATTGTCACCTTTTTTTAAACTGCTATGGTAAAAAAACCACCCACGCAATTTTCTTGAGAGCCCTTTCTGCATCTTTCTGCCTTATTATCTGTATAACAAAATTTATTTGAAGTCGATATCTCTTCTGGTTCTTGAGCTATGGACGACGAAAAAACGTCGCGAACGTACGGACGTACGGACATACGGACATACGGACCTACGAACGTATGTACGTACACACGCACGCACAGACATCTTTCTAAAAATCTTTTATTTCGACTCTAGGGACCTTGAAACGTCGAGAAATGTCAAAATTTTCAATTTGACAAATCGGACCCATTACAATAACTTCCTATGGGAAGTTAATAAAAAAAATAATTATTGAAATTGTAGTTTATATGAGTAAATTTATTAATTTTTTCAACAAAGGGTTATCAAAAGTTTTAAAATTAATATTGAGATTTGACATCAAAGGTTCCCCATTTGCCTGAATTTTTGATCAGGGAAAACTCGTCATTGATCCCAATATAGTTATAGATTTCTAGGAGCATTGGTCTAAAGGCTAATGTGAATATCCAGAACTAATCTTGAACATGGTTTTGATTGCAAGTCAAAATTCTCTTATTTTGTTTTACAAGAATGTTGAAATTTTACAAGACGGTATGCATATGGTTTTAAGTTTTCCGTGGTGGTTTACTATGATTTTTGGTAATCATTTTGTAGCATCTGTAATGTCAGCTTCGTATTGACAAGTTGCCCAATTTGTTACTAATATTTGCAAGGTAGACTGGTTGCTTGACTTGCATTTAAATATTTTGTGGTAGTAAAACTTTTAAATTTCATCTCATATAAACTTAGATTTGTAGAAAGGATTTAATGAAACCTTTTTAATTTATTGTATCAAGCCATCCAGCTTTGCAAGTGTGGTATATTTACTGTGTATTCTGATATACATACATATGTGACTAAATAAGCTAATGGAAAGAGATAATTTATTTAATGGCAAAATCCTCGTTCGTTAAATATTCTATATTATTAGGTATTTATTTGGCTTACAACTTTTTGTACCTGTGTGTATTTATTTATAAATTGAATATTGGATATATTGAGTATTGAAATACAGAATCCAAAAGCCAATTCAACAGATAAACACATCAAACACGATAAAATACAATTTCCTTCAAGTTTTGCCCTTCTGCTGTAGCTGAGATAGCTGACTGGCTTGCGTGCGGTTGCAATTTATTGATATTAATATCTTCAGGGAGTTCACACACCGCCAGAATCCATCAATTACTACCTAAGGTGACCATTTTGGTTTGTCATTTTAATTGAAACTGAAAACATTACAGTCCACATTTATCTTTTAAATGATATTCAATTTTTGTTTGTAATTTAAAAAGTTGAAAATCCACTCCAACAACTTTAAGTTCTAATTAACATGGATATAATATGTACGTACATACATATATAGTTAAGTTAAAAAATTGAAATATTGTTCACGTGGATAAAAAAATAAATAAATAAAAATATATAGTAAATAAATTAATCTATTCGAAATATGTATATATAAACAACCGTCCGTTGAGAACTAGGGCCTAGTGACTTACAACTCTCACCCATTCCTGTGTGCGAGTACTGTTGTAAGAGATGGATTAAGTATTGAAGTACATAAAAACAAGTAAATAAATAGTTGTTCAACTCACATAGAGGTAAATAAATAATAAAAAAAGAGGCTGGGATGCGATCCAAACTGATAACTTCCCATCCCGTCTGTAGATTTGTCTTGCTTAAAAGGTTTGTACGTTTTCGCGTTTTAGTATTTATTTTTTAGGTTTTTATTTTTTGTAAGAAAACTGTCAATTCGATTTTTCTCAAAATTTTACCGAATGTTGAAAACAATATTTTTTATAAGACAAAATAAGTTTGAAGCCATATCTCAAATTTTTGAAAAGATATTGGAATCGAAAATCATTTTTTACAAACTTTTGTTAAATTTTGTTTTGGTTTTTATTTTTTGTAAAAAAAACTGTCAATTCTATTTTTTTCAAAATTTTACCGATGTTGAAAACAATATTTTTTATAAAATAAAAATAATTTGAAGCCAATATCTAAAATTGATGAAAAGATAGTTGAGTAGAAAATCAATTTTTACCAAGTTTTAGTATTGTTTTTTTTTTAGGTTTTTATTTTTTGTAAGAAAACTATCAATTCGTTTTTTCTTAAAATTTTACTGAATATTAAAAATAATATTTCATATATGAAAAAATTAGTTTGAAGCCATAATCTCAAATTTTTGAATAGATAGTTGAGTCGAAAATCAATTTTTTCTAAGTTTTAGTAACGTTTTTATTAGGTTTTTATTTTTTATTAAAAAAATGTCAATTCGATTTTTCTCAAAATTTTACCAGATTTCAAAACGTTATTTTTCGTTGTAAAATCTTTGATATATATGTATGTATAATTTAAAATTTTACTCAAGTCTCTTGCGTTATTGGTTCGTGAGATAATTTTAGTTAACCAAAGTGTTCACTTTTTTTGAAATTGCTATTGTTAAAAAAAAATAAATAAATACAAATTAATTATTCAGCTTTTCAATTCTATTACATAGTTTTTCAACATTCGCTTTGAACGCGGGGAAGATAAAGCATCATTTTAAGCAATTTATATTTAGATATCTAAATATTTTTTATATAAAACTTTGCAAATTTTCCCCATATTTGGCAACCATACAAATAAATTGTCTGAAAAACCACTTGATAAAGGCAACGTTTTTGCAAAATGTTCTCTGCATATAAGTTTTTGGTCTAAGGAAACCCCTAGATACCTACAAAAATAGTTTTCATTTTAAACTTAACTCTATACCCAATAAGCACAATATGTATTTCTGTCGTCTATATGATTTCAACTTTGGAAAATGAAAGAATTTGGTAACTCTAAAAGTAGAAACATATTCTACTTGTGCAATTAATTTGCCGGAAATATAGTAGAAAAAGTTACATTCTCATTTTTCTAAGCTTAAATGTTTTCTAGTACTCCGTAGTGCTTCATAGAATAAAGTTACATGATTGTTATTATATATCGATTGGTTTGCTATCAAAGTTCATAGTTAACTCAGGTAAAATTTTGCTCATCATTTCTTTGGCAGAACTTAGAAGGCAGCCTTATAAAAAGAAGGTTGTTTTGTTGTTGTTTTTGTAGATGAATTCAATAAATCGAATTGTGTGGATGAATTGAAATAAAACGAATAATAGGAGGAAGGATATTGTATAGCTGTCTAACTGATACACAGTTTTATTAAAGTATACAAAAAACCTATGTACCTGCCTTAAATACAAAGATTATACGATTATACATATATGTATGTACATAGATAGTTGAGTGTGAGATCGATATAAGAAACACAATAGTTCGTAAAAAAAGAGTATTTTAGCTAAAACGTCTTAATGCCATTTGACCTTTTAAGAAATTACCTTTTAATCGGGTAAATAAGCTTAAGCGTGTCATTGTCTAGGTGAAGGTGGTGTTATTTTAACAGAAAATAAGCTTTAAGAGAAAACAATATACCAGCTATAGCTTATTTATGCCCCATAGCAGTTTCTTGACCTAAATGTTCAGCAGAACGTATTTTCTGTATTTAAAATTAAAATTTTTATACACTCTAACCCGTGAGAGAATATAAGATCACACAGTGAGAAAATAAAGCGATTATCATTGATATTAAAATGTCTTAAAGTAGATTAATTTATTGTATTCACATGTTGTTGAAGCCATCTATGGTTAAGGTTGGAAAGTTTCAAAAAATCAATTTGTTTTGCATAAATTAGTAGTACAACATTTGTTGAATATTCTCCGCTCGAATGGATTATCTTCGATTTGAATAAAGGACTGGTGATATCCGCTTAAAATTTATAGGTACCAAAATATATAAATTTTGTTCTTAATCAATACTTTTAATTTCTAGTTTTTAAATTTGATCGTGTTATTCTCAAACGACATTTTTTAGATCATAACTTGGCGAATTTTTGAAGGATCACAAGAAACTTTTAGTACCCGTGGCATAATGGTTAGTGTGTTGGACTGTCATGCCAGAGGTCGTGGGTTCGATCCCTGCCTATGCCATCTAAAGTTTTTTCAAGGGGAATTGACAAATTCTCCAAGAGTAATTATTGTCACGAAAAGTGCTTTCTCAAATTAGCCGTTCGGATTCGGTTTTAAAATGTAGGTCCCCTCTATTCCTGACAACAGTACTCCCACACAGAAATGGTTGAGAGTTGTAAGTCACTAGGCCATAGTTCTCAAAGAACTGTTGCGCCACCCAATTTATCTATTTTACAAAAAACCTTATTTGAAATAAAACGTAAATTAAATTACCTCCTCTGTGAACTAATAATGTCTGTGAACTTTAAATGTAAATTAGAGTAGAAGCGTCTTAAAAAAATCATATATACTACCAAATATGTAATGTACCAGGCCAGGGGAGCGAAGACAAAATCTTAAAAAATTACTTTCTATTCTATCAATATGAACAAGAGTTGGCATTCCAAAAGAAACATTTAAAATTTTAATAACATATGGATTACAGAACTCTCGGAAAAATCTTTTTACGAAACCAAGTGTTTTATTAGCTTTTTATAATATAATTACGAGTATAGTGATCAGTAAACGTTAATTTTGAGTCTTAAAAACTGGATACAAAATCTTCATATAGTCGTTTACGTTTAAAACACATTGTCTTACGTTTGTCAATATTTAAAATCAAAATATATTTAGATCTTCTTGGAATGGAGCCATATTTTTTGTAAACATAAGTCAAATCATCAATAAACAAATTAAACAGTATTGGACAAAGGTGACGCCCTTGAGGTACACCAGAATTGACTTAAAATTGACACGAAGGGTAAATCCTGCACATTACAAAACGGTCGTTAAATCCAATATAACTTAATTTTTTAAGTAGAATTTCATGAATTTTATTTGTCAAATGCCTTGCTAAAGTCTATAAAGATGCAATCAACTTGAGAGAGTTTTTCAAATGCATCCAAACAAAAAGTAGAGAGTTTTAATAAATTAGTGATTGTACATTTTTTTGAAAAACCCATGTTGATTTTCACATATAACAGAAGAAAAATTAAAAGAATTTATATCACAGACAAGGGATTCAAGCAATTTAGGAATAGTAGACAATTTCGCTGTAGGACGATAGTTCGTAACTTAATTTTTAGAACCTTTTTTTTAGACCGGCGTATGAATATTTCAAAAGATCTGGGAACTTAGAACATTTCAGAGACTCCTTAAAATTAAGAAATAATGGATAGGAAATATAAGCCACTGATGGAATCGGCTAAGGTGATAGTCAAATTGACTATCACCGACTTTCCCGTCTGTGTAAGCTGATTCAATTCAATTCAATTCGATCGAACAATTTCAGAATATAATTGTCACAATTCATTGTTGCTATGGTGAACTCTTAAAATGATTTCTATAAAATATCTAAATAAAAGTATCAAATTGGTTGTGTTAAAATAACATTCATACTTTTCTTGTATTTTTTCGAATTATGTACGTAAGCTTTGTCGGTCAAAAGAATGTGTTTTTGTACCTAAAAAGGGTAACTGAAAAAAATTTACATTCGTTTTTTGTTAGCGTCTGCTAGCTCTATTCAGAAACGATATATTTGTAGGAAAATGACTATCACATTTTTGTGGTGACAGATTTGTAGGTATCAATTTGACTATCACCTTACATAGATCGAATTCGATTATTTTGACTGTCATTTATCAACAATCACCTTAGCCGATTCCACCCCTGAAATCCCGCAAGTGCTAAAATGTATAAAAGTATATATTTTCGGATTTCTTATTATGAGATGGCAATTATTTAAAGCCTTAAAAATCTGAAAAAATGAAAATAGATATAAATAGTATAAATGTGTCAAAATAAGCCTAGAAATGTTGATACCAACACTATAATGATGAAAAAGAATAAGTCATTTAAAAGAAGTTGTTTTCAGGTATTGGCCGTTCGAATTCATCATACAAATTTTAGCCTCCATCAATAACATTAAATTTCCATTGTATATTCACTGATTCTATACAAGCTAAAGTATCACTAAATTTAATTTAATTTAATTAATAGACGTTTTGGCTACCTCTAAGCTGTAGCAAAACATGACAAAAAACTGTTTTAAGTTTTGTTCATACCGAAGAACTTTTCCAAAACTATCACACCCGAAGTGTTAATTGATTTGATTTTTCTTTGCTTAACTGCAAGTAAAAACATTTGAATGAAACAGTCACTTTTTATTGAATATCGTGGAAATTAGTCATAGTGAACATAAAATTGATTCCTACAATCTTTAATCTGACAGAACGAACCCAAGACCCGATTACTTGTCTGTCAAACTTAACTTTATGCTATATCCTCATCGATGACAATAAAATTCCATTTATCCCTTTCCTTTTTGTTAAATATGGCCGCTTATTCCCACGTTCTTTTTCATCCTCTTTCCCTATGTGGAACCCTGTTTGCTCGTTTATATTTTGATGGAATAACATAAAAGCAATTAATTCATACCATAGACGAAAGAAAAACCTACAGAAGACAGTTTTTTGATAGTTTCGTTATTTTCACAGGAAACTTTATCGCATGTAAAAACAATTTGTCAGCTTGTCCTTGTTATTCAAACATTGAAAATTTACCTTAAACTCATAGACATATATATGTAATAGGAATCTTAGGACGAAGAAGAAGTGACGTAAGTTGCTTGTGACTTACCTTTGTAAGAAGCACCAACAACAAACGAAAGAACATGTTGCAAAGGTCTACCAGTCACTGTCATAATTTGTCTCCAAAATGTCATGTCTATAATAAAGAAATACCATAACCGCTATCACTTTTAATATAATAGACATTTTTTACCAAATTTTGTAAATTAATATTTTGCAAATAAAAAAGAAAACAAAGATTGATTTGCAGTTTTCAAATGTAATACCTCACAATTCACTATTTCTACGGGGCCTGCGTTCTGTCATAATTTCTTTTCGAGTGGTCAAATATTTTATCCTCCACCCATAAGTTTTTTTTGTAGCAATTATAATTATTTTTGAATTTCTAACATTCATCCCCTAAATTAAATAGAGAAATTTAAGAGCACAAAACCGAAATGTGAAATTATTCTTTCTAAAACAAAATCAAACATTGTATGTCAACAAACGTGAACCCATATGTCATCTAAATAAAGAGGGGCAGGTACTTCGAGTTTGAATCCTCATCCATCTCGAGAGGCTGTTTGGGATGTCAAACTTAAAATTGGCCCAATAGATCAGAGAGACCATCATTAAATTTTCTTGAAAATATCACTCGTGTTTTTTCGTAGGAATGTTAGTTGTTGCAGAGGTACAAATGAGTGATAGCGCAACATAATGTACCAACAACCTATTGAGAAAATTCTCGAGATTACGACGACGACGATGACTAAGACGCGACAACTGACGATAACTGGTAAGTTGTGTTATTTGTCGTATTGAAGACTCAATCGATTGAAAACCTTGCTATCGAAGGCAAATTGAGAGAAGTAGAAAAAATAAATCTGAATAAATATTGCAGATGGAGGGGAACATTTTCTTTTTTCCTCCTGCCTTTCAATTTCATCGTATATCCATTTGCTTCGTTCTTCATTTAATCTCTAATAAATCATTAAAATCTTCCGGTTTTGAATCCTTTACAATTTTATATACATATACAAACTCGAACATTAATAATCCTTTAATTTTCTTCCTTCCTCCTTCGAATTGTTGAAAGCCCCATTCAACGTATTAGACGAGTATATAAAAGACAATAATTTTCAAAATATAAAAATGCAAAGATAGCATAATTTTCTCTCTAAGAACCCGTTCCGTAACGTTTTTATCCTTTCGAATATAACGTTGATTTTGATTTTGCTTTTGGTTTTATTATTATAGAAAAACCATTTTTTGCACAGCTTTCAATATGGGTACTTAAGTTTGATTATTCAAATTCAGAACAAGTTGTTTTTTCCTTGATTGTATAAAATAATATTCTGAAATGCAAGGTATAAGGAGACTTCTTTACTCAATCATGTTTAAACGGTTATAGTCAACGTAATAGTAACGCTATTCAAAAATCAATACATTTCGATAAAAAGTTCAAAACTATGTATTTTTTGATATTTAGGGTTTTTAAATTAGCGCGGATATGTTTTGGCGCCCGGCCATTTTGTTTTGGTGACATCTTTCAAATTTTTTGTTTATTATTCAGTTGCTTATGCCAAATCATCATGGCTAGTTACACGATTGAACAGCACGTTCAAATGATAAAACTTTATTACCAAAATGAGTGTTCGTTAACGCAAACGTTGCGCGCATTGCGCCCATTTTACGGTAGACGTGTTGGCCCTTCACAGTCGATTCTTCAACGTTTGGTGGCCAAATTTGAGACGACCGGTTCAGTGAATAATCAGCCAACACCCACACGTTCAAGGAACGCAAGACCGGTCGAGAAAATCGCCGAGAACATCGTCTATTTCTCGCCAACTTTTCGTAGACTTCAACTTGGCGAATTTTGCGTTGGGACTTGGGTCTACACCCGTACAATATCCAACTGACTCAGGAGCTCAAAGTTCATGACCATATACCACGCCGCGCCGTTTGTTCGCTGACTGGGCTTCGAATCGTTTGGAAGAGGGCCCCAATTTTGGCCGAAAAATCATCTTTAGTGGCGATGCGCATTTTTGGATGAATGACTGTGTTAACAAGCAAAATTGGCGTATATAGGAAGACACCAACCCACGCGAGGTTCACCAGGTGATAAAGCATCCTCAAAAAGTTACCGTTTGGTGTGGATTTTGGGCCGGTCTTGAACTTTCGTACTTTTTTGAAAACGATGTAAGTGAGGCGGTCACCGTCAACAGCGAGCGCTACATTAAGTTGATAACTAATTTCTTATGGCCCAAATTGAACCATATGGACCTAGACGACATATGGTTCGATTCGTGAAATAAAACCAAATTAACACTAATACAAATGTGTACAAGCTTATTAGATTTGTTTAACAACAAAGTATTACATTTCATTGAAGAATAGCTAGAACATCGATGTTATAAAGAAATTTCTAAACATTTGAATTTTAATGTCCCTAATATTTGGACCCAAGGGACCCAACATTTTGACAGATTTAGAGTTATAACACACTATTAATTATTTCTGTCAAAAAGATTCGTTTTATTGGATGGCTCATGTTTCCTCACATTATCCTTATGCTCAATTCAAAAGTTCTCAATAAGATTCAGTTTCATTTTTGAGAAAACCACTACAAATTATCAGTTGCACACTCCAAGTTGGTTGAGGTCACTTTCCTCTTGTGCGCGCCACCTCCTTCGCGGTCTTCATCTACTGCACTGTTCCGTGGGCGTGGATTCGAAGACTTTCCGGGTCGGAGCATTGGTTTCCATGTGCTCTAAGTGACCTAGCCATCTTAGTCGTTGGACTTTTATCCTTTTAGCTAAGTCAACGTCATTGTACAATGTACACCTCGTCGTTCCATCTTCTTCTCCACTCACCTTCTGTGCATACGGGACCGTAGATCACACGAAGAACTTTTTTATCCAAACGACCCAAGGTGCATTCATACACTTTTGCCATAGTTCATGTTTCTGCACCGTAAAAAACCGTAGAAAGAGTAATTCTTCCATTGTTCCATGCGGCTTTGAAAGCGATGTAGAGATGGTGGGTTTCGATTTGATGTTCTTGTTTTTTTTTCCAGGATCTGCCGTAATGTGATTATCTGATAGACTGTGGACTTTCGTGGTCTAAAACCATGCCGATAGGAACCTATCGGGTTGTTGACGATGGGCTTTTTGACGTTTATATATAATTCGGAAGAGAGTTTATAGGGATCCATTCATCGGGCATGCCAAACCTAACCAAATTATCTCCAGCTGCTTTGAAAAGCTCGGTATTTAAGCTAGCGGCTTTGTTGGACTTCAGCTTAAATGTGGCAAACTTTAATTCTTCTAAGTCGGAATTGTAGGCTTTCATCGTCTACATTAAATTAATTATCCTGCCTGACAGTGGGATTTGGTTCGTCGTTGCCGTATACAGAATTGGACCTTCCATATTCTCAGCATTAAATGCGGTTATAATATGATGTTTCTTCATCCTTCCAGATATTCGGTTCCAGGTTTATGAACTCGTAAATTTCGTTTCACCTGCTCATACAACTTTCGAACTTCATTTCTGCTTTTAACACTTTCAACATCTTCGAAAATTCGGTTAGGTAGAAACGGGTTAATATTAAACGAGAAAGTAGATATTTCTTCATTTCAGTTGAGCGTTCTTATTTCTTTTAGCAATATGACACAAAACATTGTTAATAGGTTGATAAATTGAATTTTTTGCCACCATACCTTGTTTTTCCATTATGACCCTTCATGTTCCGAAACCGAAAAGAAATTAAATTGAAATTTTTCGCGAAGAACTTAGAATTCTTTGATTTTAATGAAAAATTGATTGATATTTAAGAAATACAACTAATATTTCATTAAAAGTATTATTTATAGTTATAAAACGATTCGTATAAAACGATTTTGGATATTTGATTATTTTTGCACATTGTGTCTTTACCTTCACTTTGGTGAAACCTTCAAATTTCGGTTATTATTTCAACAGTTTGAATGAATAAATGATTTCCAAAGTTGCCCTCAATTTAAAACCAAGACAAGATGATGACGATAATTATATGTACAGAACTACGAAGATGCTGATGGCTATGACAAAATTCAGTTGGACCACAATTATTATCATTTCAATTGAAGGTATTTACTCAAAGCTATATTCAACAATTGTGTAGGACACTTGTGTTTATTTGCTTAAAGCAACAAAAACAACAAACAAAATCTCCCTCTCTATAGGATTACCATATCTGGTCTAGACCTCTTTGGATTTATATTGTAGGAAATACAGAAACATAATCCTTTCACTCAAAAAGACTGAAAACGGAAAACGTGTGTTCCGCACAGTTATACGAGTACTACTATAAAAAACCTCCCTGTCCCAGTCCCAAAAATGTATGCGGAAAAACAAAAGTCTCTATGGGGTTGACTTGGTGTTTTCAGCTTTGGAATATAAGGAATTTCCTGACTTGTTTTTCTTCTCGCCTTCTCTTTTATTGTTGTCCTTTTTCTTTATTTGATGTCCCAACTTTCAACCAACAAAGTCGGAAAACCTCAAAAGAACAATGAGCTTTTGTGTATAAAATTAAACTGGTGTTTATAGCTATCCGGAATGTTTTAAAAACATATATTTCTACCACATTTCGACCTAAATTCAGTCACTCTTAGGAAGCAACAAATTAAATGAAACTGTCACCTGGGCTATGATTTAATGACTGTCACACTCTATTCAACCATCAGGTCAACATACTAACTGGATTTCGCTAGCTTTATGTTTGCATAATTCATAAATTGAAACAATTAAATCGAAACGTTGATTTGCGTGCTTGATAGCAAAGTCCAATTACATAAATCAATTTGATCATTTTATTAGTCCCTATGGTATCTTTTAGAAAGGACTGGATTTAGTTGGCTCTCGCCCTGTTCTGCAATTTGATGAAAAGTAAATTGAAAACAATTTTCAATTTTACTTGAAATAAAATTACCTTTTTGTATATTGAGATCGATTTCGAAAACTTCGAACACTGTCAAAACTGAAGGATCATCCAATTTTATGCTACAAATCAAAACAATGTTGATTTTGCTCAAGTCAATTTACTAAGATATTTTGTGTAGAGAATGGCCAGCCTAAGTAAAATACTGCTGTTCCATGTTAAAGGATACAATATTATTGGTAATTTTAATGGAATAAAGGAAGCGGAATTCAAAAGAAAAATAAGAAGACTTATTAGATACATAGATACTTTAATTTATTGGCAAAGATAAAGTTACAGAGTTTACAATATTTTTAAGTCAATTCAAAGCACAGAGATAATATGATATCAAATTGTATCTTACTACTAAAAAATAATAATTAGTTTTTAAACAATATGATTGCTTTTTTATTATAATACTATCAATGATAATGACTTTTGGTGGTGCATTGTCTGCCATGTGTATATCTTAATATTTATAAGTTTGAAGGAAAACATTGCAAAGAAAAAACCTTCATTAGAGTTTTGTTTATAATTATATTACAGAGAGGTTATGCTTAGATTTAATATTTTATCGATGATTTATTTTATCAGTAAAAAAATAAATATATAAAAATATATACAAAAATAAATTTGTGTATTTAAATGAATAAATAAATCTACACTAATATTATTAAGAGGAAAGATTTGTATTTTTGTATGTAACGAATAAACTCAAAAAGTACTGGACCGATTTTAATAATTCTTTTTTCATTAGAAAGCTACACTGAGTAACATAGGCTATATTTAGTACTAGATTACCAACCGAAGGTATAAAAAATGGCATACGCTGCGAAGTATTAATGATAGGACAAACAAATGTTTTCTAATTTAGTGATTCATGGTCGTTTTGATTAGCATGCTTATAACTTAAATATCTGTACCTATTTATGTCTACCCGTGCGAAGAAGGGACGGGCCGCTAGTAAATAAATAAATAAATTAATTAATAAGTAAATAAATAAACAAATATATAAACAAATAAATACATAAACAAATAAATGAATAAATATATATATAAATTAGTAAACGAGAAAAAATGTATAGAAAAAATAAGTAGACAGTAAAATGAATATAATAATTAGATACATTAATTAATAAATAAACAAAAAATACATATAATGATATATAAAAAAAAACAATATAAAAAATATGGTAAATACAAAAGATAATAAATAATACATAAATAACAAGATGTATGAGTAAGGCGCCAGTTATAGCTATCATTGGTTTTCATCATTGAAAACAAACATTGGAATTTTTTTGACAGGTCGTTTATAGCTATCATTAAAAATTTCTGTCATTGAAAACAAATTCCTGATTGAAATCCACCGAAAAACTTTTACTGACAGAAATCTGTCATGGGAATTGTGTGATATTGGAACAAAAATCAGTGGAACGATTCGTTTCAATTTTGAACATAAAAGTATCAGCTGTTCAGGAAAATGAATTTCCGTCCGGAAAATAGAAAAATACATTTTTGGAGAAAAATAAATACGTAATTGTGTGATTTCCGATCGATGAGTATATAATTTTTATTTCTAATCAAAGGGAAACACTGTAAAATATCGGTGACGTGAAATAACGCCAAATGAAATAAAGCCAAATCCAACAAATTTGGCATTATTTCGTTTTTGAAAACGAAATAAGGCCAAATTTTCAATTTGGGTTTATTTCGCTTTAGAAAACGAAATAATAGCAATTTGGCATTGTTTCGATTTAAAATTTTGCAGAATTAGGAAAAAACATAAATTAAAATTATCTTTTGTTTTCTCTCTATGCTAAAACAATTTTTTTTGAATTGATAGCACGGCGTACTAACAGCTAGGTATGCAACCCCCCTGCTTGGGATCACTATAGGATTTGGGGTGGGTGCGAGTTTGGGTATATGCAAAGAACACGAATGCGTTGAGATTCTTTCATAACTGTGAGCCATACTTGCTTTTTTTTTGGTTGGGAATTTCTTTGATTTTAGTGCTCAAATGCAAAAGTTTTTTGCATATACCCAAACTCGCACCCACCCCAAATCCTATAGTGATCCCAAGCAGGGGGGTTGCAGGGGGGCAGCATGCCCCCCCTTACATACCTAGCTGTTAGTACGCCGTGCTATCAATTCAAAAAAAACTTTTTAGCAAAAGTAGCTATTCTAGACAATAAACCATTTTTGAATTTTAAAATATTTGGCGTTGTTTCCATTATTTTGTTGGCCTTATTTCTTTTTATAAATCGAAATAAAGCCAAATTGGTTTTGAACAACGAAATAAGGCCAAATTTGAAATTTGGTGTTATTTCATTTGGCACTATTTCACGTCACCTAAAATATCGATTACAAATTTTACCGGATCGATTTCAATGATAGCTATAACTGGCCCCTAATACAAGAAAAGAAAAGAAAAGAAAGAAGAGAAAAGAATTTGCAATTTTTTAATATGCATTATAGCACAATTACCCCATACGGGCGATCGATATAACAATATTGCTTGAAAAACGACTTTAAAAAGAATAAGTTTAATGTCTTTGCTAAGTAATGAACTTCGGTTAATAAGCGGATATAACATTTTTATACCGACACTTATTTTATTTGCTGTCATTTGTGTGTGTTCCTTGAAGGTCAACAACAAATTAGAAGACAAATTGAATACAATATTAGATACAATGTTAGTGCGTTAATATATAATTCGTTCGGAATTTGTGTTAGAGTTTTAAATAAGCAAAGATGCTTTTTTTCATCTTTAAAGACTCAAACACCTTATGGAATCGAATAAAGTCTTTGAGAACTTCAAACTTCACTTAAAACTTTCCTTATATTTTTTAATAGCAGTTTAAAAAATGAACCAGAAAAAATAGCAAACACTTTTCCACAAACATAGGGAAAATACAGCAAAAATACTATATTTCCAGAGAACGTTATTAAATAAATAAAAAAATAAATAATATTAAATAAATAAGAAATAAATTGACTTTTAACTTAAATGGCCTACCCTCCAAGAAAATCCTTGCTAACAACTTGAATATGATATCTCAAGAATCGAGTTTGACACCACTTTACAAATGCTTAAAAGAACAACACCTGGATAGGATAAATCACAGTCTTAAGAACAAAATTTGCCTAGTGTACAACAACATCCTTTCGGACTGCTATCGCTTAATTGGAAGAAGGCTATACTCATGCCAATTCCTAAGAGTTCTCGTAACTATCACTAAGTAGATGGATGTCGTCCAATATCTCTTCTAACTATTCTGTCAAAAGATTTTGAAAAAATTATTGGAGGTAGAATATAATCCCTGATGGAAATTACAATGAGTAATGAACAAAGGAGGAGTTCAATCCCTAATTCATTTAATGGAACATAAACTAGCAGATGATCTTTCAAACGGCTTTACCTCAAAAAAAATTGAATCTTAGAAATGGGACACCACAATGTTGTCCCTTATCTATGTACCTTTATAATGCAAAAATAGATGCACTCATAGCAGAGTTCACACAACCAAAATTCAGACTATATTTTATTGGCGTTTATGTAGACAAAATGTTCATGGTAGCTTCAGGAGCTCCATTAAATGTTAACACAATTTAAAAATCACCAGACTCTGAAATCTTGATTGGACAAAAACATTAGCGACCGTTCCACCATCGAAAATTGAGGCTCTTCACCTTACGCTATTCAACAATCAGTCTAAAAATGGACTTAAATTGCTTGGAGCAACCTTCAGTGGCAATCTTAAATGTGACCATCACTTCAAAAATATCATCAAACAACTGAAGAATTGAAACAACGCTCTGAAAATCACATGCTCTCGACGAAAAGGACCATATCTTGAAAGTGCTCTTAAAATAACAAAAGCTCTAGTAGAAGGGACGCTCCAGCATGGACTCACACAAAGAAAACTTTGGCGATCATTGATATAGCCATAAATGAATGCTATACAGAACATCTGCAGAAGTGCTAAGAACCATACCAATAGAAGCTCTACTCTGAACTATATTCGAAGCATCCCTTTTAACAATGTCAACATATCTTTAACGTGGATACCAGGTCACACAGGTATCAAAGGTAATGAGATCGCTGATACAGCAGCAAAAGAAGCGACTCGTTATGCGTATTTACAAGAACTGAATTCAAACACATACGGTTATTGTATACCGTCCCATAGAATCCCATAGAATAAAAACTTAACCAGAGAGGAATGTATCTCACTTCTTCGGATCCGAGTAGAAAAAACTCTTTTTAATATCCGTCACTACTTTAATAACGACCCCCCAGAACAATGCGAAACTTGTAAAGAAGCTCCTTCAGTTGGACATATTATGTATATTTGCAGTACTCATCAAATAACAGACTTTAACTTTCCTTTAACATGGAACATACTCAACGAAAGAAAAGCAGAAACTAAAGTACTAGACCCATCGGATGTTCAAACCTTCCTGAGCATTAAAGAAGCCACAAGCTTGCATAACAAATTTAAACATATTTAAACTAATCTTAATAGTATTTAAATTTTAAAATCATATTTTTATCTAAATTTGTAATTTATTTGAAATTGATTAAACTTGAAAAATTGTGAGATCAACATAAGAATATTTCCTTAAAAGGGCGTCTTCTATGGTCTTGTTGCCCTGATGCTTTCAATGTAAATACTATTATATTATATTTGTTATCCGATACTATATGGTGATAAGAAATAATGTCTCTAAAATATTTTCAAATTTTTCTGGATATATTTTGAAATATTTAAAAAAACAATATTTGTTTCATGAATTCAGATAGCAAAGAAAAATCAAATTGTTTCTGCAACATTTTAATGTGCTCGAAAATTATTCTGTAGGATTTTCATTTTTTTTCGTAAACAATCTTCTTAAAATTTTCCTGATGGGACTTACTATTTAACATTTTCAACATGTTTTTTCATTTGCCTCTAGAAACTGATATGTTTCTAAAACATATAATACATGTTCAAAATTATTGCAATTTTCTTAAAAATATTTTTAGAATTTTACGACAACAAAAAAATGATTTTTAATTTTACTTCACTCTACTATAGGACGCCAAAGTGACTCGAGGCCTGATTTTATACGTCAAGGACTTAGTGCTGATAATGGGGTCAGAAGGAGCCAAAAGGTGATATTTTATGCTCTGTTTATTTATTATGTAGAATATCCTTCCGAATTAATCCTGACGACATTTTATGTACCTTAAACGAGTGTGTGTGTATCGTCTTTAATTAACCATAGGTGTGACTTACGAATTGTTTCATAACAAATTTATACCAACCCCCAGACTGTTTATGAAACACGCTGTCACATAATTACTGACCAGGCGTTATCCATAATTGGAGAGTGTGGACCTCCCACTGTTTTTATGTGTTTATTTCCTTCCTCATGGCACCGAGTGACGATGACATATGAAATCATCACTCTATTTTGTTTCGCCTAAGGATAAGCTGCTACTATTAAGCCATACGAAAATTATGAGCTACAAAAACTTGTGTTTGCACAGACAAACATTTTTTCGTCATCCATCCAGGTTCAATGGAATATGAGCCGAGATGAAAAAGTTTATCTGAAGGCATTTTACGAGACACTCATTTCATTTTCTAGAATGCGACTAATAGCAACGGGATTAGAGTACCTACACCATCAGAAGTTTCATTTAGGTATGCAGAGTCAAGGACACTTATAATGGATTTTCTTGCCTAAGAACATTCTCATTTTATTTTTGTTTCCAAAACTTCATTCATTCAAAGCTTCGTCATGAGGATTATATTTTAAGGGAACATATAAAATTATAGCAATAACTATAACTATAAGAAAAACAGTGATTCGACTGAAATAGCGAAAAAAGTGAGATTATGGTTGTGTATAGAATTCCACTGCTACTTCCGATGTAGCCATTATTTTAAATGGATTAACAGTTTCAGCGCCACCGAACAGCGAACGTAGCAATTAAAGTGGTGTATTTAATTTTAGGGGAAAATATATACATACATATATTATTTTTAAGAAATCCTTTGCTGCTTCTGGTCAGAATTAAGTTTTCGTTATGAATGAGATTTTGACATGAGAATTCTTACCTTTGTTTGTTTTTTGATTTAAACATTATTTAGCAATGGCGTGTGAACCCCTACATTGTGCCAATATAATTTAAAAAGAACTAAAAGTATAATTTAATATTTATTTTTAAGGGTAGAGGAGTTTAAATTTTATATCCTGCGAATGTTTGTAGGTCGTTTGTTTTCTCAATTAAATATATAGTTCATATAATTTTCGGAAATGTTTTCTCTGGCAATAAACATTTTTCGTAATTTCTCATTTGCGTGAAACTATACTTGCAGTCTATTTTAAGTTAAATGATAAATTAATACTGTCCATATGATTTAATTAATACTGTGCCATTTAAAAAAAAAATTAAATAAACCCTCGTAGCGAATCTGCTTAAGACCTTAATTTTCAAGTTTTGACTGAGTCGACTCAATACTTAACAGACATAAAGACAATGGAACGAATCGCCGTGCCAACTTTTTCGACTACCACTTTTAATTTCAAAAACTGTTAAGATTAAGTTTAAAGCCAATATTTTTAATTTTTGAATAGATATTTGAGTCGAAAGTAAATTTATACTCAGTTTTAGTATTGTTTTTTTTTATGTTTTTGTTTTTTTTGTAAAAAAAACTGTCAATTTGATTTTTATCAAAATTTGATTGAATGTTGAAAACAATATTTTTTTATAAAATAAAATTAATTCAAAGCCAATATCTCAAATTTTTGAAAAAATATTTGAGTGGAAAATCAGTTTTTACCAACTTTTAGTATTTTTTTTTTTAGTTTTAAGTTTTTTTTTTTTTAAACTGTCAATTCGATTTTTCTCAAAATTTTACTGAATATTGATAACAATATATTTTACAAGATAAAATTAGTTTGAACACCATATCTTAGGTTTTTGAAAAGATATTTGAGTCAAAAGTCAATTTTTACCAACTTTTAGTAATGTTTTTCTTAGGTTTTTATTTTTTATAAAAAAAAAACTGTCAATTCGATTTTCTCAAAATTTTATCAGATGTCAAAAACGTTATTTTTCGTTTCACAAAATTATTTTGGAAATAAAATCAGTTTGTATTCGAAAAATATTCGAGGTGGCAAATATTTTTTTTTTCATTTTTTGTTTTTTTATTTATAAAAAAACAGTTAATTGGATATTTTTCCAAAAATATAATTGTTTCGTATCACGTTACAATATATAATATAAAATTTAATTTAAGGCGGTAGCATAGTTGGTTCGTGAGATATTTTGGGTAAACCAACATTTTCACCTGTTTTTTAAATTGCTATGGTAAAAAAAAACCGCTCACTCAATTTTTTTCAGAGTGCTTTCGGCATATTTCTCTCGATATCTCTACTGGTTCTTGAGCTATGGACGACGAAAAAAACTTTGCGAACGTACGGACGTACGAAGGTACGTACACATGCACGCACAGACATCTCCCTAAAAATCTTTTATTTCGACTCTAGGGACCTTGAAGAGTCGAGAAATGTCAAAATTTTAAATTCGACAAATCGGACCGATTACATTCATTCTCTTTTCTGCCTTCTGTTTACTTACAACGACCAAAATTTTAAATAAATTTCCACTTTAACCAGAAAAGCATAACCCGTTAATTAAATACCACAAAGCCTCATTGTTAAAATTATTATAATGACATCAATCTGGAAGTAGGGGCAGGTAAACTCTGTACACACCAAAGTATCCTTATTAAAAGTAACCAATATAAGTACAATGTCTACAAAAACGTCATAATAAATTAAAAGCGCTCCATCAGAGCATCACATTTTACTGTGATATAGAATAAAGTATATAGTACAAGCAATGTATCACTTCGCATTGCCAACATTAAACCCCTTTCACATTATTTTTGGGGGTTGAGATTGAGGATGACAACAAGGAACATCAAAAGACAATATTCTCTCTCAGAGACATCCTTCTCAACTATTAATTCTTGTAGTTCGTTGTCATTCTCGACACTGATGGCGTCTGTAAGTTTCGTTCTATAATCTCAGAAATGGCTCTTCGGGACTGTGTGTGATGGTGCGAGTAGGACTTGTTTGAATGGTTAGGTATGCTAAGTCAAGTGTTTACCTCGTCCTTATCATACCTAGATGCTTCCTTACTCTTGTTTGCTCCTTTAGCTTCACTTTAGTTCCTCATTAAATATAAAGATATATTGACGCTGCTGGAATTAACGTTAGTTGTTGCTTCACGCTATTTACGAAGGTGTGGAACACAAAGTCCCTGAATCGCGCTCATAATTTTCAACAATAAATCAAAAGACAACTGACTTTTAAGCTTATGCTCATACAAACAGATTCCTTAATAAATGCATCCCTGTGTGATATAAGTGTGAAATTATAAATCTTCATCAGCATACAATACCCTATATCAAGGACAAGTAAATAACCATTCATCTAGAGCCCGTCACTCCAAAGAGAAACAGAAGGAAATAAAACCAACAAACAATTTAGGAGGAACATACTGAAAACCCCACAGAAGTGCCCTTCACAAAAAGCTATAGCATAGTATTCTTGAAATGCCAAGCTCGATGGAGAAATTAAAACAGAAAAATGTAGCCTTACAATTGTCATATTTATTTTTGGCAAATATACTTTTGCAAATTATTTACCTTAGTTAATTGTGGAAATTAATTAATATCAAATGTGCTTATTTAGGACCATTAGTATTGTGGACGTAAGACATTTTACAGTCAGTTTCGTATTCATTTTTGCACTTAAATGATAATATTTCAAGCAATTTGAGATATCACTATTTTAAAAAGAAAAAAAATCGGTTAAGGCACTAGAACGAGCTGGACTTTAATTGGTTAAAATGTGCTATTTATGTGCTTCATTAAAATATTATTTTATTACCGGAGGGATATTTTGACAAAGATTTCAAATAAAATGGGATAAATGTTTGTACTTGTTTTTGATTTGTGTTTTAGGTTGAAATTGTTTTAAAATATTTGTTTTAATTTATGATGACGACACAACAAACCTTGAACCCAACATTTTTCACATACATTTTCATAATTGTTAACATTTACATTCTTCAAATCCAGAAAAAAATTGAACAAATAATTTAAACTATGCAACAAAAGCTTTTTTTTTGTTAGCTTTAAAATTTAATAATTATTTTCCTCCATTTTACAGATTTTGAAATATTTTGAGTTTATTGGCAAAAGATCATTAAAATTTAGTATTTATTGTAATCAATTTTAACCTCAATGAATTTATGCTTTTAATCAACTTTTCAAATAAATATTTTTTAATACTAGTTTAAATATACACCTAAATCTAAATAGTAAAATAGTTCGGAAAAGACAAAATATGTTCTTGTATATTATAAAGGCTTAAATATATGAACTGACAATATATTCAGATATGTTATATATCTCAAAGCTTAACCTGAAACAGTTGAAAATTTCTCAGTTTTAAAGTTTAAAAAACAAAAGATTTAATCCAGATTTGTTATTTAACATTACTGGCCGTAAGGAATGTTTTTACATTTCCTTTAATAAAAAAACAGATAGTTGATTTCTTTTTACTCCATTTAATCTTAATTTAAAAAAAAACAACATGTGTGTTAATTTAAGAACTCACTGTAGGGGTGCTAAGCTTGATTTAAAAAAGAAAATAAAAACACATTTTTGGTAGTAACACACGTGTCATCAGTATCAGGTGCTTCAACTTCTAGCCTTTATTTGTCTTTTTATTCTTATTTATTTTTAAATTGTGAAAACCCTATTTTTGTTTGATTATTATTATATTTCAGCTTATTCAGGAATTCTAAAAGGATGCTCTTATGACAGATTCAATTTTATTAATTTTAATTTTTCACAGGAAACGAAAGTTTATTTGACAAGGCATAAGCTTAACACCAGAAGCGTGTAAATTGTAAATAAAACTGAAAAGGCAACGAAGGGAGGTGTGCAGGTGAAAGGCTTTGAATCAATGTTTGTACTCACCTTAACTTTGCACATACTCCAAAACTTGACATGGGCCTGAAAGTAAAAACAAATGAAAATATATTTATAAATAACTTTAATTTATCATTCAGCTTATATTAAAATAAACAAAAAATAATAAAAGTTGCAGAAGATATAATAAAATTAGTAAAAGTCCCATGTAAGTTAAGAAGGCTGTTCTATACTAAAAAAGAGGCTGGGATGCGACCCACACTGATAACTTCCCATCCCGTCTGTCGATTTGTCTTGCTTAAAAGGTTTGCAGGTTTTCGTGGTTTGTTAAAAAAGTTTAATTTAAAAATTACCAACAATATTTCTATTTTTGTATGAAAAAACGGACTGTTGGTTTTTTTTTAAAAAATTACTGAATTTTGAAAACAATATTTTCTGTGAGATAAAATTAGTTTGAAGCCAATTTTTTTAATTTTTCAAAAGATATTTGAGTGGAAAGTACATTTTTATTAAGTGTTAGTATGTAAGTATTGTTTTTTGCTAGGTTTTTATTTTTTTTCACAAAAAACTGTCAATTCAATTTTTCTCAAAAGTTCACCGGATGTTGAAAACAATTTTTCTTATATTTTTAAATTCATTTGAAGCCATAATCTCAATTTTTAAAAAGATATTTGAGTCGAAAATTACTTAAGCCGTAATTTTTACCAACTTTTAGTAATGTTTTGTGTAGGTTTTTATTTTTTGTAAAAAACTGTCTATTCGATTGTTCTCAAAATTTTACTGAATGTTGACAACAATATGTTTTAAAAATAAATTTAGTTTATAACCAATATCTCATAATGTTGAAAAGATATTTGAGTCGAAAATCAATTTTTACTAACTTTTATTAAGTTTTCCTAAGGTTTTTGTTTTCTTTTGTAAAACAAACTGTCATTTGATTTTTCTCAAAATTTTACTGAATTTTAACGATAATATTTTTTTTTAAATGAAACTAGTTTATAGCCAATTTCTCAAAGTTTTGAAAAGATATTTGGGTCGAAAATCAATTTTTACCAACTTTAAAAAATGTTTTTTTTTGGGTTTTAATTTTTTGTAAGAAAACTGTCAATTCGATTTTTCTCAACATTTTTCAGAATGTTGTAAACAATATTTCTTATAAGATAAAATAAGTTTGAAGTCTTAATTCCAAGTTTTTGAAAAGATATTTGAGTCGAAATTAAATTTTTACCAACTTTGAGTAATGTTTTTTAGGTTTTTATTTAAAAAAAAAACTGTCAATTCGATTTTTTTCAAAATTTTTCGAGATGTCAAAAACGTTATTCTTCGATGCATACAATTATTTTGGAGATAAAATCATCTTTGTTTGTAAAATTTTCGAGGTGACACATACTTTTTTCAGTCTTTTTGATTAATAAAATAAATCGTTATTTGGATTTTTTTCAAAAATATATTTATTTGGTATCACGTTACAATATGTATTAAGTGAGATATTTTGGGTTAACCAAAATGTTCACCTTTTTTTAAATTGCTATGGTAAAAAAAACACCCGCGCAAAATTGTTTTGAGAGTCCTTTCTGCGTCTTTCTGCATTGTTATCTGTATAACAAAATTTATTTGAAGTCGGTATCTCTACTGGTTCTTGAGCTACGGATGACGAAAAAAACTTCCCAAACGTACGAACGTACGTACACACGCACTCACAGACGTCGAGAAATGTAAAAATTTTCCATTTGACAAAACGGACCAATTACAATAAGTTCCTATGGGAAGTTAATAATACACAAAATGAGTGAAAATTGAAAATTTCAAGAACACTGTTGATGTATAATAAACCATAAAAAAATAATGAAAAACTCGTACCACCTGTGCTTAGGGCTCACAAATCAATAATCAGTAATGATTTTGCTTAAAAAAAAAACTATTTTCTAAACACATTGCTCAAATTAAGCTATTATTAACATTTCTCTATTTCTGTTGCATTATTTAATAAGTAACAAGTTTAAACTTTTGGGACACCGATTATTAACTAAGTGGCAGTTTAAAAGTCGCAAAATAGAAGAATTATTTAGTATTTAATCTAAACAACTTCTACTGAAACTAACCTACAATAGTTTTAAAAACAAAACAAAAACTTTAATTTTGTTCATTTTTTTTAAACTGCTGCTGTCACAACTGCTTCTAGCTTAAAATTTCTATTCATTTGATTCTTTTTTTATTATTTCAGAATAAACCACGATTCTCCGAACATGCTGATAAATATTATAGACCGAAAACCCTCACCGTCTGGACAGCAACCCTATTGGTAAGTCGCAAACATAACATATACAAAAGTTTACCGAAAAAGCACTAGTTCGCAAACACACATACTGTAATGTACCTACACATGTAGATATTTTGCAGGTGGTTAGGAAATATGTGTATATTCCAACAAATTCATAAACTATGAATTCATTGAAAAATACAATAAACTAAAAAAACAAAGCAAACTTTTAGATACTCGGGGTGGATTGTTTTTGGTTCTTTTTATTGGAGTTATACAAAAAATATAAAATTCATCTCATGGTAAAAATATTAGTTGCTTGTCATGGCTATTCTAGTATAGTTTCTAGTTTGGTTAAATAACACTCTAGGGCTAGTTTGCATTGCCAGTCTGTATAGTTTATTATCAAAACATTTGAAACTTTGTATATTGTATACCTACTCAATATGTAAAATATGCTACATACGTCATACATACATACATACATACTTGTCTAAATATTAACGTACAAAACTAATAACTTTGTCAGAGAGTGTGTAAATCCTGCATCACATGTTATAAAATTAAGCTCATTGCACATCATGAAGGGTAAAATATGCAGCGAGAAAAAACACCCCCAAAAGCATCGAAGTCACTATTGCACAACATTTTGTCTTGTTTCAGTTTTTGTTTAAGTCATGTCTTTAAGTTAATCTGAATTTTTCGACTGAAAGCTAGAGTCGCTTATTCTTCTTTTTTTCCATGGTGTAGATTGGTAATTTTGAGAAACCCAACTGCACAGTGCACAAAGTACAAACAAGCCAGAAAGGACACAACAAAACGCATACACATTCACCGAATATATAAAAGGTGAAAGGAAAATCAATCAATTCACTTACATTCCCATCAATTTTTAATGTGAAAGCTTTTATGGCAATTGAATGGACTATAAAATTTGCTTCAACACTGTTTTTCCAATATACGTGCACAGATGCATGAAATACTCTGAAAACCAAATGGATACCCCCTTTCCTTACTCTTCTGTAATCCATTAGCTCACATCCCATTCCATCAAATTAATCAAGAACACAGCTTTCCGATGTTGTTGTCTACCCATCAGTCAGATCCAAACGAAATTTTGTTTGATATAAAAATGGTCGAAAAACTGTTTTGAACTATTTTCATGGTTTCAAAATATTTAAGCCCATAAAAGTGAAGTTGAATCAAGTGATAGTAAACGTCTATCAAACAATTAACCTACAGATTTGAGACACAGACAGTTTTCGACAGAGGGATGTTTTTTGTTATTCTATCGTGAAGAAGTTAAATTTGCTATTCATGGTTTTTTGTGTCTTTTTTCCAGACACTCTTTTTCAATCAAGTGAGGCTATATTTGTTTGTAGATAGTGTACACTACACATACTACATAGTCTGAGAAGTGAAGCGCGGACGGTTGCAGAAATTTTTGTCGAAGGGGATAAAGAAACACGTCTAGATGAAGCAGACCGATAAACCCTTTGAAATCATTATTAATACGTTTAGAAATATTTTAGTGAATTAATTAAAATAATTTTAAGGAAATGTTGAAAAAAGAACTAACTCAAGAAAAGAGAGTGCGTATACGCCCGAAAGACCCAAATCATTTTATGTCATTTCATCATTTAAAAAGAAGAAATTTAATAAAGTTGAAATATTTAAAAACCACTTCTAAAAGCATCTTAATGCTAAATGTTATCTGGTTATCAACTTCCTGGCAACGTTCATATTATTAATTTTATTTTTATTTTAATCTTATTTTCATTCGCAGTTGCACCATTTTCTAATTTTATTCTGCTAGTAAACTTAGAGTGAAGATGAAAAGGGTGTTTCATTTTTTGTCGAGTTAAGTGGACAAGAAAGAGACACAGCATCAAGAAGAAAAAAACTTAAAATTCTGCCTTAGTTGCAAAACCCAAAATTGTTTGGAAACTCATAAAATCCACTTGCCCATTTAGGTATATAGACTTACATACATATGTATATCCCACCATATAACTCAATTACAGTCGTTTACCGAACTATACCTAAACAACATTTCACCAGACTGCCAATGGCGTATACAGCAGAAGCAACACTGTATATTGCCAACAACAGCATAGCTTATGGGAATTTCACTGTGAATAATGCATTCTATAAACTCAGTCGAGTGGATTAACAATCCGTATAAAATATAAACTTACTCGTACATGTATAGATATATAGTAGGTCCTGTAATCGGACGTTGTTGGCCATCTCCTTTGTGTGTTCGAGTATCCTATCCCAATACAGGGAGTCCTTCGATGGACTGGAACAAAAAATGTTTTTCCATGGTAATGGTAAGACATTGAAAAGGAATGTTTCTAATGCATTTTTATATATTAACTCATTGAAGATTTTATTTTTGAAACACAGCTTGAACAAAATTAAAATCTAACCAGGTAAAAAGTATTTAATATTAAGCACTTGAGCAAACGGCCTCAATTAAAGAAAGTATGTAAAAACAATTTAATGGTTTCAAACTCAAGGCTAAAGTCAAATAAATAAAAAGAGGCTGATATGCTACCCACTCTGATAACTTCCCGTCTGTACTCGACTGTCATTTTTTTAGAATTGTACAAAATTATTAATAACAATATTTTGTACGAGATACAGAATTTGAAGTCAATATCTTTCATTTTTCGAAAACCGATTCAGGTTTTTGTAGGATTTCATGTTTTGTAATTGAATTTTTCTAAAAACTTAACTAAAAGTAGAAACAATATTTTGCATATGATAAAATAAGTTTTATTTCAATATCTATTTTTGTTCCCGAAATTTTTTGTTTCACATATATAAAAATACAAAAAATGGGTTTTTCTAAGACCATTATCGTACGATAACAAAAAATTTAGCACAGAATGAAATTATTTTGAAGTAAATACCTTCATTTATTCACGTGATATCGAGAAACGAATATGAGGTAGGTAAGTAGGTAGGGAGGGCAGTTACAGCCCTTGTTGAACGACTCAATTGGAAAGCATCGTTTTGATAGAATAAACCCCTAAGATTTATGTATTTCATTACGGATTTATATTGACAAAATTAGCGGCACTAGAGCCATTTTCTTTCTACATCTTTCTGTGTTGTTATGTTAATTTATCTTAACTCGATATCTCTACTGGTTTTTGAGATATAAACGACGAAAAAAGTTTACCGAACGCACGAACGTATACGTACACACGATCACTCAGACATCTCTCTAAAAATTATTGATCTAAATTCTAGAGACCTGGAAACATCAAGAAATGTAAAAAATTTTAATTCGACAATTCGGAGCAATTACAATGGGTCATATGCTAAAAGATGAGAAAGTTCTCAGAGTCAGAGCTGACGAGATTGAACTCGCATGTGAGATCGATCGAGCACACTCGGACTCGGACATAGTTTCATATGCCAAAAAACGAGTTCACTCTCTATAGTTGTGACTCAGTGATATGAGAACGATCTCAAAACTCTTTGTATGCACTTGCACTATTTAAAACAGTATTTTATGTCCGGTCAGTTTAGTCAAGAATGAAAAATGTCTTCTAAAAGCGAAAATAACGTGTAATTATAAACAATAATGCTGACTATCTTAGTGAATTTCTAGTAAAAGAACTGAAACTAAATAAAGTTTTACTGGAGAAGTCGATTGCTTGAATCCATAAAGTCGTCTTCATCTAAATTCTTTGCAAAGTTATGTAGGACAAAACAAGAACTGATTAAGGATGGAATTGTATTATGCTTTACTCGGACTTTATATTGAAAAATCGGAAAACGTTGCTTTATTTGTCCGTAACATCTTTCTATTATCACTCTTTCTTTTGTTAGAACAGTATTAAATTTACTTTCGGCATCGTAACTTGTTTGTTTAAATGGTGTCATTAACCAAGGCGTTATGCCATACCCTTCATCGCCCAGTAATATTGCTGATTAATTATTATTCATATGATTAAAAATAAGAAACTATTTTTCAAAATACGGGAAACTTCAATGCTTATAAATTTTTCATCCGTGTTGCACGTAGCCATTTATTGAGTAGTACATTTATTGAGTAGTATCCTTTGCGGTTGACGTATTCCTCGTAGTGATAGAGTTTTTTCCTTTTACGCACATGTGTACAATCCAGAGCACTAATGGTGTACGGCAACTCATACTTTTTGGCTCCATAACCTTTGCGCTTCTTCTATTTCTTCAGAAGTGTGTAGAAATATGATCCAATCAGTTGCACGGCTTGCAATTTTTGTTGCGACTTGCTGTATCACCCTAGATATCGTTGATTGATTGACACCAATGTCTTTACCATCACCGCTTTGAAATCCAGGATCTCCTACATAACGCAGAAAAATCCTCATTTTTTCTTGATGAGTCAAAGCACCACTGCGTGTTTCCAGGGTGGGGCCCAAAAACTCATCTGTCAGTAATTGCACTCCTGTTTCACAAAATCTATACGATTATCGAAAACCTTTACCAATTGGACATCTTCTATTTTTATAAACACGATTTGTAACAAAATTATTCATAAAATCGGCCATTTTGATAGTTGTTTATCAACTGAGTAAGAGAAAACCCATCCTCAACAATTTGTGAGATCGATCTCATGCAATTGTTGTGAGATCGATCTCATGAGCGTTTGCTCATTTTTAGCATATCAAAACTAGAACTTTCTCACATAGAGTTTTCGTCGACAGATCGATCTCAACACTTTGAGTTCGAACTCACAGCTTGAGATCGATCTCGGTCTCTGTATTTTTTTTTTTTTTGCATACCACTCTAAGAAAGTTCTCAGAAAAGTAAGTAAAGAGCTTAAGCTCATCTTTTTGCATAGGACCCAATAACTTCTTTTGAGAAGTTAACAATAAGACTTTTTACTGCAATTGGTTCAATTTAAAAACATAATAGTTGATTGGAAACTCTGGATTTTTGACCTCCGAAAGTATTTGTAAGTTTATATTTATAGAATAATCAATCAACCAAAATTGTATCAGTAAAATCACAAAAGTGGCATAAAGCTCAAAAAAATAAAGAAGTGCACAGTTTTGACCTTGAAAAATTAAAATTTCATTTTAAATTGAAAAATTTAACTGGCCATTTCAATCCACAAATCTTCAATTATTCTGTTAGCGATTTTTAAGATCCACTTGTTTCAAGCAACTTATCCAACAACACTCGTTGCAACGCCCGAAATTGTTTCAGCGTTATATCATTTTTATATGTAGAGGTATTTATTGTGTACTGTACATGTATGTTTGTTTTTTCCTATTTAAGACACAGTCCTGTTATATGGGAACGGTGGGTATTTTTCTGTGATTAGATATTTGGCGAAGAGAACAACAAAAATGGACACACTATGTATCACAAGCGGCCCTCTTAAATAAATATTACTGTAATGCACTTCCCTCATACTCGATTGGTTTGTGCTTGTGGTTGTATAGAAGAGAAATGTAAGAAATACAGTTCTGAATTGGACTTGTGGCTTGATATGGCATCGCCCGTGGTCAAAACTCTGCAGAGAAAGCCAAACCAATGACAATGGTATACCTAATGGTACTTCAGGCTGATTGCTTGAGTTTATACTTAGTGTATACAAAGATACGTACGTAAATAGCACACACAAAAGTACGAAAACACTCCAGGTTGGAGACCTAATGTCGCAAACCAGCAAAAGCATACGAATTATTTACAGATACAGGACCAAGTTTTAATGTTCAAAAAAGAAAATTCCTCATTTTCTTTTTATCCTCAAAAGAATGAATGTGCACGTTTTTAGTGTTCCAATGTTCGCATTTATTTTGTTCATGCTCAAATTAGCGTTTTTATTTACAACATGTAATCGGATTAAAGTTGTATAATCTATTCAATGCAAAAGAAAAGCAGCCAGTTGGTGGAGGATTCCAATTAAAAAACGATTATATTAATGGAACATGTGAGTGCCTAATGTAAAATTCTATATCGAACCATACAAAACCATACAGATTTGATATTTTCTTGGAATTTTCATCTTTAGTCAGTCTTCTGAAAGGTGGAATTAATTTTTCAAGATGATGAATTAATATCAAAAGCATAATGCATGTGGGTGAAGAAAACTTTTGAATTGTAAGTTATGTAGAAAGTTAAATTTTTCATTCGAAACCGCCAAAATTAACATAATCCTTTAGCAAACTTGTTGGTGATGAGGTGCTGGATAAAATTAGCTCTACTCTAATTCCATTAAGGCTTTGGGAATGAACCCAAGAAGATTAATCATTTGGCCAAAAATAATGAGGCAAAGATTGCAATTAATTTAGATTTGTGTTCGTTATGCTCGTAAAGGATTGCCGAAGTGTAAAGAAAGTTTTTCTTCCATACAAACAAACATTAAGACAAATTTTGTTCTGTGTGTTGATAAATTATTTATTCTAGACCAAATTGATTGAAAGGGTATAAACTTGACCCTCGTAAGAACTGTTGCAGATTTTCTTGTTCTTGATGTAGGATTAGAAGGGTATTTTGTAGAGACAGAAGTTTTTGTCGAATGTAATTAACCTTCTTTCTTGGTATTTCGGTGAAGTAATTTGATGGCAGATAAAAATTGGGGTTGTTCCTTATTTATCATCACATTGTAGCCATTTGAGTAAGTGACAATCTTAATGCACATTATTTTCAATTTGGCACCTCACCAGTTGGAATTTTAAAAATGAGTTAAAAATAATTTTCTTATTTGCAATTCTTAAGATGGGAGGACAAGTAGGGAAAAAGTTTTGAGTAGCCGTGAATTTCATGTTTTCATATAGTTTTGAAAAATACGTCTTCACTATACAATAAGTTTAATTTAAATATATTTCAAAAAGTTGATGTGAAAAGAGGTTTAATGAAAAAACCGAAAAAGTATTAAAAGTGACATCGGAATTATACAAAGTGTAAATGTGGTCACAGCAATTTTCAACTTTGCATTTATCAATTCGAAAGAAAACAACAAAATCCTCTTAAGTCATTTTCCTTTTGACCTTTTCCTATTAATTACGTAAGACAGAAAATTGTCCTCTTTTGCTGACCACAAAACTTATTCGTTTATTTTAAACTATTTTCTTGGACCACTTGTAAGCTTTGAAAAGAAACCGATTAAAACTGCCACAACAAAGTTCACTAAAATATACAATACAAAATTTCACCAACTTAACCCCATTTTGATTAAAGGTGTTCCTCTTCAAATTGACATGATTCTCATTAATAAGCGATACCTGCAAGAAGGGGTCTAATAACAATCACAGTCTAAACTTTATACCAACAATCGTTATCCGTGCAACTTCGAAAGCTTAGTTGTTTTCTCATCCTTAAAGTGTTATGTTCTTACAAAAGTAAATATTTCCAAACCTTTGTTTCCCATTCGATACCACAACCAGTCTACATTTATTTCGATTTCCTTGTAGAAAAATACAACGCCAGGGCTAAGAGACTTGCTAACAAAAGTGGAAAATTGCGTTTCATGCCAGCTTAAATTCAAGATGAGAAACAGGTAAGACACTAATTGAGAACCGTATAACAGAGGACATTCTGCATACTTCCATCCATTTTTCAGGGATCAATAAACAGTAAGGACAATATAGAAAGACTACATTTTAAACATTTACTGTTTATCTCTTTTTTTATCATAGTTCTAAAGCGACGTTTAAGTCTATCGAAATCCAGTAAAGCCAACCCTATTCCTAGCCTAAATGGAGGTTAAAAAAATATCAATCATATAATTTCATCCACGTTAAAATCTTAGTATGAGTATCGTGGTTAGATGAATTAGATAATAAATTCATAACATTTACATTTCCGATCAATAAACTTTCACAAGAGAAAAAGATAAGATTGAGAATCAAAATCGATGAGTATTGCCACAAATAGCGAGGGAAGAATATACAAATAAAATTACCATATCCAGTCAGCCATTATAGCTGTGCAGAGCTATTCCCGAGAGTTTTTTCTTTCGTAAGGACTTAGACAGAGACGTGGATAAAGACTGACAGTTTATAAATGTTGGATTGATTGTGGCGGAACGAGATTCAGATTTACATCCGTTTTCTGTTCTAGAACTTAAGCTTCAAGTTCAGTTACTTGAGTGTGGCGAAGTGAGGAGTCAAATTGGAAGGCACTATAATGTGATGACTGACATCCACGAGGCCTTCTCAGACCTTTTTGTCTGGTAATCGTTTACGTACACTCCGAATCACATTGATCAATGACAAAATAATGTCAAACCCGATTTCATCCCTCGTCAAAGGTATTTTCTTCTACTTCTTTCTATCTACATTGTTTTTGTAAGTCCTCTAGTTTTCCACATGTTTCTTAGGAAGGACTTTCAATTCAATGGTTTTACTTTTAAAGGTGAATTATTGAAACGGTTTCATCTCATAAATAAATAATTAAGGTTAGGTATTCGGGGATTGTGCAGAATCTCTATTTTTGTTTTTAACATGGTGTACTGATAAAATGAAAGTCCGTTAATGGATATTTAAGTTGAATAGAAAAAGCAAACAACCACCGGAAAAAAAAGAAAAAAGTCGTCACACTATTCAGATTCATAATGTCTCATGCCACCCTTTTTACATCCTTACTACGCTTCTTTGTGATGATGATGGGGGATAGATGGGGTTCTGAGAAAAAAAACGTACTACACTGACTGTGAATTGATTTTTGTCTCTTTGCTTGTTCTTTTCGGTCGGTCACATATTCTTTAGGAACCAAACTCAAGGACTTGGTATCTGCTCTTTCCATATCTTCGTTCAACTTGGTTACCTGCAGATTGAAGAAACACGCATTTATTCCTGGTGAATTGTTAATGTTTTTTTTTTTTGTAGCATTAGCAACAGGAAATTGACATGAATCACTTATTTAAATGTTTTTCGTGGAGAGGCAATTATTTTTAGGAGCTTCTTTTCTAGTTTTTCCTCCGCAGTTCGTAGATGTTATTGTTGCCATGGAAAAAATAAAGGGTGAAGTGAGTTAAGTGTTTATTTTCTTTTAAGATTTTTTGAATTCGCCTTTCGCATAAGAGACCTTGAAATTAACAAAAATATTTCAATTTCTCATTGTACTTCTTTCTATCTGCTCTATACAAAATCAGGACCAGAAGAGATTCTAAGATTCCTTCTTCAGGGTACCTAATTATAATTCTCTTCATATTTTTTGTCAAATAGTATAGTTTAAGTACTTGAAATCCTTTGGAGAGACCTGTTTTTCGTTAACCTTTTCAAATGCTTGGAGTCAATCTGGAATGCAACTCAGAGACAAGACTTTGGTTTGAAAAAAAAAAATATAGACCGAATTACATTTTTTTCTAGATCTTTCCCAGTTTTCCAAAATGCTACAATTTCTAGTTTTATAAAAAAAAGAATTCATAACTATGCTGTCCTTTTTCATTCCAGTTAACGATCTTTCTCGAATAAAAAAAGCAAAAACGTTTCAAATGTGGCAGTTCGACTGGTGGCCGAATTGAACGATTTGTTCGACGATTACGGTGTTGCCATACAAATCAGAATATATAATACAACCCGTTTTCGAATGTAATATTGCATGTCATGCAACCATGTCCAGAACAGCAGGAATTCCTAAGGCTTCAGTGTGCTGCTGCGCTAGCCGCCTTATGATGGAGAACTGTATACGTGGACAACGCAAAACAGGGGGATGACCTGCACATCTTTCTGATGAAGTTTCTCTGCCAGAGACTGATGTCGCTGTTGCAGATGAGTCAGAACACTACACTATTCTTATCCGAGTATCATTGTGCAGTATTCAGGCAAAGTACATCCAATGCAAATGTCAGGTAAGTGAAATAAAAATTGTATTTTTGTTGGCTTTTTAATATCAATTCACTTAAAAACTTAATGGATAAAGTGTGTTATGTAAATGAAGTTTTGACAATGACCGCACAGATAAAATTTACTTCACGAAGGACTTGCATTCAAAACAGAAGGAAGATATATAAAGCGAGTTAATTAACTTTCGCTCATGAAAAACTCACATCACATACATATGCGGATAAGAAGACTAGTCAATCTGAACTTTTCCACGTGATACTTTGATTGATTCTAATCCCAGAAAACGTACCTTCTATTCTCAATATATCTTAAAGAAATAAAAAATAAAACAAGGTAACTCTCAACCATTCCTGTGTGCGAGTTATGTTGACAGGAATGGAGGGGATCTACAATTTTAAGCCGAATCCGAACGGCTAATTTGAGAAAGCACTTTTCATGGCAAGAATTACTCTTGGAGAATTTGTCAATTCTTCGCAAGAGGCAGTACCCGTGAAAAAAACTTTAGATTACACAGGCGGGGTATGAACTCAAGACCTCTGGCATGACAGTCCAACACACTTACCATCACGCCACTGATACTATCAAATAAATAAAAAACAACACAAAAATATTAATTGAAATTAAGCAACTAACTAATTGAAAACTATTGAACTAATTATTAAGTCTTATAGGTACCTTGTTAACTCGTTAACTTCCCCTTATGTGTTGCTACATACTTTATTTGTTTAACAAAAACTTAGGGAGTGAAACAAAACCCCTCCGGAAAGTTTAATTCAAATCCTTGTTTGGATAACCATCTAAAACGATTACAATCGTTAACATCTTCCACATTTTTCAAACTTCTAAACTCCTAAAATGATTTACAAAAATTGCTAAACAGAAAAATATGTGGTTCAACAAAAAAAAAAAAAACAGAAAACAAAACAAGTTAGTCTTTTCTTAACATTCCTTCAAAAATAAAATAAAAACGTTGTCGTGATTAGGTCTCATTTATTTCGAGGAATATTTACGAAAGTTCCTTTTGTTTATGTCAAACTTGCGAAACATGTACAGAAAAATTAAAACAAACAAAAATACTCGCTACTACCCCCGGTTATACAAACCAATCAATAGTAGCTACATATCAATCGTTTTGTACCTATACCTGTACCTATACCTATGCCAAAATGTAAATCCATGACTTCAGGCGTATAGCGTTTACGGCTGGTGCACAATGAGTAGCATAAATCAAACCAAACCAATTGTCAAATAATTCGGCCAAATTTATTCATTACATCGAACAGGAATTTAAACAATGACAGTATGTCTCCGGGAAAAAACAAAGTACTCTCGTCAAAAATGGCGCCCAACGTGGGCTCCTGCCTTACTCTTTTTCATGGAGAAAAGATTATTATGCTGGGTCTTGGTTTTTTGGTTTGTTCGTTTCTGTTTACTTGCAAAAGGCAATTCATACCTATTTCATATTCGGCAGAGAATAACTTTTGAGTCAACCTACATATAAATTGTGATAAATTATTTGTTACCCTCTTGACTGACGATAAAATCGATGATATTAGGTACGCATTTGGCAAAGCAAAATATCAAAAAAAATACTTACCGAAAATGCTTTATTTATTCAAAATGTTTTTAGCTTTGTTTTCTTAAGAATGTTCAACACAACTTTTTTTTTATTTTTGAAGAGTTATCCTTCATAATTTTTCCATATTTATTCCGATTTTATATTTATGTTCTCAATTTTCTGGTTTATGTTTTCTTGTGTTGATATACATACATATGTATGTACATATATATTATTTTTCTTCTTTCAGCAAGTTGGCTGTGACCTAAAGATTGGTTCAATGAAAAAGATCGACGTGTGTGGAGTGTGTGGGGGTGATGGAAAATCATGTTTACAACCACTTTATCATTTGGAGACGGCACCGATGTCACAGTGTTTAGTTAGCTGCGGAGAAGGTTAAAAGCTAGTTCCATGGTGAAACGTAAGAAAAAATATATGTACATATATTTTTTATATTATGGGTAATGGCGATGTTTCAAACTATGATCTGAAAACCTTCGATTTTGTTGGTGTTTATGTGGACTATCAAGAGTCAGTAGTTGTGTAACGAATACCTTTAATTTCAACAAAAGTCCTTTTTTGAGGGTGAATTCAGCTTTTATTTTGTTTGTAATATTTGCAATACATAACAGAACTTATGTATTTTCGTAAGCCGCATAGTAAGGAATAAATGGATATTAATCTTGAAACCCTGAAAACATTTCAAAAAATCGAAAATGCTATGTAGAAAAATCATAGCATTTTGATCACACTTGCTACAAGATTTTTTATTTTAACTTCGAATGTCCCTATTTATTCTTAAATATATGTATACGTAACGAATGTCATTTAAGGAGCAATACATTTAATAATTAAGGTCTTAGGATGATATGCGTTAGGCGAAATCAGATACATTTTTATAAAATTTTCTCTAAATGTTTTTTTTTCTTGATTTGGTTTCAGTCAATGAAAAACAAATATTTTTGTATTGCTGTAGAAGGGTACTCCACATAAAACCGTTAATTTGTTTTTAAGTTTTCATAATATCTAATCAAAGCTCTTATAGTGTCATAATAAATAATGATGATCAAAAATGTCAAATTTTACTTTTTGGATTTAAAAAAAAATTAAATTTGAATGTAAAATGTTTATTAAAAAGTTCTAAGGAACAGCATACTAAAAATATCTTTAAATTTTATTTGTAAAATTTTTTTTATTTGGAAAATGTTTAAATATTAAAATATAAGTTCTATTTGTAAAAAGAGTTTTTGGATACAAGAGCAAAATCATGCGATCCAGATATCACAAACGTTGTGTTTCATCCTAGTTCCTCTAATATTAATCATACCCATTGGCTTAAGTAAAACAAATATTGTGATACGCCTTCATCCACATGGACGAAACATTCCAAAATAATTTAAATTAATCCCTAACTAAAACAGGAAACGGAAAGATATAGATCATTTGTCTTTGATTACTATGGTAGTGTTAAATTAATCTTGGTATGAGTTTTTGTTTCCGTAGTGAGATGTTCCTGAGGTACTTTTCATGTCTTGGCTAAGCTCATCGTAAGACCCGTCATAACGTAAATAAGAACTTATCCAAAAAATATGAAATACCGGAAAATTAACTTATCGAAAGAAATGGTTTGTGCATTCGATTACTTCGGTCACTTTCACAAACAATTTCTTTTGTATAAGTACTTTACTTTTTACTTGTTTGTAATCTAAAAAACATTATAGCACCTTTTTATATAAATTATTATTTTGATGTTTTCAATTATTATAATTATTCTTGAGATTAATTTGAACAGACGCACAGTGTGAGAATTCGCTCATTTAGCGGAATTAAATTAATAGCGGTTACGAGTTTTACCTTTTGATAATTCTTTTTTTGCAGGATTAATTATAAATATGTAAATAATGAAATTTAACAACAATTATTAAAATACTTTGTTAATTTTTTTTTTACAGAGCTTTAAAAGTACTCGTTTTTTTGCAGTTTGATAGACCCTTCTTAGCAAAGGAATTTCGCTCAGAAAAAAAGCTTATGCTTGATTTTTTTTGGTCATATTCATAACTAATAGATACCAATATGAAATTAAAATAGAATTTTATATATACTTAGCCAAAATTTTAATGAACGGAGTTCTGAAACTACGTGTTTTATGCACTTAGGTAAGCACATCAGGAACAATTAAATTATGCTGAAAAAAAACGTTTGTTCCTTTTTACTTATATTTATTAATAAAAAACATAAAATACATAAATTAAAATAAACATTATTTATATTTTTTTACAAAAAAGAATTTAAAAACAAGGTTTTTATATTATTTAGTTGCATTTAAAAGGTCTAAGATTTAATGCTTGATAGCACTTTTTTTCCTTTTCGGAATGCACCTTATACTGGCTATAAAAGGGTCCGATGTTATCAATAGCCTATTTAAAAGACCCGTTATTGTGTCCAACAGCGAAGTTTTTCTCGTTAATAGCTCACGATATTTGCTGTTTTATTTGCTCCTAGCTTCTTGCGCTTCCTCCGAAAGTTGGTCAATCGGCAAAATCGGTGGATTAAACTAATAATAATTTAATTGATTTCAACTATTAAATTATCTACAATTCATGTTTATACACTTTGTTCTATTGAAATGAAAATGAAAAAGTTATAGTTAAAAACAGATTTTCAATAAAAATGTCTTTAAAAGTCCAAAATCGAGAAAAAAGAAAGAAAACTTTTAAAATAACATTTATTTTGAAAATTGTTTTTTTTTTTTATTGAATTATAACTTTTTTATTTTTAGTCCTACATAAAAAGTTTATTTACATAAATTGTAGAGAATTTAATTATCTACAAGATAATGTCAGTATTTTTTGCGAAAAATAACTATTTTCAAAATATCACGTAGAACTCTTATCACCCCTTTATAGAAGATGTCCCCTCAATAAGAGGGAGGGGGGGTGTGGTGGGTTGAGCTCCAAAAATCGAAAATTATACTCACACTTAACTCCCCTACACATACAAAAAAAAAATCTTGTCAATGTAGCACTTCATGTTAATATAAGTAAAATAACAATTATTTTGACATTCATTTTTTGCTGAAGGCCATTTCGAAAATGAAAAAAAAATGTATGGGCGTCGCACCTATGCGCAGCAACTTAAAGCGGTTAATTATAGCAGACATATCAGGCTTTAAAATGCATATAGTCTCGCATCCGAATAACACCGAATAATTTAATTTTTTCTCTAATGAATGTTCAAATTGTATAAAATTACGCTTTTTTTTGTACCCTATCCTCCAACAAATATATTTAAACACCATATAAATTAAAATTTTACTTTCTTTTCAATTCTCCGATATCCTGTTAATAAAATAAAAGCAAAACTTTCAATAAAAACTGAACCGCGCACTCACAAAAAAATAAAGACCTAAACCACCTTAATTGGCCAATTGCCACCGAAAAAATGACTAATTGCAACTTTGACATCAATTATCTTCGTTCTACATCACTCCTGCTTAACAATTCTTTCTAAATCGGTTAGTAGAAGGTTTAGGCTCCAAGTAAAACCAACTTTTACATCAGTTTGTGCATATCATTTTTTTAATTAAATTCCGCTAGATTTGCGAATTCTCACACTGTGAGACGTTGTTACTTAATTATTATTTACAACAAAACAAGCCTTTCCAACATCAGAAAGTGGAATGAGTTGCAGTTATAGAAAAAAAAACAATTCTATTTTCCGGTTATGTTAAGAATGAATAGAAGCGATCTTCTAGCATGGTGTGAAGCCAATAATGTGGCTGTTCCGTTAAGTGCAACCATAGCTCAACTGCGAGACCTTTATACTGAGCTTACAAAACCTGATGGGATAAATTCCGAAAATTCCATGGTTCCTGAGCTGAAAACAACTTCCGAACAGGATGAAAGAACAGAAAATAGTAAAATTTCTGGACATTCCGAGTAACAAAGCGTTCAGCTTAATATATTGATTCCGAGTAACACTGCGCAATTGGATGACGAAGAAGCTTGTGTTGATAAGGAAATTCGTTTATTAGAAAAACGAAAAAAATTACTAACATTACGCAACGAATTAAGATTGTTAGAAGAAGCTAACTTTCTTTCAAAGATATAAACTTGTGAATCAGTTCATGGAGATTCTACATTCCGATTAAAATGTATCCGTCGTCTTATGAAACAAGGTTCCGCTGTAGAATTTTTTGTTCGTATCGATAACTCCAACACTTATGAAGAATTCCGTGCCAAATTTCCCACAAATTTTGGTCATAATTACTCAATTTCCGATGTAATTCAATTCTTCAAAATCATCCATAATGGGATTTATTTTGAAGATGCAAGAACTGGCTTCCCGTGCGAATATCGATGAGCGTCAAACAATTCAATTTATAATCGATGGTTTTAGCGACCTTTCAAATAACATAGCTGTTTTATATCCTGCTTGCAATCTTGATGAATTAAAACAGTAACTCATCGTTATTCTCAATTACGTGATATGAATTCCGCTCACGTAAAATTATGTAATATTTGAATTGTTATACATAAGTAGTTAATGATCGGGGCGACCAAATGTCAGGATTATAAGTACTTTACTTTTTACTTGTATGTAATCTAAAAAACATTAGAACACCTTTTTATATAAATTATTATTTTGATGTTTTCAATTATTATTATTATTCTTAAACTGAATTTGAACAGACGTTGTTAATTACATATGTAATTATTATTTAAATAAAGAAGCCCCTTTACATTTGATATAATTATTTTCCAAGTATTTCATATTTCATGATACGATCGAATAAGGCCTTACAATATCTGTAACCAATCCAATTTCTTCAAATTTCTTTACAATTTTGGCAATTTCTTGCGTAGTTGGACGATTATGCAAACCATAATTTCCTCTTAAAGGACGATATGTGGCTGTGGCTCATTTTTGTAGATGATTTTAATGCGTTGTGCGATAGCTGAGCGATCCATTTTCGTAAATGTCAAACTTTCAACAGCTTAGATTTACAGATGTCGAATTCCAGCCCTATACTTTTGAAACCGCAAAATTGATATCCCGTTAAAAGGTTAAGTTAGCTAACAAATTATTAATAAGAATAGAATTTTCGTTATACAGAAAATTGTATTGCTTTTGACGTCTTATTAATTTGTTAAAATTGGTTCCGTGTAAGAACCTGATAAGGGAGACTCACTAATGAAATAATTCAAGCATGTGATAAACTTTTTTTCGTCTAAGTTAAAAGGATTTAGTTTCAAAGTTAAGAAAAATTGTTTTTTAGTACACCAGTCGCGCCGCAGGCATCTAACCTATTTGTATATGTATTTATGGTACATGAAATTCTATTGACTTTGCGACCTTCGATTTATGGACAACAAAATTCGTGCTCCATAATGAAAAGATAAAAATATAATATTTTTCTTCAACGACCTCAACAAGGTATAAGAAATGAATATTATTTAGATTGCACAGCACAATTCCCCATCCGTGTCATACCCTACATACTATGGGATATAAAGGTTGTGCTTTTATGTATTTTCTTAATCGGCCGTGCACTGGGATAATGACCTTCAAATAATAAATTAAATGCGTGTCCTTTGTTTTTATAAACCGTCGTTATTCTCATACTGATAGTCTGATGATATGTTAAATAGAGGAGTAACACAATTTCGTGCAACAGTAATAACCTAGTTTATACCTACTTATGGAAAGAGTGCAACACACAATAGGCATTGAGTTGAGACTGTTTGTGGCATGGATGGAAGGCGTTTAGGCAGATTGGGAAAGAGAGGCAAACTTCAGTACCTTTTTTTTACTTTTACTTGCAAGATTCAGACATCTGATCAAATACGGTAGTAAGGCTTGTATGTTAATAATGTATCGTATGACAATGACCAAAAAGGGGGCCTATAGATTTAATCATGTGAGGGAAGAACATTATTGCCACTGGTAAAACAAAGGTATTCAAAAAGTAAAAAACTACGGCAACAATTCGAATTAAAAGCACCAAACTCGAAAATAGTGCCTAAAGTTGCCTAATTGAGAGCGGAGCTGAATAACGCTTGCTGGACATAGATAAGCTTTAAAAAAGTACAAACCTCAGTAACAGTTTAGTTGTTCAGAATAAAAATCGAATAAATAAGACAATATAATTGATAGAGAACTTTACAAAATTATATTAATAGTATTACGTAACAAATTATATTATTTCAAGCATCATTAATTAATAATTTAATTTATTTTTCTTTAATTTTTTTTTTAAAGCAGAAAACGTTCAATTGCATGTAATGACAGCAACACTGATTTTAATAAATGCAGTGATTCTTTAATGAATTATAAGTGCGAGAAATATGAACCAGACTTTTTGATAATCTAATGTAGATATTCGAAATTATTCACCAACTGCTGAAGAGATGGAATCACTGGGTAATTTGAAAGTTACAGATGATAAGCAATTTATTATGCGATCCTGAAAGTTAATCAGAGCATCGAATTTTTCTTATGGGTAAGTTTGGCTGGCAAAATTTGCTTGGAAAAATAACATAACTATTAATTTTTGTTTGCTTACAGGAAATAAGTATTGAGATGTCACGAGTATCAAACCCTCAAAACCAGCTTGGTGTTAACCCCATCCAAAAACGATGTTGAACTTAGAAGCATTTTGGAAAAGCGATAAATGTGATAATTATTTGTGCAATAAAGTAAAATTATAAATATAGTCAATAAAAACAGATTTTCAAAGTCAAATTTTAATAATTCTGTATTAATATTTTTATATATGTATGCGTTAATACAAAGGAGAAAGCTGCACAAGAATGTGGTTATTTTATAAATTCATTAAATTCATAAAATTATGTTGATAAATACGATTTTATCATACGGGGAGTATCCAGATATATGTAGTAGGATATAGTCCAAGATTTCTTAAATGCAAATAATAAAACTTTCTATACATCCTTAGAGTGCTCAAGCATTAAAGCCAAACATGAAACCTGCGTTATTTCACTTTTGTATAAAGTACAATTAAGAAAAATTTTAAATCTTTTTTCATCGAATATCATGGCACTTTATTTCTGTTCTCACATGAATAACACGTAATTTAAAAGTTGTTATGAAGACCAAAGATATCATGGGCGGAAATAAAAATGTAGTGAAAAATATCATGCAAATTCTTAGCAGAAATCGTTGACACCTATTTTTTTCAGGTAATTCGGAATATTGTAGTACCCGTAGCGTGATCGTTAGTGCGTTGGACTGTCATGCAAGGGGTCTTGGGTTCAATCCCTGCCTATGCCACATAACTTTTTTCACGGGTACTGCCTCTTGCGAGGAATTGACAAATCCTTCAAGAGTAATTCTTGTCATGTAAAGAGCTTTCACAAATAAGCCGTTCGGATTCGGCATATATAAACTGTAGGTCCTTTCCATCTCTGACAACATTACTCGCACACAGGAATGGTTGAGCGTTGTAAGCCACTAGGCCCTGGTTCTTCATGGACTGTTGCGCCACCTAATTTATTTTATATATTTATTCGGAATATTTTGCTATTCGCAAAATTTGGAATCATGTTCGTTTTGAATGTGTCACAGATAAAAATGTTTTAACATAAACGGAAACGTCATCTACTATATGATCGTTTTAAAATAGCTCAGTACAAAATGTTTAACCAGAGACCTGTGCGAATTGGTGAAAATTGTTGAAATCGGTCTAGGCGTTCTTGGGTTATGAGCGTAGTAACTAACGCCACTTTATTCTATATGTATATGTGCTCCAAACCAATAGATTTTGAGTGGTGGATACAAAAGTTACCATGTACAATACTTCTTCTAAATCTCTCATATTTAATTACCAAGCTATTTATTTATTATATATTTATTTATGCAACGGCCTAGTCACTGATAAAGCTTCGGTTCCCATCGATCACCGAAATCAAGCATCAGTGAGCGTGGTTAGTAGACAGATGGGGGACCGTCTCGAAACCTACCGCGTGCTGTTGTCATGTGTTTCTTTCTGTTCTTTCTCTTCTGGCCTTCTGTCTTGTATATATATATATATATTAATGTCTTGTGTTGTTATCACCTTACATAGTCTAGTTGCTCAAGGTGTTGTGTTCTCTACTCTGTACATTTATGCGCTGAGTAGTGTGAAATGTAATGTAATGTAATATTTATTTATTTATTTAAATCTATCAAGTACATCAAAACTTTCTTAGATTGATAAAATAATACATGTATGTATTGTATGTACATAGATAATAAATTAAGTTCAATAACAACTAAAATATAAAACTTATAATGAATTTAATATTGTGGCCTTACATAACTCTCTATTAATGTTAAAGTCGATTAAATGAAAATTTTGATTAAAATAAAAACAAGAATTGGTTATGGGGTTATTCTGGCAATAGTTGGTGTAATGTCTAGGGATGTTGAAGAATTCGTTTTCTCTAGGTCTAAGGCCTCGGCCACGCAGTAAGCGGCTGAGCGGAAAAAAAAATATAAAACATATGAAAGCACTTAGAAGCCGCCACGCAATGAGCGAGCGGCGAAACAAAATTCTGAGCGGCTAAGCGGCGCCGCTCAGCAACCAAACCTGTTTTATTTTTCTGAGCGGCAAGAAGTAAAGATGGTCGAAGTAAACATTGAGTTGTTAATTTCGTGTGTGCAATCTCGACTTTAACTACTAATCGCTCAAAAGCAGTCGCTCAGTGCCTGGCCATACGTCGCTTAGAGTTGCCGCTCAGCCGCTTGCCGCTCAGCCGCTTGCCGCTCAGCCGCTGCCGCTCAGCCGCTCAGCCGCTCAGCCGCATACTGCGTGGCCGAGGCCTAAGGCAGCGTTGAGGTGCATAAAAACCAAAAAAAGAAAGCAGAGTTGAACAGTCAATATGACCAGATATGACATCATGAGCAAACATAGTTAAATATTACGATCTCTTTTTATCGAGGGGCTTTAAATCAATAAGTTGACATCTCGTTTCATACGAAGGCATTTGCGGATATGAGTAAAGTTTGCGGAGAGCAAATTTTGTGAACTTTTTTTGAACCCTTTCAATGCGAAACATAGTTGTGTTGTGGTAGGGGCACCAAACAACAGAGCAATATTCAAAAACAGAACGAACTAGTGCAACGTACAATGATTTAAAAGTATACGGATCTGTAAAATCCTTTGAGTTTCTCATAATAAAGCCAAGCACTGCGTTAGCTCTAGAAATTATATAATCAATATGAGAATTAAATTTAAGCTCCGGGTCAAAAATAACCCCCAGATCTTTTTGCAAATATAACCTTTTAAGACTACTATTGAAAATGGTGTAATCAAATATTATTGGAGTTTTATTCTGTGAAAAGTCATAACTGAACATTTATTAGTATTCAAATGCAAGCGATACTTGCTACACCACTCGGTTACACTTTCAATATCACGTTGAAGTTGAATACAATCTTGCAAGTCTCTAACTTCCATAAAAATCTTAAAATCGTCTGCAAATAATAGCTTTTCAGCTTTTAAGATAACAGAAGGTAAGTCATTTATAAAAATTAAAAAAAGGAGTGGACCCAGATGGCTTCCTTGGGGCACTCCTGAATAATTATTTATAGTTTTAGATGAAATACTACCTATTTTTACGGATTGAGTGCGATTGATAAGATAGCTTCTTATCCATTTTAAAAAAATTGAATGGAAACCCATACCTTGTAATTTACATATAAGAACGTTATGTTGAACGCGGTCAAACGCCGCCGCCTTAGCGAAATCTGTGAATATGACATCTACTTGATTTCTAGTTTCCACCACCAATTTAGAAAAAGAAAATAATTAAATATTAAGTAAGTGGTGCATAGAATAATTTAATAAGGACAAAAACACATATGTGTCAAGTCATCTTATAAATGAAAGATAAGATGAAATTTAAGCAGCTTGTGTAACAAAATTGAAAATTATAATATTCAATGACGATGACATCGTTGGTGGAGTCATGAATCGCCTACAACAGCTAAGAAGAATCCATTGAAGATATTATAACTATCCATTGTTTTGCTTGAACAGAGTGAAACAAAACTAAAAACGCCCACAATTATACTCCCTTCCTGTATTGTGCATAAGAGTAAAGTGATGCTCAATAATACAAAAGCGGAACTGGATGAACATTTTTATGAATATTTTCAAAGACTGATAGACGATGGTCGATGGAAGAAAATTGCAAGGAGACTTAAGTAAAGTAAATATTGAATGAAATGGAATGTTCAGCCTTGTTTTGGAAATTTAAATTTAAAAATAAGAAAGAATATACAGTACAGTTGCAGTTTTTGTGTTAAGAGTGATCTATTGATTTTCATTCCATCTGCGTAAACTGAAAACTATTCTTGTCAATTGAATTTAAATGAAGATGATATGCTTCTAAATTCAAGTTAAGAATGATTTACATACATATGTGTAAATTTAAAAACCCTTAAATTAATCTAAAATTTAAAGACTTTGTGCAGCTTTTAACCGGACAATCGTAGATATACATTATTCAAGCAAAAAATGGACTTCTCGGAAGTAAAATCTGGAGTCCAATTTTCGACGACTTTTCCCAAAATTTGTGGCCATATATGTGGTCAATCGTTTTTAATATATCGACGTAAATTAACGGATTCACATATCCACAAAGAAAATAGTCAAGCGGCGTTAGATCGCACGGTCTAGAGGGCCTATTCACGGGTCCATAACGTGAAGCAATATGAAATTGCCAAAAGTTTCGTTGAATAAATAAATTGCGGCACAATATCTATCACATGTTGAGCCGACAGCTCCTGCACATCTTCGTTGTTCAATTGATCAACGAAAAAGTAAGTCAGTAATCATACGGCTTTATAGCGTGCACCATTGTCTGTAACGTACTGACCAGTTATTATATTACACCAATCCATAAAGCACAGCACTCAGTCAGTTTTTGGGAATGTATCAACGTTTCAACATACACGGAAAGAAGTGTAGAGCATTTATGACAATGCTAGTATGGCCTGGAGACCCATACTAAAAAAGTATCTGTGATATTCCTACATTGTCTTGCAACAACTCCTATAAGTATAGGATTATGTACTTTACTGTATGGTACAACAATCTTTGCTTGTAACACATGGGCGCATAATACTTTTGACGAGATAGCAGCCCCATACTGTACCGGAGATGCCGCAATGCTACTAGTTTTTCCCGCGATAATTTATGGCGTGATAATCGATACCCTTATTGGATTACAATCAATAGCGCATGGGTATAACTATTGTATCCATATATTTCTACAATAATTAATAAAACGAAAATAAACGTGCTTACTTGTAAGACGAAAGGTGATTATAAATAATAAACAGTATAAAAACAGTCCGAGTGATATTTAAACAATTATTTGTATAGTGATTAGAATCAGAAATAAATCAAAACTATTGTATTACACAGTAATATTTAATTACTTTGAAATTACTTTGTCTTTTCGTTCCTTAAATACAAATTTTTAAATATTATTTATCGAACATAACCTATATACATTACATTACATTACACACTACTCAGCACATAAATGTACAGAGTAGAGAACACAGCACCTTGAGCAACTAGACTATATAAGGTGATAACAACACAAGACATTAATACAAGACAGAAGGACAGAAGAGAAAGAACAACAGACAGAAAGAACACATGACAACAGCACGCGGTAGGTTTCGAGACGGTCCTCCATCTGAGTACTAACCACGCTCACTGATGCTTGAATTCGGTGATCGATGGGAACCGATGACCTATATAATTTATTTCATTGATTTACGTAATATTGTCATTACTCCAATGTAAGTATAAGGGACATAACAATAATGGATAGACTTTTCTGCTAGGAGCGTTGTACATGTCGCCAGTCAGTATGGGCCTGACTCCCATACTGGCATTGGCGTATCGGCTATAACTATTGTAGACGTTACTATTCTCATTATGGCCAAATTAACTGTGCTTACAACTTTTTATCCCATTGAAATCTTCTAAGCCATACAGTATTGCGTTCAACCCATACTGACGTTGTAATATTCGCAATGTATTTCTTTCCGTGTACACTTGAGGATTTCCATTAATCCAAATAATATTATATCCGTTTTGTTTTTTGACGTATGCATTCAACCAAAAGTGAAAATTGGGATAAACGGCAATGTTGTTTTGCACAATTTCGTTTGGTCAAACGTTCGACTATTTATAGGTATGCTGAAATGCCAAACCAAAGTAAAACTAAATCACTCGACCTCCAGTTAAAATAGTGCTGCTTAACTTAAAGTTATATGCTTCAAAAACTGATTTTCAAATTCACCGACAAAAATATTTCATCTATAAAATTTCTTAGTTTTCTATATACCTAAGTTCTAGGAAATTCTTATTAAAGTTTTTCCGTCCTTATAAATTGATGAGCTATAAATGAAAGCTTCTCTTTTGTTGCAAGGCCTTGCATTGTGATGGGGATGATGAGGGTGTGCAAAGTAAAGTGTACTTTGCTAATAGGTTTTGAATTTGAATTTATGAATTTTTAATTTTTCAGAGAAACAGAAATCGGAAACTAATGTATTTTCAGTCGAGTTTTATGTATATGGTCTAAACAAAGGTATCAGTTTCGTTGAATATTTCCTTATGGCCAAAGCGTGAATTCTGATGCTGACAAATTTCGAGCTACGTAGAAAAAGGTAGGCATCTTGCTATACTAATCAAAGAGGATGACATAACCTCCTGTATTTGGGTTATGACCTGATAACTTCAGTTCGTTCGTCAGTTTGAGACAGTTAATATTTAGATAGATATGCATTTCAACAATGGGTAATGGTTTTTCGTTGTACGCCTTTGTCGCATGGTGATGACTTTCCTGTTGCTTCTACAAGAATTGAGATATGAAATTTTGTTCTTTGACGTTTGTCGTACACTATAATAGTGAAACCCTGCACTAGGATTGATTAGAATGCAAATTGTTACAATGGTCCACCTCACACTTCGATCAATGCATTTTTGCTTCGTGTGTAAAGTCTTTGAGAAGGCAGTAGTGTATGCAAAGGGAGTAACGCCCTCGCAGACGTTATACTTAACAAAGGAAGAAAATGTAAAAGTTCTTTGTTTACTAGAACTATAAGGAAGGTGAGTATGTTTCGTTCTTGTAGTCCAGCCAAAATTCTTCAAACCTCTGAATAATTCGCATATCGATTAAAATGGGTACATACACTGAGGACAATGTTAGTATAACTATCGATTTAAGGCAGTAACTTTTGAACCTTAAAAGCTACAAAAAAGTTTTTCAATACGATTTTTTTTTCTTGCTTGCTCGTAAGCCTTTAAAATTTACAGAAATTTGAGAAATTTCAAATGTCGAAAATATCGATTTTTAACATATTCTACCTAAACGGTACTCTAAAATTTCAGTTTGTAAAAAAAAAAACAAAAACGGAGTCAACGTAACCAGCGTGAACGAAATGTGCAGGATCGGTACAATAAATTGTATTCAACTTAAGATAATGTATTCTAATTTCAGCCTGTACGTGTACATTTTTCCAATTTATTTTTAAGGTCTTATAGTAAAAAATGTTTTTAGTTTAAATTAATTTTTATATACAAAAATTAATTAATTAATTAATAGAAATTTTACTTCGAAATAAGTCCAATATTGATGAGAATTGGTATAGACATTTAAAACACAATTAAAAAGAAACTATGAAGAGTCCCGAATAAGCATATAAAATAATACAAAGTTTTTAAATTTATTTAATTTTTGAGTCTTGACGGCCTCAAATTATTAATTTTAAGGCTTTAATATATTTTATTTCTATATGCATTTAAATTGATATTTTTGATCATACATATCAATATTTTTTAACATACAAACTCATGAGTTTATAATTTTATATGTCTGTATTTAATTTTGCCTTCTAAAGCCTGATTTCGGAGTTCTATACATGTAAATAAATTAGGTGGCGCAGCAGTCAGTTGAGAACTAGGGCCTAGTGACTTATAACTCTCAACCATTCCTGTGTGCGAGTACGGTTGTCAAGGATGGAGGGGACCTACGGTTTTAAGCCGAATCCGAACGGCTAATTTGAGAAAGAACTTTTCTTGACAAGAATTATTCTTGGAGGATTTGTCAACTTATTGCAAGAGGCAGTACCCGTGAAAAAACTTTGGATGACACAGGCAAGGATTGAACCCAAGACCTCTGGCATGACAGTCCAACGCACTAACCATCATGCCACGGGTACGAGAATTCTAGTTTTTTTTATGTTTAAGTCACTAACAACCTTAAAACCATCAAAAATACAAACTGAATTTCAAATAGTGGAAACACAAACAAATTTAAACAACATATTTCTTGAAATGGTCAAATAAATAAATTAGGTGGCGCAACAGTTCAAAGATAACCTAGGACCTAATGACTTACAACTTTCAACCATCCCTGTGTGCTAATAATGTTGTCAGGGATGGAGGGGATGGAGGGGACCTACAGTTTTATGCCAATTCCGAACGGCTAATTTGAAAAAGCACTTTTCATGACAAGAAATGCTCTTGAAGGATTTGTCAATACCTCGCAAAAGGCAGTACCCATAAAGACAACTCTAGGTAGTGCATGCAGGGATTGAACCCGAAACGTTTTGCATGACATCACGCCACGGGTATAACAATTAATAACTCACTAATAATATTAATTATTCTTCCAAGCTTTAAATGCAAAATACAATTTCATCCTCGTATATATTGTCAAATTGACAAAATATCTGTTTTTGACAAAAAGAACACTACATATGTATATCGTCGGTGAAACCAGAAAAGTGTGTAACTCCAAATTTTCTGAAAATGAGATTTGAATGACATCTGTTAGTCAAACCTGATATCTACCGTTACTCAAACTGGGAATCCCCTTAAAGTTCATACTTTTTATTCTATTGGCAAATTTGAAAATGGTGTAACTCCATGCTCACTTAATTTTGTGAGAAAACCTTGTATCTCCCCATTATGCGGTAGTAAAAGTGTGAGTGACATCGTGCTCTTAAAAAGTTTGTAATATACGTGCATAATAAATATTATATTATTTGTGATTAACTCATTTCCATACAAAAGTAGCGGTAAGTGTAGCGCAAAATCATTTTTTAACTCCATAATTGTATAGTTATCCCACAAATCTGTGTTAAAAATAAGAAAAGACTTACACAATTTGCATTGTCATCACTCTTTCAATAGGAAAAGGAGATACACATTTTGCGTCTAAAATAACCGTTAGAATTGGACATGAAAACTTTTTTTTTTTAGGTCCTCGTCATGTCTCGTGGCTTGAAAATGCTCAATATGTTGAACATCACATTACAGAATAACAAGAAAAGAGACTCCCAAAATTCAACATCAAGTTCTGAACCTCATGATTTCAATCTAATGAATGAAGCGCTCCAAAACGATATATTGATAGCATACGACGTCGAAGTTGACACTGCAGCCGGAGGAATTAGTGTCATCGAGACTTTTCCAGAGAAAAATCAACTAGCAATGGATTTGGTAACAGAGGAAAGTGCAGTTGAGAATCTCGAGATTCTCGAAATTCCTGTAAATTCCGAAATATCTTTACATGAGGGATTTCAAATGGAAGGGCCTGTAAACCAAAATAAAGAAGTAGTAAAACCAAAGAAACGTAAGCTCAGCAACCTGAAGAGAGATAGTAAGTACGCAGAAAATAAAAAGAAGAGGGAAATGGGACTGCCTTATAAAGGTAAAAAGAAATCCGACGGAAAATGGAAGTACACAGTAGAAAAACCTGGAAAATTTTTAGTCAACCCGTGTAAATGCAAGCTATCCGAAAAAAATACTCGCCTAGAGTGTTGCAAGTTGACTGAAACACAAAGGCGTTTACTATTCGACGCGTTTTGGAAAAAATCTTGGATAGAAAAACGAGAATACGTCACAGCCCGGGCTCAATTACAAAATGTCAAGCGACGACGAGGTGAGGCTCACAAATCCAGACGCAACTTTAGCATTATGTATCAACTAAAACACGAGGGTTTGACGTATCGTGTTTGTAAAAAGATGTTTAATAACACACTAGGGCTTAAAAATAACTGCACTTTGTTATGGATTAAAGCTGGTATTGACGACGAACGCCAAACTGATCCAAATGACCTAACTGACACGAATGTCGAAAATAATAAGAGTTACCCAATTGATGCGACTGATAGAATTGAAGATGTTATAAATCCTATATTACAGACCAGACAAAAAGTATCGAAAAGTCGAATTAAACTAACCGATTTTTTTAATTTACTGCCAAAGGTTGAATCACATTACTGTCGGGCGTCTACCCAACGACTCTATTTGGAACCGATTTGGCAAACGAAACAAGATCTTTATAAGTTTTATTTCAATACCTATTGCAAGGAACAAGAAGAGGCACCTGTTTCGAGAACTACATCTAATGAAGAGTTCTTTAAAATGAACTTATCACTGTTTCGTCCTCGGAAAGACCAGTGTGATACATGTGTTGCCCATAAAACTAAAAATTTAACTGAAGAAGCCTATGAACAACATCTTGTACTAAAAGACGAAGCAAGGAATTCAAAGAGCCAAGACAAAATTTGTAAAACATCAGACGTTGTTTTGACAATGGACATGCAATCTGTGTTGCTAGCTCCTAAAAATAAGGTAGGAGCTATGTACTACAAAACTAAACTCACTGTTCATAATTTCACAATTTACAATATAAAAACTCATGAAGCTTATTGTTTTCTGTGGAATGAGACCGAAGGTGCTTTAACTGCGAATGAGTTCTCTTCTATTATTGTCAATTTCATTGAATTCGATATTCTTCCTCACATGACAGATAAAACTTCAAAAATTATATTTTGGAGCGATGGTTGTACAGGCCAAAACAGAAACGCATGTTTATCCAATGCATTGCTGAATACATCTGTAATTCCTGACATAACAATCATTCAAAAATACCTTTACAAGGGCCATACACAAATGGAGGCAGATTCAATGCACTCAGCTATTGAGCGAATACTCAGAAACAAAGACATCAATGTCCCAGCTGATTATATCAGTCATTGCGAAAATGCACGACAAAAACCCTTTCCATACAAAGTTCGGTATCTTTACCATACCTTTTTTAAAGTCTTTTCGTGCATAAAATACATTTCTTCAATAAGACCAGGTCGTAAAGTTGGGGAACCAACAGTAAATGATCTTAAACAAATCAAATATACACCAGATTCGGTAATTCAGTAAAAACTGAGACACACAGATAACGATTGGACTACATTGGATGTAAGACGATCAACAAAGATACAAACTGAACGATATGATATGAAAACATTACCTGCTTTATTTTTGGAAAGAAGGAGAATCAAGAAAGAAAAATATGACCATTTACAGATTCTAAAGAAAAGCTTACCATGTGATTATCATGCGTTCTACGATGCAATTCCTTTTACTGCAAAGTAGATAGCTTTATTTTAAAAAAATAGTTTTTAGTTTTATTTCTTTTCGTTTATTTTTACTTTGTAATTTTTACTTATGAATGAAATTTTTTTGTTAGTTCTTTTGTTTCTGTATTAAAAAAAAAAAAGATTTTGATTGATTTGTGTTTTTTTTTTTTGTTTGAATGTTTGATGAAGGTTATTAATTTCATAGGAAATACCTACAAGAACCTAGAGATTCGTATGCACGGACTGATAACAGCGTAGGAAAAATGTGAATATCCTCATAGCACCCGTAACATTTTCTAGTGAAAAGTCTGTATCTCCAAAAAAAGTTCAATATTGCGCAACATTTTGATTTTGAATCATTTCCACACATAAATAATATTACGAAATATCATTTCTGAAAATTTCAGGCAAATCGTGCCAATAACTTCAAAACTATGACGTTTTAATGCTCTCCTGTAAAATTTGCTAATATGGAGTTACACACTTTTCTGGTTTCACCGACGATATGCGTATGATAATCGAATACATTTGTCTTTTTTTGTTGATTGTTAATTATGCGCACAATATTGTGCAATAATTAATAATTTTACACATTCACAAAAGTAGATTTTGCTGAAGCATCATTTCGCAGTCGAGTCGTTGGCATTTTCAGAAAAGAAGACGCCCCTTCTCAAACACTTGAACACATAAAGCGTGAGTTTAATAATTATGCAAATAAGAAACACTATTCCTACGCGGCATGCGTTTACCGTTATTGCTACGTATAATTCACTGCGTATGCTATGCATACATATGTATGTATACCCTTTCAAGCACCCGGCATGTTTCCTGTTTTCTCTATGAGTTTTAAATGAGCCTTTAAAACACTCATTATAATCGTATTCATGATGATGGTTTGTCCTTATGCGCCAGCGACTTAATAATAAGGTTATAAGGTTATATAATAAGTATTGGTAGAAAGGTGGTAAAGCGAATTTAGAGAGCAAACATCGCACAACTTAGGAACTTAAATTGGATTACCTAAAATCTATATGGTGTACCCTTTTGCCAACACGAAAACTCGTCGTTTTTCTTCGTCATCTTATTTAAATTTCTTATTTAAAGTCAAATGCAAACAAGAAGTTAGTTTATAAAAGTATCTAATGAAGGTAAAAATTGGGAAATCTTGTTAAGTTATGATGATGTGATTCACTGAAAGAAGAAGGACTCGTGAATATTATTAAAATATAATCACATTCAAGAATATATAGTTATTACCAAAGGATTATATAATATAGTCAAGTTAGCAGAGGAACATTAAAAAGTAAAAGTTTATTTCATATGAGGTTAGAAATATTTTGTAAAATGGATTCATAATGTTTAGAAATTTAAAACAAAACATTACTATAAATCATTTGAATTCGGAATGAGCGTATAAAGGTTATAAATAAAATAAGATACCCACATAAAATATGTTTTTTAATATTTTGATAATTGGGATTTACATAGTGAAAGCACGTAATCTTGTCTCCCAGTAATTAGAAAATTAATTTAACTTAATATAAATTATAAGATAACTTATATTTACATGAGAAATTTCGGGCAACAAAGTGTTACTATGAAGACTTTTTCTTTAACTTAAATCTATTTTTTGATCAGTTTTATAATATTACGAGTATGCTTAGGCTTTGGCCGAAGGCCTACACATTTAGTTTTAGTGAACAAAAAACTTAAAATGAGTTGATTGTTTTTAAGTGAAGAAGGACTGATATGGAAGTCAAAAGTGGTTTGCACGTTGTTAGTTACGGGCAGCATATTTGGGATATTTTTAAAAAGGCCATAGTTTGTGTGGTTATGAGAAAGCCAAAAGAGAGAAACCTATCTGCCGTTCCTTGGATTAATATAAACAGTAATTTTTCTAGGATATGTTTAAAAAGGCCATAGTTTGTGTGGTTATGAGAAAGCCAAAAGAGACGAACCTATCTGCCGTTCCTTGGATTAGTATAAACAGGAATCTTTTCTAGAACAATTGGTGATTCTATGATACATGTCAAAAGCTGGTGTAAAAGAAAATATCAGCGAATTCGTGTTTTTGGAGGGTTTGCAGATTAATAAGATTTTTAAACGAACTTCATAAGGTGGTTAGAATAGATTATCATCCCAAAACATGCTTTATTAATAAGATTGCAGGTAAACCATCCGGACCAGGAGAGAAACCATTTTTAAGAAGACTTCAATTTGGTGCAACGATATCATCACTTATTTCGATTTAGGTAAGGAAGGTGCACAAGTAATCTTTTAAGTAATCAAAAAAACCTATAGCCAGGTTTTTCGAGATGATTCTACTGTACGCTTGGCTGAAGAATGGAGCAAAGAGGCTTGTAATAGTTTTAGGGTCGGTAGATGTCATATCGTATAATTGTAATGTTGAAGGAAAGCCATCTGATTTACATTTAATGTTAATAAAGCATCTAGTTTCTGGGATTCGTAATCAGGCTATCTTGCACTTTGTCAATGTATTATAGATAAATAAATTTAAGAAAAGATGAAAATCTGCATTAAGCTTGCTGATACTATCAATGTTCAAAGTAAGTAAATAAACGTAAATTCAAGACCAATTTTGATCAGTATCCCGCTTTTAGGTAGGCGTATACAATATATGTACATACCTGTTTTATTTTAAAACAAAATTAATATGAATGATTTAATTGTGTCTTAATATTTAACGCAAGCTGAAAGCTTATAACTATACTTAATGTTATTAAGTTTAAACACAGAATTTTAAGAGTTTTAAGAGAAATTATTAGTCTACGTTATTGGCCTTAAAGTTTTGAATATCAAAATTATGTTTCTTAGTAAGATTTTAAAAAATATAACATTTTGTTTTATCACCTATTACCTTATACATACTTTTATTATAATTAAATTATTGCATTTGTATAAAAGGTGCAAAACCAGAGAACGAACAACAGTCAACAAACCGATTGCGTGGAAGAGTAATTTATTAATTATATTTTCTATGGCAAGAAATCCTAACATGCAACAAATTAATTCAACTACGGCCTCCAACAGCTCCACCACATATAACACGCATTCCTTACCGACATTCGTTATTGGATGCATATTCAGTACGAGGGTAGCTGGACACAACCTCTCTCCTCACTTGTTTGCTTGTACTCTAATTATGTTTGTGTTTCTAGCTTTGAATTATTTAATACAACGGACATGTTGAACATTAAAATACGAACGCTACACAGGACTAGTTGAGACAAAATGGTATGGAGCACAGGGAGCCACTTTATATGGGAAGGGCAGACGATCGTTAACCGACCATAGACAAGCTATGTAGATCTAACGTTCTAGTTCTGAAGGGATCAAAGCGTTTGTTTCCACTATACGCCTCACTGCCACAAAACTATGTACCCCGAGCAAGTCAAGGTTCGGTTCTGTTAATGGCGCCCCAAGGTCTACTTCGGCCAGGACATACAGCACAATAAGGCACACATGTACCAACTATATGGTACATGCAAATGCAAATGAGAGGAAACGTACATGAATGGCGTATGCTGCATTTTGCAGACCATATCATTCTCCGGCACTCATCCTATTAGTCCTTAAAAATCTACATATATATGTGCTGTAACTCCTACACCTCGTAGCTAAAGTACACCTGATGCTGTGTGAACCTATGTTTAGCTTAACGTGGAAGTCTTATAGAAAGTTATGTTTTTAGGATTTTCATACAAACCTCTAGGCTTTCAAATTGGTACGTACGAGTATACCTATATTCATATATGTACCTACCTGCTGGCATTTCCTATGCCATCATCAGTTGTTGATGTCTCATATGGTTGGACTCATGGTATAATGATGCACTGTCAGGAACAAGAACATAACTATACAGAGCTTTTATAATAGTCTCTCTTTTTAAATCTTATATAGTTACGAACCGGTAGAATTTCCATTTCATATGAGTAAATTGCATGCATCGTTTGATTTCCTGTGTATTTTGTTTTGTTTTGTTTTGTTTTTTTTTGTTTTGGTTTTTGTATTCTTTAGATCTAAGCTTTTAATCCTTGGTTTTTTTGTAAGTAGACGAATATATAGCATAATGCTATAAAATGAATATAAATATCTCATAAATCTGATAATATCAATATCTGACATCACCGACTCAAGATAAGTTTTGGTCTTTTCATTAAATTCAATTTAAATTTCTTGAATTTGAAAACATACATAGGTGATAAAGCATATTTCAAATAAAGTTTTTCGATAATGTTTAATAAAACCGTCTTAAAAAGGGGAATAAGTTTGACATTTGTGATTGTGATCGAGAACATGGTTCTTTTCGGTCGACAGTTACCGGTTTACTTAAGTACCCTAGATCTTGGTCAAGTCAAATATTCTTATACAAAATACTCTAAGTCCGGCCATTCATGACACAAATGAACTGCGCAAATGTCTAATTTACGCAAGTCGGTTTTTGAAAAATACTATACAAGTTAACTGTACAGTTCTCAGTTTTAAAAAGTTATGTTTCAGAGAACATGTCAAAAAATAAAATCGCTCTCTATAATATATTGCTTGCTACTGTATTGTAGAAAGACAAAAACTTGGCCAGAGAAAATTGTTAAGAGGATTAGAATTAACTTTTAAAGAAGATTTAAAAAGGATGCAACCCTAGAGAAGAGTGCTTTTGAACAACTTTTGTCTAAAGTGACACCATTAATCGAAAAAAAGATACTACATACATATGTACAATATAATGTGAAAATCAAAATCCACTGATCATCGCTTATCGTAAGCTTTAAAGTTTTTGGCCAGCGGATATATGTATGTAGTTAAGAAAGTTTAAAATTGCAGCTATTTCTCCACAAAGAATTTGAAAAATAGTCATGGAAACACGCAAAAGCTTTGGAAAATACCATAAGAACAGATAACAAAAGAACTTTTTTGTTTGGCTTTTGAACATAAGTCTCCATTGCCATCCTTTCAGAAAATTCAAAGATAGATGAGTGGCAGGGGACTGGCCGGTCCTGGTTCCTGTTATTGACTTCTACGGAATCAAAAAATTCTTTCAGTACAAAGGGTTTTACAAGTCTTTAATGCTTTTGCAGATTGAAGAAAAAGTTATTGATTGTAACATTTCGCCAGTGTTGAAATATGTTGACTGTCCAATACTTTAATCAGAGCTTAATTATTTCTAACTACAAGATTTACCAAATATAACATAGTTATATGATCTTAGAACTCAAATTTTAACTAATTTTTCACACTTTTTCTTTATTCAAGCAATTCCAATGAACTTTTTTTCCAAATACCGCCAAAACACGATTTTACATGTACAGCCAAAATTGCCAATTGTAATTGAATAACAAATGTGAAAGAGAAACAAATGAAAAAGTGGACCTTTTTATACACATATGTAAATCTACCTACTCAAGATATTGAGAACCGAGTGGGAGGGGTAGCAAGGGTTGAACTTTGTTTACAGATTACAAGTAAGGTAAGGTGAGGTTAAGTTAAAGTGGCTGCCCGGGATGTTAGTAGGACACACTTAGGCCATTGGTCCATTGCGATACCAAATAAATCTTGAGTCTTTCTTTGAGTCCATTACGAAACGTGGAAGACTGATTATGTTAATATAATTGAACTCGTTTGGATCGCTATAGAAGAATTCTCCTAGGTAATTCTTGCGTTTTTGAGCTAGAGCGAACATGTGCAGAGGAGGTGAAGAACTGTTTCCTCCTCTTCCTCATTCATACAGCATGGCGTACTTTCCTATTAGACAGCGCTTGGCTATGACAACGGTTATAGCGCATAAATACATTTTGGGGTAAAAATGTGCTCCATAACACGATTGTACCGATTTGTGTCTTGTGTCGTGATGTAAAGGAGGGTTAACTTTTCCTCAAAAATATAAAAGTTGACAGAAAATATGTATGTATCAGATACATATACACAAGTGTTTTTCACTTATTCGATTTTTACATTCAATTGTTAAAAAAATATTTAGGAAGGAAAACACAGTTATATGTATGTAAATAAACTGTTAAGAGGACCTCTAAAGAGGGTATTTGTATTGTTAAAATTAGGAGTGCAAAAAATATTCCTTATACGTAAATAAAATAAATAATACCATTCTGCATTTTTATACATGTGTTCGATAATCTTTTCTTTTTAGCCCATTAACAAAATTCTAAAAATCTTAGAAGCCTTATCTTTTGAAAATCGTATATCTCAAACTTTGCTGAAAGTGTTTTTGCGTACCTATTTAAAAGGCATACAACAAGAGGAAGGTATTGAGAGAAGCTGAGTAGTAAACAGGTTTTATTGCACAACAAAAGCTTTAAAATTTACACCAATGATGATCAGTAAATCTACTGCTCTGCCTCTTCTTCATTTTCAGTATTCGTTATTTCCAGTAGTCAGAACAAGGAAGACATTGGAATCCCTTCTCTACATACAGCAAGCAATCTTTTGAAATATATATTTATTTAGAAGAATTCATATTTCTGCATAATGTGTGAATGTGAAGCTGATATTATTTTCCCCAGGACATTCATAATATTTAATTTCCAATTTAGTTTATTGGCTTTGTGGGTGCAGTATGCCATCCCCAGTTCTTCAGATGAAAACCCATATTGCCACACACACTATAATTGGAGTTTGGTCTCTTAATTAAAAGTGAATTGCACTTGGGATAGTTTGATGAGCACTTCACATCCAGAAATTACCCTTAAACATCTCAATGCGGTAATGATGATGTTTGTGTTTTTCGTAATTTCATATAAGACAAGCAGCGCATTCTGCAATGCTTCTTGCTAAAACTCCCTTCTAAATATTTTAAATTGATTTTGCTTAAGACCCCATCATCATCCACAAGTACCCGATTGACCACAAACTCCTTCTCATTTCCCGCAGTTTTTATGGTTATAGACGAATTATTGTGAAAACCGAATTGAATTGTATTTTAGTTCGAATTTGGATCCACTTCTGGCCTTCTAGCTAAGGATGTGGTATTATGTGAATCGCTTATACATATGTACTTGTACGTGTATGAGTTTTCCTGTGTATTTACGTATACTGAAATAAAATGCGGCAATTATAAAGGGAATACTTTTTCCTTGGAACTACCATCAAATACATTCATTGTTTTCTTTTGCATCAACACTTATCAGATATTCAGTAAAATTATTATCACCACGAATGCAACGTTTTATTAAAACAGCAAAACGATATAATAAAAAAAGTTACATTTCACTTTCAAACAGTTGATGGTACTTATCGTGAACCACATGACATCTTGCATAATAATCGTCATTTTTGGCATATTTGCTTAAGAGAAAAGCTTGTTTATATAACACCCTTTAATCATTCCATCAATTACCTTTAAAATACTCCGCTTAAGGAAAACCCAAATACTTTTTTTTTATAATAAGCACACACTCAAGGGGATATTACTACCCTTATTATGCAGAGGCACAGTGTGAGCACTAGGAAGAGGAGAGAGGGTTTAAAAGGAGATGCACATTGGTTTTGAATTCCTGAATATTGCAATGACTAGGAAAGACAGAGTGTGGTAAGGCATTCCACAATCGCGTAGTACGGCTAAAGAACGAATTTCTGTATTTGACAGTACGGCCGAAGTTGAGCTCGAAAGTATACTGATGAGCATTCCTAGAAGCGCGAGTATTACGGTTAAACTGTTTAAGGGGAGGAATGCACCTGGCTATTTCACTAGAGCATAAGCCGTTAAAATAACGCTAAAAAAGGGTCAGACAAGAGACCTTACGACGATGTTCAAGCGAAGTAAATGAACTTATGATGATATCTATCAATTTAAATGCTCTACGTTTAATACTATCCAAGAGGCTTAGGTAAGTTGCAGGGGCACCAGCCCAGAGATGGGAGTTATACTCAAGCTTTGGACGTATATAAGTCTTGTAAATAACAGCCAGATCAGAAGGGGTAAAATATTTCTTGCATCGCCTAAGGAAACCCAAACACCTTGCGGCATTTTTGGCGACATGATCATTCCACAAGAGGTGGTTGGTGACACACATACCGAGAATATCAAGGTGTTTAGTCTCATTGATGCAAGTGCCATCCATGGATAATGGCAAAAACCACGCGGTTTTTTAATCCCCATTGAACAATGCTATTTAGGTCGGAATTTAATGAGCTTATCATATTTTGTCGTTGCAGTTCCACATCCGAAAAAGAAGGATGTGAGTCTGAAAACGAATATGAAAAGCTAAGAGTACTATCGTCAGCGAAACAATGTATTGGATTAGATGTTGCAGATAGGAGATAATTAATAAAAATGAGAAAGAGTGTTGGAGATAGAACAGAGCCCTGGGGCACACCAGCATTTATTTTATGGTTTTCAGACTTGAATCCATCCAATACTACTTGTATTGAACGATCCGAAAGGTAATTACTAACCCAATGAAGGAGGGATTCATGAAAACCGAAAGCACGCATTTTCGATAAGAGAGCCTGATGCCAAACCCTATCAAATGCTTTTGAAATATCAAGTGCAATAGTCTTACTTTCTCCAAAGCGATGTAAACATTTGCTCCACTGTTCGGTGAGATGAACCATGAGATCACCAGTGGACCTGTTGCCGCCAAATCGTAAATGTACATTTGAACCATATATTATATAACATAGTTTAGTCTTGATTTTGCTACCAACCGCGACGGTCGTCACATTTAATATAATAAAGCTCTTAATACAAATAATTATTGTAACTCTCTTCATTTCTTTCTAACTTACAGTCCACTTGTACTTCGCTCGAACATTGGTCCTTTGAGCCACATGTAGAACATTCGTTTAATAAAAAATAAAATTCTAAATTCAATAACTGTCCCATTTAATCCATCCCCTTTGTGTGTGTGAAAGAGCTTGTGTCGCAAAAACTAAACGGCATTTATGTATATTGTACATACCTTTTTCTTTGTATGTTCGACCGTAGCGCGTGGCTTTCTTTAATACGGCACATTATTATCGAGACCCGTTGCTTTTTCTTTGTTAAATTTTTACAAATAATTCGCGTTTGATATTTTTTGAATTTTAATTGACATTAAGAAGCAGTTCATAATTCACCATGAGCAACGCAGCTAGTTTAACGAAGCGAGATACGGCTCGCAATTCCATCAGGCGATATATGGTGAGCAGTAAAAAAGCCGAGTCGTTTGATGCAGCTGAGATCGATGTCTATCTCGCACTCGTCGCCGAGCAGTGGGATAAATTCCAAGCAGCCCAACAGGAAGTGGAACTTTTGTGTGGAGCAGAAACTATTGCAGAACAAGAGTCTGAACGAGAACAAGGCGAGACATGGTATCGAGAAGCTCTTACAAATTTCACACGTGCACGCAACAAAATCAAAAACGATCCTCCCGGCACCAGCAAGGAGGTAGTTACAGTTGATAAATTGCTGCACGCTGCTCGAACAGACATTCGTTTACCTCCAATGAAATTACCATGCTTTGATGGGAATTCGAAAGAATGGAAACCCTTTGAAGATGCATTTACAGCATTCATCCATGGCGAGTCGTCGATTTCCAGCGTCCAAAAATTACACTTTTTGTTGGGCAGCCTTCAAGGGCCAGCTCTACAAGTTGTTAAAGGTTTTCGCATCACGAGCAACAACTATGACGAGGGTTGGGAACTATTGAAAAAGCGCTACGACTCTACGAGAATCATTGTCGATTCGCATTTTCAAGCGCTTTTCTCTCTCAAAAAAATAAATACAGAGTCTTCTGCTGCCATAAGATGTCTCTTAGATGAAACTCAAGAGCATTTCCGTTCTCTCAAGGCCATTGGGAGACCTGTCGATAATTGGGATGACTGGCTACTTCATCTAACTATCAGCAAGCTTGATATCGAGACGCATAGGCAGTGGGAGCTGACTCAGACTGGAAATAAAGTTGCGAACTTTAACGAACTTGTGACATTTTTGGAAAACAGATGTCGTTCATTAGATGCCATCATCTGCCACCAGCAAACGTCCAGCAGCAAGAACCAAACAAGTCAACAAGTGAAAGGTAAAAAATCAAGTTCACTTCATTGCGCGACACCTGCGACAGCTGCAGCACCTAGCAAGAAAATTCAAGGACGTCGTTTTCGTCGTCAGGTTCAGAACCACGTGTGCCCATATTGCTCAGGTAAGCATTTTATCTTTACTTGTGACAAGTTTCGTTCTACAGAAGTTCCAAGACGAATCTCATTTGCGAACGACAACAATTTATGCTCCAATTGCTTGGGATCTGGTCATAACCAAACCAATTGTCAAAGTAAATACACGTGTCGGGTCTGCAACGCCCATCATCACACGCTTTTACATTGCGAGTCACCATCAGACTCAAGTGTATCGCAAACCACATCTACCCCCAGCTTCACGCCAGCATATGCTTCTCATTCTAAGCATTATGTACTTCTTGGTACCGCAATGGTACAGGTTATGGACAAGTCTAAAAGGCCTCAGCCAGCCAGGCTCCTTTTCGACAACGGATCACATGCTTCCTTCATTAGCGAAAGTTGTGTACAGCGACTTTGTCTAAGGCGTACATCAGTGACTACAGCAATTGAAGGAATTGGCGCCACAGACGCCGGGTCCTCGAAAGGCGAAGTCGAACTTACCTTAACCTCACTTGATCAAAAGTTTTCAACAACAATTAATGCTCAAATTTTGAACAAAATAACGAGCCATCTACCGCCGGTTCCAGTTCATAACTACAATTGGCCACATATCAGTGGACTCGCACTAGCAGATCCATGCTTCAACATACCTGCAGCCATCGATTTATTAATTGGATCTGATGAGCTAAGCCAATTTCTATGCACCGGATTGATCAAAGGCCCAGTTGGCACACCAATTGCTCAGAACTCCACACTTGGGTGGGTATTAATGGGCAAAGTGTCGGACTCAACTCCAATGCCAGCTCCAGTGCCAACATATACCGCTTCTTCTCTGTGCCTATTCACCAATGCTGCTTTAACAAAAGCAGTGTCTAGACTTTGGGAAATAGAGTCGTTGCCTGAAGTAAAACACCTTACCATCGAGGAGAGCTTGTGTGAGCAGTTCTATGAGGAAACACATTACCGTCAGACGGATGGCCGTTTCGTCGTCCAGCTTCCTTTTAAGCCTGACTGTCCTCTAGGAAGCTCCCGCAATTCAGCCGTTCGCGCATTACTTCGCATGGAAAAACAATTTGCCAAGAACAAAGACCTCTACATAAATTATAAAAAATTTATACACGAGTTTTTGGAATTGGGCCACATGGAAGAAGCTGGCCAGGAACCACCAGCTGAAAGTCATTACTACTTGCCACACCGAGCGGTCGTCAAAGAAACAAGCACCACTACCAAGCTTAGGGTGGTATTTAATGCATCTTGCTGCACCAGTTCGGGATTTTCGCTCAACGACACACAGATGATAGGTCCACAACTACAGCTAGACCTATTTTCAACTCTTCTTCGACTTCGTACACATCGCTTTGCTATGAGTGCTGATGTGGAAAAGATGTACCGCCAGGTAAGAGTAAATCAGCAACACGTCGACTTCCAGAGAATCGTATGGAGAGATTCACCATCCGAAGATATCAAAGATTACAAACTTTTGACAGTTACTTATGGGGTTTCGTCCGCTTCTCATTTGGCGGTTAAATCTCTTCAAAAAGCTGCGACTATCACAAGCCCAAACTCCTTAGTAACTCAAGTTATCTTACGTGATTTTTATATGGATGATCTCCTTACTGGTTGCTATGAGGAAGACGATCTCCAGCGTTTGCAGTTAGACATATCCAATGTGTTAAGCGAAAGTGGGTTCCATCTCCGGAAGTGGGCGTCTAATTCATCAACCGTCATAAACTCTATTCCGATTGATCAACGTGAGGTCATGCAATCCTTGAAATTTGATGAAACAGATGGCGTCCGGACACTGGGCCTTCAGTGGGTCCCTTCACTCGACCATCTTTCATTTGCTGTCCAGGTCAATGAAATACCAAATACAATCCTAACTAAACGAATTCTACTTTCAGATTCTTGTAAGTTGTTTGACCCCTTGGGTTTGCTGTCTCCATCAACCATAATTCCAAAGATGATCTTTCAAAGTCTTTGGAGACCTAAGGTGGATTGGGACGAGACTGTGCCACACGACATCAAACGCAAATGGTTGCATTACAGGGACCATATCACCTGCCTCGCAGCAATCAAAGTGCCGAGGTGGGTTGGTACAGGGATCCCCGAGGCTACAACTGATTTACACGGCTTTGCGGATGCTTCTCAATCAGCTTATGCCGCAGCCGTTTACGTGCGCACAGTAGCTCTCAATGGAAGTATCTCCGTATCTCTACTGACCGCAAAAACAAGAGTCGCCCCCTTGAAGACCACAACTTTGTCGCTGCCACGCCTAGAGCTGAGTGGAGCATTTCTTTTGGCACAGCTGATGAAACACGCAAAAGTCTGTCTGTCACCGCACGTGCGCAAAGTTTATGGATGGACTGATTCCACCGTCGCGCTTGCCTGGATCCGTCAAGAACCTGGCAAGTGGACGACCTTTGTTGCAAATCGTGTGTCGGAGATTCAGCAGATCGTTCCGGCTGAAAACTGGTTTCACGTTCAATCATCGCAAAATCCAGCAGACTGTGCTACTCGAGGTGTCTTTCCACATCAACTATCTGAACATCCTCTCTGGTGGAGCGGCCCTACTTGGCTCCGCGAAGATGAATCTGCTTGGCCTGCGCAACATATTTTCACAACAAAATTAGACCAACGATCAGAATCAGCCAATCTCGTCACTGCACCGCCACCAATCTGGGATCTTATCAACCAGTATTCATCTCTACGAAAATTAAAACGCATCACCGGTTATATTCTCCGATATATTGCCCAGATTCTTCGTCATGTTAAGCTCCGCAAAGAAGAAGAAGAAAGAAAACGTCTTCAGCTTCTAGGGCTAAGCAATGATGTTGAGACCATTGAAGACGAAACATCAACTCCTCATAAATCAAGTCGACATCTTCACCTTTCTGAGCTAAGCAGTGCTCTAGATTTTTGGATACACCAAACCCAGAAGCATTTCTTCTCAGACGAAGTTCACAGACTGCAATCCAATAAGCCTGTGGGTAAGTGTAGTAAACTTCTAAAATTGCATCCATTTCTAGACCACAATCACCTCATTCGAGTTGGAGGAAGGTTGTCCAACTCGCCTCTTACAACAGACAAAAAATATCCATTGGTACTTCCGGCAAATTCCAGACTTGCTTTACTTCTTTGCGAAGACATTCATTCCTTTACTCTTCACGCTGGCCCGCAAACTATGCTTGCTACTCTCCAAAGCCGATACTGGGTCATCAGGGCACGACAACTTGTACGCAAGGTTTATAAATCGTGCATCAAATGCAGCAGATATACTGCCGTCGTTCAGCAGCAACTCATGGGCGATTTGCCATGGCCACGAGTTCAAATTTGCCGACCGTTTTTGCGCAGTGCCGTAGACTTCGCTGGACCTGTGCAGCTACGTTTTTCGAAAGGACGAGGTTCTAGAGCTGTGAAGGGGTATATTTCCATCTTCGTGTGTATGTCCACTGGTGCCATGCACCTAGAACTAGCAAGCGACCTTTCATCAGCAACGTTCATCGCTGTATTTAAAAGATTCGTATCCCGAAGAGGCCATTGCAAGGAATTATTCAGCGACAATGGCACAAATTTCGTCGGGGCTGAAAAGGAGCTTAAGATGCTTCTCTCACTTGCAATGAAAGACGAACACCTGGCGAAGCATCTCAGCGACGACGGCACAGTCTGGCATTTGAATCCGCCTTCCGCTCCCCACATGGGTGGATATTGGGAGACCGCCGTAAAACGTGTCAAATTCCATCTTCGTCGCACCTTGGGAGATACTCTGCTAACTTACGAAGAGTTCACAACACTGCTAACAGAAATCGAAGCTTGCGTCAACTCGAGGCCTCTATGTGCTACCACATCCGATGTCGACGATTTGTCCGCTCTAACACCGGGCCACTTTCTCATTGGCGAACCGTTGAAAACAATACCGGAACCCAATGTAAATGAATTCAAGGGAAATCTGATGAGTAGATGGCAAATTATCTCAAGTTTACGACAGCACTTCTGGAAAAGGTGGAGTTTGGAGTATTTAGTCCAGCTTCAACAACGGGCAAAATGGAACCGTTCGAGCATTAAATGCAATGTTGGAGATTTGGTGTTGGTGCGTGATGAAAAGTTGCCACCAACAAAGTGGAAGCTAGGCAGAATTATTCGTTTACATCCCGGACATGACGATCTAGTGCGAGTCGTCACTATAAAGACAGCAGATGGAGTACTTATGCGACCAGTCGTTAAGGTATCACCACTATTATCTTTCATCGATGACAAGCCTAACAATTGAGTTTTGAGAAAATAAAATGTATTCTCTCAAGGTGGGCAGAATGTTGCCGCCAAATCGTAAATGTACATTTGAACCATATATTATATAACATAGTTTAGTCTTGATTTTGCTACCAACCGCGACGGTCGTCACATTTAATATAATAAAGCTCTTAATACAAATAATTATTGTAACTCTCTTCATTTCTTTCTAACTTACAGTCCACTTGTACTTCGCTCGAACAGGACCTATTGCTTCGAAAGCCGTACTGCCGGTTATTAAGAAGCTTTCGATCTTCAAGATATTCCTTGAGCTGATAATTAATCAGCGTTTCCATGACCTTGGAAAGAAGGGACGTAAGTGCAATCGGTCGGTAAATAGAGGGTGAGGAAGATTCGCCTTTTTTGGGGATTGGCTGGACAAATGCAGTTTTCCATCCTCTCGGAACGAGACCTGAGGAGTAGGACAGATGAAAAAGCTTACGCAGTTGTTTTTCCAGCGTTGAAGAACACCTCTTCAAAACAATAGCGGGGATACCATCCGGACCAGCGGATTTATGTGTGTTTAGATCTCAAAGGACTCTTGCAACAGTACGAGTGCGAAAAAAGATTGGTCCCATAGAATCACTTACTCGCTCAAGTACAGGCGGAGTCATAACACTCACTGGCAGCGTAGAATTGGTGGCGAACTGCCTAGCAAAGAGATTAGCTTTCTCTAAAGAGCTAACAAAAGGAGTGTAATTGACAACGAGCGTAGGAACCAATGAAGAGGAAGAATCCCTCATGTTTTTTTACAAATGACCAAAAATTTGTATTGCCTTTGGGACATTGCAGTATTTTTTGCCGTAATTTTTGTTCATGTAAAAATTTGGTTCGTCGAATATAGGCGTTGCAGGCCTTCCTGGCTTGTTTAAACTTTTTCCGGCTTTCCTCAGTACGGTTGGCTTTAAAGCAACGGAAACTTACCTCTTTGGCCCTAATAACCTCTTTACAGCTCGCATCAAACCATGCGTTTTCCTTTAGTCTGATACTTTTAACCCTGTTCGGTATAAAAGTTCTCATTCCCAAGAGAATTAAACTTGTGATCATATCAGCGCTGGCGTTAACGTCACTATCGAGAAAGCATAGTGACCAGATAAAGATCTTGAAGTAATTATTGAGGCACCCAGCTGAGTTAGGTGGTTCAACTCAGCGAAGATTTCTGCACACACTCCATCGGGTGTTGTCTGGCCTGAATGTTGAAGCCTTGAAGAATTGTGTACATTGAAATCGCCCATAACAACGATTTCAGTGCGAGGATAGGACGAAGCAATTCTTTGGATGGAATCAGACAAAGCATCAAATTCACGAGAAGTTGATACTCTGTCTAAATTTGGGCTTCGATGAAGGAAGCAGTAATGAATGATATGATATACCCATGAATAAAAAATTCAGCAGGATCGGAATCCTCACCTACTTGGGTTTCACTTAGTGCCAAATCAGCTGGCCTGTATGAAACAGTATGGCGGTATGCCAACAAAAAATTGGCCATTAGCCCAGGAATATTACAATAATCTACTCTATGGTTGGATAGAGATGAGAAATAAAATTCACTGAATTAAAACACAGAATAATTATCAATACCCTTCACTGCTAGTGTTATGCCTTAGCAGTGACGAGAACCCATCCAACCCTGTGATGCAAAACTATAGGCTGTGCAACTGTGGAAGAAGGGGAAAGTAAGGATGGGATGGCACTCACTGTGATGTGCTGTGCTGAGTGGCTTATCATTTTTTTTGTTATTGGAGTTTTTTGTTTTAAGAATATTTTCTGTTAAATTTTATATTTTTCCTTAAGTGAAAAAGAAATGAATTGAACTTAACAGAATCTATCTTATTGCGTAAATATTTTAGTGTGAGTCAAGTTGAAAGCTGAATTCTAATTATTACTCAACTCATGCGCTTCAGCTATGTTGGGAGTCAGATCTGGTAAAAAAAGAGTACTTACGTTTGTTTCATACGGCTTACTTTTTGATATTTGATCGATATCAGAAAACTTCTGTATGCGTCACATAATATAAAAAAGGCTGGGATGCGACCCACACTGATAACTTTCCATCCCTTCTGTCGGTTTGTCTTGCTTAAAAGTTTGTATATATGTATCAATTTTTACCAAATTTGCGTACTATTTTTTGGAGATTTTATTTTTTTATGAAAAAAAGGACTGTTGGATTTTTATAAAAAAAATACTGAATATCGAAAACAATATTTTCTGTGAAATAAAATAAGTTTGAAGCCAATATTTTTAAATTTTGAAAAGGAAATTGAGTCGAAAGTAAATTTTTACCAAGTTTTAGTATTTTTGTTTGGGTTTTTATTTTTTGTAAAAAAAACTGTCAATTCCATTTTTCTTAAAATTTTACCGAATGTTGAAAACAATATTTCTTATACCTAAGGTAAAAATAGTAGGAAGCCATAATCTCAAATTTTTGAAAAGATATTTGAATCGAAAATAACTTAAGTCTTCCCAACTTTTAGTAATGTTTTGTTTAGGTTCTAATTTTTTGTAAAAAACTATCCATTTAATTGTTCTCAAAATTTAACTGAACGTTGAAAACAATATTTTTTGTAACATAAAATTAATTTGATTTATTAAAAAACCGTAAGTTGGATTTTTTTCCAAAAATATATTTGTTTGGTATCACGTTAAGTGTATATTATAAAATTTAATTCAAGTCTCTAGCGTCTGTTAAGTTCTTAACGAAATGAACAAATAATCAAAAAAATAAAATAGACGAAAAATAACTCAAGGAGAAGACGACGCACTAGTTTGAAGGTTTTCACAAAACTGACTTTATTGTTTAATAGAATTTACATTTCTTGAAAATGATGAATTATGAAAAGTGCAACTATGCAATAAAAATTCCAAGCGTGAGAACAAATGAATGGCAAATATCAAAAGTGGAACACGAGAAGCCTGAACTACAAAGTTTTCAACTGGTCACACACTTGAATTAATAACAGGAAATAATATTTTTGTTGCACCTATGCAAAAATGATTTACAAATTAAGATGATCCATTTGGCCTTACAATACTACTGGCCGCATGGTTTAAGGTAAAAAGAAAAAAAGTTAAAATGAAATTTGAATGAAATTTGAATGAAATTTGAACAGCGTCATTAGTTCCTGTGATATTTACGTTTAACCAACATTTTCACCTTTTTTTTTAAACTGCTATAGTAAAAAAAACAATTTTTTGAGAGTCCTTTCTGCATCTTTCTACATTATTATCTGTATAACAAAATTTATTTGAATTCGATATCTCTACTGGTTCTTGAGCTTTGGACGACGAAAAAAACTTCCCGAACGTACGAACGTACATACACACGCACGCACAGACATCTCACTAAAAATGTTTTATACTCGTACCGACTCTAGGAGCCTTGAAACGTCGAGAAATGTCAAAATTTTCAATTCGACAAATAGAACCGATTACAATAACTTCCTATGGGAAGTTAATAAATTTATTTTAAGTTTAACGTAATAACAGAGTTTACAAAATCGGTACTGACAATTATTCATTACGAAAGGGAAAATGTTTAACTTCTTAAAATCTATAAAATATAATAGGCCCTTTACCCTTTCCACTGAGACTGAACCTGGATATTTGTCTGATTGGAGCTAAATGTGGGATATCGTAAGGAGCATTAACTGGCCATGGATAGGGTATTCAGAACTTAATTGCAGTCATACTTAATCGGCTGTCTGCACAATTAAATTTAGTAATGAAAATGAAGAAGTGGTAATCTTTATTTATAATAACATATTAGTATTTTATTAAATAAACATTGTATCAAATAATTTGATTTATTGGAATTCAGGTTCTTATGCTTTCACTGTTTTTGTAGATATACAATATAAGTTAAAAACAATAGAACGGTCGTTTTTTTAACTTGCAATTAGAATTAATTTTTTATAGTAGTACCCGCGATGGTTAGTACAATAGACTATCATTTCAGAGGTCTTGAGTTTAATCCCTACCTGTGCCACCAAAAGTTTTTTTTTCACGGGTATTGCCTCTTGCGAGGTACTGACAAATCCTCCAAAAGTAATTCTAGTCATGAATTGAAAGTTGCAATTGTTAGTGGTAGATATTCAAACAAATTTTCTTACAAGAATTTCACATTCGTCCAAATTTGTTTTTCATTTTTAAAAGAAAAATTAAGGAGTTGAACCTCTTAAGAGATACACGGAAGAGCCCATTAAATCAGTCAACCGCACATATGAATAATAAATACCTTTTTCTAGGTTTCTAATACCTACATATGTGTGCCATAAAAATTGCCAAGTGAAACAAAATTAAGAAATAAATATATACGTAGGTAGACTCTTATGGATAGCATACTATCTAAATATGCTTGCGTATATATTATTAAGAAATAAATTGGAAACAGAAATTCTTTAGAATTCATCTATCTGCCTAAGGCGTCTGCACTTCCCCTTGCTGTTGGAGGAACGAGCACATTCTTAACAACCAAGAGAATAGAATAATATTTTTTGCGATATTGTCTCCTCTTTTTGGTGGCAAAAGGATTTTTCCATCCAAAAATATTTTCGGGCTGTTTCGGTCAAGTATATGTAAATGTTTTTTTTTTTTCTGTTGAGCTTCTAAAGCTGCACATTGTGAGTATTTTAGTTGTCAATTGTTATGAAATTTTGAACATTTTTATGTAAATAGAAGGGAAGCAGAACAAAATTGTTGTTGGCAATTTTCACCCTCACGTATACTGAGCTGATTGCTCCTTCTTCTCTAGCTTTGGGGGAAAACTTTCTAAAAATATGCAAATCAAATCGTTGATACATATACCAACCTACCTATACCTACATGACTTGGGTGAAATGATTTTCGTTTGATAACTCCTGATTTCAAACCATAGCCCTTACTTTTCCCTAGAATAAAAATGCAAAATGTAGGTCTAGAGTCAAGGGTAGGGAAAATGAGGCAATTTTTAAGTTCGCTCTAAGTTTTCTTTTCACTAGTTTTATACAAATTGGACAATATCTCAAAACGAATTCAAGTCTTTAAAGTATAGAGAACATCACCATAAAACAACAGCCAGAAGCGTGAGGGGCATGAGCAAATGAGTATATGTATTAGGTTTAGGTTCAAAAAAAAGGGAATATGTCTTACAACATAAGTATTATCACGTCGAAGGATCAAAGTCACTTTCACGCTTTATACGTAGAAATGTGTTTGTTTTAAGTGATAATAAACTTAACCGGGTTTTATAAATCCGTTTGTACATATGTAAGTACTGCAAACGACATTCTATACACAAAATATATTGCTTCAGTGCAGCGCTTGGCCTAATTTGTTCTTATATACTCGTAAGTTCATATTCTAGTATCTTGGCAACAATCATCTGCAGGAGCAGATAAGTGCAGCAGCAAGTAGTTGCAGTAATTGAAGTATAGTTCAAGCATTGAAAGCCGATCCACAGTAGTGTAATCATGAAGTGCCACAGAAAAGTGAACATCAATGCATATAATGTAATATATAAATCCTTATAAGGATTGCCATCAGTCAAAAGACTGTATATAATATATAGAAACGTTCAAAGCTTAACACTGTCATGGTTACGACATTGTAACTCTACTGGTAGACAAACCTACATTTATGTATATACATAAGTAAGGCACTTTGAATTATATTCCATAAGTTAGTGTAGAGAATTATTGTGGCATTTAAAATAGAACATGACTTGACTCAGTTTTTAGCTCGTATCTGACTTGTACTATTTGGAATGGGGTTGGCTTATGGAAATATATATTCATCTATGGTTGTAAGTCTATAAGAGCATAACTAGTACTTCTAATATAGTTAAGTCCTTTCAAATCTAGAACAAATTATTCAAATTTTTGTTGGTAATATTATATTACGGCAAAGCATCTTACATGAAAGCATTTAATATAAATTCGTTTTTGCAGAAATCATAAAAGGCTGGGAAAACAAAAAAAGTGAAACTGGATTTAAACTTCATAAAACAAAACATTAAAAAATAATTTTTTTTTTTCATTTGTCCGTACATTCGGGAAGCTTTTTTCGTTGTCCATATCTCAAGATGTTGTCTTAAAATAAATTTTGTTATACAGATAATAACATTTAAAGATTCCGAAAGGACTCTTAAAAAAACTGATTTAGTGTTTTTCTACTATAAATATGTACATAAATAAATAATTTAGGTGCCGCAACAGTCCGTTGAGAACTAGGCCGAGTGACTTACAACTCTCCACCATATCTGTGTCCGAGTATTGTTGTCAGGGATGAAGGAGACCTACAGTTTTAAGCTGAATTCGAACGGCTAATTTAAGAAAGCACTTTTATGACAAGAATAACTTTTGGAGAATTTGGCAAGAGGTAGTACCCGTACAAAAAAAAAAAACACAGGCTCTGGCATGGCATTCCAACGTTTGAACATTTGAACATTTTGGTTGACCTCAAATATCTCAAGAACCAATAACGCTAGCGAGTTCAATTAAATTTTATATCAAAAATGATTTATTTATAACTAGATTTTAGCCGCGACTTCATCCGCATTAGATAGTTTTATTGGATAGTAGTATGACAAAATCTGAGCTGTACTTTTTTGTACGTATGTTTGAATTGTGTCGAGATGGGATGAGGCCATACTAAGTGTGATTGTCATAGGTTAGTTTAGGTGAAGAACCGAGTAAATCATTAAGTATTCAGCCCTATCATGAATTCCATCGTAATTGGAAATTTTTACGAATCCCGAAAAACTGTATCATGGAATCCGTTCGTATCGCAAAATTGTATGAGATTTTCCACTACGAACGGATTTTGATACAGTTTTTCGGGATTCGTAAAAATTTCCGATTATGATGGAATTCATGATAGGGCTGATTAAATAAACAATTTAATTTACACGACAAATAAAATATTTGCAGCATTTCTCTGTAATTTGCATGCGTCCGACAACGGCGACGTGTGCCCTCACATGTGTGCCCGTTCGGGTAGACCCACTCAGTGATGTCCTCCCCCCGCGCCGCACTACCACCGCCGCCACCTGCCTCGTCTACCGCGTGCGACCCCCGCCCGCACACTCGCCCCGCGCCCTAGCCGAAACAGAATTATCAGAAGTAGAAGACAGACCCTGTGAATTATTTGTTGTACCTACATGGCTCGTGTTTGGCGATGAAAGGTTGAGCATAGCAAAGTTTAGGTTTAAAATTATTATTTGTGGATCTTGGTGGGAGCCACAGTTTGCGTCTAACGTTGAGGGCTTCGAGCACGTGGCGCGCGAAGCCCGCGTTAATATACGTGTATGATAAGTTTAACATGTTCGACAACTTATTTCATAAGAGTTGGGAATGCGTTGTTTTCCCGTAATACCAATTTTATCCAAATATTATTCAAATCTTTGGTAATTAAGGAGTGAAAGTGATCAGATTCCTCGGAAAGTAATTTTTTCCATGGGAATGCGTTATTTTCCCGAGGTCAAAAGTAACTCATGTCCTTTCTTAAGTCTCAAACTATCCCCTATTTAAATCTGTTCAGCAGTTTGGTCATAAAAGCGATCGGCCCACCTGAATTTTCCCATGGGAACGCGTCATTTTCCCAGGGTAAAAAGTAGCGTATGTCCTTTCTCGGGTATCAAAATACCTCCATACTAAATTTCATGCAAATTGGTTTAGTAGTTTAGGCGTGATTGAGTAACAGACAGACAGAGTTACTTTCACATTTTTTATAATATTAGTATAGAAGTATAGATTTTGAACAACGAAGAATAACGTTTTTGACATCTCGTTATATTTTGAGAAAAATCGAATTAACAGTTTTATTTACAAAAATTTAAACCCTAAAAAAACATTACCAAAAGTAGATAAAAATTGAGTTCCGAATCAAAAATCTTGGTAAAAATTAAAGATATTGGCTTCAAAATAATTGTATCGTATAAATTATATTGTTTTCCACATTGATTACATTTTTTATAAAAATCCAACAGGTAGTTCTTTATTTGAAAAATAAAATCTTAAAAAATACTACACAAACAATATTGAAGTTCGAAAAACAATTGACAACTTTTTTACAAAACACGAAAACAAAAACAACAAAAAAACTGATAAGGAATGGTATCTTGAGAACAGAGAAAGATATTGACTTTACACGAAATATTGTTATTAATATTTTGTTTAAGTTTAAAACAAATCGAACGACGGGTACGGATGATGGGAAGTTATAAGTGTGGGTGGCATCCCAGCCTCTTTTTATCATTTGTGTTTTATTTTGATTTATTTTTTGTGCAGTTGATAATTTTTTAACGATCTCATTTGTTGTTAGCCATTTTATTTATAATAAACCTGTATACTAAATAAATAACGGGATTTCAACTTTGAAAAAAAAAAATGATTTTGTCCCGTTCGTCGTGCAGTTCAATCGCAACAAATTTATAAAAAGCGGAATTCATTGATCATTTCTGTACATTACCAGTAAACTCATAGTAAAAATAAGTAGTCAGTGAAAAAAGGCCATTTCAGCTAAGTGGCTTTTAATTATAACATTTTCCTTATTAATGTTGTCTTTAATAAAATAATATTTACAGAAAAATTAGGACAGTAAATATACATCTTAAAACAGATGCTTCCATAAAAAAAAATCCTTTAAGGAGCTAAAAACTCATTACTTAAATTGCGTTGCAGACAAAATCCGAATCAATCTTGGTGTTTACAAACCTATCTGTTTAAGAAAATACAAACTATATGAATAAAACGATTAAAAATAAAAACTCAATGCCGCCACACTTAAGTAAATACGTACATACATATATGTATACCGTCCGACTGACTGATGTCTAATATGCAAAGAATCCTGACTCATAAAATATGAAAAGAAAATAATGTTAACACGTACATGGGTTAAAAGTGTCCTTAAAGATTATCAGAATATTTTCGATACTTTTTAAAACGTATAAACCTACGCTCTTTGTCGTACATTTTAAAGCTAAGCTTATTAAATCTATGTCCATAAAAGTATTTTTCGTACTCCAACTGTGGCTCGTGAAATCTTAAAAAGTAGGTACATTATACACCCTAAACCTAGAACCGACCGAATTCCCGACAACACGAGTGATGTCTACAAATTAAATGTTTCTCAAATGTTTTCGCCTAGCTTTTGGCAACGTTTCGTTATCGTTCATAACATCCAAAGTTAATGTTCATATGAGTTCGCATAACGTTACAAATCAAGGTTAGTTTAATGCTTTTGAGGTCTAGCAATTTATTTACGACCTTAAAATATGGTCGTCAACTACCAGTCTAAAAGAAAAAATATCTAATAGCTTTTACGACTAGCGACACGACTCACACCCGACTACAACAGCACTGATTGTCTAATAAAAGATATAACCGAAATTGCTGAAGCTTCAGCTTATCCCTTAAGCCTAATTGGTAGCATAAAACGCTAGGGCCATTGTATATGCCGAATAGTTACATATAATGTATACTCTATCATCTACTACTTTTTAATGTTTTAATGTTTCAGCACATCAAACTAATATTACAATTATAATGATAGTAAAAATTTTTTAAATCTCACTTCTTAAACATAGATAAAATATTATTATATTTTTCAGTTATTTAATGTGAAGGTTCATTTGGCATTCCTTTGATTCAGTTCTTTCTCTGCTGGTTTTTGATATATTATTTCCCTTCTTATGATTCAGTTCATTAGAGTTTATTCACAGCTTCTTTATATGAAATTAGATAAAGTGCCTTATTCTTGACCTTTTTTTTCATATTGATGATAAAAACTTCAGCTTAATTTTTTTTTTTGGAGAATTCGTTTTGCCATAAGGCACAATTATAATGGACTCACCATACTAATGTCATTTATAATATAAAACAACATTTATTTTGAATCAAAATCAAAAATTCATTCATTTCCGTATAATGTTTCCTGGTTTCCGATTTCAATTCAATCTCATGACATAGACAGCATTTTTGAGATATTACCACATGAGATATGTATTTATACATAATTACGTCCTATTAACAGCTTAATATGGCTTACATTATTCCAGAGCCTCTTCTCCATTCCCTCTACAATTTATATGTACACCTCGTAAAGGATCGATTTGCCACCAGGCAGTTTGAAAGCTTTTTCTAATTTTGGTTATTCACTTATTTTCGTCCTTCAGGTTTTGCTTAATAGTTTTCTGTCACACATGAAAGGAGGGTGGTTGGTTGGTTGAGGGGCTTAAACCAAGAAGAGATAATGGAGGAAGTCAAGTCACTGACATGAAAAACCGACAATAATACAAATTTTCTCTTATTTTCGTATTCGAGACTGATGGTTGTCTATCAGAGAAAACCATTCAAACAAAAGCCACACAACGTATGTATATGTATTACTAATACGAGTGTGTTACATTATAGACTGTGGAAAACGTACTTTTGCGCAATTATATTTTAATTACTGTATCATTTTCACTTTGCCTTATTTATCTTTGACGAATTTCTGTCTCTTCTTGAATTTGAATACAATTTGGGAACAACTTTTAGTTCTAAATTTGAGTATGTTGTGCGCTAGATTCTCTTGATGGGAACATTGGCTTCCACTGAAATATAGTCTTAGGTGCAGGAAGTTTGTGCTCAAATGCAACAGCTTATCTGTTATATATCCTGATGATGTTTTTGAAAGAATGGGTACCATTAGAACCAAGCTCCTTATCACTGTTTTAAAATCTTAACATCAGAAATAAAATTTTGGGAATTGAAGGGCTTAAGGATAATTTTCAAAACACTAATTTGCATTGACTTTCAATTTGATTATTTGATATTGTGGACTATGATGGGTGTTTTAGTATTTACTTGGTGGTACTTGCAATTTTTGCAAGGAAAACTATAAGTAGGACTTTAAAATCTCTGGGTATAAACTTTTTCCAAATTTGAATACATACCTACTCTATAATATACAACATATCTTGTCTTATCTTATCTTATAAAACACTTTTCTCGTATGGATTTTCAGAAAAGATAGGAGTCTCAAGGAAATATAAGAACAAAAAAAAACTTATAATTGTGTTAAAACGAAAAGTAATTTGACGGAGATAAGTACCATGAACAGAAGACTCTGTAGGAATATGGAAAATGCATTCAATTTAATATCCTTATGTTACCTATACTGGGATAAATTTAGAATTATTACAAACGTAAGAGTAGTTTATTATCATATAGGCTAACGCTCTAAATATCCATATATTGACTGCTTCTATGCTTGACATTTTGTATTTTTAAAAGGATTTAACGTCACACACTTCAATTTCAGAAGAATTTCAATACTGTATATTGAATATATTTAGGTATACGTCCAAGTCGTAGCGTAATGAAATCCAAAAATTGATTTTTCACCATCATTATATGAACGACAACCTACCCTACGGTCCTAACTCTTAACCTTACGTCATTCTTTCGAACGGTTTGTGATTTGCAGGAGTAAGAGCATAACTTTTCTTTCAAAAGTTGGATCTTCTTTTATATATTCCACCTATGTATACTGTGGAATACTATGATACAAAATTTGAACATAATTTGGGTCCAAGGATTGATATAATGAACTTTAAGAAACTTCTTTTCTTTTTCTTAAAAGTAATCATCAGTCGAACGAACTCCTTGAATTACAAAAGGAGGAGAGAGGAGTGATCTAAATTAAATTATTTGAAGTGTTCATAAAAATTTAAGAATTTCTTTTAAATTCCGAATTAACAGTAATTTTTAACTTCCCATAGCAAGTTATTGTAATTTGTCCGATTTGTCGAATTGAAAATTTTGACATTTCTCGACGTTTCAAAGTCCCTAGGGTCGAAATAAAAGATTTTTAGAGAGATGTCAGCGCGTGCGTGTGTACCTACGTTCGTACGTCCGTACGTTCAGGAAGTTTTTTTCATCGTCCAGAGCTTAAGAACCAGTAAAGATATCGACTTCAAATAAATATTGTTATACAGATAATAATGCAGAAAGATGCAGAAAGGACTCTCAACAAAATTGAATGGGTGGTTTTTTTACCATAGTAATTAAAAAAAACAATTCGGTTAACTCGAAATATCTCACGAACCACTAACGCTAGAGACTTGAATTAAATTTAAATTATATGTATGTATATTGTAACAAGATAACAAACAAATATATTTTTGAAAAAAATCCAATTAACGTTTTTTTATTAATAAAAAAAAACTGAAAAAAAAAATATTTGTCACCTCGAAAATTTTACGAACAAAAAATGATTTTATCTCCAAAACAATTTTGTGAAACGAAAAATAACGTTTTTGACATCTGGTGCAGTTTTGAGAAGAATCGAATTGACAATTTTTTTGTTATAAAAAATAAAAACCTACAAAAAAAACTACTAAAATTTGGTAAAAATCGAAATACGACTGAAATATCTTTTCAAAAAATTAAGATTATGGCTTCAAACTAATCTTGTCTCGTAAAAAATATTGTTTTGAACATTCGGTAAAATTTTGAGAAAAAACGAATTGACAGTTTTCTTACAAAAAGTAAAAAGCTAAAAAAACAATACTAAAACTTGGTAAAAATTGATTTTCGACTAAAAATCTCGTTAACAAACAAAGATTTTGAAATCAATTGATTAGACAGAAGCCAAGTATTGCCAGATGAACAAAAACTCTCAACATACAATATTTTAAAGTCCCCAAAAAAGACCTAAATTTTTTTTCAACAGTTTGTTTTTTGCATATTTATATTTTATTTATTTTTATTTATTTATAATTCGTTAAATACTAACGTTAACAATTTTTAATATAAGTATACTTAAAATCTAAAAACTTAAACTAGACTGTTGAAAAATATTAATTTGCAATTTATACTTTTTATATTATCATTTGGTGAATTAATACAAGAGTAAAATTTATTAAAGATGTCAATTAATTGATTTAAGGGGCTATGTACACCACAGTTTGATCTGCTTAAATTAGTATTCAATGGTTTCTGGAGTCTTATACTTGAACGACTAATCCTAAAGTTTAAACTACCAAGAACTGATGGTGATGAAATTTGTCCGTTTATTATTCCAACAATAAAACAAAACTGCAAGTACATCATATGATTTGTCAAAGAAGGAAGATTTATGAGAGAAAGTCCTTGTAAATAAGGCGGTAATGTATAAATATCATAAAACCACGGAAGGGATCGTAGACATAATCGCAAAAATCTTTTCTGAATGGCCTCGAGTCTTGTGACGTGTACGGCGTAGTAAGGTGACCATACTATACAAGCATATTCCAGGACTGGTCTCACAAATGAAACAAAAAGTAATTTTAAAACATATGGATCACGGAAATCACGGCAAATATGAAGTTAATATGTTCATTGAATGTTAGTTTAGGATCTAAGACAACACCCAAGTCAGAAAATACATAAACTCTACTTAAAGGACAAGAATCAAACATGTAACTAAAAACGATTGGAACTTTTGTGCGTGTAAAACTCATGGTTTTACATTTGTCAACATTGAAAACAAGACGATTATTATTGCACCATTCCCTTAATAATATTAAGTCTTCTTGCAAGAGAAGACAGTCAGATGTGGAGTTAATTTTTTTTTTAATTTTTATGTCATCAGCATATATTAGGACATTTGGAATTTTGTATGATCGAAACCAAGTCATTTATAAATAAAACAAATAGAATAGGACCAAGGTGACTACCCTAGGGAACACCAGAATTCACAACAAATGAACTTGAACACTCATTACTAAATTTAACACTATAACGTCTATCTTGGAAATATGAGGAGATCCAGTTTATGAAACAGTCCTTAAAACCTTGCTATGATAGTTTTAAAAGTAATGTTTTGACACAATTTATCAAACGCAAAATTTCTACAAATCAGAAAAACTTCGAAAACTTTGAACTTCTTACGTTTATTGGTATCTTTAGCCTTAAAAAGAATTTTTTTTGAATACAACCAAGTTCTACGATTTTAAGGCAAATAAATTAGCTACTATTTGGGCCTAAGGTTTTGTACGTACATAGGTAGATCTAACGGCTTTCAGAATACAGTTGTTTCAAAACCATAGGATTAATACTGAAATAACACAAAGAAGACAATTTGTAATAAGGTGTTCCATAACTCTGGAGTAAGAGGATTAAACCAAAAGAAGAACAGAATTGTATGGGATAGAGGGTCTATATTCCCCCTGTTAGGCGAGAGAGTTCATTTTTCAAAAAATGATTTTTTTAAAATACAGCGAGCGGTCGTAGCTGTAGATTCTAAACTTGGATTATTTATAAGGCCATTATCACAAAGAAGTAATCAACAAATCATAAATACCGGATTTAAAGCAAGGTCTCTTTCTATTCAAATGACTGAATTAAAATAAACACTGATTTATTTATTTTAAGAAACACTGTCTTTTTAAAAATCAAAAGGAGCTTCTTATTTGATAGCTCGGCCTACCTATACAGATATTGAAATTTCAAAAATAAAGAAATAGGGTCAAGGAGGGTAATTGTGAATCAAAACCGTTTATAATTTGAAGCATGCCATGAAATTATTGGAAAAGACATTATATTTAAATCATATTGACGCGTGGAAGGCCTTATCTGTCAAAGGGTTATTTATGTTTTGTTCGTTTCCATGAGTCTTTCGTTTTTCTGCGTTTTTAAGTTTTTCAGCGCTAATTAAAATTGTTGCAGAACAAACAAAGGCGATCGAAGTAAGTTAAATTTTATCTTTAAGAAAGTGAAATATGAATATAAATGCATGCTATATGTTTTTGTTTGTCTGTATAACAAAATTTAAAAGTTATTGGCTGTTTACAATTACCCCATTATGTTCCTATCATGGGTAAATGTAAACACCGAAATGGGGTAAAAGTGAACAATTTGGGGTAATTGTAACCATTCATTTTCAATAGCTTTGGTGTTGATCTAACAATATTTTATATTAAAAAGATGCTACGTATATATCAACCAAAAGCCACAGCTCCATCATACACGTCAGAGGATCGGTGAAGGGAAAAATCCTACTGTCATTATATCTAGATGCAGAAAACCAGCACTTTCGTCAGACGTGGAGGACACTATAGCAAGGTGCCTTATTTCAGATCTCGTGCTGGTTACCCTTGCGATAAAGATGATCTCCTTGGTCTAGTAGGTACCTACATATATAAGGGCAGAGAACTTGGTTACCCCTTTCCACAATGGTAGGACGACTGGTACCGTTTTCATTTACCCCATTTTTCTCGTTTACTTAAAAAACTAGGGGGGTAAATGTAAACATCAAATTTTATGAAAACTAATAAACAAACGCCATTAAGATTACTACTCTTTGATAGATAATACAATCCAAACTTAAGTAGCATAAACAAAAATGTTCGACATTGCATGGTTAAGCTGTTACAAGCATTACAAGTGAACAAAAATAAAAAAATGCAAAATCGTTTACAATTACCCCCTTTGACCCTACCGACAACCATTATTTTCTCTTCTTGATGCTGTACTTCTTTTACAACTAAAACTAAGTTAAATATAACATTGGTAGGAATATTTTCTTTATTATTCTATATTTTACTCGTAGCTGGCATATCTAGGTTTACTGAAAAATGGAGTAGAAAAACGAACTTTTACAAGAAATCCTAACAATTCTCCTTTTCCTTAAGGGACGAAACTTAATCTTCAAAAACTCCCAGTAAGTAAGTATATACACAATTTTATTGTTGTTGTTATGTTTTTAGTTCAAAAACATTTTTGTTGGCTTTAATCTATTTTTTTTTTGCTTTTTATTTTTGTTTTGACACTTTTTCAGCTCCAAGCTTTACTAGTTTCATCACTTTCTTTATTGAGCGTTCCTTTTAGTAGCCGAATGAAGAAGAAGTAATTTCTGTCTACAGCTCATCCCACTTGACAAATAAAACATGAGGAAAATTCCGTTAGAAAATCCAGGTGTAAAACGTGATCTAGATCAAAATCGAATTACACTGTTTGAATCTGGAAGGAAGAGGATAAGTTTGTGAGTTTCTCTCTTCTCTTCTCCTCAACTATACTGATGCTATAATGTCTTCTGCACACATTCATTTGGAAACTGAAACTGGATTAGTGGTACCTCATCTGAATAAAGTTCACAAATTTTGTGGCCAAGAGCTGAATATAGAACAGCTTTACACCTTTTGAATGAGAATACCATACACTCAATAATACGAAAACAATAAGATTTATCGTAGGCGATATGAATTTTGATTGATTCAGAAGTACATAGTAAATCGTTGGCTTGTTCCAGTAATAATGAATCTTCAATCAATCTACGAATCTTAATTTGAAACTGCATCCTTTGTATCTATCTAAACTAAATTTGTATGATACATTTAAATTAATAAAATTTGTAATTTATTCAGACAATATCTCTATGGAATTGAATAAAATGTTTGCATTCCAAAAAGATGTTAATTTTAAGCTAAAGAAAAAGAGTTAGAGAATGAAGGAATTTTTGTTTGATTTTGTGGCTGTGTGAATGTTGCAAACTGCACAAAGGAAAATAAATGTAAGAATAATTAATGAAGAAGAAACTTTTTAAATTATGCTCTTTAGCGAAAAGAAAATACGTAAAGCAGGAGCTTAAAAAATAGTTCAACAGATTAAACGTTTTAGTTAAATGTTTAGGCTGTTCAAGTAGTTTACTAAGTAAAAATAAGTGATTTAACTAATTTTTATTGATTGTAACAATTTTAGTATGTTACTATCTCTTTTTAACAATAAAAGTGTTCCAATATACCGTTTTTATTTTACTAGTTAGCAACTTTTTAACTAGAAAAATTTCATCTCTAAGCATGGAATCTACGTTATTTTTCACTAAACAACAGCAGTCTAAAGATGTTGAGTTATAATGTTCTGGTGGCTTACTGTTATCATCTCTTCCAAAACTAAAAATAACAAAATTAAAGCGTTGGTTTTTGGCTGGCTGATTGGCTGGGATGTGACCCACACTGATAACTTCCCATATACCGTCCGTCAATTTGTCTTGCTTAAAAGTTTTGTAACATCTTGCATATTATGATGAAACAGTTTGATTTCAAAATCTATTTTTGTAAACGAGATTTTTAGTCGAGAACCAATTTTTACCAATTTTAGTATCATTTCTTAAAAGTTTTTTTTTCTTAAATAAACGAACAGAAATTTGATGAATGAAATTAATTTGAAGTCAATATCTTCTATCATTCACGAGATATCGAGAACCGAACATCAATGTTTACCAATTTTGTGTAGATTTTAATCTTTTATGAAAAAACTGACTGTTGGATTTTTATAAAAAAATTATTATTATTAGTTTGAATCCAATATTTTTAAATTTGTTTTTTGTAAAATTCGATTTTTCTCAAAAAAAAGTTTTAAGCCATAATCGCAAATTTTTGAAAAGATATTTGGGTCGAAAATCAATTTTTACCAAATTTTATTAATGTTTTCATTAGGTTTTTTACTTTTTGTAAGCAAATCTGTCAATTCGGTTTATCTCAAAATTTTACTGAACGTTGAAAACAATATTTTTTATAAAATTAAATTCATTTGAAGTTAATATCTCCAATTTTTAAAAACATATTTCAGTCGAAATTCAATTTTTACCAACTTTTAGTAATGTTTTTTTTTTAGGTTTTTATTTTTGGTAAGAAAATTGTCAATTCGATTCTTCTCAAAATTTTACCAGATTTTAAAAGCGTTAATCTTCGTTGCACAAAATTATTTTGAAAATAAAATCATTTTATGTTCGTAAAATATTCGAGGTGGCAAATACTATTGTTCAGTTTTTTTGATTTATAAAACAAAAGTTAATTGGATTTGTTCCCAAAAATATGCTAGTTTGTTATCATTTTACAATTTATAATATAAAATTTAATTTAAGTCGCAAGCGTTATCGGTTCGTGAGATATTTTGGGTTAACCTAAATTTTCACCTTATTTTTTAAATTGCTTTGGTAAAAAAACACCAATTTTTTGAGAGTCCTTTGTGTATCTTTCTGAATTATTATCAGCATAACAAAATTTATTTGAAGTCGATATCTCTACTGCTTCTTGAGCTATGGACGACGAAAAAAACTTCCCGAACTAGCTAGTAAGCTTTTAAATATACTTTCGACATGATTTTCGAAAGTGGTTAAAAATTTATCGAACATACGATAAATAAGCTCTCACCAAATCAAAAAACGTATGAATTAGAAACTTGGAGCTTTTCTTCCTAGTGCTCTTATTTTTATATTACACCATTAACTGCAATAAGAATCTCCATACACTTTTTATATTAAAATGGAATTCAAAAATTTCAATTACTAATTACATGTAATTGAAAAGCGTGAATTACTTCGAATTCAATTACATAAATATAATTAAAACTAAAAGTTATATTGAAAAAATCATTAATGGATTGCTTTTTCCAGTAATCGTTACATTTCTATGGTGTTTGGTAAAAACATGATAACTCCATTTTTATGCTTGAATTAATTTTTATATTTATTTAAACGTTGTAAAATAGCTTTAAAAAATGATAAAATTATTTTTTCTTAGTCTAAGCATGTATGTACATGTATGCTGAAAGTAAAGTGGTCGCCAAAGGGTATTTTTTATACGGAGTCATCCATTATTCCAAAAGATTTTTCGCGCTATTACAAAATAATGCTTAGTTCTTTGATGTCAAACTACATACATACATTACTGTGTAAAACTTTTGCAACTATCACCGCCTATCAAAAAAACGAACATTCGCATGTATAGGGTGTCCCAAAATTAACGCAAGATTTCTTGCGTTAATTTTGGGACGCCCTATATAATATAAAATTTAATTGCTTAATTTAATTTTTTCGTAAGATATTTGGGGTCAAACAAAATGCGACCCACACTGATCTGTATATCAACTTGTTTCAAATTAACGCAAGATTTCTTGCGTTAATTTTGGGACACCCTAGAAATCTTGCGTTAATTTTGGGACACCCTATATAAACGTTGTTCCAATGAAAATATTTGTATTGCTTTAGACTTTTGTATGTGTCACCTTACTGTTCATAATCTTAAAGCACTGATCCACAGGCAAATTCTGCAAATGCACTGCTTTTACAAAAATAATAATGATTTCAGCTGTTCAAAACATTTGCAACTAGTGGCCATTTCTCTTTTCGTCTCATTTTGATCACGGTTAATTTGATTTATTTTGAGGTAAGTTTATACGTGTAGCTTGATTTGTTTAGTAAGTTTTTTCCGGGACTTTGATCGATAAAAGGTTTTTTTTTAAATAAATTCTTTTTAAATTGACACAAAAAAGAATTTGTTTTGAAAATGGCGGGAAATAAATATTCATCGGATGTAAAATCCAGAATTTGGAGTGTTTTCAAAAAAGTAGCATCACAAAAAGAAATTTCAAAGAAATATTCCATTGATAAATCAACTATTTGTAGAATCATCAAAAGTGGAAAGGTGTTATACCATCAAAGAGGAGGAAGGTCTCGAAGCATCACAGCAAAAGATGATTGAAAAAAAAATTCTTCCGAAGACATCTCACGGCATCATCCAGGGAAGCAAAGATTGAACTTATGGTACCAATTGACCCATCAACTATCAGACGCCGCGCACTGCAGGCCGAATTGCGTGGTTTTCAGATAGCAAAAGAGCCATTTATTTAAATAAAAATCTGAAAGCTCGTTTGGCTTTTGAAAAAACTCATCTCAATTGGAGTCCCCAAAAATGGGAAACTTTCTTGTTTTCTGACGAATAAAAGTTCAATATGCACGGATCGGGTGGAAAACAACATGTCAGGAAGTCGAGAGGTGAGAGAATAAATCAAAAAATACACTAAAGGGACGGTCAAACATGCAGGTGGTTCAATTTTGGTCTTGGGCTGCTTCTCTGGCCAAGGAATCGGGCAAATTGGACAAGTGTAGGGCATAATAAAGTCTGAAAACTATGTAGACATCTTTGTATTACCATGCTGCCTTATGCCCATTGGGAAATGGACGTTCCAACACGACAATGATCCCAAACACAAGTCGAAGTTGGCCACAAAGCGGATTACAGAAAAAAATATTGAAGTTTTATCATGGCCAGCCCAATCCCCAGACCTAAACGCAATAGAGAACATGTGGGAAATTGTGAAGAGAAGAGTTGGGAGCAACATTTTTAAGCACAAAAATGGCCTATTCGCTGGAATTCAAAGGAAGTGGAATGACATTCCAAAAACGGTTATAATTAACTTTATTGCTTCGATGCCCAGAAGATATACAGAGCCGTTATAAAAAATAAAGGGTATCTACGCAATTAAATATAAACCTGTCCTTGCCCTAAAGTAAGAAAATAGTTTGAAATTTAGATGTGAGGTCTAAGTTGCAAATGTTTTGCACAGCAATTTTACCAACTATTAAAGTATTAAGTAATTTATTATTTGTTTATGTGAAGTGAAGAGTCTTAATTTTTTTTCCAACAATTATAACGTAATATCAAAAACTTTTAGAAAACTAAAGAAAGAATTTGCCTGTTTGATTACCTAAACAATTTTTTTTAATGAAAAATGTTGGAGGTTCTAGTTGCAAATGTTTTCCACAGTACTGTATAATATACAAATATAAAAATCAATAATACCTTTTCTGTAATTTAAAAATGATTTCTTTAATTACAATTATAAGTAATTAAAATACAATATATGTATGTATATAAAAAAAAGATCAGTTACTAATAACTTTTATAACGAAAAGAAATGGTTTATTAAATGCATATTTAAACTAATTAAGTAAATATTTCCTACCTTTGTAAATTGTATAGGACCTAATAAAGGGAATACATTTTTAGCTACCTCAAAATCATATTCTTTTTCCAACTCATACTATTATGGCAAAGTACCTATGAGTTGAAAAGGAACACCTTAAAAGACAACGAACAACAAGTAATGGTCTATAAAATATCCAAAGACAAGATGGAAGACGATGAATATAAAAAAATAGAGTATTTTCTCAATAAAGAACAACAAAAGAAAAACAGCATCTTGGGTTAATACTGATGGTGATAGTGAATGTAAGGACCAAGGACCTCTATTGGTCTGAAAATGTATCTGACACATTTCCAAAACAAAAGCTTTTCTTCTGTTTTACTTATTTAACTGGTCTTGACACGCAATTGAGCGTGTGCTTTGAGTGTATATGAAATGAACTCATCCAAAGCTAATTAATTAATTGAAATTGTGAAGATAAGAAGGAGAAGGGCATCAACCCAATAAGAATAAGTTGTATACATTCTTTCATATTGGTCAGCACACTAACGACTTTTTCTTCTGCCCATCTACTCTCAATGTACTCGTAAATATGTAACTTGAAGAATAATTACCGATTTTGAATTATTAACATCGGCTTTTTGGGGGCCATAAGTGTTTGCTTTAAGATGGTACAAACATCATATCCAGAATCTGTGATGAATCCACTTTTATGGAATATTTGATATGTATATGGACTGTGGACATGGAGTGGTATAGTTTGAATAGGTACTCTATAACGTCTTAGGCATATGCTATTGACGAAATCAAGTTGAACTATTTCAAAATCAAATCCAGAAGAAGTGCATTGCACTTAACGAATAATGACAGCTAATTCAATAACAATCGATAGGTAGCCACTTAATAATAGACTCCAGGAACAAACATTTAAAATATTTATTGTTAAATTTTATCCCTATAAAGTCGTTCATTGTTCTTAACTCCTTCCACAAATGTCTTTATTAAAATGAATTTGTTTTGTTAAGAACACTCAGTCAAAAGAAACAACGTCATTATCAAATGTCAAATACGATGATGTCAATGTTAATGACGCGTAAGAGTCGTTATTTTGACCCAAGTGGCACTTGTGTGGAAATGAATTGAAAAGTTGACTATAAGCAATTAAGGTTTCTATTTTGTCCGTATTAACTGACCAAAGGTCTCCAACCTGCTATAATTTGTATGAAAGTAAATACACCACTTTCAAGCGGTCGTAAAACTGATGCACGCATCAAAAACAATGTTTATAATTTAAGTTTAGCTAAGACTAACACCTACCCTGCTCCTGCAGCAACTTACGCGTTTTTCAATAAGCTATGTGTGAGGTATTAATAAAATTATTTTTTTTTATTTGAAAGGCGCATGTATGCCATTAAGTGTGGAATATGACATAATTCAAATGCCCACCTCGGCTTCTCACGGTTGCACTGATCCGATTCGTCCAATTTTCAATGACTCTTCCGCATATATCCGGCTGAATTTGAGCGATAGCCTGTGCTATGTTCACGTTTAGGGCATCGGTCGATTGTGGTTTATTTGCATAGACCTGCGACTTCAAGAAACCCGACCACGTGCTGTTCAATTGGGTAACTTACCATGATGATTTGGCATAAACAACTGAATAATAAATAAAAGATTTGACAGATGTCACCATAACAAAATGGCCGCCACAGGGCGCCAAAATCTACCCGCGTCAATTGAAAAACTCTTTATATGCTAACATTTTTCATTTAAATGATCTTTTGATGAGAACTGAAAATTTAACTACAATGAGTAGAAAAATAATATGTAAATTAATGTCACGGAAAATGCGCACACGTAGTGGAATTCGTGCGAAAATGAATCAGGGCCCTATTTCAAAAAAACACTTTGAAATTTTCACTTTTCAAAATACATTTCACTAAACTCAAAGTGAAAAGCCTTTTCTGAAAAGTGAAAAGTTTTGTTATTATGCAAAGTATTTGTTCTGCCTGTTTCACCAAACAATAAACTTATTATATTTAGAATTGTAAAAAGATTTTCAGCAATATGCAAACAAAAATATGTACTTAAAAAACTAATGAAAACAAAAATCGACCGCCTGAAAATTAAGAATTAAATATTTCAACAAAAATAGACCGCCTCAAAATTAAGATTTAAATATTTAACAAGACAATGGACATATGATATTTACCAAAAAACATGAATTTTGAATTTTAGGATTAATGCGTTGATTTACCTCAATTTCAGAAATGATGTCTGATTTTGCAGAGTCTGATTATCCAACGACATCGTAGCCATCTTTCAATGAAATTAGACAGTTTATAGCAAAAAAAAAAAACATTTCTTTTGAGAAGCTTATGTAAGATAATTTATAATAAAATTAATAGTTTTCAACATTATTTTGGAAACGAAGAAGTAAATAATAGTGAACAAACTAAACTAACCTAAAGCTCTTGGTTTTCCACCATTTTTCTTGGATGAAATCATACCTTGAAAACAGATCCTATAAGGGAAAATTTAGAAATTGTCACACAAAACATTTTGTTGCTTAACCTGGTGTTCCCCAGGGAAACCATTTTAATCTTGCCCCTTTTCTACTCATCCTGTCTATTAACGATGTATTGTCATGTCTACGCTCAAGTGAAGTTCTCATTTTTGCTGATGACATGAACATTTTTAAGATAATAAAGTCCATGCCGACATTGATAGTTTCACATTTTGGTGTGGAAAAATAGCCTTGCCCTCAACCCCTTAAAATGCCAGACGATAACTTTTACTAAAAAACGAATCGACAGTCTATTTTTGATTATTGTATGATGCCAGTTATAGCTATCATTGAAATCGATCCGGAAAAATTTTTAAATCGATATTTGATGGTGTTTCCCTATGATTAGAAATGAAATTTATATACTGATCGATCGGAAATCACACAAAGAATTTTTTTGGGGAAAAAAACGTTGAATTGCACATTTATTTTTCGCTACAATTGTATTTTTCTATTTTCCGGACGGAAAATCATTTTCCTGAACAGCTGATACTTTTATGTTCAAAAGTGAAACGAATCGTTCCACTGATTTTCCAATTTCACAAAATTCCAATGACAGATTTCTGTCAGCAAAAATTTATCGGTGGATCTCAATCAAGAAATTTTTTTCAATGACAGAATTTTTTAACGATAGCTATAAACGACCTGTCAAACAAATTGCAATGCTTGTTTTCATTGATGAAGACCAATGATAGCTACAACTGGCGCCTATATCACAGCAAAAACTCTGTCGCGTCTTCCAACTTACAATTTACACATCACATTAATTTTATTGTCAATAAGGCAAGTTCAATGCTTGGTTTTAAAAAACTTCCCTATCCTTATGTTACTCTTTCTTTGTGCAATTGCCATGTTCGTCCTTATCTTGAATATGCAAGTATAGACTCCCTTTTACGAAATTCAAAGAAAAAGTATTGAATCAATTCAAATCTTCATTCTTCCATAGAACTAACTATGGGAAGAATGAAGCTTTAAGTCAAATGAGCACTTTATATAACTAAAACTGTTCATCGATACATTTAAATACAAAAAAGAGGCTGGGATGCGACCCACACTGATAACTTCCCATCCCGTCTTTCGATTTGTCTTGCTTAAAAGTTTGTAGAGTTTCGTGTTTTGTTTCTTAAAAATTTTAAAACTACCAACAATATTTTGCATATAATTAAATAGTTTGATTTCAAAATCAGTTTTTGTTAACGAGACTTTTAGTCGTAACCCAATTTTTACCAATTTTAGTAGCATTTCTTAAAAGTTTTAATTTATTAAATAAACAAATACAATTTGGATGAATGAAATGAATTTAAAGTCAATACCTTCTATTTTTCACGAGATATCCAGTACCGAACATCATTTTTTACTAAAAACTGACTGTTGGATTTTAATAAAAAATTTACTGAATGTCGAAAATTATATTTTCTGTGAGTAAAATTAGTTTGAAGCCAATATTTTTAATTTTAAAAAAGATATTTAAATCGAAAATCAATTTTTACCAACCTTGAGCTATTTTTTTCTAGGTTTTTATTTTTTATAAAAAAAAACTATGAGTTCGATTTTTCTCAAAACTTTACCAGATGTTAAAAACGTTATTGTTCGTTGCAAAAATCCCGATTTATTAACTTCCCATAGAAAGTTATGGTAATCGGTCCGATTTGTCGAATTGAAAATATTGCCATTTCTTGACGTTTCAAGGCCCCTAGAGTCGAAATAAAAGATTTTTAGAAAGATGTCTGTGCTTGCGTGTGTTCGTACGTTCGTAAGTTTTTTCGTCGTCCATAGCTCAAAAACCAGAAGAGATATCGACTTCAAATAAATTTTTTTATACAGATAATAATGCAGAAAGATGCAGAAAGGACTCTCAAAAAAATTGAGTGGGTGTTTTTTTTAATATAGCAATTTACAAAAAAGTGAACATTTTGGTTAACCCCAAATATCTCACGAACCAATAACGCTAGAGACTTGAATTGAATTTTATAATATATGTATATTGTAACTTGATTCCTAACAAATATATTTGTGGAAAAACATCAAATTAACTAAGAAATATTTGACTGTTAACAGTCGAATTGTTTTTTCCTGAACACTGTGTATTTTAATAAATATGATTTAAAATCATGAAAATAAATATAAACCAGCATAAGTGTTCATATATGCGTTTCGCCCCGATGTAATGGTAAATGTAACGGAATCACGATTTATTCGGGAAAATATGCGTCAAGACAAGGTGTAATGGTCATCTTCTGATGAGCCCAACCATTACATCGGGCCGAAACGCATATATGAGCACTTATGCTGGTTTATATTTATTTTCATGATTTTAATTAACTGAAAAAAATATCTGCCACCTCGAAAATTTTACGAACAAAAAATGATTTTATCTCTAAAATAATTTTGTGCAACAAAGAATAACGTTTTTAACATCTGGTAAAGATTTGAGCAAAATCGAATTGATAGTTTTTTTTATAAAAAATAAAAACCTAGAAAAAAAATTGCTCAAAGTTGGTAAAAATTGATTTTCGACTCAAATATCTTTTCAAAAATTTGAGATTACGGTTTCAATGAATTTCATCTCACAGAAAATATTGTTTCCGACATTCATTAAATTTTGTATAAAAATCCAATAGTCAGTTTTTTCATACAAAATTAAAATCTACAAAAAATAGTAGGTACGCATAATTGGTAAAAATTGATGCTCAATATCTTGTGAATAACAGAAGACATTGACTTCAAATAAATTTCATTCATCCAATCTGTATTTGTTTATATGGATAATTATACAAAAGTTGGGTAACTTTTGAGGATATTTTGTTAACGATAGTTATTTAATCAAACTTCTACAAATTCGGGTGTATATGATAGCTAATCTAATTAATATATTGTTCCCAATCGGGCCAGTCACTTTTTTGAGTACATTGTAACATATTTAAAAATTTCAGAATTTGACAGCCAGGGGATTAACGAAGTAACATAGTACTGATACATGTTATACACAGTTTTGAAAGTATTATGATGAAATTAAATAAAAATTAGTAAAAATCTCTTAGAATTTAATAATGAAAACTTAAAATCACTTAGTAACAATTAAAAATAATTATTAGGAGAAAATACTATAACAGTTTTCAAAACAGACTTTTGACATTTAACGTAACGTTATTCACTTATCTTTTACTACTTTCACATAGTTTTACTAAATATTTCTAAGTAATCAACAAAAAATATGAACAAAATCTAACAATTTTATCTCAAAAGTACTAATTATCATGAAATGAAGAACAATAACAATATACCTGACACAATACTGACGCCATAGGACTGACGAAAAAGACGAAATTTGAGATTATAATCTGGACTTATGTTTTTTTTGTAATTTAAAATATCAACAAACTACATTTAAACAAATCAAAGTCTAATACGAATAAATAAAAATAAACATTAGATTAACAAAAAATAATGACTCACCATAGAACTGACGTGTTGACTGGCTTAGCACGTGTATAGACAACAAACATAACCCAAACTCTTTTACAGATATGATGGCCGTCAAATTGTGCAACCCGCAACTAACTTCATTACCAACATTAAAATTCAAAGTGGGATTTCACAGTTAGTTGGCGATATTTCGCACGAATTTCAAATTTAAATAACACACAAGGGACTGACGAATGTAACTGAACACAACATTTCTTATTTTTTTTTAAAATAAAGTGCATTATGAAAGTTGTAGTATATATTAAACTATATACATCGCAGATTGTATTAAATTAATAAGTTTTCTCAAATCAATGATAATGTTTAATAGATAGTCACTTAATGGTTGGTTTTCAGAGTTGTGACATGCCAGAGGACTGACGTTTTAAGAACTAATTGTGTTTTTTTAATAACTTGTATTCAAAGTGAAGAACTGAAATTAGGTGACTTCCCCCCGTTTAGGCGGTAGGGGCAGTTTAAAAAAATATGTACATTAAATGGAAAAAATAATTAAAAAATAACGGTAATACTTATAATTAAGTATTATACCTTTTTTTAAAGCCAACACTTTTGTCTATTAGCTTGTTTTTAAATCAAGTCAAAACTATGCATAGTTTTTGAAAAAAATTGTTTTAAAGTTAAAATTTGTGCAAAAAAAAGTTAAAAAAAAGGTTTAAAGTGTAATTTTTCAAAACTTTCAGATTATCTACTATTTTTTTTTTATAATTCATTGCTCTTATTTGTTTTTGATCAAAAACTGAAAACTAAATGACTTGATGTCTTTTAGTTCTTGAGAAAATTGAAAATTACCAAAACAAAATATTTTAATTAAATTACTTTTTCCTTGCTTGAGTATTTACGTAATCTTATTTTGATAATAATAATCGAATATGGATTAAGATATACCTAGGGTAAATTAATTTTTCTTAAATCAAGCTTATTTAAATGCAAAAGAAACTTTGCATTCACCCCATCTTGCACCCACCGCACCTTGCACCCTCTCCACCTTGCACACACTCCAACTTGCACCCACCCCAAATCCTATAGTGTGCCCAAGCAGGGGGGTTGCAGGGGGGCAGCATGCCCCCCCTCACAGATCCCACTGTTGCATAAACCCAAATTCGCACACACATTACTGTTGCATACACCCAAACTCGCACTGTTACTATCAAAATAAGACCACTCAAGCAAAAAAAAAAGAATTAAATTAAAATAGTAGTTGTGGTTATTTTTAATTTTCTCAAAAACTAAAAGACATAAAATCATCTAGTTTTCAGTTTTTGATCAAAAACAAATAAGAGCAATAAATTCTGAAATAAAAACAATGGCAGATAATCTTGAAGTATTGAAAAAGTTACACTTTAAACCTTTTTTTAACTTTTTTACTCAAATTTTGAGTTTAAAATTAAATTTTTATTCTCAATTTTCTCAAAAACTAAAAGACATAAAATCATCTAGTTTTCAGTATTTGATCAAAAACAAATAAGAGCAATAAATTCTGAAATAAAAAAAATGGTAGATAATCTTGAAGTATTGAAAAAGTTACACTTTAAACCTTTTTTTAACTTTTTTTACTCAAATTTTGAGTTTAAAATTAAATTTTTCAAAAACAACGCATAGTTTTGACTTGATTTAAAAACTGGCTAATAGAACAGAATGTTGGCTTTAAAAAAATGTATACAACTTAATTGTACGTATCACCGTTATTTTTTAATTATTTTTTTTTCATTTTAAATAATAACTTTTTTAAATTGCTCCTCCCGCCTAAACGGGGGGAGATAGACCCCCCTCCCATAGTAAAAAATGCTTGTATGAAGACCCTCTACCAAAAACCGTTATTATATCTTGGCGCCAAAGTTATCGTACTCGTGCCTTGGTTGATGACATCGAGTTACCCGACTTTTGTATAATCACCCATATAAGAAATAAAAACTTTCAAGAAATTCTACAAAAATTGGTCAAAATTGGTTTTCCACTAAAAATCTCGTTAACTAACAAAAAATTTGAATCAAATTCTTTCACCATATGCAAAATATTGTTGGTAACTTAAATTTTTTTTAAATACTTCAACCGACGTGTTTTTTAACAAAACACGAAAAATTACAAACCTTTGGAGAAAGACAAATCGACATTCGGGATGAGAAGTTATCAGTGTGGGTCGCATCGCAGCATCTTTTTTTAAATTTGACTCGATTTTACAAATTATTATGAATTATTATTGGAATAATTTCAATAATTATTGGAATAATTTTAATTGCTTTAAGTTCACAATTTAATGGCAATAGAAAATCCTCAAAATGGTATAGTAGGTTACTTTCGCATTGTTCCATATCCATATCGATACTTACATTTCTTTATTTTTTAAATCTTCTCTGTTGAATGTTACCTGAAGCGTTAAGCATATCATCACCAATCGCATTTTGAACTAAAATCAAGCCGCAAATATTCAAATTTACTCAAGTTCTCCAATTGTGTTAAGCTTCAAAAGGAAAACTTCATTAATTTTAATTACAAATTCATCCTATTAGATTTCGATTCTCCATGAAGACCTTTTCTTAATGGTATCCCACTAAGAAAAGTATAAAATATTGATGGCTTCTACTTTGTCATGGTATTTTTGTATTTTTTTTTTCAATACTAAAATCAATCTTTAATTTATTCGGAATTCGCGAAGCTCATTCAAATTACTATGTATATCTACTAACCAATTCTATACTTCGGAAAAGGAACTTTTTGAAGAAGATGAATTGAAATAATCGCTTGAACGAGCATTAGTGCAAGGTGGTTCTGTGTAAATGTATAAGTAGAAGTTGCTTTCAAAATCATTCAGCATAAAGAAGAATTTTTATTGAATCGAATTTATACAAAGTTGAATTTCAAACAAAAACTTTAAAGAAAGGCCAAGAACTTTCTGGTTTGGTGTCTATTGTAAAAGTTTTATTTGATTGATCATGAATAATTGCTGGGGGGAAACAACTGCGAAATCACAAATGAAGCTTTCTCACCAATTCTTTTTTAACAGGAGTGAAAAAAGTTATTTTTCTACAAATTACTTAAAAAGGTAGACAATGCTTATGTAAAATGTGGCAATCTCCATAAGACAATCATGATAAAGAATATACTATATTAAAGAAATAATTTAAATTTCAAAAATAACGTATATGTATAATCAGGACATAGCTTTTACAGTATCCATAAGTTTTTGCATGAAAAAGTAAAACAGAGGAGTAAAAAAAGAAAATAGCAACATTCACATTCTTCACAATGAAACTATTGTAAAACTTACGTTCCACGTGAGGAAGTACTCGTATGCTACTAGGATCTGAAGTGAAAAAATTAAAGTAAAAAAGCTTAACTTAACCCTTTGCTTTCTCAGTTATCGTATTTCCAGGGCCGTCTTATTGTGAATGTAAAAAGTAAACTGCTCTAGAAACGAGTTACCTTTTAAGAAAGTCTTTTGCAGATTAAATTTCGTTTCGAGAGACCCAAATCATATATTTTGTATTTATTATGTAGTATTTTATTTTTTTATACAAAATTTTGTAGTGAAGCTCCAATAAATCTTCGATTTCCAAAACTAAATTAATTAAAAAAGTTCTTATTATCATCTATGTAGGATGTAAGCTTGAAATATCATCTATCTTCCAAAAGGATTAAAGTAAAGATATTCATAAAGGGGTTTTCAATTGGCGCGGTAGATTGCGCTCATTTTACGGTAGACGTGGTGGCCTTTCACAGTCGGCTCTTCAACGTTTGAGACGACCAAGGAACGTCGCCGCTTTCCGTGTAAGTGTACAGCAGAACCCGAGGCAGTCTATTCCTCTCCGTGCACAAGAACTTGGCCTTTCGCAGACTTAAACTTGGCGAATTGTCGGGACGTGGGCCTACACCCGTACAATATTTAACTGACCCAGGAGCCAAAATTCATGACCAAAGACAATTGTTTGGAAGAGGACTCCAATTTTGGCGCAAAAATCATCTTCAGTGGACAAGGCGAATTTTTGGATAAATGGCTGTGTTAATAACCAAAATTGCCGTCCATACTTTTTTGAAAACGACGTTAGTGAGGCGGTCACCGTCAACAGCGAGCGCTACATAACGATGATAACTAATTTCTTATGACCCAAATTGACCCATATGGATGAAGACGACATGTGGTTCCAGCAGGACGGCGCTACATGTCGCACAGCAAACGCCATGATTGATTGCATGAACGATTTAAGGGGTGAACTGAATTGGCCACCAAGGTCATGCGATTTGACCCCGCTAGACTTTTTCCTGTGGGGTTTCTTGAAGTCGCAGGTCTATGCAAATAAACCACGATCGACCGATGCGCTAAAGGTGAACATAACACAGGCCATCGCTTAAATTCAGCCCGATCTATGCGGAAGAGTCATTGAAAATTGGACCACTCGGATCCGTACAATCGTAAGAAGCCGAGGTGGGCATTTAATGATGTCATATTCTACACTTAATGGCCTTTTAAATAAAAAAAATAATTTTGTTAATATCTCGCACACAGCTTGTTTTATTTCATTTCAACGGTGCCGTGACATAAGGGCAAGTGACATAAGACCAAATTTTAGAATTTGGCCTTATGACACTTTTCAAAAGCGTCATAAGGCCAAATTTCAACGGTTGGCCTTATGTCGCTTTCCAAAGTGACTTTAGACCAATTTGGTCTTATGTCACTTTTAAACTTGCTTTTATGTCTATTAGTTTTTGAGAAAATTGAAAATAACCACAACTACTATTTTAATTTAATTATTTTTTTTTTGCTTGAGCGGTATTTTTTTGATAGTAATAATAGTAGGTGTGAGTTTGGTGTATGCATCAGTGGGGTGTGTGCGAATTTGGGTGTAGGACACACCGAGGTGTGCAACCCCCCTGCTTTGGAACATTATAGGATTTGGGGTGGGTGCGAGGTGGAGTGGGTGCAAGGTGGGGAGGGTGAAAGGTGCGGTGGGTGTAAGATGGGGTGCATGCAAAGTTTCTTTTGCATTTAAATAAGAAAAATACCATCTGTTGTTACTCTTATCATAATTCTAACGGTAAAGACCAGTTTTTGTTATTGAAGAAAATATCAAAATAAATTTGGTCTTAAGTCGCAAACAAATTTGGCCTTATTACACTTTCTGAAAGCGACAAAAGGCCAAACGTTGAAATTTGGCCTTATGACGCTTTTGAAAAGTGTCATAAGGCCAAATTTCAAAATTTGGTCTTATGACACTTGCCCTTATGTCACGGCACCCATTTCAACATCTACCCTTTATTTACGACCAATTTCAAAATTAACCTAGTCCATCCCCGGTAGATTGCATTTTCTTTTATGAAATAACACTACTTGAAGTTTTAGAGAGCTTTCATCGCAACGCAAAGGACAATTTGTCAAATTTTCAATTTTTCTAAAGGAACAAAATTATTAGAACTCCTTTAAATTCATTTCAGATGTAACGGGGTTAAGAGAAGATGTAAAGTAAATATGTATGACGTATGTGTATGCTCAAACCATAGTTCTATACTCTGGATTACAATTTTTTTTAGCAATGCAAAATCAGACTCTTGTCAAGATTTTATAAATTTCGATTTTTTTTTATCTTACAATCATCTCGACAATTTGATAGCAGCTAATTTAATTTAAGTTCCAATTTTGGTTGCAGTTGTAGTTAAATTGTGTTCAGGTATTAACTTTTTTTACACTTCAGAATTTTCAGAAAGTAGAAGCTTATAGCAAGCGTCAAACTACGATCAGAGGCTCATCATAAGTGCATGTGTTAGTTGTTAGTAAAAGATAATACAATTATAGCCTAACACACGCACAAAATACAAAACATAAGTAACATTTAACTTTTACAAAACAAAAAATAAAATGAGAACGTTTACGATAGTGGAGCACTGGTTCTTAACAATGATTTTAATCCCACCTTATTTAAATTTAAATCTATCGATAAGCAGTTTAAGTTATATAAAATGCTCATTCGACTTAAAGCTTTATTCTTCCCATAGTTAGTTCTATGGAAGTCAATATGTACGCAGGTGATGGGTTCCGCCTCGGTAATTCAAATGTACACAAGATAGCAAATAAGGTGCATCAATTTCACCATTAATGAGTTGATGAAAAAAAATTAAATCATTATTAACACGCCTTTGATGGAGAGTTTGCAATTGAAGAAGTTGAATACGACGTTCATAGGGAGGCAGATCTTCCCACGGAAGACCCTTTAGGGCGAAGCGAATGAAATTATGTTGAATTGATTCAATACGTTTCTTATGAATTTCGTAAAGGGGTTCCATACCTGCGAAGCAAATTCAAGATGAGGACGAACATGACAATTGTATAAAGAAAGAGTAACATAGGGATCATTGAACTCCTTTGCCCAGCGTTTTATAAAACCAAGCATAGAACTTGCTTTATTAACAATAAAATTAATGTGATGTGTAAATTCTAAGTTGGAACAGAAATGAACACCTAAGTCTTTAAATGTGGAGACACGACAGAGTTTTTGCTGTGATATACAATAGTCAAATACGCTACTGATTAGTTTTTTAGTAAAAGTTATCGTCTGGCATTTTAAAGGGTTGAGTGAAAGGTTATTTTTCCCACACCAAAATGTGAAACTATCAATGTCGGCTTGTAAAAGAATACGATCATGGGTGGACTTTATTATTTTAAAAATCTTCATGTCGTCAGAAAAAATGAGAACTTTACTTGAGCGTAGACATGACGATACATCGTTAGTAGACAGGATGAACAGAATAGGGCCAAGATGGCTTCCCTGGGGAACACCAGATTGAGCAACAAAAGGTTCAGAATGACAATTTCTAAATTTTACCTCATAGGATCTGTTTTCAAGGTATGATTTAATCCAAGCTAAGAAAAATGGTGGAAAACCAAGAGCTTTAAGTTTAAATAAAATAATTCCGTGGCTAAGTTGGTCAAAAGCTTTAGAAAAGTCAGTGTATACACAGTCAACTTCATAACCTTGTTCTTAAGCGTTTGAACATATGTTTGAGAATGTAAGGAGATTTGTAACGGTTGATCTTTTTTTCACAAAACCATGTTGCTGTTCGCAAATGAGATTCTTACTAAAAAATACTACACTTTCACAAACAGCTTGTTCAAACACACTTGTTACCTTTCTTGAAAATTGGTGTTAGAAATGACTTCTTCCATATACTGGGAAATTTGCCTGTTTTTAGAGAAAGTTTAAATAAGAACGTAAGGGGTTCAACTAAGGCATTACTATACTTTTTTAATACTATCGGGGGAATACCATCGGGACCGGCTGAACAGTCATCATTCAACGCAGATAAAAGATCAAGGAACTTACTCTGTAGCACAGGTATGTGACTACAGCTAGTTTGCGAAAGGGAGTGAAGATTATGAAAATATACTTCATCAACTTCTTCAGGGCTATTAACAAATAAAAATAAATAAATTGGATGGCGCAACAGTCCGTTGAGAACTAGGGCCTAGTGACTTACAACTCTCAACCATTCCTGTGTGCGAGTAAAGTTGTCAGGGATGGAGGGGACCTACAGTTTTAAGCCGAATCCGAACGGAAAATTTGAGAAAGCACTTTTCATGACAAGAATTACTCTTGGAGAATTTGTCAATTCCTCGCAAGAGGCAGTACCCATGAAAAAACTTTAGATGGTTTATATGGCATAGGCAGGGATCGAACCAAAGACCTCTGGCATAACAGTCCAACGCACTAACCATCATGCCACGGGTACTACGCTATTAACAAATGACTCACGAAAATTTGTTGCGAAAGCGTTACAGATATCAACAGTTTTATCTAATGAAAGGTTCTTGTAAGTGAAGTTAACTGGAAAGCCATCTGATTTTTTCTTTGAGTTTACAAAATTCCAAAATTTTTTAGGATTCTCTTTCAAAGAGGTGCCCATATCAGTAACATAACATACAAAATTAGAAAGAGACTTAAATTGGTTAAAGAGTTCAACATAAAATGAGAAGTTGATTGGAGACAGAGTTTTGAGATACGTTTTCCATGCCTTATTTCTTTTGTTACGCAGTAAACGCAATTCTTTCGTGTACCAAGGATGGCTAAAGTTTGTATTTCTTGATTTCTTTAAGGGCACATTTTTTTCCAAACAATAACTAAGGATCTTATAAAAAGTTGAAACTGCTTCGTCAATGTTAGAAAATGCTAATGTATCAGCAATTCCAGAAATGGTTAAATCTTCAGACAACTGCTGGAAATTAGCTCTTCTGAAATCAAAATTATATAAGCAATCAAAGGAATTACTGTGTTCAGTAAGGTGATTACTTAAGTAAAAAAAATTTCCAAGAGGGGGTGATATTTATCAATATTAGTAATTCCTGATCTAGATTCTAGAACAAGAGTACTAATAGCGTCAGAAGAAAAGACTAAATCGAGAATTCGATTTTTTGAGTTTTTAATACAGCTTGTTTGCTGTAAGTCAGTAAGAAGGACTTTATCGAGAAGAGATAGTTCCAATTGTGAAGAAGAAGGAGAGGCTTCAAGGCAGGATTCGTCTTCGGATGGAATCCAGTCAATGTGTGGTAAATTAAAATCACCTAGAAGTAAAATATTGGTGTCAGAGCTGGACAAATTTATAAGATAGTCTAATGCCAAGGAGAGATCGTTATAAACAGACTCCAAACTTTTTGGAGCAATGTAGACGTTTAAAATGAAAATAGTCTTAGTCTGTACCATTATCTTTACACATACCAGTTCAATTGATAATTCAAATGGAAAGTTCTGTGTCGTAAAAGCTTGAATTAAGCCACGTTTCTGTCAAAACGAATACGTCGCGTCGTGTGGAAATGATTGGGAGTTAAGAAAAATGTCAGCAGTCTTGCTACGAATTCCCCCTACGTTTTGGTAAAAGAGCGCAAGCCTGTTAAGTTTTTTGACTTGGTTTTCAAAGCAACACCTTGTTTTTGACTTTGAGTAAATTCTCTGACTAAAGTCTCTGCTGGCCATATATTTGTGTTGCAAATAGAATCAAAGAAAGTGGGATTCGTTATTAATTTAAAAGAGGAAACAAAGCTATTTGGTTTACTGATCTTAGTACACCTAATGGATGAGCTGGAAGGTATGCTCTTGGTAGATACTAAGTGGGATGTTATATCTTCTGGCGTTGTAACTGGGTCCAGACGAGATATAAAAATTATTTTTGGTTTCGAGACAGCTTTGATAGGGATGGAGTGGTTTATTACAGTTCCTGTAACGGAGTCACTATTGGAAGCTAAATTTGATTCAACAATTTGAAGTATATGGGGAGTTCCGGTGGGATCTGTAGGTATTCTTCACTTTCTTTTATTGACGGTCTGCATATTTTAATAGATATTCAGGCTGGTGCATTATTTAAAAAAAAGGCTTTATCTTGAGATTTGTTTGTTCTTTTGCCATCACTTGTGAACTAAGATAAGAAGGGAGTTGATTGTTCAAATGTTAAGAAAAACGTAATTCCTATCCACAAGGATATAAACTTTCTTCTCTTCTAAATGACATTTAAGTAAAGTAGATCAGACATTTAATACGTATATTATGTTTTATAGAATACAGCAAAATGATGGCATAGAATAAATTGGTAAGAAAATGTCCGTAAAGCGAAGGAAATTCCATTAATACCGTCAAAGAAAATTACGTTTCATGTTAAACTCACATCGAGAACCTTCAAAGACACAATATAGAAAGATTCCTACAAACGAAAAAAAAGAAAATCGCAAACAACTATCCAAGACTTCATTCATTTGTTTGGATCTATCCCTTCTTTTACCTTACCTTAAAGCTACTAGATTCATTATTACCTATCTCTGCTTCCGTTTTTGCTTGATGTCTTTTCTTATTATATAAGATGGCACTTGGTGATGTGCTTCTTTAAAGGATAAACTTTCGTATGTATAGATATTTATGCGAATAACATTACAGCAAAGCTTGATGCTAAATCCCCTAAAACCTTTTGCATTTACACAAATGAACAAATGTATGTATGGTGTAGGAAAATTGGTGCTGGTGGATGGTGCGTGATGAGGAAGAAGTCACTCGGTTAGAAGATGAGATGTTTAATCAGCTTACACCCACATCCTCTCGCCTTCTGTTATAAATCTAGCTGATGGTTGGTTCGAAGCGAAGGATAAACGGTATACAGGTTTGTATGTTAAACTTAAATATAGAGCAGAGTGAATACGTGTAACATCATCAGATTGAGTAAGTCAAATTTATCATTGCATTCATGTCAAGCCAACAGCAGGGTTTTGTTGGAGGTGACATGAAAAGTTAAGTCAACTCTTATGGATTTTAGCGCACAGGTAAGGAGGCATAGTAGCGCAAGCTGGAGAAGATGTGGTTGTCTCTTCGAAACAAACACAAATTTTATGCCTTTTGGACTTTGTTACATAAAATCAAGAGTGACGAAGTTGATCTACTGATGAGTATAAAATAAGGTTAGGATTATCGTTAAATATCCATATAAGTTTCATTTTCGTTCCGTTTGGATCCATATCCTTTTTTGATAAATTACATACACACATAAAAGAACTTCGGTTTCCGGGATCTGAATGTTTAGGACTCATTTACACTTTTCTTACGACAAGCGACGTGGGAACGTATAATTCAACAGAAATTAATCAGCAATTTTATTTTTACCGCCTTTAACAATCATAAATACAACTGCTGCAACTGCATATAAAAACCGTGTCTTCATCTGCAAAGCATGGGGCCAAGGACGCGTATTTACCGAGACAGGGCTATTTATATTTATTTATTTTTATTTATATTTATTTATTTTTATAAATCAAAAAAACTGAAAACTGACTAAAATATGATTTCATCTCCAAAACAATTTTGTGCAACGAAGAATAATGTTTTTGACATCTGATAAAATTTTGAGAAAAATATAATTGACAGTTTATTTTATAAAAAATAAAAACCTAAAAAAACATTACTCAAAGTTGGTAAAAATTGAATTTCGACTCAAATATCTTTTCAAAACTTTGAGATATTGGCTTTAAACTACTTTAATCTTTCAAAAAATATTGTTGTCAACATTTAATAAAATTTTGAAAAAATCGATTTGACTGTTTTTTTACAAAAAGTTTAAAAACCGAAAAAAAAAATTTAACAAAAATTAATAAAAATTGATTTTTGACTCAAATATCTTTTCAAAAATTTGAGATCATGGCTTCTAACTAATTTTAGCTTATAAGAAATATTGTTTTTAACAATAGGAAACATTTTGAGAAAAATCGAATTGACAGTTTTTTTACAAAAAATAAAAACCTAAAAAAAATGTATAAAAGTTGGTAAAAATTGTTTGTCGACGTAAATATATTTTCAAAAATTTGAGACATTGGCCTCAAGCTAATTTTATCTTTTAAGAAATATTTTTTCAACATTCTATAAAATCTTGAGAAAATTGGAATTGACAGTTTTTTTTACAAAAACTAAAAACCAAACTTATTTTATTTCGCAGAAAATATTGTTTTCGATATTTGGTAATTTTTTTTATAAAAATCCCACAGTCCGTTTTTTCATAAAAAAATAAAATCTTCAAAAAATAGTACGCAAATTTGGTAAAATTTGATACATACATATAGACAAATTTTTAACCAAGACAAATTGACAGACGGGATGGGAAGTTATCTGTGTGGGTCGCATCCCAGCCTCTTTTTTCCGTCTGTTTTTTTAGAATATCCTTAGAAATGTTTCTGTGATAAAATAAATTATGTGCATTAAGATTGCAAGGGCTTAACCGAACACAAGGGCTTACAAAGAATACAAAGGCTGCAAAAGAAAGTCAATTAATGCAAATGAATGGGTGACGTCTGAAATAATGAGTGAAAAAACGAATGCAGTCTTTTTAAGATCAAATGATTGCTGTTTGCAGAATTTTAAGTACTATTCTCTAGGTAAATTCAATGAATATCTAAACAAACTTTAAATTAAAGTTATAAAAGATTGCATTCGAAAACGATTACATTCCTTTGCAAGCCTGCTTTGGCTAGTTATAAAATTATTTTTTCGACCTCTTTAACCAAGAGAAAATATGCTCAAATGGAAACCGTTAAAAATATGGCCAATAAAAGCTGTTGTTCATTTGTGGACAACAAATTGGTTTCAAAAATTTTGAAATTGATCGAAATATAAAACATCCAATATATTTTATATAGGCAACGGCCTAGTCACTGATAAAGCATCGGTTCCCATCGATCACCGAAATCAAGCATCAGTGAGCGTGGTTAGTACTCAGATGGGGGACCGTCTCGAAACCTACCGCGTGCTGTTGTCATGTGTTCTTTCTTTCTGTTGTTCTTTCTCTTCTGTCCTTCTGTCTTGTATTAATGTCTTGTGTTGTTATCACCTTATATAGTCTAGTCGCTCAAGGTGCTGTGTTCTCTACTCTGAACATTTATGTGCTGAGTAGTGTGTAATGTAATGTAATATTTTATATATTAAAGACTATATTGAGATTAAAGAAAAACGTTCTTAACTTTGAAAATATATCCTTTTCTCATTTTAATTTGGGGCATCCTATTGATCCTAAAAGGATTTTAAAAATCAACACACATGTATGTAATTGTGAACTATAAATTGCATGGCATACATTGAGTGTTATAATAAAACAAATTTTATCTGGACTTAACAAATTCCTATCGCTTCCACAAATAAAAATTTAATTTAAAAGAATTTATTAAAAATAACTTACCTTCCATTCTTCAATATGCAATAATCCTTCTTGAATAACGGTGCCAAAAATCAATATGTTGAAAATTCACTTCATTTAATAACACTATACAGTATACATATACACTGCAAAACAAAAACACTTTAAAACAATTGAACTGACTATTTTATTAAAACTTTAAACTTTATCAATTAATTAAGAACTGTATATATTTTCTGTTGCTCATTTTACTTTAATATTTTAAGTTTGATTTATTTGAAACGATCCGAACGAGGCGAGTTTACTTCACGAACTAGAGAAAGATCATGTTTAATCTTGTTCACATTGCAATAGCAAACTCTATTCCCTATCCTTCCACCTGTTTGATTCTGTTGCCTTTCGCATTCGCACTTTTTTCTTTTTTCTCTCTGTTTGTCAAGATTGGTATCAATACAATTATGTTATGTTATTCTTATTATGAAGTACATGAGAATTTTCTCCCCCAAAATTTTGAGTGGAGGAGAAGACGGAACGGTATTTTTATTTCAATTTGTGTCAAGTGGGTGTTAAAATGGGATGGAGAATATTTTCTCCTTTTTGTGAGGGTTCTACGAAATGTTTCAAATAGACAGCAAGTAAATTTCGGCGGGAATATTCAAATTTAAATTAAAACGAAATATAATTTTATTTTGAGTTCTGAAGGATACGTTAACCATACAAAGAGTTTAATTATTAATAATAGAAAAAATTACGCCGCCTGCAACCCAACTGGCACTCACTGCTTGTCCACATTTTATTATTTGGAGTAGACGTGAGATTGGGTATGTGAGGTACAACCAAAGCTTCTTTGACATTTAAATAATCTGAATTGACGAAATTTTGGTTTTATCTTATTTTCAAACATACATAAATGTAAATATTATAAAATTTTGATATTACAGAAACTATTGTGTAGCTGCAACATATTTTTAGAATTTCTTAAAATTGATATTTGTGTCTTACATACATACCTACATACCTACATACATGCACTCTGCTTCAACAGAAATTAAACACCATATTTTTAAAAATACTTTGTAGGTACATTGTTTTCCCAATATTGCAGGTTGTTGTGTAATCTGTTGATGTGGCACGAGTACTAGAGGGGCTTAATACAAGCATTTTTTTACTATGGGAGGGGGTCTATCTACCCCCCGTTTAGGCGGTAGGGGCAATTTAAAAAAATTATTATTTAAAACGGAAAAAAATAATTAAAAAATAACGGTGATACTTACAATAAAGTTTTATACATTTTTTTAAAGCCTGTTTTATTAGCCAGTTTTTAATTCAAGTCAAAACTATGCGTAGTTTTTGAAAAATTTAATTTTAAACTCAAAATTTGAGCAAAAAAAAATTTAAAAAAAGGTTTAAAGTGTATTTTTTTAAATTTAAATAAGCTGGATTTAAGAAAAATTAATTTACCCTAGGTATATCTTAATCCATATTCGATTATTACTATCAAAATAAGACTACGTTAATACTTAAGCAAGGAAAAAGTAATTTAATTAAAATATTTTTTTTGGTAATTTTCAATTTTCTCAAGAACTAGAAGACATAAAGGCATCTAGTTTTCAGTTTTTGATCAAAAACAAATGAGAGCAATGAATTCTAAAAAAAAAACAGAAGATAATTTGAAAGTTTTGAAAAACTACACTTTAAACCTTTTTTTTTACTTTTTTTTGCATACATTTTTAGTTTAAAACAAATTTTTTCAAAAAATATGCATAGTTTTGACTTGATTTAAAAACAAGCTAATAGACAAAAATGTTGGCTTTAAAAAAAGGTATAATATTTAATTGTAAGTATTACCGTTATTTTTTAATTATTTTTTTCCATTTAATGTACATATTTTTTTTAAATTGCCCCTAACGCCTAAACGAAGGGAGATAGACCCCCACTCCCATAGTAAAAAATGTTTGTTTTTAACTGTTCTATACATTTCCGTCATTAAAATTTATCGCCAAAGTTATCGTACACTCCCCGTAAAGTGGATTTAGTTCCCATGCTAAGTGGGGACGAACTCCACTTTCTTATGGGAATTAAGTACACATTCAAAAATATGAAGAGGGAACTAAATTCTAACAACAACAGCTTCAAATTTCAGTTAGTTATCAGATTCTTGAAACTTGTTCGATTTTGTTGAGTAGGTACAGTCGAACATCAGTCTTAAGCAATTTAAGAAAACAGTGCGTAGTGTGAATAAAATTAAAATAAAAAATTAAAAGCATGGAAAATAAAATTGAATTTATTACCGGGTTTCGTAAAAATAGTGTGTTAATTTATGACCGTGAAGAAAAACAAATTTATGTTAAAAAATATACTCGAAATAATATTTCACGTTACATTTGCTATTATGGTCAAAATTGCAAGGGGAGCTTAGTTATTGATGAGCAAGGTGATAAAAAACTAATAAAACATTGTCCCCAAATTTTTTGCAGAGCCAAAAAAGAATATAAAGTTTTTGTATTTCAATACAATGAACAATAATTTTTTGATACGTTGATAATACAAAAATTAGGAAAAACAAAAAAATAATCAAAAAAACCAAAAAAGTTTATTTTCAACATTATTTTTGGGATCTCAGGATTTTAACTCCCTTTTTCGGGTTCACACCCGCTCACGCAACTCCGTTGCCCCGCTTAGGGTATGTAAAGTCGCCAGGCAGGCGCCTATATCAACAACTTCTTTCAATAAAAGCACCTGTGGGTGGCCCGCTTCGCGGGTTCTCAGGATTTTAACTCCCTTTTTCGGGGACACACACGCTCACGCAACTCCGTTGCTCCGCCTAGGGTATGTAAGGTCGCCAGGTAGGCGCCAATATCTACAGCTTTTTTGAATAAAAGCACCTGTGGTTGTCCCGCTTCGCGGGATCTCAGGATTTAAAGTGCTCCAAGTTGTGTCATTTGGTGATTGTTATTAAGTGGGACATTAGCCCCAAAATTTTTATTTGGGGCTTCGGTCTTACTTGGGTGGGACTTAGGGCCCAAATAAGATTTCGGTTTTATGTCCCCACTGAAGTGAGACATAAGCCCCAAAAAAAAAAGTTGGGCGTTATGTCTCTGGGCCCTATGTCCCTGCGCCTTATTCTACTTGCTTCTTCTTTTAAAAAGTGGGAATTAATTTCAAACTCAAGGAGAACTTAAATTACACATTTTTTTCGGAATAAGATTCCCAGTTAGCATGGGAACTAAATCCACTTTACTAAAGGGGATTTAGTTCCACTTTACTAAAGTGGATTTAGTTCTCACTAAGTGGGAACTAAATCCCTCAGTGGAGTTAGTTCCCGTGGATTTATTTCCCCGCACCTTTTCAAACAAACATGTAAATATTATAAGATTTTGATATTACAGAAACTATTGTGTAGCTACAACATATTTTTAGAAACATTTTTAAAAAACATTTTTAAAAATACTTTCTATATTGTTTTCCAAATATTGAGGGTTGTTGTGTAATCTGTTGATGTTAACTATTCCCGATGTTAAGACAAACATTTCAAAACATACCTACATATATCCAAACAAAACTATGCGAATCTTGCTGTCGTCCACCAAATAAAGTAGAAGTTTTGTTTTGAGTCAACTAAATAGGAAAACCGTCAATTTAATCGCTGTTTATTAGCGTTTTCAAATACTGGATAGATTAAACTAACACTTTTAGTGTTTTCAGTGAAATTCAATTTCTGATCTAAAATTTAAAGATCAATGGGTAGATGTGAATACCTTAGCAGTGTTTCAAGTGGTTAAATTGACTAGCTGAGACACCAAGACCTAACCGGATGTCCAGCAGGTTGCTATATTGTCCTTTTTTGTAATATAAGGCATTTTAATAACAATTTTTCACATGGAATGAAAGATCATATACCTGATATACTTTTTTAAGTATACCTAATTATTTGAAAATTTTTTTCCATTTCTGACCTTCAACTTTAAGTCTAATTATCTCAAAGTCCCCACGGCGAAATTTAAAAATAATTGGCAGATAGTTTAAGCTAAACGTAACCTATCATTTGGTACCAATGTACGTGAATCCTTGGTCCCAAAAAATGGGTTACTTCCTTTAAAGATAAAGCAGAGAGAATGAGTCCAACACCATTAGATTAAGTAAGTCAAATTTATCATTACATTTATGTCAAACCATCAGCATCGTTTAATAAAGGTGAAATGAAAAGGTATGTTTATTCTCATGGACGCAAGCTAGAGAAGATGTGGTTGTGTTTTCTAAACTCACACAAATTGTTTGATTTTAAGACTTCATTATATAAAGTTTTGCGAACAAAAAATTCTGGAAAAAGGTTTGAAAAAGTGTCCATTGTGATTTATGGTAATACATATGATACACAGAACGTCAATAAAACAATTTTCGATTATTAATTTTGTGATCCAAAACTGCGTTAGCTAATATGACAACTTTGTTGGAAATAAATTGAAACTCCGGCTGTCATATTGGCTACTACCGTAGGCAACTGTGGTATTCAATATGAAAACTGTGGTACCCAATATGACATGCTTCGGTATAGTCAATACGACTGTGATATTCAATATAACAAGTGCTGTAGTAAATATGACAATTTTTTTTTGAAAACCGGAATCTAATTTGACTACCGGATAGTCAATAGTAGCATATTAGTTTTCGATTGTCAATTTTGGTAGTCAATATGGCAACCAAATTGTCATATTTACTACCGAAGTTGTTCTGTTGACTACTTTTGTTGTTCTATTACATGAAAAGAATTCTTGAAATTTATCTTTAATTTCTTATTCACACCTTATTTAACTTAATAGCTTGATTTAATTAATGTTTAATCTATTCACTTTTTGGAAATAATATACCCCTTTCTTTGTATGTTTTCCATAGTTGGTAAAACTCCTACCTTGCGGTCTTGTAATAAGTAGAATATTTTTATATAATTATTTCACTTTCAAAATATTCCTTGTCTTTCTGTTAGTACACAAATTGGTAATGAATCTTGGTTTTATTAATTATTCTGCTTCGAAGAAAACTAATTTCCTGGAATAATAATTCATAGAACTGATGAATTTATTATTGTAAAAGGGGAGAGTACGATAACTCAGGCGACAAAGCTAAATGTCGGATTTGAATTCAAAAATATTGGTAATACTTTTTCTATTCGCTTTGAAAAAAATTGTTTTAAATCAAAAAAAAAGTTAAAAAAAGGTTTAAAGTGTAATTTTTCAAAACTTTAAGATTATCTTTTATTTTTATTTTTAGAATTAATTTCTTATTTATTTTTGATTAAAAACTAAACACTAGATGATTTTATGTCTTGTTCTTGAGAAAATTACCAAACAAAATATTTTAATTAAATTACTTTTTCCTTGCTTGAGTATTTATGTACGTAGACTTATTTTGATAGTAATAATCGAATATGGATCAAGATATACCTAGGGTAAATTAATTTTTCTTAAATTCAGCTTATTGAAATGCAAAAGAAACTTTGCATGCGCCCCATCCTGCACCCACCGCACCTTGCACCCTCCCCACCTTGCACCCACCCCAAATCCTATAGTGTTCCCAAGCAGGGGGGTTGCAAGGGGGCAGCATGCCCCCCATACAGATCCCACTGTTGAATACACCCAAACTCGCACACACCTTACTCTTGCATACACCCAAACTCACACCTACCATTATTACTATCAAAATAAGACCACTCAAGCAAAAAAAAAATAATTAAATTAAAATAGTAGTTGTGGTTATTTTAAATTTTGTCAAAAACTAAAAGACATGAAATCATCTAGTTTTCAGTTTTCGATCAAAAACAAATAAGAGCAATAAATTCTAAAATAATAACAATAGTAGATAATCTTGAAGTATTGAAAAATTACACTTTAAACCTTTTTAACTTTTTTTACTCAAATTTTGAGTTTAAAATTAATTTTTTCAAAAACTACACATATGGTATGTACATACATACATATATAGGTACATATGTAGTTTTGACTTGATTTAAAAACTGGCTAATAATACAGAATGTTGGCTTTAAAAAAATGTATAATACTTAATTTTAAGTATTACCGTTATTTTTTTACTATTTGTTTCCATTTTAAATAATCATTTTTTAAATTGCCCCTACCGCCTAAACGGTGGAAGATAGACCCCCCTCCCATAGTAAAAATGCTTGTTTTTAACTGTTCTTATAAAATCCGTTATAATATCTTGTCGCCTGAGTTATCGTACTCTTACCTTGTAAAATGATAGGATTCCCCGTACATACCTACATATGTAAGTAATTTAGAAATTGCTTGTTTGGAGGCATTGTTACACGTTTTTAACTGAAGAAGCATGCTTTTACGACAGGTTTTTGATAGGCAAATTCTGAATGCTTAAATGGGGAAACCGGTAAATTATTCAAAAAATACATTTACAATACCCGTGTTTTGTTGGAAAATCTATCCATAGTAAAGTAGGATTTTACACGAATAACAAAAACAATATCCATGGTATGAATAACACCGATAAAAGTTAGAGTAGAATCTTACTATGGATGGGTTTTTCACATTTATACGAGTCTCGAATGGATCTTATGTGATTTCGTTCTCAAATGTTGGTACGATTGATATTGCATTTGTATCTCCATGGCTGTGTTCGTTGAGTAGTTGTGTATTTGGAATCATGTGTTTCCCATTGGGGAAAAAATCAATCCATTACTGTTGATATTATTTAGTTTTGTTATTGAAAATGGGCTAACTGGGCTTATTTTGCAAGAGAAAACAATAGAAAAGATATTTATGTTTTGCTATGGTTCCACCAAAGGTTTATCTCAGTTTAGATTAAATAAATCTTTTTTGGTGCTTTCACCGCACAAGAAGATTTAAAAATGATTAAGTTTGACAGCACTTTCTAAAATGCAAATGGTGTTTCGATGTTTCTTATGAAGTGCAAGTGAGATAGTTTGATTCGTGTTAAACAATGAAAAACTGAATAGTTCAGCACCATATAGGAATATGCTACCAACTCCATGTGCAATTTTTTTTAAATTTGATTAAAACAATACTATATTTTTGTACCTACACAAACATGCAAATAAACAGACCATAACGCATTACTGTAAAACCAACTCCTCCACACAGGTTTTTCTTCACAAATTTTGACTCGACTCCGATCCCCGACCGGAATCGAGGCGAATCAAGCTCATTTCAACTCGATTCAGGTATATAAAGAATTTAGGCGAGTTTCAAGCTCGCTTCAACACCACATGTTAATGTAGGAGTCTACGAACACACCACCTTCTTGAAGTTTTTATTTTATGTCAAATTGTTTGGTTAAAACTTTTAAATCGACTATCACATTACACAGACGTATTTTCTTGATTTTGATAATCAACTATCAAAAATCAGCTTACACGATTTCACCCCTGGTCTGAATTTCGCTATCTTTTTTTGGAATTTTTTGATAAATTATTCTGGCAAATATTCAGTTGTATCAACTTTCAAATATAAAAACCGGACTACTGCGGATCGTCCTTTTGGCAATTTCTCACTGTACTGATATGGAATACGAAAAAAACGCACGTAATGTTTAGTTCCAGCCGCAGTTGTTACTTTTCTTATAGTAGTCTTTAGTAATGAATATAATAACATATTTAAAATGGGTTATAGGACTTTAAAATATGATTATAAATATGGAACAAATCAATTAAAACACATTAACATTGTTTAATATTTGTTCACCATCATAGAAAATTGCCAACAGAATTTTTGGGAAACGTTAAAGGTATGTTTGAAATTATAATAAAAAGTTTGGCATCGATATCTAAACTGACTTTGTGTATGCTGATAGTAAAGCTTTTAGTGTGCTTTCGTTTGTTAAAAGTTATCGATTGAAACATAAATGAAGCGTAAATTAATTTTTGTTTTTCTATAACTGATTATTGAACAGATAATTCACACAAACATCATCGACTTGATTACGAAGAATATGTGTCAGTAATAAGGTCTGTGTTATCACTAAAGCTTATTTGTGATATCACTTCTGTTTTGTTTCGCATAACTGTTTGACGTATGGCCACTAGTTAACACAAGGAATTTTGAAGTTGTTACAAATAGCTGGAAAATATATTTCAAGAATTTCCGCACTTTTTTGCTAATGTTTCTCAAATAGAGAAATGTGAACATTGGCTGCCAAAAAACACGATGATTGTGGCGGAAAAACTAAGATTTATAATGTAATAAAGTTTTAGGGGGTTGCCAAAGAAGTCACACAAAATTCAATTATTCCCTCCACGTCTTATAAAAGCAAACAGAAAAGAAATGATTCTGCTCTGTCCTTCTCTATTTGGTTATGTTTTATTAGCGGTCAATGGTCCTTGCTGCTGGTTCTGGTTGCCTTTGGGACAAATTTACAATCGGAGAGATGAACAGACTTATTCTAACTTTACGAATATACCTACCTATATATACATACATATATTAATTCGCCATATGATGACTAAGGTTCTTCGTTTTTGCTTCGTAGAGATTTTAACTAGAATTTATTGCAACTACTTTGGCAGAAATTACTATTTTTTGGGTTAAAGCTCTTTGAATCGTCCTTTCGCTTTTTTGTCTGTACTGTACAGTTGTAAATTGCCGCCATTTTTCATCGCATTTCCGGGACAGTTTTTAGGTTTCCTAATTCACCAGCTTTTTCCTATTTAACTATTTTGTTTACTTTTCTCATTTTACTATTAGATAATAAAGTTGAATACAAGTTTGTCATGATGGTGGATTTTTAAAATACCTCACTTTTAAACACCACAGTAAATGCGATAAAAGCTTTCGACAGCGCGAACCTTCGTGTTTGGATGAATTTTATGTTGCACCGTTGTTGGTTATTATCAACTGTAGTTTCTTTGATACGATTTTGCTAACAATAATTTTGAGTTAAAATTAACTACAAGAGACATTTCCTGGTCACGTAATTTCTCGTGGCGGCCGGCCGGTGGATGGCGTGGCCATATCAATTGGCCACCAGGATCATCCGATTTGTCACCGCTGGATATTTTTTGTTGTTAACTCTTGAGAACTAAAAACCAACATTCGTCCAGCTAAGATACCGCCCAATATGTGTTAAAAAGTGGTCGAAAATAACCTCAAAAAATCGATGCTTGCAACAATTCGCGTGGTGATCATTTAACTTTGCGATGGCAAGTGGGGTGACCCATCACCATACTACTTTTTATAGAATCTCAAAAAAAGACTTATTTCATTTTATATCATGACAAAAATATTTTATACATATGTGTTTTATTTACGTTAAAATGGATAACCCTGTACAATACCTAATTGCTATTAAATTTTTGTCGGATGCAGTCTAGACCAAACGAAATCGAGTGATGGTGTGATGTAAAGCTTATATAAGCATAGAATTTTGGTAGAAATGAAAACTTGGTCCGTTTTGTATTTATGTACATACGTATATATGTATGGTTTTGTGTTTTGAATTCATCACGCAGATAGTAAGCCATGTGTGGTGTCCTGGAGGTCGAATCCAAATTTTTGAAGCGCATATAAGCTCGGTTTACTTGTATAACATGAGTGTCGAAAAGTTTTATTCTAGCCTACAGAGTACAAAGTTTTCATTTCATTGACAAGTAGAAGGCCAAAGCACTACTGTTAAGTTATTTAAATTTGAATGTTGATAGTAAATAGGATTTCAATTATTTTCCATTTCAATGTGATTCAAAGTTTAGTTAGAGATAAAAGGGGATACATAATATCTCTCTCTAAGTGCAAAGACCAACAACGTTTATAGATTTCTAAAATGTATAACATTCTGTATGCCTCTGTTACTATGCTGAAGTGCTCATAGTATTCTACACAATGTATCGTGTATACGTGTTCAAATTGTGGATCCATGAAGTGTGGACGCATATGATTATTGTTCAGCTATTTCAGGGGTGCTCGTATACTACAGCAAAATAATTGTCTGTAATTTGATGAGAATAGTATTTGAATGAGGGGTTAAGGGGGAGGGTGGGTCGTCTACGGTCTGAATCATATTATATATTGGTTAAGTGTTAAACAGATCGATGCCATTTAAATTTTCAATAGCGATCCTGTTTCTGGCTCTAAAGAGCGGTAACGCGTTAATTTTAGCATCCTCTCTAAAGGAAGACTGGTAAATTATCGTTTCCGTAAAAATTCCAACACAAATCCTTCCATTTCTTTGACAAAAATATACATGTTTTGAATCTCAAGCTACACAATAACATTGCAACTTTGTATATAAATGTACTCCCTTCTACAAATTCATTTGAAATGACGCTATTTTAAAATAAATTTGTCAATACGATTATTTACTTACGATTAACGCAGCGGTCAGCAACAGGCGGACCGCGGTCCATTTCCGGACCGCAAAAGGTCAAACTGCGGACCGCGGAACCACGAAAGGTCAAACTTAGCCATACTACCGATTCAATTTAATAACATACATATATATGTAAATTTAAACAAAATTAAAAAATGCTTTACTAACACACAAGCAAGTGCGTTTGCAACTCCTTTACGCAATTTTGAATATGGCGGCTAAGCACTTATTCACAGACAAATAAATTAAATTGACATACAAAATGTAAACAATCGTTTGTTTGTAAGTAAAATTCTCTCCGTCGAATTGGTTGTCAGTCTTATTGTGAGATCTAATTACGAACCTTTCGTTCGATATCGATTGTTTTATAATTTTTCGTGTTTTAAAACGTTTCGTACCAATAATATTAATCCAAAAAACAAAAACCGAAAAGTGGCCAGTGAAAATAAGAAGTTTCTGACCGAGTGGACTGAACAATATTGTTTTACGCTGTTTTTTTCTGAATGTGAAACGGCGTATTCAGACTTACTGCAACACAACAATATTCGTTGGCTAAGTAAAGATCATGTTATTGAACTTTTGTGGATGATTAAAGAGCAAGTTATCTCCTTGCAAAACTTGGATACGACGGAAGCAAGGAAGCACTTGGAGTTCATAACTAAAGAGCGGAATGTACTAGCTTTGGCTTTTCTAAAAGATGTTCTGAAATATTTAAATTAGCTTAACATCTAGTTACAAGAAAATGGGAAATTAATATGTGATTTAATACAAAGCGTGTCCGCTTTTCGCCGTAAGCTGGATATTTTCGAAAAATATATTGCTAAAAAAGAATTTATTCATTTCCCAACAATTCTTGAATATTAAAAGAATAACTCTGAAGAAGAAGACATTGCAGTGTTTTCAAACTTTCTATCCGATCTTAAAAGGGAATTTGCTGTAAGATTCCAAGATTTTGCAGAGATTGGGAAGCTATCTCTATTCCTTAAATTGCATTATGAAGTCATTGCAGTAGCAGAATGGACTGAAGTGGCTGCAAAGTTATTCGATCTTTCGAAAGCTTCATTACAATTGGAATTAATTGACCTTCAAGAAGATATTTCCCTGCAAATGTTTAAAACTGCATCCACTGAAGAATTTTGGGGTAAGGATGTTCCAGAAAAATATAAAAATTTCAAAAAACTAGCTATCAACTTGGCTACTATGTTTGGCTCGACATATATACATATGTATATGCAAATCGTCTTTCTCAAAACGAATTTTTTGAAGTTTGAGATTATCAGACGCCCACCTTGATGACTCTCTTCGCATTTGCTGCTCCGCGCGTGAACAAAACTATAAATCAATCAATCAAGACCATCGTTGTAATTTTTTTCATTAATTTAATTAATTTTACAGTTACTTAAATGAAGCAAAATAAAAACTACAAAACTTTTTTAGTTTTTTTTTTCTGGGCCTCGATTAAAATATTTTCAACCGTATCTGAACCCCACTTAAAACTACTTGCCGACCCTTGGATTAACGTATATCAATCTATACGATAAATAATATTTCTTTACATTTTTGTCCCTATTTTTATTAACCGGAAAATAAATTTAAGGTCACATTTATAATTTATAATGTTCTTCTGGAACCATTTTCAACATTTCCTACTATTAACAATATATTATAAATAATAATTGTTAAAGTTTAAGATATCGATCTCATTTTTATCATCTTTGGTAACAGAGTTGAACTCCAAACAAGAAATGATTGCTAAGCTTGAAATAATGTATAGAAACCAACTAAACTCAGTTACACACTAAAATCACTACGCATCATTAGTCCAGTGAAATAAGGTGAACTAATATAAGGACAACTAGCTCCTGTATCCAAAGAATCTGTTTACAAATAAAACTTATATTTTAAAATCTTCAAAAAACGTAAATGCCATTTATTTGTTAATTTTTACGAAAATCGTTAGTTTTTCTTTTAAATTAATTTTGAAAATATAACATTTTTCAATTTTAGTTTAAAAATATTTTTGGAATGCAATTTGATTTTCGGAAAAAAAAATCAATATTAACTTCCCATAGGAAGTTATTTTAATGGGTCCGATTTGTCGAATTGAAATTTTTGACATTTCTCGACGTTTCAAGGTCCCTAGAGTCGAAATAAAAGATTTTTAGAAAGATGTCTGTGCGTGCGTGTGTACGTACGTCCGTACGTTCGCGACGTTTTTTTCGTCGTCCATAGCTCAAGAACCAGAAGCGATATCGACTTCAAATAAATTTTGCTATACAGATAATAAGACAGAAAGATGCAGAAAGGGCTCTCTAGAAAATTGCGTGGGTGGTTTTTTTTTACCACAGCAGTTTAAAAAAAGGTGAAAATTTTGGTTAACCCTAAATATCTTACGAACCAAAAACGTGAGAGACTTGAACTAAATTTTATATAATATATTGTAACGTGATACCAAACAAGTATATTTTTTGAAAAAAATCCAATTAATGTTTTTTTTATAAATCAAAAAAAAACTGAAAAAAAATTTGTCACCTCGAAAATTTTACGAAAACAAAATGATTTTATCACCAAAACAATTTTATGCAAAGAAAAATGACGTTTTCAACATCTGGTAAAATTTTGGGAAAAATCGAATTGACAGTTTTTTTACAAAAAATAAAAACCTAAAAAAAATGTATAAAAGGTGGTAAAAATTGAATTTCGACTCAAATATCTTTTCAAAACTTTAAGATATTGGCTTTAATCTTTCAAAAAATATTGTTGTCAACATTCAGTAAAATTTTGAAAAAAATCTAATTGATAGTTTTTGTACAAAAAATTAAAAACCTAAAAAAAATTAACAAAAGTTGGTAAAAATTGATTTTAGACTCAAGTATCTTTTCAAAAATTTGAGATAATGGTTTCTAACTAATTTAAACTTATAAGAAATATTGTTTTCAACATTCGATAAAATTTTGAGAAAAATCGAATTGACAGTTTTTTTTTTACAAAAAATAAAAACCTTTAAAAAAACAATATACTAAAACTTACTTTCGACTCAAATAGCTTTTCAAAAATTACAAATATTCAAAATTATTTTATTTCACAGAAAATATTGTTTTCGATATTCGGTAATTTTTTTATAAAAATCCAACAGTCCGTTTTTTCATAAAAAATAAAACCTACAAAAAATAGAATACGCAAATTTGGTTAAAATTGATACATATAGACAAACTTTTAAGCAAGACAAATCGACAGACGGGATGGGAAGTTATCAGTGTGGGTCGCATCCCAGCCTCTTTTTTTTTAAGAATCCAAAAAAATAAACAGTGACATTTTTGATCATCAAATATTATTAAGATACAGTAGAAGAGCTTGTGCAGAACAACATAAAATATTGAAATCGGTCAATTAGTTCTTGAGAGTCTTAAAAACAAAATAACGGTATCATGGGGGTCCATAGTAGAGTACGAGCAATACGAAAAAAGAAATGAAAAAATTCGAATTTTCGATTTCTTACCAAAACCAGTATATTTTTGGTTAAAAAAACTCTGAAAGCAAAAACCTTAATTTCCAAGTTTGAAATCAATCGATCCAATGTTTGGGCTGCAGGGGCGAGGAAAGACAGTAAGGATTCGGGTGACCCACTTAATTACCATCGTAATGTCATGTTCGATCAAAATTTTGATTTCGAAATTTCTTACGAATGCAATACTTGCCATATCGTTCCTATATGTCATAAGTAAAAAGGGTCAACCTCCAAACGTGAGATACTTAGCTGAAAAGTTGTTTGTACATACCTTCCTTTTGGTATTCAAAATATTGTGTAAGAAAACTCGTGGCGGTGTCTTGTCGGTGAAACCCTTAGTTGACATCCCCCGCATTATTTACACCTGATTCTCAAATATTTGCAAAAAGTGTCTTATTCAAACAAACACAATGTATAAGTGATTTATGAACAAATTTAATCCACTTCATGACATGAATATCCAAAGGAGGAAGCTATATATAGCAAAACATCAACATTAAACCCTCTTTAATGTTCCATTTTGGCCGCCACAGCTTCTTCCATATAAATTTGTTTGCATATTTTTTTGTTCTTCATTGATCTTGCTTTTGAGCAAAATATAAGTCTTAGAATGTTACCATACAGATACGACAGAAGAATATGACAAAATCGAGGAAAGGTCATGTACGATGAAAACGAGCAAAAATAGAGTCTTGAACTCTGTCAAAAATTCACGAATATCATTCGATGCTAGTACTGTTCACATTCACTCATACATACATAGTACACTACCCATACTTTATGTCATATGGAAGAGATACTATTTATTCCCAAACGTCATCAGCATACCATATTCATCTAACCTCAGCCTCAACCTGAACTCCCGCATTCTTCCTTTAACCCTTCCATTTTGGAATCACCCGTATTGGGATGTATAATAAAACAACGATTGATAGAGGTCATAATGCAGATAAATGGGCAAAAATGCCATCTAGAAATTTAGCAACCTTCACTTCTTCATATACAGTGTGTGTGTCTGTGCCAATGCCGGCTTAGGATGATGTTTAAGCCATTACTATAGGAACGTGCAGTGCACACAGCAGAACGTGCCGTTTGTTGCCGATAAAGTTTTTAGCTCTTCCAAACATATGGACATGGAAATGGTTGGTCAACAGCAGATACGCTAGGAGTATTTCTTTTATTTTTGTTTTAATACATAATTCTTTTTATTCGATACAGCAAGTATTGGAGTCGAAAAATTATATATTTTTTTTTCAACTTTCAGTATAAATAAATAAATAAATCAGGTGGCGCAACAGTCCGTTGAGAACTAGGGCCTTGTGTATTACAACTCTCAAACATTCCTGTGTGCGAGTAATGTTGTCAGGGATAGAACTTTCAGTATAGTTTCCGTAAATAGAAGTGTTACTATATTTCCTTTATCCTTATATTCTGAGAAAAAGCTAAGAAAATATTTGTAACTTTAAGGAATATTTTTTGTGCCGAAACTTAATAAAATGAAAAATTTCATCAACAGTATATAATTTTAGTAAAAATATAGTATGTAGTTTAGATATTAGTATCTTAACTTAAGTTTTCTTAAAATAGTCGGACATGAGAAACATGCCTTTTTCTCTAAGGTTGATGCGTTCCTTTTAAGCTATTTTTTATTGTATTCTTAAAAATAGAACATAAGTCGATCATCATTCCTTTTTAAGACCTTAGAAAGATTGATTGATATCCATTTAAGGGCAAGTATTGATACAAGACTTCTGTCTACGTCTCAACATGTCTACTGTAAAGGTTAATCGGAGGAAACGCCGTTACACACACTAGTACGCACCATCGAATACTCCCTCCATCATAGAGAGTTCACTATGGTTGCTTTCCTTGACATCGAAGGCGCTTTAAACAACGTGGACACATCTGCAATCACATCTGCACTAACATCTCTAAACGTAGAGAGTTCGCTTGGGGAGTTAATTCATTTAATGCTTACTAGCAGAATAATTAACTTAAAACTGGGCAACTCGTCTGCCAGAAAATTCGTTTGTAGAGGTGGTGTTCTATCCCCTCCCCTCTGGAACCTAGTGGTAAATGAAATCTCTTCTGGAACCTAGTGGTACATTAAATCCTAATTGGTCTGGATGCGGAGGGTTTTAGAGTGATTGCCTATGCGGATGACGTTGCTATAGCGGTTTCAGAAAAGCATCTTAACACTTAAAAAGAACTCTTACAAAATGCCTTAGCCAGACTAAATAATACTTTGGGCTGATTGGTGTGGACTGGGTGCTAGCCCACACAAAACTGAATTAGTCTTATTTTCGAGGAAATACAAAATTCCATTTGGTAACCCTCCCTTTATTAAAGGAATCCAATTAAAGTTCTCAGACAAGGCTTAGTGTACGATGTGGCAGTATGGTGGAATACTTTAAAAAAAGCTATAAACCGCGACAAAATAAATAAAGTCCAACGTTCAGGTTGCCTAAGTATAAGCGGATCGCTTCGCTTCGACCCCATCTGCGGCATTGGACACCCTACTCTACCTACAACATACACTCCGTAATTCTTAGGTATTTAGAATGAATTCAAAAGCATACAGACTAAAACATCCCACAACTGCAATTCGACAGAAACCTCCCGATTTCAATATGGGTGGCAACCCTGGCACAAAGGTACAAACTACCACTGAGGCAGCCAACAGAAGACAAGAGAGTAGACACAGTTGAGTTAAGCAACGACCGGCACTGTGCACTAACCGATTTCTTTTCTTTCTTTTAATTAATAATTGTTATTCATTTACTTTTCAACTGATTTTATGAGGCAAACATGTTCGAATCGCTTTTACACTTTCCGAGCACATCATATCATTATTTACTTTTGTCTAAGACTCTCTCTGGCAAGATTTAGATCGCTTCTTGTATCGATAAGTGCCTTGAATTCCTGTCCTTGCACCTTGATCGGAGTAGTTACATCTGGAACTAACAACCTGTTGACTTTAGCACTTGTTGTTAGGTTATTCTCTGAACAAGTTTTGGCAATGTGCCCAAACTTGTTGCATTTGAAACAACGACAGCCTTTCTCCTTGTTAGGACATGATTGAGTACTATGAGAAAGACCCCCACAATAATGACATCGAGACTGCTGAGTTGTTTCTTTTCTGATAAAAGAAGTCTTGCCCTGGCTTAAAAAAAACGTGATATCAACATCTGATACACTAGATTTAAAGCGATCAAGGTGCTTTCTATCTCTAAGCAGATCGCATATAAGCTCGATAATCGTTGCCATAACCGGGCATTGTCTAATAGGAAAACAAGCCACGCGGCTAGGCGGTATTTCCAAATGACTTTTGCAGAATCTGTATGGATGAGGAAGAGGAGGAAACAGAAGTGGTTTCATTGAGCTTAGAAGAAAGCGTCAAGATTCATGTGGTATCACAATGAGTCAATAAACTGGTCTAAGTTGTGTCCTACTCCATCGCGGACAGCCAATTTAACCTAACCTTACCTAGAAATTAATATTTCAAGACAGTGCTAAATTTGGTTTTGCAACAGTCTTTTTGAAAAATGCAATAACACGTTTTATTTCAGCAAATTCATGAAACTCAAAAATGTCTTTAATTTTTGCTTCAATGTTTTGTTTTTGTTCTACTATCATGGATTTGGTATTAGTCTTTTGTGTATCTGGGAATTGTTCAAGTTGAGTACATTCACTAGCTCTTCAGTTAAACATTGTCAAAGCCGATATATGAATATGTAAATCAGAATTAATTTAAACTTGTAGAAGCTGAAATATCAGCAGCGCTGCAGTTAGAACCTATCTAAATAGTCGTAAAAGCTGCGATGGTTAAAATCTTTTAATAATGCGTGGTAGAGAATAAAAACTATCTTCTCTAATAGTTCATTATTAATTGAATGCACATGGAGTTGAATACAAAAATTCAAATTCTGTCTTGAACATTATAATAATATACATATAAGCATGGATATCGACTTCGAATGCGTGTGTGAAAAATTGCGTGATGGGTTGCTAAAAATGTTAGCATGCGAAGTAGAATAACAACGTACCACCTATACCTGAATATGTGTGTGGGTGATGTAGGCTACGATTAATTATTATTTTACTATCGATTTACTTGGAATTCTGTATTAAAATTAATTTAAACAAAACGTGCGTAACTACAAGTATAGCGCCATGCTTTGTATCTCAAAGGAAGAAGTAAATTGTTTGACAATTCCCTACAAGTCTTGACCACACCTCATATTATTACCAAAGAGATAGTTTAGTGCGGACTTGCATAACGATGAGTTATACATACATACTACGTATGCCTATGATCTAGAAGCATAAGACTTTGAGAGAAAAAGCAAATTTTTTTTCCAAAAATCGATGTTTCGCATTTAGTTTAAAGAGTTGGAAAAAGAGGATACAATTCTTCAACTATAGGCAATAACATTTTATATAACAGTATCAACAGATGTCGGAAATTTTGATTTTATTTTGAATCAATCGACGTCTTTTTTGATGCAAAAAAAGAGGCTGGGATGCGACCCAAACTGATACCTTCCCAAATAAAAAATGTAAATGGTATTTAAAATAACAATTCAATTTTATTATTGAGAGAAATTATTTAAAGAGTAGATATTTAGATATGCAATCCAAAACATAAGTTTAAGCTGTTATATGTAAAGATGTATTCGAGAAGTAAAAAGTAATATATATAGGTAAACGATGTTTTTAAATATTACAAAATATTAAGAACAATATTTCTTTGGCATGCAACAACTTAGAAGTCAGTATCTTCTCTTACTCTCAAGATTCTTACATAAGTCAAAATTAAAATTTTAGTACTTTTAAAAATTTTTTTGGTAATAGCTTTACAAAATAATTATAAAATTTTATTCTAGAAAATAAAGAGTTTGGCGTCAAGAATTTGTATTTGTTATCATGATATTTGAGTCAAAAATGTCCCAAAAATTAAACAAATGTCCAAAAAGCAACATTTATAAACAACAATATACTCCAATTTTTTCGAATCGAAAATTATTTTTAACCAAATTTTAATTAAAGTCGTTAGCGCTATTGGCTCGTGAGATATTTTTTTGGTCAACCAAAATTTGTACTCTGTTTTTAAACTCATGTGAAAAAACCACAAACTCAATTTTGCGACCCACACTGATAACTTCCCATCCCGTCTGTCAATTTGTCTTTAATAATAGGTTTGTAAGTTGTCGTGTTTTGTTAAAAAAGTTGTTAGTTGAATTATTTTAAAAAAAATTCTAAACAATATTTTGCACATGATGAAACAATTTGATTTCATAATCTATTTTTGTTAACGAGACTTTTTGTCAAAAACCATTTTTTACCAAATTTAGTAGTATTTGTTTGTATTTCTTATAATGGGTGATTTTTTTGAGGTTAGGATTTTCATGCATTAGTATTTGACAGATCACGCGGGATTTCAGACATGGTGTCAAAGAGAAAGATGCTCAGTATGCTTTGACATTTCATCATGAATAGACTTACTAACGAGCAACGCTTGCAAATCATTGAATTTTATTACCAAAATCAGTGTTCGGTTCGAAATGTGTTTATCGACAAATTTTGTTCAGCGATGAGGCTCATTTCTGGTTGAATGGCTACGTAAATAAGCAAAATTGCCGCATTTGGAGTGAAGAGCAACCAGAAGCCGTTCAAGAACTGCCCATGCATCCCGAAAAATGCACTGTTTGGTGTGGTTTGTACGCTGCTGGAATCATTGGACCGTATTTTTTCAAAGATGCTGTTGGACGCAACGTTACGGTGTTGCGTTAAAATTGAACGCAACAAGTCTTTTACACAATAAACTTTAATTTTATTAAAATGATGCATTTTTGCATCCACTTTGTTTGTTTACTTTGTTCGTTTTGACAAATGTCACACCCTTCTACACGAGGATGAGAGAGAGCGGGACGGCCATAGTCCTTCTGACCATGGTTCTCTCTGTCATTTTCGTGAGGAAAAAATAATACCAAGTTTAGTTTCAGATTGCAATAGATCCAGGGTTTCCATGGAAGTGAAACCAAACCAGATGGACGGTCTGGTCAATACGTAAAGTTTCATGTGAAGTCACTCCAAATGGAGAATGGCCTACGGCCCACCATAAAGTTTTATGAAAATTGCAAATTTATGTTTTTGGTAAAATTCATTTTGTATATATATATTTTATTTCTTTTGCTTATATTTTTAACTTTTTTTTAACGTTGAGTATGTTAATTTTAAAAAAAAAAAGATTGTAATACTTTAAAAAGATTTCATAGACTTATGGACGGTTAAGTTTATAGAAACTTAGTTCGGGGTTTAACTGACAGATACCAAATTGCAATTATGTTGTTTGTCCTTTCCTTTCGCGCGATGTTTAAAAAGTTAAAGTTGAAATTTAAGTTAAGTTAAAGTTTTTCTCAATTTTGAATTTCGTAATCCTTGTTCGATATCAAAATAGAAAGTGGGGGTGGCTGAATGCAGCTCCTGGAATCGTCGTGACCTGGAAGTGAATCCAGCGGGCGGCGAATTCCAGGATGACTTGCATTTAGCTGTGAGAGGAAAAGGCGAGTAAGCAGGATCGCGAGTATTTCATCACAAGTTGAGATCAACAAGCCGATCTCCGATTGGCTGTTGATGATGTGATTGAAATCCGCCACTCCATATTGGCTGAAAGCTAAAATGGCGGGAGATGAAAAGAAGAGACAGGACAGATCTTGGAATCTGGCCGTCAATTCTTGGAAAACTTTCAAAGAGTTAAGTCAGAAAGAAAAGGTGGTGATTTTTTTTCGAACAAAAATTGTGAAGGAAAAGAAAAAAAAAGGTTGAGAAAAATTTTAGAAATTGAGTGTCGTGTTTAAAGAATAAAATAAGGAAGAAACGAAAGGAAAGGAAAAATAAAACGTACTAATTGGGGATTTTGCAGCAAAAGCACAAAAAAAAAGATAAGTACAATTTTTTTTTGATTCTGTGTTAGGTAAATCGTTTGAATTTTTGTATCCCAATTTTATTGATGGGAATTACGACCTTAACGGTCCTTAGTCTATGAAATCTTTCGTTTATTATTGGAAAAGATCCTGAGTTTTTATCCTGCGTTTGCAAGGTTTCTCAGGCATAATTGAATTAATAAATTTATTTAAAAAAGGTATCCATTTTGTTTTTTTTTTTTATTTCTATGGTGATTGTATTGTCGTGTTGGTGTTTCTTTTCGTTGATCGTGTTAAAGGTTTGCAATTTCCTTTTTTTTTACTTTTCAGAAAAAATTGCTGGCGCCCCTTTTTCTTACTTAATGTAAGAACGCCCCTGTGGCAATTTCTAATTGAATAAATAATTTTGATATCAAGTGATATCAAATTATTTTCACGCAACTTAATTAATCGAATCGTCGATTAATTTTATAATCGCTGAACCCACCCCATTCTGAGCTCGTCGTGGTGGCAGCACTTAACCTGCTGTGTGTTGCAATTTTTGCCTGTTCGCTTCGTCGCCGCTGTTCTTTGACAGTTCGGCATAATTTTGCATATTATTCTATTTCGCGCGTTTTGGTCAATTGTGTTCTTTTAATTTCGTTTCTTTTTTTTTTAATAATAATTAATATTGTTGAATATTAGGCAAATAAAATTGCAACAAATTGTCGCCCATAACGTGGGGCTTGTGAAAATTAACTTCGTTGTCTTTTTTTGGGAATCGTGTGCTGTGCCTTGGTGTCTGGTTTTTCCTTTAGCTAAGTTTTGTGACTTTGTTTTTTGTTTTATCATTGAAAGTTTTACTAATTCTTTTTGCTTTTCATATAGGATATTTGTGAAGATAAATTACGGAAAAATCTTGTGACGGGGAGTTGTATCAGCGGTGAAAATTCTTCAAAAAAATTAACCCAATTTGGTTGGTGAGGATAATTACGGAAAAACTGTGTGAATGGGAATTGAAGCAGTGCAGTGGTGGAAATTGTCCAGTTAATTGGAAAGGTTTTCGGTATTGAATTGAGTGAGTGTTTTTCCTTTATTTTTTTTATTTTTCTTTGGTAAATTTGGAAATTATTAATTTGATTAAAAAAATACATAAATACATATATTTATTTATATATTTATATATAATAGTGATTTGAGATTTGGGGGTTGATTTTGAAGGTGACCTTCTACATATCTATATACATATATACACATAATACATACATATATTCAATTCGCATAATTTCCGTGTTAATAATTTCAAGTTTTTTTTTCTATTGACGGTTCTTTTGTTTCTTAAAAATTGATTTGAATATAATTTTTTCTGGTGTTACCATACTGACTTTTGTAGGTTTTCTTAAATTTATTCGTTTTTATTGATATTATCATATTAACTTATTTTGATTGCAATTAATTTTAATATATTTTTGCTGGGGTTACCATAGTCATATTGTTTGTAGGTTTTCTTAAAACTTATTTGATCTTATTGGTGTTACCATAGTAATTTTTTTGTTGCTTCTTAAAATTTATTTTAAATAATTTTAACTTTTTTATTGATTTTCTTTTAGTTTTTTTTATAAATTTATTCGATTCTTTTTCGTTTCTGGGGGTTACCATACTAACTTTATTTATTTTCTTAAAATTAATTTTAAAATAATTTTGCTGGGGCTATTGTATTGATTTTCTTTTAGGATTTCTGAAAATTTATTTGGTCTTTTGTTGGGGCGACCATAGTGATTCTTTTTGATCCCTTAGAATTAATTTCAATATTACCTTTTTCTGGTGTTACCTTCTTACTTTTGTGGGTTATTTGAAAATTTATTTGAATTTACTCTATTGGTGTTACCATATTGTTTTCTCTTTCTATTACTAATTTTTTCTGTTTGTTTAAGTGAGGTTGAGATTTTCTTTAAGATTTTTTTTTGATAAACATTGATCGTTTTGGATTTTATTTTTTTGATTGGGCATAATAGTCGTCGTTGTTTTAATTCTTTCTTTTGTATCGACGGTTTTAAATAAAATTTGTTTTTGTAGTCTTCTTTTGGAAATATTAGGATGGACATTAATAGGCTTTCGAAAGAAGAACTCGTTTATGAGTTGCGGGCTAGGGGCCTGAAGGAAGGGGCTAAGGTGGATGAAATGAGGATGACGCTTAGGGCAAGTCGTTTGTTGGAAAGAACAGGGTCAATTTCTGCGGATAGTCCTCACTATCCGTATTCTTTTGAGGAGGATGCTAGTGCGGTTAAGGCAAAAATTTTAGAGATTAGGGAATTGGTTCCGAATACTTCAAAAAATCCGAAGGCATCGGACTACCAAAAGACTTTAACGAAAATTGAATGGGCTTTGGGTAGGATATCGCGGGCTAGGGCTGAGTCGTCAGAGGAAGTCAACGAGGTTGCTGAATTAAAGGGTGAAATTTTAATTTTAATGGCAAAATTGTCAGCAGAAGAGGAGGTGATAGAACCTCAAGATAAAACACGATCATCAATGTCGACAGCAGACTTGGGTGCGTTACCAGCTGCAACGGTCGGCCAACGTGCGAGCTCTAGTGGGTTCCAACTACAGGGTGACATACCCTGTGACCGGTTCCCCGAGCGACTGGATAAATGGAACGTGAAGTTCACAGGTGAGCATTGCGGCTCATCGGTGAACTCTTTCATCGAAAGAGTTGAGGAAATGAGGGAAGCACGCGGAGTTTCGGAAGCTAGGGTTTTCACATCAGCGGTGGAATTATTTGGTGGGAAGGCACTTTTATGGTTTAGGTCGATTAGGGACACGATTTCTACTTGGAAAGAGTTGGTTAGGGAGTTGAAGTTGGAGTTTTTGCCCTCCAATTATGACGATCTTTTGCTGGATGAGGTTAGGCGTCGTACTCAAGGTCGTGATGAGTCGATAGGGATGTATATCGCTCTCATGCAGACCTTGTTTAAGCATTTTACCGAACCTCTAAGTGAGAATAGAAAATTATCTATTTTCATGAAGAATATAACGCCTTTCTATCAGACTCAGTTAGGATTGGCTGATATCAAATCAGTCAATGAGCTGGTAGCTTTAGGCAGAAGGCTGGAGACGATTCGAACTAATGTCGAGTCGTTTGTCCCTCCTCCTTCAGGTCGCAATAGGCAAACCCTGGAACCTGATGTTGCATATGTTGGACCCATTCAGGCGGCAACGGTGGCAGTTAATCCTTTTTCTAAACCTAGTAGGGCTCTTCGTTGTTTTAAGTGTAATAAAGAAGGTCACCTTGCCAATACTTGTTCCGCTCCTAGGCGCTGTTATGGCTGTGGGGCAGAAAATACAATTAAGCGAAATTGTAGACGCTGCTCGTCGGGAAACGGGCAACGGTCTCTTGGGCCAGCAGGGCAAGAGGGCCGGCGTCAAAATTAGGGAGGTTGCCTGCTGACAACCAGCTGGCAAATCAAATTAAAATAGGTTTCACATTGGAGACAAGTGGGGGCGACAGTCGTCCTTACTTGAGCGTAAACATTTATGGCTTTAGGTTTTTAGGACTTTTAGATTCAGGAGCATCTAGGACTATCATATGTAGGGACGTTTGGAAAGTCCTTAAGGACTTAGGGTTAAGTTTAGGGATAACCAATGTAAATCAAGTACATCTTGCAGATGGGACGGGTGTAGGAGTTTTAGGAGTAGTTAATCTTCCAATAGTTGTTGAGGATAGGTCAGTTTTAATAGAGTGTTTAGTCATACCTTCGCTTCCCCATACGTTGATATTAGGTGCAGACTTTTGGGCACTCTCGGGAATAGTCCCGGATCTTAGGTCACGTATGTGGAACTTCTCGAGCCAGGTAGAATTAGCTACAATTGGAACGACTTCTATTGTGGAAGAGTTGGATTTGATTGAGGAGCAGAAGATTAGGTTAAACACACTAATTGAGGATCTATTCAAAAACATGCCAGAAGGACTAGGAGTTACTAGTAGAGTAGAACATGTCATTAGGACAACTTCAGATCCCATCAAGCAGAGGTATTATCCGGTTTCGCCTGCGATGCAGGCACACATAGATAAATCTCTTAAGGAGATGTTAGACGAGGATGTGATTGAGAAATCAAATAGCCCTTGGGCTTCTCCCATAGTTTTGATTAGGAAGAAGGATGATACCTTTAGGTTCTGCGTAGATTATAGGAAATTAAATCAGGTTACAGAGAGGGACGCTTATCCGCTTCCATTGATTTCAGCAATTTTGGATAAGCTTAGGAATGCTAGGTTTCTTACTTCGCTTGACATTAAGTCAGCTTATTGGCAAATCCCTATGGCCGAAGATTCTCGAAAGTTTACAGCTTTCACGGTCCCAGGTAGGGGTTTGTTTCAATTCAAACGGATGCCTTTTGGGTTGCACAATGCCCCTGCAACTTGGCAAAGGTTCATCGATAGTGTTTTAGGACCAGAGTTGGAGCCATTCGTTTTCGTGTATCTGGATGATATTATTATTGTCACGGATACATTCGATAAACATTTAGAAATTCTTAACGAAGTTTTAAAGAGAATATGTGGAGCAGGATTAAAAGTAGGTAGGGATAAATGTAACTTTTGTAGGCCATCCCTTAGATTTTTAGGTTATGTCGTCGATAGGAACGGGTTACATGTTGACCCAGAAAAGGTAGAAAGTATGGTTAGGATTCCTGCACCTAAAAATGTTAAAGAGGTTAGGAGTTTTGTAGGGACTGTTTCGTGGTACAGACGCTTCGTACCAAACTTTGCAACTATTGTTAGGCCTTTAACCGATTTGCTGAAAAAAAGCAAAAAGTTTTTATGGACTCAAGAATGTGAAGACTCATTTAGGAAAGCGAAAGAATATTTAATCACGGCTCCAATTTTAACTTGTCCCGATTTCAATCTTCCATTCGTTGTCCAAACTGATGCGTCGGATTACGGTATCGGGGCCGTACTTACCCAAACGTTTGAGGACGGTGAAAAGGTAATTTGCTATTTGAGTAGGTCTTTAAACAGGAGTGAAAGGAATTATTCAACTACCGAGAAGGAATGTTTAGGAGTCTTGTGGGCGGTTGAGAAGTTGAGACCGTATCTCGAGGGTGTTAGGTTTACGGTGATTACAGATCATTACTCACTAGTGTGGTTGAGTAATCTCAAGGATCCACAAGGAAGATTAGCACGCTGGGCAGTGCGGCTTCAGCAGTTCGATTTTAAGATAGTTCATCGCAAGGGAAAAGATCATGTCGTTCCCGACATGTTATCTCGAGGAGTGCCAGTAGTGGCTGGTATCTCGGATGAGGATTTAGACCCTTGGGTAGTAAAAATGATCTCAGCAGTTGAGTTAAATCCGTTAGATTATCCAAATTGGAGAGTAGAGTGTGGCAGATTATATAAGTTTGTCAAATCGACACATGTAGTAGTGCATGAAAACAATGAAGAATGGAAGTTAGTAGTAGGGAAGAAGGATAGGCTTAATATTTTGAAGGAGTGTCATGATAGTCCATTAGCAGGTCATATGGGAGTTAGAAAAACGTTTGCTAGGATAGGAAGTAAATACTATTGGCCAAAAATGAGAAAAGATATAACAAATTATGTTAGAAACTGTAGGGTATGTCAACAAGTGAAACCAGTTAACGATAAGCCAGCCGGTCTTATGACAGAACGAATAGGAGTTTCTTCTCCGTGGGAGATGATTAGTGTGGACTTAGTAGGTCCTTTGCCAAAGTCCAATAGGGGTTATATGTACATACTTACCGTCGTAGATTATCTTACAAAATTTCCATTATTATTTGCATTGAGGTCTGCAACTGCAAAGGCAGTATGTAAGGAGTTAGAGGACAATGTGTTCTTACTATTTGGTGTTCCAAAGGTTGTCATTTGTGACAACGGGCCGCAATTTAAAAGTAGGGAACTTAGGGTACTTTGTGAGGAATATTCATCCAAAATTAGGTTTACCCCACACTACCATCCTCAGGCTAACCCCGCGGAGAGAATAAACCAAATTATCAAAACTACGTTGAGAGCTTATGTTTCGGAGAATCACAGAGTTTGGGATTCTCAATTAGCTAAAGTAGCTTGTGCTATACGCACTTCTCAACACGAGGTATTAGGAGTTTTACCGTATTATGCTAATTTCGGCAAAGAAATGTCAACCAGTGGTAGAGAGGAACTAAAACTTAGTGATCAGGATTTAGATAAGAATAATAGCGTAGTATCACAGGAAAATATAGAAGAAAGGTTTAGGCAACTTAGGGCGGACATAGCTGTCAAACTTCGAACAGCGTCCAAGAAATCGGCGGAGACATACAACCTCAGGAGGAGAGATATTCAATATCTCCCAAATGATGTTGTTTGGCGTAGGAATTTCGATTTGTCAAATGCGGCAAACTACTACGCAGCTAAGTTGGCCCCAAAGTATGTCGGACCAGTTAAAATCCGAAAACGCCTATCTCCTTGGACGTATGTACTGGAAGATAATAACGGTAAAGATCATGGCACTTGGCACACGAAAGACCTTAAACCTTTTAACTCTCTGGCAGAAAATGATTAAGTCCCTAATAAATAATTAACTTGATATTTTATTTTTTTTTTGTCCGTAATAATTCACATTCATTTCATTTCATTTTGTTTAATTTTGTTTAATGGTTGGAAATCTGCCAGAGCATGTTTAGTAATTAAAATTAACTGTAATTTTCAAGTTGTTTGTGTTATGAACAAACACCTTTTCAAGGAGGAAAGGGTGGGATTTGTTGCGTTAAAATTGAACGCAACAAGTCTTTTACACAATAAACTTTAATTTTATTAAAATGATGCATTTTTGCATCCACTTTGTTTGTTTACTTTGTTCGTTTTGACAAATGTCACACCCTTCTACACGAGGATGAGAGAGAGCGGGACGGCCATAGTCCTTCTGACCATGGTTCTCTCTGTCATTTTCGTGAGGAAAAAATAATACCAAGTTTAGTTTCAGATTGCAATAGATCCAGGGTTTCCATGGAAGTGAAACCAAACCAGATGGACGGTCTGGTCAATACGTAAAGTTTCATGTGAAGTCACTCCAAATGGAGAATGGCCTACGGCCCACCATAAAGTTTTATGAAAATTGCAAATTTATGTTTTTGGTAAAATTCATTTTGTATATATATATTTTATTTCTTTTGCTTATATTTTTAACTTTTTTTTAACGTTGAGTATGTTAATTTTAAAAAAAAAAAGATTGTAATACTTTAAAAAGACTTCATAGACTTATGGACGGTTAAGTTTATAGAAACTTAGTTCGGGGTTTAACTGACAGATACCAAATTGCAATTATGTTGTTTGTCCTTTCCTTTCGCGCGATGTTTAAAAAGTTAAAGTTGAAATTTAAGTTAAGTTAAAGTTTTTCTCAATTTTGAATTTCGTAATCCTTGTTCGATATCAAAATAGAAAGTGGGGGTGGCTGAATGCAGCTCCTGGAATCGTCGTGACCTGGAAGTGAATCCAGCGGGCGGCGAATTCCAGGATGACTTGCATTTAGCTGTGAGAGGAAAAGGCGAGTAAGCAGGATCGCGAGTATTTCATCACAAGTTGAGATCAACAAGCCGATCTCCGATTGGCTGTTGATGATGTGATTGAAATCCGCCACTCCATATTGGCTGAAAGCTAAAATGGCGGGAGATGAAAAGAAGAGACAGGACAGATCTTGGAATCTGGCCGTCAATTCTTGGAAAACTTTCAAAGAGTTAAGTCAGAAAGAAAAGGTGGTGATTTTTTTTCGAACAAAAATTGTGAAGGAAAAGAAAAAAAAAGGTTGAGAAAAATTTTAGAAATTGAGTGTCGTGTTTAAAGAATAAAATAAGGAAGAAACGAAAGGAAAGGAAAAATAAAACGTACTAATTGGGGATTTTGCAGCAAAAGCACAAAAAAAAAGATAAGTACAATTTTTTTTTGATTCTGTGTTAGGTAAATCGTTTGAATTTTTGTATCCCAATTTTATTGATGGGAATTACGACCTTAACGGTCCTTAGTCTATGAAATCTTTCGTTTATTATTGGAAAAGATCCTGAGTTTTTATCCTGCGTTTGCAAGGTTTCTCAGGCATAATTGAATTAATAAATTTATTTAAAAAAGGTATCCATTTTGTTTTTTTTTTTTTATTTCTATGGTGATTGTATTGTCGTGTTGGTGTTTCTTTTCGTTGATCGTGTTAAAGGTTTGCAATTTCCTTTTTTTTTACTTTTCAGAAAAAATTGCTGGCGCCCCTTTTTCTTACTTAATGTAAGAACGCCCCTGTGGCAATTTCTAATTGAATAAATAATTTTGATATCAAGTGATATCAAATTATTTTCACGCAACTTAATTAATCGAATCGTCGATTAATTTTATAATCGCTGAACCCACCCCATTCTGAGCTCGTCGTGGTGGCAGCACTTAACCTGCTGTGTGTTGCAATTTTTGCCTGTTCGCTTCGTCGCCGCTGTTCTTTGACAGTTCGGCATAATTTTGCATATTATTCTATTTCGCGCGTTTTGGTCAATTGTGTTCTTTTAATTTCGTTTCTTTTTTTTTTAATAATAATTAATATTATTGAATATTAGGCAAATAAAATTGCAACAACGGTGAATGGCGATCGCTATCGTTCAATGCTAACAAACTTTTTGTTGCCAAAAATGGAAGAACTGAACTTGGTTGACATGTGGTTTCAACAAGATGGCGCTACATGCCACACAGCTCGCGATTCTATGGCCATTTTGAGGGAAAACTTCGGAGAACAATTCATCTCAAGGAATGGACCGGTAAGTTGGCCACCAAGATCATGCGATTTGTCGCCTTTAGACTATTTTTTGTGGGGCTACGTCAAGTCTAAAGTCTACACAAATAAGCCAGCAACTATTCCAGCTTTGGAAGACAACATTTCCGAAGAAATTCGGGCTATTCCGGCCGAAATGCTCGAAAAAGTTACCCAAAATTGGACTTTCCGAATGGACCACCTAAGACGCAGCCGCGGTCAACATTTAAATGAAATTATCTTCAAAAAGTAAATGTCATGGACCAATCTAACGTTTCAAATAAAGAATCGATGAGATTTTGCAAATTTTATGCGTTTTTTTTTAAAAAAAAGTTCTCAAGCTCTTAAAAAATCACCCGATATAAACAAATACAAATTGGACGAATTAAACTAATTTGAAGTCAATATCTTCTACTGTTCACGAGATATCGAGATCCGAACATTTTTACCAAATTTGCGTATTATTTTTTAATGAAAAACCGACTGTTGGATTTTTATAAAAATTTATTGATTGTCAAAAACAATATTTTCCGGGAAATACAAATAGTTTGAAGCCAATATTTGTAAATATACTGAAAAGATATTTGAGCCGAAAGTTAATTTTTACCAAGTTTTAGTATTGTTTTTTTTTTTTTTTTTTTGGGTTCTTGTAAAAAAAAACTGTTAATTTGATTTTTCTCAAAATTTAATGAATGTTGACAACAATATTTTTTAAAAGATAAAATTAGTTTATAGCCAATATCTCTAATTTTTGAAAAGATATTTGAGTCGAAAATCAATTTTTACCAACTTTTATTATTTTTTTTACTTTATGTAAAAAATTGGCAATTCGATTTTTCTCAAAATTTTGACGAATGTTAAAAACAGTATTTCTTATAAAACAAAATTATTTTGAAGCCTCAAATTTTTAAAAAGATATTTGAGTCGAAAACCAATTTTTACAAACTTTTAGTATAATGCTTTTTTTAAGTTTTTATTTTTAATAAAAAACTGTCAATTCGATTTTCTCAAAATTTGACCAGATGTCAACAACGTTATTTCTCGTTGTAAAAATTATTTTGGAGATAAAAATCATTTCTTGTTCGTAAAATGTTCCAGGTGAAAAATTTTTTTTTCAGTTTTTTTGATTTATAAAAAAAACCGCTAGTTGTAATTTTTCCAAAAACATACCTGTTTGGTATCACATTGCAATATATAAAATTTAATCCAACTCTCTAGCGTTATTGTTTCGTGAGATGTTTTAGGTTAACCAAAATTTTCACCTTTTTTTGAATTACTATGGTAAAAAAACACCCACTCAATGTTTTTTGAGAGTCCTTTCTGCATTATTATCTGTATAACGCGATTTATTTGAAGTCGATATCTCTACTGGTTCTTGAACTATGGACGATGGAAAAAACTTCGCGAACGTACGGACGTACGAACGTACGTACACACGCACGCACAGACATCTCTCTAAAAACCTTTCATTTTGATTTTAGGGACCTTGAAACGTCGAGAAATGTCAACATTTTCAATTCGCCAAATCAGACCGATTACAATGATTTCCTATGGGAAGTTAATAAAATTTATTTGCATACGACATCTCGAGATATGGACGACCAAAAAATCTTCCCGAACACAGATATCTCTCTAAAAATCTTTGATTTAGATTAACTTTATTTTATGTTTAAGTTAAACTCCGTTATCGTGTCAATAACCAAGTTCTGAAACTTACTGTAGTTATCTTAATTCACATTGAGTTAACTCAAAACATCCATACCTCTCTTTTGATTGAAGGGGTATGAGTATTTATAAGGGATGTATCGACCTTAAGAAACCCAATGCAACATCTTTAATGATTTAAAAAAAAAGAAAGAAAAGGGTGGAAATATGGAAGCCTTATTCTCAATAATTTGAATTACCTTTCCGACCTTTCTTATTTCCTTCAGAGAATTGTTAATAAGTTCCACAATCTATGTGGTGCGGTCAATGACGGATTTAGTTTGTGATTTAATTAACATTATCACCTTAAAGCAAATAATTAAAAACCCAAGTCATGTTTCATGTACCTATGTATATACCTACATAGCTGTGTTTACAAGGCTCATCAAATTATTTAACCCTCCACCCCGTACTCCACATCCATCAAGAAGTTATTTATTATTGGTAGAGTGATAATTATCTAAAGATGCCGTCTTGAATATTTCATGACTATGCCTATAAGAAATACCACTAGAGAAATTAATTTTTCTTTTTCCATATTTCCCACTATCCTAATGGTGGGTGATGGGTGAAAGTTGAGGGCAGAAAGTAAATGATGATGGAGTGATAGAAAATATAGGCTTTATCTTAAAATCATTAGGTAATATCTTATGTTTTGGTGACCTTCATTGTAATTGTAGGGCTTGTCACGAGATGAGATGCTGTGCAATTTTGTGGGTTCTAATTCTTAAATTTAAAAAACAAATATTTTGTATAAAACAAAATAATAAAAACACTCTGTTTGGATTATTTTATGCATTAACATACTGTTTGATAATTTTTCCATAATTCCAAAGAAGAAACTAATAGCAGCAAACAACAGTGTTTCCAACACCAAAAAGTAATACATATGTACATTTGTAGTGATATGGTTTTTGGCATTAAAACGTAATTCAGGAAAAAATCTCGGATTTTCCGAAAAAATAAGTAAAGGGTGTCCCAAAATTAACGCAATATTTGAATTAGATAGAAAATGCCGTTTTTTGTCTTTTGATAGTTATATTTTTATTGACTCGTAAAGTACATAGGATAGGGTTATGTATGGAATAACACATCGGACAAATGGCCTCCACGGCTTTGCATGCACATGCGCACTCTTTTGTTGAAATTTTCCATGACCATTCTGCATAAATGTGGCTGAATTTCGTTGATGCAGCGTTGAATCTCCTCCTTTAATGCACGGGTGGTTGTGGGCTTGTTGACATAGACTTGTGATTTCAAATAACCCCATAAAAAGAAGTCTAATGGTGTTAAATCACACGATCTAGGAGGCCAATTTTGATCACCGAAACGAGAGAGTACACGACCTGTAAATGTCTCATGCAGTAATTGAATTGTTTCACGGGCTGTATGACATGTGGCACCGTCTTGTTGAAACCACATATTGGACACATCAATATCATCCAATTTTGGCAGAAAGAACTGTGTAATCATGTCGCGATATCGAGCACCAGTAACAGTCACTGCTTGACCAGCATCATTTTCAAAAAAATATGGCCCAATTATGCCTCCAGCCCAAAATCCACACCATACAGTCACGCGTTGTGGATGCATTTGTTTTTCGACAATCACATGTGGGTTCTCCGAACCCCAAATGCGGCAATTTTGGCGATTGACAAAGCCATCAAGATGAAAATGTGCTTCATCGCTTAGGATGATTTTGCTCGAAAAATCAGCCGCCAAGCTTTCACTATTTTTGAAATATTCTTTAATAATGAAGACACGTTGTTCTATCGTGTAACGCTCCATTTTTAATAACCCTATACTGTTAGCTGTCAAATTGCTTTTTTTCAGGGTTGCCAACACTTCACTGCACAAATGGCGGCAAATTCAAATCTTGCGTTAATTTTGGGACACCCTTTATAAGTATTCGAGTACCTTTTTTTTGTTTTAATTTTAGTCTTTTTTCCTAAGCACATTGAACATTTTTACGATGGGAATAATGGGCTTCCGATGAAACTTGCAGTTATGTATACAATTTTTTCATTAGATGTGGAATCAATATAAAGCCAAAAATACTTCAATCCCCACATCACACCACCAATTTTAATTTTAATATAAAATAATTGTATTCTAAAATTATGCTTTTCCTTAAAAGCATTTCCAAGTTTAGAAAAGTTGTTTTTTTTTTCTGTGACCAAAAAGAAAGATATTGATGCAAATATTGTCACTAATGGTTCCGGTTGGTTACTCAGCGGTTTCAGTTACTCAATTTGGCATTTAAATTTTTTTATTGAATTTAAGTCACCACGAAAGAAGAAGACGCAAACAAAGAAAAAAGTCCTTCTAAAATTCTATCTCTATTACTTCAAGTATAAAAATAAATGCAAATTCAGACACAAAAAACCTCCGGAAAATAAAAGTTCATTTTGGAAAACCATCAAAATATAAACTTCATGAGGCACTGCACGATAAGTAAGTGCTAAAGTGACATTAAAAGGCTTTGACGCTTCATTGGTATGAAAAAGTGATTATACCTCTACCATATTCGAGCTGGTATTATTATCTACACCAACCAACACACTTAAGGGTACCTATAACCTTTTAGTAAGAGAGTAGAAATACCGGACAGTTAAGTTGACTTTCCTCTTAACGATAACCAGCAGCTACTAAGTAGAGAATTGAAAAGTTGGCAACTTGCATATTGCGTTTATTGAAAATATTGTAACCTCCATAAGAGCGTATAACACGATTACCATCATCATGGTTCAAAAGATACAATCTGCAATAAAACGGTAATAGGCTTAATTTGTCAATATCTCCTTCTGACCATAGTTTTGTGTGCTTCACTATAATGTATACATTTTCAAAGCCCTATACACGCACTATGTCCTGGATACATACAATACACAGCGTATATCGACTGGGGGTTAATTTCAACATTTATCCAAATGAAGATTCCCTATGGATGCACTGCACATGCACAAATGCACATCCAACCATCAGCAGGATCACCACGGTTGTTGGTCGTCTTCATCATCGTTTATCGTCATTAGCATTCGTATTGCGTGTATAATTGCAGATTGATTTCCGGCTTCTAGTTTTCAATTTATGTAGAACATTTGTATGACAGTTGTTTTAAATAAATCGTTATGAAGAGCAATAAATAAACACAAGTGTACTTTTGGAATCATACTTGGGTTAACAGTTTTCATACAAAAGATAAAATTCACTTAATCAAATTTTAATAGGATTGGGAGATGCTAATGATAATGCAGTTCACATGTGGATATCTTGAACTGCAGTATTGTTCAAGGACCAGGTGTTGAAATTTTCTAATTTTAATTTACTATTTGTTTCCCGAACGTCATATTGCTTTAATTTTTCATAAAAATGGCAAAAGATATGTGTTTCAAAAATACATTCCACAGCATTTTATAATCACCAATTACGTGCTATTTTGTGAAATTTTCTACATTCTGTATAACTTTTTCTTTATTTTCTAAATTCCATTTTCGTTGGCTAAAATATCAATATTTTCAACACTCGAAAAATAATTTTCAAAAAAAAAAACGGAAAATTCAGTTTTTATTAAAAAACAGACATAAGTTAAGAAATTTTGTATGACCCGTGCCCGAGAGGTTTTGAACAAACAACACATTTAATCTCTTTTGTTTCTACAAATCTTCCAATTTTGAAATACCCACATGAATCAATAACACGGCGCGGCGGCGGCCGGCAGTGGACAAAATGATGTATACTAATAAGTGTATTATCAACAACAATCTCTCTTAAGGAAGTTCCAAGTTGCTTCTTAATTAAACAATTTAAAGACTTTCAGATTATTTGTCTTCTTTTGTTTGCCTTCAGGAGGCCATACCATAATCATTAAAGCCTATCAATTTGTCAGGTCGTTTATCGTTGTGGAGGAGCCTGATGCCTGGAAGAAATAATGTTTGTGTTTGTCGTTTGTCCCTTAATTTTATATAACAAACAAAACCGAAGAAAAAGCAACGGAAATTTGTCTACATTATCGAAATTATCTCAGTTCTGTTCGACTAGAGATACATATACATATATAAACATTGAGGATTCAAATCACGTTGGTAGTCTAGAACTCGTTTCATAAGAAGTTTAACCGAGTGGTAAGACCCTTCATGTCTTCAAGGGACTTTTTCATGTTAATTTTTTTGTTCGTCTTTCTTTCGTTCTCAGGAGCTGTGCTGTGAAAATCGTGTAGGTTAGTGCTGGAAAATCATGCAAAGAATCCAGAAAGATTTATTGAAATCGATATCAAAAACAGTTAAATCAGGTGGAATGATGTGTGCCTGCCGATAGTGTGAAGAAGTGAGGATTCACTCTGGTTCGTTTGGATTGTAATATACATAGATGGAAATTGAGTAGGTAAAGAGTTTAATCAAGATAGTGAATGCATTCTTTAATCAGATGTTATTTTAGTTAAATAGAAGATTTTTTTTAAGTAAAAGTATAAAGGAATAAGTTTGTAAGCCAAATGGGATACTACGAGTATTAGTAATTTTAGCAAGAGTTACATTTTATACGACCATAAAAAACAAATATTGAAATATGTAGTAAAGTGACTCGATTCTTTTTTGTCAAATTAATTTGTAATAGTGAAATTATGTTGTGCTTTTATCTCAATTATACAATATACACACCTAAACTACTCGTATTATTCAAATAAGAGCCCTTCGCATCTTCGCAATTACTTTTCAATAGAATGGAATCACAGGCCACTAGAATTATAAGTTTGGAATTTAATTGCATATCAATGTATTGTTTTTGAGAGGCATAGAGCTTTTATGCCTTTATTGTGTTTTTTTTTATAGTAAGGGCCCACTCAAGGGGATATTACTATACTTATTATGTAAAGACACATTGTGAGCACTAGGAAAGGGAGAGAGGGGTTGAAAGGAGGAGTCGGTGCACATTTGTTTTGAATTCCTGAATATTCGAATGGCTGAGAAAGACAGAGTGTGGTAAGGAATTTCACATTCGCGTAGTACGGCTAAAGAACTAATCTCTTTACTTGACAGTACGACCGAAGTTGGGCTCAAGGGTATACTTATAAGAAATTCTAGAAGCGCGAGTATTACGCTTGACATTTTTAAGGGGAGGAATGCAGCTAGCTATTTCACTAGAGCATAAACTGTTAAAATAACGGTAAAATAGGGTGAGACAAGAAACTTTACGACGATGTTCGAGCAAAGGTCTGTTACATAAGTGCGTGGTCACTGTTAAATAATAACAATAATAGATTTTTCGAAAATTCGCAAATTTATTGATAATGCAAATACCTTAGTAGCAAATCCAATCTCCTGCATTGTCAATTATGGCCTGGCACCGTCGGGGCATACTTTCCACTAGTTTTTTTTGCATATTCTACCGGAAAAGACCTCCAAATGTTCCGAGTTTGTGGAGAAAGTGCAAGAAAGGCGTGTTTGATGCTCGGAAATGCACAGAAGGAGGATTCATCAGAAAAAAATACGTTGCTCCAATTGCGGTCCAAGTTTTCCTTCGACCATTCCACTTGTTTTTCAACGTGTTTTGCACTCAACATTGGTTTTTTCAAAGTACTGCGATATTTCAGTTTATTGGCAAGCAAGTGCCTGCGAATCGTTCCGTAAGATATGTCAACACCTTTTGCTTTCAATTTCACAGCAGCTTCACGTAAAGTCAAAGTTGGATCTTTCGAGAACAATGCGAGAATCTTTTTTTCGTCTTTTTTTGAGACTTTGCTTGCACTTCCGCGATTAGGAAAATCATCAACGTAACCGACATTTTTATAGCGATTTACCCACTTGCTAACGAACTGCTTCGACTTTCCCATATATTTCGCAGCAGCAGTTTGCGTTAATTTGGGTCCTTTTTCATGCAAACATAGAAAAATTGCCCCAAAGCGAGAGGCGTAAACAGCACTCATTTCGAAAAATCAATTGAAGACAACAGACAGCTAACTGTTTTACAAAAAGCATGAAGGACTGAGGTGCCCTCTATGTCATAGAAAAAGAAACAGGACGCTCTGATTTTTTATCTACGTGTAACAGTGACCACGCTCTTATGTAACAGACTTTAGTTGAAAGCTGTTTTAAGCCTTTCCCGTCACATAACATTGCGATTTTTGTACTTTATCTTCAGTCGACAAACATTCGTTACATTAATTTTTCTTTACACTCGAAATATAATATTAGCTTTTGCCAAAAAAAAAAAACACATTACCCTATTGCTGTAAGATTTTTTGCAGCTTAGTCCTTAGAGCAAAAAAGCACAGACAGACAGTAATTGAGGAACATATGTATGTATGTATGTACCTAAAGAACCAGGTTCAATTTATATGGGCTACGCTACCCCTGATGCAGAAACTGCCAAAAGTATTGAAGCATGGATTACCGAGCTTCTTTTGTCACACAACATTAATGAAGATGATTTGATGGCCCTTGGTTGCGATGAAACGATCACTTACACAGGAAAATTAAATGGCGTGATTAGGCTATTTAAAAAAAGGCTTCATTTGTATGCTATATTAGAACGAATTACCCTTGAGGCATTTGTTAAGAAAAAAAAAAGATGGAGCTACCACTGGTCCATCCTCACATGCTGGTCCAATTGGCAAATAATTAAAAAACTTCGAGAAATTATATATTGTAATTTTTGAAAAAAAAAAGAAAGTGAACTGCCACAAATTCAGTTTGATGATCTAAGTACCGAACAGAATAACAAAGTCAATGTTCTTCCAGTTTGCCTAACATGTCCCCAACAATGATGTGCCATGTCCGATGATTGGCAAAAGCGAATAGAATATTGCGGCTTTATATTTCTTCTTCACCTTCATCAAATAACTTACAACTATTAGCTGAATATTGTGTCAAAGTATACCCTCCGTTTTGGTTTCATATAAAAACAAATTCAACGTGGTGTAAAGATGAATCTTATAATTTATGGATGTTAATTAAAAGTACTCGTTATCTGCCATCACAGTTGACACCAATTCTTCAACACATCACTAATGAAGAAATAAAGGAGGTTATGTATTAGTTCTTATAGTGCAACAAAAATCTCATTTTCTTAAATCTAGGTACCATATTACACACGGGCAGTCAAATGTTCTGTGAAAATAGTTACGGAAGCGTCTATGACCTCATGTGACAAGGGAAGGTTCGTTACAAGTGAAACTTGCATCCAGAAAACTAATGCCCCGGTTTGAGAGTAAACGAGATTTCTTGCCTTAATATAAAATATAACTATTTTTTCTTTAAATTAAATTTTGTTATTTGAATTACCAAATTGTGATATACATATGTATGTATGTATTTTATATTTTTTAAAGAGTTAATTTTGTATTGTTTTCTATTATGTTGTATTTTTTTTAATAAAATATTTAAATTAAAAACGATGTGTTTTTCAAAAACCTCAGAAACTTCAAAGCCCATGTGTGGGCTAAAGATACGATTTAATTTTTGTTTTTTTTTGTTGGCATTTAATATTTGTTTGGACGTATAGCCGACGATATTCCAAAAGAAGATCTGAAAACAGTACTCGAGCAGAGAAAAAAAAGAGACAGATCTCTTCAGCGCACGGGACAAACTAATACTAAAGAAAACGAAACTAATATGGATACAACTGAACATACACTCACTACTCCACTTCCAACACAACAGTCAAATAAAGAACAAAACATAATCACTACCAATTACACTCATATAGAAACAAACAGCACTAATCTAAACATTAACCTCAACAACCCACAAACCAACTCCACATCAACAACTAATTTTAACTCAGAAAATACTCAATTTAACACTTTAAACTTAATTAACTCATCTAAATATCCAAACGACAAAAAATAAAATTTCCACTCATTGAATTTATTTATTTAAACTCAATCGAGTGCATTTAGCATTCATTATGGGCCTCAAAATTCTTCAATGGAATTTACAGGGTTACCATAATAACTATGTAGACCTCGAACTATTAATAAATAATACCTCCCCCGGTATTATTGCCCTTCAAGAAACTCACTGCCCTTACGGTTACAGTGCTTTCACCCCCAAACAATTTAATTCATACTTCAAAAATCATCAAAATATCACCACAAAAAAAACGGCATCGCGCTGCTGATTAGGGAAGACATTCCACACACAATAATTGATTTAAACTCAAACTTACTAGTCTTAGCCATAGAGATTAATTTAAAGCACAAATTTACATTGATTAATACCTATCTGCATGAAAATGATATCGTTACGGCGGATATTCTCCTTGATTTAACTAAAAATATAAGCGGTGAATTTATGCTACTATAGGTGACTTTAACGCTTGGAACCGATTATGGGGTTCTCCTAAATTTGACAGTAGAGGTAAAGAAGTTGAATCTTATATTCTAAGGTCGAACGCAATTTTGTTAAACGACGGATCACCTACGCACATTTCCACTCATGGGTCCTTAACACATATTGATTTAACCCTATGCTCTCCACAACTCGCATCTTTGTCTAAATGGAACACCCTTGTGGACACATATTCCAGCGACCACCTCGCAATAACTATACAGGTAACCAACATGTACACTTCGAAGAAACAAAATAAGTTCACTCCGAAATTCAAATTGAAATTGGCAAACTGGGAGGCCTTTAGCCATTAGATTCTTGATCAACTAGAGAAACGCCCCGTATCCAGCAATGTAAATAAGGAAGCTGCGAACATTCACAAATCAATGATATATGCTGCTAACTCCCCGATTCCCCAAACTAAGCCGAAGAAAAAACAAAATGTTTTTTGGTGGAATAACGAATTAAAAACACTCCGCGATAGGAAACAGAAAGCTTTTCATGAGTTTCAACGGCACCCTACATCCGATAATTTCATTAACTATAAAAAATTGAGAGCTCTTTTCAAACGAAAATGTAAATTGTCCAAATCGGAAGCCTATGAAGAATTTACCTCCACAATTAAGCCCAACACTCCCACGCAACAAATATGGTGTAATATCAGAAAAATGTCTAGTGCTTATAATCCACATTCAATAAGATTAATAGAAACAGACCGTGGCGTCGGATCCGAGGTCAAACTTATTACAGAACTGTTTGCTGAAAGTTGGGCAACCTATTCCAAAGACACAAACTACCACCCCACATTCAGAGAAGAAAAACAGGAAGCACAAACTATCATCGACAACCTTCCTCAAGCATGTGCAAGTGCGAAAAAAAATTGAATTCCCGATCTCAACTTCCGAACTTCACTTTACACTGTGCTCGCTTAAAGGGACAACCCCATCTCTCGAAAGAATATCCTACCCAATGGTAAAACATCTACCTGAATCTTCCAAATCTTGACTATGCATGCTATATAATAACATTTTTTCTTCTGGGATTTACCCTCAAATTTGGAAAACTTCTACAATTCTACCAATTCCTAAACCAAAACGCCCCCCTAGTAAAATAGAGAGCTATCGCCCGATTTCGCTCCTCCCATGTCTGAGCAAAGTGCTAGAAAAAATAATTTCAAAAAGACTGATTTGGTTTCTTGAGCAAAAAAATTTAATAAACAAATCGCAAGTGGCATTTAGACCAAGAAAGGGTACTCTTGACGCACTGCTTCATATGGATTACACAATCTCAAATATTCTTGCCACACGAAACCATGGCTCTCTAGTAGCCATCGATTTTGAAAGAGTCTTTGAAAGGATCGGAGCTCACACAATTCTTAATCAGCTAAAAGAATGGCAGCTAGGTCCGAAAATGATTAGATTTATACAAAATTTTCTTAACAATCGCAAGTTCTGAACCAGGGTTAACAATGAGTATTCCCAAATACATCCAATGGAGAATGGAATTCCTCAGGGATCACCGCTATCGGTGATTCTATTCATAATTGCGTTCAACAATATCAGTACGATCATCAATAGGTACTGAGAAACTACTTGACATTGGTCTATACGCTGACGATCTCATAATAATTGTCAAGAAAAAAGACCACGTCCTCATAGAAGACGCTTTCATAAGAGTTCTAAATAAAATCAAAAGTTGGACAGAGTCGTCTGGAGCGAAGCTATCTTTAGAAAAAAGCAAACAATTGCATTTGTACCGCAAGACAAGTTGTAAAAATTTACCTTAAACTTTGGTCCATACATCCTCGAAAACACCAATGAACTAACTTTCTTGGGTCTTACTATCAATAAATCGTATCGATGGTCTTCACATATACTTAAACTGAAAAACTCCCTCATACTCCGCCCCTCATAGAAAATGCAATATACCGAGCAATACAAATAGAAAGTGACCTTCACATTGGTGTCTTAAAAATGATAGCATCAACATAACTCTTTCTGCATATCAAAAATCCTCACTGGATCCTGCCATCTTCAGACAGCTTTACAATGAACTTGCACATCACCTTGCCTCGAACAATTTTGCCTTTTTGTATACTGACGGCTCAAAAATAAACAACACCCCGGCATACGCAGTCGTTGATCAGCGAGGAAATGCTACCAACTCGTCGTATCCAGCCTCAAATATGTACAGCACCAACGATATCCGAGCTTATATTACGTCATTTTTGAATGAAACGAACATCCAAACTTTAACAGGTATAAATAATTATTATTCAAACCTTATTAACCCTCTGTGCATTCCAGCCAAATATCCACCACAACTATCACGAAAAGAAACCACAGCCATTTTGAGACTAAGACTGGGCCACACCCGCCTCACTCATCAGCACCTACTTGATCGTAACCTCAGAAATGACTCCTGCTCCTACTGCAACAACCCAGCAAAAATGACAATCGAACATCTTCTAACCATCTGCCCTATCCTTCAATCAAACCAAAACAGTTTCGCCTTACTAGAACTAATCAAAAACCCTACATTTGATAATTGCATAAAAATACTTGCATTTTTAAAAAAGATTAATTTAATTTCAAAATTATAATTTTAAATATTTCTATATCCAAAGCAAATCTATTTTCTTTTTTACATATGTACAAATTTAAAAACAAAAGCTGATGGCTTCAAATGTTAATGCTTTTTACTAATTATTTTCTGTAATTTGACATTACTTTAAATAAACGTATAATAATAATAATAATAATAATTGTTTTTTCTCATACAAAATCGACCCACCTTATGAAGCTTTACTGGAGCACCTACATAATATTCCTCTAAATTTGTTCTCCTCTCTAAAAATATATTATCTACGTTCAAAACCTCAGTTTCATTCCGAAAAACGAAAACTACGAGTATATTATTCACTTCTAAAAATAATAGACGTTAACACCTACCGTTTTTCACCTATAAAAATATTCAAATCCAGCATGAAATACAATGACGTTGATTGATTTTGTTTCACTAATGAAATGTGCTAATAACGATAAAAAACAACCCCGATGACAAAATTCTTAAATTGTGTTCTTTAAAATCAAAACCGAAACTCAGAGCCATTCAAATAAAACACTTTGCATATTCTATAATGGGGACTCTATCGGTTTGAAGATCTTATCAAGATGTGTTCTCGGGTTGAATTTCCATGTTCGGACAGGTGATGAATGCCATCATTAATGCAATGCTACTTAATCTCATTTGAATGAAATCGAATACGACATAGGTGTTCGAATCAACAAGTAAGGTATTTTCTGACCTACCAACTATTATTTACATACCCAACGTTTTTTTTTTTTAATTCTTTGGTCATTAATTTAAAACTACAACCTTTATGATCTTTTTAGAAAATATGTTTATAGGTTTATTAATGTTTTAAAGTAATACAAATTCCATTTGTTCTTATACTCACTTATATTGATTCATCTTAAAAACTCCATATAAATCGGCATCTTTCCAATTTATCTCACTATTGTTTGCTCTTAACAATTCTTTCCAATTGGAACTTTTTTTTTTTTAAGAAATGTTATACCTTTCATAACACATGGAATGTGCGTTAAGAGTGGGAGCTAATATAAAAAACAAGACAACATCAACATCAACAACAACAAAGTCGGCTTCATCGACAGCGACGACCGACGACGACGTTTACAAATCCACAAAAGAAACATTGCCTTATGTTTGCCCTTTTCACCAAATATACACAACACAATACCGTGTTGAAAACAGAAATAAAAATAAGAAGACACAAATCCTCAATATAAAATCCTGATAAATTACAAATAGGTATAGGTATGTACATGTAAGAGAAGTCTTTGTAACAAATGTTATCCCACGAGCCATAATGTTGAGACCGGCGAGATTCTTTTAAAGTAAACATAGGGAAACTTTAAAAAACGCAGACGTAGGCAGTGAAATATTTCAAGGGCAGCGAAAATTTGAGCAAGAAACTTGAAATATATTAAAAAATGAGCGATAGCTCAGGTCTTTAAATATTGAGAGATCACGGTGATCCAAAATCTATTGCCTTAAAATTTAAATGGTAATAAATCCTATCCCAATAGCTGTTTCATCAAGCTTCGAAAACATACAAAACATTAACAATTATTATTACTTTATATATTTTTCTCTTTGTTTTCTATATAACAACGTAGGAATTATCCCTCGTCTTCCATAGTATTAAAAAAAAAAAAAAAAAAAAAAAAAAACAGAAAACAGAAAACAGAAAACCACAATCCCCAAAAACGAAGAGCAGACAAATTGTCCTTGATGTTGTCATTTATTATTATATTTGGCAAGAGTATATATAGAAACATATTATTTTATTTATAATAAAAAAGCTAAAGGAAACAATCCAATTATTCCATAATCCATTTTGAATCATTTGCGGATTTACAAGCAATAATGAAATTGGGTTTGTCGCATCATACGCAGAGGAGAATTTAATATCGTAACAAAGTGTTCTTCTTTACTCTATTGGTGGTTATAGGGTGCGGATTGGGTAATAGTGCGGGTATTAAGGAAAATTTATGTGAAAGCATGCTGTTAAAAATATACTTACCTTTTAAGAAAATAGATTGTTTTTTTTTTTTTGTTTTTAATTGGAAAAGTCTTTTGTCATTTGTCACTCATGATATAGGGCTTAATTTAGAGGCAGTAGAAAAAAAAGTTATGAGTATTATCGAACAAGAAAGGCCTTTATTTGAGATACCACAGAAAAAGTCCAAGTCTTGTAACAAAAGTTTGGACAGCTAAAACTTTAGAACTAACTAAAACCATTGCCTGCAGGTTGTTTAAAAAAAAAGTTTTAAGTAAATTAAACTTCTTGGCAGGTGTTAAAATGTATTTATTTCAAGATGGCAGTGATTTCTTGGTGTTACAACTCTAAATATGGTTTTCTTACAACAAATATTTTCCAGACATAAAAAATTACAAACAAATTGTTCACCCTAAGTGACAAGTCCTTTTCGGTAAAAGGTTTCATTAGCGTCCGAGTCCGACTTCCAGTCCAGAGCACATGTTTGTTCTTTTATGAATATGCGATTGGATTAACTTCAGATGTTAAAAAAACTGGTCTTATAGTAATTCCTATGCTTGTTTTTTTAAACATTAGATATTTCTATAGAACAAATTTTTACATGATCGAAAATTACGGCAAAAAATACTGCAATGTTCCAAAGACAGTAAAATTGTTTGTCATTTGTAAAATGTTTGTCTTCCTCGGTTCCTAAACTCGTTGTCAATGACACTCAATTTTTTAGCTCTTCGGAGAAAGGTAATCTCTTTGCTAGGCAGTTCGCTACTAATTCAACTCTGCCAAGGATAGTTATGACTCCACCTGTACTTGAGCGCGTTAGTGATTCTAAGGGACCAATCTTTTTTCGCACTAATACTGTGGCAAGAGTCCTATAAGAGATCTTAACACACATAAATTCGCTATTGTTCTAAAGAGGAGCTCCTTAACGCTGGCAAAACCACTACGTAAGCTTTTTCATCTATCCTAATCCTCATGTCTCGCTCGAAGTGGATGGAAATCAGCATTTGTCCAGCCCATTCCCAACAGAAGTGAATCTTCCTCGCCCTTTAATTTCCAACCGATTGCACTTACGCCCCTTCTTTCAAAGGTTATAGAAACGCTGATTCATTATCAGCTCAAATATCGCGAATATCGAAAGATTTGTAATGACCGGCAGTACAGCTTTCGTAGCAATAGGTCCATTCATGATCTCTTGGTTCATCTCACCGAACATTGGGGCAAATCTTTACATCGTTATGAAGAAAGTAAGATTATTGTATTTTGCATTTGAAATGCATTCGATAGGGTTTGGCATCAGGCTCTCTTATCAAAACTGCATGCTTTCGGTTGGAATACCTCCTTCATTGGATTAGTAATTACCTTTCGGATCGTTCAATACAAGTAGTGTTAAATAGATTAAAGTCTGAAAACCACAAAATAAATACTGGTGTGCCCTCTGTTCTATCTCCAACTCCCTTTCTCAATTTTATTAATGACCTTCTATCTGCAACTTCTATTCCAATGCATTGTTTCGCTGACGATATTACTCAAAATATCAATAAGCTCATAAAATTCCGACATAAACAGCATTGAAAAATGTGGAATTAAAAACCGCGTAGAATTAAATGATTCGGCAACCCAATGCTATATCTTGTATAGTTAAAGTTATCCATCCATGGTAATAAATGTAGAAATAAAGACTCAATGAGACTGAACATATCGATATTCTCGGTAAGTATATTTCCATTACTCTTTTCTGCCTTGGAACTTAAATCAAGCGCTGTAGACACTGTAGGGCTTCAAAAAATTTTGTTAGTTGCCTGTTTTCATTTACTATTAAGTTTCTTATAAATTATTGTTCAAAACTAATGAAATTTAATCAATAAGCTATTTTTCTAATTGAAAACTGTGCAAGTCATTAATTTTGAGAGGATTCGACTCAAGGGCGGATCCAGACTTTTCATCAGGGAGGGGGCCCCACACTTAGATGCGTTTTTGTTTTTTTTAAATAAAAGTACATAATTTCTCTAAAAAATTAAATTAAAACAAAGTAAGGTATGTAGGTGAAAAAATAAGTTGGGAAGAAAACTTTTTGTAGCACTCACAAATTCCACGTTTCAAAGCTTTTATATCACTAGATATGAAACGTTTATTATGTTTTTCGCTTAGCCATTAGTTTAACAAAAGTGGCACTTGTTTTTTTTTTGGGACATTTGTATTATTGAAATTCGTGTTTTAATCTCAGTTCTAGAGCATCCAAAGCAAAAGTAGATTTATTTAATTAATTAAGATCTTTTAAGATCTTTTGTATTTAACAGAAAACCAATTTTGAAAGAAATAAAATGCACGACTGGGTCGCTAGAACTTGCTAATTTCTTCCAAAAAGTCTGTTTAAAAATATTTCCTAAATTTTAAGATTTAAAAATGTACCTGCAACATAAGTTTTTCTCAAAAATTTAAATGCCATTTTATTTGTCAAAAATCTAGATTAACTTATTTTTTTTTGAAAATCATTTTAAATTTGAAATTTTGTCTTAAAATATTTTTGGTTAGTGCCTACCAAAAATATTTTTAAGACATTATAAAGACCTTATAAATATATGTACATTTTACATTTAAATTTCGTCAACAAATGTTGACCCCTTTCTGAGATATCGAGTTTCGTAAACAAAATTAATATTTTTTTAAAAATCAAAAAAAAAATACATTTTTGATGATAAAAATCATCATCAATTTGATCATTAGATCATCAAAAAGAGCTTGTACAGAAAGAGAAGATTATTGAAATCTTGAGAAAACTTAAAAACAAAATAAAGGTTTTTGAGGGGTACCCTTCTGGAGCAATACCAAAATATGTTTTTCTTGTAGAAAGAAGCCAAATTAAGAACACAAAATTTAGAGAAAGTTTAAGAAAAATCACATGTTTTAACCAACAAATTTGTATGGGGACTGCTGTTATTTTTCGTATTAGTAAAATGAAAAAAACGCCCTACGCTTATCGGTTGAAAACCTTAATTTCAATAAACACAATTGTTTGGACTGTAGGAGCGAGGAAAGACAAACAGACGGACGGAATCGGGGTACCCACTTTTTTCGACTTCTCTACCGTCGTAATGTCATATTTGATTAAAAGCTTTAGTTCGAAATTGTTTACTAAAGCAAAACTTGCAATATAGTTCCTATATGTCGCCAGTAAAAATCACTTCAATGTTCACTATTTATGTGTGTCAACAAAATTTAATAATAAAAATAATTGAAGGCTAGTTTAAGGAATTTAAAGGCAACTTAATATAAAATTGATGATCTCTTATTCAAAGTTTCTTCTTAAGAACCTGAACATTTGCTCTTTTTCTTAGAAACAATTTTTATGAAAATTAAAGCATTACTAAAGTTTTTTCAAATTCTAAATTGAGTAAAAACAAACATTTTAGTTGTTTTTGACAGCAAACCACTTTTTGGTGAATGTCGTTAAATTACTAATAAATCTATAGATGGAACTCTTCACTAATACAACTAAACTCTATGATTTATGGCTCATATGAACCCCCCTTGGAATATCAGTTTCTCAAAAGTTGATGAATTATGCTGAATTTCCGATTCATATTATGTGCTTGGTCCAGTCCTCAGTTAAAAGTAGTACTTTTAGCAACAAAGTTTAAGGAACTAAAATACAAATATTGTTTGCATACCTACATATGTATGTATACAAAAAATAAATAATTCAAAATATAATGGGGGTCATATCCATTAACGCAATACAATTAGTTTTGAATTGAAGGAAATTCCTACGAAAAAGCAAACAAATTATCTCCCAAGGGGGGTCATGACCCCTATGACCCCCCCCCCCCCCCGGATCCGCCATTGATTCGACTGAACATGGCCGCTAATCGGCTATTCATTTATTAACTTCCCATAGGAAGTTATTGTAATCGGTCCAATTTGTCAAATTAAAATTTTTGACATTTCTCGACGTTTCAAGGCCCCTAGAGTAGAAATAAAAGATTTTTAGAGAGATGTCTGTGCGTGCGTGTGTCTGCGACGTTTTTTTCGTCGTCCATAGCTCAAGAACCAGTAAAGATATTAACTTCAAATAAATTTTGTTGTACAGATAATAATGCAGGAAGATGCAGAAAGGTCTCTCAACAAAATTAAGTGGGTGGTTTTTTTTACCATAGCAATTGGAAAAAAAGTTGAAAATTTTGGTTAGCCCTAAATATCTCACGAACTAATAACGCTAGAGACTTAAATTGAATTTAATATTATATAAAGTATCGTGACACCAAACAAATATATTTTTGGAAAAAAATCCATATTAACGGTTTTTTTATAAATCAAAAAAAAAACTGAAAAAAAGATATTTGTCACCTCGAAAATTTCAAGAACAAAAAATGATTTTATGTCCAAAATAATTTTTTGCAATGCAGAATAACGTTTTCAACATTTGGTAAAATTTTGAGAAAAATCAAATAGACAGTTTTTTTACAAAAAATTAAAAACCGACAACAAAATTTAACAAAAGTTGGTAAAATTTGATTTTCGACTAAAATATCTTTTCAAAAATTTGAGATTATGGCTTTAAACTAATTTTAACTTATTAGAAATATTGTTTTCAACATGTGGAATAAACAGTTTTTTTTTATAAAAAATAAAAACCTTAAAAAAAACCATTACTAAAAGTTGTTAAAAATTGATTTTCCACTCAAATATATTTTTAAAAATTTGAGATATTGACTTTAAGGTAATTGTATGTTATAAAAAAATATTGATTTCAACATTCAGTAAAATTTTGAAAAAAAAAACCTAATTGACAATGCTAACACTTGATAAAAATTTACTTTCGACTCAAATATATTTTCAAAACTTAAAAAAATTGGCTTCAAACTAATTTTATCTCACAGAAAATATTGTTTTCGACATACAGTAATTTTTTTTTTTGTAAAAATCCAACAGTCAGTTCTTTCATAAAAAATTAAAATCTACAAAAAATAGTACGCAAATGCTACTAAAATTGGTAAAAATTAGTTTACGACTAAAAATCTCGTTAGCAAAAATATATTTTGAAATCAAACTATAAAAATATTGTTGGTTATTTTTATTTATTTTTACAGCTATGTTAGGCAATTGTTGCGATTCTATTTTCTTTAGCGCATTAAAGCATGGTAACAGAATTCAAACTATTCATTGAATGTAAATATTTAGAAAAATAATATAATCATTTTTTTTAATATAATCATAATCATTTTTTTGGCATGACTAGGTAAAATGTAGTTAAAACCTCATGCCTCACTCATCTTTATCATCTATGGATTCAAAGAATAACAATAATGGCGAAGATATGAATACATTAGTTTACCTGGCATTAATAAATGAAATTATGAAAGGAGTTACGAGCCCGTGCTCCAGATGGATTACGACAGACTGTTTTTTGGGATTATATAAAAAATGTCAAGAAAAAAAGACATCGGAACTTCAATAATTGTTGTACAAAATGAAATAGTTTATTTGCTTTTTTTTGGATTTTACTATCACTTTCCCTTTTTCCATACATTTATCCATTAAGTACCTGAGCTACTGCTTGAAAAATATTCAATCCTTTTTGAAATATCGACAAAGTTCGTGCATTTTTTTTTCTGTTAAAGTTATTTGGAATTAGGTTAGGAGGGTTTGCTGCAGCATTGGGCGATTGTCGTCGATGGGGCTCTTATCCTCACATTCATATTTTTCCAATCCAACAGCAGCAGTTAAACGCTGCGCGAGGTTCAAAGCAGCCGTCTAATTGACTAATTGAGCAAGAGTATGGCCATGGAAGCAAAAAAGATGAATGTACGTTCTACAGTTATAGAATTCGAGCACACATCAGCGAAAAACACCAGGCACATCGTTCTTAGCGAGCTCGATAAAGTGATTATTGTTGTGTGTGTGTGTGCTGGTGCTACATTTGCAGGTTGCTCGATTTCGGTCTGCTAAAAACCATACTACAGCTGGGAAAGTCATGGCTGTGGCGGTTAGAGCTTATATAAGTGGAGGAATATTAATGCAACCCAGCAGCGAAGGCTCCTGCATCAAGGATGAAAAGGCATTCATATTATTTATTGCGGCTTATAGAGGAAAAATTGTTTGCCTCTGTTTGTGTTAAATGAATTTATTTTTTAATCGCTTCTACAAGAATTGGGTAAACATTTTTAACTAATGTGTTTCTAGGTTAGAAAGGTTATCGCACAACCGCATATATGTATGTATGTATGCCTTTGAAGCAGTTGTAGCTGTCAACGGCGGAAAATGACTAATTACTGATGAATGACTTTTGCTGTGCGTTTCCCTGTCACTTCTTCCACTTTCACTTCCATAAATAACCTCGTTTCGAAAACATTGTTTGGTGATTGGTATAGAGAAAGTGTTAATGAATAGTTTTATATGGTTGAGGTATACATTGGAAAATGAAACTCTTTTAAGTGTATAGGTAATTTAATCTATCTACCATGAATACAGGCCATTCAAAGTTAGTTGAAAGAAGGTGGAAATAATACGCTGAGATTTAAAAACCACACAGAGGTTGCTAAAAGGTTAAAAACTATTCTTGGATAATTAAGACGTTTTTTGTATGAATTCAGGCTGTTACCTAATGTGGAAATCGTTTTTCAAGCTTAAAAAAAACACCATTCGACGCAACTAACGTACTTCGAACTATATCCCAACAGCTATTGTGGATGTCTTCCTTTTTTATTTAAACATTATATTTGCAAGACAAAATTTTGATATCTTCATTTTGACTTTTCCACTTGCCTATATGAATTTGAAATCATTAAAAATCGGAAAAAAACTGAATGTTTTTAGTGAGTAAAGAAGTTCTGCGAAATCAAAATGATTTTTATGAAAATATTTACAGGCTTTGTAAAATTAAGGATATCAAATTGGATCATTTATATAAATAGCTTATCATCCTTGAATTTACAAGAATTTTGTTTACTTATTTTCCAAAGCCTAAATCTTTTGTCTTATAGTCTTTTTGGAAAATCTAATGCAAATTTGTTTGTTATCATATTATAACTATTAAAGTCTTTCCCTTTCTTACCATATTACCTACAACATTTCCTAAGGGCAATAACTTCCGTATACAACTTTTGAAGTAAAAGGTCCTTGTCCAATCTATAACTTTATGCATTATTCATGATACACATATAGATACATATTTATGAATACCGTCAACTAAAATAGAAAACAAAAATGTATGAAAATATGAAAAACCGAACAAAAATTCAGAATCATTCCGTCATGTATACGAGTATGTACAAAACATTTTGTGTATAAGCAATGTTATAGCAACATCTAGTTATAACATTTATATACATAGTAACGCCAAGGGTGCCGTTCTCTTACATGTAAAAATGGTAATATCATTTATGTAGTTGTATGGTTAATAGAAGCTTTTGTTTATTTTTTGGTGTAAATGTGTTATGGTTCATTTTGTGGAAGGCTATTTGTAGTAAATTTTCTATAGTTGGCATTTTTGCTGTAGGCAAGATTTTTCCCCCGATTCTACACAAGAGTTTTATTTAAGGTTAAGTTAAGCAATAAAAATGCAAGTTAAATACATTTGGAAATTTATCGTAAGTGTAATAGTGCCACACCTTCTTTTTATGTGGATGCTGACAAAACAAATATGTTAATACTTAAACACTTTTTTAAGCTTTTCTTTCCAACTATAGCTTAATAAGAAAGTTTGTTCGTTATTTTTGTATGTGAATAGCTGTAACAGAAATTAATTTGAATGTTTATTTTGTATTTGACATTTTTATACCCCTTCAGAATTTTCAGAAAGTAGTTAGCTTATAGCAAGCGTCAAACTACGATCAGAGGCTCATCATAAGTGCATGTGTTAGTTGTTAGTAAGAAAATAATACAATTATAGCCTAACACACGCACGAAATACAAAACATAATTAGCATTTAACATGAACTATTACAGAACAAAAATTAAAAAAAAAACGTTTACGATAGTGGAGCACTGGTTCTAAACAATGATTTTAATCCCACCTTATTCAGCTTTAAATCTATCAATGAGCAGTTGCAAAAAAGGTGCATCAATTTCACCATCGATGAGTTAATGAAGAAATATTAAGTCATTTTTAACACGCCTTTGATGAAGAGATTTTATTTGGAGAAGCAGAATACGATTTTCATAGGGGGGGTTCAGATCATTAGAATCATCCCAAGGAAGAGCCTTTAGGGCAAAGCGAATATCGTAATAGGGGATCCATAATTGCGAAGATTATTCAAGATGAGGACGAACGAAGCTTATTCAAGATGAGGACGAACATGACAATTGTACAAAAAAAAGTAACATAGGAATCATTGAACTCCTTTGCCCAGCGTTTTATAAAACCAATCATAGAACTTGCCTTATTGACAATAAAATTAAAGTGTGATGTGTAAATTCTAAGTTGGAACAAAAATGGAAACCTAAATCTTTAAATGTGAAGACGCGACAGAGGTTTTGCTGTGATATAAAATAATCGTTATAAGCCATATGACACTGAGAAGAAACCGACAAGTCCATTTCATCCCAAAAATGATTCCCGACCAAAAAATAGTAGATGATAACCAAACATTGACAGCAAAGATAAATCAATTATCAACCTCAAATCGTGACATACAAAACACATAATATGACGAGTTAGAAAAAATCATAAAAAAACTCTGCAAAACTATCAATTATGGACACCAAAACATCAAAAGATAAATTGTCCAACAATACAAAAATCTTAATCCCAAGAAGAGATACTCTACGAACCAAGCAACAATTACTTAACCAAGAAAAAACTGAACTAAAAGAATTAAGAAAAACTATCAAACTAGAAATAAGGAAAGATATCAACAAGTTCAACGAAACAATAGCTAGAGATACGATTAGACAAACAAAATCAATAAGGAAAACAAAATCATTACTTAACAGTTAACAGGAATGGATTATTAGCTTAAAAAGCCAAAATTCAAGCAACATAACAAATAGAAAAGAGTTAAACGAAAATGCTACTAAGTTCTTCGAAAAACTATTCTCCTCGACCAAGCATATAACTGAAGAAGAAAATATTGAAAACATAGATATCAATCTCCTAACAACGCAAACTCCCATGTTTAGCAAAAAAAAATATTGAAAGGACCATAGACGATTTGAAAAAGGACAAATGCACTGGAAATAATGGAATCTCTGCAGAAATGATAATATACGTGAAAGAATTGCTTTCCGAAATCTTAACATTTATGTTTAACGAAATCTTAAGAACTCAGCAAATCCCTAAGCAATGGAGAGAAATAACCATTACACTTATATATAAAAAAAGAAAAAAAGACGATTTGAACAACTATAGACCTATAAGTAACATTTCGACAATTTATAAGCTGTTTTCAAAAACAATCTACATGAACATCAAACAAGATTTTAACAATAAACAACCTAGGGAACAAGCTGGATTCAGAGAAGGTTTCTCAACAACAGACCACTTACAGACGATGAATCAATTAATAGAAAAGTGCAATGAATTTCAACAACCAATATACTTTTTATTCATAGACTTCAGTAAAGCATTTGACAGCTTTGAACACGAAACAATATGGACATCTCAAGAAAATCAAAATATGGACCCAAACGTTATAAGGACTGTCAAAAACATATACAAAAATAATGTGGCACAAATAAAAACAGAAAGTACAGGACGTAAATTTAAAATAACAAGAGGCGTCAGACAAGGAGACCCGCTTTCACCACCACTATTTAGTGCAGTCTTAGAGGATATTTTTCAAAAGATGAACTGGAAGACAAAATATAGTATAAGGATATGTGGACAACTTCTAAACAACCTTAGATTTGCGGACGATATAGTACTAATATCTACAAAAGCTAAACATATACAAGAAATGACAACAAAACTTACTAGCTTGTGCCAGAACTATGGACTACAAATCAACAAATCAAAAAAAAAAGTGATGACAAACCACATCAGAGAAGATATAATTCTGGGCCATGAAAAAATAGAATACATAGAGGACTACATATACTTGGGACAACTAAAATCTTTTAAGGACCAAGAGAAAAAAGAAATCAACAGACGCATCACAAACAGCTGGAAACAATTCTGATGCCTCAAACAGATTTTAGAGCTGGACCAAAGTGTAGAAACACTAAAATATCTCTTCGACTCCGCTATTTTGCCGGTGCTTACTTATGGACTACAAACCCTGAGCTTGACTACGAAATCTCTTGACCAGCTAAGGATCTATCAATCCAAAATGGAAAGAAAAATCCTCAGAATAAGACCCAGCGAAAGGATAAGAAATGAAGACATCCGAAACAGTACTCGAATAATTGACGTGATAGATAGAACCAAAAGACAAAAATGGAGTTGGGCAGGACATATTTCAAGACTACAGGATCAAAGATGGACAAAGTTGGCAACAAAATGGAGACCGGAAAGCAAAAGACGAACAGGCCGACCGAACAAGAGATGGAGCAACGATCTTTGCCAAATAAACGAAAATTGGTACAGTGATGCGAAAAATCGAGACCTATGGGCCGCTTTGGGGGAGGCTTACGCAAAAAACTAATAATAAAAATTGAAAAAATATAATTTAATTTTGTAATTTGTATCGTTCTATCTAATAATTTGAAAAAATTCTAATTAAAAAACTTAAAAATTGTATCTATAGATGTATTTAAATGTATTTAAAATGATAAGGCAATAAAAGCTTATAATAATAATAAAATAATCAAATACACTACCGATTTGTTTTTTAGTAAAAGTTATCGTCTGGTATTTTGAAGGGTTGAGAGCAAGGCTATTTTTCCCACAATAAAATGTGAAACTATCAATGTCGGCTTGAAAAAGAATACGATCATGGGTGGACTTTGTTATTTTAAACATCTGCATATCGTCAGCAAAAATGAGAACTCCACTTGAGCGTAGACATGACGATACATCGTTAATAAACAGGATGATGATAAGAAAAGGGCCAAGATGGCTTCCCTGGGGAACACCAAAATGAGCAACAAAAGGTTCTGAACTACAATTTCTAAATTTTACCTCATAGGATCTGTTTTCAAGGTATGATTTGATCCAAGCTAAGATAAATGGTGGAAAACCAAGAGCTTTAAGTTTAAATAAAATAATTCCGTGGCTAAGTTGGTCAAAAGCTTTAGAAAAGTCAGTGAATACACAGTCAACTTCATAACCTTGTTCTAAAGCGTTTGAACATGCATATGTTTGAAAATGTGAGGAGATTTGTAACGGTTGATCTTTTTTTCACAAAACCATGTTGCTGTTCGCAAATGATATTCTTACTGCAAATGCTAAGCTTTCACAAACAACTTGTTCATACACTTTGGGAATGGAAGAAAGCTTTGCATTGAGCATGTGGTTTGTTATATCCATCCTTGAGTGTTACTCTTGAAAATTGGTGTTAGAAATGACTTCTTCGATATACTGGGAAATTTGCCTGTTTTAAGAGAAAATTTGAATATAAACGTTAGGGGTTCAACCAAAGCATTTTTTAATACTATCGGGGGAATAAAATCGTCAAAACAAAACATGCAGAAAATATTTTACATAGAATTAAATAAATCGACATTTTTTTATTACTAAATTGATTTTTACTTATGCTTTGAGCCTTAAAATTATTTACATACATACATGCATAAGCTTTTCTTAAAAACATTTGATCTTTCGATCAAAAACCCGTATGAAAACTGTACAACGACATAATGTGATGACCAAAATTTAATTTGAGTCAATTTTCTCCTAAAAATTTAACACAGACCAAAATGTTATATTTTTTGTTATAGATAAGCCCTCTGATTGACTTTTTAAAGGTCGAAAGGTCTTCACAGATATATGGTACATACAATATAGAATAAAATTTAAAAGTTATCAAAGACTTACACTATTTTGTATTTGTCTTAACGCTATCGTCATCATCTGACAGTGTAATGCAGAAAATGAATTATTATGCTAGTTTATTGTCAAGGCAAGCAAACCCAAACTAACAAAGTTTACAGGTCCATAAGGAAAGGACAGGTTTCAAGATAAACGTTAATAAGAGAAAAACGACTCACAACACTTTTATCTCTTTTGCCTTTGTTTTGTGTGTATGTGTATGAAGCGTTCGTCTCTTGGTCCTATTCAGCGAATCATCTGGAAAACATTTGAATATGAATATTGCATTTCTATCGCCACCACTCCTCATTCCTCGTATCGCATACATCGTATGATGAATTCTACTTCTGAACCTAATGTCGGCTTACCTATACCTTTGCGCTTATGCTGAAAATTGGAAAACCGAATCTCCATCCAAATGTTTCAATTGATTAAAAGGTCAACAAATTATAATATAATATTTCAAAATCGTTTAAAAGTCCAAAAAAATCCTTTTTTCATGCAGTTTTAGCCCCAAACAAAGCTGAGAGGGCAATTCCAAATACATTTTCAGATATTTGTATGTACATTTGTATATTTTTATGTGTGTTGAAGGAACTTCAACTTGTCATAAACATTTTGTGTATTGGGTATGAATATTTATTTATAAGGCGATTTAATCTGATGTCCTTGGTGTTTCTTTTTTATGTTTGTGATGTGATGATATATGAAAAGAAGGTGTGCTTTTCTTCTTCCTGTTATCGTCTTTTTTTCTTATTATTATTTCGATGAGGATTATGATGAAATTGAGTTTTTCTTCTGAAACCAAATAAATTATTTGTATGGTTGTATGAATTTATTGTTGCTATGGTAGTGGGGTATGTGTATGACCTATTTTCTTGCCTATTTATATATGTATGTCATCTTGTTTGTTATTGGAGCTTTAATAGTTACAAGCTTTGGTTTAAGATTTAGCGTTTTCATTTCCGTCTCTACGCCGGCGATGCTTATTACCATTGTATACACATTGCGTATTAATGTTGGCGGGGCTCTACAAAGCGCGTTTGGAAACGATTGAAGGATAAAAGTTTCGTGGAAGTGGCATCTAATGAATATTTTATTAGGTCTTTTCCTCTACGTAAAGCTTTATGGTTGTGTGGCAATGTCACCCATATTATAGAACAAAATTATTTCTATTCTCCCCCTCCATTTGCGGAACTGAATATACGTATAGAAAATATAACAAACAATCTGATTCAACTTTAACCGTGCGACGTCATACATCATGTGTGAAATTGGGTAAATTGTCATCATGGTGGGCGGTTTGACGCCTTTATAGCGGTATGTGAGTGATTAAAGGTTTGATGAATGTGGAGGGTGAATTAATAAGTTGTTGTTAGGATAGAGTTTTTACAAATCTGTGTTATACGTACGAATATGTACATACATACATTCCTATCTTTAAAGGAAAGTAATCAGTTGTATTACGCAACAAAAGAGGGTAATATACGAGTATTTTATTTTGATTATTGTCTGATGAAGGCGTAGTAAATGTATGGTTATTTGGTTGCTTTACATATTTTTTTATATGTAGTGATAATCTCAAATTTGTATTATTTGTTGTTTTGTTTGACGTGCGAGAGTGAATGGTTGTAAAAGTTCTGTTATGTTGTTTGCATAAATAAATTAAGATTCGTGCTTTTATTATTACCTTAACCAATAAAATGTTTTAAGATAATAAAAGTTAATCAAATCGAAAACCATTGTATGAACCTGGGCATTTCAAATATTCTACTCCAAAAGATTTTATTTAAAAACATCAACTTACTGCTTGAAAATATTGAAGAAACGATTTTCTGTTTTATGATTTATTAATGTAAAGCTAATTTGAAAAACTAGTTTTGAAAATTATATGGATAATTTAAGTTTTGATACTGTGGATTGTTGAATGCAATTCGTACACTGGGGCGTATTTGTAATCTTTAGATTCTATAATTTCTAAACTTTAGTTTATATTCTAAATTTTAAAAAATTATATATTATTTGAACTATTATTTTACCATATAGTGGATAAAATAAAGTGCAAGACTGGGTCGCACTAACTTGCTCCTGAATCCAGTATTTTTAAATGGTACTTTTATTTGAAAATGTACCCATAAAATAATTTAGTGTTCAAAAATTTTATATGTATAAAATTTTTCAATTTCTGTTAAAAACATTTTGAATATGCAGTTTTACGTTTTACATTGGAATTTCGTAAAAAAATGTTGACCAATTTTCGAGATATCGAAATACGAACAAAAAATTATTAAACATTTTTTTTAAAATACAAAATGAAAACAATGATATTTTTGATCATCAAATAGCATTAAGACAGTATTTGAGCAGAAAATTATTGAAATCAATAGATAAGTTCTTGATAAAACTTACAAAAAAAGAGACAGGGGTGCGACCCACACTGATAACTTCCCATCCCGTCTGTCGAATTGTCTTTCTCAAAAGTTTTGTAGGTTTTTGAGTTTTGTCAAAAAAGTTGTCAGTTGAATTATAATTAAACAAATTAAAAATTACCAACAATATTTTGCATATGTTGAAATATAGTTTGATTTCAAAATCGATTTTTGTTAACGAAATTTTTAGTCGAAAACCAATTTTTAACAATTTTAGCAGCATTTCTTAAAAGTTTTTATCTACACTAATATTATAAAGAGGAAAGATTTGTATTTTTGTATCTAACGAATAAACTCAAAAAGTACGGGACCGATTTTAATAATTCTTTTTTCATTAGAAAGATAGTATACTAGATTACTATAGAAATCTTTAGAAATTCCTATTAAAACCAACCGAAGGTGTAAAAAAATTAGCCATAAAATGTCTTTCATCGCATACGCTGCGAAGAGTATTAATGATAGGATAAAAAAATGTTTTCTAATTTAGTGATTCAGGGTCGTTTTAATTAACCTTCAAGCGGAGCGGTCGCGCGTAGTCGAATCGACCGCGCTTAGTACATTTTCGTTCATATTATTATTTTTACCCATCATTGTAATTCTCATTTCTAGTAGCCTTTTTCATAATTTTAAGTACTTTTTTGACAAATTAGACTTTAAAGGCAATGATAATGTATCTGAGTACAAATAAATAAATATTTATGGGATAATTAGTACTTTATTTCTCTTATTCATCCGATAGGTCTTTTCGGTTACGCGCGCCCGCTCCCGTTACAAATGACCGCGCGACCGCTTGAGGGTTAACATGCTTATAACTTAAATATCTGTACCTATTTATGTCTGCCCGTGTGAAGCCGGGACGGACCGCGAATTTCTTATATAAACAAATACAATTGGGATGATCACGAGATATTCAGAACCGAACATTAATTTTTACCAATTTTGGGTATTATTTTTTGTAGATTTTAGTTGTTTATGAAAAAACTGACTATTGGATTTTGTATACAAAATTTACTAAATATAAAAAACAATATTTTCAGTAAGATAAAATTAGTTTGAAGCCAATATTTTTAATTTTTGAAAAGATATTTGAGTCGAAGTAAATTTTTACCAAATTTTAGTAATGTTTTTTTTTAGGTTTTTATTTTTTTATAAAATAAGTGTCAATTGGATTTTTTTCAAAATTTTACGGAATGTTGAAAACAATATTTTTTTATAAGATAAAATTGGTTTAAAGCCATAATCAAACATTTTTGAAAAGATATTTGAGTCGAAAATCAATTTTTACCAACTTTTAGTAATGTGTTTTTTAGGTTTTTATAAAAAAAAACTGTCAATTCGATTTGTCTCTAAATTTTACCAAATGTCAAAAATTTTATTCTTCGTTCCATAAAATTATTTCGGAGATAAAATCCTTAAATATTAAATATTAAACCATATATGCATTATTTTCGAGCTATACAAGCATCAAATTCCTTCATCTTTCTTCTTAAACGAAAACATGGAAATCATATTCGCTTTGTTGAAATTTAATACAATCCTATTTAATGTATAGCACGTACAGTATAGTTACGAGTACATAGATGTATGGAATAAAATAGACAACTATGAAAACAGCACGTAATTCAGATCAGTTATACGCGACACTTCTTCTTCTGCTGACCGAAAATTCCATCATCAAAGAACCATCATATCAACAATAGCCAGAAGAAATCCTTCTACTTTATCATTTTCTTTGCTGGTTTCTTTGTGTTGCAGCCCGGTTATGCAATAAAAAAACTGTGGCAATGGCAATGACGTCGAACGACTATACTGACTTTGACTTATAGGAACTTGAAAAACCCTGAGATGACAATATAAGAAATCTGAAGCATGAGCATAAGAATTCGGTTCACCTTTATACCTTTACCTGAGCTGATAGTATCTGTAGTAAAGAATTTTTTTGTCCTGATGATAATGCATTGTACTATTATTAACCACGTGATGTTTTTGCTCTGTGTTTGAAGTCTTTTTTTAAACATCATTCCTTTTCCGTTTTCCGATGTGTTTCTTTCAAATTGTTGTGTAACCACTGTACTCATTTTTCAATAATGTAGGAAACCACATTCCATAGTAATGGCAATGCTAACGCCTTGACGATGAAATAGGAATAAAAATTGATTGATTGATTATAGTGCCTCTGAACTGAATGCAAACAAACTTCAATCAGAATTTATTTGGAATCTATCATCCACCAAAAATCTATGAAAGCTACATTGACAAATTGAATGCTTTTTTTTTAAAAGATGATGAGCGCAAAGTAGTTTACCTAAGTGTTGCGATGAAGGGCATCAATTGCAATGGCATTCTACCAAGCGAGATGAAAGCGACAAATCTTCTCATATCGTTGAGATTTTTTTATGGTTAAAAACAAAAACACAAAAGAACAGAAGTTAAAAATGGAAGAAGATTTCACATACAGGATATACTAAACAGAGGGAATTATTCCAGATGATATGATAATTTTTGCAACTATCCATTAGATTACAGTCGAAATGTTTGGAATTTTCGCTTTGATAAATAAGTTTATTGCTTATCGAATAAATAGAATATTTCTATTGGATTGTCAGTGTAAAATTTCTACAAACAATCTTTAAACATTTTTTACTCCTTTCTATAACTAAAAATAAAAATATACAAACAAAAATCTAAACTTTGACATGCTTACAACCAAAATACTCGTCAAAACGCCACCACATAAAAGTTCTTGCCAAACTAACAGATCGAAAGATACAAGGAATCAAACTGGACTGATCAAATCAAATTGGACAGATTAACAAAGAATTGTTGGCAAATATCATAAGCAAATAACGGTCAATATAAAGAATAACAAAAGAAACTCAAATGATGCAAAAGATCAAAGTGGTTTGGTTTGATAAACTATGTTTAAACAGCCGTAATAAAATGTTCAAGGATTTAAGACTATTTAAGAGAATCGGAGGAATATTTTATATATATAAAGTGGTAGTCTCCAAGACCTTCAATAAGTCCATAATTTATTCATTGCATAAAAAAGGAAATGTAAATGTTATAAACAATTATAGAGGAATTTCATTTTTAAACTCTTCGACTGAAAATGTGGATATCAGAAAGAGAAGTTCTAAATGAATTCCAAGAAGGATTTCGTGAATCCAGTCGATCATATCTTCTCCTTATCAAGCATTGTCAACTCATGTATAGAAAGTAGCCACAAACTATTTGTATTATTTGTGGATTTCAAAGCTGCCCTTGACATAGTAGATCGTAGAGGATTAGAGCTGCTGAGGCTAGGATTATAGTATAAGTTCGTACTGGTAATCCAGAGCCTATAAAAAAAAAATTTGTTCGTGTGTTTGGGATGGTTAGAAATTATCCGACGAATTCGAGGCAACAGCTGGTCTTAAGCAAGGATGTGAACTCAACTCAGAATCATTTTAATTTTAATTTAATTTAAAAAAATATTAGCAGCACACTTAGATAAAGAGGTAGGCACTTGTGGGAAAGTAGTAAAACTTTCTTGCGAATGTTAAAACCTTACCAGAGAAAACTGCATTAAATTACTTCGTATGAGGCTGGGCAAAACACTTTTCACCAGTAGGCCTTATTACATCAGAGAAACTCCATAGAAATGCGATATTTGTATCGTCGAATTGTCAATGCGGAACTGTCTAGTTTCATTTCCTACATCCAAAATAAGTAGTGACTAGATCCTTTAGGATACATTAATGAATCAAAAAATAAGAGGTGTTTAATAGAAGAACCAGAAAACAATTTTTTTGAAAAAAACCTGCAACTCGTCCGATATGCCTGAATCATTTCAATTAGCTACCCTTATTGATAAAATAGATAAGCTCTTGGACCAAAAACTAGTTAAAATAGCTACAAAGGAAGATATTAATAGTATCAAAATTGAAGTTGCTGCCCTGCAAGAAGAAAATAAAATACTTAAGGAGGAAATCGAAAAACTAAGAGATGGTGAACGTGTGCTTTATAAAAGAATGGAAGATGCCGAGAAATTTAGTAAGAGGTTGAACGTGATAGTTAACGGATTAAATGCAGAGAACATTGAAGAAACAACAATTTAAACAAGTATGCAGCACAACCCTTCGTGTCACTGCAACAGCTACTAGTGCCCGAAAATTAAATTCATCCAAAAACGTCAGACCTGCCTATGTTTTTGAGCTTGCTAATACCGATGAACTTCACTCCGTTATGTCTGCAACAAAAAATCTCTCGAACACCCAGATTTCCATTAATAAAGATCTTACTTCAAGTGAAAGAACTGAGCAGTACCACCTTCGCCAGATAAAAAGATGCCTTCTTAAAGCTGATAGCAACCTCCGCATTGAGATCAAACGCTTGACTCTTTTGGTTGATGGACGACGCGGACGTCGGTTTAAATGCAGCAAAGATGGCGTTGTAAGAGCCTTTAACGAAAAAGACAGACAATTTCTGAGTCAGTTTTTGGGAAAGGACTCAAATTACACTGTCATACTGGATACTCCTACAAACATACAACGCCCAAACGAAAATAACCCAAATTACCCTTAGCTAACAAAAGTCTGTCAGGTCTTGTCTTATAATGTAGCTGGTCTTGTTAATAAAACTATTTTATGTAACTTTTTTAATTACGTTTGTAAATTTGATATTTTCTTTTTGTATGAAACTGTATACTGGATTGAGGCAACAAAAACATCTAACTTTGGCAGAGCTAGTGGATGATGCTTATATGGATTCCGTAAAACTATTGAATCCACATACCAACTGAAATTCTTCAATGTACATGATACTGTCTTCTTGCAATGCAACTTTTTGGGGATTTATTCTAAATTTCGTTCTAAGCTATTTAAACTGCAATCATTGGATGCGTGATTTCGTAAAATTAAAAACATTCTTTGATGAATTTCAATCAAACCACTTTATTCTTATAGGAGATCTTAACGTCAAAACAGGAATCAAAGGAACAGTCGATTCACGGATATCACAACTTATCACTGAAGTGAGAATTTCAAAAGATACTTTTAGTGACAGCAACAGCAATATGTTTTGTGAGCTCTTGGAAGACATCGGTGCATTTATCCTTAACGGGAGAGGCTGTGGCGATAAAACTGGAGAGTTTACTTTTGTAGCAACTAGAGGATCCTCAAAGAAGAGAATATAAAATTTAAAGTAAATTCAAGCTAAGCTAAAATATAAAAAGTAAAACTTTAACCTGACAGACAACTTTAACAAGTTATTGTCCTAACTAATTTTGAACACCAGCATTATCTTGTTTTTAAAACCACTTTTTTTAGAAAATAAAATTTATTTACTGTCTATCTATCTATTTACATTTTTGGACATTTAAAATAATTTTTTGTTTCTCTTATAAAACGTGTTACTTACATTACAGATATTAAATTTTGAATTTTAAAATTTTGTTTTCTGCATAATCTATTTAAATAATATTTGCATTTAAACATAATTAATTAATTCTAACTTAAATTAAATTTGAACTTAAAAATCGACTTCAAATGGCATTGTCGCCCTGAAGTCTTCTTTATTAAATAATTTATAAATTAAATTTTGTAAATTGTTTAGAATAAATAAATAAGTAAAAAAAGAGGCTGGTATGCGAACCACTTTGATAACTTCCCATCCCGTCTGTCAATTTGTCTTGCTTAAAAGTTTGTGGGTTTTCGTGTTTTGTTAAAAAAGTTGTCATTTGAATTATTCTTAAAAATTTAATTTAAAAATTACCAACAATATTTTGCATATCATGATATAGTTTGATTTCAAATTCTATTTTTGTCAACGAGATTTTTAGTCGAAAACCAATTTTTACCAATTTGTAGCATTTCTTAAAAGTTTTTATTTCTTATATAAACAAATCAAAATTGGATAAATGAAATGAATTTGAAGTCAATACTTTCTATTGTCCACGAGATATCGAGATCCGAACACCAATTTTTACCAAATTTTCGTATTATTTTTTGTGGATTTTATTTTTTTTTATGAAAAAACTGAGTGTTGGATTTTTATAAAAAATTTACTAATTGTTGAAACAATGTTTTCTGTGTGATGAAATAAGTTTGATGGCAGTATTTTCAATTTTTAAAAGGTATTTGAGTGAAAAGTAAAGTTTTACCAAGTTTTAGTAATGTTTTTTTAGGTTTTTATTTTTTGTTAAAAAACTGTCAATTCGTTTTTTTTTTTTTAATTAACTGAATATTAAAAACAATATTTCTTATAAGATAAAATTAGTTTGAAGCCATAATCTTAATTTTTTGAAAAGATATTTGAGTCGAAATCAATTTTTACCAACTTTTATTAATGTTTAGAGATAAAATCATTTTTTGTTCGTAAAATATTCGAGGTGACAAATATTTTTTTTAAGTTTTTTTGATTTATAAAAAAACGTTCATTGGATTTTTTTTTTCCAAAAATATACTTGTTTGGTATCACGTCATAATATATAATATACAATTTAATTCCACTCGCTAGCGTTATTAGTTCGTGAGATATTTCGGCTAAACCAAAATTTTCACATTTTTTAAAATGCTATGGTAAAAAACCACTCACGCAATTTTTTTGAGAGTCCTTTCTGCATTATTATCTATATAACAAAATTTATTTGAAGTCGATAGCTCTACTGGTTCTTGAGCTATGGACGACGAAAAAATGCCGCGAACGTACGGACGTACGAACGTACATACGTACACACGCACGCACAGACATCTCTTGCAAAATCTTTTATTTCGACTCTAGGGGCATTGAAACGTCGAGAAACGTCAAAATTTTCAATTCGACAAATCGGACCGATTACAATAACCTCCTATGGGAAGTTAATAAAGTTTCATTTGCGAAAAGCATCTTCGCGATAAACTAGCCAGTGCCATAAATGCTTTAAAGCACTTGGAAAAACTGCTCTGAATGTACTGCCAAGTCGATCCTTTGTTATGGTGCACAGGTCTGGTGATTCCTGGAATCAGAGAGTGTTGCAAAACTATTGAGACTTTTCTTGAAACGACTGTTCATTCCAAATTATATGCTTTTCCATGAAAAGGCTCTGCCGCCTATGTTCATACCAATTTCTACAAAATTTAGATGAAAAATATCGATGTCAATTTATTGAGTTCGCGAGATCAACTATCTGCAGGAACTACTACAGCCAACTGCAATACAATTTAGAGAAATCTGAATTTCATACCGCATAGAGAAGATCTATATAATATATTCGCTTTGTAAAATGGGATAAAGAGGAGATATATTTTTAGACATTTATTACGTATACCTATGCCCTGTGCTGAGAAAAGTAAAACGTTCGATTTCGGGCATATTAATGGAAAAAGCTTCACGAGTACTGCAAATTAAGTCTCAAAAAAAAAAAATAATACTACAAATGTTTTCTGATCATTATCCAAATTTATGTTGGCAACATTGTAAATTTTGAATTTGAATTTTAACTTTTTTTTTACTTATGATCTATGAAGATAGTGTTTATTCCAAGAACTTTAATAAATATCGAAAAATGTCAGACTCACTGCATCTTAATTAAAATATGAATTAGAAACCATCGGACGAAACAAGAAGAAACAGAAAGCCAGAATGTATCCGAAATTTCAATGAAAACTACGCCCAAATCCTTGTAGACTTTCTTTCTGTATTATTGTTAATTTATACATACAGATATGGATACCGATGTGGAGCGTTTAATTTAATATTCTATACAAACTTATTACAAAAAAAACACAAAGCTAGAATAGAAGTACTTTTTCATTTAGGTATAAAGAAGTTTTTGTGAGAGCAGAGGCAAAAGCAAGTGCGACAGCAGTATGGCATCTTGGCCAAGCAATAATAATTCCATTAATTTAAATAAAATTATTTTATTCATCTTTCTTGCTGCTGTTATATATTCTGCTTCTGATGCTATTCCTTCTGCAGTGGTTGGTTCTTGGTTGTTTGATATCATGATGACATCATAAGCAATTTCACGCCAAGTTGAAGCTCAATGGAGTTCCTTTTTGAGTTCATTGTCTGTAAGCTAGGGAATGACTGTGATGTTGATGACGATGATGACAACCATACTGACAACGATGAAACCATTCACAGCACATTCAAGCTGGCAGAATAATAATAAAAATAATTGTTAACACGCCCCTCTGGCTCACAATAATATACGGATATAAGAACCCAGACACGAGGCGCAATCCTCCGCCCTCAACGCTGCCACCACAGCCGCTGCCATACGGCTACTAAAAGATCCCTGTTTCTTCTGTATATGAAATTTTTCAGTTAATAAAATATCCAGGGATAAGCCCCAGTCCTATTGTTTGCTTCTGGGACTATGGGACTCGTTTCATTTTTGAAGTCAAAACTCAAAATGTGGTGCATTTGCTGCTAGCTACAATGTATTTGTTCAGTCCTGCAGTTCATTATTATTTGCTTGAGGTACCTAGTTCTTTATATTTTTGCTCCTTTATTTTTGTATGCAAAAGTTGTTGACAGTAGGTAAGGTAAATAGGTTTCTTTTGTTTAAATGGCTATAATCAAGAGTGATGTAAGCAGGCTAGGCTATGGGGTAGAGGTTACTTTTTTTTATAGAAGAAGTTTCAATAATTAAAATTATTAAAGCTTAGTCACAATTGAATGCGGTTGTGAAATGGAAATAAATTGAAAAATTGATAGTTTATATAATTTATATAGAAACGTATTTATACATATGCATTGACAAAATCTATGTTTTTTTCGGGTTGGGTTCGAAATAGATACTGTATAGATCAAAATACTGTATTTAAAATACTGTTTCTCAAAATACTGTATTTTAAAATACTGTATGTACAAAATACTGTATGATCAAAATCCTGTATCTCAAAATTCTGTATTTCAAAATTCTGTATATCAAAATTCTGTATTTCAAAATGCTGTAAATAAGGCTAACAAATAAGAATACTTTTTTTAAGAAAACATCATAATAATTTTTCATTAGCATAATGTTTTAATATATATACTTCCCTTGAACAATAACATATGTATGTATGTACCTATGACAATTCATAAGTCTCTGAAATAATAAAAACAAAAATAATATAAATGGTATCTCCTTTTTATTTTCTCTTCCTCATTTTCTTCTTCTTAGTTATTTGTATCTCTCACACATTTTTACATGAATTTTTCCTATCATAATCAACAATTGCACCAAACTTACTGATCTGTCAAAACTTCCAGTATTATACAATATTATGAGATACAGTATTTTGATAATACAGCATTTTGAGACAATTTTTTTTAAACGTACAGTATTTTGAAATACAGAATATTAACCATACAGTATTATGACCATACAGTATCATACAGAATTTTGACCATACAGTATTTTAAAATACAGCATTTCGACCCGCTACCGGTTTTTTCGCTTCAATCCGACGAATGAAAAATTCTGACCCTAACAACCGATTGACTTGAATAGACATCTTCTTAGGTGCACTCTAAATAATGGAAGCGTTAAAAAAATAACAAGATTAAGAGAAACAAAATCCAAAAATGTATAAGATCATAAGGTCTCGTGGTTCTGGTTCTTTTATTTACTCGGTTTAAATAAACAGTTTAAATAAATCATAAAGTTGATGTTAGACCCTCGAAAAAACCCTTTTGGATATTTTGGATCAATTTTTGTTTGTTTTTGTCTTATAAGATATAATTTCCTTCCAATAAGCTGTTTCTTTTGTATTTATGTAAATAAGAAGGAATGCTCAAAAAGTTTAACTGATTTAAGCGTTGTAAATGCCCGTTTTTTTTTTTTTTTTTGGATTTTAGCGCTTAAATATAATATAAAAGAAATTCGATCTTCATGAAATAAAACCTTTAGCTGGGAGATATACAGTATTGGATAAAACTAAAGCAACTTTTTTAATAAAACAAATCTTTGTAAAAATGCATATATTTTATTTCGCTTATTAATATTTAACAAAATTCTTTGAACTTTAAAAATTAAAATTATAAAAAACAAAAAATAAATATTTCACTCCTTAAAATATAAATTGACAAAATTACAATACAAATTGGGGAGCGGGTCGAAATGCTGTATTTTAAAATACTGTATGGTCAAAATTCTATATGATACTGTACGATACTGTATGGTCTTAATATTGTAGATTAATATTTCAAAAGTATTAGCATTTCAAAATACTGTAAATTAAAAATGATGTGTCTCAAAATGCTGTATTGTCAAAATACTGTACCTCATAATACTGTATAATACTGGTAGTTTTGACAGATCAATTAGTTTGGTGCAGTTGTTGATTATGATAGGAACAATTCATGTACAAATGTGATAGATATACAAATTACTAAGAAAGAAAAAATGGTAAAGAGAAAATAAGAAAAAGATACCATTTATATTGTTTTTGTTTTCATTATTTCAAAGACTTATGAATTATCATAGGTACTCGTACATATGATATTATTAAACGGAAGTATGTATATTAGAAAATTATGCTAATATAAAATTATTATGATGTTTTCTTAACAAAAAGTAGGTATTCTGTTTGCAAAATTCTGTATTTCAAAATACTTTAAATAAGGCTACATATTTATTTTTTAGCCTTATTTACAGCATTTTGAAATACAGAATTTTGATATACAGAATTTTGAGGTGCAGTATTTCGATCATGCAGTATTTTGTACAGACAGTATTTTAAAATACATATACATTATTTTGAGAAACAGTATTTTAAATACAGTATTATGATCCATACAGTATTTCGACCCCAGCCCTAAAAATTGCCTTTTTGTGTGACCAAAACTAAAGCAACTTTATTTCAAAACAAAATAGTATAATTAAGAACATGATTTTGAATCAATATTTTATGGCGAAACCGTTGTTTTCGATAACTGCTCTGCATCTTCTACGCATATACTCTCAATAAGATTCGTGATAATAGTGCTAGGGATGCTATTCCAAACCTCTTTGACTTGGTCAAAGAGGTCGTTTGGAGTTTTACACATTTCGGGTAAAATTCTCTGATCTACAATCTCCCATAGATTCTCTATGGGGTCGAGATCAGGAGAATGTGATGGCCACTTCATCACCTTAACTTTATGATCACGATACCATTCCTTTACAACCTTGGCGGTGTATTTTGGATGGTTGTCGTGCAGGAAAAAAACATTTAAGAGGAACATACTCCTCTGCGTTTGTTATACGGTTCCTCTGGTAAACGAAGGATCTAGTCCTCGGTTAATTTGACGACGAACACGTTGAAACCCGTTTGATCCCTTTAAATTAAATTTAAAATTCGTCCGGAAAATAGCACTGTGTTCCATTTGGAAATTGTCCAGTTCAAATACTCTTTGGCAAATTTCAAACTTGTCTTTATGTTTTTGAGCGAAATAAAAGGTTTTTTCACTATCTTGAACGATTTTACACCATTAACCACCGTTCTCCGGCGAATCGATCTTTCACTTACTTTCAGTGAAAGATCTATTTTAAGTTTTCTGGAGGATACGAAGGGATTTTCTTCATTGCTCAGAAAAGCAGTTAATCCTCTTTGAGCGTCGTTGCCTTTTGCCTACCACCTCTGTGAAAAGTGTTTACTGTGTTATTCTTATTAAATGATTTTACTAAGCGAGACATCACAGATTTATGAAGCTCTGATTGTTTAATTATACTTCTTCTGCATTAATCGTTAATTATTTTAATTTAAACGTTGATTTGGTGCATATTTTTATTTCGGGCCTTTGAAAAAAAGGGAGACAAATCACTTCACAGGTTACTACTCCGCAAATTGCATACAATAAATGACAATTTTTTAAATTTTAGGTTTTGTTACGTTTCTTATGTCCAGCTTGATTAAAAGTAACGGTATTTTTTATCTCCTGATGTCATGTGACGAGTTCAAAGAAGAGCACCAAAAAAGTTGCTTTGGTTATGATGGCCAACTGTAAAAGGAAGTGGAGATAATTCTTTGCTATTTTTTTCTTGCATTGTAAGAGTGGCTATTGAAAATAAGAAAAAAAAATTATGATTTTATGATCAATACAACGAACTTCATCGGAACACATTTTTTAAGGCAAACTGTTTCTTCAGTTCTGGCCTACACTGTACTAATGTTTGCATCCTGACTGCTACTAACAAGCCAGTAATTGACTAAAATGGAAACAAACAAAAATAGACAAAACAAAAACAAAGCAAGAAGCGCGAATACATTCATCATAGAAACATCATCCAGCCTCGTTGAAGTTTGAGTGAAGGAAGACTCAAGCTCAAGGCTTCAGAAAAATTTGAATCCCTATACTCATCTCCAAAAACTTTTGTCAGAAAATAAAAATGGAAACGGGAACAAGTGTGGCCACAAGGAGCCCTCCAGATATACTATCCCTCTCAAATGTGTGTACACTATACACTCGCTATGCTTAGCTTAGCTGTGGCTCTAGCTTATATTCATCCACTGATATCCTATTATATAGGATATAAGACTGAAATAACTTGTGCCATTGTACCAACTTGTATACACCATCATCCCCTCTCTCAGCAGATCCACAGAGATTTAATGAAGAAAAAAAAAAATACTCCATCATTTAGTAAATATTTTTGTTTCCTGTGTAAGGACGTATGGAAGCTTTTTCACTCTTATTTTGATTTCGTCATTTCTATTTTTGTAGGTTGAAATGGTGGATCACTAGGTATGTCTATTAAATGGATCGAAAATGGTGGTCTAGTGATGGCTAAAGCTATATTTACACAACTCCTGTCATCTTTTCATTAAGACGAAATGTTATATGAGAAACCCACTTCTTTCTATTGGACTGGGTTTATCATCATCATCATCTTCAATGTGATGTTGTCAAATCGCAAGTAATAATGTTTATCGTCTGCTCGAGGAAACTTTTGTGAAGGGTCATTTGCTAAAGGACATTGCATTTTTAATTAATATTTGCAGGATACTTTCTTATTTGACTTGTGTGCTCTAGAAATATTCTTATACCTATATACATACAAGGAAATTTTATTTAATGGAAAGAAAAAATGTATAAATATGTTTTTGTAGTCGAGAGCAAGACTCTTTACAAGGAAATGATTTTTATTTTATTTTTTCAAAAGAATCTTCCGAGAGATAAACTCTGTTTTGCTGTTAATTGTTTAACAAGACAACGAGCAAATACACGACAAAAAGAATGAACCAGATAATTGTTACAAAAAGTTAGTTGTAAATTGTTTTTCTAGTTGTGTTGTTATATGTAGACTTGCAGAAAAATACATGTGATTAGTGATGGGACTCATTGTCAGAAGTAACTAGTGTTTTTCGAGTTTTGTATAGGTACTTCGTAAAAAAAAGATGTATTGAAATAGTAGCCAATTTAGTAAGTTACTAAGCTACAAAGGTGATTTTGAAAGATTTTAGAATATCCTAAAATTTGACTAAAGTCAATGTAATAAGATGACTTTTATAGTAATTTGCCATATCCATATACATTTTTAGCTTTTGAAATTTCAAAATAGAAGTCTTTTCTTAATTTTTCAATAACTGAATAACATTGTATGTGAAAACTACATCATTTAAATGACTACCACGTGAATTGTTGCAAGCATCGATTCTTTTGAGGTAATTTTCGACCACTTTTTGACACATATTGGGCGGTTTTTCAGTCATAATTTGGCAAATGTTGGTTTTTAAGTGCTCAGGAGTTATAGGCTTATCTGCATTAACACGGTCTTTGGCGTATACCGTGTCGAGCGATATCAAATCGCGGTGGCCAGTTAATATCGCCACAACATTACGCCGCCAGGAAATGTCTCTTGCAATAAAGACATATTCGCTCGAGTTGTGTGGCATGTGGCACCATCTGGTTGAAACCACATATTTTCCAAGTCGTATTCTTCAATAGCAAGCAAAAAAAGTCAGTTATTATAAGACCTTAACGCTCCGAATTTACGGTGACCGTCGTTCCATCGTCGTTTTCTAAGTAGTAAGGTCCAATCCCACCTTTGCATCGGACCAATGAGCGAACCAAACAGTTACTTTTTGTGGATGTAATGGCCTCTCTTCAATTAATTGGGGATTCTCAGAACCCCAAATAGGACAATTTTGTTTATTAACATGCCCACCGAATGGTAAATGTGCTTTGTCGCTGAACAAAATTTTGTTCGATAAATCGCCGTCCACCGCCTGTTATTCAAGCACCAATTCGACTTATCTACTACGTTGTGAATGGCCAGCTGGGTTGTGTCAGCTGGACTTTTACTTACATTTCAGTGGTACGAGCGAAACAATAGTGCACAGGCCTTACAATATCTGTAACCAATGCAGTCTCTTCAACTTTTTTCACAATTTTGCCAATTGCTTGCTCAGTTGAACGATTATGTAAACCATAATCTCCTCCTAAAGCATCATATGTGGCTGTGGCAGAATCACCATTTTTGTGGCAGAATCACCATTTTTGTGGCAGAATCACCATTTTTGTGGCAGAATCACAATTTGTATGTGTTGTGCGACAGTTAAGCCCTATACTTTTGAAACCGCAAAGTGGATAACCCATTATAACTTAGAACCAGGAGAAGTGACAAAAAACGTCAATATGAAAAATTATGTCAAAAATCAATAAACCTTAACTTGTATTCTTTTTAAATAATCATTAACAATGCCAAGACGATCGATTTTTTCCCGACATAACCATAATGCTAGAAGGATACGAAATATTGTGAATGAAAGTACAGAAGAAAAAAAGAAATTGCCCGTGAAGAGCACCGCGTTGGTATAGCTTAACTACCTGTATCTCAATCAAAGCCAGTCCTTGAAACGGGATAACTTTTGACTCACAAGAAGAAATTTATCATACACGATTGCAGCATTGATTACTGGTTGGCCTGCATCGTAGCGTTTGGATTGGGCCAATGCAGTTGTGCCAAATTTTTGCTAAGCTACCCTATATACATATTTAGTTGGATAGAGAATTAAATACCCTTTTAAATGGCACCAACACCAACTAAATCACAGATGATTAAGTAAATGACTTAAGTAAAGGTCTTAACATCTCAAATACAGGCAACCCTGGATTGGATCAACTTTTGGTTAAAAGAAAACTAATCCTATTAGACAGATAATGTAAAAACCATTCTTTTAAACCAAGAACCGACCACATAAAACATGATATTCATTTTCTGTGCTAACCAGCGCGGCGTGTTAAAATGCAAAAATGCAGGCAACCCTGGATTATGGCGAAGTTTTGGTTAGGCAACTTTATATTGTTCGAAATTGAATTAAATAACATTTCGTTTGACACCGAAATTAATTTAATAACAGACGATAGGGCCAGGTTTTTTTCATCCTTATGTCATTGTCTTTCATTATATACTCTACTAGCGGCCCGGTACGTGCTTCGCTACGTATAAGGCATAGTAATAAAAAAAATGATTATTAAGTTCATTTATTCAAACAAAAAAATATTTTAAATTGCTAGCTATTTAAAAGTCCAAATGACCCAAATGATATAGGTATTGTTTATATTATATTTATCAGCAAAGAGTTAAAACTAAAAAATAAAAAAGAATTGGGTACTCTTACTATGGTGGGTCTATTATTATTATTATTAGTCTAAAACAGTTGGATATACTTGATATTTTTTCTTTCTCCATTTTGAGCATGAATAATCAACTCATCTATAGATTGCGCAATTGTACAAAAATTGTTCGGTAAAGTGATCAATCCGTTGGTACTGTCGATTGTTATTTTGCCATCATCAATTTCTAACAATTGTTTTGAAAACTCATGGGCAGTTGCATCATTATGTAGGTGAATACGCATATTAATGTTCAGTGTCAATTTTCGTACATATCTCCAAGGAACTGATGACTTCAAACAGGCGGTTATTTCATCAGCAGGAGTTGATCGGGGAATGACAGGCAATGTTTGACGAAAGTCCCCTGACAGCAATATCAGAGCACCACCAAAAAGCCGTTGATTACCGCGTAAATCTTGATTTTTTTTTCGCCATTGTGCACTCATCCCATAAAATAATTGGCATTAATCGCAGAACTTTTCCCACAGCAGAATTTTTCGAAATATTGCAAGTTGGAGTTTCAATCACCTGTACATTCAATGGCAATTTGAATGCAGAGTGTGCGGTCCGACCACCTTCTAATAATGTAGCAGCAATTCCCGAAGATGCAAGTGCAAATGCAATTTTCTGTTCCGATCATATAGTCGCAAAAATCAATGATACAACGAAGGTTTTGCCTGTACCACCAGGTGCATCCAAGAAATATAATCCAGCTGTATTATTGTACATGTTTTTGTTGAATATTCAATTTGGTGCTATTACAATTTTGGGATACGATCAAGAGCAATTTTGAACAATTGAACTAATGCGTTATGCTGATGGAAAAACCTTTGTAGCTCACGAATAATTTCTCGTCTTGTATTTGAAACTATTGCACAACTATTGCAAAAATTGATGATCAGCGTCGGGGTATGGCAATAACGAACCAGCTTGATGATAAATCTGGCCCTGAATCTGTAACATGTATGCAATTTTAGGTAGATGTTGAATCAGAATTTTTAAGACTTTATGATTCAGATTGATAAAAAACATAGGACAATCCTGTTGAGGTAGTTACCTTAAAATTCGGCATAGAATTATCTCTAATAATTTTAGTAGCAAAAGAAACATTTGAAATGCCGCATTGTATTGTTAAATATTACGTAAAAACTGATTCGACGTTTGAGATGTCCCAAAAATAAATTAATCTCACTTTACCATTAGCACAACACATTCCGGGCGTTTCACCTGGAAAGTTAGCCGCATCACAATGTTGACATATTGTGTCCATCATTCCAATGTATCCTACATACTATAATCAATCTGCGTATTGTAATTAAAAGCAGCACGCAGCATTTCATCCACAGCACGACGTATTCGTGATCACCGTGCAAGACTAAGTACAGATACAGGGTTAACAGATCTATTCTGTGCAGTACGTTCACGGTGCGATGCATTAGCATTAGCGCGCCGGCCTATGTTTGGTCGTCTTGCTCGTGGCATTTTACCTTCACTCAACAATATTTTGGAAAGTATAAACACAAAGCAATAAGTCAACAATATTTTGGAAAATATAAATACAACAAAGCAATAATTATCGCTTATAAAATGAAATGACATAATGATGACATTTAATTTGTTTGACAGAACTAACGTCACTTTTTTTGTCTTTGATTTGTTTGCCAAAGGTTCAAATTGGCTTTTAAGTATTAGTAAAATTGTTTGTATATGGGAGTATAGAAAGATGTTGATTTTACACTTGTTCAAGATTTTTTTTTTAAATTTTCTCTACGTACAAACCTTCTCTGGACTTCCACGAATAATTCAACACCAAAATTAGCCAAATCGGTAAAGGCATTGTTGAGTTATAACATTACAACGAAAAGTGGCATTGATATTTAGCATCTTAGAGCCAAATTATAGGTAGGCAACCCAAACGCAAATTGTTATTCCTATTCTGATCTTTGATAAAGTATTGGTCAATATCAAATAATAGATGAGGGTAGATTTAAGACTATCAGTCTTAACTTATTTAAAAAATGATCCGTTTACATTAGTTAATTTACTTTTATAATGAACTTTTTCTTTATACAAACTATTTTGCAAATGTCATTTTTGCTTTAACACCCCTTTCTCATTTCTGTGATAACTCTACGATTTACTTTGTTTTCTTTCTATTTGTTTGCTTAATGACGGACTTTTAATAGTAGCTTTTCCTTCAATTACAGTTGTCTAAAAACTTCTTTATGCATTATTAAAAACACCCATTATTTGGCTATTGTAAAATAGCGTATATTAATCTCTGTAAAATGTGCAATACAGGTTTAAAAAAAATGTGATATATTGTCTTCGAAAGTCCCATCTCTACAAACAAGTAAGAAATTCATTCACTCAATTTCAGCAAATGAATCAAAGATAGTTTTACGGGTGGATAAATTAACTGTATCTTTTTATATCCATAAATGTATAAACATATATAGCAACAAATTAAAACCCTGTCTATTGACGTTTAAAAGAATGTCTTCGTATTTTTGGGCATAAAGGACCAAGGTTTCGTTGAAAATGTAGGCAAAGATTTATTGTTTTCACTTTGACAGGTTAAAAAATACCCAAACCAATATTGTTTTACCTTTGAATTTAATCAAAGTTATTTAGGGTGTTTCTGAAAAACACAGCTATTGTTTCATATTTCATTAATTTTAACAAAATGACATTAATTATATTGTTTAAATAAATTTGGCACAGTGTATATACAAAAGCTTTCTATAACGATAAACCAATATAATGTAACAATATACCATAATTTTTAAATTAATCAATCTCATTGGGCAATTTAATAACGTTGCGTTGAGATGAGCGGAAGCCTTAAACCTATCATGACTCTATTATGCTATAAACCTATATGCATGGCGTCTCAGCCTGTAAAGCTTGTTGGAGGTTTATTTAAACGAGGAAGGAAGAAGAATAGCATTATCCATTCCAGGCAGGATTCTGCCTGGATTCTGGTTTGCTGTCAGTTTCAATGCGGATACATCATTGCTATATGTATCTCTGTGTATAGTTAGTCTATTGTTCGGTCTAACTCTCTTTCTCTATCTCTATCTCTCTCCCACTCACTCGCTTACTCTCAGCTCAAAGATTTAAATGTGGCTAGATATCACTTTAATCCTTGCTAAGCTGCAAATTGAAAGTAATTGACATTTATTGGACAGCAGAATGGTTTCGACATTACAAAGAATCTTAACTATACTTTAAAGCCGTATCGCTGTGTCGCATATTCACACTATTCTTCCCATTTTATGTTTTGAAAGAGTATATTATTATTATGGTTGCAGACAAAAGTTGTTTTTGTTTTATTTTGCTTGATGCTGCATTCAGTTTGAAATGGGATAATAGAACCATAATAACTAGGTTAAAGGACATTAACCTCATACATATATTCAAAATGTAATGCAGTCAAAGTCTGTTGCTTCCTCAATGGAGAACACATTGCATTATTCTTTATAAAAATAAATGAAAATAACAAAGAGTAGTAAATTTTCAGTTATCCATTTAACGAATTGGGCAACTGGAATAATACGAAAAGGTATATAATTTCACATCCATTTGTATTTATTTTTTAGTTATAAGTTTTGTATAGAGAAATGCTCAAGATTGTTCTTCTTTCTGGTATTTTTGCAGATAGGGTCTGAGAAGGAGATGAGACGAGTTTACTAAATGTCTTATCTCAGAAGAACGTTTATACGATAACTGATGCTATTGCAGAAGGAAGCTGTTTAGCTTGGAGAATACTTATTTTTTTGTGTATAATTCTTGTATTTTTCGGAATGAAATGTTTAAAAAAAAAGACAGCGTTAGGTCCTTTAAAATATTATAGCGCCCAAACAATTTTATTAACATTTTGTTGTTGTACGAATTGGGCAATATTACCGAACTTTTGGGAGTTTAAGCTTTTATGAAATTCCAAATAAAATGAAGCGTTCTGTCTTATTGACAAATAAAAATATTGCTAAAATATATAAAAACAATGTTACTGCCCAAATCAATTTTAAAGTATCATAACGCCTAAATTACCAACTGTCATATCGCCCAAGAAGTGCCATGTGTTTCAAAATTTGGGCATTGTGACAAAATGTTTGTTTTATTTTTTTTTTGGGACCACGACATTTTGAGTTTTAAATTTGATTGCGCAAACGCAAGCATTAAACGAAAATGTTAGATCGCCCAAAAACTCGTAACGTTCCGAAAGAGAGAAAAATATATTTCAAGTGAATTAAAACGAAAGGGTTTCCTTGTTCACAATGTGAGCACCCAGCATTATGGCGTATTAACAGTGAAATATGTATGCAACCCCCCTTTTTGGGCTCACATAAGGGTTTAGAATAGGATAGGTGTCAAGTTGTGTGTATGCAAAGTTTCCTTAAATGCAAAGAAACTTTGCATATACCCAACTTCGCACCTACGTTAGGGTAGCATGGCCCTTATATGTACCTTACTGTTTATACGCCCAATCCAAATAAAACATTTTGGGCATTAGGACATTTCTTAATTTGGGCGTTACGACATTGAAAGTTGGTTTGGGTGAGATGACATTTTATGTATGCCCAAAATAAATATCACAAAGCCCAACCCTTATGTAATAAAACCCATATTCAAAATTAAAAAGAAGATAGAATGCGACCCACACTGATAACTTCCCATCCCGTCTGTCGATTTGTTTTGCTTAAAAGGTTTGCAGGTTATCGAGTTTTGTTAAAAAAGTTGTCAGTTGAACTTTTCTAAAAAAATTAAAAATTACCAACAATATTTTGCATATGATAAAATAGTTTGACTTTTATTTGAAAACCAATTTTAGTAGCATTTCTTAAAAGTTTTTATTTCTTATATAAACAAATACAAATAGGATGAATCAAATTAATTTGAAGTCAATATCTTCTATTATTCACGAGATATCGAGAACAGAACATCATTTTTTACCAATGTTGCGTACTATTTTTTATAGATTTTTATTTTTTGTATGAAAACACTGACTGTTGGATTTTTATAAAAAAAATTATTGAATGTCGAAAACAATATTTTCTGTGAGATAAAATTAGTTTGAAGACAATATTTTTAATTTTTGTGAGGATATTTGAGTCGAAAGTAAATTTTTACCAACATTTAGCAATGTTTTGTTTAGGTTTTTAATTTTTTTGTTAAAAACTGTCAATTCGATTTTTCTCAAAATTTTTCCGAATGTTGAAAATAATATTTGAAGCCAATATCTCAAATTTTTGAAAAGATATTTGAGTCGAAAATCAGTTTTTATCATCTTTTAGTCAAGGTTTTCTATTTTTTATAAAAAAAACTGTAATTTCGATTCTTTTCAAAATTTCACCAGATGTAAAAAAACGTTTTCTTCGTTGCATAAAATTACTTTGGAGATAAAATCATTTTTTTTTTCTTAAAATATTCGAGGTGACAATTATTTTTTTTTTTTGAGTTTTTTTGGTTTATAAAAAAAAAACGTCAATTGATTTTTTTTTTTTCAAAAATACACTTATTTTGTATCATGTCACAATATATTATATAAAATTTAATTCAAGTCTCTAGCGTTATTGGTTCGTGAGATATTAAGGGTTAACCAAAATTTTCATTTTTTATTTAAAATTGCTATGGTAAAAAAACCAACCACGCATTTTTTCTGAGAGTTGTTTCTGCCTCCTTTCGCATTATTATCTGTATAACTCGATTTATTTGAAGTTGATATCTTTACTGCTTCTTGAGCTAAGGACGACGAAAACAACTTTTCGAACGCACGGACGTACGGACGTACGAACATACGTACACACGCACGCACAGAAATCTTGCTAAAAATCTTTTATTTCGACTCTAGGGACCTTGAAACGTCGAGAAATGTCAAAATTTTCAATTCCACAAATCGGACCGATGTTATTGTAAATGTAATAATAATCTTATGGGAAGTTAAAAATTCTTTTATCTTTTTGACGTTTGTGACCAGCTTTGGACTTTGTGACATTTTAGGATTTGGGGGTTATGGTTTTTGGGGAAACGACCTAATGCCTTAAAAGACATTTAGGTGTTCTCTCGGACAACTGCGATATATCAATTTGTAATCTTAGAAGATTATGTTTTTTGGAAGAAGTGCTTTATAGTAATAGAAATGAAATATTTGCTTGGTTCTTGTTCGTTTTCAAAAACGAACAGTAATATATTATAATACCTATATTAAAACACTTTTAGTACAAAAAACAAATTTCGGTTTAAGTTGGAATAACTAGTCAAATACAAAAGACGCACGTCTATTAACTAATATATTGTGATTCCTATAATAAAAAGTAAATAGTTGTCTTTGCAATTTTTACAGAAATAACATAAAAAAAGAAGAACAATCAGAAATTTCAATATTTTAACAAATTGTTAAGTAGTTTTAATACTTAAACTGAGAACCAGCAACAGCTCCTTATCTTCATAACTAACTTCTGCACAATGCATGCCGGGACGACTGCAGCCGAGTGCCGATGTATCTTTCAATATCAAAAAATTGTTCCCTTGTTGTATATAAAAAATAAAGTGAAAAATTGCTTCACTTAACGTCCTTTTAATAACGAAAGCTTTTCCGTCGAGTGATGCTGCTGTCGTTTCCATACAATAAATTCGAACTCCATTGCTGTAGATTCCGCCAACCACTTTATCATCGTCCACTTCCTTGAAATTCCAATGTTGGTTTTAACCAGAGCCAGCATAGTGTTCCACCCACCCCATCAACCAATCCTCCTCCCCTAGTGTCCTGAGAGCTGAATGCAAAATAAACATAATGATGTCAAACAACCTTTTTATTGCTCATAACAAATTATGTTCAGTTTTCCTTCAACACACAACGAGACTTTTTTCACTTCAATAGTCAAAGGTAAACCTGGTAGGAAAGGAAGGCCAAAGAGCAGAGGCATGAATAGACATGGACAGGACATTGATGGGACGACATCGTCATCAGTGTTGCTACGGCACGAAGTGAGTGCAGATTGACAGAACAGTCTCTCAAAAATTCCTTTTCTTTCAGATGAATATTATTATTATCTTTTTGTTGTTGTAGCAGTTTGTCCTTTTTGCATGGTAGTTCCCATCTAGGGAGCATAGCGTAGAGCCAATTGAGGCGCTTCTTAAAAATAGAGTATTATAAATAAAGTTTTATCAATAACATTTCTAAGCACTATTTTGATTTGAATGACATTTAGGTAAATCAAATTTTTGAAAAAAAAAAACACAAAACCCTTTTTTAAACTAAGCTTTAGAGAATCTCAATAATATGGGTGTAAGTTAGATCATTACCAAATTAAACAAACTGAAATCGGTTTAACGTCATTATGAAATTGAAATATTTCTCTAAGAATTCTGACGTTCCAAGTTTCAATAGAAAAATGCCTTTAAAATGTTATCATAAACTAGGCGAAAGAAAAATTCTTTGAAATGCCAACCTTTGTCAAGATCGGCAATGGTGAAATAAAGTTATGGAAAACATCTAGTTTATTTTTTTAATTGCGCTATGCGAGAAGAATCGCAGTCACAAAGGATCAATAAAAGGAACGACACAAGGAGACATATCACCCAACCACCTTCACCTACCTCCATCGTTATCATTATTATTATTATTATGACTTTTGAGACAAAACCCTGAGTAAAGATGAAGAGAGCAATAAGGACTATATATAGTATATATGTAGGTATGGGTTAAATGGTTGCTCTATATATAGGATAAGGAAGTAGACAAATGTCATAAAATGCAGTTAAATGAATAAAATATCAAACAGTGGCTGAAGCCCTGGAGCTGCTTTTATGTCTGTTTAGTTCATCTGTCTGCCTTTTTGTTCCCGTCCATCTATATTTTGTTGCACATATAATTCCTTCTGGGTGTATTTTAGTTCTATTTTTATTCCTCGGCTTCTTCGATGCTTTCTTTATTTTTGGCCAAAAGATAAATTGTTGGTGAATTTCGAAGTTATCTTGACTTAAACTATAGAAAAATATAAAAAGCAACGTCATAATGTTTTTTATACTTTAAGTTGTAAAAAGAGTTCCTTAAAACTTTTGAAATAATTTTGTATAACATTTTTGAAACAGAACATCAATATTGACACCAATACAGGGTATAATTAATGTTAACAGCACAACAAACATTAAAGGTCATCACTTGAAGCATGAAGCATAACCAACAAAAATTACCTACAAACAATTTTCTTGGAAAATAGTAAAAGTACTTACGTAAGTATTAAACTTTGAAAAAATTAATAATAAAAGGTTTCGTAAATTAACCGAAAGATTTGAATTTGTAGCAATTGATGTTGAAAACACAGAATAGACAAAATATTGCATATAATACAAATTAAACTTTTAAAAAATAAACGCTAAAGAGAAAATCTTGAAACACACCTAATTAAATAATAGAATTAAATGAAAATTAGCTATAAATATAAACAAACATTTGAATTTTAACAGAAGTGTTAAAGATTTCTGACGGATGGATGACGTATATATATATATTCATATATATGTAGATTCCTTATATTTGTAATGTTGTTTGTTCTTCAAAAACTTTTTATATCTTTCATCCATAGCAATTGCAACTTTTGCCAATATACCTTAAAGGGAGTATATAGAATGAGTAAGGTTATGGCAGGACGTCAAATATTCATCAGTTTTCCGGATTGGCCAAAGTTCTAGAAACTTTATTTATAATTCAAGTAATAATGTACATAGGCAAATTGTAGCGGTGGTGATGGTGGAGTTCAGGAGATAAAATTAGCTTATTCTTTTTTCTTTATAATTCTATAGGAAAGACAAACACAGAGAAGGAAACACAAATGGAAGATGTCTTTTATACGATTGTCTTGCCTACCATGGTGCTATCTTTTTGCTAACTTCACGATTTGATGATGATGACGTGTAAATTCAGAAGGAGACAACAACATGGAATATAAAAAGCCATAAAATTAACTTTGTAAGAAGATTTTAAGTCGGGCTATTTAATTTTTTCTTGAGCCTCGATTTTAAAAAAGATGGCCAAACTTGTATACACTGCTTTCCGATCACAAGGCACAAGTTGAACTATATAACAACAAAATCACTCCCGAATTCTATATCTGCTGACCAAACTATGGTAATTGGTATAGGAATAGTATAAAAACCTGTGAATAATATCGAATTAGATACGAGGTGTGGCAATTAAGATCCGGGAATTTAGTTATAATTTAAAAAGTGGCAACACTTTTTCATTTGTTATCATCTGTCTAAGAAGGGGATCTTTCTTTTAGTTAGAGTTCAAAGTTGAAGTATATAGCACGTTTGGTTTGCGTTTTATGCGTATTTTTTGCAAGTAACTTATTTAGTGGCGTAGTGAAAATGTGTGACGTACATTACAAGCAACGTGTTGTGAGTCAATTTTTAGTGAAATCTGGCGAAAAACCCTCGGAAATCCTCTGAAAATTGCAGGTTGTCTATGGAGACGATAGCATGTCAAAAACGCTTGTGTTTGAATGGCCGAAGCGGTTTAAGGAAGGGCGTGAATTGGTGGAAGACGATCCACGTGAAGGAGCTCGCGTCACCTCTCGTACCGACGCGAATGTTGATTGTTTGCGCATGTTGATCACGTCTGACCATCGCCTAAGCATTCTTGCATTGTCTTACGAGTTAAACATCAACAAAGAAACGGTTCGCAAAATGTTATACGAGAATTTGAACATGCGAAAGAGCTGCGCAAAGATGGTGCCTAAAGTTCTCACCATTCTCGTTCGTTGTGCAAGAGTTTTTGGCAAAAAAAGGGCATCCCAACGTTGCCTCACCCACCCTATAGCCCCGATATTGCTCCCTGCGACTTTTTTCTATTCCCAAAGATGAAGTCGCACCTCAAGGGAATTCATCATGGCGGCGTACAGGAGGTCCAAGAAGCTCTTACCGTGGTGCTAAAGGGGCTAACTTCGGAGAACTACCAAGGGTGCTTCCAATCATGGGAGAAACGTTGGAAGCGTTGTGTAGAGTTAAAGGGAGATTATTGTGAAGGTCGATAGTAAATTTTTTCCTAAAACTTCATTTTCTTGTTTTTTATTGACAAATTCCCGGAACTTAATTGCCACACCTCGTAAGGGTTTCTTGGTTGAACTTGTGAAAGAATTGTCAAAATATAATATTTATATGCTATTGGCCTTGAACAAAATATTTTTCTTGAAAAGTTGGTAATGCAAGTAGTATCGCTTCCTTTAAGAAATAAATAAATGTAAAACTTAATAAATTATTGTTTTTAGTTGTTCAAACGTTTGGTAACATTAGAAGTATTATTGAGAAATGCGTATAAATAGTTTATTTTGAGTCAACCAGGATTTTGAAGTACTGAATTTTGTAATATCTACAATTTTTTGACACATGTTTAATCTAGTAAACTTAAGGTTTTACTTTGGAATGAGAGATGTCAAGCTTGAAATTTGTTTATACCTTCCTTTTTGGTGGTTAAAGCATAACATCTCGTCTCGTCACAACACTTAGTAGTGTCTATGGCAAGTCAACAAGAGGGACAATTGTCGACGACATGGACATCATGGTAGTAGTTCAATCCATTAAATAACAATATAAGCAGCCGATAACGAACTTGAAGACACATTTTGGTTTCGCAAAGCCAACAGAACCTGCTTCAGTCTTGCAAAGCTCCAGAAACCTTACCATAACTTCTAAGCTGCTGCTGTACAGAACAATGGTTCTGGCAGTACTCACCTGGGTGCTTAGTAAAAGACACTCCGACCTCTTAAACCCGTTCGAGAGGAAAGTTTTGCGAAGAAAATTGTTGGCCCCTTTTGTGAGAAAGGATGATTATGGAGAAGCTACAATCATGAATTTTATGCAATCTACCTCGAAGCAGATATTGTGATATTAAGCTCGGTAAACTACGATGGACTGGACACCTAGCTCGTATAAGCGGAGAGAAACCAGCTCGGAAAGTCCTTTGTAGTATATTTTATGGTAGGCGACAGCGCCGCGTGACAGACCTTGCTTCTGCTGGAGAGATGGCGTAGACCAGGACCACTGAAGACGGGGGGATATATATCAGGATATATAGAGATAACTGTTGTATGAGTTCAGGACCGGAATCCGGTTTCGAGCCGATGATGATGATGAGTATTTATAGTATCTTAGATTGCTTAAGACCGACTTCAAAACGTTTTCTTTTTCATCAGACCGTTTTCGAAATAAAACATCACTTAAGCGAAGCTTCATTTTGTGAAAATTAATTCAATTAAAAGAATATTGGAAATAACTGTCTTCATTAAAATATTCAATGCATTTGTTTTTCAATAAAAAATAAAAGCTTACTGAAACGAAATTTTTTTTGAAACTCGATTTTGAAAAATGGGAAAATAAGTTGGTTTTACTGAACTCCTAAACGGGCTAAAATTTACTTTTCTTTCAAAACTGAAATCAAGAAAATTGACACAAAGTAAAAGTAAAACCATAATTTTAATGGAAACAATTTTTCATGTACCTACCAAGCCTATCTACATATTTATAAGAAAGTTACAAGTGATGTTCTATATAAAGACATTTAAATGTGTTTTCTGTCTTTATTTATGTTTATTTCATATAAGTTCTAACACAATTTAATCGATGTTAATGTTAAAATTGTTAAACTTTGTTCTAATTAAATATTAATATGTACCTACAGTTCAAACCCTTACCCATAATATCGTTCTTGTATCAATATTAACCTTAATATATATTATCAATATTCGATAAATTACGTAGTACAAATCGGAAAACAGATAAACTCCCCTTTCTCTTATTATTTATAATTCTGTTTCTAGTAACACGTATGTGAATGATAACATCACATCCTTAATCAGAATAATGCTCGTAGACAATGTCTTCACTGTGTTTCGATTACAAATACATTTATAAAGAGTACACTCTATAGAATTGATGTGTACACTGTACATGTACATCAAAGCATCCTTCTTTGGTGTATAGGATGAAATGTATCTTATCCCTCTATATTCTTTACATATACTCGAATAATGTATGATGCATTCAACAATCAATGTAATTTGTTTCAAGCCGACCAAAGCAAATTACTACCTTGGTTTGTATAGTGAACTCATTCCTTGAGATATCTTCTCGGATTGTTGCAAAGGGAAAACGTACATAAATGAGGTGTACTATTTGTTAAATGGATTTTATTCTGTGTTGTATCTCGAATTCAAAGAAACAGACAGAGCTTTTTGAATCAATCTCAGCTTAACAATGATGCTCGTATCCAGATCGATATTATATCCCTTTTAAACTCTTATACAGCCCCAAAACCATTTACCATATTTTCCGGGATTATTTTGATTGGAGAACAGCATCGCCATGTTTTCACTCTGACAACTCCAAAGGACGAATTGAAATTTGATTTTGCAAACAAAAAAATATTTCATTTGGGCTTTAACTAGGTAAAGAGCTTCTACTATACCAGCATAGAGTATCTGCTATTAAAGAAATGAGAACAATCCAACAATGGCTTTGAACGTTCACTAAATAAAATACTCGGAGCAAATAATAACAACAACAAATAAGAAGGTAATAACAATTGATGGGATAGCATAAATGAATGAATTGAAGCAGAAGAAGACGTTTAAATTTGTATAAATCTCTTTCGGTAAATAAAGAAGAGTTGCTAAATACAGAATAGTATAAATGTTTATCAACAACTATGGATGTTCCCACGTAGAAAGTGTTTCAAAAGTAATCATAAATTGGAAATGAATATTGAGCACACTTCTCTTCTGGGCTGAAAATATTGTTTGTCCCTGAATAAAACTCTTTGCTATAAAATATCGTGTTATAATTTAAATAGCATCTTTACATTCTAATTAAGAAATTGATGAAATAAATTTTAATTTCAGACATTATCATCTCGACGAATAAAACGTATTTTGTACTCATACAATTATTTTCCATTGGCGTTGATTACTTTTGATCCTACGATTTGTCTGCAAAGAACTGCTATTTAAAATAAATAGGCCAGTAATATTTGACAAAGTTTCATAGATATTTCTCTTTGAATATAAAGAGTCCATTGCAGGCCAATTAAAGTCATTTAAGAAAATACAACAACACTTCAATTTATTTCCTGATAACCCTTACCTAAGAATATTCGACATATAATCGGCTCGTTAGGAAATTTCCCATGATGGAAAGTTCAAATAATAAAAAAAGAGGCTGGCATGCGACCCACACTGATAACTTCCCATCCCGTCTGTCGATTTGTCTTTCTTAAAAGTTTGTAGGTTTTCGTGTTCTGTTAAAAAAGTTGTGAGTTGAATTATTCTTAGAAAATTTAAAAATAAAAATAATATTTTGCATATAATGAAATAGTTTGATTTCAAAATCTATTTTTGGTAATGAGATTTTTAGTCGAAAACCAATTTTTACCAATTTTAGTACCATTTCTTAAAAATTTGCATTTCTTAAATAAACAAACAAATATTGGATGAATGAAATTAATTTGAAGCCAATATCTTCTATTGTTGAGGAGATATCGAGAACCGGACATCAATTTTTACGAAATATGCGTACTATTTTTTGTAGATTTATATTTTTTATGAAAAAACTGACTTGAATTTTTATAAATATATAAATATATAGTTTCTGTGAGATAAAATAAGTTTGAAGTCAATATTTTTTATTTTTGAAAAGATATTTGAGTCGAAAGTAAATTTTTACCACGTTTTAGTATTGTTTTTTTTTTAGGTTTTTATTTTTTGTAAGAAAACTGTCAATTCGATTTTTCTCAAAATTGGATCGAATGTTGAAAACGATATTTCTTATAAGACAAAATCAGTTTGAAAGCATAATCTCAAATTTTTGAAAAGATATTTGAGTCGAAAATCAATTTTGACGAACTTTTAGTACTAATTTTGTTTTGGTTTTTATTTTTTGTTAAAAAACTGTCGATTTGATTTTTCTCATAATTTTAAGAAATGTTGAAAACAATATTTCTTATGAGAAAAAAATTAATTTGAAGCCATAAACTCAAATTATTGAAAAGATATTTGAATCGAAAATCAATTTTTACCAACTTTTAGTATAATGTTTTTTTTTAGGTTTTTATTTTTTATAAAAAAACCGTCAATTCGATTTTTCTCAAAACTTCTTCTTCTTCGTTGCAAAAAATTATTTTGGAGACAAAATAATTTTTTTGTCGTAAAATATTCGAGGTGACAAATTTTTTTTCAGTTTTTTTGATTTATAATAAAAACCGTTAATTGGATTTTTTCCATTGATTTATAACAAAAACCGTTAATTGGATTTTTTCCCAAAAATATATTTAAATGGTATCGCGTTCCAATATATAATTTAAAATTTAATTCAAATCTCTAGCGTCATTGATCCGTGAGATATTTCTTGTTAACTAAAATGTTCACCTTTTTTTTAAATTGATATGGTAAAGAAACCACACACTGAATTTTTTTTAGAGTCATTTGTGCATCTTTCTGCACTATTATCTGTATAAAAAAAATTATTTGAATTCGATATCTCTACTGGTTCTTGAGCTATGGACGACGAAAAAAACTTCGCGAACGTAAGTACACACGCACGCACAGACATAACTTCCTATGGGAATTAAGTCAGCACCTAAAGACGTTGGACAAATCTTTTTTCACTTAAATCAAACATTAATAAGCTTTTAAAGATTACAGAGATTGGGTAACATAAAATGCTTTGAGGAAAAATTATAAATAGAAAGTGAAACAACCTACAGTACTAAGATTCGATATTTAAAAGGTTACAATATTAAAATGAATTGTATAAAGGGCATAATAGAAAAATTGTTGTTTGTAATAACGTTCAAAAATCAATACATACATAATATGTGCTCCTTAGCATACATTTATATGTACGTATGTATGCATGTATAGCAAAAAAATAATAAGGATATTTCAATATCATACATTTTTGAAAATAACAAAACTTTATAAAATCCTAATAGTTCGGTAAAATGTGCAGGGCTAATAAGATCTTTCAAATCAGAAATTATTCCAACATTTAACCAATATTATCTTTTAGAAAATATTACCCAGCCTTTGCTACAGTGATTCGAAAAGGTTACGGGTTACGTATTTTTTAGGTAGTTATGAATGAATGAAAATGATAAAATGATATGTTTAGCTATTATTAATCCTTAAAATTGAAAATAAATCCTTCAAGAAAATATAACCCTTAAATAGAAGACTGTATAAGACAACAAGACTTAAATAAGTTCTACTAAATATTCGCGACACGTATTCGTGGCTTTCAATAACAAAAGAATACCAACAATAGGTAAGCATATACAAAACTTCACTCCCAATTGAATAAAATGTAAAAAGGGTTTCAAGCGCGCGTGTAGCAAACACAGTTAAAATTCTGTAAAACCTCTTAAGCCTAAACGATATCATTGATTTTCCTATCCATTCAAGTCACGTAGTAGTATTAACTTTTTCCACCAACCGAACCACGGCTGCAGCGACGCGCCTAACAATATTCTGCTTTTCCAATTACAAACCCAAACATATATCTAAAGACAATAATTGCACTATCTAACCTCAATTGTAGTTGATGCACTTGTTTTCAGCGCATAGAATTTCCCTTGTAGTCTTTTTTCATCGATAACATAACAACCATTCAATGAACCGTTTCGTGTATAATAGTTCAAGTAGATATAGGTTAGGTATCGATGAAATATAAAGCGTTTTGTTTTCGAGCCTAACGTGTGTGGCAAAAGCAAACGGTGGCGTGTTGTTTCAACAGTGCTGGGGGAAATATAATGGTAAGTATTGCTGAGTTCAAAATTCTCCAATTCTTTTGAACTTTTTCGGTGCCAACTCGATTTTGAAGTGGGAGGTGGTTAAAGTGATGGTGTGGAGGCGCTAGTATATTTCTCTGAGTCTGAGGAAGTTCGATATATTTAACTGTCAATTCATTCAACGTTAAATGTTTTTTTGAATAATATTTTTGGGATAAGCGGTCACGAATGAATTCGGTTCTTTTTTTTCTCACTACACTTCCTGCTATATAACATTGCCCTGGATGTTTTTAACGTGTTTAAATAAGAATTGGTAAACTCATTCGTCAGCCAAAAATAGATCCACGAGGATTCTCAACTTACATGTACATCACTTATGTACCTAGATTGTAAATATATTAATAGGCTTTTTGCTGAGATGCAAACGGCACGTTCGAGTCAAAATATCAAAAACTGATGAACAAAAGCAGCCTGATGTTTGGTTTGATGGATACTGAAATGATGGCAAAACCACGGCAGTTGGAGGAATTGGTTTGAATTTTAATCGATTGCAGTTGGTTACCAGAAGCAGAAGTCAAATCGGGAGCTGTCCCTGTCATGAGGTTTTTCGTGCAGTTTTGCTAACTACGCTTTTAATGCTGACATCTTTATATTCAAGTTGGTTTGGACCTTACTTTACAGTTTAACACTTGTAATACACACATAGGAAATTCATTTACAATTTAAACGTCCTGTTTCCCATATGGCGCGGGCGCTTGGAATCCTCCTAGTAGAAAAGTTATTAAACAAAATGTGTTCAAGGAAGTTTGCCGATGTAATAGAGTAATGTTCTTAATTGAGATTTTCGGATAGGACCACACTTCTCCGTCCCTTCATCTTATGGTTTCTTCCAAGACGACTAATAGCGGTAGGATAATAATATATTGTGAAAATGAAAACATAAATTCGATAGAATAGCTATACATAATGCAAGGAAAGGTAAAACGTACTTACCTATACAACAAGGTCTACAAACATTGACTAGGTACAGAGGCTATATTATGCTCGGCAAGTATCAGGCAGTCAGACAGAAGAAAGCACCTAACCCGAGTCTGAGTTTGAGCACATGTGTGGTAAGTGGCAAGTAGAATCTAGGATATATTTTTGTCCCGGTTGTTTAACTTATTTTCTTCATAAATACATAAATGCGATGAGATGAAAATACTGCTCGGGGGCTTAAGAACATAAAGTTCAAACGGGCCCTGGGGTATATAAATTATTCACAATTGTGTAGATACCTTTGCTTTGCACTGCACCACCCAAGCAGAAGCACCGCGAAACTCATCCTTTTACTGCAACTCCATCGATACGTTACCAAAATATGAAATATATAGGTTTGTGTGTATACATCTTATATTTGCCTAAAGTGCACCATTCAATGGTGGTGGCATATACTATAAGTGTTTTTGTTTGGGATGTTCATTTCCAGCAGAAAATTTCCTTTTTTCTCATACATTTTTATTCTACATCTTTGTAAGGTCCTAAGAGGGGGCAACAGTCAATACGGATTGCATCTCAAGTGTCTCACACAGTGTTCCATTTGTTACCGTTAAAGAAAATATTATAATTTGACGATTAAAAAAAATCATTATTTCTTCTACTTTTGTGATAGCGTTAAAAAATCTGCTTACTTCAAAAAAAGTCACACAAAGTTGAAATTTGTTGGAAAATAAAATAATTACACTTTTGTTCATGCATAGATTTGGCGGGAGAAAGATAAAATTACAATGGACCTAATTGGGTTTGGATATTTTGGGAGTTATGTTTGCGTGATGATTAGTTCTTAGGACTGTCATTCCAGAGGTTTTGGATTCAATCCCTGCCTGTGCTAACTAAATATTTTTTTTCAATGATATTGCCTCTTGCGAGGAATTGAAAAATCCTTTAAGAGTAATTCTTCTCATGAAAAGTGCTTTTTCAAATATTAATCGTTAGGATTCCGCATGAAACCTGTAGGTGCCCTCCATCCCGATACAGCTCGCACACAGGAATGGGTGAGAGTTGTAAGTCACTAAGCGCTTTCTAATTAATTAACTCTCCATAGGAAATTGTAATCGGTACGATTTGTTGAATTGAAAATTTTGACATTTCTCGACGTTTCAAGGTCCCTAGAGTCTAAATAAAAGATTTTTAGAGAGATGTCCGTGCGTGCGTGTGTACGTACGTTCGTACGTCCATACGTCCGCGAAGTGTTTTTTGTTGTCCATAGCTCAAGAACTAGTAAAGATATCGACTTCAAATAAATTTTGTTATACAGATAATAATGCAGACAAATACAGAAAGGACTCTCAAAAAAATTGAGTCTGTGGTTTTTTTACCATAACAATTTAAAAAAGAGGCTGGGATGCGACTCACACTGATAACTTCCCATCACGTCTGTCGATTTGTCTTGCTTAAACGGTTTGTAGGCTTACGTGTTTTGTTAAAAAGTTGTCACTTAAATTATTATTAAAAGTTTAAAAATTACCAACAATATATTTGCATATGATAAAATAGTTTAATTTCAAAATCTATTTTTGTTAACGAGATTTTTAGTCGAAAATCAATTTTTACCAATTTTAGTAGCTTTTCTTAAAAGTTTTAATTTCTTATATAAACAAATACAAATTGGATGAATGCAACTAATTTGAAGTCAATATCTTCTATTGTTAACGAGATCAATTTTTACCAATTTTGCGTACTATCGATATCTCTACTGGTTATTAAGCTATGGACGACGAAAAACACGTCGCGAACGTACGAACGTACGAACGTACGTACACATCCACGCACAGACATCTCTCTAAAAAACTTTTCGTCGAGAAATGTAAAAATTTTGGATTCAACAAATCAGTCTGATTACAATAACTTCCTATGGGAAGTTAAAAAAGTTGAAAATTTTGGTTAACTCAAAATATCTCACGAACCAATAACGCTAGACACTTGAATTAACTTTTAAAGTATACATACATACATATATTGTAACGTGATACAACACAAATTTATTTTTGGAAAAAAATTCAATTAACGGTTTTTTTTATAAATCAAAAAACCGAAAAAAAATATTTTATGAACAAAAAATGATTTTATCTCTAAAACAATAACGTTTTTAACATCTGGTAAAATTTTGAGAAAAATCGAATTAACAGTTTTTCTTAGATATAAAAAATAAAATCCTTAAAAAACATTATGTACAAAAGTTTGTAAAAATTGATTTTCGACTCAAATATCTTTTCAAAAATTAAAAACATTGGCTTCTAACTTATTTTATCTCACATAAAATATTTTTTTTCGACATTCAGTAAATTTTTTATAAAAATCCAACAGTCAGTTTTTCATACAAAAAATAAAATCTATACAAATTTTTTGCAAATTTGGTAAAAATTGATGTTCGGTTCTCGATATCTCGTGAACAATAGAAAATATTGACTTCAAAGTAATTTCTTTCATCCAATTTGTATTTGTTTATATTAGAAATAAAAACTTTTAACAAATGCTACTAAAATTGGTAAAAATTGGTTTTCGACTAAAAATCTCGTTAAAAAAATCGATTTTGATCATATGCAAAATATTGTTGGTAATTTTTCAATTTTTAAGAATAACTGAAGTGACTTTTTTTAACAAAACACGAAAACCTACAAACTTTGAAGCAAAACAAATCGAAAGACGGGATGAGAAGTTATCAGTGTGGGTCGCATCCCAGCGTCTTTTTAAAATTTTGTAATTTTGTAACATATTTGTAATTTTTTTATTCGTGTTTTTGCACATTTACCCCATACTGGAGAACCATTAAACTGTTATTTTAAATCTTAAAAAAATTTAAAAAAAACGTCTATAGCGAATCGTTTATGTTTAATGATATTTGCCCTATGATGGAATCCAAAGCTTTCAAATCTAAGCCCATAATCAAATACTTAAGCTCTGTAAGTATGGTGGTGAACTAGCACTAACTAAGCGTCAACCGTCTTTATATAGTGGGGGTTAGCACTTAATTACTACCGTTGTATTTGTTTTAGCTCACTCATTCCACGAGATGTTCCGACGAACCTTTTTAAATTTACATAAGTTTTCTTTCATAGGCGTTATACGTGATCATAGTATGATAGATCATAATATAGGGCTTGGAATTTTTCTTACGTCCAAAACAACCTGTTTAATATAACATATAAAATCAATTGAAAACATTTCAACGATTAAACTAAAAAACACCGGAATATCCATACATTGGGATTTACCACCTGCGGCTAGAGCCCGGAGAAGACGATTAATACAACTCAAAACCGACATTTTTAGAAAAAACAAAAATCTAAAAACCAAAATTCGCGGACAAACACTGTTGGTGGAAGGTAAACAATTTTATTTTGACATCGACAACAAATTAAAATGTGACGGCGGCGGCGGCGTGTGTGGAATGTCATTATTAAACCAGCTGACAAATGACGTTTCAACAGAAGACGTTCCAGGTTGCAGTAATAATAATGTTATAACCAACCATCTACAAGTGTCACAACCTTATTTTTAATTGTAATGCCGTCTGCCCTTTAGTAAATAATATTAATTTTAATAGTACCTACATATGTAAACAAAAGTAATGTAAGCAAAACTGATCTCAATATTTTTAGAATTTTTTCATATAATATAGCAGGACTGTCTAATAAGTGTATTTTTAATGATTTTTATGGCTATGTTACTAATTTTGAAATAATTTTTCTGATGGATTGTAATATCGGCAACTATGTTAACAAATTTAATAATTTCGAACTTAAGATAATATCAGCTACGAGAACAAACTTAAGAGGAAGAGCAAGTGGTGGGTGTATTTTTGGGTACAAAAAAGACCTTAAAGGCATAAATTATGAATTTAAACAGAATGGAGTTCTGACTTACTTGGATATGAGGATTTGTGGAAAAATCTACCGTATAATCCCATCTTATGTCAACTGTAATCATTGGAACACTGACTTCGAAAATATCAAGGATTTATTAACGTGTGGTGATGTTGAAAATATATTGCTGGTGGGAGACCTAAACGCAAGAATAGGGATTGAAGAAGGGGTTGAGAATGCCAGACTCAGAATAGCAAGAAATTCAAAAGACACAATTAAGAATGCAAGAGGAAGTCAATTGCTTGAACTTTGCAACACTTTCGGCCTACGTGTAATGAACGGTGTAAGTGATGGTGATAAATTGGGTGAATTTACATTCGTGGGAAAACAAGGAAGTTCGGTCATTGACTACAGTTTGGAAGGTGGTGACTGGAGAACAGTTGTTAAAAATCTGGAAATAGAAAAGAAACCGTTTTCAGACCACATGCCTCTTTGTATATCCTTTACTAACGGGGAAGAAAAAAATTAAACTAATGTACAAATGCAACTGATTCCCAAACTTCGCTGGTCAAACGAATCTGCATCTAACTATAGAACACGTTTAGATGCACTTCTAATGATGGAGCAACATGACGCAAGCCTAAACAAAATTGAAAAAAGCATTAAAGGAGCATACCATATGCCGAATAACAGTCATAGAAAAACTGAATATAGAGAACCCTGGTTTGACAAGGAATGCATGCAGGCGAGAAGCCTTTCTTACGCTTGGCTGAGTGCATATCGGAAGTCAAATACAAACTTCACAAAAGGAATGTACATGGAGTATAATCAGAATTATAAACTTCTCTTCCGAAAAAAGAAAAAAGACTATTCGGAAGCCCAAGCACATCAGCTTGCAAAGTGTAACAAGTCGTCTGAGTACGAAAACTTAATGGAACAAAATTTACTATTAGCCCGTATCTTAATTCAAATAGACTGCAAACATATTTCGAGCAATTATTAAACCCAGATGCGCCAAATAAGTTTCTGAATCAGTATGCCACACCTGGCTTCAAAAATAATATTTTAGATGCACCAATTTCAAAGGAAGAAGTGTTTATAACGATAAACAAAAAAAAGGATCGAAAAGCTGCGGGCTCTGATGGTATACCAGCAGAATTCTACAGATATGGTACAGATACTCTTGTTGTATCTCTAACAGCAGTATTCAACCAGATCTTTGAGGAAGGAATCATCCCAAATCAGTTCAGCCATGCCTTGATTTTCCCAATCCACAAGAAGGGAAGCACTGAAGTTCCTGAAAACTACAGAGGAATCTCGTTTTTGAACTCGTCATATAAGATATTTACATCGATTCTGCTCAGTCGTTTAAATGAATGGATACATTCTAATAATCTGCTTAGTGAGTTCCAAGCTGGCTTCAGATCGGGATACTCCACCGTCGATCACATTTTTGTACTCCGCTTGATTGCTGACTCGTTTCTATCGAGAAATAAGAAACTATTTGCATTTTTCGTTGATTTCAAAGCTGCTTTCGACACCGTGGATCGCAATGCCCTGTTTTACAAGCTTTTTCAGAAAGGAATGTCGCTTAAGTTCGGTAAAGTATTGCAAAATGTATACAAGACTACCAAAGCATCAGTGTGGAATGGCCAATGCTTGTCAGAATGGTTCGAAACGAAATCAGGAGTTAGACAGGGCTGTGCACTCAATCCAAGCTTGTTTGCACTCTTCATTGATGATATAGTCGAAGCATTACCAGCAGGAATCAATTACGCAGGCGTTAACATTAAAGCTCTTCTTTTCGCTGACGACATTGTTCTGCTCGCTTATACTCCGCAGTCCCTTCAGCTAATGATAAATAAGCTTGCTGAATATTGTAAAAGGTGGAGCCTAGTGGTAAATTTAAATAAATCTAAAGTGATGGTTTTTAAGAATGGCGGTGGTAGATCGGGTGCAAGTGAGCAATGGCACTATAATGGTGAAAGAGTAGAGTTGGTGAAGGAATACAAATATCTAGGAGTGTGCTTTACTAAGAACTAGAGCATGGAAAAACATCTCACTGACAAACTTGTTAAGGCGAAAACAGCTATAAACGTAGCATGAAAGCAATGCTTTAATAATAAGGAAATTACGCACACCAGTAAATTCAGAGTCTTCGAAGCTGTATCGGAATCAGTTATGTTTTATGCAGCGCAAGCTTGGGGAGGTCGGAAATATGAACAAGTGGAAAAACTGCTCCGATTTTACATAAAACGGGTTTTCCACCTTCCTTCGAGTACGCCAAACTACATGATCATGCTGGAAACGGGTTTATCGCCTTTATTTATAAAAACACTCAAGCTGCAGGTCGATTATATCCTCAAAGCTCTGGATATGCCAAGTTATCGTCTCCCAAAGAAAGTAGTTCTTCAAACAATCCAATCCCGAAGTGCATGGTTTAAAGACTGGATAGAACTAGCCGAACAGGTAGATGTTGACCTAAACTACAGTAACCTTGCCTCTTGGAAGCTAACTTTATATCTCCTAATAGCTCGTCTGGATGAAGCCTTAAGAACACAATACACGGAGCAAGCCAAAAGCTCACTGCACCGCATGATTTACAGTAGACTAGACTACGACCTCAGGGAAAGAAACTACTTCCACGACAAATTTACCATCGAACACATTTCGTGCATGTTCCGGCTAAGAGGAGAACTCCTTAATCTAAACTACATTCCTCACCGTAAGGACTTACCGATCTTATGCAACCTGTGTAACTTAAAGGAGCGCGAGGATGTTTTTCATTTTGTTGGACGATGTGCGATACTGAGAGAAATAAGAAGACTTATCCTAGGCAGTGACTTTCTTTCAAATACTATATATTGATTGTATTAACCAAATTATTGTTAAAAATGTATGTTTAAATAAAATCAAATCCAATCTAATTTAATCTAATCATTTCCACAATAGGGAAGAGGTCCTCATAAATAATATACAAAGCCACTGTCATTAGTCATCAATTATAAACGGCTAGGCTTATAATTAAATATTTATAGAGCACATTCATAATTTTCTAGTAAATAGTGGACGAAACCCAATATTAAGCGCTAATCCTCATAGTATAAATTGTCTATATTAGTTCATTTGTCTAAGGTTTTGAGTTAAGTTAGCCGATATTGGTTTGGACTTATGGTGAAGAAAGATGGTCATCGTTAACTGAAAATTCCAAATAAATCATCATGACTTTGAACAAACCATAAAGACTATGAAATATTCTAATAATTCCTATCATCATCACCTCGGCAACACTTTAATTGAAAATCAAATCCTCCTTTTTTACTGAGTGTTGGCTTTGATGTATCAACTTGAAATTATGAAGGTTAGGCTGAGTAAGGTTTTGGAATTTTGGTTTTGTTCTTCCAAATGCTGTGTGTTCTAAATAAATCTACAAAAGTCAGTGCTATAAAGAGAGTCATTCTATAGTGTATAGATGAACATCCACAATTCTACATCAAGAACTATAGGGACAGGGTAATAAATATAGGACCAGGGAGTAAGCATTGGATTCTACAAATTGTATCAGAATTTTCTTATTCTCGATTTTCTTTCATAAACGTATAATAGACAAATGTTTTTTTTTGTTGGCTGACCGGATGACTGGTCGGTAGTGGTTGGATTGGTATTTGAAATAATCCAAAATGCTCTTCTTTGGCCTTTCCACACACATTCTTATACAGCAATAATACCCAGCCATTTGATTTATTGCTTTATCTTCTAAAATGATGTACCCTTTGGTATAAAGTTATATGACTATATGAGATTAAATTAGAACTCTATGCTGCATGTTGTAGTTGCTTGCTTGGTTGATGTTGTGCCGATGATGGAATATTCTGCAAATCGTCTTTACCGCACTGATTCAAAAGTTTCTGCCCTATACAAATATTTTAGTATGAATATTCCAACACATTGTAGACTTATGACACATGGTCGTATGTTTGTGGAAGGGGCAGGATTTGTTAGTTTTCATTGTTTACTTGGAGGCAGTCATAAAAGTAAAATATAGTTGTTCATAGTTTCATTGGAGATCAACACAAATATTAATTAAATTATCTTCTTTTAAATAGAAAAAATAGTCTTATTTTTTAAATAAGTAAAGTTATTAATTATTATTTATTCTTATAAAATGTATACACTATACAGGCCCCATCCATCCTCCACAAATTTTACTAGCGACCGCCTATGCTCAATCATCCTAACTGCAAACAAATTAATGAAAATTCTCTTATGAAATCAAAACTCCCAGAGCCTAAAAAGAGATGAAGCAGCAGAAGAACAACTCGTCGACTATTAACACAAATAACCCATAATAAACCGACTCATAAATAATATTGAAAGAAAGGCCAAAGGAAAAAGGAGAAGATATTTCGTCTTCTGAACAAAAGGTCAAGCATCTTTGAGTGTGATGGTATGAAATTGATAGAGAACCCACTATTGCAGCATCAAATACAAAATCGTGTAGCTCTTGAGATGTGAATTGGTTATAATGTAAAGATTGTAGGTTGGAGCTAAATTTTTTTCGCGAGTTAACATGCAATTACGGTAATCTTCGGCTATATTAATAGATGGTATCTAATTTTGAGGGTAAATCATTACTTTTTGACACATCCCACCTCGTTTGGTTGTTGAAAGCAAGGCATGGGTTTTCAATCATAAGCCATATACAATCGGTGGGAACTTTTTACAAAAATGGATAAAAGTTAAATTAAATACAAGAATCTTCCGGCAAACAATCGAAACTATCTTAACCCTTTTCTGCGGTTGACAACAATATACGACAAATCGAAACAACCATATTCTATTCACTCCATGACAAAAAGACTGAGCCAAGAGATTGTTATAGTTTCAACCTTTTTTATTTTAGAATGTTAGTTCAAAAAGGGGTTTCGGGACATCCTTTGTCTTGTCGTCACAACAGTGTGGAGTACTACTTTTTGTCTAAAATTACTGTTTTATCTTTATTCTTTTAAAGCAACTCGAACCATATATTCCAAAAGAATTCAAATTGAGGGTGGTGTCAGATCAGAGTGCACAGAAATAGCAATAGCACCAAGTCGAGCCAACTTCAATTCACAAGGTAAAACAAAGGGATTTCACTTTATTATTTTTCCCCAAAGTACATCGAGGTGTTTGCTAAGAGAATCAAGACTCTTCAAAAACTAAGCAAAGGCAAATAAAAAGTCTTAGAAATGTAAAATAGAGGGAAAAGAGACACTCGTTGATGCAAACTAATAAAGAAAAAAAAAGTCTTGAAAGTAGAAGGGCCATACTGAAGAGGCCAAGACTGACGTTGAGTTAAGTCAAGAGACAATGCGAAAGTAAGGTTTTGTTATATTCTTTTCTTAAGAAGAAATAGAGACGAAAAATAAGATTTTAGAATACTTTGTGATTGTGTGATGCTGTTGTAACCATCATCAGGTTAGATGTAGGGAATAAAAAGTAGGAATGAATCGCATGAATACTCCGGCGCGAGTTATTCTATTTTGCACTGCCAATCATTACGTTTAGTAGTAGTAGTATAGTAATTTTTATTGAGTTTTCATTTTCATTACATTTGTATATTATATATAAGTCTAATTCATGAACGTTACGTAAAGATACTTATACTATTTGCCGACTTAGAAGTGGTCTGGCTATACAACTTTTTAATATTCTATTTGTTTCACAACACAAAACTGAAATAATTTAGGATTTATATCCACTGGGATTAATTATTAAAATGCGTCCACTCAATGAGAATTACAATCATTAAGTTTACTATTTAAGACTCTGACGTTCACTTTTCTATAATTTGGTGGGACATGCGGATATAGTAAGACACAAGTATATTTACCAAAAGGTGGAAAATGTGGCCAAGTTTTAAATTTTTCATCTACGCAGTTTAATGCTCCTGGGAGATAAAAACTTTAAGCAAACAAATGAAACAGATTTTTAAACTTGAAAGATAAAAATCGTGTAAAACCTAGTTGAGTATGTTTTACCTTAATTGTAAGGTGCCTCCTTCTCAGACTCATACATACACATAAACAATTTAACACTATTGATTTTTGCAAGAGGTTATACAAATTATTTTTTAAAGGCAATTTTTGACTAAATAAAATCAATGATATTAATCAAAATTTAAATTATTTAAACTAATATGATATCATTTTAATAAAAAACACCTTTATTTGTTGGACACAAATTATGTAACATGTATAAAGCCTTTAAAATTGCTTATGTAAATGTATTGCTTCATGAAGCTACTTTGATTTTGTGACTTGAAAGATACATATTAAAAATATAACATAATCAACGTTAATGATAAACGTAAGACAATGCAGCAATAGACTAAATTTGCAAAAATACAGATTTTAAATATAAAATAAAAAGAGGCTGGTGTGTAAACGCTGAAAAAGGTTTAAAGGGTATTTTTGTACCAAGTTAATTAAATTATTGAAAGACATTGAAAGTGTAGATATGCACTCAAAAATTTAAGCTGTTTTCTGTTGCAGATATATTTGAGGACTTACATAAATCAATATATTTAAAAGGAAAAACTATCCTTAAATATTCTAAAACATTAACAACAATATTTTTATGGCATGAAACAACTTGGAAGTCAGTTTTTTTTTTTGATTCTGAAGTTATGTACATATATATCTACACTAATATTATAAAGAGGAAAGATTTGTTTTTTTCTATGTAACGAATAAACTCAAAAAGTACTGGACCGATTTTAATAATTCTTTTTTCATTAGAAAGCTACATTACCACTGAGTAACAAAGGCTATATTTAGTACTAGATTGCTATTAAAATTTCAGAAATTCCTATTAAAACCAGCCGAAGGTGTAAAAAAATTAGCCATGAAATCGTCGCCCGAGAATTGGTTTGTTACATACGCCACTTTTGTCGGTTTTGAGTTAGGAATGGATTCTATGGTAATTTTGTATGCTCTTTCTAAATCTGTGATCAGATTTGCGCTACGTCTTTACAATCCCGAGATATCCAACATCAATTTTGTTCCATATCCACCAAAATCAACATTTTCTAGAATTGTTTTGTGCCATAAACCATTTTTTGGCGTTTGGGAAATTTTTTCCATATAATTTTTGTCAAGTTTTTTATCAGAATTGTTTTGTTCCACGTCCATATTACGGTGACATGGTATAGAAAAAATACTAAGAATGTTGAGAATTGGTTTGTCCTACGTGCACTTGTGTTAAAGAAATGCTATGTTTATGGGACAATGATCGCAAACAAAATTTTAGTATTATATCCATTACAATAGTGTAGATATCCCGAGACAATTGTATGAAATCCGCATCCGCATTTTACTATAAGAGGAATCTTAATATGTTCAATCTAACTGCAACAGTAGTAGTTGCTATCCCTGGCATAAAAAGATTTACTTATTGCTTAGTTTGGACAGAAGCTCATAGTGGTCGCTCAGGAAATGACATGACGTTGCAAGTGCATTAATACAAATTTTGGGCAGGCTTATCGAAGTATACCCCACCTTAGAATCCATCATACTATGGAGTGATTCATGTGTTCCGCAGAATAGGAACAAAATCAATTCCACCGCAATTCAAATGTTCCTGAACCGAAGTGATGTAGAGATGATTGTCCAGAGATATTCCGAGCCGGGACATTACTTAATTCAGGAGGTGGATTGTATTCATTCGGCAAGTTATTGAAAAACCTTGAGATTCATAGTCCACTTCACCTAGTCAAGCTTTTAACAAGCATGAACACAGACAAAGTTTAACTTAAAAATTTTCAAATGCTTCCTGAAGATTTTAAGGCGTATTCCATTTTGGCTAACAAAATGGACTTCAGCAAAGTATCTTTTTCCAAAGTAAAAATATTACGTTATGAAAAAAATTTCGATTTTGAAATAAAATTTAAAAACTCGGTGAAATAAAAAGAGTACAAAACTGTAAGTTTATTTAAGACAGCCACCAAGGGTGCACTACCAACACCGAAAAATTTGCTTTGTGTAAAATTAACACAAACCTTTAAAACACCGATCTCAAAAGAAAAGAAAAAAGACCTTAAAGACTCGTTACCGTTTTTACCTGAAATTGTTAAGCAATATCTTAAAACATTGCTTAATATTTAGAAACTAAAAAAGTGATAGCAGTAGAACTGCTTTTTTATTTTGTTTTTACCAAATTAATGTATTTACAATGTACTATCTTTTTAAGTAATGAATTAATAAGAATATTGTACTATAAATGAAAACTTTGTTATAGCAGTAGAACTGCTTTAATTTTTTTTTTGTTTTTTTGTTTATTTTTAAAGAAAAAATTTTATTAGGTATTTATTTTGTTTTTTTTTTTTTAATAAAGACTTTATTGGAAACAAAGATATAATCGATTTTCTTTTAAAATTTTAGCATCCAACTACATGCTTTCTTGCATTTCACATTATATATGGATGAGAATTGGTTTGTGCCATATTCATTTTTGTGTGTTCCACGTGTATGAAAAAAAAAATCATTTTCAAAATGTATGAGGTGGGATACAAGCCAAAAAAGTAGACTTTTGTGCTGATTAACGTATCTTGTCAACGGTAAGGCAGGTGACGTGAAATAACGCCAAATGCAATAAAGCCAAATTCAAAAAATTTGGCATTATTTCGTTTTTGAAAACGAAATAAGGCCAAATTTTCAATTTGGGTTTATTTCGCTTTAGAAAACGAAATAATAGCAATTTGGCATTGTTTCGATTTAAAACTTTGCAGAATTAGAAAAAACATAAAGTAAAATTATCTTTTGTTTTCTCTCTATGCTAAATTAAATTCCTTATTCAATTTAGGGAATTACAAAATTCGGTAATTGTCTAGAATAGCTACTTTTGCTAAAAACATAGAAAAAAATTCGTAAAATAGCCAAATCGGTGTATTTTTTCGTAAACTTTAATAAAAAATCGGGGGAAGTGCAATTTTGCAACAATTTTTTTTGTTATTAATTAAAAAAGTTGAAAAATGACAGATACTTGTTGCTCGTTTGAAATTTTTGAAATTGGAGCCTAAAACAAGTTTTTTTGAATTGATAGCACGGCGTGGCGGCGGCGGCGGCGTACTAACAGCTAGGTATGTAAGGGGGGGCATGCTGCCCCCCTGCAACCACCCTGCTTGGGATCACTATATGATTTGGGGTGGGTGCGAGTTTGGGTATATGCAAAGAACACGAATGCGTTGTGATTCTTTCATAACTGTGAGCCATACTTGCTTTTTAAATTTGGGAATTTCTTTGATTTTAGTGCTCAAATGCAAAAGTTCTTTGTATATACCCAAATTCGCACCCACCCCAAATTCTATAGTGATCCCAAGCAGGGGGGTTGCAGGGGGGCAGCATGCCCCCTCTTACATACCTAGCTGTTAGTACGCCGTGCTATCAATTCAAAAAAACTTTTTAGCAAAAGTAGCTATTCTAGACAATAAATCAACCATTTTTGCGTGTTTTGTATGTAAAAAAGTGAACTTTAAAAATTTTTTATTAACTTTTGAATTTTAAAATATTCGGCGTTGTTTCCATTATTTTTTTGGCCTTATTTCTTTTCATAAATCGAAATAAAGCCAAATTGGTTTTATTTCGTTTTGAACAACGAAATAAGGCCAAATTTGAAATTTGGTGTTATTTCATTTGGCACTATTTCACGTCACCGGTAAGGCAAAACACTTTGAAAATTGGTAGGTGAAGTCTTAATAAGACTAACTTCAATTTAAAAAAATAAAAATAAAATCCTATCGCACAGTTTCGGAGTACTAAGTACGCGAATTTTTAAATGCGTTTTTCTCGAAAAAGTGCCAATGGCGTTTGGAGCAAACCAAACCGCTAGTATATAAATATTTTATCTAAAAGGTTGCACTGAAATGCCTATCCATTGAATGTTTAAAAAGGCTACCATCCATTAAAGGCATTCAAATCTAGAGCAACACATACTTCATCGAATATAATGCTCCAATACCGCGAACCAAATTGACCACTCCTGCATGTTTGAGTGCATTTCTAATCGCATTATATAACAAGGTGCATAGGTTAACTCACCTTAAAAAAAAGGTCTATCGACTTCTTAAAGATTCTTTAATCTGAATACTTAAAAAGTGATGAACACAAACTTTCAATCGAGAATCTTTTCAAAAAAAAGCATAAGATAGATGAACCATATATAAAATGTTTTCTGATAAAATCAATTAAGGAAAACTCTTTGATTGCTTGTGTTGTGACTAAGCAACACCATCTTCTTAAAATTAAAAACAACACAATAACCAACCTGAACCTCTCTTAAATCTAACTATATTTTGGATTCTTCATTTTTCATCCAGTTGATAGTATTTTCACTCAAATTGATTGTGGCTCAAAATTATGGTGAGTGTTTTCGGTACGCAATTTATCAACATGTTGCAAATAACATGTTGCCATAAGCAAAAAGTTGAATTGTGTATTAGATTTTTACCATTGTATTTATACATATACCATGCTCTTATTAAGAATGCGTTTTTTTTTTATGCTGAGTTAAGGTTAAATGGGAAATTTACTCTGAGTGTGGTCAGCGATTTAGCAACATGTGTCCAGACACAAACAGTAGAGTTGCATATCATTAATAAAATCTGTCTTTTTGTTAGAAGGTGAAGATAAATGAGATATATACTCTGAAAACGTCACCTCGACCTCATGCTCATAGAACCGTTCGTTTGAAAAGAAGTCTTGTGTAGTCAGTGTTTATGTGATTATGGTGATGTCTGTATAAACTTTTCTCGTTTTCGTCAAAATGTGGCTGTCGTCCTGTGGTGAATTTCTTACTTCTATATTCTATTACCTCTTTTTTAAATGCAATGGGTATTGGGTATATAACGAAAACGATGCCGACAATGGGTTTGGGTTGTTTTGTTTTACAGTTTTAATATGACCGGGAAAAAAGCAACACAGCTAGTTGTTTTTACCGACTTAAAATTAAAAGTTCTTATATGTAAATATAATTGTTTATTATTTAAGATAAAAGTAAATTACAAAACCAAACTTCTTGCATAATATCTATAATAGTTTTATATATCTAACGGTACCTTTGTTTATACCCCCTATTTCAATTTAGACCACTTTACCACAGATAAATCATTTGATATTATTTTTTACTATTCGAACGTGACTTGAAATGAAATTTGAACGAATATTATGGTGTGCGTCGAGTGTTTTCATCCTTTCTTCATATCTTAGTTGTTTGGAAAGTCGTATGTAGTTGTCCTAAACAGTTTGAAATTTTCATTAAGAAATTTTGTACATGCCTACATTCATATATTCTTTTAGGTTGCGAAAGCATTTAATTTGATATTATGTATTCACTTAAATATTAATATAAAATATAAAAGATCAAAACTTAGTTATACAAGGATTACGTTTGAATCTGGGTTTGCAGTATAAATGGATACAAAATCTTATTCAAACCAATGACTATGTAGTTCTTTCAATGTAACCATTTGTTTTTTTGTTTTTTTTTTTTTAAATTAACATTACTTTCCAATTCCCAGAAGGCTTATGAGTTCCTAGCAACAAAAACCATAGACACATTTCATTGAAAAATGTCAACTTTATAGTTGACTCGGTGGCGAATACTTAATCTGTCACCCCAGTGAATATTTTCATATAGCTATAGGCTGTATACCATTCTACATCAACTTGGCCTCCATCATCGTCATCATAACCATCGTCCTTGTTTGGTGACGTCCTTGTGTATCATATTAAAGGAAAAATAAAGCGCAGAATGCACGTAGTGTGTAGTTGAGTGACGAAATGAGTTGAACTGCAAATATACGGTATATTCTGATGGGTCGTTCTTGGCTTGTGCCCTGAGCCAAGAAATGGTATATGGATTTTTTAGTTAGCATTTTCTTTTGCTGTAGCTCTGTGAACCATCACAAAACGAATTCAAGTAGCAACCAAAATATAAAAACCATTGTAATTATAGCACAAATCAAAGGTTATAGCAAGACAAGACAAAATACGTATATTTAGCAATGGAATTTAAGTTAAGTGCGATGAGAGTTTGAAATAGTTTATAGTACCTATACAAAAATAAAGTATTTTATTTGAGCCTTGGAATATTCTTGTGTAACAGGAAGACTACAAAATAGGTTCAAATGGTTTTCATTAATTTGAACCGGAAGAATTTTGGAAACTTTCCGTATTATCAACTTTTTAAGATTCCACTTTATTTGACTTTTGCAAGCCATCAATTGTGGGCGATATGGACTATTTTAGTTTTTGGGGGATGCTCCTTTAAAAAAGCCAGACTTAGTAAATGTATTTTTTGTTTGAAAAAATATTGGACGAATGGAGGAGATATAACTGATCCAAAATTTTGAATACCAAGGAAGCTGGAATTATTATTAAACTTTTCAAAAGCAGAATATATAAAATTGTGTTGATTAAATTCAAACATCTTAAAAAAGTTTCTTTACAAAAAGTAATCAAACCAATTTCAGAAATGTAAAAGAATCAACAACATTTTTCTTAAATATGTACGAGTATTTCGAAAATTCAATATAATTAATATTATCATTTCCCAATGAACTAACTTGACTTAGTCAATATATGCAACACACGGTATAAACCCAAGAGCATAGGGAAGAATAAAAACTCTATAAGTATGTACATTTCAGAATACTACATAGATGCTTAGAAGCCACCAACTTTACTCCGAGATTGACATACGAGTACCTATAGGTACACAACACACACAAAATATTCTTGCCACAAGGTGTCCCTGAAGAAATGCAGACACGAAGTTGTTCGGAATGGAGTCCATACCAAAATATACAAACGGGTCTCTCAATCTCAATATTCCAACTATGACAAAGTTTCCGGTCATGTTTACACTCTAAGAAAATAAACTTTACCATCTACATACATATGTATGTATATTACAATACCTAACAGAATAACCGAAGAAGAAGCACAAAGGACGTCCAGAGGAAAAGACAAACGAACGAACGAACTATACCTCACCTTGTCTGTGCGGTTTTTGTGGGCGACATTGCAATCCTTTTGGGTTGAAAATGGTATCCGTTTCCGGATAATGCCAATAGAGGGAGATTCATAGATTTAAAGGTCAGTTTTCACTGTTTTCAGTTGCTGAACAGTAAAACATTTTTATTGTTTTGGGTGCTTTTTTCGGGTGAATATTCGTTTTTTCCGGTCATAACGTGGAAATTTGTTCAAAATCTAAAAAAATCAATTCCATGAGAATTCGTTATTAATATTTAGTACTGGCCCACAAATTTTTTTCACATGACAGTTTTTGTAAAAAAAACAAGTTTCATAAATTTTTTCTCTTGGTCCCTTTATTTTCTAGAAAGTGGCAGATAAATAAGATAAAATTGGTAAGTTGACCAATACTACCCGTTGATGAGCGTTAAGGATTAACCTTAATAAACACTTTCTTTCAAAACTAAGAAAACTTAATATTCCGTCGGCGAGTACTAAATATAAATATTAAGGGATCAAGTTTTCAGATTTTTAACTTCCCATAGGAAGTTATTGTAAGCGGTCTTATTGGTCGAATTGAAAATTTTGACATTTCTCGACGTTTCAAGGTCCCAAAAGTCTAAACAAAATTTTTTTAGGAAGATGTCTGTGTGTGCGTGTGTACGTAAGTTCGTACGTCCGTACGTTCGCGAAGTTTTTTTCGTCGTCCATAACTCAAGAACCAGTAGAGATATCGATTTCAAATAAATTTTGATATACAGATTATAATGCAAAAAGATGCAGAAAGGACTCTAAATTTTTACCATAACAATTTAAATAAAAAGGTGAACATTTTGGTTAACCCAAAATATCTCACGAACCAATAACGCTAGAGACTTAAACTAATTTTTAAGTACATATTGTAACGTGATACCACACAAATATAATTTTTGAAAAAAATCCAATTTATTATAAATCAAAAAAAAAAAAAAAAACTGAAAAAAAAATAATTGTCACCTCGAAAATTCTACGAACAAAAAATGATTTTATCTCCAAAATAATTTTGTGCAACGAAAAATAACGTTTTTAAAATCTGGACAAATTTTGAGAAAAATTGAATTTACAGTTTTTTTATATAAAAATAAAAACCTTAAAAAATACTCTACTAAAAGTTGGTAAAAATTGATATTCGACTCAAATATGTTTTTATGAGTTTGATATTATGGCTTCAAACTAATGTTGTCTTATAAGAAATATTGTTGTCAACATTCGGTAGCATTTTGAGAAAAATTGAATTGACAAAAAATAAAAACCTAAAAAAAAAAACAATACTAAAAATGTACTTTCGACTCAAATATTTTTACGAAAATTAAAAATATTGCCTAGAAACTATTTTTATCTCACAGAAAATATTGTTTTCAACTTTCAGTAATTTTTTATAAAAATCCAACAATCCGTATTCTCATACAAAATTAAAATGTACAAAAAATAGTACGCGAAATTGACAAATAGAAACTTTAAAAACTTTTAAGAAATGCTACTTAAATTGGTAAAAATTGGTTTCGACTAAAAATCTCGTTAACAAAAATAGATTTTGAAATCAAACCATTTCATCATAATGCAAAATTTTGTTGGTAATTTTTAAATATTTTAGAATAACTCAAATGACAACTTTTTTAACAAAACACGAAAACCGACAAACTTTTAAGCAAGACAAATCGGACGGGATGGGAAGTTATCAGTGTGGCTCGCATCCGAGCCTCTTTTTTATTTTTTATTTTGAATAAATTTCCACCATGGGCCAACAAGAAAATTGTTGTAAAAAACATCTTGAAAGTTTATATACATGCTTATAAAAAAAATGTATAAATTTGTTGGTCCACCGACAAGATGAGATGGTTGTCCCTATTTCATTGACTAAGTCCTCAGCAGCAATCGATCTCTCTAGAGTTGTTTGGTTGCATATCCATATAAATAACCTGCAATCAGGCTATAGAAGTATACGAAAGGTTGCATCTAGAAAAAGTTGCATGAACGATATGCATATGATAAGAGATTTTCATTAGGACAACTCCAACAAATAAAGACGAACTTTTAACTTCAAAACTACAGAATAAAGTTTTTCAATTAAATTTATGTACAAATATAAAATCTGGCTATGTAGTAGGTACATTTCCTTTAACCCTATATTTAAGAATAATTATGCATACAAAAACTTCAAGTGCACTGTCTATTAATCTTGTATATTAGCTAAGTTATACTAAAAAACTGTTAAGTGACTAATTAACATCATTGTGATGGAAGAGGAAATGGTTGCGGAACGGGATATAGTCCATATTCCGCCTAGGACAACACACAACACTCATGCATCTCAATCAATCGTATTGTGAAGCGATGGCTATAAACAAACAAGATGGAAAATATATACAAATAAAAATCAATTGATCATCATATAACGTGTGCTCTTATATTTACGCAGAGAAAAACAAATAGTCAGTCAAGTTCTGTTTCTAGGGAAATAAAGGAAAAACTTTTCTCATGTTCCATATATATGTACATATCTATATCAGTATATAATGTATGCCCACTTTGTACTCTTAGCATGGAAAACATTTTCTTTCTCGTTTCCATTAAATAATTTGTTTTTCGTTTTCACGTGAAAGTTGTTTAGATGCAGGATGTAGAATAGATGTCCTTCGAGGCGAGCAGCTTTTGTCCACAAATAAAAATAATGTTTTTTCCTTTTCATACACATTCAAAATACATATTTTTTGTCGGTAAAAGCAGTCTTTGGTTATCATTAGATTGGTATACTATTTTTTGCTCCTTTTGTTTAGTTCCTTATTTAAAGAAAGAAATGGTTGTCCTTGTAAAACGTTGTAAGTATATAAAACTTGTAGAATTTTAAAGTGGGTTTCATGCATAAAACTACAAGACAAATTATATTCTAACACAAGTCAGAGCTGTATCTCCTTGTAAGTTCTTATGATAATGTATGAAAATAATTCTCTTAACAAACAAAAATGAGAAACCAGAATTAATTTATGACCAAAAATTGAAAATTAGCCTAACAAACTAAAGTCTACTGGAATATCCGAATATGCAGATGTGTAAAATATACCATACACTTTCTTACGGGAAGATATTCTAGGAATGAATTCACTATTACTTAATTCTTTGATGAATTTGTGATATATCAGTACGTTGAAATTTATTAACAGACGAATTCATTATATTAGTAACTTAACGAGTTACCCTAGACATTTGAGTTAATGTTGTATTCCTATAGTACAACAAAATAAGCATTTTAAATTAATTTCTTTTAAGTGTCTACATTTGACATTTTAATTTAGAAAGTCGAACTATGGTACAAAAAGAATTAAAATGTTACATTATATGAAAATATATGATATTTTTGTTTGAATAAAGCAACCAACATAGATTTTTTAAAATGGTATTCCCAATAATTGGACATACAACTTTTTGTGAAGCTTTTTTTAAAGTACAAAGTGAGTAAACTTGATCTTTCGAACAAAACAGATTCCATGGAGATATCATCAAAAAGAAATACTTTATTGCTCCAGAAAAATGTCAATACGTTGTTACTCTCTGCACATAGAATTAAAAGCATGTTATGAATTATAATATTCTAAACTAAATAGCAAAGAAGTAATTTATAAACAATTAAAACGAACTTATTTTATTTGATGATAAAATCAAGTCTCTATTTTGTTTGGCAAGCCTATTACAAATCCAGAGAACGAACTGATATAATTTTTTTAAAATGCCAAAGCGTAAAACATTCACAAGTATTCTCACAGTAAAATAAAAGGCTTTAGATAACAAGTTTATCAGATTGCTAGACTTACATACGTGACTATTATATTTTGGTCATAGCTGTATGTGCCGGAAGTTACACTTGACCCAATCTTCAATTACAGTCGTTACATAAGAAACCATTAAGTTAACCGCTAATTATGTTTGGTCAACACAAACAAACGCATCATACATAAATACGCGACAAATTGTAAAACAACCCTCTTATCCAAATCCACTTTAACTACTTTTGCCACACCAAAGCCCCCCAACTTACAGAACACACACAATATCTTTTCGCCATAACATTACTTTAAATTTACAACGCAATTTATCACTGGTTTTGCTTACATAAACCCCGGGCACTCTTAAGATATCTGTCTTATGTATGTATGAACATGAAGGCAATTTTCATGAGGTTTAATGACGCATTGATTGGCATTTCACCAAGTTCCAGGGATGTTCTTAAGTGGGTAGGGGATTGGGCTGTTGAAGGTGAGTATAGGATTTGTATTAACTTACTCATCATGATGGCTTCATTTTGATCAAATATACTCGTAAGCCGGCAATCAGTAAATTGCGGTAAGATGCTATTGCTCATACATACATACATACGTTCATCCTACTGTGTCATTTACCAAAACTTTAGGCCCATCCATAATAAATAAATAAACATAAATTTGCGTACTATTTTTTGTAGAAAAAACGGATTGTTGGATTTTTATAAAGAATTTACTGAATGTCGAAAACAATTTGATTTCCTTTTTCGGGATCAGTTCTGGGAATCTAGGAACGCTAGTGGTGTTTTTGCACTAGGTAGCAACATGTCATTCAAACACTGTATAAAAGTTGATGTTATTATCAATAAGAGCTGCATTTGGCTCCAATACCAACCGAAGTGATTTTGTGGAAAAAAATTAGAAAAATCAGTTCGGAACATAAAGCCAATGTTTTGTTTCTTTCACGTCTCAATTTGACAACAAGTGAAATTTCTAAAACAATGAATATTGCTCAACAAACTGTGGCATGGAAATTGAAAAATATTGTGAGACAGGGGCCCGGAAGTCCAGAAAAGATGACCCCAGTGGAAGATCGTTTTTTGGTTTTGTACAGTCGTCGGCATCGGTTCAGGATTTCGGTGGACCTTAAAAACGATCTGTGTAGAGCTACTGACAGGCAAAGTAATGTCTTCAAGCTTAGTGATAAAAGAAGCCGCATTTTCCAAAAAGAGTCAAAGAAAAACAATTGCTCTGGGCTCAGGAGCACCTAAATTGGACTCAAGACATGTGGAACAATGACTTCTTTTCGGACGAATCAAAATTCAAGCTATTTGCAGGAGATGGGAGGATACTTTCGGATGCCCAGCAAAACTGAAGGTGGTGTGGGGATGCTTCACTGGAGATGAAGTCAATGTAAAAGTTTACCTTCGAGTCATGGAAAACGTACTGGAGCCCACGGTGCTAGAACTTTTTAGGGACTCTTGCAGTATCATCCAATTGAGAATATTTGGTCTATAATGAAACTTGAGGTTGCGAAGAACCGCCCAGAATGAGTTGATGAATTAAGAAAACTACTTACCCGGACCTGGAACAAGATACCTGCATCCACACGGAAAAACCTATCTCATTAAATCTCTCGCCGATGTGGAGCAGTAATAAATAATTAGATATAGGTAACATGTTTCTGAGAAACAATATAAAAAACAAAAAACTGCACCAATAAAGCATTTTTCTTTGATCCTTAAAAATGAGACAGGAACCTAAAAACTAATTTTTCGGTATAATCACTTTTTGCTTCCGTGACCATTTTAGAAAAATCTCAAAATTCTTATTGTATCATTAAACGATTTGAACCGCATATTAAAGTAAAACCTCATTAAAAAAATATGTTGTTTTTTCAACACATTTGACAAAATTCGAAAAAAAAGTTTGACCAAATTTTTTCGAACGGCACTTAACAATATCAGACGTCTACCAGCCACAGTTATAATTTGTCACAAAAATTTAACGGTTTTAGCAGGGATGTATAGGTAAATACATATATTCGCACGTATTATTTTGCTTTATAAGCACCTGTGAAGAAGAGCAAAAAGGGAACTTGATTTCCCAATTTCATAAGTATACCCGCAAATGGATGTATATTTTTGTACCAATTTTATACCCTTCTCATTACCCGATAATTGATTTATTGTTTTTGAAGAAAAATATTGTAAAATGGATATAAAACTTGCACCCATTTGTAAACTAAATGAAATTGCCTGCTCATCTATCTGGAGATGTATGGTATGGATGGCAATGTAAACCTTTAAATAGTACCTAATTAAACAGACAGGCGATAATTAAATTCCCTTAAAAATATGTCGGGTGTGTTGTCAGAGTGGAAGGTAGGATTGATGCCAATAAGTTTTAGAAAGTAGGTAATATCAATAAGAGGAGAGCAACCGAATACATCTATTAGGTTATATTTGTTCCCAAAGTCAGGTAAAAATGTTTATTTCTAATATTTTCTAAAGAAGAAAAACAGCGAAATCTTATTAAAAACCCGTCTATCGATTGAAAAAATCTTCGAGGCAACAAAGATTGAAAACCAATAATCGGAGGCAGATAGGGAATTGATAAGAAATTTCTTTGAACGAATACCTATAGGTATATTGCAGATGAAAAGGTAAATTTTCTACTATATTCTTTGGTTCTATTCAATTCCGTCTTATATCCATTTGCTTCGTTCTTCATGCAATCTTAAATAAATCATTAAATTCTTCCGGTTGTTGAATTCTTTACATTTGGGAATAATTTGTGTGTACCAACCTGGTTGTAAGCAAATTCGAACATCAATAGTCCTTTAATTTTCTTCCTTCCCCCTTCAAATTATTAGAAGCATCAGCTGAAATCTGGATACTAAGAAATATTTTTAAAAATCTGAAATTTAGGGATGGTATATTTCTGAACGAAAATCCTTTTTTTTTACATTCTCTCGTTGTGCTGTTTCTTGTTTTTAGATTAACCAGGATTAAGGAAATGTGAAATAGGTATATATGTACGTACATTTAAATTGAAAGGATATAGTTTTTTTTACTTTTTGGCACAATATAATATAATAAGAAGGTGTTTTGGTGGTTTCCGATTTTTAATTTTTAATAAAAGTAAAGCCAACATTTTTATTATTTTTTCTCTTAAAAATTTGGACATATTGGTGCAGAAGTTAGGAACAGTAGATGAGAATTAAATAAAATGCACGACTGGGTCGCACGAACTTGCTCCTGTATGCAAAGAGTCTGTTTAAAAAAGCACCTATATAAGATTTAAAGTTATACCTTTAAAACAAGTTTGTCTTCAAAGATTTAAATGCTATTCGATTTGTCAAAAAAACCGCGCGATTCATCCCAAGACACAACTCATCCTAGGACAACTCATCCCGGAAATGAATTGGTATTTACAATAGTTATAGTTATAAACAATACATACATATGTACCAATCAGCCCTATCATGAATTCCATCGTAGTCGGAATTTTTACGAATCCCGAAAAACTGTATCATGATGCAAAATTGTTCGTTCGTAATGCAAAATTGTATGAGATTTTCCACTACGAACGGATTTCATGATACAGTTTTTCGGGATTCGTAAAAATTTCCGATTACGATGGAATTCATGATAGGGCTGAATATAATAAAAGTTTTGTCAATCTAATGCGCTCTTTCGGGCTCACGCACAGGATTTGATCTGGTGAGATGGGAGGGGATTACATTTAATGCAGTTAAAATAATTTAAAAAAAAAAAACTATTTTAAGATTCAAAACTTTACCTGAAAAATAAGTTTGTCTTCAAAAATTTAGATGCCATTTTATAAATCAAAAAACCCTTGATTTTTCAAAATTTTTTTTTGAAAATCGTTAGAGCGGTTTTTTTTTAAATTAATTTTTTATATATAAAATTTTTAAATTTTGTTCTAAAAATATTTTTGGTATGCAGTTGTTTAGTGATTGTAAATATACGCTCTACATTTGAATTTCGTAAAAAAATGTTGACCCGTTTTTGAGATATAGAATTTTGAAAAAAAAAAATTCAATATTTTTTTAAAAATCCAAACAATAAAAAATTTCACTTTTGATAATCAAATATTGTTAAGGCAATATAAGAGCTTATTCAGAAAAAAAATTATTGAAATCGGTTGATAAGTTGCTGAGAAAATTAAGAAACAAAATAACGGTTCTATGAGCGGTACCTTTCCTGAGCAATACAAAAATATGTTTTTCTTATGAAAAGAAGCCAAGTTTAAAAATAAAATTTTAGAGAAAATTTAAAAAAAATCTATCGGTTTGTTTTTGAGAAAATTCGAATTTTCGTTTTTTGACCAAAAAAATTGTATGGGGGCCACTGTTAGTTTTGGTCTTAAAAAAAAAATGAAAAAAACGCCTAACGCGAATCTGCTGAAAACCTTAACTTCCAAGTTTGAACTCAATCGACCCAATGGTTTAGGCTGTAGGAGCGTGGACAGACAGACAAAACAGACCGGACGGAATCGCGGGACCCACTTTTTTCGACTTCTCTACCATCGTAATATCATGTTTGATTAAAATCTCGAGTTCGAAATTTTGCACGAATGCAAAACTTGCCATATAGTTCCTATATGTCGCAAGTAAAAATAAGAAAAGAGGCTGGGATGCGACCCACACTGATAACTTCCCATCCCGTCTGTCGATTTGTCTTGTTTAAAAGTTTGTAGTGTTTCGTGTTTTGTTTCTTAAAAATTTTAAAATTACCAACAATATTTTGCATATAATGAAATAGTTTGATTTCAAAATCAGTTTTTGTTAACGATGTGTTTTTAGTCGAAAACCAATTTTTACCAATTTAAGTAGTATTTCTTTAAAGTACATATTTATTTCTTAAATAAACAAATACAAATGGGATGAATGAAATTAATTTGAAGTCAATATCTTCTATTGTTCACGAGATATTGAGAACCGAACATCAATTTTTACCAAATAAATAAAATAATATTTTTTGTAGATTTTAATTTTTTATGAAAAAACGGAATGTTGGATTTTTATATAAAAAATTAGTGAATGTCGAAAACAATATTTTCTGTGAGATAAAATAAGTTTGAAGCCAATATTTTTAATTTTAAAAAAGATATTTGAGTCAAAAATCAATTTTTACGAACTTTTAGTAATGCCTTTTTAAGGTATTTATTTTTTGTTGAAAACTGTAAGTTTGATTTTTCTCAAAATTTAACCGAATGTTCAAATCAATATTTTTTAATTTTAAATAAGATAATTAAGTCGAAAATCTATTTTTACCGACTTTTATAAATTTTGTTTAGGTTCTTAAGAAAAATGTCAATTCGATTTTTGCCAAAATTTTACTGAATGTTTCTCATAAGATAAAATTAGTTTAAAGCCAATATCTTAAAGTTTTGTAAAGATATTTAAGTCAAAAATCAATTTTTACCAACTTTTGTTGATTTTTTTTTAGGTTTTTAATTTTTTGTAAAAAAAAAACTGTCAATTCGATTTTTCTCAAAATGTATGTTGTATGTTGAAAACAATATTTTTTTAAAAAATAAAATTAGTTTAAGGCCAATGTCTCTAATTTTTGAAAAGTTATTGGAGTCGAAAATCAATTTTTACTAACTTTTATTCATTTTTTGTTTTAGGTTTTTATTTTTTATAAAAAAAACTGTCAATTCGATTTTTCTCAAAATTTTACCAGATGTTAAAAACGTTATTCTTCTTTGCACAAAATTTATTTATTCATTTTTTATTCGTAAAATTTTCGAGGTGACAAATATTTTTTTTTCAGTTTTTTTGATTTATAAAAAAACCATTAATTGTATTTTTTCCAAAAATATATTTTTTTAGTATCACGTTACAATGTATAATATAAAATTTAATTCAAGTCTCTAGCTTTATTGATTCGTGAGATAATTAGGGTTAACCAAAATGTTCACCTTTTTTTTGAAACTGCTATGGTAAAAAAACCACACACGCAATTTTCTCGAAAGCCCTTTCTGCATCTTTCTGCATTATTATCTGTATAACAAAATTTATTTTAAGTCGATATCTCTTTTGGTTCTTGAGCTATGGACGACGAAAAAAACGCCCGCATCGCAAGCTTACGAACGTACGTACACACGCACGCGCAGATATCTTTCTAAAAAGCTCTTATTTCGACTCAACGTCGAGAAATTTCAAAATTTTCAATAAATCGGACCCATTACAATAACTTCCTATGGGAAGTTAAAAATCCAAAAAAGGACTAAACCTGTTTACTGAAGCCTACAAGAAACCATGGTTTTACAAATTTTATCATTGCAATCTTGCAGTAATAACTCTTGAAACCTTAGTTAAAATAGACATTTAAAAGAAATCTTAAGTTTAACATAAAAATATCAAGAGTTCAAAGTGCATATGTTGAATATGAACCACACCTAAATGTCGAGTTTGTTTCTGAATTTCATTTGACATTTCTCAGTTTAATACTAACTCAATTTGAACCATGGAAAGATACACAATCAAGCAACGCGTTAAAGTTATTCAGGCATATGCATATCGTGCACTTCGTGATCGTTCAAAAATTTGAGCAAACCGGATCGGTAGGCGAATTAAAAATACCAGTGCATACTCGTACTGCAATAAATATTGCTGCTGTCGCGATAGTGTGGCTGAAGAGCCGTATAATTGCACCTCTCACGCTCGTCGTTGATGAACATTTTGCATAAAGGAGCTAAATCATACCCGTTGAACTATAATATAGAATAAGTATCAAAGTATATACCTGTTAGCTGTTTCTTGTCATAAATAGACGTTTCTCTAGACTTAAGGTCTTGTTCTTTCCACTGTCTCCCTTCATGTAAGATACGTTGACGATGTAAATAATGTTGGTTTTGTGTTAATGTTAAAATATTTTATGAAGAAGTGGACACACAAATTCTCCAAGCTGGGCTTATAATTTCAATATACCAAAAAGGACCGACTGACATTCCAAAGTCTCTGACAAAGAAGAAATTAACATCGTCACTCTAAAATTCCTAATCCAAAAAAAAACGATGACAATAAATTTAAAAAAAAACGAAACAGACCCAAATTCAAATAAAGGGTGATTTTTTGAAAGCTATAGTTCCATAATAAGTTTTTCAAAAAAAAAAAAAAAAACACATAAAATTCAGAAAAATGCATGAAATCTTTATTTGAATCGATAGTACGGTCCATATGTTGACCTTTCACTGCGCTGCAAATGGTCCATCCGCTTAGTCCAATTTTGGCATGCTCTTTCCAATATTTCGGCCTGTATCTCACGAATAAATGCTTCAATGTTGTCTTCCAATGCGTCAATTGAAGCGGGCTTGTCTGTATAGACTTGAGCTTTAACATAGCTTCACAAAAAATAGTCTAAAGGCGTTAAATCGCACAATCTAGGCGGCCAATTGACCGGCCCCGAACGTGAAATAAAATGTTCACCGAACTCGTCTCTCTATAAGTCCATTGTTGCGCGTGGTGTGTGGCATGTTGAAACCACATGTCATGCAAGTCAAGCTCTTGCATTTTGGGCAAAAAAAGTTGGATATCATCTCACGGTAGCGCTAACCATTCATAGTTACGTTACGATTCGCATCATCTTTGAAGAAGTACGGTCCAATGATGCCAGCAGCCCATAAACCGCACCAAACAGTGACTTTTTGCGAATGCATTGGTAGCTCTTTCAATGCTTCTGGCTGATATTCACTCCAAAATCGCCAATTCTGCTTATTTACGTACCCATTGAGCCAAAAATGAGCTTCGTCGCTCGCTGGAAGAAGCGCGCAATGAACTTTCTTAACAGAGCACGAATTTTTATAATAAAATTAAATAATTTGAAAGCGTTGTTCGTTTTTTAAATTATAGCGTTGTCCATGGTAAAATTATAGACAAATAATTTGACAGTGAAACAAAACACGAAACGTGCGTCAGCTGTTTAAAACAGTGTTGCCAAAAAGATAATAACTACAAAATCACAACAAACAAAAAAGACAAAAGACAAAAAAGGGAAGACGATCTATTTTATCATTGGTTCTCCTTTCTGTAATTTTTTACCTAAGTTGTTAAAATTATTTAATTAAGTCTATCACAAGTTTTATTGTCATTGTTTTTATATCAATTTTTAAAAGAAAATCTGTAGGTACGCTTTTTTTGACAAATGATCTTTACAGTTTAATGAAATAATAAATTAAACATTTTATGTGAAAATAACTACTTACGATAGCGAAAATAATTGTTGAAGAAAGTGATCTGCTTCCACTTAAACTTGCAGTTTAAATCTATAGTAAACCAACCAGAAGCTTAAATTGTATCAGTGAAACAAATACCACAATGATTATGAACTTTCTTTGTTGATAAGAGTTGAGGTAATGATTGCTCATTGGAATTGAAAATGAAAGTAGCATAAGTACATTTAAGTAGCAAAATATTTTGTAATAGGTTAGTTTGAATTTGGACTAAGATTGACATTTTTCGACAATAGTCGTTGAAGTTTACTTAGCATTAAATTTCAATAAATTCTCGAATAAAATTTTGTAAAATATCATAAAATTCAACAACTAATACCTCGACAAACACATCTTTATTGTGTTGGAAATTAGATTTTCTTAGAAATGGCCTCTACATTTTTCTCTTTCTTTTGTCTATTTACGAAATATTAGCAGAAAAGCAAGAAGTTTATGGAAAAATTCGGTTAAGTGCTGCTGTTCAAAGTTAGGGATAAATCATAATGGACAATTTTGTAGAACATTTAATTCTGAGAAAAATCCTTTACTGGGCGAGATAAAACTTTAAAAGGTCACTGTTATAGACATTTAATTTTTTTTTTAAATTTAATGTGTATATTATACCTGAAATTTTAAAATACCATATGGGTGAGTACTAATATATGTAAATACGAGTAGTATGGTCTAAAATTATTATTTGACATTTACTTTTTTTTATTTTTTTGATATTTACCACAAATATTTATTATGGAACCGAAAATATCCGTAGTCGTAGAAAAAGCATTCAAACATACATATTTATAAATGTACTCACCCCAATTTTGAGCACAATCCAGTACTCGCGAATTGGACATAAGTCTGCAAATGAAAACAAATGAAAATGTTTATAAATAACTTTAATTTCTTACTTAGCATGTTAAAAAGGAATAAACTTGAAAAGAAAATACTGGTGAAGAAAATATTATATAATTGTTGCATAAATGCTTTGTTTCTTGAAGAGAGTATTCCCCCACACTTAACCCAAATGGATAAGCAAAAAATTGTGTGTACTTAGGTTTTAAATGTAAATTATGCATAACATTTAAGTCATTCTCTCAAAAATAAAGAATGCCAATATATACTCAAGGATTAGTGTTAAGAAATGACTCCCTCTGAATTCCGCCAACTACAGAGGCATCAGCCTCCTAAACATCGTTAAAAGATCCTTTCTACCATATTATGTGAACATCCACATCTGTGGGCCTACAGACCAGGAAAGATCATCATTAACCAAATATTCACATTACGGCAGATCCTTGGAAAAAACCCAGGAACTTCAAATCGATACATTTTTATACAGTTAAAAGCTGCGTATGACAACATCTATAGCAAAGATTTTTACAGAACAATGTCTAGTTTTGGAATCCCTATCAAACTAATCCTTTTGTGCAGAACGACGATGGAGAATGCACGCTGCTCTATCAAGTCGGAAAAGATCTCACCGGTGTGTTTGATGTTATGCGACTTCTTCAACATCGTTCTGGAAAGAACTGTGCACAACTCAACCGCCAACAGTAGAGGCACAATCTTCCAAATGTCCATACAATTACTCGGATATGGCGATGATATTGACATATTTGGAAGATCAAAGCGTGATGTCAGTGGTCCATTTTTTAACATTGCGACACAAGATGGGTTTAGTGAGGGCAAGGTATGTTATCAAAAAAGGACATTGAACGACTATATGTATATGTATCTTTGAGGTACTTAAAGACTTTGTCTACCTAGTTATCACTATAATTCAGACAACCTTGAAATCAAATGGAGAATTTTTGGTCCAGTCTACATAGATGGAGAGTTGAGGAGAAGATATTAATTAATTATTTTAAAAAACAGGTAACTCAATATTTAGCCTCAGAAATTATTTAAAGTGTATACAATATACTGTTAAAAACAAAATACTTAAACATTTGTTTCTTATTTTAAAACAACAATATGCTTCTCACTTAATTTTTGTATCCATTTGATTGCTTTTTTGTGTACTTTCCGAATAACCCATGGTTCTCAGACCATGCATATACAAATTATGCTCCGAAAAACCTCCGCCTAGACAGCAATTCTGTTTGTTTTTCATAAACAAACAATTAACAAAAATTTACATAAAAACCACAAGTTCTATACGTATGTACATATGTATGTAGGTGGTTACTATCAACGTTGTTAAATGAATTCGCCTCCAAAACAGTACAAAACATAGTAAGCTTTACATTTTCGAGGAAGTTAAACAAAAATATAAAATTCATCTCATGGTTAACATTGGCTGTGGTTGTCATGGTTTTTTGGTTCTTACTTCGTTAAATAACACTCCAGGGCTTGTTCCCAAAATAGTTTATTCCCAAAACATTAGAAAGTTTTTATATTGACTCAGAATGCCCAAAGTTAAATATCCGCATTTTGGTACCACACATGCTAGCATTCAAAATTAATTTCTTGGCCACTGAGAATTTTTTTTTCATTTATGTAATAACTGAAATTTCATACGTGTGTATAAAATCAAGCTCATTACACATAAAGTGAAAAAAAAAACTCAAAATATCAATCCCATGATTACGCCCACATTTGGTGAGTTGAGTTCTTCTTGAAGCCCTTATTCTGAATTTTTTGACAGCACCAAAGAGTATGTATGTATGTATGTAATTATGTAATTTATTTCTTAAAGGAAGATTGGTTATTCCTTGTTATTTTACCCAATTCTGTTATAGCCTAGAAAACATACAACCAAACTCATACACATATATCTACAGAATTTAAAAATTGGGAGGTAAATCAATCAATTCACTTCACTTCAACTATGAATTTTTAATGTGAAAACTTTGGTATTATGACGAATGAAATTTTCTAAAAAAACTGTTTTGAGAACATAAAGAGGAAGATAATAGTAATAACCATAACGATTTCCTTTTACTCTGCTCTCCGTCATTCATTAGTTCTCCTCTATTTGACTATAATAATCAACATCACTTTTGTCGATACTTACTATCGAGATTGATCCAAAATTATGTTTATTTTGTCACATATGTATATAAAAATGAACAAAGAACGGCTTTGACCTTAATTTCTAGTGTAAAGTTTTCTAAGCTCGTCAAAGAGAAGCAAAGAAGCATTTAAATAGTTATATAGTTAATGTCTATCAAGCAATCAACTTACAAATTTGCCACACAGACAGTTTTCGACATAAGAATGATTTAAGGGAAAGTAATACGGTTTTTTTTAACTTCCCATAGGAAGCTATTGTAATCTGTCCGATTTGTCTAATTGAAAATTTTGACATTTCTCGACGTTTCAAGGGACCTAGAGTCGAAATAAAAGATTTTTAGAGAGATGTCTGTGCGTGCGTGTGTAGGTACATACGTTCGTACGTCCGTACGTCCGTACGTTCGCGACGTTTTTTTCGTCGTCCATAGCTCAAGAACCAGTCGGAATATTGACTTCAAATAAATTTTGTTTTACAGATAATATTGCAGAAAGATGCAGAAAGGATTTTCAAAAAAATTGAGTGGGTGGTTTTTTTACTATGGCAAATAAAAAAAAGGTGAAAATGTTGGTTAACCCTAAATATCTCACGAACAAATAACACCAGACTTAAATTAAATTTAAAATTATATATTGTAACGTTTTACCAAACAAATATATTTTTGGAAAAGTTCCAATTAACGTTCTTTTTTATAAATAAAAAAAACTGAAAAAAAATATTTGTTACCTCGAAAATTGTACGAATAAAAAATGATTTTATCTCCAAAACAATTTTGAGCAACGAAGAATAAAGTTTTTAACATCTGGTACAGTTTTGAGAAAAATCGAATTGACAGTTTTTTTATACAAAATAAAAACCTAAAAAAACATTACTCAAAGTTGTTAAACATGGATTTTCGACTCAAATATCTTTTCAAAAATTTGAGATATTGGCTTTAAACTAATTTAATATTTTAAAAAATATTGCTGTCAACATTCAGTAACATTTTGAAAAACATCGAATTTACAGTTTTTTTTTACAAAATATAAAAACCTGAAAAAAAAACATTATTAAAAGTTGGTAAAAATTGATTTTCGAATCAAATATTTTTTTCAAAAATTAAAAATATTATCTTCAAACTAATTTTATCTTATAAGAAATATTGTTTTCAATATTCGATAAAATTTTGAGAAAAATCGAATTGACAGTTTTTAACAAAAAATAAAAACCCAAAAAAATCATTACTAAAAGTTGGTAAACATTGATTTTGGACTCAAATACCTTTTCAAAAAATTAAAAATATTGGCTTCAAACTTATTTTGTCTCACAGAAAATATTGTTTTCGACATTTAGTAGATTTTTATAAAAATCCAACAGTCCGTTTTTTCAAAAAAAAACAAATAAAATCTACAAAAAATAGTACGCACATTTGGTAAAAATTGATGTTCGGTTCTCGATATCTCGTGAATAATAGAAGACATTGACTTCAAATTAATTTCATTTATCCAATTTGTATTTGTTTATATAAGAAATAAAAAAATTTAAGAAATGATACTAAAATTGGTAAAAATGGTTTTCGACTTAGAATAATTCAACTAACAACTTTTTTTAACAAAACACGAAAACCTACAAACTTTTAAGCAAGACAAATCGACAGACGGGATTTGAAATTTGAACAGACTAGATTACAGATATTGTCGTAGATACGTCGAATGGGTGCTTGAACAACAGGCGCAGGCGGTGGACGGCGATTTTTCGAACAAAATTTCCTTCAGCGACGAAGCACTTTTTTCACTCGGTTATTATGTTAATAAACAAAATTGTTGTATTTGGGGTTCTGAGAATCCTCAAGTAATTGAAGACGAAGATTGGCAATTTTAAATTATCAAAACCGTTGTAGAAATGTCGTAGAAAAGCTAGCACAACAGAAAGTTACTCAAGGAAATGACATTAAAATGCTCTGTATCGGTCCATCCTGAAGGATCTACCTTGATTTGCAGTGAACATTTGTACAAAAATTAAGGACAAGAACTTTCTTGAACTTATCCATAAATCATCGGTTAAGTTATATTAAAACTCAAATGTTCTTTTTACAGGAAAGCAATACTCATCACATACAATTAGTAAACAAATTTGATAAATCAAAATCGAAAAATCGCTTTCATTTGCTTTTTGGTAACGAAATTCACAGTGTTATTTTAAGATTCTGTACCAAAACATGTGAATAGACAAACAAATCTAACTCAAGCTTAAGCTAGAATTTTATAGCTAAGGCTGTTAGTAAAATCTTATTTTTAAATTCACAAAGCTTATATACTAAAATTATCTTTAGTTACTAGTAAAAGTCTAGCTAGCTTTATCTTGGTCCAAAAATAGATTCAACTTTTCTATTTTCGACAAATGATGCAATTCAGGACAGTGAGAATTTTTTGTTAAACAATATTGCAAATAAAACAATATTGCTTTTTAAAACTAAAAATGTAGGCCATACCTATTGAAATGTGTGAAAAAAAAAGTTAAAGGAAAATAAAAAAAATAAATGTTTATACTCGTACAGGCTAGAAAACTAAGAGTGACGATGAAAATGGGCATTTTCAATTTGTCATTCGATTTGATTGGACAACAGAGGGAGACAGTATCGAGTAAAATTTAACGCCATCAAAAAATACTAAAATTCATATGGAATTTTTAAAATCTTTGGGTTCTCATAAAATCCACTCGCACACTTATGTATTTATATATAACCTTATACCTTCCCATACTATATGTGCAGCTACAGTTTTTCCTACCTATCCAGATATTTCAACAAGCTGTCAGTGCGGGGTATATATAGCAAAGCCAACACAGAACACTACATATGTACATACTAACGTAATGTATATAGCCAGAAACAGTAGCTTTTAAATAATGAATACTACGAATTCAGTCGAGTGGATTAACAATCCGAATAAAATATATATTCGTACCCATTCCTTTATCATAAAGGTCCTTTGAGTGGACATTTTTGGTCATTTGTTGGTGTATTCGAATAAAAATAAAAAGTTGGCTCCGATTGGGGAATTGGAACTTGCAGTAAAAAATACTTTAGGAAAAACTATTCAACAAATGTCACCGTCATAATGTTATGCAGTGAGCCTTGGTGCGAAGTCTAAAACCTTTTAAACTAATGAACTAAAAGTAGAATTAATGTAAAATTTTAGTCAAGTTGCTAAGCCATACAAATTAAAGTTTTCTTTAAAAAGTAAGAATTTATTAGAAAATTAATATTTTAAACAAAAAATAAACAGTTTATTTGAAAACATTCTAACTAAACCGATGAAGAAACAAATTCAAGTAATGTAAAATCATTTAAAATACCTTATTACTTGTTGATAATTTGATTACAAAAGAATTTTCTTCTCAGATTTATTCCACTGAAACATTGACTTTTGTCTGCTTCATCTGCTGTCTCGTGGTAAAACTAAATGTATAGTTAAAAGAGGCTGGGATGCGACCCACACTGATAACTTCTTATCCCGTCTGAAAATTTTAACAAAATATTCATAACAAAATTGTATGTGCTATAAATAATTTTAAGTCAATATCTTTCTTTGTTCTCCTAATACTTGAGTCGAAAACCATTTTTGTATCAGTTTTTTTTTTTTGTTGTTGTAGGTTTTCGTATTATGTTAAAAAAGTTGTCAGTTGAATTTTTCTAAAAAAATAACTTGAAATACCAACAATATTTTGCATATAATGAAATAGTTTGATTTCAAAATCTATTCTAGTTGAAAACCAATTTCCACCAATTTTATTAACATTTCTTGAAAGTTTTTATTTCTTATATAAAAAAAACAGTTTGGATTTTTCAAAGAAGATTTAGCACAAAATTAAATCATTTTGAAATCAATACCTACGAAATATCGAGATTCGAACATCCGATTTTTACCAATTTTGCGTATTGACTTTTTGTTTGGATTTTAATTTTTATGAAAAACTGACTGTTGGATTGTTATAAAAAATTGCCTGAATGTCGAAAACAATATTTTCTATAAGATGAAATAAGTTTGAAGCCAATAATTTTAATTTTTGAAAAGATATTTGAGTCGGACATCACTTTTTACCAAGTTTTAGACAAAAACTGTCATTTCTCAAAATTTTACTTAATAGGGAAAACAAAATGTTTTAAAGCATTAAATAAGTTTGAATATATTTATATAACTTACAGACTTTTAAGTCGAAAATCAATTTTTACCATCTTTTTTAGGTTTTTATTCTTTGTCGAAAATTGTCAACTCGATTTTTCTTAAAATTTTACTAGATGTCAAAAACGTTATTCTTCGTTGCATATAATTATTTTGGAGATAAAATAATTTTTCTTCGTACAATATTCGAGGAAACAATTATGTATTTATTATTCAACAAATCGAACCGATTACAATTACTTAACTTAACGAAGGCAAAAACCTAGCTTTAAAATTTGAAAGTAAGCTTTTAAAGAAGACATGTCAATTAACAAGATACGTAGATATACATATATTATATTCTTTGTTTGACTGAATTAAATTTGAAACCAATTGGCTATTCTACATACAAAATTATATATTTGGAAATTTTTAAGACGTGAAATTGGTAGTTTTTTAGGGATTAAAATATTTTTAAAATTCTGAGTTTTAAGTGAGTCTTGATGCCTAATTTAGTGAAAAAAACAATGTAACCTATTAAGACTTTTAAAAGCCATTTCACTCCTCACGTAATGGATGATTATGGAAGCAAGCGAAGATCAATTGAACCAATAAATTAGAAGTTGAAAAAATATTATTATTATTATTTATTGAACTATACATAAATGTACAAAACAATACTTAAAAGCTAATAGCTACCAGGGCTTCTAGCTGAAATGGTTAAAATAGTATTTTTGGATGTTATGATGTTTTAAATTTGCCAGCTGCAGGATGCGGTCGGTGTAAGTAAGAGTAATAGGTCTGACTTACTCCCACCGCCCCCGCAGGGGTTTTTAATAAATAAATGTTTAATACTCTGATGAAGATTTAAAAGTTTTAAAATTTTGAAAATATTTTGTACTAGCTTTTTACCCGCGGCTTCGCCCGCAGTGGAGAAATTAAATAAGTATGAGAGATAAAGGGTAAGGGTATAATAATAGAAATGAGTCAATATAATAACTAAATTTTATTGCTTGGCTGAGATCAACAGTTTTTAAAAATTACTACAGACAATGAAGTTTCAACACCTTAATATATGCTTATTGAAATGCAACAACAAATGTTAAAATATATTTCACCGTAACAAAAATAAATAATTCTGAATTCTAACAATTTAAAAAAATAAAATACAAAGTATTAATTTAAGATATTTTTATAGACAATGTTATAAGTTTTCCCGTCGGGTGCAAATATGTGTAAATTCCGGGCATTAGATACACGTGAACAGGCTACATAAAGTTGACCATGAGAGAAGCATGGGTTTTCTAAATGAACTCCTGCTACCTGTTATGTTTGTCCTTGTGCCTTGTTTATAGTAACAGCAAAGCTAAGCTTGACGGGAAACTGAACCCTTTTAAATTGGAATGGAAGGTCAGTGGGAATAATTGGTATCCGAGGTATTATAACACTATTTCCCTTACCGACACCTGTTAAAATAGTAGCACCAAGTATGTTCTGTCCCAATTTTGTTATCCGAAGCTTTGTTCCATTACATAGCCGAGGAGCATCTAGATTTTGCATAAGCATTACTGGTACATTTAGTTTCAATTGAAGTTTATGTGACGGTACACCCGATGGTTCAAGTGAATTTAAAAACTCCACAGGATATGAAGTACTTAGTTTCGTATCCATAATTGTATCCATTGACAAATATTCCTTCATTTCCCCTTGAACCTCGTTGAAAATGTCAGTGTTGATCCTATTTGCAATTTCATTTCTTGGTGCTAATATTGCTCTTGCACACAACCACTGATCACTACACAAATTTTGTTGCAATTCCGGAAAAACATTAGCAATGAGATCCACATGACGATATTTTGACAAACAATTTTGGCATTTTTTCAAATAAAAGCAGAGTAAGAATTAACATCAGCGAGTAAGATCTAAAATAATAAAGTACCAGCTAACCACAAAAATTACGGATAACCTCAAAAATGTGAATAGTATTATACTGCATGTAACGACAGAAGAAAATACCAATAAATATAGAAAAATTAGAAACAGTTGAATCTATATTCAATTGAATTAGATATTGAATTAGATATTGTCGTCACCGTCGGTAATACAGTGGGTTGGTATTACAGTATTCAGGGTTGAAACTTCATTACTATGATGCTAGATGATGCTAGATGGCGTTGAAGTAGCTAGATTTGACGATATTTTGACAAACAATTTTCTTATTTTTCGTAAATTTTTTTTTATTTTTTTTTAATAAAAAGTATCCTATGTTACTTCTAATACCTTCAAGAGTGTATGTGCAAAGTTTCATGATGATCGGTTAAGTAGTTTTTGCGTGAAAGCGTAACAAACAAACTTACATTCGCATTTATAATATTAGTATGATGTTTTGTTCGGAAGGAACCAAAAGGAGTTGTTAAAAAGTTTATTACAAATTTCATTGATTTTCGGGCAGTCTGTAGTTAAATGGTTGATGGTCAGCTCGATATTGAGTTGGCAGAGGTGGCAAATGGGTGGGGGATCTTTGTTGAGTAGGTGACTGTGGGTGATATTCTACAGAACAATCATAGTATATCGAAACTGTTCTTATAATTGTCATACATGTCCCATAGATTATTACGTACGATACTTATGACTATCGCACTTTGGGGATGGAGGAATTTTGTAACGTATTTTTTACTTTTCTTATTCCAATTTTAAAAGACTTATTCAAAAATCAAAATTATTAAATTTTTAATGGAGGTGAGTTTCATGAAGTATTATGTTTTTTATCGTACAAAAATAACAGTTGTTTTTGTTTATTTGTGGCTTGCTTAAGTATATAACCACAACTGTGTGTAGTAAAAACGTGCGTATACGCCTGATAGCACCATTTAGTTCAATGATCGCGCATGTAAAATCATGCCAAATTAAAATTGATTCGATATTGATAATTTGAATAACTTTTCTGATGAATCATCCTGTAGGAAAACATTTTCTGTTACTCTGTAAGTGATTTTCAACCTCAACTTCTGTTTTTTCATGCAACTTTTATAACAACTACAATACGAGTAGTACTCGTTACAACGCTCAAATTTGTTTGAGTTCTATTATTTATTTGTTAATAAATGCCAATATGTGTTAAACTAAACAAAGTATATAACGAATGTAGGTTTATCTTTCAGTGACCAATGTGCTGTTTTAGGTAGAGTTGGTCACAAAGAATTCACTTAAATTATACATTATATTAACTGTAATGCGCTCTGGCCGTACTCAAGGAGTTAGTGGATTGATATGGTATAGAAGAAGTTAGAGGGATACAAATATACATTTATTTTGGGCAGAGCTCATATACAAATACCATATACTTATATGGTATTTTGATACTTCAGGATGATTGCTCTATAGTTAATGCCAAGTATATGGGATTCAAATCTATAGATATACCAACATAGAAGTAAATCTTTACAATATTATATGCAAGCATACATACGAAGGTACGTGTACTTAAGATTCCCGAGCTAATGTCGCAGGGTATAAACAAAGATGCATGACCAAGTTTAAATATAGGATAAGGATTATATAATCCTAAATTCGTCATCTCTTTTATGAATCCTTGAATACTAATGTATTTTGTTTTCTTCTTTGAAAACTTACTTTTTTTTTAACTCTGGAAAGAAGGGTTTAGATAAAACTCATCATCACAAAAACAATATACAAATAAGAAAGAATTCCTCTTGAATTTTATTGTCTGTGATGCTTTTGGGGTTAAGCTATTTTCTCACTCTTATAGAGTTTAGTTTTATTAACATAAATATTTCCAAAGCTTTGTGTCCTATTCGATTCGACATCCAATCTAGATTAAATTCAATTTCCTTGAAGCAAAACAACGCCATTAAGGACGACTTAATGACCCAGACAAATGAAAGCAAAGTTAACCGAAGAAAAATTCAAGAAATGAAACAATTATGGCAAAACACAAATTGGAACTTGTAACAGACAAAATTGTGTACAGTTTTATCCAATTCGATTTAGGGAGATTAGTAAGATAATATAGTAAGCTTTTTTGGGTTCTTTAGTGGTTAAATAATGTTTAATGTGGAAGACTACTATTGGCATTATAATTCTAAGAAAAAGTATACAAAAATAAGTAAAATGGCACTCGAGGGGCATCTTGGTATCAATGTGCAGTAAAGAAACTCTAGAAAGACATCATTTTTCCCCTTAATGTGAAGTTAAGAATTTTATACACTTTAGCATCTTTAATAAATGTATATGTAAGTCCGGGTACAGTAAATTATGAATTGGATAATAAATTCTTAAATGTTTACATTTTCGATCAATAAACTTTTAGAAAGCGAAACACATACAATTCAAAATCCAAACCGATGCAATAAATAGCTGGGATGAAGATAACAGTAAAATAAACATCACCAGCCAAGCTTCACGTCTAAACAGATCTATGTTTAGTGTTTTTCATTTAGACATTTATTGGATTTAAACTGACACCTTGAACTGGTTGAATTTGTGTTGGCGGTACAAGATTCGCGTTTTCGGTTCCAGAACGTATACTTTAACTTCAGCTTCCGTCGTCTGCCAAGAGGTAAACGTGGAAGGTACTTTAAGGTAAGATTGATTCTCCCATACATTTTACCTGATAGTTGTTAGGCTACACGAAGCCTATAGATTAATGACAGAATAATGTCAGACCCATTTTTATTACCTTCTACTGTTTCTTCCACTTCTACTTTTCCTTTCTTGATTCCTGATTCTTCAAAAAGGATTCATAATTTCTTTCCCTTGCATACGCTGAAATGCATTGGCTTTACTATGCCTTTATAAGTATCAAAGGCAAATTAACGATCTCAACAGCTCATAAATAAACAGTAAAGGTTGGGTACGTAGATTGTGGAGAATCTCTTGTTATGTTTATACTGCGTGGTAGACCCATTAAATGACAGTCCTTATTTAACAGATTCATCTTTATTTTTTCATCGATAGAAAGGTAAAGTTTAAAAAAAGTCGGTAAAGAACTGCCTTAAGTTTTAACGTACAGTTTATCCATCAGCATTTTTAATCCTTACATTGCTTATCTAATTTTTTCAATACAGTTTTCAAAAACCGACTTTATTTTTTTAAAAGACTGTTATAAGACGAAATTGTCTTTTCAGTATTTTTAGGGTCAACTTGCTACTTAGGCTAGGTTAGGTTGGAGTGGCTGTCCAGATGTCATTGACTCACTTAGACCTCAAGGGTCCATTGTGATACCACTAATGAGGTTACTCATGGGAGAGTAATGAACTTAAACAAACCATTTTGTGCTTTTAATAAAGTTAGAGAGACATTTTGTGTCAATCGTTGCCAGTTCACTGGTATTATCGAAGAAGGGATTACCGAGAAAGTTATTCCTTCTAATGGAGAGTGCTGGACATGTATGTACATAGAAGGTGTTGGACTGTTTCCTCTTCCTCCTCGTCCATGCAGCTTCTACAAAAGTCATTTGTGTAGACCCCTAGCCTCACAGCATGTCTTCCTATGAGGCAGTGTCCTGTTATCACTCCAATTGTAGAGCTTATATTTTTTCTGTTCAGGGATATCAAGCCTTTTGACCGATTTAAGTTTATGCTTGGCCATATTTGCTTGGTTGCTAGGCAGGTGGTACTCTGTGACCATCTAGCATTTGTTGCTTCTAGAGCATATTGTTTGAGAAGATATTTGCATGTAGCAAGTGGTGTTCCTATGTTATGTTTTTGTCTAACATTAGGCAGAAGTGTTCCGTTTTTGGCGAGCTCATCGGCTTTGCAATTTTCCGAAATGTCTCTGTGGCACGACACCCAAATGAGGTGAATATTAAACTGTTCTGTCATCTCATTCAGAGATGATCGACAATCGTGGACTACTTGTGAGTTTGTGGAGACAGACGCGAGAGATTTAAGAGCGGCCTGGCTGTCCGAGAAGATTCGTATATCCTTGCAAGATAAAACGTTTTCTTTGAGCCAGGATAGTGCCTCTTTAATCGCCATTACTTCTGCCTGGAATACACTACATTGATTGGGAAGTCTATATGATAGACTTAGATTCAGTTGTTCCGAATAGATACCACTTCGAACTCCGTAATCGGTCTTTGAACTGTCTGTATAGAAGTGTACCGCATTGTCTTCCAGGGGTCCCTCTTCTTCCCAGGAGGATCTTGAAGGGATGGACACATGGAAGCTTTTACCGAATACCATTTTAGGGGTGGTATAGTCTAAGCGATCTGGGATAGATCTGAAATTGTCTAGAATGGTAGTATGTCCAGTATTGTTACTGTTCCATTGAGAGGTGGCTCTAAGCCTCACACATGAGTTGGCTGCCACCATTTTGGAGAAGATGTCAAGAGGTGTTAGGTTTAAAAGCACTTCCAAGGCTGCGGTTGGTGTTGAGCGAAGTGCTCCTGTGATGCACATACCTGCTGACCGCTGGACTTTGATGAACTTATTTAGATTTACCATCTTGTCCAGTGCGGTCCACCATACGACAACTCCATAAATGAGTATCGGTCTGATTACCGAAGTATATAGCAAGTGGGTTATTTTTGGGGAGAAGCCCCACTTTGATCCTATGGCCTTCTTACAAGTAAAAAAATAGTACTAGTTCTGTTTTATGTGGATTGACGTCCAAGCCACATTGCTTAGGCCATTTTGTTAGCCTATTCAAGGCATTTTGTAGGAGTTCCGAGAGAACTTTAATACCATGTTCCATAAGAGAGGCGAAAGGACCCCACCTTGGGGGGTACCTCGATTCAACTGTTGGTAGTAAAACTTCTCATGCTAGAAGTTATTGTCCTAATCTTGAGCATGAGACTAATAAGATCTATGAATGATTTCTCTAATTTCAGCTTATCCATTGCTGTCGTGATCGCCTGGTAACTGACGTTGTTGAAAGCTCCTTCACATTCTTTAAAGTGTTCATTACAAATTTTTTTTTCTAATTTTCATATTTTCAAAACAATTCTATCTGTCATTTTTAACTTTTCAGTCAACGACCTTTTTTCAAGCTCAAATATGGGCCCATTATAAAGAAAGTAAATATGCCACATCAGTACCCCGCCTACAATGATGTGTAAACGTGGAAAACGCACGAAGATTATTTAGAACATGCATAGGTAAGTGGTTGAAATAGAAACAAAAAAACAGAATATTAAATGATACACACAACAAATTACCGGCAAAATTTCAAACTGCGAACACATTATAATTTATTATAAAACGTCTCTGAATTGAAAGTGCGGTAATTACATTGTTGAGTGCAGGCTGTGGACTATATGTCTGTGGGGTGTAAAAGTCACCAGCAACATCCCCAGTTATGAATTCAGCAGAAGGCTCTTGGCGAATTTTCTCTGTTAAGTAGCGAAGCGACCTGTTTGTTGTTCGCTAAGAGGTATATACATACAGGTAAGAGTAGCTATGTAGCAACTTAAAGTGGATTTAGCAGCACGCTACTGCTTCGGCTACAACTGCGGAAGTTGCATGCCATATCCTGTTGCCTTGAAACGTATTCACCAACTTCAAATGGCCTATATAGCTTCCATGAGCTCCTGTAACAAACAAGAGAGTGTGTACATCTACTTTTGATTTTACTGCACCTGTTATATTAGCTGTAACGCTTACATATATGAAAGTACATCAAGGGCGAAGCATACCGTATAATCCTTTTGGAACTTGCGCTCCGCTTTTTCAGTGTCCTGGTTTTGTTTGCTAGTGTACTATTAAATTATTCACAGTTATACACTCTTTGGCTCGTTAGCTGAATGGCTTTATTCATTTAATAAAAAAAAATTAGATTTGTTTTCTTTTTTCACGTTTCTGTTGTTTTTTTTTATCATTTCGTGTGGTTGTGTGGTTCTGGCGCTAGGAGGCGACCTGCAAATCTTTTTGATGAAGTTTTGCTGACAGAGGTTGATGTTGGTGGCGGTGTCACTGGTACAGATGAGTCGGAACAATATGATGACCCGATTGTCATTCTGCAACTATAAGTTATAATACAAGATGGAACTCAGTGTCGTGCCAAAAGTCTTGGTATGTACATCCACGGAAAATGTTACGTGAATTTATTTTTGTCTGTGTTTATTTGGTTTTATTATATTTCTATTTTTTTCCTGCGGATTTTTTACGGAGAAGTTGACTGGAACGGTGAAACGAGTTAATTTTCATTGTGAAAAATAAATTGTAATTTTTACTGAGTTATTGTTTTTTTTTTAAGTTTTAAATTACCAATTTACTTAAAAACTTAATGGATAGTGTGTGATATTTGTAAATGAAGAGTGAACAGCAAGAGAAAATTGACGCTACAAAGGATTCTCTAGGGAAACAGAAAGTAGTGTTATAAAACGAACCCTCAAACCTGAAGAGTGTTATGTGTCCTAAACAACTAAAACTGAAATATAAAAACCAAGGCTTGCGATTAAAAGAAAAACAAACAAAGTTGCAATCCTTTCAGGATACATACATACGTATGTACATCTTCATATCTTTCAGACACCTAGTAGTAGAACTAATAAGTTCGTGGTTCAACAAAATAAAATATGAACATTCTATTGGATGTAGAATAAAAACAATGTCTTAATTAAAAAATATACTTTATGTACGTATCACCGTCCAAAACCCATTTATTTACATTTTTTTTTTCAATTTCGATGAAAAGATAATAGAATCCACTCCTGAGTTATTACGCATGCCTTAGAATGAACTCCTCAATCAGCTTGTACAAAACAAGATGGTTATCAAGTATTTGTATCTTCGTATAGTGTTTTTTGAAAAACTTGAGAGACGTATCAATCTACGTTAAAGTTTTAGATTTAAGATCAGTACCTTCATATTATTCGATATTTAAAGACCCAAAAGTTGTGTGGCAAAGACTGTTTTATCAACAAGAATCTATGTTTTTGGGTCGTTGTTATTATGTTAAGTCAATTTGTAGCAGGCTGCAGTGCGTCAGTTTTTATGACTTGACTACTTACATAGAATTTAATTTGTTAACGCGCCCTTTTAACTCCAATTTTAGTCGTGATTCTTGAAAAATGTTTTGTTTCGTTTTTGGAAGAGTCAGTTGTTTTCATATTAGCATAAATCTTAATTTTTATTTATACCAAAGACGACACTACGACAAATTGTATCAAATCCCTATGTCATGCAATCGTTTTCGTTAAAGCCAGACGAATTTGATTTTTAAGGTTTTTACAGAACCATATAGTTGAATACGTTTTTACAAAAGCTTAAGTTTAATAAAACGTCACTTTGAGTTTATGGTAAAGCAAAGGACTAACAGAAGTTGGGCCACCATACAAAAAATATTCAAAAAGTCGTTCTTTATTTTTTTAAAATTGTTTGTTGGGACCTCAAAAAACCTTTAAGTACACAATTGTTCCTGTGATACTGAACATTTTTAATTGGCCGGACAATTTTTGACCAATTGAACATTTGAAAATACATTATTTTTTAGAGAAAATATTATTGTTAACTTTGTGGGTGCATAATTTGGTCAAAAATTAATACTACGCTATTATGTAGCAGATATTAAATGTTATCAAGAAAAATCATTGGATCATTAAAAGAAGATGTCATAGCAAAAACTCTGATACTCAGTCAAGGTTTTGATAAAAATTCCGTCAGTAAAATTATTTAAAGCAGTTACTAATAATAGGTATGTATAAAAACATCCTGTTTCTAACATCTTACTTTATTTTGTAAAGCCAAAAAACTTCTTTTTTTTTTAAACAGGGCGCAAAACATCGAGTGTAGCTTCGGCTGTGTGGCACGTAGCGCCGCGCCCTCCTTTTGAAACCAAATGTTGCCAATATCCTCCTCTTCAATTTTTGTGAACAAAAATTCGTTCAACATGGCCCGATAACGATCGCCATTGACATAGTTCTTTTAATGTTATCAAAATTGTTACCAATTTATTAATGCAAATATACATAGATTAATTGCCACACCTGATGATGTTCATATAGACATGAACGAAACGTCGTGACAATATAAATAATTGTGTTTTTTCATTGACCTAAAGCCCGTCATCAATATTCTGATCGCCATTGACTGTAATGGCCACTCTTTGTTCATTTTCGAAAAATGGCCCAATTATTCCTCTGGACCAAAATACGCACCAAACAGCGACTCGTTTTGGGTGTATCGGCTTTTCAGTGTATGCGTGCGGGTTTTCTGTGCCCCAAATGCGACAATTATCCTTGTTTACATACCTGCAAAGATCAAAATAAGCTTTATCTGAAAAGATAATTTTTTTTTGGCAAAATCGGCATCTTCTCTAAGTCGATCGCAGGAAATATTTCCCAGCGTTGTTCAAGCGTATACACAACCATATTCGTTCAGCGGAAGGACTAAATTAATTATCTGTCAAATCAGACATCAACTAAGTGTTACCTTTTACGAAATAAGCACTAGTTAAAAAAAAAACGTTAGATGGGGGACCCTATATTTCTGAAAATATAGTACTCAAAAATCCTATTTTTCGGGCTCTTAATTAACGTCTATCCTATATATTTAAAAACCAGCAATTAAAAATTTAATATACTATATACATAATTCAATGGTTTTAGAAACATTTTTCTACATATTTTGATGCGCTATCCTAACCTTAAAATTTTGTTAAGAATATATTTTAATTTATTGATAAACTTAAATAAATAAAATTTTGCTTTCACAATAATTGTAGGTATTGAAAATAACAGATGAGCAAAAAGACGTCTGGGATGGAGTAGGATACACTAACACCAGTTTATTGGCCTATTGTGATACCACATGAATCTCGAAGCTTTCTTCTGAGCTCAATGAAACCAGTTTGATTCCCTTACAAAACGTAAAAGACTGATTATATTAATGTGATTGAGAACATAATACAAAAATTCTCCTAGGCAAAAGCTGCGTTTTTGAGCTAGAGCGCAGCATGTACACGTACAGAGGCGGTGAAGAACTGTTTTCTCCTCTTTCTCATCCATACAGCTTCTGCAAGTCATTTGAGAATACGCCTAGCCCAGTGAAAAGGCTTCCTATTAGATTGCTGGTGCAGGGAATTAACTTCACGGGAACTACCTTCACATGGGAACTAACTTCACCACTAGTGGGAATTAATTTAACCTTTTTTTGGTGAAGTTATTTCCCACTGAAGGTGGGAGATAATTTCACTTTTTTGTGGGAATCAATTTCACTTTCATGTGAAGTTAACATAAGTTGAAGTTGAAAAATGACAGATACTTGTTGCTCGATTGAAATTTTTGAAATTGGAGCCTAAAACAAGTTTTTTTGAATTGATAGCACGGCGGCGTACTAACAGCTAGGTATGTAAGGGGGGCATGCTGCCCCCCTGCAACCCCCCTGCTTGGGATCACTATAGGATTTGGGGTGGGTGCAAGTTTGGGTATATGCAAAGAACACGAATGCGTTGTGATTCTTTCATAACTGTGAGCCATACTTGCTTTTTTTTTTGTTGGGAATTTCTTTGATTTTAGTGCTCAAATGCAAAAGTTTTTTGCATATACCCAAACTCGCACCCACCCCAAACCCTATAGTGACCCCAAGCAGGGGGGTTGCATACATACCTAGCTGTTAGTACGCCGTGCTATCAATTCAAAAAAACTTTTTAGCAAAAGTAGCTATTCTAGACAATAAATCAACCATTTTTGAATTTTAAAATATTCGGCGTTGTTTCCATTATTTTTTTGGCCTTATTTCTTTTTATAAATCGAAATAAAGCCAAATAGGTTTTATTTCGTTTTGAACAACGAAATAAGGCCAAATATGAAATTTGGTGTTATTTCATTTGGCACTATTTCACGTCACCGTACTATTTCACGTCACCAATTCAACGCTTGATATTTTTTCAGATATTTCAATCGTAGGTGGGAAGTTACTTCACACAATTTTCTGATGAAATTATTTCCCGCCTTCAGTGGGAGATAACTTCACAAAAAAAAAGTGAAATTAATTCCCACTAGTGGTGAAGTTAGTTCCCATGTGAAGGTAGTTCCCGTGAAGTTAATTCCCTGCACCTAGATTGCTTATAGATAGCAAGCACCTTGAGCACTTTAAATCTAGTGTAGGCCAGACATTTTTCGTATAGCATCTTCCAGCTTTAGCCAAACGAGAAAATACCGATATCAGATGTTGAAATCACGTTTTCTTAAAGCGGACAAGACTTCTTTTATCGCCAAAAGTTCCGTCTGGAACACGCTACAATGATTGGGAAGGCGGAATGAGAGTCTTAGTTTTATCCGTTCGGAATACACGCCTTCACTAACCCCGTCATTTGTTTTTGATCCATCTGCATACATTTAGTTTGACTCATCTTTCAGGAATGCCCTATCCTCCAAGAAAGATCTGGCACGTGAAGAAATCTTAAACTTTCTGTCGAATTGTAGTTGTTCGTTTCTGAAAATTCTTGAAATTTCTAGAAAAAATTTGAATTTTACATTTTAAAAGTTTTAGAAAGTATGTTTTGGTCTTAGGTTTTAGTGCTGATTTCGAATCCAAACTCTAATTTTAACTATTTAAATATTTGTTCAAGTTTTAAAAATACTCGTTTTCAACATTACTTATATATTTTTTAATATATTTCACAAAATCTTGATATAATAGAATTGTTTAGACAACAGTTTCGTTACAAGAACAAAATTTACTTCAAACCGTTTTGCATTTTTTGTTGAACACCATTTTAGCAAAAAAACGTTAATTTAATTTTTTGAACTTTTGAAGTGTTTTCGAATACTTAATGAAATAATATAAATATTTCAACTGAATATTGAAGACAAGGATTATAGATTTGGAAAACGGTATCGGATTTTACTTCACAAGTTTATAGATAGCCTCAAAAAGCCTTCTATTCAGGCTTTCAAAACCCATTGGAAGAGAGCAATTTTACTGTCGGGAAGAAAACCCTATTGACCAGTTTAATACTCAAAGTGATTATAAAACTTTTCTTTTCATAAATTTTGACTTTGAAATCAATCATTTCAAAAACTATTTACTATTTTTTTAAATAATTTTTAGAGTTCTGGTTTAAAAAAATGTATACTGTGTTGCCATTGTTTTAAATGTTGTTTATACATATTTTAAGTAAAATTTTATAAAAGTGATACACCAGGGGAGATAGACACTCACCCCTTGAACACAATGGGAATTCGCTAGTAGCGGTAAAAATCGCTGTAGCACAAGCTATCACTAAAAAGGTCGCCCACAATGGTGTAGCGCAGGAAGAACGTCAGCTGTCATTTTTTTTGACATTTATACATTTGTGTTAAGTTTTGTAAGACTATTCATATTTTTGGGCAACTTAATTTTCAATTTTTAAATTCAAAAATGCGCGACTAATAGCGGAAAGTAGAAAATTATTCAACAATGGCGATAGCGATCTCTGCAGCAAGAGCTTCCCATTGTGGCGCTGTGTACTATTTTCGTATGTTTCAACTTTGAAAGCGCGACAAGCGGCCGCGGCCGGCCGCTACAGCGACTCCATTCTGCTGGGGCTATTACTCTCACAGTAAAAAATGCTAGTATTAACCCCCGCCTCTAAGAAAAACCATTATTATGTATATGTATGTATCTTGGCACCAAATTCATCGTACTCTCCACAATATACATATATCAAATAAAAGCTGTTGTTGATTTGTGGAGATCAAATTGGCTTCAACAAATTTTGAAATTGGTCGAAATATAAAATATCCAATATGTTTAAAATATTAAGATTGAAATTACAAGAAACGGTCAAAATGTTGGAATTGATCTCTATTTGTCATTTATGTACATTTAGGACATCCCTCTTTTTGGATTTTAAAAACCAACAAACAGGCATGTAACTGTGAACTTTAAATTATATGACCTACATTGAATGTTATAAAAAAAACGATTTTAGTTGCACTTAATATATTCCTATCGCGCCTAACAATACAAAATTATTTAAGAATAATGTAACGTAAAAAAACTCACCTTACATTCTTCAACATGCAATTCTCCGTTCTGTATAATTGTGCCAAAAAATTCACTTTACTATGTAACACTAAACACTACCCGTTTCACCGAGACCGAATGTAAAAAAAAAAACTAACAAAGCACTTCAAATACTTTATGTCTTAGAACTTTAAAATTTATCATTTAATTAAGATTAATAATTTTAATTTGGTATATTTCTAACGATCCGAACGAAACAAAATCTCTTCATGAACTAGGCAAAGATCATGTTTAATCTTGCTTGCATTGCAATTGCAAACAGTATTCCTTTCCTTATCCACCTGTTTGATTTTGTTGCCTTTCGCATTCGCACTGCTTCTTTTTTACTTTCTCTTTGTCATTGTCAGTATTGGTAATTGGTATCAATACAATGTGTTATGATGTTAGATGAAGTAAATAAGAATACTCTCACGACTCTTTTTTTTCTCTTCTAAGATTTTGTGAGTGGAGGAGAAGACAGAACGGTATGTTTATGTGAAGTGGGTGGTAAAATGGAATGGAGAATGCTTTTCCTTTTTGTGTGGGTTCTATATCTGTTTTCTGTTTTTAAACCAATATCCATCCAGCAAGTAGACTTTGGCGGGAATATTCAAATTCAAATTAAAACGAAATATTAATTTTTTGTTGAGAATATGATCTCTGAAGGATGCAGAAAACTTACAAAGAGTTTAATTATCTTAGAATTAATATTTATGTAATTTGGATTGACTAAATTTTGATTTTATAATATTTTCAAACTTAAAGTTGCAATTCTTACATATAAGCAATTAACATAACAGGTTCTGTATGACTGCATCATTTTTTTTATTACTTCTTATACATACATACATAATACATTATAAAAAGTGGTTGAATTTTAGAGGGCTGATGTTGAACCACACCTTAACTCCAAGTTCTTTTTGCCATGGTCAGAATACTGGTAAGAAATGGAAACAGTGGATGATCAATTTTCGAAGAAAATCATCTTCAGTGATGAATCACATTTTCACCTCTGTGGATTCGTCAATAAGCAGAGTTGCCGCATTTGGGTGAATTATAATCCGAGAGTGATTGTCGAAAAACCAATGCACCTACAAAGAGTGACTGTTTGGTCCGGTTTATGGGCTGGCGTGAGGCTGCATCATCGGGCCTTATTTTTTCCAAAATGAGGACGGTCAGTTACTGTGAATGGTGTTCGCTATCGTGAGGATATAACGAACGTTTTATGGCCTGAATTGGAAGATATATGGATGTGGACGATATGTGGTTTTAACAGAACGGTGCCACCACAAAGCCAACGAAACAATAGCTCTTTTGAGCGACAAATTCAATGGCCGTGATATCTTACGTGATGGCGATGTCAATTGGCTGCCAAAATCATGTGATTTGAGCAGGGAATGTACAGAGAAGCGCATGTACGGAGAAGGTGAAGAACTATTTCCTCCTCTTCCTCATCCATACAGCTTCTGCAAAAGTGTTTGCCTTCTTCATTGCATCCTTAATTAGCAATAATTTACATGTAGCGATCGGTCTGACAGCCTTTGCCAAACGTGGTAGAATGGGTTGTACTGTACCATTCCTGGTGAATTCATCTGCCTTACAGTTTCCTGGAATGTCTCTATGGTACGGCACGCAGCAAAGGTGAGTATTAAACTGTTATGCCATCTCCATTAGAGATGATCGACAGTTATGGAATTTTATAAAGTTTGTAGAGACAGAGTCCAAAGATTTGATAGCGGCCTGACTATCCGTGAAAACGCGGATATCAGATGGTGATATCACGTTTTCTTAAAGCCGACAAGACTTCTTTTATCGCCAAAAGTTCCTCCTGGACCACGCTACAGTGATTGGGAAGGCGGAATGAGAGACTTAATTTTAGTCTAGTTTTTTAGTTTTAAATAAATAAATAAATTAGGTGGCGCAACAGTCCGTAGAGAACCAGGGCCTAGTGACTTACAACTCTCAACCATTCCTGTGTGCGAGTAATGTTGTCAGAGATGGAGGGGACCTACAGTTTATATGCCGAATCCGAACGGCTAATTTGAGAAAGCACTTTTTCATGACAAGAATTACTCTTGGAGAATTTGTCAATTCCTCGCAAGAGGCAGTACCCGTGAAAAAACTTTAGGTGGCATAGGCAGGGATCGAACCCAAAACCTCTTGCATGACAGTCCAACGCACTAACCATCATGCCACGGGTACTACGTTTTTTAGTTTTATTGACTTATAAAAATAATAATAAGTTCAAACATTCTTTGCTTATTTTAACAAAAAGTCTATTGGTTTGGCATAAAAGCCGTCTACATGAACATGAGAGACTTAATTTCAGTCGTTCAGAGTACCTACACACCTTCACCAACCCCTTCTTTTGATTTTGATCCATTTGTATAAAAGTGGACTCACACGTCTTTCAGGAATGCTCTATTCACCCAGAAAGATCTGGAAGGTATAGAAATCTGGAAGTTTCTGTCGAATTGTAGTTGGGGGATGGTGTAGTCTGTATGCTTTGGAATTGATTCTAAATACCTAAGAATTACGGAGTAGCCGATGTTGTTGTTAATTCACTGCGACGAAGCTTTGAGGCGAATAGCAGATCTTGCAGCTATTTGTTTGCTAAATATATCAAGAGGTTTTAGATAGAGTAGGGTGTCGAGTGCCGCAGATGGGGTCGTGCGACCGCTTATATCCATAGGCAAGCTGAACGTTGAACTTCTTTTAGCTTGTCGTGGTTTACACGGTCTGATAACCGTGTATTAATAAAGTATAGTCCGGGGTTGAAAACCCCATTTGTACATTTATCAATAGATTTTTTGCGGGAGAAGAAAGCTGCAGTAGATTTTTTGACTCTTTCTTGAATATTGCAATTCCAATCCAGTTTTTTGTCTAAAATAAGACCCAGATACTTAGCCTCGTCTGAAAACTTTATTTGGAGACCTTTTATTGGGAAAGGTTAACAAATCGAATTTTATATTTCCTCGACAATAGGACTTAATCAGTTTTGTGTGAATTCACATCCAGTCCACACTGGTCAGCCAAAAGCGTTTTTTTTATCTAAGGCGTATTGTAAGAGTTCTTTTAGAGTGTTAGGATGCTATCCTGATACCGTTATAGCAACAAAAACTCTCTGATTCCAGGCCACTTAGGATTGTATTAACTACCAGGCTAAAGAGGAATGAAGAAAGAAACAAAGAATAGAACACCACCTTGTGGTGTCAATTTGCCTAAAAGGTCAGAAACTATGATTCGGAGTGAAACCTTTTTTTTATGCTTTAAATCTTTATCATGGAAACCCTCTTTCGAATCCTCAATATAGCCTTTTAATGTATATATTGGAAAAGGTCGCTCTTTTTATTACTTTTGTTTCATATTTTTGTAACTTGAAAGTCTTCAGAACAATAAGAAATAATAAAAATGTGATAGTCATAATATCAGAACAAATATATCAATCCGTAATTAGAATCTTCTTCCTCTCATTTCTTGAACGAGTTAGCCTAATTCATCTCTAAAAGTATCTCTATTTACTTAAGCTGTCTCCGAATCCTATAATTAAACTCGTCTTATACTATCCACAAATATTCGAAACATCATGACAACATATTTCAATTCATTTTGTTATTTGTCTCTTAGGTATTCTTGTCTATTTGTCTATCGATGATCAAAATACTAGACACATTTCGGGAACACATTAGAAACAGAACGAATCTGGGAGAAAGTGTGTTGTGTAATACCTTCTACAAAATCTAGTATAAGATTAAGCTGTGGTTTCGATAGAGCTTTATTATCCTTTTGGTAATCCCCGATTAACTTGCCACCAATGCTGCCAAATTTATTCATTCTTTCGCTCTTTTATTTCTTTCCCCATAAAACAAACGAGAGATTTCGTTCCCAAGAAAACAGTCGTTGTCAATTGTCTTTATTGTGTGTGAACTTCAGGAAGAGAAGAACATAGCAACTTAAAGCCCCATAAGATACACTAAGCGTCACACTGCTAAAACAGGATTTAATAGGAGTAAATCGATTAAAGTTATAAGGACACAATTTTTAGATAGGACATCAGGCTGTATATATTTTTTCCATCCCGGCCTCTTTTAAGCACTACAATCTTCGACTGCTAATCGATTAAACATGTACTGTGGCTCTTAATAAAAATACGATATGTCGGATAAAAAAAGAAGCTTTGGCCGATTAAAAAAAAACAAAAATAAAGAACAAGGATTTCACCTTAAGCCACAACTCAGCGACTTTGGTCTTAGGTAAAGTATTTTTGTCAGTACCCTATGAAACACGAAGTGAAACAGTCACCCTCGCTCTAGTGGGGTGAAAACGAGCATAGGCCTGACTGTCGATGTATAACTTGTATCTATTTTTTTTATCATGCTGAATATAAGATATAGAAATTGATCAATCGATATAATGTATCTTTATTTCCTTCGATAAGAATCCACATCCACTAAATCGGGCGACATTAATAAGAAACATAGCCTTAGAATAATTCAAGGGTTTTATAAGAATACAAAAAATGTGTACTTGTTATCACCTTTTCTCTTCTATTCGTTCTAACATTTGAACAAAAAAAAAAAAAAAACGAATCGAGGATACAAGATGTCCCGACCAACATGCAGAAATCGTGTTTCGGGTATCGAAGTCGAAGACTCCCTTTGCAGTGCAGCTAATCGACCTGAGCCATCTGCGGTACTCTGCAACACTCAAGGACAAGGACTCGAGTCTGTCCTCTAGAGTAAGTATTCATTTTGAAACGAAATTCATTCACTAATCACACTTCACATATAGAATTGACAGTATGTTTGACAAGTATGTGTTAAAACTTGTTAGCTAAGTTTTAAACATTTTTGTTTTATCTAACCAAGGAAAAGTTGAAAAACCTTGATTGAGCAAAATAAAAAAAAAAAATACATATTTCGCTTTGTTCTTTTTTTTTTTGAAGCAATTTTTTGAATTTTCCCAAAAGCTAAATTATTGGTTGCTAGAAAATACAAACAAATAGCTAAAACACTTTCACATATCTTAAATTAGTGGGGGAATTTTGAACAAAAATTTTAAATAAATGCGAATAAAACATTTTCACTTTTAGTATTTATGTATTATTTCTTGATTAGCTTACACTTTAAGATACAATGTCTTATTTATAGTGTAGCTTGTAAAATGTACAGTAGCTACATACAATACATAATTGATTTTAATTCAAGTTTTACATATTTATAAATTTGCGAATATAACTTAATCTATGCATTATTAAAGTAAAATTTAAGTTCCTTTCCCATTTGTTTCGTGTTATTAATACTTTTTATTTCTCGCGGCAATGAATTCCAAATTCTTACTGAGTTGACAAAGAACTGACGTTCAGATGTTAGACACTGAAAACGCGGAATTACTAGATCACTACATCTATTAGAGTTGAAAAAGTTTAATTCATTGTAAAGGTTGGCGGGTTAGAAGTATGTCAGAGAACAAGGTTATTGTGCGGAATTTTAAAAAAAATTCTCAAACGACATCTCAAGAAGTTGGGATGTATGCTGCGAAACTTTATCGTAACGTCGCAGCCCGTGAATATATCTTATTGCGCTATTAAATGCAACCCTTAATTTCCTTTTACTCTCAAAGTCTAACTTACAAAAAATTTCACAGCCGTAAGTAAGCAGAGGTAAAATCAGCGTTTTCACTAGCAGAATTCTAATTGTTAAAGGAATAAAGTGCTGTGTTGACCATAGCATGCGTAGGACACCATACGATTTCCCAATTGTGTTGTTTATATGATGTGTCCATGTAAGGCTGCGGTTAAAAACTACACCTAAATTTTTAGCTGAGTCGACGTAAGCAATAGGACAGTTATTCAAAAGGATTGCTGGAAAGTAAGACACATCAATTTTGTTTTTTTGAGACCACGAGACACTTTGATTTCTTTGGGTTAAGAAAAACAGTTATTAACCGACCAACGCTCAATCAAGCTTAAGTCCTCATTTATACAATCTGCAGAGTGCTCAATACGTCCCAATGGGCAGCTCAAGTAGAGTTGGGTGTCATCAGCATACAGGCGGGCGTATTGAACATTGTCTTACAATTGAAGGAAGTTCGTTAACATAGATTGAAGACAACAACGGGCCAAGAATCGAACCTTGCGGAACACACATAACGACAGGTTGGAAGTTGGTAAGAGTTCTGTTAACCTCTACTGCTTGCACTCGACCAGTAAGGTATGAAAATAAGAGCCTGACTGCGGAGGAAGAAAAGTTAAAATGACGTAAGAGTTTTTCGCAAAGTAAAATGTCAAACGCTTTTGAGAAATCGAGGAGTATTAAAAATGTGACGTTATCCTCGTCTATAGCTTTCCTTATATCTTCCGAGACACTTAACAAAGCTGTAATGCAGCTGCTTTTCTTTCGAAAACCTGATTGCTTGGGGGTTAATAGACTGAACAGATTAAGAAACTCATTTATTTGTTTTTGTATAATTTTTTCAAAAACTTTTGGCATTGGCCTGAATTCGTCTCCTTTTGAAGTTTTTGGAATGGGTAAAACTTTTGCCTTTTCCACTGTGTTGGGAATTCTTTTTGTATCAAAATGAAATTAAAAATATGGGTAATAACGGGCAAGAGCGTTGGTAAAATAATTTTCAAAATCGAAGGGTGCATATTATTAAGGCCTATAGGATTGGACTTAATAGAGAGGAGTGCTTCTACAACATCCTCCGCAGTTATTGCAGAAAACATAAATGAATTTGAGTTTGAGGTATGCGATGAAAAAATCTCTTCAAAATATTGTAGGGGATCTAAAGATTGGTGGTTAATAATTGGGTTAGAAACGAAAGATTTGTTGAGAGCGTTGATGTCTATATCTTCATCCAAACCTCAAGATACTTTTCCAACACCGATATTCTTCAAATTTTTCCAAATTTGCTTACTTCCTAAAGACGCGTTGATGCGAGTTGCATACAAAGCCTATTTTGCCTTACGAATTTTTTGAACAGTTTTGTTGCGCAAAGAGGTAAATTTTTGGTGAAAGCTGTCAAGAAGAAAGAGTTTCCACCGTCTATAGGCTAGGTCACGCTGTCTCATCAAAGAACGTATGTCATTTGTGAACCATGGTTTGTTGTGAGGAGCGCAGCTTTTGGTTTTTAAGGGTACATGGCTCTCAAATAATCTATTCACCCTGCTATTCAGAAAATCTACCTGCTCGCTGGGGGATCGGATTTCCAAGACATTATTCCAGTTTATGCTTCTAAGATCCATTTCAAGTGAAGCATAGTTGATCGTAAAGAATCACTTTGATCGGTCACAAGAAATAAATCCAACAAAGTGGGGTCAGAATTTAAAAAATGGGTGGCAGTACATGTGTTTACGGAGTAAAGATTAAGAGAGAGAAATTTGTTCAGAAAGTTATTTTCATCAAAAAGGTTGCAATTGAAATCTCCACATAGAATAATATTACGATATGAAACTAAAATTTGTTCTAAGGTAGAAATAAGTGCAGAGATACTAATGTTTCTGTTTGGTCTGTATATGTTACTTATAAGAAGCTTTTCACTGTCATTAGTTAACTCAACAAAAATATACTCAATTTCACTATCCTCTACAGAAGAGACCTTAAATTTGCATTTTAACCCTTCCCTCACATACATAGCAACGCCCCCACCTCTGCAACGCACCCTATCTGAACGATACAACTTATAACCCGCTAGTGAGCATAACTGGTCGTTTAGCGTGACATTAAGCCAAGTTTCAGATACGCAAACCACGTCAACCTTTGAATCTTCGAATGTACAACGAAATTCGTCGATTTTACACATTAAACTTTGTGCATTAATATGGCACACTCGAAGGCCAGTTTGATGACAACTCACTACCTTAACCATGGTGCGCAAATTATAACTAGCCATTGATTGTTAAGAATAATCACTTGGATTTTTACCCATAACTTGTTGTAAAATTGGTCTTATTCAAAGATAGACACAGCATTGGAAAGGGAATGATCTAGGTGTTCTAGATCGAGAAATAATGGAGGCAAAAATTGCCCTCCGAGTCTCGACTTTGGACCCTCTAGGACGCATATTAAGCGAGATATTCGCATTTTAAGTTTGCACCTGGATTTTTGCCCATAACTTGTTGTAAAATTGGTCTTATTCAATGATAGACACAGCATTGGAAAGGGAATGATTCCTAGATCACAATCCTGAAATTTCAGCCCTCTAGATGGTCTAGATCGAGAAATAATGGAAGTCAAAAATTGCCCTCCGGGTCTCGACTTTGGACCCTCTGGGACGCATATTAAGCGAGATATTCGCATTTAAAGTTTGCACTTGGATTTTTGCCCATAACTTGTTGTAAAATTGGTCTTATTCAAAGATAGATACAGCATTGGAAAGGGAATTATTCCTAGATCACAATCCTGAAATTTCAGCCCTCTAGGTGGTCTAGGTCGAGAAATAATGGAGGTCAAAAATTGCCCTCCGGGTCTCGACTTTGGACCCTCTGGGACGCATATTAAGCGAGATATTCGCATTTAAAGTTTGCACTTGGATTTTTGCTCATAACTTGTTGTAAAATTGGTCTTATTCAAAGATAGACACAGCATTGGAAAGGGAATGATTCCTTAATCACAATTCTGAAATTTCAGCCCTCTAGGTGGTCTAGGTCGAGAAATAATGGAGGTCAAAAATTGCCCTCCGGGTCTCGACTTTGGACCCTCTGGGACGCATATTAAGCGAGATATTCGCATTTAAAGTTTGCACTTGGATTTTTGCCCATAACTTGTTGTAAAATTGGTCTTATTCAAAGATAGACACAGCATTGGAAAGGGAATGATTCCTAGATCACAATCCTGAAATTTCAGCCCTCTAGGTGGTCTAGTTCGAGAAATAATGGAGGTCAAAAATTGCCCTCCGGGTCTCGACTTTGGACCCTCTGGGACGCATATTAAGCGAGATATTCGCATTTAAAGTTTGCACTTGGATTTTTGCCCATAACTTGTTGTAAAATTGGTCTTATTCAAAGATAGACACAGCATTGGAAAGGGAATGATTCCTAAATCACAATTCTGAAATTTCAGGCCTCTAGATCGAGAAATAATGGAAGTCAAAAATTGCCCTGCGGGTCTCGACTTTGGACCCTCTGGATATTAAGCGAGATATTCGCATTTAAAGTTTGCACTTGGATTTTTGCCCATAACTTGTTGTTAAATTGGTCTTATTCAAAGATAGACACAGCATTGGAAAGGGAATTATTCCTAGATCACAATCCTGAAATTTCAGCCCTCTAGGTGGTCTAGGCCGAGAAATAATGGAGGTCAAAAAGTGCCCTCCGGGTCTCGACTTTGGACCCTCTGGGACGCATATTAAGACTTTGGACTTTGGACCCTCTGGGACGCATATTAAGCGAGATATTCGCATTTAAAGTTTGCACTTGGATTTTTGCCCATAACTTGTTGTAAAATTGGTCTTATTCAAAGATAGACACAGCATTGGAAAGGGAATGATTCCTAAATCACAATTCTGAAATTTCAGCCCTCTAGATGGTCTAGATCGAGAAATAATGGAAGTCAAAAATTGCCCTCCGGGTCTCGACTTTGGACCCTCTGGGACGCATATTAAGCGAGATATTCGCATTTAAAGTTTGCACTTGGATTTTTGCCCATAACTTGTTGTAAAAAATCTTATTCAAAGATAGACACAGCATTGGAAAGGGAATGATTTCTAGATCACAATTCTGAAATTTCAGCCCTCTAGGTGGTCTAGGTCGAGAAATAATGGAGGTCAAAAATTGCCCTCCGGGTCTCGACTTTGGACCCTCTGGGACGCATATTCAGCGAGGTATACGCATTTTAAGTTTGCACTTGGATTTTTGCCCATAACTTGTTGTAAAATTGGTCTTATTCAAAGATAGACACAGCATTGGAAAGGGAATGATTCCTAGATCACAATCCTGAAATTTCAGCCCTCTAGATGGTCTAGATCGAGAAATAATGGAGGTCAAAAATTGCCCTCCGGGTCTCGACTTTGGACCCTCTGGGACGCATATTAAGCGAGATATTCGCATTTAAAGTTTGCACTTGGATTTTTGCCCATAACTTATTGTAAAATTGGTCTTATTAAAAGATAGACACAGCATTGGAAAGGGAATTATTCCTAGATCACAATCCTGAAATTTCAGCCCTCTAGGTGGTCTAGCTCCAGAAATGATGGAGGTCAAAAATTTCCCTCTGGGTCTCGACTTTGGACCCTCTAGGACGCATATTAAGCGAGATATTCGCATTTAAAGTTTGCACTTGGATTTTTGCCCATAACTTGTTCTAAAATTGGTCTCATTCAAAGATAGACACAGCATTGGAAATGGAATGATTCCCAGATCACAATCCTGAAATTTCAGCCCTCTAGGTGGTCTAGGTAGAGAAATAATAGAGGTCAAAAATTGCCCTCCCGGTCTTGACTTTGGACCCTCTGGGACGCATATTAAGCGAGATATTCGCATTTAAAGTTTGCACTTGGATTTTTGCCCATAACTTGTTGTAAAATTGGTCTTAATCAAAGATAGACACAGCATTGGAAAGGGAATGATTCCCAGATCACAATCCTGAAATTTCAACCCTCTAGGTGTTCTAGATCGAGAAATAATGGAGGTCAAAAATTGCCCTCCGAGTCTCGACTTTGGACCCTCTGGGACGCATATTAAGCGAGATATTCGCATTTAAAGTTTGCACTTGGATTTTTCCCCATAACTTGTTGTAAAATTGGTGTTATGCAAAGATAGACACAACATTGGAAAGGGAATGGTTCCTAGATCACTATCCTGAAATTTCAGCCCTCTAGGTGGTCTAGGTCGAGAAATAATGGAGGTCGAAAATTGCCCTCCGGGTCTCGACTTTGGACCCTCTGGGACGCATATTAAGCGAGATATTTGCATTTAAAGTTTGCACTTGGATTTTTGCCCATAACTTGTTGTAAAATTGGTCTTATTCAAAGATAGACACAGCACTGGAAAGGGAATTATTCCTAGATCACAATCCTAAAATTTCAGCCCTCTATGTGGTCTAGATCGAGAAATAATGGAGGTCAAAAATTGCCCTCCGGGTCTCGACTTTGGACCCTCTGGGACGCATATTAAGCGAGATATTCGCATTTAAAGTTTGCACTTGGATTTTTGCCCATAACTTGTTGTAAAATTGGTCTTATTCAAAGATAGACACAGCATTGGAAAGGGAATGACTTCCAGATCACAATCCTGAAATTTCAGCTCTCTAGGTGGTCTAAATCGAGAAATAATGGAGGTCAAAAATTGCCCTCCGGGTCTTGACTTTGGACCCTCTGGGACGCATATTAAGCGAGATATTCGCATTTAAAGTTTGCACTTGGATTTTTACCCATAACTTGTTCTAAAATTGGTCTTATTCAAAGATAGACACAGCACTGGAAAGGGAATTATTCCAAGATCACAATCCTGAAATTTTAGCCCTCTAGGTGGTCTAGGTCGAGAAATAATGGAGGTCAAAAATTGCCCTCTGGGTCTCGACTTTGGACCCTCTGGGACGCATATTAAGCGAGATATTCGCATTTAAAGTTTACACTTTGATTTTTGCCCATAACTTGTTGTAAAATTGGTCTTATTGAAAGATAGACACAGCTCTGGAAAGGGAATGATTCCTAGATCACAATCCTGAAATTTCAGCCCTCTAGGTGGTCTAGGTCGAGAAATAATGGAGGTCAAAAATTGCCCTCTGGGTCTCGACTTTGGACCCTCTGGGACGCATATTAAGCAAGAAATTCGCATTTAAAGTTTGCACTTGGATTTTTGCCCATAACTTGTTGTAAAATTGGTCTTATTCAAAGATAGACACAGCATTCGAAAGGGAATGATTCCTAGATCACAATCCTGAAATTTCAGCTCTCTAGGTGGTCTAAATCGAGAAATAATGGAGGTCAAAAATTTCCCTCCAGGTGTCGACTTTGGACCCTCTGCGACGCATATTAAGCGAGATATTCGCATTTAAAGTTTACACTTTGATTTTTGCCCATAACTTGTTGTAAAATTGGTCTTATTCAAAGATAGACACAGCATTGGAAAGGGAATGATTCCCAGATCACAATCCTGAAATTTCAGCCCTCTAGGTGTTCTAGATCGAGAAATAATGGAGGTCAAAAATTGACCTCCGGGTCTCGACTTTGGACCCTCTAGGACGCATATTAAGCGAGATATTCGCATTTTAAGTTTGCACTTGGATTTTTGCCCATAACTTGTTGTAAAATTGGTCTTATTCGTACTCGTGCCTATTTTTCACGATAGGCAAGTTTTGTACTGTAAACAAAAAAAAAAAAACTTGAGTATAAAAATACTCAAGTTTTTTTTTGGTGTGATTTCCGTAATTTTAGAAACCAACCTTTTTGAATTTATTTTGTTTAATGATAATAAATATATGCAATGCAAATCTAGAGGATACAATATTTCATAGTTCTATAAGAACCAATGAAGTATTATAAGTATTTTAAAGAAACCCAAATAGTTACATGAAAAGTACAACACTTGGAAGTGGTAATTAAATGTATATTACATTTAATCCTTGTATAAGAAAGTGGGTGATAAATTTAAAACCACAATTTTTCGAGTTTTTCCTATAAATACACTAAGAGGTCTATCTTTGTTCTACGATATTGGAAAGTGCCTGATAGTTTTGCTGGTGAGTCAATCAGTTTAAATTTAAAGGAGGGGTATCCTCAACAACCTCAATATTATATTAAACATTCGAAGCTTCTAACTTTATTGGTTCTGTATTTACAATAGGTTTGAAACCAGCTCAGTTTGTTTCTGCAATAAAGAAGAAATGCCAGAACATGAATGGGAATTAATCGTACCCTTACTATGTGAGAATCCGATATTATTTGAGATATGGTAGACAAAAAAATGTATACCGAATTCCTGACAGACAACCCTCTAAAAATCATAAAAACTTAGATTCTAGGGAACTTGAAACGTCTACAAATGCCAAAAATATTTATTTGATAAATCGGACACATTACAATTTCTTTCAAAGTGATGTTAACCAAACAAAGTTATAGAATCTGATATATGTACATAAGTTCTTTATAAATAATTTCTTTTCCATACATGTTAATAAATTGCTTTTGCTGGATTAATTTTTAAAAGTATTAAGAATCACTTACCAATTTCGAAAAATGTTCTTCAGCCAACCTGCAACTTTCATGTTTTGTCCTGTTTATCCTTGCTCCACAATTATCTTCAATCACTAAAACGAATTAATTTTTGTCTTAAATTGAATTTGTTTGTATCACTTTTTGCATTTTATTTAAAATGTATTTATCATTTGAATTAACAGCACACCTTTTTATAAATTTACTTTAATTAAATATTTTCTAAATATTTTTTAAATTAACTCTTTTTTCCACAACTAATCGGAGCAAATCTATAAACAAAACCCCACTGGCACAGAGAAGACAACGACTGCGCGATTTCGCTATTTCGCGATTCTTTTTAATCTACTAATAATCTCCCTATTGACTTCTATATTGCTCTCACTCCCAGATTAAACGCAAAGGACAAAGCTCACACAGCGGCTCAGCGCATATGGCTTAAGCTGAGAAAGACTTTTTTTAGGGAGAAATGATTAAACAATGCTCTGGAATAGGAGAAAAAAAGAAAGATGGTGAAGGTGATAGGAACATTTTGTTTAAGTAAAATTACTTAAGTTAACAAATGTATAAGTGGGTGGTAATAGGTATTAGTGGGTGGTGAGAGAATTAGAATATTTTTTTAAATGATGATTCATAATTTGTCTCACTCACTCTCATGTTTGGTATTTTTTGTTTAGATTCATGTTGTTCTTCTATCAAATCAAATACAAAACAAAATGAGTGATTTTTATGTTTCTAATTGTAATATTGTAGTCCTTGGTTTTAATTTATTGTTTGCTTGGTAACTATGTGCCATGGAAAAAAGTCAAAAGCATGACATTTTAAAGCTGGGCTGGATGCATTAATAAATGAAAAATTGTTTGTTATTTTATTTCATACAAATTGTTATGTTTTAGTTTTTGAGACCAACAAAAATCAATACGTTTTAAGAAAAAAAATTCTAGATCGAGAAATAATGGAGGTCAAAAATTGCCCTCCGAGTCTCGACTTTGGACCTTCTAGGACGCATATTAAGCGAGATATTCGCATTTAAAGTTTGCACTTGGATTTTTGCCCATAACTTGTTGTAAAATTGGTCTTATTCAAAGATAGACACAGCACTGGAAAGGGAATGATTCCTAGATCACAATCTTGAAATTTTAGCCCTCTATGTGGTCTAGGTCGAGAAATAATGTAGGTCAAAAATTGCCCTCTGGGTCTCGACTTTGGACCCTCTGAGACGCATATTAAGCGAGATATTCGCATTTAAAGTTTACACTTTGATTTTTGCCCATAACTTGTTGTAAAATTGGTCTTATTCAAAGATAGACACAGCTCTGGAAAGGGAATGATTCCTAGATCACAATCCTGAAATTTCAGCCCGCTAGGTGGTCTAGGTCGAGAAATAATGGAGGTCAAAAATTGCCCTCTGGGTCTCGACTTTGGACCCTCTAGGACGCATATTAAGCGAGATATTCGCATTTAAAGTTTGCACTTGGATTTTTCCCCATAACTTGTTGTAAAATTGGTCTTATTCAAAGATAGGCACAGCATTTGAAAGGGAATGATTCCTAGATCACAATCCTGAAATTTCAGCCCTCTAGGTGGTCTAGGTCGAGAAATAATGGAGGTCAAAAATTGCCCTCCGGGTCTCGACTTTGGACCCTATGGGAGGCATATTAAGCGAGATATTCGCATTTAAAGTTTGCACTTGGATTTTTGCCCATAACTTGTTGTAAAATTGGTCTTATTCAAAGATAGACACAGCACTGGAAAGGGAATGATTCCTAGATCACAATCTTGAAATTTTAGCCCTCTATGTGGTCTAGGTCGAGAAATAATGTAGGTCAAAAATTGCCCTCTGGGTCTCGACTTTGGACCCTCTGAGACGCATATTAAGCGAGATATTCGCATTTAAAGTTTACACTTTGATTTTTGCCCATAACTTGTTGTAAAATTGGTCTTATTCAAAGATAGACACAGCTCTGGAAAGGGAATGATTCCTAGATCACAATCCTGAAATTTCAGCCCTCTAGGTGGTCTAGGTCGAGAAATAATGGAGGTCAAAAATTGCCCTCTGGGTCTCGACTTTGGACCCTCTAGGACGCATATTAAGCGAGATATTCGCATTTAAAGTTTGCACTTGGATTTTTCCCCATAACTTGTTGTAAAATTGGTCTTATTCAAAGATAGGCACAGCATTTGAAAGGGAATGATTCCTAGATCACAATCCTGAAATTTCAGCCCTCTAGGTGGTCTAGGTCGAGAAATAATGGAGGTCAAAAATTGCCCTCCGGGTCTCGACTTTGGACCCTATGGGAGGCATATTAAGCGAGATATTCGCATTTAAAGTTTGCACTTGGATTTTTGCCCATAACTTGTTGTAAAATTGGTCTTATTCAAAGATAGACACAGCACTGGAAAGGGAATGATTCCTAGATCACAATCCTGAAATTTCAGCTCTCTAGGTGGTCTAAATCGAGAAATAATGGAGGTCAAAAATTGCCCTCCGGGTCTCGACTTTGGACCCTCTGGGACGCATATTAAGCGAGATATTCGCATTTAAAGTTTGCACTTGGATTTTTCCCCATAACTTGTTGTAAAATTGGTGTTATGCAAAGATAGACACAACATTGGAAAGGGAATGGTTCCTAGATCACTATCCTGAAATTTCAGCCCTCTAGGTGGTCTAGGTCGAGAAATAATGGAGGTCGAAAATTGCCCTCCGGGTCTCGACTTTGGACCCTCTGGGACGCATATTAAGCGAGATATTTGCATTTAAAGTTTGCACTTGGATTTTTGCCCATAACTTGTTGTAAAATTGGTCTTATTCAAAGATAGACACAGCACTGGAAAGGGAATTATTCCTAGATCACAATCCTAAAATTTCAGCCCTCTATGTGGTCTAGATCGAGAAATAATGGAGGTCAAAAATTGCCCTCCGGGTCTCGACTTTGGACCCTCTGGGACGCATATTAAGCGAGTAATTCGCATTTAAAGTTTGCACTTGGATTTTTGCCCATAACTTGTTGTAAAATTGGTCTTATTCAAAGATAGACATAGCATTGGAAAGGAAATGATTTCCAGATCACAATCCTGAAATTTCAGCTCTCTAGGTGGTCTTAATCGAGAAATAATGGAGGTCAAAAATTGCCCTCCGGGTCTCGACTTTGGACCCTCTGGGACGCATATTAAGCGAGATATTCGCATTTAAAGTTTGCAATAGGCTTTTTGCCCATAACTTGTTGTAAAATTAAACTTATTCAAAGATAGGCACAGCATTTGAAAGGGAATGATTCCTAGATCACAATCCTGAAATTTCAGCCCTCTGGGTGGTCTAGGTCGAGAAATAATGGAGGTCAAAAATTGCCCTCCGGGTCTTGACTTTGGACCCTATGGGACGCATATTAAGCGAGATATTCGCATTTAAAGTTTGCACTTTGATTTTTGCCCATAACTTGTTGTAAAATTGGTCTTATTCAAAGATAGACACAGCACTGGAAAGGGAATGATTCGTAGATTATAATCCTGAAATTTAAGCCCTCTAGGTGGTCTAGGTCGAGAAATAATGGAGGTCAAAAATTGCCCTCCAGGTCTCGACTTTGGACCCTCTGGGACGCATATTAAGCGAGATATTCGCATTTAAAGTTTGCACTTGGATTTTTCCCCATAACTTGTTCTAAAACTGGTCTTATTCAAAGATAGACACAGCATTGGAAAGGGAATGATTCCCAGATCACAATCCTGAAATTTCAGCCCTCTAGGTGGTCTATGTAGAGAAATAATAGAGGTCAAAAATTGCCCTCCGGGTCTCGACTTTGGACCCTCTGGGACGCATATTAAGCGAGATATTCGCATTTAAAGTTTGCACTAGGATTTTTGCCCATAACTTGTTGTAAAATTGGTCTTATTCAAAGATAGGCACAGCATTTGAAAGGGAATGATTCCTAGATCACAATCCTGAAATTTCAGCTCTCTAGGTGGTCTAAATCGAAAAATAATGGAGGTCAAAAATTGCCCTCCGGGTCTCGACTTTGGACCCTCTGGGACGCATATTAAGCGAGATATTCGCATTTAAAGTTTGCACTTGGATTTTTCCCCATAACTTGTTGTAAAATTGGTCTTATTCAAAGATAGGCACAGCATTTGAAAGGGAATGATTCCTAGATCACAATCCTGAAATTTCAGCCCTCTAGGTGGTCTAGGTCGAGAAATAATGAAGGTCAAAAATTGCCCTCCGGGTCTCGACTTTGGACCCTATGGGACGCATATTAAGCGAGATATTCGCATTTAAAGTTTGCACTTGGATTTTTGCCTATAACTTGTTGTAAAATTGGTCTTATTCAAAGATAGACACAGCACTGGAAAGGGAATGATTCCTAGATCACAATCCTGAAATTTTAGCCCTCTAGGTGGTCTAGGTCGAGAAATAATGGAGGTCAAAAATTGCCCTCTGGGTCTCTACTTTGGACCCTCTAGGACGCATATTAAGCGAGATATTCGCATTTAAAGTTTGCACTTTGATTTTTGCCCATAACTTGTTGTAAAATTGGTCTTATTCAAAGATAGACACAGCATTGGAAAGGGAATGATTTCCAGATCACAATCCTGAAATTTCAGCTCTCTAGGTGGTCTAAATCGAGAAATAATGGAGGTCAAAAATTGCCCTCCGGGTCTCGACTTTGGACCCTCTGGGACGCATATTAAGCGAGATATTCGCATTTAAAGTTTGCACTTGGATTTTTCCCCATAACTTGTTCTAAAACTGGTCTTATTCAAAGATAGACACAGCATTGGAAAGGGAATGATTCCCAGATCACAATCCTGAAATTTCAGCCCTCTAGGTGGTCTATGTAGAGAAATAATAGAGGCAAAAATTGCCCTCCGGGTCTCGACTTTGGACCCTCTGGGACGCATATTAAGCGAGATATTCGCATTTAAAGTTTGCACTAGGATTTTTGCCCATAACTTGTTGTAAAATTGGTCTTATTCAAAGATAGGCACAGCATTTGAAAGGGAATGATTCCTAGATCACAATCCTAAAATTTCAGCCCTCTAGGTGGTCTAGGTCGAGAAATAATGGAGGTCAAAAATTGCCCTCCGGGTCTCGACTTTGGACCCTCTGGGACGCATATTAAGCGAGATATTCGCATTTAAAGTTTGCACTTGGATTTTTGCCCATAACTTATTGTAAAATTGGTCTTATTCAAAGATAGACACAGCACTGGAAAGGGAATTATTCCTAGATCACAATCCTAAAATTTCAGCCCTCTATGTGGTCTAGATCGAGAAATAATGGAGGTCGAAAATTGCCCTCCGGGTCTCGACTTTGGACCCTCTGGGACGCATATTAAGCGAGATATTCGCATTTAAAGTTTGCACTTGGATTTTAGCCATAACTTGTTGTAAAATTGGTCTTATTCAAAGATAGACACAGCACTGGAAAGGGAATTATTCCTAGATCATAATCCTAAAATTTCAGCCCTCTATGTGGTCTAGATCGAGAAATAATGGAGGTCAAAAATTGCCCTCCGGGTCTCGACTTTGGACCCTCTGGGACGCATATTAAGCGAGATATTCGCATTTAAAGTTTGCACTTGGATTTTTGCCCATAACTTGTTGTAAAATTGGTCTTATTCAAAGATAGACATAGCATTGGAAAGGGAATGATTTCCAGATCACAATCCTGAAATTTCAGCTCTCTAGGTTGTCTAAATCGAGAAATAATAGAGGTCAAAAATTGCCCTCCGGGTCTCGACTTCGGACCCTCTGGGACGCATATTAAGCGAGATATTCGCATTTAAAGTTTGCACTTGGATTTTTCCCCATAACTTGTTGTAAAATTGGTGTTATGCAAAGATAGACACAACATTGGAAAGGGAATGATTCCTAGATCACAATCCTGAAATTTCAGCCCTCTAGGTGGTCTAGGTCGAGAAATAATGGAGGTCAAAAATTGCCCTCCGGGTCTCGACTTTGGACCCTCTGGGACGCATATTAAGCGAGATATTCGCATTTAAAGTTTGCACTTGGATTTTTGCCCATAACTTGATGTAAAATTGGACTTATTCAAAGATAGGCACAGCATTTGAAAGGGAATGATTCCTAGATCACAATCCTGAAATTTCAGCCCTCTGGGTGGTCTAGGTCGAGAAATAATGGAGGTCAAAAATTGCCCTCCGGGTCTCGACTTTGGACCCTATGGGACGCATATTAAGCGAGATATTCGCATTTAAAGTTTGCACTTGGATTTTTGCCCATAACTTGTTGTAAAATTGGTCTTATTCAAAGATAGACACAGCACTGGAAAGGGAATGATTCCTAGATCATAATCCTGAAATTTAAGCCCTCTAGGTGGTCTAGGTCGAGAAATAATGGAGGTCAAAAATTGCCCTCTGGGTCTCGACTTTGGACCGTCTAGGACGCATATTAAGCGAGATATTCCCATTTAAAGTTTGCACTTTGATTTTTGCCCATAACTTGTTGTAAAATTGGTCTTATTCAAAGATAGACACAGCATTGGAAGGGGAATGATTTCCAGATCACAATCCTGAAATTTCAGCTCTCTACGTGGTCTAGATCGAGAAATAATGGAGGTCAAAAATTGTCCTCCGGGTCTCGACTTTGGACCCTCTGGGACGCATATTAAGCGAGATATTCGCATTTAAAGTTTGCACTTGGATTTTTGCCCATAACTTGTTGTAAAATTGGTCTTATTCAAAGATAGACACAGCACTGGAAAGGGAATGATTTCCAGATCACAATCCTGAAATTTCAGCTCTCTAGGTGGTCTAGATCGAGAAATAATGGAGGTCAAAAATTGCCCTCCGGGTCTCGACTTTGGACCCTCTGGGACGCATATTAAGCGAGATATTCGCATTTAAAGTTTGCACTTGGATTTTTCCCCATAACTTGTTGTACAATTGGTGTTATGCAAAGATAGACACAACATTGGAAAGGGAATGATTCCTAGATCACAATCCTGAAATTTCAGCCCTCTAGGTGGTCTAGGTCGAGAAATAATGGAGGTCAAAAATTGCCCTCCGGGTCTCGACTTTGGACCCTCTGGGACGCATATTAAGCGAGATATTCGCATTTAAAGTTTGCACTTGGATTTTTGCCCATAACTTGTTGTAAAATTGGACTTATTCAAAGATAGGCACAGCATTTGAAAGGGAATGATTCCTAGATCACAATCCTGAAATTTCAGCCCTCTGGGTGGTCTAGGTCGAGAAATAATGGAGGTCAAAAATTGTCCTCCGGGTCTCGACTTTGGACCCTATGGGACGCATATTAAGCGAGATATTCGCATTTAAAGTTTGCACTTGGATTTTTGCCCATAACTTGTTGTAAAATTGGTCTTATTCAAAGATAGACACAGCACTGGAAAGGGAATGATTCCTAGATCATAATTCTGAATTTTAAGCCCTCTAGGTGGTCTAAGTCGAGAAATAATGGAGGTCAAAAATTGCCCTCTGGGTCTCGACTTTGGACCCTCTAGGACGCATATTAAGCGATATATTCGCATTTAAAGTTTGCACTTTGATTTTTGCCCATAACTTGTTGTAAAATTGGTCTTATTCAAAGATAGACACAGCATTGGAAAGGGAATGATTTCCAGATCACAATCCTGAAATTTCAGCTCTCTAGGTGGTCTAAATCGAGAAATAATGGAGGTCAAAAATTGCCCTCCGGGTCTCGACTTTGGACCCTCTGGGACGCATATTAAGCGAGATATTCGCATTTAAAGTTTGCACTTTGATTTTTGCCCATAACTTGTTCTAAAACTGGTCTTATTCAAAGATAGACACAGCATTGGAAAGGGAATGATTCCCAGATCACAATCCTGATATTTCAGCCCTCTAGGTGGTCTATGTAGAGAAATAATAGAGGTCAAAAATTGCCCTCCGGGTCTCGACTTTGGACCCTCTGGGACGCATATTAAGCGAGATATTCGCATTTAAAGTTTGCACTTGGATTTTTCCCCATAACTTGTTGTAAAATTGGTCTTATTCAAAGATAGGCACAGCATTTGAAAGGGAATGATTCCTAGATCACAATCCTGAAATTTCAGCCCTCTAGGTGGTCTAGGTCGAGAAATAATGGAGGTCAAAAATTGCCCTCCGGGTCTCGACCTTGGACCCTATGGGACGCATATTAAGCGAGATATTCGCATTTAAAGTTTGCACTTGGATTTTTGCCCATAACTTGTTGTAAAATTGGTCTTATTCAAAGATAGACACAGCACTGGAAAGGGAATGATTCCTAGATCACAATCCTGAAATTTTAGCCCTCTAGGTGGTCTAGGTCGAGAAATAATGGAGGTCAAAAATTGCCCTCTGGGTCTCTACTTTGGACCCTCTAGGACGCATATTAAGCGAGATATTCGCATTTAAAGATTGCACTTGGATTTTTCCCCATAACTTGTTGTAAAATTGGTCTTATTCAAAGATAGGCACAGCACTGGAAAGGGAATGATTCCTAGATCACAATCCTGAAATTTTAGCCCTCTAGGTGGTCTAGGTCGAGAAATAATGGAGGTCAAAAATTGCCCTCCGGGTCTCGACTTTGGACCCTATGGGACGCATATTAAGCGAGATATTCGCATTTAAAGTTTGCACTTGGATTTTTGCCCATAACTTGATGTAAAATTGGACTTATTCAAAGATAGGCACAGCATTTGAAAGGGAATGATTCCTAGATCACAATCCTGAAATTTCAGCCCTCTGGGTGGTCTAGGTCGAGAAATAATGGAGGTCAAAAATTGCCCTCCGGGTCTCGACTTTGGACCCTATGGGACGCATATTAAGCGAGATATTCGCATTTAAAGTTTGCACTTGGATTTTTGCCCATAACTTGTTGTAAAATTGGTCTTATTCAAAGATAGACACAGCACTGGAAAGGGAATGATTCCTAGATCATAATCCTGAAATTTAAGCCCTCTAGGTGGTCTAGGTCGAGAAATAATGGAGGTCAAAAATTGCCCTCTGGGTCTCGACTTTGGACCGTCTAGGACGCATATTAAGCGAGATATTCCCATTTAAAGTTTGCACTTTGATTTTTGCCCATAACTTGTTGTAAAATTGGTCTTATTCAAAGATAGACACAGCATTGGAAGGGGAATGATTTCCAGATCACAATCCTGAAATTTCAGCTCTCTACGTGGTCTAGATCGAGAAATAATGGAGGTCGAAAATTGTCCTCCGGGTCTCGACTTTGGACCCTCTGGGACGCATATTAAGCGAGATATTCGCATTTAAAGTTTGCACTTGGATTTTTGCCCATAACTTGTTGTAAAATTGGTCTTATTCAAAGATAGACACAGCACTGGAAAGGGAATGATTTCCAGATCACAATCCTGAAATTTCAGCTCTCTAGGTGGTCTAGATCGAGAAATAATGGAGGTCAAAAATTGCCCTCCGGGTCTCGACTTTGGACCCTCTGGGACGCATATTAAGCGAGATATTCGCATTTAAAGTTTGCACTTGGATTTTTCCCCATAACTTGTTGTACAATTGGTGTTATGCAAAGATAGACACAACATTGGAAAGGGAATGATTCCTAGATCACAATCCTGAAATTTCAGCCCTCTAGGTGGTCTAGGTCGAGAAATAATGGAGGTCAAAAATTGCCCTCCGGGTCTCGACTTTGGACCCTCTGGGACGCATATTAAGCGAGATATTCGCATTTAAAGTTTGCACTTGGATTTTTGCCCATAACTTGTTGTAAAATTGGACTTATTCAAAGATAGGCACAGCATTTGAAAGGGAATGATTCCTAGATCACAATCCTGAAATTTCAGCCCTCTGGGTGGTCTAGGTCGAGAAATAATGGAGGTCAAAAATTGTCCTCCGGGTCTCGACTTTGGACCCTATGGGACGCATATTAAGCGAGATATTCGCATTTAAAGTTTGCACTTGGATTTTTGCCCATAACTTGTTGTAAAATTGGTCTTATTCAAAGATAGACACAGCACTGGAAAGGGAATGATTCCTAGATCATAATTCTGAATTTTAAGCCCTCTAGGTGGTCTAAGTCGAGAAATAATGGAGGTCAAAAATTGCCCTCTGGGTCTCGACTTTGGACCCTCTAGGACGCATATTAAGCGATATATTCGCATTTAAAGTTTGCACTTTGATTTTTGCCCATAACTTGTTGTAAAATTGGTCTTATTCAAAGATAGACACAGCATTGGAAAGGGAATGATTTCCAGATCACAATCCTGAAATTTCAGCTCTCTAGGTGGTCTAAATCGAGAAATAATGGAGGTCAAAAATTGCCCTCCGGGTCTCGACTTTGGACCCTCTGGTACGCATATTAAGCGAGATATTCGCATTTAAAGTTTGCACTTTGATTTTTGCCCATAACTTGTTCTAAAACTGGTCTTATTCAAAGATAGACACAGCATTGGAAAGGGAATGATTCCCAGATCACAATCCTGATATTTCAGCCCTCTAGGTGGTCTATGTAGAGAAATAATAGAGGTCAAAAATTGCCCTCCGGGTCTCGACTTTGGACCCTCTGGGACGCATATTAAGCGAGATATTCGCATTTAAAGTTTGCACTTGGATTTTTCCCCATAACTTGTTGTAAAATTGGTCTTATTCAAAGATAGGCACAGCATTTGAAAGGGAATGATTCCTAGATCACAATCCTGAAATTTCAGCCCTCTAGGTGGTCTAGGTCGAGAAATAATGGAGGTCAAAAATTGCCCTCCGGGTCTCGACCTTGGACCCTATGGGACGCATATTAAGCGAGATATTCGCATTTAAAGTTTGCACTTGGATTTTTGCCCATAACTTGTTGTAAAATTGGTCTTATTCAAAGATAGACACAGCACTGGAAAGGGAATGATTCCTAGATCACAATCCTGAAATTTTAGCCCTCTAGGTGGTCTAGGTCGAGAAATAATGGAGGTCAAAAATTGCCCTCTGGGTCTCTACTTTGGACCCTCTAGGACGCATATTAAGCGAGATATTCGCATTTAAAGTTTGCACTTGGATTTTTCCCCATAACTTGTTGTAAAATTGGTCTTATTCAAAGATAGGCACAGCACTGGAAAGGGAATGATTCCTAGATCACAATCCTGAAATTTTAGCCCTCTAGGTGGTCTAGGTCGAGAAATAATGGAGGTCAAAAATTGCCCTCCGGGTCTCGACTTTGGACCCTATGGGACGCATATTAAGCGAGATATTCGCATTTAAAGTTTGCACTTGGATTTTTGCCCATAACTTGTTGTAAAATTGGTCTTATTCAAAGATAGACACAGCACTGGAAAGGGAATGATTCCTAGATCACAATCCTGAAATTTTAGCCCTCTAGGTGGTCTAGGTCGAGAAATAATGGAGGTCAAAAATTGCCCTCTGGGTCTCTACTTTGGACCCTCTAGGACGCATATTAAGCGAGATATTCGCATTTAAAGTTTGCACTTTGATTTTTGCCCATAACTTGTTGTAAAATTGGTCTTATTCAAAGATAGACACAGCAATGGAAAGGGAATGATTTCCAGATCACAATCCTGAAATTTCAGCTCTCTAGGTGGTCTAAATCGAGAAATAATGGAGGTCAAAAATTGCCCTCCGGGTCTCGGCTTTGGACCCTCTGGGACGCATATTAAGCGAGATATTCGCATTTAAAGTTTGCACTAGGATTTTTGCCCATAACTTGTTGTAAAATTGGTCTTATTCAAAGATAGACACAGCACTGGAAAGGGAATGATTCCTAGATCACAATCCTGAAATTTTAGCCCTCTAGGTGGTCTAGGTCGAGAAATAATGGAGGTCAAAAATTGCCCTCTGGGTCTCTACTTTGGACCCTCTAGGACGCATATTAAGCGAGATATTCGCATTTAAAGTTTGCACTTTGATTTTTGCCCATAACTTGTTGTAAAATTGGTCTTATTCAAAGATAGACACAGCAATGGAAAGGGAATGATTTCCAGATCACAATCCTGAAATTTCAGCTCTCTAGGTGGTCTAAATCGAGAAATAATGGAGGTCAAAAATTGGCCTCCGGGTCTCGGCTTTGGACCCTCTGGGACGCATATTAAGCGAGATATTCGCATTTAAAGTTTGCACTTGGATTTTTCCCCATAACTTGTTCTAAAACTGGTCTTATTCAAAGATAGACACAGCATTGGAAAGGGAATGATTCCCAGATCACAATCCTGAAATTTCAGCCCTCTAGGTGGTCTATGTAGAGAAATAATAGAGGTCAAAAATTGCCCTCCGGGTCTCGACTTTGGACCCTCTGGGACGCATATTAAGCGAGATATTCGCATTTAAAGTTTGCACTAGAATTTTTGCCCATAACTTGTTGTAAAATTGGTCTTATTCAAAGATAGGCACAGCATTTGAAAGGGAATGATTCCTAGATCACAATCCTGAAATTTCAGCCCTCTAGGTGGTCTAGGTCGAGAAATAATGGAGGTCAAAAATTGCCCTCCGGGTCTCGACTTTGGACCCTCTGGGACGCATATTAAGCGAGATATTCGCATTTAAAGTTTGCACTTGGATTTTTGCCCATAACTTGTTGTAAAATTGGTCTTATTCAAAGATAGACACAGCACTGGAAAGGGAATTATTCCTAGATCACAATCCTTAAATTTCAGCCCTCTATGTGGTCTAGATCGAGAAATAATAGAGGTCGAAAATTGCCCTCCGGGTCTCGACTTTGGACCCTCTGGGACGCATATTAAGCGAGATATTCGCATTTAAAGTTTGCACTTGGATTTTTCCCCATAACTTGTTGTACAATTGGTGTTATGCAAAGATAGACACAACATTGGAAAGGGAATGATTCCTAGATCACAATCCTGAAATTTCAGCCCTCTAGGTGGTCTAGGTCGAGAAATAATGGAGGTCAAAAATTGCCCTCCGGGTCTCGACTTTGGACCCTCTGGGACGCATATTAAGCGAGATATTCGCATTTAAAGTTTGCACTTGGATTTTTGCCCATAACTTGTTGTAAAATTGGACTTATTCAAAGATAGGCACAGCATTTGAAAGGGAATGATTCCTAGATCACAATCCTGAAATTTCAGCCCTCTGGGTGGTCTAGGTCGAGAAATAATGGAGGTCAAAAATTGTCCTCCGGGTCTCGACTTTGGACCCTATGGGACGCATATTAAGCGAGATATTCGCATTTAAAGTTTGCACTTGGATTTTTGCCCATAACTTGTTGTAAAATTGGTCTTATTCAAAGATAGACACAGCACTGGAAAGGGAATGATTCCTAGATCATAATTCTGAATTTTAAGCCCTCTAGGTGGTCTAAGTCGAGAAATAATGGAGGTCAAAAATTGCCTCTGGGTCTCGACTTTGGACCCTCTAGGACGCATATTAAGCGATATATTCGCATTTAAAGTTTGCACTTTGATTTTTGCCCATAACTTGTTGTAAAATTGGTCTTATTCAAAGATAGACACAGCATTGGAAAGGGAATGATTTCCAGATCACAATCCTGAAATTTCAGCTCTCTAGGTGGTCTAAATCGAGAAATAATGGAGGTCAAAAATTGCCCTCCGGGTCTCGACTTTGGACCCTCTGGGACGCATATTAAGCGAGATATTCGCATTTAAAGTTTGCACTTTGATTTTTGCCCATAACTTGTTCTAAAACTGGTCTTATTCAAAGATAGACACAGCATTGGAAAGGGAATGATTCCCAGATCACAATCCTGATATTTCAGCCCTCTAGGTGGTCTATGTAGAGAAATAATAGAGGTCAAAAATTGCCCTCCGGGTCTCGACTTTGGACCCTCTGGGACGCATATTAAGCGAGATATTCGCATTTAAAGTTTGCACTTGGATTTTTCCCCATAACTTGTTGTAAAATTGGTCTTATTCAAAGATAGGCACAGCATTTGAAAGGGAATGATTCCTAGATCACAATCCTGAAATTTCAGCCCTCTAGGTGGTCTAGGTCGAGAAATAATGGAGGTCAAAAATTGCCCTCCGGGTCTCGACCTTGGACCCTATGGGACGCATATTAAGCGAGATATTCGCATTTAAAGTTTGCACTTGGATTTTTGCCCATAACTTGTTGTAAAATTGGTCTTATTCAAAGATAGACACAGCATTGGAAAGGGAATGATTCCTAGATCACAATCCTGAAATTTCAGCCCTCTAGGTGGTCTAGGTCGAGAAATAATGGAGGTCAAAAATTGCCCTCTGGGTCTCTACTTTGGACCCTCTAGGACGCATATTAAGCGAGATATTCGCATTTAAAGTTTGCACTTGGATTTTTCCCCATAACTTGTTGTAAAATTGGTCTTATTCAAAGATAGGCACAGCACTGGAAAGGGAATGATTCCTAGATCACAATCCTGAAATTTTAGCCCTCTAGGTGGTCTAGGTCGAGAAATAATGGAGGTCAAAAATTGCCCTCCGGGTCTCGACTTTGGACCCTATGGGACGCATATTAAGCGAGATATTCGCATTTAAAGTTTGCACTTGGATTTTTGCCCATAACTTGTTGTAAAATTGGTCTTATTCAAAGATAGACACAGCACTGGAAAGGGAATGATTCCTAGATCACAATCCTGAAATTTTAGCCCTCTAGGTGGTCTAGGTCGAGAAATAATGGAGGTCAAAAATTGCCCTCTGGGTCTCTACTTTGGACCCTCTAGGACGCATATTAAGCGAGATATTCGCATTTAAAGTTTGCACTTTGATTTTTGCCCATAACTTGTTGTAAAATTGGTCTTATTCAAAGATAGACACAGCAATGGAAAGGGAATGATTTCCAGATCACAATCCTGAAATTTCAGCTCTCTAGGTGGTCTAAATCGAGAAATAATGGAGGTCAAAAATTGCCCTCCGGGTCTCGGCTTTGGACCCTCTGGGACGCATATTAAGCGAGATATTCGAATTTAAAGTTTGCACTAGGATTTTTGCCCATAACTTGTTGTAAAATTGGTCTTATTCAAAGATAGACACAGCACTGGAAAGGGAATGATTCCTAGATCACAATCCTGAAATTTTAGCCCTCTAGGTGGTCTAGGTCGAGAAATAATGGAGGTCAAAAATTGCCCTCTGGGTCTCTACTTTTGACCCTCTAGGACGCATATTAAGCGAGATATTCGCATTTAAAGTTTGCACTTTGATTTTTGCCCATAACTTGTTGTAAAATTGGTCTTATTCAAAGATAGACACAGCAATGGAAAGGGAATGATTTCCAGATCACAATCCTGAAATTTCAGCTCTCTAGGTGGTCTAAATCGAGAAATAATGGAGGTCAAAAATTGGCCTCCGGGTCTCGGCTTTGGACCCTCTGGGACGCATATTAAGCGAGATATTCGCATTTAAAGTTTGCACTTGGATTTTTCCCCATAACTTGTTCTAAAACTGGTCTTATTCAAAGATAGACACAGCATTGGAAAGGGAATGATTCCCAGATCACAATCCTGAAATTTCAGCCCTCTAGGTGGTCTATGTAGAGAAATAATAGAGGTCAAAAATTGCCCTCCGGGTCTCGACTTTGGACCCTCTGGGACGCATATTAAGCGAGATATTCGCATTTAAAGTTTGCACTAGAATTTTTGCCCATAACTTGTTGTAAAATTGGTCTTATTCAAAGATAGGCACAGCATTTGAAAGGGAATGATTCCTAGATCACAATCCTGAAATTTCAGCCCTCTAGGTGGTCTAGGTCGAGAAATAATGGAGGTCAAAAATTGCCCTCCGGGTCTCGACTTTGGACCCTCTGGGACGCATATTAAGCGAGATATTCGCATTTAAAGTTTGCACTTGGATTTTTGCCCATAACTTGTTGTAAAATTGGTCTTATTCAAAGATAGACACAGCACTGGAAAGGGAATTATTCCTAGATCACAATCCTTAAATTTCAGCCCTCTATGTGGTCTAGATCGAGAAATAATAGAGGTCGAAAATTGCCCTCCGGGTCTCGACTTTGGACCCTCTGGGACGCATATTAAGCGAGATATTCGCATTTAAAGTTTGCACTTGGATTTTTGCCCATAACTTGTTGTAAAATTGGTCTTATTCAAAGATAGGCACAGCATTTGAAAGGGAATGATTCCTAGATCACAATCCTGAAATTTCAGCCCTCTAGGTGGTCTAGGTCGAGAAATAATGGAGGTCAAAAATTGACCTCCGGGTCTCGACTTTGGACCCTCTGTGACGCATATTAAGCGAGATATTCGCATTTAAAGTTTGCACTTGGATTTTTCCCCATAACTTGTTGTAAAATTGGTGTTATGCAAAGATAGACACAACATTGGAAAGGGAATGATTCCTAGATCACAATCCTGAAATTTCAGCCCTCTAGGTGGTCTAGGTCGAGAAATAATGGAGGTCAAAAATTGCCCTCCGGGTCTCGACTTTGGACCCTCTGGGACGCATATTAAGCGAGATATTCGCATTTAAAGTTTGCACTTGGATTTTTGCCCATAACTTGTTGTAAAATTGGACTTATTCAAAGATAGGCACAGCATTTGAAAGGGAATGATTCCTAGATCACAATCCTGAAATTTCAGCCCTCTGGGTGGTCTAGGTCGAGAAATAATGGAGGTCAAAAATTGTCCTCCGGGTCTCGACTTTGGACCCTATGGGACGCATATTAAGCGAGATATTCGCATTTAAAGTTTGCACTTGGATTTTTGCCCATAACTTGTTGTAAAATTGGTCTTATTCAAAGATAGACACAGCACTGGAAAGGGAATGATTCCTAGATCATAATTCTGAATTTTAAGCCCTCTAGGTGGTCTAAGTCGAGAAATAATGGAGGTCAAAAATTGCCCTCTGGGTCTCGACTTTGGACCCTCTAGGACGCATATTAAGCGATATATTCGCATTTAAAGTTTGCACTTTGATTTTTGCCCATAACTTGTTGTAAAATTGGTGTTATGCAAAGATAGACACAACATTGGAAAGGGAATGATTTCCAGATCACAATCCTGAAATTTCAGCTCTCTAGGTGGTCTAAATCGAGAAATAATGGAGGTCAAAAATTGCCCTCCGGGTCTCGACTTTGGACCCTCTGGGACGCATATTAAGCGAGATATTCGCATTTAAAGTTTGCACTTTGATTTTTGCCCATAACTTGTTCTAAAACTGGTCTTATTCAAAGATAGACACAGCATTGGAAAGGGAATGATTCCCAGATCACAATCCTGATATTTCAGCCCTCTAGGTGGTCTATGTAGAGAAATAATAGAGGTCAAAAATTGCCCTCCGGGTCTCGACTTTGGACCCTCTGGGACGCATATTAAGCGAGATATTCGCATTTAAAGTTTGCACTTGGATTTTTCCCCATAACTTGTTGTAAAATTGGTCTTATTCAAAGATAGGCACAGCATTTGAAAGGGAATGATTCCTAGATCACAATCCTGAAATTTCAGCCCTCTAGGTGGTCTAGGTCGAGAAATAATGGAGGTCAAAAATTGCCCTCCGGGTCTCGACTTTGGACCCTATGGGACGCATATTAAGCGAGATATTCGCATTTAAAGTTTGCACTTGGATTTTTGCCCATAACTTGTTGTAAAATTGGTCTTATTCAAAGATAGACACAGCACTGGAAAGGGAATGATTCCTAGATCACAATCCTGAAATTTTAGCCCTCTAGGTGGTCTAGGTCGAGAAATAATGGAGGTCAAAAATTGCCCTCTGGGTCTCTACTTTGGACCCTCTAGGACGCATATTAAGCGAGATATTCGCATTTAAAGTTTGCACTTTGATTTTTGCCCATAACTTGTTGTAAAATTGGTCTTATTCAAAGATAGACACAGCAATGGAAAGGGAATGATTTCCAGATCACAATCCTGAAATTTCAGCTCTCTAGGTGGTCTAAATCGAGAAATAATGGAGGTCAAAAATTGCCCTCCGGGTCTCGGCTTTGGACCCTCTGGGACGCATATTAAGCGAGATATTCGCATTTAAAGTTTGCACTTGGATTTTTCCCCATAACTTGTTCTAAAACTGGTCTTATTCAAAGATAGACACAGCATTGGAAAGGGAATGATTCCCAGATCACAATCCTGAAATTTCAGCCCTCTAGGTGGTCTATGTAGAGAAATAATAGAGGTCAAAAATTGCCCTCCGGGTCTCGACTTTGGACCCTCTGGGACGCATATTAAGCGAGATATTCGCATTTAAAGTTTGCACTAGGATTTTTGCCCATAACTTGTTGTAAAATTGGTCTTATTCAAAGATAGGCACAGCATTGGAAAGGGAATGATTCCTAGATCACAATCCTGAAATTTCAGCCCTCTAGGTGGTCTAGGTCGAGAAATAATGGAGGTCAAAAATTGCCCTCCGGGTCTCGACTTTGGACCCTCTGGGACGCATATTAAGCGAGATATTCGCATTTAAAGTTTGCACTTGGATTTTTGCCCATAACTTGTTGTAAAATTGGTCTTATTCAAAGATAGACACAGCACTGGAAAGGGAATTATTCCTAGATCACAATCCTTAAATTTCAGCCCTCTATGTGGTCTAGATCGAGAAATAATAGAGGTCGAAAATTGCCCTCCGGGTCTCGACTTTGGACCCTCTGGGACGCATATTAAGCGAGATATTCGCATTTAAAGTTTGCACTTGGAATCTTGCCCATAACTTGTTGTAAAATTGGTTTTATTCAAAGATAGACACAGCACTGGAAAGGGAATTATTCCTAGATCATAATCCTAAAATTTCAGCCCTCTATGTGGTCTAGATCGAGAAATAATGGAGGTCAAAAATTGCCCTCCGGGTCTCGACTTTGGACCCTCTGGGACGCATATTAAGCGAGATATTCGCATTTAAAGTTTGCACTTGGATTTTTGCCCATAACTTGTTGTAAAATTGGTCTTATTCAAAGATAGACATAGCATTGGAAAGGGAATGATTTCCAAATCACAATCCTGAAATTTCAGCTCTCTAGGTGGTCTAAATCGAGAAATAATGGAGGTCAAAAATTGCCCTCCGGGTCTCGGCTTTGGACCCTCTGGGACGCATATTAAGCGAGATATTCGCATTTAAAGTTTGCACTTGGATTTTTGCCCATAACTTGTTGTAAAATTGGTGTTATGCAAAGATAGACACAACATTGGAAAGGGAATGATTCCTAGATCACAATCCTGAAATTTCAGCCCTCTAGGTGGTCTAGGTCGAAAAATAATGGAGGTCAAAAATTGCCCTCCGGGTCTCGACTTTGGACCCTCTGGGACGCATATTAAGCGAGATATTCGCATTTAAAGTTTGCACTTGGATTTTTGCCCATAACTTGATGTAAAATTGGACTTATTCAAAGATAGGCACAGCATTTGAAAGGGAATGATTCCTAGATCACAATCCTGAAATTTCAGCCCTCTGGGTGGTCTAGGTCGAGAAATAATGGAGGTCAAAAATTGCCCTCCGGGTCTCGACTTTGGACCCTATGGGACGCATATTAAGCGAGATATTCGCATTTAAAGTTTGCACTTGGATTTTTGCCCATAACTTGTTGTAAAATTGGTCTTATTCAAAGATAGACACAGCACTGGAAAGGGAATGATTCCTAGATCATAATCCTGAAATTTAAGCCCTCTAGGTGGTCTAGGTCGAGAAATAATGGAGGTCAAAAATTGCCTCCTGGGTCTCGACTTTGGACCCTCTAGGACGCATATTAAGCGAGATATTCGCATTTAAAGTTTGCACTTTGATTTTTGCCCATAACTTGTTGTAAAATTGGTCTTATTCAAAGATAGACACAGCATTGGAAGGGGAATGATTTCCAGATCACAATCCTGAAATTTCAGCTCTCTACGTGGTCTAGATCGAGAAATAATGGAGGTCGAAAATTGTCCTCCGGGTCTCGACTTTGGACCCTCTGGGACGCATATTAAGCGAGATATTCGCATTTAAAGTTTGCACTTGGATTTTTGCCCATAACTTGTTGTAAAATTGGTCTTATTCAAAGATAGACACAGCACTGGAAAGGGAATTATTTCCAGATCACAATCCTGAAATTTCAGCTCTCTAGGTGGTCTAAATCGAGAAATAATGGAGGTCAAAAATTGCCCTCCGGGTCTCGACTTTGGACCCTCTGGGACGCATATTAAGCGAGATATTCGCATTTAAAGTTTGCACTTGGATTTTTGCCCATAACTTGTTGTAAAATTGGACTTATTCAAAGATAGGCACAGCATTTGAAAGGGAATGATTCCTAGATCACAATCCTGAAATTTCAGCCCTCTGGGTGGTCTAGGTCGAGAAATAATGGAGGTCAAAAATTGCCCTCCGGGTCTCGACTTTGGACCCTCTGGGACGCATATTAAGCGAGATATTCGCATTTAAAGTTTGCACTTGGATTTTTCCCCATAACTTGTTGTAAAATTGGTCTTATTCACAGATAGACACAGCACTGGAAAGGGAATGATTCCTAGATCATAATCCTGAATTTTAAGCCCTCTAGGTGGTCTAGGTCGAGAAATAATGGAGGTCAAAAATTGCCCTCTGGGTCTCTACTTTGGACCCTCTAGGACGCATATTAAGCGAGATATTCGCATTTAAAGTTTGCACTTTGATTTTTGCCCATAACTTGTTGTAAAATTGGTCTTATTCAAAGATAGACACAGCAATGGAAAGGGAATGATTTCCAGATCACAATCCTGAAATTTCAGCTCTCTAGGTGGTCTAAATCGAGAAATAATGGAGGTCAAAAATTGCCCTCCGGGTCTCGGCTTTGGACCCTCTGGGACGCATATTAAGCGAGATATTCGCATTTAAAGTTTGCACTTGGATTTTTCCCCATAACTTGTTCTAAAACTGGTCTTATTCAAAGATAGACACAGCATTGGAAAGGGAATGATTCCCAGATCACAATCCTGAAATTTCAGCCCTCTAGGTGGTCTATGTAGAGAAATAATAGAGGTCAAAATTGCCCTCCGGGTCTCGACTTTGGACCCTCTGGGACGCATATTAAGCGAGATATTCGCATTTAAAGTTTGCACTAGGATTTTTGCCCATAACTTGTTGTAAAATTGGTCTTATTCAAAGATAGGCACAGCATTTGAAAGGGAATGATTCCTAGATCACAATCCTGAAATTTCAGCCCTCTAGGTGGTCTAGGTCGAGAAATAATGGAGGTCAAAAATTGGCCTCCGGGTCTCGACTTTGGACCCTCTGGGACGCATATTAAGCGAGATATTCGCATTTAAAGTTTGCACTTGGATTTTTGCCCATAACTTGTTGTAAAATTGGTCTTATTCAAAGATAGACACAGCACTGGAAAGGGAATTATTCCTAGATCACAATCCTTAAATTTCAGCCCTCTATGTGGTCTAGATCGAGAAATAATAGAGGTCGAAAATTGCCCTCCGGGTCTCGACTTTGGACCCTCTGGGACGCATATTAAGCGAGATATTCGCATTTAAAGTTTGCACTTGGATTTTTGCCCATAACTTGTTGTAAAATTGGTCTTATTCAAAGATAGACACAGCACTGGAAAGGGAATTATTCCTAGATCATAATCCTAAAATTTCAGCCCTCTATGTGGTCTAGATCGAGAAATAATGGAGGTCAAAAATTGCCCTCCGGGTCTCGACTTTGGACCCTCTGGGACGCATATTAAGCGAGATATTCGCATTTAAAGTTTGCACTTGGATTTTTGCCCATAACTTGTTGTAAAATTGGTCTTATTCAAAGATAGACATAGCATTGGAAAGGGAATGATTTCCAGATCACAATCCTGAAATTTCAGCTCTCTAGGTGGTCTAAATCGAGAAATAATGGAGGTCAAAAATTGCCCTCCGGGTCTCGGCTTTGGACCCTCTGGGACGCATATTAAGCGAGATATTCGCATTTAAAGTTTGCACTTGGATTTTTGCCCATAACTTGTTGTAAAATTGGTGTTATGCAAAGATAGACACAACATTGGAAAGGGAATGATTCCTAGATCACAATCCTGAAATTTCAGCCCTCTAGGTGGTCTAGGTCGAAAAATAATGGAGGTCAAAAATTGCCCTCCGGGTCTCGACTTTGGACCCTCTGGGACGCATATTAAGCGAGATATTCGCATTTAAAGTTTGCACTTGGATTTTTGCCCATAACTTGATGTAAAATTGGACTTATTCAAAGATAGGCACAGCATTTGAAAGGGAATGATTCCTAGATCACAATCCTGAAATTTCAGCCCTCTGGGTGGTCTAGGTCGAGAAATAATGGAGGTCAAAATTGCCCTCCGGGTCTCGACTTTGGACCCTATGGGACGCATATTAAGCGAGATATTCGCATTTAAAGTTTGCACTTGGATTTTTGCCCATAACTTGTTGTAAAATTGGTCTTATTCAAAGATAGACACAGCACTGGAAAGGGAATGATTCCTAGATCATAATCCTGAAATTTAAGCCCTCTAGGTGGTCTAGGTCGAGAATAATGGAGGTCAAAAATTGCCCTCTGGGTCTCGACTTTGGACCCTCTAGGACGCATATTAAGCGAGATATTCGCATTTAAAGTTTGCACTTTGATTTTTGCCCATAACTTGTTGTAAAATTGGTCTTATTCAAAGATAGACACAGCATTGGAAGGGGAATGATTTCCAGATCACAATCCTGAAATTTCAGCTCTCTACGTGGTCTAGATCGAGAAATAATGGAGGTCGAAAATTGTCCTCCGGGTCTCGACTTTGGACCCTCTGGGACGCATATTAAGCGAGATATTTGCATTTAAAGTTTGCACTTGGATTTTTGCCCATAACTTGTTGTAAAATTGGTCTTATTCAAAGATAGACACAGCACTGGAAAGGGAATGATTTCCAGATCACAATCCTGAAATTTCAGCTCTCTAGGTGGTCTAGATCGAGAAATAATGGAGGTCAAAAATTGCCCTCCGGGTCTCGACTTTGGACCCTCTGGGACGCATATTAAGCGAGATATTCGCATTTAAAGTTTGCACTTGGATTTTTGCCCATAACTTGTTGTAAAATTGGACTTATTCAAAGATAGGCACAGCATTTGAAAGGGAATGATTCCTAGATCACAATCCTGAAATTTCAGCCCTCTGGGTGGTCTAGGTCGAGAAATAATGGAGGTCAAAAATTGCCCTCCTGGTCTCGACTTTGGACCCTATGGGACGCATATTAAGCGAGATATTCGCATTTAAAGTTTGCACTTGGATTTTTCCCCATAACTTGTTGTAAAATTGGTCTTATTCAAAGATAGACACAGCACTGGAAAGGGAATGATTCCTAGATCATAATCCTGAATTTTAAGCCCTCTAGGTGGTCTAGGTCGAGAAATAATGGAGGTCAAAAATTGCCCTCTGGGTCTCGACTTTGGACCCTCTAGGACGCATATTAAGCGAGATATTCGCATTTAAAGTTTGCACTTTGATTTTTGCCCATAACTTGTTGTAAAATTGGTCTTATTCAAAGATAGACACAGCATTGGAAAGGGAATGATTTCCAGATCACAATCCTGAAATTTCAGCTCTCTAGGTGGTCTAAATCGAGAAATAATGGAGGTCAAAAATTGCCCTCCGGGTCTCGACTTTGGACCCTATGGGACGCATATTAAGCGAGATATTCGCATTTAACTTGTTGTAAAATTGGTCTTATTCAAAGATAGACACAGCACTGGAAAGGGAATGATTCCTAGATCATAATCCTGAAATTTAAGCCCTCTAGGTGGTCTAGGTCGAGAAATAATGGAGGTCAAAAATTGCCCTCTGGGTCTCGACTTTGGACCCTCTAGGACGCATATTAAGCGAGATATTCGCATTTAAAGTTTGCACTTTGATTTTTGCCCATAACTTGTTGTAAAATTGGTCTTATTCAAAGATAGACACAGCATTGGAAAAGGGAATGATTTCCAGATCACAATCCTGAAATTTCAGCTCTCTAGGTGGTCTAAATCGAGAAATAATGGAGGTCAAAAATTGCCCTCCGGGTCTCGACTTTGGACCCTCTGGGACGCATATTAAGCGAGATATTCGCATTTAAAGTTTGCACTTGGATTTTTGCCCATAACTTGTTGTAAAATTGGTCTTATTCAAAGATAGACATAGCATTGGAAAGGGAATGATTTCCAGATCACAATCCTGAAATTTCAGCTCTCTAGGTGGTCTAAATCGAGAAATAATGGAGGTCAAAAATTGCCCTCCGGGTCTCGACTTTGGACCCTATGGGACGCATATTAAGCGAGATATTCGCATTTAACTTGTTGTAAAATTGGTCTTATTCAAAGATAGACACAGCACTGGAAAGGGAATGATTCCTAGATCATAATCCTGAAATTTAAGCCCTCTAGGTGGTCTAGGTCGAGAAATAATGGAGGTCAAAAATTGCCCTCTGGGTCTCGACTTTGGACCCTCTAGGACGCATATTAAGCGAGATATTCGCATTTAAAGTTTGCACTTTGATTTTTGCCATAACTTGTTGTAAAATTGGTCTTATTCAAAGATAGACACAGCATTGGAAGGGTAATGATTTCCAGATCACAATCCTGAAATTTCAGCTCTCTACGTGGTCTAGATCGAGAAATAATGGAGGTCAAAAATTGCCCTCCGGGTCTTGACTTTGGACCCTCTGGGACGCATATTAAGCGAGATATTCGCATTTAAAGTTTGCACTTGGATTTTTGCCCATAACTTGTTGTAAAATTGGTCTTATTCAAAGATAGACACAGCACTGGAAAGGGAATGATTCCTAGATTATAATCCTGAAATTTAAGCCCTCTAGGTGGTCTAGGTCGAGAAAAAATGGAGGTCAAAAATTGCCTCCGGGTCTCGACTTTGGACCCTCTGGGACGCATACTAAGCGAGATATTCGCATTTAAAGTTTGCACTTGGATTTTTCCCCATAACTTGTTGTAAAATTGGTGTTATGCAAAGATAGACACAACATTGGAAAGGGAATGATTCCTAGATCACAATCCGGAAATTTCAGCCCTCTAGGTGGTCTAGGTCGAGAAATAATGGAGGTCAAAAATTGCCCTCCGGGTCTCGACTTTGGACCCTCTGGGACGCATATTAAGCGAGATATTCGCATTTAAAGTTTGCACTTGGATTTTTCCCCATAACTTGTTGTAAAATTGGTGTTATTCAAAGATAGACACAACATTGGAAAGGGAATGATTCCTAGATCACAATCCTGAAATTTCAGCCCTCTAGGTGGTCTAGGTCGAGAAATAATGGAGGTCAAAAATTGCCCTCCGGGTCTCGACTTTGGACCCTCTGGGACGCATATTAAGCGAGATATTCGCATTTAAAGTTTGCACTTGGATTTTTGCCCATAACTTGTTGTAAAATTGGACTTATTCAAAGATAGGCACAGCATTTGAAAGGGAATGATTCCTAGATCACAATCCTGAAATTTCAGCCCTCTGGGTGGTCTAGGTCGAGAAATAATGGAGGTCAAAAATTGCCCTCCGGGTCTCGACTTTGGACCCTATGGGACGCATATTAAGCGAGATATTCGCATTTAAAGTTTGCACTTGGATTTTTGCCCATAACTTGTTGTAAAATTGGTCTTATTCAAAGATAGACACAGCACTGGAAAGGGAATGATTCCTAGATCATAATCCTGAATTTTAAGCCCTCTAGGTGGTCTAGGTCGAGAAATAATGGAGGTCAAAAATTGCCCTCTGGGTCTCGACTTTGGACCCTCTAGGACGCATATTAAGCGAGATATTCGCATTTAAAGTTTGCACTTTGATTTTTGCCCATAACTTGTTGTAAAATTGGTCTTATTCAAAGATAGACACAGCATTGGAAAGGGAATGATTTCCAGATCACAATCCTGAAATTTCAGCTCTCTAGGTGGTCTAAATCCAGAAATAATGGAGGTCAAAAATTGCCCTCCGGGTCTCGAATTTGGACCCTCTGGGACGCATATTAAGCGAGATATTCGCATTTAAAGTTTGCAATAGGCTTTTTGCCCATAACTTGTTGTAAAATTGGTCTTATTCAAAGATAGGCACAGCATTTGAAAGGGAATGATTCCTAGATCACAATCCTGAAATTTCAGCCCTCTGGGTGGTCTAGGTCGAGAAATAATGGAGGTCAAAAATTGCCCTCCGGGTCTTGACTTTGGACCCTATGGGACGCATATTAAGCGAGATATTCGCATTTAAAGTTTGCACTTGGATTTTTGCCCATAACTTGTTGTAAAATTGGTCTTATTCAAAGATAGACACAGCACTGGAAAGGGAATGATTCCTAGATTATAATCCTGAAATTTAAGCCCTCTAGGTGGTCTAGGGCGAGAAATAATGGAGGTCAAAAATTGCCCTCCGGGTCTCGACTTTGGACCCTCTGGGACGCATATTAAGCGAGATATTCGCATTTAAAGTTTGCACTTGGATTTTTGCCCATAACTTGTTGTAAAATTGGTCTTATTCAAAGATAGACACAGCACTGGAAAGGGAATGATTCCTAGATTATAATCCTGAAATTTAAGCCCTCTAGGTGGTCTAAATCGAGAAATAATGGAGGTCAAAAATTGCCCTCCGGGTCTCGACTTTGGACCCTATGGGACGCATATTAAGCGAGATATTCGCATTTAACTTGTTGTAAAATTGGTCTTATTCAAAGATAGACACAGCACTGGAAAGGGAATGATTCCTAGATCATAATCCTGAAATTTAAGCCCTCTAGGTGGTCTAGGTCGAGAAATAATTGAGGTCAAAAATTGCCCTCTGGGTCTCGACTTTGGACCCTCTAGGACGCATATTAAGCGAGATATTCGCATTTAAAGTTTGCACTTTGATTTTTGTCCATAACTTGTTGTAAAATTGGTCTTATTCAAAGATAGACACAGCATTGGAAAGGGAATGATTTCCAGATCACAATCCTGAAATTTCAGCTCTCTAGGTGGTCTAAATCGAGAAATAATGGAGGTCAAAAATTGCCCTCCGGGTCTCGAATTTGGACCCTCTGGGACGCATATTAAGCGAGATATTCGCATTTAAAGTTTGCAATAGGCTTTTTGCCCATAACTTGTTGTAAAATTAAACTTATTCAAAGATAGGCACAGCATTTGAAAGGGAATGATTCCTAGATCACAATCCTGAAATTTCAGCCCTCTGGGTGGTCTAGGTCGAGAAATAATGGAGGTCAAAAATTGCCCTCCGGGTCTTGACTTTGGACCCTATGGGACGCATATTAAGCGAGATATTCGCATTTAAAGTTTGCACTTGGATTTTTGCCCATAACTTGTTGTAAAATTGGTCTTATTCAAAGATAGACACAGCACTGGAAAGGGAATGATTCCTAGATTAAAATCCTGAAATTTAAGCCCTCTAGGTGGTCTAGGGCGAGAAATAATGGAGGTCAAAAATTGCCCTCCGGGTCTCGACTTTGGACCCTCTGGGACGCATATTAAGCGAGATATTCGCATTTAAAGTTTGCACTTGGATTTTTGCCCATAACTTGTTGTAAAATTGGTCTTATTCAAAGATAGACACAGCACTGGAAAGGGAATGATTCCTAGATTATAATCCTGAAATTTAAGCCCTCTAGGTGGTCTAAATCGAGAAATAATGGAGGTCAAAAATTGCCCTCCGGGTCTCGACTTTGGACCCTATGGGACGCATATTAAGCGAGATATTCGCATTTAACTTGTTGTAAAATTGGTCTTATTCAAAGATAGACACAGCACTGGAAAGGGAATGATTCCTAGATCATAATCCTGAAATTTAAGCCCTCTAGGTGGTCTAGGTCGAGAAATAATGGAGGTCAAAAATTGCCCTCTGGGTCTCGACTTTGGACCCTCTAGGACGCATATTAAGCGAGATATTCGCATTTAAAGTTTGCACTTTGATTTTTGCCCATAACTTGTTGTAAAATTGGTCTTATTCAAAGATAGACACAGCATTGGAAGGGGAATGATTTCCAGATCACAATCCTGAAATTTCAGCTCTCTACGTGGTCTAGATCGAGAAATAATGGAGGTCAAAAATTGCCCTCCGGGTCTTGACTTTGGACCCTCTGGGACGCATATTAAGCGAGATATTCGCATTTAAAGTTTGCACTTGGATTTTTGCCCATAACTTGTTGTAAAATTGGTCTTATTCAAAGATAGACACAGCACTGGAAAGGGAATGATTCCTAGATTATAATCCTGAAATTTAAGCCCTCTAGGTGGTCTAGGTCGAGAAATAATGGAGGTCAAAAATTGCCCTCCGGGTCTCGACTTTGGACCCTCTGGGACGCATATTAAGCGAGATATTCGCATTTAAAGTTTGCAATAGGCTTTTTGCCCATAACTTGTTGTAAAATTAAACTTATTCAAAGATAGGCACAGCATTTGAAAGGGAATGATTCCTAGATCACAATCCTGAAATTTCAGCCCTCTGGGTGGTCTAGGTCGAGAAATAATGGAGGTCAAAAATTGCCCTCCGGGTCTCGACTTTGGACCCTATGGGACGCATATTAAGCGAGATATTCGCATTTAAAGTTTGCACTTGGATTTTTCCCCATAACTTGTTGTAAAATTGGTGTTATGCAAAGATAGACACAACATTGGAAAGGGAATGATTCCTAGATCACAATCCTGAAATTTCAGCCCTCTAGGTGGTCTAGGTCGAGAAATAATGGAGGTCAAAAATTGCCCTCCGGGTCTCGACTTTGGACCCTCTGGGACGCATATTAAGCGAGATATTCGCATTTAAAGTTTGCAATAGGCTTTTTGCCGGGTCTTGACTTTGGACCCTATGGGACGCATATTAAGCGAGATATTCGCATTTAAAGTTTGCACTTGGATTTTTGCCCATAACTTGTTGTAAAATTGGTCTTATTCAAAGATAGACACAGCACTGGAAAGGGAATGATTCCTAGATTATAATCCTGAAATTTAAGCCCTCTAGGTGGTCTAGGTCGAGAAATAATGGAGGTCAAAAATTGCCCTCCGGGTCTCGACTTTGGACCCTCTGGGACGCATATTAAGCGAGATATTCGCATTTAAAGTTTGCAATAGGCTTTTTGCCCATAACTTGTTGTAAAATTAAACTTATTCAAAGATAGGCACAGCATTTGAATGGGAATGATTCCTAGATCACAATCCTGAAATTTCAGCCCTCTGGGTGGTCTAGGTCGAGAAATAATGGAGGTCAAAAATTGCCCTCCGGGTCTCGACTTTGGACCCTATGGGACGCATATTAAGCGAGATATTCGCATTTAAAGTTTGCACTTGGATTTTTGCCCATAACTTGTTGTAAAATTGGTCTTATTCAAAGATAGACACAGCACTGGAAAGGGAATGATTCCTAGATCACAATCCTGAAATTTTAGCCCTCTAGGTGGTCTAGGTCGAGAAATAATGGAGGTCAAAAATTGCCCTCTGGGTCTCTACTTTGGACCCTCTAGGACGCATATTAAGCGAGATATTCGCATTTAAAGTTTGCACTTTGATTTTTGCCCATAACTTGTTGTAAAATTGGTCTTATTCAAAGATAGACACAGCATTGGAAAGGGAATGATTTCCAGATCACAATCCTGAAATTTCAGCTCTCTAGGTGGTCTAAATCGAGAAATAATGGAGGTCAAAAATTGCCCTCCGGGTCTCGACTTTGGACCCTCTGGGACGCATATTAAGCGAGATATTCGCATTTAAAGTTTGCACTTGGATTTTTCCCCATAACTTGTTCTAAAACTGGTCTTATTCAAAGATAGACACAGCATTGGAAAGGGAATGATTCCCAGATCACAATCCTGAAATTTCAGCCCTCTAGGTGGTCTAGGTAGAGAAATAATAGAGGTCAAAAATTGCCCTCCGGGTCTCGACTTTGGACCCTCTGGGACGCATATTAAGCGAGATATTCGCATTTAAAGTTTGCACTAGGATTTTTGCCCATAACTTGTTGTAAAATTGGTCTTATTCAAAGATAGGCACAGCATTTGAAAGGGAATGATTCCTAGATCACAATCCTGAAATTTCAGCCCTCTAGGTGGTCTAGGTCGAGAAATAATGGAGGTCAAAAATTGCCCTCCGGGTCTCGACTTTGGACCCTCTGGGACGCATATTAAGCGAGATATTCGCATTTAAAGTTTGCACTTGGATTTTTGCCCATAACTTGTTGTAAAATTGGTCTTATTCAAAGATAGACACAGCATTGGAAAGGGAATGATTCCCAGATCACAATCCTGAAATTTCAACCCTCTAGGTGTTCTAGATCGAGAAATAATGGAGGTCAAAAATTGCCCTCCGAGTCTCGACTTTGGACCTTCTAGGACGCATATTAAGCGAGATATTCGCATTTAAAGTTTGCACTTGGATTTTTGCCCATAACTTGTTGTAAAATTGGTCTTATTCAAAGATAGACACAGCACTGGAAAGGGAATTATTCCTAGATCACAATCCTGAAATTTCAGCCCTCTAGGTGGTCTAGGTCGAGAAATAATGGAGGTCAAAAATTGCCCTCCGGGTCTCGACTTTGGACCCTCTGGGACGCATATTAAGCGAGATATTCGCATTTAAACTTTGCACTTGGATTTTTGCCCATAACTTGTTGTAAAATTGGTCTTATTCAAAGATAGACACAGCATTGGAAAGGGAATGATTTCCAGATCACAATCCTGAAATTTCAGCTCTCTAGGTGGTCTAAATCGAGAAATAATGGAGGTCAAAAATTGCCCTCCGGGTCTTGACTTTGGACCCTCTGGGACGCATATTAAGCGAGATATTCGCATTTAAAGTTTGCACTTGGATTTTTGCCCATAACTTGTTGTAAAATTGGTCTTATTCAAAGATAGACACAGCATTCGAAAGGGAATGATTCCTAGATCACAATCCTGAAATTTCAGCTCTCTAGGTGGTCTAAATCGAGAAATAATGGAGGTCAAAAATTGCCCTCCGGGTCTCGACTTTGGACCCTCTGGGACGCATATTAAGCGAGATATTCGCATTTAAAGTTTGCACTTGGATTTTTGCCCATAACTTGTTGTAAAATTGGTCTTATTCAAAGATAGACACAGCACTGGAAAGGGAATTATTCCTAGATCACAATCCTGAAATTTCAGCCCTCTAGGTGGTCTAGGTCGAGAAATAATGGAGGTCAAAAATTGCCCTCCGGGTCTCGACTTTGGACCCTCTGGGACGCATATTAAGCGAGATATTCGCATTTAAAGTTTGCACTTGGATTTTTGCCCATAACTTGTTGTAAAATTGGTCTTATTCAAAGATAGACACAGCATTGGAAAGGGAATGATTTCCAGATCACAATCCTGAAATTTCAGCTCTCTAGGTGGTCTAAATCGAGAAATAATGGAGGTCAAAAATTGACCTCCGGGTCTCGACTTTGGACCCTCTGGGACGCATATTAAGCGAGATATTCGCATTTAAAGTTTGCACTTGGATTTTTACCCATAACTTGTTCTAAAATTGGTCTTATTCAAAGATAGACACAGCATTGGAAAGGGAATGATCCCTAGATCACAATCCTGAAATTTCAGCCCTCTAGGTGGTCTAGGTCGAGAAATAATGGAAGTCAAAAATTGCCCTCCGGGTCTCGACTTTGGACCCTCTGGGACGCATAATAAGCGAGATATTCGCATTTAAAGTTTACACTTTGATTTTTGCCCATAACTTGTTGTAAAATTGGTCTTATTGAAAGATAGACACAGCTCTGGAAAGGGAATGATTCCTAGATCACAATCCTGAAATTTCAGCCCTCTAGGTGGTCTAGGTCGAGAAATAATGGAGGTCAAAAATTTCCCTCTGGGTCTCGACTTTGGACCCTCTACGACGCATATTAAGCGAGATATTCGCATTTAAAGTTTGCACTTGGATTTTTGCCCATAACTTGTTGTAAAATTGGTCTTATTCAAAGATAGACACAGCATTGGAAAGGGAATGATTTCCAGATCACAATCCTGAAATTTCAGCTCTCTAGGTGGTCTAGATCGAGAAATAATGGAGGTCAAAAATTGCCCTCCGGGTCTTGACTTTGGACCCTCTGGGACGCATATTAAGCGAGATATTCGCATTTAAAGTTTGCACTTGGATTTTTGCCCATAACTTGTTGTAAAATTGGTCTTATTCAAAGATAGACACAGCATTCGAAAGGGAATGATTCCTAGATCACAATCCTGAAATTTCAGCTCTCTAGGTGGTCTAAATCGAGAAATAATGGAGGTCAAAAATTGCCCTCCGGGTCTCGACTTTGGACCCTCTGGGACGCATATTAAGCGAGATATTCGCATTTAAAGTTTGCACTTGGATTTTTGCCCATAACTTGTTGTAAAATTGGTCTTATTCAAAGATAGACACAGCACTGGAAAGGGAATTATTCCTAGATCACAATCCTGAAATTTCAGCCCTCTAGGTGGTCTAGGTCGAGAAATAATGGAGGTCAAAAATTGCCCTCCGGGTCTCGACTTTGGACCCTCTGGGACGCATATTAAGCGAGATATTCGCATTTAAAGTTTGCACTTGGATTTTTGCCCATAACTTGTTGTAAAATTGGTCTTATTCAAAGATAGACACAGCATTGGAAAGGGAATGATTTCCAGATCACAATCCTGAAATTTCAGCTCTCTAGGTGGTCTAGATCGAGAAATAATGGAGGTCAAAAATTGACCTCCGGGTCTCGACTTTGGACCCTCTGGGACGCATATTAAGCGAGATATTCGCATTTAAAGTTTGCACTTGGATTTTTACCCATAACTTGTTCTAAAATTGGTCTTATTCAAAGATAGACACAGCATTGGAAAGGGAATGATCCCTAGATCACAATCCTGAAATTTCAGCCCTCTAGGTGGTCTAGGTCGAGAAATAATGGAAGTCAAAAATTGCCCTCCGGGTCTCGACTTTGGACCCTCTGGGACGCATATTAAGCGAGATATTCGCATTTAAAGTTTACACTTTGATTTTTGCCCATAACTTGTTGTAAAATTGGTCTTATTTCAATAAGATAGACACAGCTCTGGAAAGGGAATGATTCCTAGATCACAATCCTGAAATTTCAGCCCTCTAGGTGGTCTAGGTCGAGAAATAATGGAGGTCAAAAATTTCCCTCTGGGTCTCGACTTTGGACCCTCTAGGACGCATATTAAGCAAGAAATTCGCATTTAAAGTTTGCACTTGGATTTTTGCCCATAACTTGTTGTAAAATTGGTCTTATTCAAAGATAGACACAGCATTCGAAAGGGAATGATTCCTAGATCACAATCCTGAAATTTCAGCTCTCTAGGTGGTCTTAATCGAGAAATAATGGAGGTCAAAAATTTCCCTCCGGGTGTCGACTTTGGACCCTCTGCGACGCATATTAAGCGAGATATTCGCATTTAAAGTTTACACTTTGATTTTTGCCCATAACTTGTTGTAAAATTGGTCTTATTCAAAGATAGACACAGCATTGGAAAGGGAATGATTCCCAGATCACAATCCTGAAATTTCAGCCCTCTAGGTGTTCTAGATCGAGAAATAATGGAGGTCAAAAATTGCCCTCCGGGTCTCGACTTTGGGACCCTCTAGAACGCATATTAAGCGAGATATTCGCATTTTAAGTTTGCACTTGGATTTTTGCCCATAACTTGTTGTAAAATTGGTCTTATTCGTACTCGTGCCTATTTTTCACGATAGGCAAGTTTTGTACTGTATACAAAAAAAAAAAAACTTGAGTATAAAAATACTCAAGTTTTTTTTTGGTGTGATTTCCGTAATTTTAGAAACCAACCTTTTTGAATTTATTTTGTTTAATGATAATAAATATATGCAATGCAAATCTAGAGGATACAATATTTCATAGTTCTATAAGAACCAATGAAGTATTATAAGTATTTTAAAGAAACCCAAATAGTTACATGAAAAGTACAACACTTAGAAGTGGTAATTAAATGTATATTACATTTAATCCTTGTATAAGAAAGTGGGTGATAAATTTAAAACCACAATTTTTCGAGTTTTTCCTATAAATACACTAAGAGGTCTATCTTTGTTCTACGATATTGGAAAGTGCCTGATAGTTTTGCTGGTGAGTCAATCAGTTTAAATTTAAAGGAGGGGTATCCTCAACAACCTCAATATTATATTAAACATTCGAAGCTTCTAACTTTATTGGTTCTGTATTTACAATAGGTTTGAAACCAGCTCAGTTTGTTTCTGCAATAAAGAAGAAATGCCAGAACATGAATGGGAATTAATCGTACCCTTACTATGTGAGAATCCGATATTATTTGAGATATGGTAGACAAAAAAATGTATACCGAATTCCTGACAGACAACCCTCTAAAAATCATAAAAACTTAGATTCTAGGGAACTTGAAACGTCTACAAATGCCAAAAATATTTATTTGATAAATCGGACACATTACAATTTCTTTCAAAGTGATGTTAACCAAACAAAGTTATAGAATCTGATATATGTACATAAGTTCTTTATAAATAATTTCTTTTCCATACATGTATAATAG